>OY294067.1:20320487-22820487 GCA_958510875.1 Endomychus coccineus
AACAAGAAATATGTACAACTGGTTATATCTATTCTAAATAAATAATTTTATACTGTTATTTTTTGAGAAATTCCCTACCCGTTTACGAATTATTTTTCATCAATGCGTACGTTTTGAACTATTTATTCCTCTTGAGAAAAATAAACCTTATCAAACCACAGGTCGATTACTGATAACAGCAAGCAATGTACTTGATGTCTGATAATGGCTTGATGTATGAAAATGGCGCAACGTCGGAAACGAAGACTATGCGAACGGAATTCCCATGAATTACTGTGTACGTGCAGAAATAGGGACATCATGTATACTGTGCGACGATGGCGATGCTCTACACATATACTGTGCCAATGCTCCGCGCTACATCACAGTAGAAGGGGACACTTTCAAGATATTGAGATAATACCAATGAAACTCAGCGATTTTAAAGTCAAACGGACTATTGAAGGGGACATGACTGATAACCTAAGGCCATTAATCACATGGGAACAAGCGCAATGAGCCTTTTAGGCCCAATTATAATAGGGATCTTTTCCCTCTGTAATTTCATAATCAGATATTTGGCGAAAACGTCTTTTTTGGTTAAACGATCAGATATTCTCTTCAATTAACAAATTTTCCTTGTTTTTCAAATGGAATCAAAAATTAGTCAGTTAGTAAACGAATGCCAAATATGAATATTTTAACATTGAAAATGTAGTTTCAAAGTAACATTATAGTAGTAAACTATAATCACTTGTAAAAGCAGATTAGAGGGCTTGGGACCTCTGAAGATTCGAGGAGGAACTGTACAGATAAAAGGGGAAGTCAACTATCTCGGGGCGATACTAGAACTCGAAACTGACTTGGAACCAACATCTGCGAAAAGTAATTAAAAAAGCGGAGACCTCATTATAAGTGGCCAGACGCTCCTTCGGGAAAAAATGGGGGCTACGACCGAACATGCTCTACAACATGGTGGTTAAGCCCGCAATAACATACGCCTCTTTGGTATGATGGCCTAAAACAAAACAAAGAGGGACCATAACAAGACTGATCAAGGTCCAGAGACTTGCATGTCTTGGGATCACAGGGGACATGAAATCTACGCCCAATGCAGCAATGGAGCAATCCACTAGTGGGATTACCTCCCCTACAATTGGTAATCCAAGGAGAGGCAAGGCTTGGTGCTTTCGGAATACAAAATACACTGGAGAATGTTCATATTGGGCCAGGACACATGAGTACTCTAAAAATCGTGACCAGGGACGTGTTAGGCATGAGAACAGATCACATTCCGAAGCGATACTCTTTTAACAACACATTCAGGGTATCAATACCAGAAAGGACTGGATGGGAACATACAAACCTGGGCGACATTCTACAGGGAAAGATCTGGTATACAGACGGGTCTAAGACTGAAAAAGGTGGAGGTGTACGAGTATACTCAAGAAATCCAAAGACTGGCTTGAGCTACTCCTTGGGTAAACACACCTCTGTCTTCCAAGCAGAGAAACAACTATAAAGAAGATAAATATTCTTCAAAACGTTAAGATTAACTTAGTTCAAAATGAAAATAAGAAAAATAATTTGACCATAAAGAATGAAAATGACAAACTAGAAAATAAAGAATTCCCTCAGAACAGCGAAAACGGTTACTTGCAGATACAGAAGGCAAAAAAGAAATGAAATTTTTGTGCACTGGGGTTTGCTGTTCTTGTACATAGTCAATCTCAATGAACAGAATGGGGCAAAAATGTTCAAAATGTACTCGAACAGTGCACAGTAGGTATGGCAATTACTGTATTCACAGGTGCCAACAACTGTGTGGCGTCCATGCCAACGACTATGAAACATAATAGCTATCTTTATTCTTCTTTAGGATAACTCTATGTAGAACAAGGACAGATTCTAGGAAACAAGAGTATATATCCATCATATTTTGATATTCCGTCTTCTCTAATAATTTCACACTCGGGACAATGTTTACAACATGCGTATGAATTTTTATTGGGATTGAAAGAATCTTTATGATTGCTGTGATCCATTTTTGTTTAAAGATCTCGTCTTGTGGAAAAGCAAATGTCTGATCAGAATTACTGACATAATAATTGCTATTGTACTTGTGTAGTACACCACATAAAGGTAATGTGAGATAAAATGATACAAAGTAAATAAAAGAAATTATCCTTACCAATAATATCGTGAAGAAAACCACGTAATAACAATCTTGGCCATCTTCCGAATTAACTCGACATGAGCGTCCAAACCTTAACTCGCGGGTAACACTAACCTAACAAAAACACTGGAAATAAACAATCGCAACATCACTTTACGCACAACTTGCAAACTATACTTTTATAACGGTTTGCAGCGCAAATTAATTCAATTAGGTCATTATATCCACTTGTAAGCACGAACGAGTACAGGATTTAAGAATTTAACGGAATTCTCCTTGAACTATTTGCAACTGGTAAGTGATCGTTGTACATAAGCCGTACTTTACCATATGATCATGACGTCACGCGGTCAAGATCTAGCCTCTCATTTATAGTAGGCTATGCTTCAGCATAAAGAAGTCGATTCCACGGTCGTATTCTTATGAATTTAATAAATTTATATTTTCAATCTTACCAGTTGTTTAAGGAAGAAAAAGATAATTCGGTGACGGAACCATCGACGACGAAAAGTATTGAGTCTAAGTTGTCACTGTGAGTAGCGAGTTAGCGACCGAGGTTGCTATAATAAATCGAAGATGATAATAATGTAAAATACAGAATAGCGTAACTTGGATAAACAATAAATGTTACTGGGAAAGTTCGAAATGTGACGGATTTCGGAAAACTAACCCGCGAAAAATTTAACGAACTAAACTGCGATAACATTGCTGCTTTGTGTTTCGAACCTACGCTATAGATCCAAGCGACAATTGTTTTATCGCAGGTTAGTTTGTCAATTTTTTCGCGGTTTAGTTGCCGAATTTCACCGAAGAATGTTGACATTCACCAGTTTCGTCTTTCAGAGTAACATATACACCGAACAGGGAATTACAGTTCGGACCGAACACTGAAAAATATTTTTCAATCTGTGGTGCTGCTGTCATTCAATTATTAATTAATCGAAGCATAGCATAAGCATATGATTAATTGTTTAATCTGAATGAAATATTCGATTATTCCATCGGTTCAATTGATTGTGGCCATCTCTATTCACGTCGCGATTTGAAATGCTGACCTGCTTAGAACAAATATGCAATTTTGTTTGAAACATTAACAAATGAAATGAAAAGGAAATATCCTCAAATCCTGCGCCGCGAGCTCTTTAGTTTCGGGCATTCGCAGCGTACTGGACCGACCTAGTATATTAAGGGCCTAAGGAGGGATATTATGATCCGCAGCATGGAAATAACGCCCTAGGCGTCAGCCTAGAACTGTTACATAGTATATACAATATTTTATGAGAGAGTTAGTGAAAACATAAACATTCCAAGATAAAATAGCATTTCAAGTCATATGTCAAATGTTCCTTTTGTTAATAATAAATACTGTAAAATTTCACATTACACAGGAAAATTAAATATCAAAAAGAGCTGTACACCACATGCTGGCCGTGAAGTGACCCTATCATACATTATTAGGTTAATTTGTTAACAAAATCACCATTTAATCTTAGCAACAAATTTTCATTTCTATCACTTCCAAAATTTCACCAGGTGTGAGACCGAAATTTTTTTTCTATGTAGTCCAGGCATTTGAGGAAAATTGTACGCATTTCTAATTTTGGTCTATTATTATGTATTTTGACGCGCTGAACTCGATGGTATAGTTTAAACAAAGCCGGATTTAGGGGAGGGCAACCGGGGCTACGGCCGCGGAGCCTCCACAAAAGAGGGCCCCCCCAATAGACTTCTGAAAAAAATCTTTTAAATTCCGACCAGTAACCACTAGTAAACAACTTTTCCTTTGATATGTTTTTTCGCTATTTTACCTTTACCTTTTCCTTTGTACAAACATGATTATATTGTTCTTAAATATTAACAGAAATCATTGATCTATATTTATTCACTCCAATCAGGCAAATAATTTGGAGCCAGGGGGGCGCCACTCCTTTGTTGCCCCGAGGCCTCCAGACCTCTAAATGTTGTTCACACGTCTACATACACTCACACATTCACATAAAATGATTATAAGCATTCAGGGGCATTATAAAATATTAAAAAACCATAATTTCGCACGTGGAATCTATTGTACCGATGCTCGCTTATTGCCGCTAAATGAAATTCTTTAAATGCCGATGTATTACTCTGTAATTTGATCCAAAGTTTTTTGTCCATAGGCCTAAAATTGGGCCCTCTACAGGCTCAAACACATTTATTAGGATAGTCCCACTTCTACTCAACCCAATTTCATCTGCTTGGGCTTAAAATACTCGTTAGGAAAACCTCTAATCTGGATTCCGTAAAAAAGTTTTAACCTTGAAAAATTTGGATTTTTCGGTGGTCCAAAATTTTCAAAATGGCGCAAAAGTTATGTCTTTGCACCAAAATGTTTGAATTTTGGGTATTAGGTGTAGAATAATGAAATCTTTCGTATGAATTCGGTTTTAGATCGATAAAATAAGTACTTCGTCTGAAATTGGCAAAATAAGGATTTTTGAAAATGGCCGATTTTGGCGGCATAAAATTATAAAATACGAAAAACCAAAAAAAAGAGAAATAAAAATACCATCTTTTCATCGAAACAGAATATGAAAAAAAAAGAAACGTGTGGCACTAGGGGACTGCCGCGGTAAAAAAGTTGAATAGCATTTTTTCTCAACTTATGCAATTATATTTATTTATTTTTTTAAATTTATGCAGTATTTTTTTTTCTTTGATATTTTAATTCAAGTTTTTTCTTTGATATTAATTCAAGTTACTTTTGAGCGTGGTGACCGATAAGAAAACAAATTTTTTTTCTTTTATTGAATAAATGAGAAGTTAATATCGTTTAAAATATTTTTATTATCTTACAATACATGTAGGTTATTCAGGAATTTGTTATCATTGAAACTATAGGTTTATGGTAACTGAATAACTGAAATAAGAGACATAAGTTTGAGACTTGATATCCTCTAAATATCTGGAAAATACCGCGTCAATGGTGGTCCCATATTTTGTTGTGGATTCTTGTGGATCATTATTCATTTTCAAATTCAATTTTTCCGAAAGAGTTGTCAACCGCTCTGATTTTTTATCAGCGAAGTTGATGTTGAAATCGCCAGCCAAGATAAGTGGAAATTTATTACCATTTGTACCAAGTATTTTCGACCCTTCTTCAGTGTACTCCAGTAAAGTGCAATGAATAAAATGCTCTACATCGTCGAATTTTGGATTCGGAGAAATGTAAATTGCTACCATGACTGATGTGTAGGCCATTTTTAAGATTGCATAAGCACGCACAAATATCTCCAAAAAATGAGCGCCTAACATTAACATCGCTAACGTGTGCAATATTTATTTCAATATTCGGAGTCATAATATTAGTTACATTACTATTATTTTGGTAAATAGCCACCCCACCTTTTGGAACAGTATCTCGTTTGAATTGAACAATACAATTGAAATTAGGTATTTCAATCGGATTATCATGCGCCATGCAAGATTCGGTAAGAAGTAACACATTTGTTTGTCTCGTAACTGAATCTTCTAAATCGTATTTGTGACTATTTAGACTTTGGCAATTGAAAGTCATTATTGAAATGCCATTTCTAGTACTAATGAAATCTAAGACACTTTGAGCTGTCGTCTGAACACTATTTAAAGGCAGTCTTTTGAATTCTTGCAACAAAGATGCAGTCGATGCAGCTTGCCTTCGATTATCATAAAACTTGAATGTAGAATTATCGTTTTTTGTCGTGATATACAATTTTTCGATATTAGTCACCCGAGAGAGCCCAACATAAACGAGTTCCTGTTATTTTTCGTTACGGAATTTCTTGATTCGGTCGCCGCGCTCAAAGCCCGTGATAAAAGCTATATGCAATAGCTTAAAAAAAACTCTTGACATACTCAATTTTTCAATGTGCTACAAAAACCACTAAATCTTCTGCCCAATCGCATATTAATTTTTCCCACTTTTTTTTAAACTCTTCATACAAACCAGTTTTTTCGAGCACAGGGTTAATCCAAGTTAAGCTACACCATCGTGTTCAGCGCATCAAAATACATGAGAATAGACCAAAATTAGAACTTCAGACAAAAAAATTCCTTAAATGCCTGAACTATTTCATTATTTGTAATTGTTTAGTACTGAATCAGTAAATCAGCCACAGCTGCTAAGTGTAGACAGTATCATCATCTTCCTTGGCTTCTCAACTTACCATTTAATATCACAAATTGAATTTAATGGGTGGGACCCATTTTTTCCACTCTGCTTTTTCCACTAATATTTTTTTCCACTAATACATTTTTCCACCAGTTTATTTTTTAATACATTTAATAGTTTTATAAATGGATATCAAAATTGTATATGGTGACCGACAGCTTTTAAATATTCCAAAACTTCGCCTCCACTTTTCCTATCTTCATATTGGCGAACTAAATTGTTTATTCGCTCTTCGTTTTTCACTCTTGACTGCTGTGTAGTTTTTTTTATTTTGTGGCCTAAATCCAGCTCGCGGATCATGGCCTCGGTGTCTCCTTGTTGTTCTTGTAGCTCGAGGAGGAAGGGGTAAAGACTAGGGTGGTTTTTTCCCACAACCACCTGGAATCTGTTGTGCCAACCTTCCGACACATTGTTGGTCCTCGACAGATTTTGTAACACGGGCTCGTACATGTTCCACAGGGAGGGGGGATAACTGTCAGACCAATGTGTTAGGTCAAACTGTCAGTTCAACGTATCAAACTGTCGTTGCTATGATACTTGTTCAAATCATTTCAATTATACTATTTTCGAATTGGTGGAAAATCATTACTAGAGGAAAAAGGTTATTGGAAAAAAAAAACTAGTGGAAAAATATACCGGTGGAAAAAATGGAGTGGAAAAAGTGTCACCCAATCAAATTTAATAAATTGGGCAGATATTAAATTAAAACGAACAAGCAAATTAACTGAATGTTGCATATTCCCAACATTTTGATGTTTGAATATGATAAAACTAGACTAAGAGAATTTCTTGCATATTCCATCTTTGGTTGAAATTTGAAAAGTAACCAAATCACTCCAAGAGATACTTGGGTTTAAGACCTCTAAAGTTAACTCCAAAAATTAACAATGTCGAAAGGTCTCCGATACTCACTAATTTGGCTCTTCTATTTGACAGTAGTGAAATGCAACAATTAATATTATTTAATAAAACATTCAAACCCCTTGTTTAAAAGAAATGTTCTATTTAAATTGAGCATATTTACAAGCATTTGATAAAAAAAATCTTGTCACATATATTATAGAAGAAACCTATGGACAAATTATTCTATTTTTTCAAGTTGTATTACGTTTTACATAGCTAGGAGCTAGAAATTCATTTCACCAGCACATTCTATTCTGTATATATCATGAAAAGCAAATTTCAATTCTCCTATAACACTCGATAGCTTTTCAACAGATGTAGACGAAACTTCAAGAAATTCAACATTTCAAATTACAGAATGAAATAATGTCAAGTATGTGTAATGAGTACAGATTCAAAATTTCACAATTATTGATAAAATTAATAAAATGCATGTATATTAATCCCAATTTGGTTGTTGAAACAGTTAAGTAGAGGAAAATCGATGTCGTTGAAAAATATTTAGGATGATTGCTCTTGACCATTGCTCTCTTGTGATTTCATCACATCCGGCAAATCAGGAGGTGCAGAGTATGGTGTTAATTCAAGTGCTTCGAAAGGACCATTATCATCTCTGCAACCAATAAACGCAATGTACACATTTTTTCAAATTTACTTCAATTGAACAAGAATGATATTCCACATGTAGATACATTGAATAAGCGCTGCAATAATTTTAAAACATGACCAGATACATTTTTCAAACAGGTACAAAATAATGAGCTTTGAATCATCCAATACATAAGGTACACATTGGAAGATACAAATGTAAGCATGCTTCTAACAATTATCCATAATAATGAATCTGAACTATTTAATCTGAATGGTTCCTCACCTTACGGCTAAGCCAACGGTGGCAGGACATTGGGCTTTGGCTGTATTAGAAGTTAGACCATAATCTTGTAGTTGTCTCTCATCATCCATCACATTATTATCTTTATTGAATAGTTTCTGATTTCTTATGGGTACCTTGAGAATGCCTGCATAAAAACGTTAATGAGGGGACGAGATTTATTGAATTTACTTTCGGTTTATGTTACCTTCGATGATTTTTTTCAGTTCCAACACTGTTGTTGTATCTTTCGCATCAGTAAAAATAGTCAATTTTTTCCGACGAATCATCAAAAAGACATCCTGAAATGAAAAATAATGTAGGTTAAGTGAGGCAAAGTCGAATCTAGGATTATTACTCATGAAACGGGAACGAAACACTCACCATCCTTATTAGATTTGAGTTTGCAAAAGGAGAAGAGTTGCAAATTCGCTAGAACATTTATTTAAATTTATTAACGAAATGACGCCTGAAGATTTCTACTGGTCAACTCAAAACCAAAATAAATGTCTACCTCTATGGTGAGGTGAATTCCAAGTCATAGATGAATTGGGTTAGGAGTGTGCAATCATAGAAGATAGAGATACTTTTATTCCTTACTTTAAAGTTGAAATTGGAACTTAAATACAGAATGTATTTCATATAAATATGAGCAGATCTACATTCGTTTTTCCCACCGTCCCACGGCAGAGAAAGAGTACACATAGCAGTCACGCGTATTTTGACTGGAATATCCAGGACAGGATACAGGCAGGGCAGGCAATGATGCTCGGGTCCTGCATTGCAGTGGCAGGCCAATCCACAAAATCCACTAGCTGGAGCGTATTAAATTGTTTGTTTGTTTTCCTGAGAGGTATTAATTAATTAATAAATGAACACAAAATGGAATTTACATTGTGAAATTGAATATATTATACTTACTTTTGTGTTGAAAGAGACAACTATCAATTCGAAAATCGATTCGAATCGAGCAATGCAAGAATATTTTTATCTCTTGTACAAATCGTCACGTTCCATTGTTCAAATTAGAATTATCATTTAAGTATGTAACATTTAAGATAGGGCTACTAAAAGAGTGGTGCGAAAAGTTTTTTGTATGACAAATAGTTTCGAATTGAGATATATTTTTTACTTAATATCTATCACGCTAATAATCGAAACACATGAAAAGTCGAACATCATTGTTACCTAGTACTGTTTAACCGAATTCAAATCTATTAAAAAATTTGAAGAAAATCGGAATGCTTTATTAAATTTCAAAGCTGTCGAGAGGGAGATCAATCACCCACCACTTGTGTCCGTTCCTGATATATACTTGAACTGTTTTAGTGTAATAAGTTCTTGTTTATCAATTAAATATGTAGGATAGTGAAATGAAACACAAATTCTAATTCACACGAACTACAAAGTTTACTTGCTGACAATAATTAATTGTATCGTCGCACAGTGACATGACGAAACAATAATTGACAGCAAGTAATGGGAAATATTCAAAACAAAAGTGGCCACTGATCGTACAGTTTCGATCGTTTTCCTGGTCAGCACAGACAGCCATCTGTTGCGCAATGGCGACAATTCGAAAAAGATACCAGTCGTCGATAAAGCTTTCTAGATTGTTTCCGCAACATGTTTCTACATTGATCCAGTTAATTTAATCCATTCTACCCTATTAAATGTTCACAATGAAACAATTTAGTGCACGTGGGTATTTCCAAATGTAAATTAGTAATGTATATATGAATTCACACTGTAAATACACTATAACACTATAAATAAGAAATATTTACCCTTATCCCCTAAAAATTTTCTTAAAGTACCTACTGAGGATCTTTCGGCTACCAGTAGAGCTCTAAAAATATATGGTATTCTCGTCCGCCATTATGGCCCCAGCCTCTCCTAACCGATGACGGAAATCGAATGTAAACACAATATGCGTCAATATACTTTGACACATTGATCACCGGTGATCACGCGAATTAGATCGATAATTACAATTCTCAGCATTGAAATTTATTTCAAACTTGAGTTAATAGCAGGGCGTGGAGTTGAAAGTGTTCTGCAGGTAATTGGAACTCTTGGAAGCTCTAAAAAGTGGTGAGTCTGTTTCTTCTCTTGTTTCAAATGTGAATATTCTACACGCGCTGCAGCAGCCGCTGTCTATGTTATAATTTTTTTTTATTGCAGGATTTTCATTATGTCGAAAAAGGAGCAGGAAAAAATAGCCAACGTGGATCAGCCAGAAACAAGTGCAAAGGTTTTGCAACAACGATTCCTACTACATATTATATGATGTACGTGAATAAGTTCTAAACATTTAAATTTTTTGCTTCTTTAATCGAATCAATAAAAAAAATTTATTTAGAAACTTTTAAAAATTACACAAATAAAATTCTCAAGGGAATAAAAAGTAAAAATATAAATTAATATTATATAGAATAAAGTCAAAATACGAATTTTCTCAAATTAGTTTCTTAATCCAAAATTTTATTATTTCAATTATTCCATTCTAAGCATTCTATCTTTACTTGAAAGTGTCACACAACAGAATATTTTGTGCGTGGTCGAAAAATTTTTTTTTAATTCTAAACGTTTGGAACTTCATGTACATACATTTTATTGCTCAACATATAAGTTGAATAAAAAACTTTTGCATTTCAGAGCAGTGATTGCAAGAAAACGAAGACAACAATTATGACTGCTAAAGAAATTTGTGCATTGCACGCTCGAAATGAAATTCTACGGCGCGAGATTGAAATGTTGCATCCAATTGCTCATTTGTATTCACATCGCCCTACAGTTGCTGAGTATTTGCAAAAATATAAAGTCAAACGATGTTGAAGACCGTGAATTAATAAACGCATTTATTGAAATCTTCATTATTTACTTCTTCCTTTACGCAATAAATACTTTAAAAAACGCGAAAAGCCAAGCTTATTGCCAAGGTTATTCTTTTTTCGTTTTTTTAAATATGTATAAACAGTAAAAACCGAACGTAAAAATAGATTAACTTCATAAATAATAAGTTCTTCAAATCATATAGCAATTACTAACAAATTATAAATGTAATTATTCATATTTGTTTTGGAAACATTTTCACATTTGAAACACAAAAGGAAAGAGACTTACTTACCACTATTTGGACCTTCAAACAGTTCCAATTGCCTGCAGAACACTTTCAACTTCACGTCGTGTTATTAATTACAACTTTGAAATAAATTTTAATGCTGAGAAATGTGATTTTTAACCGATTTGCGGGATCACTGTGTCAACCGAATTGTGTTTACATTCGATTTCCGTCATGTGGTTAGGAGAGGCTGGGGCCAAAATGGCGGACGAGAATACTCGTATATTCTAGTGCCTTACTAGCAGGTAGTCATAATCAGAATAAACTCAAGTTCACTCTTTGATGGGTACTTGGTAGCCGAAAGGTCCTCAGTACTTTAAGGAAATGTTTAGCGAATAAGGGTGAATATTAACTTGTTTAGTAGTAATGCAGTAACTTAGTAATATATGTAGTAATTATTGAAGCTTGCCATACTTTATGAATTGAGAATGGTTTACTACTTTTGAATCTCCTTTATTCAAATTAAAATGTTCTTTAATTCTAGTTTTGCAAGATCTTCCTGTCTGGCCTATATAGAATTTATCACAATCTTCACACTCTTTGTTGTTTTCAATAAAAGATATGGTAATAATGTTGTGTTTTTTAAGTAAATTGCATACGTTATCAAAAAGTTTGTCTTCATACATTATTGTTGTATAATTATGAGTCTTAACTATACTAGGGTACTTTAATGCTTCATTATAAGCTTTTTTCTTTAAATCAATCACATTTTTTCGTAATAGCCGTTATTAGTTGCTATCTGTTTTATAATTGAAAAATTCCTTATGATAATTTAATTCTGACATGGGGATAGTAACAAGTCTATGTATCAAAAAGCTATAAGTTTGATTGACTTCTACTTCAACCGTCAATTTAAATATGTGTTGTAGATTATTTAAATGTTGAATGAAAGTCTTTGTGTTCCATTAAAGCAAAACTGTAAAACTCGAAGTTCCGCTAGGTAGTGCGCTTGGACTTATATTATTCATTTTTTATATCAACTAGGCTTTCCGTCATAACGAAAGATTATATCATATGCAGATTTTTTTAATGGAATAGAATGGAATTGCAGAAACTAAATTTTAATGGAAAATGACATGCCTCAATAAAAAATTGGTTAAATCCTTACCATTTATCTTCAAATCTTGATAAAACAACCAATCGACCTAACTTTAACACCATAAAAATTACTGGAATCAATAGTGAAATCAAAGAAAAAATGGAGGTAAAATACTTAAGAGATATATCATAGATCATTGGTTAATATAAATCAATCAATGGAATCAATGCATATATCAACATCTACAATGGGAAACACATTTCTATTCAAGTACAAAAATCAGGAATCTCATCCCTCAATTACTACAAAAAATGTTCAAATCGTTATTACACTGACAGTTTACAGAGCACTCGTTGAATCACTTCATCACAATGGAATAATTTACACCAACTCGCTTCAAAGATTGAACATCATACAAAAGTATATTTCGAAAATTATCAATAAGAGAAGAAAGCTGTGACCAATTGATTACGTGACTTCCCTCACTTTTGTTAGCAAAATAGTTTTTGGACACTCCCGCGGGTCAAATGTAAATGATTGTAGGAACAGAAACTATATTGGAAGATTTAGAAACCACTAATGAAACAGGCAAAGAGGTTAAATAATACTCTATGTTACATTAATATTTTATCCAAATAGTCTTCATAATGTATTTTTCAACTCTATGTTTCATACTGACATCTGCAGTCTGGTTGATTTTCCCAATTATTCACGCTATAATCTATAATAATAGGAACGGCGTAATCGTTTCCACAGTGGGTTAAGCTCACACGCACTCCAAATTAAATTTAAAGCATAAAATAATTTTATTATATAATATGTAATGTAATTAATTTACTTTCATGCTATAATTTAATATTAATGTATAATCAATTTATACTTAATTAATATTTATATTTATTATTTTATTATGTTATTTTGTATTAAATCAAATTAAATATACATTATTTTTATTCTTCTATAAAGAGATCGATTCTTCTGATCTTGAAGCATGTTGAGATAACATTTTATAAGGTTATATATAAGAACAGTTTTCAGAAGAAAATTAATTCTTCCTCGAGTTTTTTTCCACAACTTCTTTGTTCTTAATTTTATGTCGCAAATAAGCACTGTCTAACTGTTCACGTATGTCCACTTTGCCTAGAACACTAAAATCCATGTATGCATTTATCTGAGAAATGGAATACTTTCCAATATATCTACTTCAATGGTCAGTCCAACTCTGGACACATCTATTTACTTAAAAATTAGAATTTTGTAGTAGATGTGAATTTTGAAGAGCCATCGAATATTTTGACCGTCAAATGCACCTCTGAAAACAAAATTTTGCAAAGAAAGATAATAGAACATTTGTAATATTACGCTAGAATGTAAGAAGACTTATTTACAAATGTCCTTAGCTTTCATTAGTTACAAAGTCATTGTATCGTTTTCCTTACTTGTAGAACATTCACATAAACACATTTATTTCGATTTCGAATAAGTTGTTGAACTAGCTCAATCCCCCGCTAATGCTAAGGGAATTATAGTAACTGATTTAAAGGAGGAAGCATTACCATTAACACCCTATCGCTTCTACTCAAACCAATAGGATATATAAGTCGACAGACGCTGGAATAATGTTCTTCGTAGTTCGTCATCACTATCCAGTTAACGTAAGTTTTTTTTAACCTGACTTCAATATTTTCAATTTCAAAATCAGATAGTTTCAGGTTATATTCTCGTACTTTTTTGACAATATTATTAAAGAGCTTAAATGAGGTCAGTTGTTTGCAAATTTGGCAACAATTTATAGTATTGATAAAATAAAACACTTTTACTCTAATTTTTATAACATATATAATAATAATTTATCAATATTAATATTAACAAAGTAACGGCTACCACTACTTTTTGCACAATCTAATACTGGCCCAACATTTCAGCTCATTATCATCAGCTTTATGATTAATGTGTCTGACAGGTGGCACCTTATAAATATATACTAACTACTAATTCGTAAAACAGATGTGTTGCTCAAGATTATAATGGTGTACCTATATCAACTTTCATTAATCTCGAGATATTTAAGGATTTGTGAAATGTTTAATATTGCTTTATATTTTATTATTATGAACAAAATATCGCGGTATTGAGATAATGTAACTAATAATCTATTTTTTAACAAATTCTGGGAAATTTAAATATTTTTGTTTTTTTTAGTTACTTAACTCTTATTATGATTTTTTTTTTATTAAGAACTAGTCTAGGCCATCGAAATTTGAGCCAGTTTAAATTATAGCCGCACGTAATCGTTTTTCTCTAATTTTTTGTTTGACATCCATCTTTTGGACGCTATCGATTACTTGCATTTTGCTTTACGAGTTTTGGGAAACATAATCCTGTAACTTCCAAAATGAATTCAATCTTCTTTTCACCTGCTGTTAAAAAGGAGAAGCAATTTTCAAATTGTTTCGCATGTACCCTTTCTAGTTTCATTCTTTTTTACAACTTCTCAGTAACTTTTCTTTTTCAGTATTGTCCAATTCATCTCATCATGTATCCTTTTCCTCTTCCTCTGATAATGTGTTGTCCGATGTTTCATTAATATTATTTGAAACAAGATAAATTTGTATTGGGTACACATTTTTGGTAAAATCAAATGAGCAAAATTAAAGTACTCTGAATAGTCTTTACGAAGACATATTCTATGAGAAGCGTTCCCAGAAAACTATCAGAATGCGTTACAGTTGCGTGCGCTACACTGTGTTACTGTGTTACATATTCTACCCATATCACTCTGTAAAATTAGTAGAAACCATTTTCAAAGAAGTTATTATCTAAGAAGCAAATATTATTACATATTATTGATGAATAAAAATAAAAACACATTCGAATACTTTAAATTATTCATACTTTGAAAGAAATAAAAAATTTGATGTTATTTTTGAAAATAAGAACTTTTTACAAATACTTATCCTTTTCCAGCATACATGCTACAGATAACAACTTCTAATCTTTCATAAAAGTGACATATTCTGATTGAGGACATTTTTATGATGCATTTTTTATATCTTAAATTATTGTTTTCATATCGGTACGGTGGTGCAATCTAGCAGTACATAATCTAAGTATGGAGATAGTTCATTGATATACTGGAAGATAAATGTTAGTGTAGGATCTGGGAAGGGTATACACCGTTATTAGGAATTCTGGATGTTCCCCCATTGTTACAACGGGTAACACAAATAATATTACTACTCTCTCCTCTTAGTATAATTATACTACCTCGCTCAAATAACAAAAACATGGAATAAATAATCATAGTTTAATGTAGAATGTTTTGAATTAATCTTTCACAGCTAGTTTAAATTAAAGGTAAACTATGTAACATGAATCAGTTAAAGCATTGTGCTTGTTGGTAGACATATTGGATTTTGTTTGATAGCTGGACTGATCTAATAATGTAAATGGACAGGATAAATGATGATGGTATAAGCATCCCTAGCATTAGAGAAAGTATTTGTATCCGGTGAAAAATATGACTACCTATCTTAATCATTCAATACCATCTTAAAGTTAATTTAATGAAATAAGGTTTCCCTACAGAAGATTTCAATAAATTTAAATACGGTCCTGGTTACATACATCAGTTTGGTTCAGTAAACAACATTCGCCGTACATAAAAATATTACATTCGCGTGATATTGATTCTTTATGAATCCATAAATAAGACCGTTCAAATCTAAGAATTTTCTTAGACTTCCCAACCGACTATAAGAAAAGCCAATAACAATGGCATCTGCTCCAATTCGTGGAAAGCTAAATGTGTGTGGGTATTGTTATCCAGCTATATTATAATGTTGCCAAATTAGAAAATAGAAATGATGAATAAATACTTTTTATCGACTAAAAATTATCTCGAGATTATTCCTTATTCCAATTAACATTACAGCCCGTGGGAAACTTTCATTGAACGGAAGTTATTCTGCTTCGCTATGCTTTACTTCCCAGTTTGTACTGAAATATTGTTTAATTGATATAACCATTCTCTGATATAGCATTAGCAGAGTATATACTGTATACCTAATAACTTAAAGAATATGTTAGTTCCCTGTAACTATTGGCCAATAACAACGGCAGCTTAAAAAACCTACATACTTTTTTACAACAGAGTATATTTCCAGAACCGCTTAAAGAGGTGTGTACTTTTGCACAGAAAAGGAAGCCAGCACTGGAAATATTCTGGGTTTCTGGCGGGCCACAAACCTGCTAGAATAGAATAGGTTTCTGACCACGGGGCGCACAATGGGCCCAACTAAGTGGTCTAAGCGCATTTGGGGGCTAAGCCTCCTCCCCTCACGTGATGATGATGATTACTTACCTCATTCTCCAAAATATTCGAAAAAGTAATCAGCTTAAGAAATTTAAACTTTTTTGTCAAGCATTACAGTTTTCAACATGGTTTTCGTCAGGCCAGAAGAGTCAAAACTTGTCTCTTTAGTTTTATAACTCAAGTCTTGGAAATAATAGAGTCTAATGATGCGGCGTGTGGAATATTCTTACCAATGCTTTTGACCGCTTGAATCATAATATTGTCTATCAAAAGCTTGCACGATACGGGGTTCGTGGAGCCTCATTAAATCTCATGAAATCATATTTATCTAATCGCACTCAATTTGTCAGAATACCGCTAACGTGATCAATGGTGTTCCGCAGGGTAAAATTCGCGGGCCTTTATTGTTCATAATATTTATCAATGACCTTCCAAATATGTAGAATAAAGAACTTGAATTTCCTTTCGTATATTATGCAGATGATAGTAATACTGTACAATCGATAAGTGTTAATGACTTCAGTACTGAAAATACCACAAACTCATTAAAAAGAATTAATGTTTAATTTTGTTAGGAATAAACTCTTAACTTCAGTAAGAACAGTTGAAAATAATATTACAATTGTCTGTGATAATGAGGTCGTCAAATTTACGCAAGGACAAAACTGCTAGGAGTTCATTTTGATGAATATCTAACATTCTATAAACATATTGGTGAACTCAGCAGTCATCTAAGTAAAGCATGTTACTCTCGTGCATATATCTTGACACTGAAACTAAAATCGCTTATTTTGTTTATGTGTAAATCCTCATCTAAAGTTGGGATCTTATTTTGGGGACACAGCCCACATGTCAAGAGAATTTTTACTATCCAAAAATTCATTATGGAATTCACATATCAGTATGTTTACTTTTCATGAGAAATCAAAAAGATTTATTCCGTTAATAGGAACATAGAAGCTGTTATGACACAAGAAATGTTAATATCTTTGTATAACCTAAACATCGATTAACATTACTCTGCCATCAAATTCTGCCGAATCGTATAAAAGATAGCGATTTAAAAATTTTCAAAAAAGGACTACATAAGTTTTTAATTTTATCCGAACCTTATAATTTCAAGGAAATTTATCGTATGTGTGGTCATCTACAATCTTGATGTTACTTTGTGTTGTAAGCTCAATTGTTTTGAGATGAGCAGTGTAGGTCTGAGCAATTAGAGTAATTTCCAATCATAGTAATACTCATACATATCTCCTCATTTCAAACGTTTGATGAATGTAGGCGAACAATAATTGATCTACGGCAGGGCATCGATTCGCATATGTCTATGAATGATCTACTATCCTTTCAGAGGTTTATATTCAAAAAAACATAACACTTTGACGGGACCAAAATGGTGCAATTGACCAACATGCCGAACCTGACATCTAGAGAGGTGGGTTCGATTCCCACCTAAGATTTAATTTTTACGTTTTTTATACAGGGTTCGGCAAAATGTATTACCCATTATTTTTATTTCATTAAAAACGCACAAATAAATAACCTCTTCATGAGTGAAAAGGCACATTTTTATTTCAACGGCGATGTAAATAAGCAAAATTTGACTTATTGGGCTCAAGAGAATCCTCGGAAAATTCATCAGTGACCTCTACATTGCTGTAAAGTAACTGTATGGTATGCCATAAGCGTTACCGCTTCTATTTATCTCAAATTGAAGAAGAAATAGGACATTACTGGTTTCAGCAAGACGGGACAACAAGTCATACGGCGAGAATAAGCATGGACATTTTAAGAGAATCCTTTCTAAACAGACTAATTTCAAGAAATGGTACGATTCCATGGCCAGCAAGATCCCCAGATCTTGCAGCTCCGAATTATTTTATTTGGGGCTATTTAAAGCATAGGGTGTTTGTGACTAAGCCCAGAAATTTAAGAAATCGAAATTGAACATTTGAAATGAAATCGATGCTATTTGTCCCAAGACTATCTGTACTTCAAGATGTTATGCAAAAATTTGCTAATCAATTAGAACAATGGCGGTCATTTTCGAAGCACTATATTCAAATCATAAAAACTACAATCTTTCTAGGTTAAAAATAAGTATTAATTCCTTTACAATTCAAGTTAATACATTTTTATTACTTATTTAAATTGGGTGATTCATTTTACCGAACCCTGTATACTACTAGGCTTCCCCGGCCGACAGTTGTCTAAAGGCGACCTGGCGGTCTAACATCAGCCATACATTTCAGGGTTGACAGTTGCTCACTTTTCCCTTAATTTCAGTAGCCCATCACAGCCAAACGACATAACTTTTTTGAGTTATTAGACCAACCAACCACCACCCTAAGCTCTTTAACTCGTCGGCTACGCTATTAATATATAGATGTTAAGACTAATGTGTAAATTTGGGTAGTTTCTAACTGACTGTTTTGATAGAAAACGCAATTTCAACCAAGTTAGCGGCTAGTTCATTGCCTAATGGAAAATTTCCGGGTAATTTCCAAATCGAATGTTTCCCCTCAATTTCGTGAATAAAACTAATTGCTATTCATTGAAGTGACACTCTCATGTTTGTCAATAAAGGAAACTTTTATTTCGCATGCTAATTTGATTCGTATCAAAGATTCCTATAAGAATAATTCCGCCGACTACTATATTGAAACAGGTTTATAATTAATTACTAGTTCCGAATCGTAATGCTTGTCATACGTTGCGGAAGTTGGTCATTTAATTTAAAGGGGATTCTCAGAAGTGAAAGTGAAATACTTTGAATTTATAATCCTGTATCGAGAATACAATTACGTTTGGTTTTAAAACGAGTCATCAAAGTATTTTGCATTTGATCAATATTATTCTTCACGAACTATTAAATTGTTGGATGAATATCCACTTGTCAACTTTTCCCAGAATGAAATTTTGGGATTAAGCAGAATAATAGTTAATTGCTTGCATTTTATTGATATAATTGCTGAATCACAATGTTAACTTTAGTTAAGTCAAAAGTGTGAAATACATCTAAAATTTTAAAGACCGCACGAAAATGCAAAATTCTTTTTCCATCATGTTCAGGATGGCTTACACATCGTTAGTCAGAAAAAAAAAAAGGGGCTCGTGATTATTACTATTAATAAACAATGAAATACCATTTTAAATTAACAAATAGAATGTCTTTTATAACAAATGGAATATCTCGGGCTTATTTAACCCAAAGCTTCTGAAATTTGATATCAGGGGTTTTTTTCGTATGCTGAACCCGAATCTGAAGTCGGAAAATGAAAAATCCGACCCGTTTTCTGGAAAATTGGGTAAATTTTACCAAATCTTAGCAACAAACTAAATTTTTTCCCGGACCACGAAAACATATGATTAGACACGTTGGACGAAGACCGAGATAGGAATATGAAAGAAAAACGACGCAATTTTCCATCAATTTTCCCGAATGTTCCTTCTTTCAGTGAAAATTGAACCGAGACACATCACGGCATCTTATTATTTCAATACCACTGTCCGAGAAAAAAAAATTGTTTCTTGCTAAGATTTCCAGCAAACAGGACAAATTTTCCATTTTTCGACTTCATATTTGGATTCAGCGGACCAAAAAATCCCCTAATACCAAATTTCAGAAATTTTGGATTAAAAGATCCTGAGATATTCCATTTGTTATAAGACATTCCATTTGTTAATTGAAAATGGTTTTTCATTGTTTATTAATAGTAATAATCACGAGCCCCCTTTCACTACTAACGATGTGTAAGCCGTGTTGAGGATACATGATTCAAAAAGAATTTTGTATTTTCGTGGGGTCTATAATTTTTTTTTACACTTTTGACTGGAGTACTTTAGATTTTCGTTATATTGAATATATTGAAGCACTGTGACCGAAAGGTTGTGAAAACCAAAATATTCGAGACGATGGAAGACCAAAGCCATTATTAGGAAGCTGATAATCATTCTGATCTTATATTCCCCAATTCCACCAGATATACCGTAAGCTGTAAAATGAGTGGACTATTTTATTTGCACAATATTATATAAAAGGCAGATCATTATGCCATGATTGGAAGAAGTAGGCCTTGGAGTTTGTCTCTAGTTGACAGTAGTTGTCAAACTGGAGTATCTCCAGAAGATACAGATTTATTCAACAAGAAGTTCAAGTCGGTGTTCCTCAAAAATCTCTTTTTGTTATTCCACTACGAGAGAATCCAGGTAGACGCACTAGACGAGCTCAAGCTGGTCACCCCTTCATTGCCAAGCTAGAGACCTGCCAAACTTCTTCTTAGCCGACCTCATTTTCCTATCGAACGGTAAAGTTGTGCTATACCTATAGCCTACAAACTTTTAAGAATAATTCGAATGCCTCTCCCAACTTTTCACCGTTGGCTCCCACGGATGTTTTCCGAACATTATAGGTTTTCATCTGATGTAGTAAAAAAAAAATCTCCGAGTATCAAGACTTAAAAGTACAAGGTGCTTCAACTTAGTAAGCCAATCCATTAACCACACATTCTTTGGATGAAAATAATGAACATCCTTTATGTCATTTTTCATTTAGACGTCTCATGCTCAGGATACAGGCTGCTGCCAATGAAAAAGTTTTTCATTAATAGCTCCCTGGTTGGTTGAAACATCAAACTGAAATACGAATATTTTTCTGATGCAAACGCCTTTTTTGTGTCATTATATTAAAAAAATTATTCACCGACTGACTAACGAATTCTCTACTGCACTCGCACCGACTGAAATATGAGGAACGTTCGCGGCACGGTTGTAGGGATAGGCTCGAGTTGAACGTATGTTATGGGCGTCACCAAGCCAACGTAACTGCTGTGAGTAAAACATAGAGATCATATAGCATAGAGGAGTAAAGCGGGCCGTAATGCCACGCAGGGTTCGAAGGAAATTTTTTCTATTAGCGGTCCCCACTCTTCTCGCTTTTATATAAGAGCACGCCGTCATCAATGTAAGCGGTTGGAGGAGAGTGTGAGGGGAGGGTTCGCTAAGATATTTGAAAATGTAACGCACCGCTTATATACCTTGAACACAGGCTTTACTCCTCTATCTAATATATGATCTCTATGGAGTAAAATGCACAGATCGACATGACGGTGATTGGTCGTTGGGAAGAACCAAGCCTGATACCCCTAGCCGCGTGCGCATTAGCAATTGCATATCGAATTCAGTATTGACTTAGCATTAACCGGTTATAGCGGAGATGGTAAGACGCCTGCATTAGATACAGACTGTCAAACTCATTCCCATATATAATCCAAATATAATGAATAATGTTCATTCTATACATATCTACAGTCAATTTCTGCATGAGATTTCTAAAAAACTACTACATGACCCCTTTCTTACCCCTTCAAGCAGATAAATGCCGATGTTCATGAAATTTTGCATGCCTGACCTTCAAAACAAGAAGAAAGTCACTGTTTACTTGAGATTTCAAAAACAATACCTCATCCCCCTTCACCATCACTTGAAAAAGATGAGGACCGTAGCGGATCACATGCACGTATTCATAAATTATTGTAGTTTACAAATGGAACGTTTGAGATTCAGTAATTTAGATAAACGTTCATGGTCTTTCATATATGAAATGTAGGGCCCGCAAAACGGCCCTAAATGGCCGCTTAGCGACCGTCGTTTTGACTTCATCATCATCACCATTTGAGGGGAGGAGGCCTAGTCCTCAAATGCACTTGGGCCACTTAGTTCGGCCCATTGTGCGCCTCGTGGCCAGAATCCTATTCTATTATAGCAGGTTTGTGGCCCGCCAGTACCCCATAATATTGCCAACGCTGGCTTCCATAAGTTCTTCTGGGAGCAGTTTGATTCTCTGATGTGAGGGTGCATGGAGGATGTTGAAGCAGGACATTCCAACAGGATGTGAGAATCGGTTCCTCCTGCCTATCTGCATATCCTACGTAGAGGATCATCTGCGATGGCCATAGTATGAACGTGTTTGTTAAGACGACAGTGATGGGTTAGGATTCCAGTCATCTCTCTGATGTCTCTTCTGTTCAGAGAAACGAATTTCTTTGAGAGCCTAGACACAGGCTTTTTGATAAAGAGCTTGGTCTGCCACATGCGTGGTGATTCTCGCCACAGTTCAGACCACTCTTCGTTCAGCTGGACCACAAAGGCGAGACCCCTACGCAATTTGATGAAGCTACCATTGGTTCCGATCCGACAGGGGCGAGGACGACCCTCGCCTGGCCAGGGAGTCGGCAATTTCATTTCCTTCAACTCCACTGTGTCCAGGGACCCAAATGAGTTGAACTTTATTTCTCTAGTTCAGTATCTCTGCATTCCTTGACAAGCCTTGATGTGACTCTGGGGATGATTTGAGAGCTCCCAGAGCCAACCGGCTGTCTGTGCAAATATATATGCGCCCTATTTACATAGTTTCTTAGCAGGTTTTCCATGGCTCAAGTCATTATTCCGTAGACCTCCGCCTGAAAAACCGTGCAGTAAGCGCCTAGAGTCACTAAGATCTTTGGCCTTTTTAGGTACACTCCCGCCTCAGAAGCTTGACCTACCTTGGACCCATCTCTGAACCATACGAGCCCACCAATTCGAATTGTTGTCAATTCGAATAAGCTTTCAATGAAATGATGTAGAGTATAATTTGACTACTTTCCACTTCTTTATCTGTTTCTAAACCATTGCAATATATTCTCGGTTCCTACGAGTAAGCGAAGTTAGTGATATGTGGATCTCATTTCATTATACCAAAGCTATCAATACCTTTGAGCAGTTCTGGCTACAGCGTTTATCAGTTTCTCGGGGTAATGGAAAGTATTGAACTCTTGATGTCGATTTATTTTTGCATTGCAACCACTGAAATTCTTTTGTGTTAGAAATATCCGTAATTGTGGCGTTCATTGTATCCACGATTTCTTTCCGCGGGGGATGTGTTATATTCGAATCATCCCCCAACAACAATACAATCGACATGTAGATGTATATCTTGCGCCACTCTCGTTATAGTTGTCACGTATAAATACATTTCGCCACGTTTTTCAAATCAGTCAGCAATCAAACTTTATTATGTTCAAGTTATTTTCATAACAGCATATCAACTTCCGTATTCCTTTCAAAAACATTGCTCATCACCACTTACTTATATAAATTCTGTTCACCCTCCTTTGGATTCTTCAATAGAAACATGTAAGTTCTGTCAAATACTTCTTGAGATTTTATAAGCCTAAATAAAATACCTATTAAAAGTTCAATTTTCACTAATTTAATGAATAAATGTAACTAGTTTTGCTAATACCATATATTTCAAAATACTAAATTGCAACAAAAAAGGTAATATAATACATAAAATTAATAATAATCTTAAGATAGATAGTTAGTGGAATATTATCTAATTGCGGTTTAACCCATCCGAGGATCAAGCAATAAACAGGTGGAAAATGGAAAATCTAATCATTCAAATTTAAGGGGTGAATTATTAAGCACTTGTTGATCATTCAGCAGGATATCTGACTTCTTATACTTATTAATTTCTAATGATTCCAGCAAATTTACTGTATTACTTTTTTTCTGAATGTGTAAAATCTAAAAATTATCATGTAAGTTATGGTTTTCCATAATTCGTTTTTTATAAGGTCCTCCCTGTCTGACCAATATATATCTTAGGGCAAGTTCCACATGTCTCAGCTTGTAAACGCCACATTTGTCTTCGTCTAAGCCTATCTAGATTATCATGCGTTTTATAAGATGCGTCAATGCCTAAATTAGAAAATTAAAAATTTTAATTATGGGCGATACCAACATAAGAACAATTTTGTTTTATTTTCATTTATGTAAGCCTACCTGTACTGATCTGACGATTCACAAAACTTTAAACCATCCATTTCAATATGAAATAGCAGCCTACAATAGTTTCATATACGGACTGCTACTCAATGTTTCGATGTCAAACGATAATTTTTAAACAGAGTTGAATATCACTGAACAAATCGCAGTAAATAATGGTTACTCTTCTGAACTAATACATAAAAAAAACTAAACTATATACAAGTTAGCGATTTCCTACAATAAAACAAATCTGTCGATATCACTAAAATAACAAAATTGCTTAGTAGTTTCGGTATTGAAGTAACAAATAAAATGCTTAATAATTTAGCTAGGTTTATCAGAAATAAGGAAGATAAAATATCCGGCGGAGTCAAATGTTGGGTCTTGCCCTAATCTATACATGGACCAGACAAGAAGGACCTTTAAAAAACGAATCACACCACACTGAACAGGAGCAACACTTGAAAGTTAAATTACTTTTTACCTTATCTGTCTTCGTATAATAGACAAAGTTTTGGTTCACCAGAATGGAAAGCAAAATCCTTCTTCTCTTGTGTGAAGCCTGTAACCGCATCCAAGCGCGTCCCCAGGTGGCAGATAGAGGAATGTTAACGACCCTGTTGCCGGAAGGGTCGAGGATAGGAGTGAAACTAAAAATAGCTCCCGCGGACCAACAGGAACCTAGGCGCTGAATAGATTATGGCCCCAAATCATATGCTCCTGGTAAGAAGGTAATGGATAGATGTGATACGGATGATCAATATGTTCCGATTATATGTAGTAAGTTATCTCATCACAGATAATTTATTAAGACACAGAGTCCATAAATATGGCCATCAACCATATTATGGTACAATACATCGAAATTCAGTTCACTAAAAAAGAAGATTAGTGTTAAACAGACAAAAATAGACAATAGAGTCCTTGAAGGATAGACTACCCTTTGGATCTGAAGTAATGCTCACGCGGTTCCGGACCAAATGGTGAAGATAGGAGAGGTTTTGGCAGGTATGCCCATTTTTAGAGTGAGTCCTGCACTACCAGGAGTGATAGATTCAAAGCTCCTGGTGTGCATAAAGCAGACAACATGTCCTATAGTATCAGACAGCTGTTTCGCCTATAGGAATATACGTGTTGTTACTATTCAACCTGGTGAACCAAAACTTTGCCTATTGATATGAATTGTATTTCACTATGCACTGCCTTCGTACAATTGTTTACTTTTACTTTTAGAAGGTTCATTCTTCATTTATTTCCTAATATGTCTATGATGTAAATGGTTTGATTGATTTTTTTTGGAAATAAATATTATTATTATTAATCAAGAAGCATAGATTAATAATAAAGCTGATTCAACCATTCAAAAACATTCAATATGCAATAAATTGAACAGAATGGGCCATGACGTGATGAAAATCCATTCTAAACTAAAATAAAATAACTATTAAAAGTTCGATTTTCACTGGTTTAATAAATAAATGTAACTCAATAGCGAAACTATAGTAACATTTATTTATTAAACTAGTGAAAATCGAACTTTTAATAGTTATTTTATTTAAAAGCAATAAACTAAATTTGCAAAAATCTCTAGAAATTAATAAGTACAAGAAGTCCAATATCCTGTTGAACTACCAACAAATACTTAATAATTTTCCCTTGTTAAATTTGTATAATTAGATTTTCTCTTTGCTACCAGTTTATCTTTCAATCCCTTGATGGGTTCTACCCCATTATGAAAAAATTCCACTGATATCTTAATAGATATTAAATTAGTGAAAAACAAAATTTTTATACTTATTTTATTTAAGTTCACAAATGTTTTGTCGTAATTCACTGAAAATATAATAATTGAATTTTAAATTTATCATGGTTTCCATAATTCCATACCAATTTCCATAACTCACCATTGATGAGAAATGTTCCTGACTAATTCACTTGAGATGCAATATTGAATTTTTAAGCTCCTCATGACCATTTGCCAAATTAAAATTCTGCATATTATTTTACTGATGCCAAAATATATTATTTTATACGACAACTGCATTAGCTGATATTGGAATAATTTTTTTCTAAAACAAATTCAATAAAGTAGAGTAAATTGGTGTTTTATTCACAATTTACTTTTTATTTATCTCATAAAGAATGTACATATACGTGAATTTCAATACTGCAGGATTTGTGTAACAATTTATCTTAAAAATGAATTGTGATCAATAGATTACTAACTTCTCTGCTTTAAGAAAATGGGCGAATTTTTGAAAAGTTCAATGCGAATAAAGGAAATGTTCAACATCTAATGGTCAAGATAATTGACTATTTGAATTATCTGACATATAAAAAGAAGGTTATTCGCATATCAATAATCTTTATTAAAATTCAAGCCAAACCTTAATTTAATAAGCTTATTTGATGCGGGCTCAACATGGGTAGCCTTCGAAATACCTACATATTCGAAAAAAATCGTTATACGGTTACTATCGTCGAATTAGAAGTTTGGCAAGTTACTTATGTAAAACACAAGAAGTGAATTCAGAGACATTTTTTTCAAACATTCACCAGTGTTCTGCCTTGTAAAAGCTATGTATTCTGAGTTAGGAGTTTTGCGTTAAAACACGTAGTCTTTGCGGTGCAGATTTCTACAAAAGTTACCAATTTGAGGGCTCCGAATTTCGGAAAACCATATTACTGCCAAAGTTAACACAAATTTTCTTTGTGTGCAATGCACGTATCATTCTGATAATAAAGTACCCAATAGAGGGATCAAAAGAACAACCAGCTAGATCACCAGATACAACGCTACTAGTTTTTTATTATCGGGCTAATTGGTGAGTTAATTTTTTATAAAACATTCAGCCAGCTACAAAAACTTGAAATTACAAGTTCAAAGCGAAATGAGATCTATTTCACTTGAGATGTTGTGGATAATCAACTGAGTAATATTGATTCGAGGTATCGATCCGTACTTGATATCGGAGAAAAAGTATCACTTACAATTTTGTTTCACGAACGATTTTGTTTGTTTTATTAAATCGTAATCATGATTTGATAACTAGGGGCTAAATGAATAGTAACAACAATAAATTTCCACAGTATTTTTTTTAATACTATGACTACACGAGAGAGAAACCTATAATGTTCGAAGAACATCGTGTGAGCCAGCGGTGGGAGAGGAGATAGGTATTCGAATTTTTCTTGAAGGTCTGGAGGTTATAGCAATAGGGAAAGACCTCTCTAAGTAAAGCGTTCCACATCTTCGCTGTTCGATAGAGAAATGAAGTATGGTAGGAAAAAGTTCGGCAGGTCTCGATCTTGACAATGAAGGGGTCACTAGTTAAACTCGTCTAGTCTACCTGTCTGGAATATTTTGTGGTGGAACAACAGACGAGATTTCTGATGAACACCGACCACGGAAAGACTATAGCAAATGGAGAGATCTCCCATCTTTCCACAATGTTCTAGAGAGGTCATGGAACTCGTAAGTGTCAGAGGAATAGCTCTCTTCTGAATGGAATCCAAAAGCTTCAGCGTATGTTTGGGAGCCGGACTCCAAACATGTGAACAGTACTCCAGGACAGGAGCTGCTGAGATGTAAAGGAGCTCTTGACACGGAATGGAAATTCAAGATTTTGTGAAGGAGTTTCCGCAATAGACCTCACATGATCATCCCATGAGAGGGTGGTAATCCTGAGCATGGATATGGAAGACTTCATAGGAATAGTTGTACCTGACATCATCATATTATGGATTGTGGGATCCGCCTTCCTGGAGACGACGCAAGCTTGAGTTTTGGTTGCATTAAAATTTACTAGATTATCAGATCACCATTTTGCTTGAACCCTTTTTACAAGAAGCACTTTCTTCGTCTACTTTGTTGAAATATCGCCAAGCTTTGGCTGCCGGACGAGGCATTTTTCAAAAATATAAACACAAATAATAGGATGAACAAAAGGTTGAAGAAGGGAGGGGTTAGCACATAGATTCAGCCGTAGATATCATACACTGCGACTGGCGACTGTATAGTAACAAAACAACCTATATATAGGCAGAAGGGTGGGTCATTTTGAGGTAAAACAATAGATAGGCATATGAAAACAGTAGATTTTCATTTTCCTTTATTTCAAATTCACATATTCAGCAAGCACTAAACCATATAATAAAAAGAAATGAACTTATGACGTCGTTGGTAGAAGGCCCAACGTTTACTTATGGTTTAAAAATAAAAATACATTTAATTCAAATTAGTATTATTGAATTAAATAACTCTACTTTCGACTTGTTTGATCTAATGTTATTTCCGGAAAAAGTCAAATAATGTACTTTTATTTAAATGCAATTGACTGACTCATCACAAAATCTCTGAACCTATGAAACTGACAGACTTGAAATTTGGCAGTTAGGTTCCGAAATTCTACCCCAAAGAAAAGAGAGTAGAAGGAAATCGATATTTCAATTGTTTTTTTCTACTTTTTTAACGTTTACATGACATACGTCTCTTATATTATATTGATGGCTAATCACAGCTCAGACTATCCGTGACAGGCTATAGATAACGACATCAGGCAGGTAACATGTACATGGTAGACAGCTGATACATTGACATAGATTCAAATAAACTTCTACTCTACATAGAGTATAATTTGACGTCTTTCCACGTCTTTAGCTGCTTCTAATTATCTGCATTACGCATTTCAGTCTTGAAACTCGAAGTGTGACATCGCGTTTGCTGTTTCTGTAACCGACAACAGTATAAATACCATTAGTGATTTATTGTATTGGTATTGGTTCGCATCATATCAATTTTTTTAATGTTTTCCTCCGGTGGAATGTTGAATATCTCAATAATATCTATATAAAACAATTTAAAAGTATGAAAATAAGAAACAAAGTGGGTAGATGAATTGGAAGAAGTCTGATGAAGTTACAGACCACGGTCGTACATACAGGTCTGGGAACTCGTATGTTTGACATGGGTCTCTTACGCGTCGCCAAACTCGTAGTCCCTCGCTCAGCCACTAGCTAGCGCTTGGATCGAAGTGGTAAAACGATTTCTTTCCGGAATCGCAAGCAGTGTTACTAAGTATTCTGATTTGAGAGAGGAATAGAACTGTTACTCTTGTCAAAATGAATTACTCACCTTAAAAATAACTTTCCCTTTTTCGCAAGCATAAAAGACGTCGTTAAAACGATTTCTATCCGGAATCGCAAGCATCCACTTTTTTCGCATTTCCGCATCTTTCGGCACTTTAAAAACAGAAGTTTCTTGCTTTACACTTTTGTACCCCGTTTTGCATTTCGGCACAATGCACTGTTTCGTAATATGTTTCTAAAAACGCAGGTATTCCTTGTGTTTACAAGTCAAGAATGACAGTTGTCAGAGAACACTCTTCGACTACTGCGCCACCCTTTTAGGTACTACGTGACAGTTGACGCTTAGCGGAGTCACTTCTCACATACGAAACAGCCTCGAGTTCCCAGACCTGTATGTACGACCGTGTTACAGACTAATACTGAGAAGAACAATTGAAAATTAAGTTCCGATGATTTTCAACTGTTTATATGCAAAGAAAATTACGAATGAACAATTTCTTTCTTTCCATAAGCTGAAAAACATTTTTATATTGTAAATATTTTTCTTCCACCATAAATTTACAACCAATTGAAATTCAAAAAGATGTGAGTGGGAGTAATTTAAACAAACAATTATAAAGTTGACAGTGTTTTGTTGGGTTTGGAGATATACTCCACTTATATTGAGGCTTATAAAAGCAAATTTCGGAGTAATTACTCTACAGGGCTCAAGTCTGTGCTGCTTGAAGGCCAATTCAGAACAGTAACTTTTTCGTAAATATTACATTGTTTCCTTGACAGTTATGAATTTATTTTCTTATGTAAGAGAGGAAGTGTGTGAGGCTCTAACAAAAATTATCCTTATTATGAAAAAATTAAATTCAGCTGAGATGAAGTCACAATTTAAATAGGGATAGTTCTGTGTCATACATTTGCAACGAATAGAGTAAAACTATTTTTTATTGCACTCAGACTAAGCCGTATTTGGCGGCGGTATAAAAGAAGAAGCAACAGATCAGATGCCTAATTTTAGAATAATACCACGGAAATGAGAGACTCCAGTTCAATAAATGACATCTAGATCCGGGTTATCCGACCTCGATAGGACAAGTTCTATAAGCTATACGACTAAAAATTCTCGTCACTTTGCAACTATTACTTGATTTTATCATATAACACGACAACGTATCGAGTAAAAAAAGGATAAAACATAAACAAGCAACTGGTTAGGGTAATTTTTACCAAACGGAAGTACGAATGATTGGTTAAAAATTATTTCATACGTGAACATTTCTTCTTTGTTGGAATTTAGATAAATATTGCTTGCACAACGCAATCACAGTTTATAAAATCGCACGTGCTCGTTTGTCGCCCTGCTTCTTGCCATACTAATGTAAACGTTATTTCAGTGAAACTAATTTCGTTGCATTGTTAAACCTGTTTGTATGGAATTGCATCTCAATAATACACAATAAACCCACTTAAAACTCGACAAAGCACGTGCCTCTGACAATTGTTCGCCACCTTTCTGTATTGTTGTTTTTTTTAGTAATTGCAACGTTTTGTTTGTGCAGGATGTTTTGGAATTACCGCCATTTATCTAAAACTCTCCTATTGGTTTTATTTTCATCTATGATGCTGAGGATTGAGGCCAATTCAGTAGGTAAGTAATTTTGAATTCTGAAATACTAGGCCATTGCCAGGTGGGTTTTTGGCTGATTTACAAAAACTATTTATTAATTAATTACCTAATAAGCTATAAAAGAGTTCACACATATATACATATATACATATTATAACACTATTGATAAGAAATAATCAACCCTACCAAAGTAGCCGAAGGACCCTCAGTACTTTAATAGTATTTTTAGTAGATAAGGGTGATTATTTCTTATCAATAGAATTAATTAAGTGTTTAATTGACGTGATTGATTTGTAAAAAACAAATTAATTGTTAATTGATTACTTAATTTTAATTGAATTGATACTAGCCTGAGTATTATTTGCGATAATCGGAAATTTTACGGGTTCAACCTATAGCATTGCGTAATTATAGCCAAACATTCGGTTTTACACTGATCGAACTGGCTCGTCCTCGATAAATCCTAATTTACCTCCATATAACATCAAACCATAATTTTTTTAATACAAATTAGTTAAAAAAATAACTCGTTTCTAAAATTCTATCAAATACATTTTTATTTTTATCAGTCAAACTTTTTTATTTCAGACAAAAGCATTCAAACGAACCAAATTAGATATAAACGGTTTGTTTTCATATTTTTGCCCTATTAAAAATGTTTTGGTGGGAAATATTAAGTTATCGATCAAATTTGAACTCGTTTGTCGTTTACCTTTGATTATATTCAATATAAAATTGACTTGGCTTTTGGGTTGCAATGAAAATTGAAATACATTAATAATAATAACAGAATGTCATTGTATTATGATTTATACTACTTAAAAAATGCCGTAAGTTGTCAAACTAACATTAGTAAAAAAAATTAGAAGACGCTCTACCCTAACTTTTGATGAACTTCTCTAAAATCATTCAATATCAAAAAGAAAAGCTATATTTGAGTATTCTGAATCAAACTGAATACTTCTTGTTCTCATGTATTCAAAAAAATGCATAATTTCCGAGTTATAATTTTAAAACTGGATTTCCGATTTATTTAAAAATACTTGTATCTTATGTAGTATGAAAATATAAAACTTTGATGTGGGATTTTTCTTCAAATGATGTTCCCGGAAATCTCAAAAAAAATAACTTTTTGAATTAAACAATCACAAAATAAATATCTAAATTATCTGAAAAAGTTGTAGTGAGTAGATAGACGAAAGCCATATGAAAATTACATATATTAAATTTTTTCCAAAAACGGATTTCTCTATAATATGGACGTTTTTCCAGAAGTGCGCCGAAAATTGAATTTGGGTTCAGGGTAAAAACAATTATAACGGTACAAATTGTTAAAAAACTGCTAATTACTTTTTGTGGCCTTATATGAACATTTTCAATAAAAATTGAGTAGCCTATAGACTGAAGAATAAACACTTCATTGCCTTATAATTTCTTCCACAAAATGCATATTTTCCCAGTTATGGATGTTTCAAATTTTCCAATGGGTTGGGCAAACATTTTTTGTTAAATAAAATTTTTCTTTAAAGCCCTATATAATTTACCTTCTATATCTCTCTACTCTCTAGGATACGAGTATGTGACTTTTACAATCAGCTGATCGTTCTAACGATTTCACCCTCTATCTAAATACTCACTAAAGAGGACGGACTGGGAGAACAAACACTTGGGCCGCTTCCGCCAGGGGGACTCGTGTAATTCACGGACGGGTCTAAGATTGGCGAGTCTAGCGGAGCCAGAGTCTACTCGTGTACCCCCAGAAGGGAGATTTCAGTTCCCATAGGTGCCCACGCAACCGTTTTCCAGGCTGAGGTCTGTGCAATACGAACCTGTGCCCTGGAAAACCTCAGATTAAACTACCGAGGTAGGCGGATTTACATCTGCACTGACAGCCGAGCGGCCCAGGGTGCACTTTGCGCCCACAGAGTGACTTCTATGCTTGTCTTGAAGTGCAGGGGAACTCTGACTGAAGTAGCCAGAAGGAACAAACTCCAGCTAGTGTGGTTACCTGCCCACTCTGGTGTGAAGGGAAACGAAGTGCCCGATGAACTGACCAAACGGGGTTCCTTGAATGCCCCTGGCCCCGATTTAACGTTCGGAATTTCATCGGCCACTGGGCTCTAAGCCCTCAAAGAGCTACTGGATAGACAGTGGCTCTCGGTCTTGCGTGGTGCCTCCGGCATGAGGCAAGCGAAGCTCCACATTAGGGAGTTCTCGCCTAAACTCTCTAAAACCTTACTCTCTATGAGCAGGAGAGGCCTAAAACTGGTGACAGGAGACTGTCATCTGAATAAACATCTACACACAATGGGCATTGCTGAAGACCCAGCTTGTAGTAAATGTAGAGAGGCGGATGAAACTTCCTCTGACATCCTGGCAGAATGTCCAGCACTAGCTTCTATTAGGCTGCTATACCATAAGAGATATCAGTCCATGCAAAATTTTATCCTTCGGCACTGCCTTAAGCCTGCTGGACTGATTCTTGTATCAAGGGACGCACAATGGACCCAATCAAGTGGTCTAAGTGCTCCAGTTTTGATTGATTGAAATACTCACTAGCACTACCTCAAGATGTTCCATAAGAAATTTCACTGAAAATACTGTATATTCCATTCAGTTTTCATTATTTTAGGAGAATTTGATGTTAATTAAGCAAGCTATTCCAAAAATATCTGAAATCATTTTTCTTTATGAATTTATATAATACATTCGTACACATTTTTCATACATATACATGAAAAAGACATATTATTAGATATTCGATAAAGTCTCTCTGATCCAGATTGATCAGTACCGTCACAAAATTGTAGCACCAGACAGCTGTTTCGCTCTTCTCATGAGTGGAACGAGCAAGTTTGCAACGTTACCGAAGGATTTCTGATGAAAGTAGTCATTAAGGTAAGAGAATTAGAAACAAATGAATACATTCATTTTATTTCTAATTCTCTTACATTGAGTTAGTATCGCCATCTGGCGCACTCAAGTAGTACCTTACATTCCCCGTAGCTTTTATAAAGTTCGAGCAATCTGTGAATGTGGTACATTACTTGACTTCTTAGTGGGACATCTATTCATATTAGGCGTGAGATTTTGGTCTTTTTACCACGTGGTGCCAAAATGCTATGATAATCTTTTGGCAGTGTAAAAGAGCAATTGGCATGAAGTGGAGTTTGGGGCACAAGCAGTAGATGTGGATGTACTCAGGTATTATTATCCATTACAACTTATGCAGTTCTCGTATGGTGGAAAAGAACCGAACAGGTTATAGCCCAGAAACTTCTGAAGAGAATACAGGGAGGGACTTTTGCTCAGAGACATTACATCCACGAGGAAGATTACACCGACTGCAGCATTGAGGGCATTGCTGGGCATGCCACCCCTATCAATGACGATGAGGATCTTGCTATGATGGCGGTTTACAGACTTAACTGTAATGGTTGCCTGAAGAGATGGAGTGCAGATCAGTCCCGTTTATTTATGGGGCTGGCTGAGACTAGAACCACAGGACAAAATCAAAGCCCAATGGTTCGCGGAGGAGTATTTCAGGCTCGTCATTCTGTCGAGGCAGGAATGGGAAAATGGCCACACGCCAACATTTTGTATACGGATCTAGAACTAACACGAGAGTCGGAGCAGGAATTTGAGGTCCTAGATAGAATGATGGGTACTCCGTGCGAATGGGGGATCTCTACTCAATCTTCCAAGCCGAGATGTTTGCCATCTACAGATGTGCGGAGAAGCTACTCGGATGTTAACATAATAAGACCATCTGAATCTGCTCGGACAATCAAGCGGCAGTCAACGCACTGAAGAGTCCGACTGTGTCCCCGAGGCTTGTCAGGAGTACCAAGGAGATCCTTAACAGGCTAGCCGGTGGAAACAGGATCAACCTGAGCTGGATCTCGAGTCAGGGGCCAGTTTGGACGGTCCTCAAGATCTCCTTGCTGATATCACTTAGAACGGGGTTATGCATATCTTGCGGAACCATCTGAGAGTCTCGTGACCTCCACTTAACACCTTTTTTATACAAGGAAACCTGCTGCGGATAGGTTCGGTGGTAAAGCGAACCGCTCCAGTCCCTTAATATATCCTTCCCCTTGCGGTCAAATACAAGGGAAAGGATTCGGCTAGAGGAAAACCGATTCTCCCCGTATAAGTCCGACTATTTTTACCGACTTTTTTTGAGCAAGGCTCAAAAAATTAGTCAGTAGTAAAAAAAAGCCAAAGATGAACATGCCTCAGCTTGGAAAACATTGACGGCTGCCGAACTACTAAAGCGCTGCTTGGTAAGATAATCTCCGAGATCTTTACAGGTCGCGGAAATCTAATGAAATTTAAACATACAGTAGGGGAAAGTGACACTCCCTTCTGTATGAGATGCGAGTCGTTAACCCACTTTTTTTTGTGAATGTCCTGCGCTCATCACGGCCAAAGACATAAAGGATCTAAACTTAAAACCGATCTTAGGATTCTGTCGAGCTGCAGGGTATTCAAATACAGTGGCGGCTCCTCGAAGGAGGCTAAGGAGGCTCAGCCTCCTCACAAATTTATCTTAATGATCATTCTCCATTTTATTTCCTGTTTCTCTGTTAATTCTTTAAATTCTACAATTAATTCCCCGTTCTCAGTAGTTATTTTTAATCTGGCAACAGTGGCCAGAGGCTAGATTCTCTATATATCTCAAACGCTAAATACGTGTGGTCAACACAGTTGCCGTTTTTCCAACCATTCAATTGCCAAGTGGGGTAAAACAGCGAATATGGCAACATCCTATGTAGGCTAGCTTCTCGTAAGCACTCGTCGGTCGAATGAAATACGATTACTTGCTACCGCCCTACCGCTGCTAGAAGAATGCGACACGTGTTCCGTTAGCTATTGTTTTTGTTCCGCGGGGCGAAGTGAGGTTAAGTAGTTAAGTTATAATTTATCTAATCGGTGAACGTTAAAATGATGAGTGACTTAGTTGCTGAGTTCTTAGAAAACCCATTTAGTGGATTAACATATGATAGAAAAGGGTTTTGTTAAAAATAAACGGCCTTTACCGGATTTGAAAGGATTAGTGATGGCAGGTATGTTTCAAAATCGAAATACACAATAAATTATATTGCTTGCTATTTACATCTGATACAACTTCATGTTGGGGGCACTCGGGTTATGATGATTTGAAAAATTTAGCTCGTGGTATAGACAGACATGAAAAATCGCAGGAACATATTACATCGAGTATTAAGTTTAAATTAACCGGTAAACAGAATATTGTTAAAGGAGAAAAACATATAATTTGGTAGACAAGAAACTACATTATAAACAACTTTTTTTATGAAATTTTAGATACTATTAAAGGTCAAATTGAGATTCGATTTTCCGATTTACGTAAATTGAAGTTTTTCGACTTGACGAATAGAAGATTTTTCGAATCTTTTTCAAAAGAGTTTCCCAATACACTTTTAGATAACTTAATTCTAAAATATAAATTTTTTGATAAAATAGCACTGCACAATGAATTATGGGTTATATACCTACTCGGATAAAGATATTTTAGGCCAGTACGACATTCACGCCGATATGATAAAATATATGATAGACAATGATTTGCAACAAGTTTTACCTCAGTTTTATAAACTACTTTGTTTGACAGTCACCATTCCTGTCACGTCGGCATCGGTTGAGAGATCATTTTCTACTCTCAAACGAATTAAAACTTACATGCGATATACAATGGGCCAAAATCGTTTATACAATGTTAGTTTGATATCTATTGAAAAAGATTTAGTAAAACACTTAAAACAAAATGATACATTTTATGATAATATTATTGATCATTTTTCGCAAACTAAAGACCGTAGAATTCCGTTAATATATAAAAAAAGTTAATAAAAATAATTTAAAAAAAATGTTTTTTAAATTTCAAAAAAAATTAAAAATATCAAAAATCCAAAGAAAAAAAAACGAACAAAAAATGTTTTGCCAAGAGAAACTCTACACCTCCACGTTGGTTCTTGCTTGGCAACAATTAATTTTGTCACTGAAGTAGCTGGTACGGTCGCTGTGCAAAGGTCAAATTTATTGGCTGAATAGAGTATATTTTTAAAAGAACGTTTTATGTCCAGTCTCCTCTCTTAAAAAGTTCACGAGCCGCCACTGTCCAAATACCCTCTGAAAATCGTAGCTGGGGATAGTGTACAAGGGTCTTTGGCTACGTGCATCCAATACCAATACAACGTTGTAGGCCGGTTATGATTACCTTCAACAGAAATCCTTCGGTAACGTTGCAACCTTGCTCGTTTCGCTGATGACCTCCATGACAAGAGCGAAACAGCTGTCTGGTGTCTGGAACTATAAGTTTGTGCCGTTAATGTTCGCTCTGGACATGAACATGAACAATTGAGATGAATGAGTGTATTCGTATATTCAGTTATTTCAAATTCTCTCATATTAGATATTTACTCATTTTTATACGAGAGCCGTATTCAAAATATCGCGACCCATCGGAAAAGCTTAATTTTTAAGAAAATGCTTTCAACAAAGGGGAGTTGCCTATGATGGGCTGAAAATTGTTCTTACATACAGAAATCAGCACGTTATTGTACGAACCTTTAACGGAACACATGTATCAGATTTGGAACATTTCGAAGTAGGTGTACCACAAGGCATACAGTTGGACCAATACTATTCATTTAGTTTATTAACGAACTATTTAAAAACTGTCCAGAAATAAGCAATGAATTCATCGATATTATTGAGAGATATTGCGAAAACACTTCTATAGTCCTAAATGCTAGCGAAACTAACTTGATGCACTTGCAAACTTTACCATCTTGTAATTACAGCTTGCTGCAAAAATAGGTAGAATGGTACACACATACTGACTATTCACTATTAAAAATGTGAGTTTAAACATCCTTTAATTACGGTATATTACGTTTAGGTAATTCTAACAGAATGAATGATGTTTTAGAAAATATTAACAAGAATTATACGTATAATTCTTCTCATGACTTCTCACAACTTTCAATTCTGAATGTTATTGGTATTTAATTAAATTCTACAGCTTACGTTAAAATCTCACTTAACTAAATTTGATTCTAGGGCGGCTTCAGAAAAATATAAATAATTTATTCCTCACTGTAAATGGTCTTTATTGTAATTTAATAAATTCAGTTCATACCGAAAAATAAGAAAATATTAAGATACACTATGGTTACGTATATAAGATAAAGTGGTTTTTTGTAAATTCATATTTTACTTTGTGGTTGTAGCCATTCCAAGATTATTGGAGTGTAATATGATATGATGACGTCAGCACCTGCACGTCTAAGAGAGACCAAAATTTCTGTTAATGCAGCTTTCAAATCCAAAGCTCCATTTTGTGCAGCGTGATGTATCATAGCATATTCACCAGATACTTGATAAACAAATAATGGATATGTGGGATATTTATCCTTCAATTGTCTCACGATATCCATATACATGAGAACAGGTTTTACCATCAACATATCAGCACCTTCTTCAACATCGCGTTCGGCAGCTCGTAGAGCCAAACCTTTACTAGCCGGAGGTAGCTGATAACATTTTCGATCGCCGAACGCTGGTTTGGATTTACTGGCATCTCTAAATGGACCATAGAAATTTGAAGCAAATTTGGCAGTATAGGATAAAACTGACACTCTATTCGACAACTGATGTTGTTTGAGAATAGATTTGATTGCCCCGATACGTCCATCCATCATGTCGGAAGGAGCAACAATATGTGCACCTGCTTGAGCATAGCTAAGAGCTATTTCTGCTATTCTATCTAAACTAGCAGAATTATTTATTACACCATCTGGATGAAGTAATCCACAATGTCCATGGGATGTATAAGGACACAAACAAACATCACAAGCTATAGTTAAAGAAGGAAACCAATTAAGTAATTTTGGTATAGCTTTCACAACTGGATTGTTATCTGAGCTTGCATGAGTGCCAACCTCATCCTTCGGAACATTAGCAATAACACCAAATAACAGGACTGATTGCAGCCCCTTTTTAATCAATTTCTCTAACGGTTCTCTCAATTTATTTATTCCATACCTTGAAATACCAGGCATGCTATCAATTGGTTGAATGGCATTGTCATCATCTATAATGAAAATTGGATACATTAAATTGTTGGTGCTTATTTCACAACCTAAGCCTTGCCAATCTCTCAAAGTTTTATTGAAGATACTGCTCTGTAGAACATATTTATGCCCTGGTGAATACTTATCCAAAACTGATAAATTGGCCATTCTTATTGTAAATCGATATTCACTTTAACAAAAATTATACAAATCTTGAGGTTAAAGGTTACATTGTATATTTTTAGTCTTGAAACATGGTCCACATATAATGTGCATCAAAATATTCAACCATTTACTCGTAGAATATCATAACATACAAAACATTAAACAGCTTGAAATAAAGATGAAAACAAGGTCAATTAAGACATGTTTTCCGGCCAAAAAATTTCCGCATAGACCAACTTTTGAATTGTTGAAAGGAACTAGTGTGTGATTTTTTTTCTATATAATGTTTACATTATTATTTATAATTTTTAGTTTATTATTTTAATCCCATTACATTGGGACTTTTAACTTTTAATTAACACTATCGTACTGTAACTCTAAACATAACTCCATGACATGTTTTACACAAATGAAGATTTGATTATTATTATTAATTTTCATTTGGTTGGGGCTATCTGACCCAAACCAAATAATCATGAAACGAAACAGTCAAAGTATATTCTTCTGCATAGATAATTCAAGTGTCTGTTCTGATTTGACTTATTTTAGTACCTATAGTACCTATTTATAGCACTATGATACGTTGTTCAAATACACAAATAATTTAAATGATTAGATCAATATTTACACACATTCGAAGACATTAATATTATTGTACGAAACTATATGTTCTGTGACTCCATTATTCAGTATTTAAAAAGAAATCCAGATAACTTAAGTTTGGAAATGAACTTTAGTCAATATCATATGAAATCTATGATTCCAAATCTATAAATAAAATATACTGACAGAAAAATGATCCTTCATCCATAGTCGGCGATGCGAATGAACTATTGTCCTTGGGTCCAAGCAATTGTTGAAACACATTATGAGGCTGTTAATATTAACACAATAGTAACATTGTGCGCTAAAAAAATAATATTACTAATACCTTAACAACCTAGTCAAAAACGTGAAGGATCTTCCGTCAGCGCGAAGCGTTCATCGTACGATAAACATAAGTGTTATAATTTCCATGAATGTTGATGCGTCCTAATTTATTTACAGTCTTAATAATGATACAGTTTAGCAGAACCGACGAAGGGGCAATGGTCTTCCCATTTCAATAACCAATCGAAAACGCTCCTGCGCATTTCAGCGCATTATAGATAACATCCTCCCTAACTTCTCCGAGGAATCATGACTGGAGGCTTGCCGAGCAATATTATATTATCATATATCCATTAGGATTTTTTTAATTTTGTAGTTTTAGAAAGGCTACAACTTAATTGAAATGTCAAATACGCTGAGTGGTTTATTCTTATAATAAATGTACAAATACATTCTTTAAATAAGAAGCAATCACCCTTATCCATTAAAAATACTGTTAAAGTAGGTACTGAAATCTTTCAGCTACCAAGTGCCATCATCAGAGTAATCTAAAATGTGCCTGTGAAATACTATTTATAACTAAAAGCGTGAACAAGGGATCACCCTCAGCTGAAGAATTCTAATTTATCTATAGCGTAATGAAATCCTCATTGAAACATAATAACTTATTACTACGAGGGCAAGATGAAAAGTTCCTGAAAAATGAAACATGAAATAATTTATTTGGTCAAAACTTATTTTATTTCTCAACATAATCTCCTTTGTAGCCCGATACAACGTTTTTCAATTTTTTCGATCCCTTCCAAATAATACGATTTCGGCAATCTTTCAAAAGAGGCATTGTTTCAGCGATGCCCTCATCGTTGGAGCCAAATCTCTTTCCGCCGAGCCATTTCGTCAAGTTTGGAAACAGATAAAAATAATCGCCGGGGGCCAAATCTGGAGAATATGGTGGATGACGAACCAATTCATGCAATTTTGCCATTGCGACTGAGGACATGTGCGCCAGTGCGTTGTCCTAGTGGAAGAGCACTTTTCACTTTTTTCCATGTTTGCAAAAATATTAAGATTGCTTGCTTTCGATGGGTGTCGAAACAGAGCTGAATGACATATCAGTCTGAAATTTTTAATGCGTTCTAGTTAAAGATACATCACAAATGTCACATTTTCGATTGATTTACTCAAATAATAACATGAGGAGGTGAAAAATGCTCATAAAAAGCTCTGAAAACGCTAAAATTGAAATTTCTCAACTTCTAATTGATTGATTGAAAACATACCAGGAAGTAATGGAGTATATATCATCCAGCTTGTCCGTAGAATCTTAGACACAAATTTCGAATCGGTTATAAAGAACATTTTCGAAATATTAATAATAATAATGAAAAATCGAATGTGACGATTTTTATCATTCCATTGGCAAAATAACTTACCTTTTGCATTCCATTCAACTTACCAAATTTGATAAATTCCATTATAAATTGAAATAAAACAAAATTTTAATAGTTATTTCATTTAAAGTTACCGAATTAATTTGAATTTTAAGGCTTGATTTTTAGTCTACTTTTGATGTAGTAGCTAATGCCAACCCATCCTGGCATGCATGGTTCGGTAATCTTTACCATTGAACTGGATGAAAGTTGTAAAAATAAACTTTCAAACTTCTAAGTTTTATCTATAGAATGATGAAAGAATTAAGAAATAAATGAGTTCATTTCTTGTTGGCTTTTGCCAGATAACTCTCTAGTCTAGATCGATCACTACATTAGTCTAATAGTTCCGGGCAGTTGTTTCGCTCTCTCGAGCTCATCAGCGGAACGAGATAGCAAAACAGCTGTCTGGAACTATTATATTGTTCCTGATCAAGCTAAATAAGAGAGACCTTAGCATGAAATAATGTTCACAACCCTTGACCAAAACCTATTTATTTGCTTAATTATTGCTGTCGCGTTCTATAAACTACTAACACTATATTTTTCAGGAGTTTGCATAAGAAATTGTGCACAATGCAAAAAGATGTTTGGACCGTACTTCGAAGGACAACTATGTGCAGACGCTTGCGTGAAATTTAAAGGAAAAATAATACCGGATTGTGAAGATATTGGATCGATAGCGCCGTTCTTGAATAAATTTGATTAACCGGTGCCATGATAAATTATTCGAATTTTAGTATTGATTGTAACTTTTATACGCTTAACGGAAAATACTCTACCTGCGTTGTGAATAACTTAATTTGTACAATGATTTTGTCTGTGATATAATTTATTTAAGTTTATTATTTATACCACTATTTATAAATTGAACTGTGTCAAATAAATGTAAATTTCAAGAGTTCATGTTTTATTTTATTTCCACTTCAGGATGTTCGTGGCCAAACTAATGATTTATCAGTTTTGGTGAGAGAGAAAGATATGGTAGTTTTGTAGGAATTATAGGCCAATTGTAGAGAACTTATAAAGATTCACTTAAGAGGTAACATTTGATAGGATATTTCAAAACCAAAATAATGTAATCTCTAGCTTTATCATCTGCTAAAATAGGAGAAGCAATGAAATTTAGGAATGTTTGTTTTATAATGTAGCAAATTGCAATATTGGAGATTTAATAAAGAAATTGGACAGCATTTTATGATTTACTTTTCCTGTTTTCAGACATCGATTATGCATGGTTTTGGGACCACGTTCCAGTTTTCAATGAACGGTCATAGGACAGCGGCTTTTCAAATGATATCCCAACTTATAGGAACGCTGTTCCTGTTAACACCATTGACTTTTTGACGCTATAGTGATATTCGACCAGGGCAATAAATAAACTAAACTGTACTCAAATTTAATTGAATATCGTAACATACACTCTTGAACGAATAAATTACTTTTCAAATCATTCGGAATCAGTCATTGAAAACAAGTTTGATGAGCCATCCTGTAAAGCGACACCCTGTAAATGAAGAAGTTTGTAAGTTGAAAAAAGCGATAGTCGATATCTCAAATTGGAACGCAGTTATGGAAGCCCCTTGTACTCCTGGGACAACCTGTATCACTTGGAATAAAATCAAATAAGACGTTCTTAAATATATATGATTAATAAAATAGGAACTAGTACTTTACCCTGTGGTACACCTGTTACTACTTTCCCCGTGGAGCTTTATGTAGTATTATTTTTAAGACTTGTGATATGTCTACGCTCTCCCGATGAGCGACTAGCAGATCCGGCGTTATATTAATGGCGCCTAGAGCGAGCAAGGAGTATGATGCAGAAAGCAATCAAGATCGAACTCATCCAATACCTAGAGAGCTCCAAAATCGTGATTGATCGGCAATATGACTTTCGTCAGCAGAGATCAACAGAAGACCTGCTTGTCTACGTAACACATGTATGGCAGAAATCTATTGAAAAACACGGGGAATCTCTAGCTGTACCATTGGATATCTCCAAAGCATTTGACCGAGTGTGGTACGAAAGCCTTCTTGGAAAAGTTCCGTTATATGGTTTTCCCCTCAACTTTGTCGCTTACTATCGAGTTTTCTCTCAGATAGATCATTCCATGTGGTGGTTGACGGAGTATCCTCCGATACAACGGCTATCAACGCTAGTGTTCCACAGGAATTTTTCTTGGCACCAACTTTGTTTCTTCTCCATACAAACGATCTGCTGGAAGTGACCACCAGTCCCGTCCACAGCTTTGGAATATGGTACCCTACATATCGCTTTCTCATCTAGAGGCCCCATACCACCCAATGAAACCATGCTAGGGATCACTAACAACAGCACTCTCTCATGGGATGATCATGTGAGGTCCATTCCAAAAACCATTTCACAACAAAAATTGACAAAGTTGAGGCGGCAAACCATATGACGGAAGTTCACCAACTTTGTTTCTGCTCCAGGAAGGCGGATTCCACAATTCCTTATATGATGATGTCAGGTGCAACTATTGCTATGAATACTTTCGTGTCCATGCTCGGGATTACCATCAACAGCACCCTCTCATGGGACGAGCATGTGAGGTTCATTGTGAAAACCGCTTCACAAATACTTGGTTTTCTATTCCGTGCCAAGACCTACTGTGCATCCCAGCAGCTCCTGATAATCTACAAAGCACAGATTCGACCTTTCCTGGAGCACTATTCACACTTCATTTTTCTATCGACCAGCGAAGTTGTGGAGCTCTTTACCTAGCGAGGTCTTTTCCTATGTCTATAACCTCCAAACCTTGAAGAAAAATTCGAATGCTTATATCCTCTCCCAACATTCCACCGCTGCTCACACGATGTTCTTCGAACATTATAGGTTTCCCTCTCGTGTAGTCAAAGTATAAAAAAAGCAAAAGCAAAAGAACCCTCTTTACCCCACCCCCGGCAAGAGTTTTAGTTCCAGAAATATAAAATTGATTTTGCTACTGCGAATTTAATAATACACTGAGGATAAAAGGCGCCTCCAAAGAGCCAGATCCCAGAGCGACAGCCCTAGAGCCAGCTGTGGCTGACTAGTCTCCCTTCGGGGAGGTTAGTCTAGTCTAGCTAGTAGCGCCCTCTCCGCAGGTGAAGGGACTATTAGTTCCATTACATAATGATGTAAAGCCACGCTGGCTGTGCTCGCTAGCCCAAGTATCTGGCCGTGGCAGAGATATGCATTAGGCTAAAACTTGAAGAAAGCAAACGGTTACTCATCAAACGTAGCCGTAAAGGCATACATGAGGCAGCAGCTATGTGCTCTTCAATGGCAACCTTCCCTACCTAGGACCAGAGAGATGTAAAGATAGAGAGTGCGAGCGACTATTTTAGTGACCTGGCCTAAGATAGATAATCGGATAGTGGGGGGATTTTGTCTAGCGATACATCCACTACTTCTCAACAGCTTATAATGTATACTACTCTAATTCTCTTACGAAATTACTGGGAGTGGTGGAAATCGTGCGTTCTCTTACGAAATTACTGGGAGTGGTGGAAATCGTGCGAGAGACACAGAAAGACCACGAGCTCGACTCTTGGGATCCCATTTGTCTCCTCTATTAGTAGAACTCTTTGGTTAGTTCGCTTAACCTCGGTCATTTTTCCAACGTTACGCTTATGGCGCTAGCGCTCTATATCTTTACATCTCTCTGTCTAGGACAGTGATTGACCCTATCACCATCCGTTTACTAAACGATCCTATCGCTATCGTCGTCATACCGACCGATCATTAACTGGGAGTTGGTCGTTGGAAGCATATCAACATATTGTAAGCGAGTGCCGGACAAAGTACACGAGTAATTGCGGCAGTGTATGTTCTATGTCATTGAACTTTGCAGTTATTTTAACGCCGTTATTATAAGTAGGCTTGGGAGCAAAATAAAAATTTCTTTATACGTTAAAGAAATGGAGGCATCCCACTTGCCCTCGTCTTCTGACGAGAATAGCTCGAGGCCATGTTATAATGTTATGTTATTTACTAAAAGAAACGTCTCGGCTCATAATTATAAACAAATTAGCAATCATGAGAAAAGGAAAACCTAAAACAACACTAAAGTGTTCAGCGTAAACATAAAGAGCTTGTTGGAAAAAATTGGGCAACGTTAAAGAGTTTAATCTGATCATGGCAGCTTGATAACTGAAAGGTCCTCAGTACAACACTATTTTTAATGATTAAGGTTGATTGTTATTTATTTATAGATGAATCTGTTGCTTCTGCAGAGGAAATTTCATTGCAGAACGCAGTTTCCGTGCTTAGGCGTAAAAATTACACAAGCAAATATACTTTCACGGCTATCTTTGTTATCCAGAGGTCTACTCAAACAGTTGTTTGAACTTTCCAGTTGTTATGACGATATAATTGAAGAATTAGCCAAAAAGGAGGATGATTATATCTATAAAATTATGAAAGGGTAAGTTTTTTAGAAATTACTCCCCTTGCTCAAAATATCACCGCACGCGCTGACTTTAATATTAAATTACTATATTCATGATAAATAAGCTATTTGGGATTTTGATGGGATGAGAAGTGGTCAAATAAATGAACTACCATATAAAATTCTTTTAATTAAAATTATAATCACCAAGATTGTCATGATTATTCTGCGTACTGTAATTAAGAAAGTACGGTCTATAAGGTTTGTTTTTGGTGTATTTGCGTTGCGTGCTGTGTTTTGTACTACTTTCTTCACTGGTTTGATTCGAAGTCAAATTGCTTGGCTTGCGCAAATGTTGCGGTATTGCCCCATATTTTACGTGTATTAACCTGGTATCCAAGACTTCACAATCGATTTGCATCAAAGGAACCATTGTAGGGTGGGATAAATCTAAAACAACATCCACTTTGGTGAAGATTTGACCAAAATAGCTCAATTTTAATTTTTAGCCCGATAAACGAATATAAATATCTATTCTAGGGGAAGTAATGATCGCAAACACTCCAAATTTGAACATGGGCAATTAAAGGGTTCAAGTCCCAAACCTTAGTCAGAAATCTACGGGGTCCAAAAAAATTAAAACTTCAAAAAATGACCTAGAAACCAGTTTTTGGGATTTTCGGGATGGTTGCACCAAATATTTCTTGTTGAAAATTCTGGAATATCATTATTCTCATCACAAGAAACAACTATCAAATTTTTACGAACCTCGCCTCTTTTTCCGTAGAATGACTCCACTATTTTGGAAGTGTGGAAAAACGGGTAGAAATATTATGTTTTTTGAGGATTTTAGAAATTCGATCTGTTATATTTACAATATATATAAGATAGGCAGGCGGGGGGTTTGTGGCTCGGGTCGATTTGAAATTTTAGGCGAAGTGTATTTCTTTATGGCTTTTTGAATGTTGTAATGGGAGAAATTGTTTGATAATAAGGCAGATGAAAGATGTTTTAATTCTGATTTTAAGGATTGAGGTTGAGATAAGTTGACAGCTCTGTGGACCAAGGAGTTTATGACAGATTGCTTTTGGGCAGGGTGGTGGTGGGAAAGACCATTGAGGTGTCTATCGGTATGAGTGGGTTTCCGATACATAGAATGTCCAAAAGTACCGTCAGTCTGTTGACTAACCAATACATCTAGGAACGGGAGCGAACTTGCGATTCGACTTCCATGGTGAAAAGGATATTGGGATGTAATGAATTTAAATGATTGAGGAAGGGAACAAGCTTTTCGCGACCATGTTGCCAAATAACAAAAGTGTCGTCGAAATATCTAAACCAACATTTCGGCTTAGAACCGATGAGTAAATGGCATCTTGTTCAAAAGTTTCCATGAAGATATTAGCTATGATCGGCGAAAGTGGGAAACCCATGGCAGCTCCCGAGAACAGTACAGTAGCTAGTCGTGTGAAAGAACATGAGCGCTGTACAAGGTTTCGTGACACCAGTAGATCGGCACTTGCGGAACACAAATTTGACACTAATCATCAAATCCTTTTCGAAGATACTAAAGTCCTAGCCCGAGCCCCAAACTTCTAACAGCGAAAAATCCTTGAAGCTATAGAAATCCTGAAACATCCAAATAATCTGAACCGTGACTCAGGATATTAACTTCCCAACATTTGGAAACCCATCCTCGAAAATTCCACTTCGCACATGATCGCACAACGGCAGGGTCAGATGCCGGAACGGAGTCAACCACCGGAATGAAGGCAGTGAACTGTGTAGCGTGAAGGATTTTTTCTACAATAAATACGGCTACAGAAACCAGTAGAATCAGTTCAAGCCTCAAGTCTGCCCTGAAGATGCCACCTGTAATGATTGGCGAAACGTCGGCATCAAGTCGAGCTATTGTCACGCGGAATCCATCCGGAAGCCAAGATTTTTCAAAATAACAAGTGTTGAACATAGTTGTGAACAATAATAAAAATTACTTCTATCAAAATTGATAAGAAGAAATGCAGGTCCGTATTTAAAAAACACGTGTTTGTTTATGATGGGCCTAAGAATACGATTCATCGTATTTTCATGCCATTCTGTAAAGGAGAAAAATTGCTGTCGGTGTTTTATATCTCTCGCCAAACTATAGAAAGGAGAAGTGAAGAAATTGGTATTTTCACTTTTTTCCGAATATCTTAAGAATTGGGAGAAATTAAAAGTTTTGGAAACCGGAGCTACCAATCATTTGATTCCGCAAAACTTTCTCCATTTAACCTACCTCCTACCTATAAACCAAGCTAAAAAATGGACCACCTGTATAGCTAATTGGTAGGTTCTCTTATCCAAATTTACCCCTACTTGTATTTTGAATGTTCCCTTTTTCTTGCAGTTATGAAGAGTCAGTATGACTACCGTTATATTGATTATTGGCTAATGTTTGAAACATGCATTATCCAATAATCAATATACTTTCAGTGTTTCAGTTTTTTCGTTCATTACTTTGGCAAACGATAGAACTTCTAAAAAGAATAGGGGTCTTTCATATAAAATTTTTCTCTAAATCACTTCGTTTTCGAGATGAAATTGAAAAAAAAAAATAGTTTTTTGCAGCTATCTCCGGAACCGTTCATCGTACAGAAAACAGCTTTCGTAAGCAATCTCTACTCATAGTAAGCTGTTTTGTGCGATACAAATTTTTTTTATTCATAATTGGTGAAGATTTTGAAGGGGTAGTGGTTGTTTTCCTCCCCAACTTCTACGCCGCTGGAAAAAGTACGGTTTTGAGATGAACCATTTGAACCGCCAATGTTTTCTACACAAAAAAGGTACTCTTGGTCATAAGCTCCAAACTTAAATCAAAGGAGAATCAAAGTGCAAAATAAGAAGGCGAACGCAAAATTATTAAATTCTCTTCATAAAAATTGTTTAAATTGGTGCATTAAATAAGCATGTGCAAATGTAGCAGAGGTTGAAAACAGAATTAAACACGTTAAATATTCCTGTTATCTGAATTTTGATAGCAACTTTATTTTGCAATTTTTTCAAAGTTAGCATAACAATTCCGAAAATTTTTTTAACAAGATCAAAGCCATTCAATCTAAAAAGATAAACGATTTAATAAAGTGCGTAACTCATGAAAAACAAAATATCAATGAACAATGGTTAAAAAACCTAACTGACACAAAAATTCCGGAAGCGGTGTAGCACACGTCAAGCTTAGGTCTGAAATTTGCATTGCCTGATAATAAAAAACTGCATATAGACAATATAATTGCCAATTTAGAATGCGGAATTAGGAATAAAAATTTTGAGGAAAAAAATGAAATTAGGAACAAAATTTGTAACATCTTGACAAATAAAAAAATAAACAGAAAGCAGAAATAGCAAAAATCGTTTCAATCATCATACAAAAGAGTTCTTAGATGCTAACCCTCAAATATAGTTTTGAACTCGGAAAAAAGTAATAAAACCGTCATACCGTCATAATGCATAGGAATGACTACGAAAATAAAATGGGAAACCTTTTAAATGATGAAACAACTTACAAAAAAATAAGTAATCAGTACAAAATAACATGAATAAATTAATTAATAAGTGGTACAATAATAAGATTATCCCTATTGAATTGGAAAATAAATTAATTTGCCATAATGGACAAGCACCTTTATATCTATGGGCTTCCAAAACGACATAAAAGTGATATACCTTCAAGACCCATTGTTAGTAATATTGGAGCGCCTACCTACAATTTATCAAAATTTTTATCAAATTCTACCAACAATATAATAGGAAAAAATAAATTTTATGTGAAAGACTCATGGCATTTTAATGAATACTGGAATCTCTAAACAATATTTACAAAAAGAATGTCCATAAGTATAGCACAAGAAATAAAACTTAGTAATAAATTACGGAGGTTCTTCAGGTTCGGCGAGTCCGCCTGGACCGGGAACGCCGATTATGCCAAATCGTCAAGATTCCTCAAATTCTGGAGGCGAAGATATGTATACAATAATGAAACCTGCGGTCGGTGGTAACATGCCCGGTGAATTTCAAATGGGTGGCGGACCAGAATCAGGACAAATGGGTCCCATGGGTCCGAATCATCGACATATACATATGGACTGCGCGTGGCAATGATAAGCGCGGCTAGTGCCGGCGTGAGAGAGGGGAAAACGAAGAGGCCTAATACTGTCTTTATCTATCGCGTTTCTATTGGCCGCTGCGTTGCCATGGAAATGCAACATGAATGACTGTAGCTAGTATGTTTACGTCCCGAGCCGGCACATGCGATTCTTGCGAGTACAATTAACCGGTTTTTCGTTAATAACGCAAAGCATGGGGTGATTTTACGTGATTGTCGGACAAAATGGTTATGACGTGTGTTGTTTGTAAGATTACGGCAAAAAAAAGTGAGCAGTCAATATCGTTCCACACGTAAGTGAGGTTATTATTGCATTAAAACCATCGACATATACATAATGTCGATGCACACGACTCATTGACTGACAGTTACTTAGTGTCCGAACTCCATGGACCTGTATTAAATGGGGACGGTATGGATGGTATGAAAAATTCACCCGCAAATGGAGGACCCGGAACGCCTAGGGAAGACAGTGGGAGTGGTATGGGATACTACAATTTAGGAGGATTTGGAGGACCAGGTGAAAACGTGAGTAAATTCCCGGTGGCCGGTGCTTGTGCTTTGTAGACTGACACTTAACCACTAAAAGTCGCTTTCCTTGCAGGACCAAACGGAATCGGCTGCTATTCTGAAAATAAAAGAGAGCATGCAAGAAGAAGCCAAGAGGTTTGAGGCTGGTGGACGCTTCTCTTCCTTCCTAACTTGTACTAACCCGGGCGGTGGTTTGCTAAGTGCTCAGCTCTTCGTGTCCTCATCGTTGCGAGCTCCACACTTTAACTTGACTGTCCCTAATCATGAGTGTTTTCTATTTACAGATTTTCCTTTGAAGGCTGACTATCAAGACAAGAACGATGTGTGGCTATAATTTGGTGTGTTAATTTCTCAAGTTCCTGATAACTACCTGACCTGTCCAACAAGTCCATCAGTCTACTAGGTTGGATGTATTCACGGCGTTCTGTGTTTCTTATGTTCTACTTGCATGTGTCTACATTCCTCCGTGGGGCTGATTACAGCAGGTGTAGGGCTGCCACTACTTGTCATCACATACAGTAGTTTTTCGTTTTCCGTTTTCGAGAAAAATCAACTTTTATGTTGAAAAACATTGTCAATTCTTTGAAATAAAATTTATTTTTTACCAATTAAACGGAATTTCTTTAAACAAGTAACAAAACCAAAAAATTGACCATGTTTTTCAACATAAAAGTTGATTTTTCTCGAAAACGGTCAACTTTAGAACTTATGACCAAGAGTACCTTTTTTGTGTAGAAAACATTGGCGGTTCAAATGGGCATCTCAAAACCGTACTTTTTCCAGTGGCGTAGAAGTTGGGGAGAAAAACAACAACTACCCCTTCAAAATCTTCACCAATTATGAATAAATAAAATTTATCGCACAAAACATAGCTTACTATGAGTAGAGATTGCTCACAAAAGCTGTTTTCTGTACGATGAACGGTTCCAGAGATATTCGCAAAAAACTAATTTTTTTTTTCAATTTCAACACACCCTGTATCTCGAAAACGAAGTGATTTAGGGAAAATTTTATATGAAAGACCCCTATTATTTTTAGAAGTTCTATCGTTTGCCGAAGTTATGAACGAAAAAACTGAAACAGTCTGTATAAAGTAACCGACCAGACGGTTATAAAAATATTAATGTCAAAGTGAAAGACACTGAAAGATTTTTCATAATTGGTAGAGTAAAAAATCTCCAGCACTTTATAATTTTAGTTGCGTCTCATTGAAAAAATTTGTAATCAAAGAAATGGTTAATATGATACATAGGAAATAGACCATAAGAAAATAATGTGCTCCATTAGACATACGTTTCTCTTCCCTTGTTTCAATGTGACAGAGTTAAAAAAAACGTGTGGCACTCGGGGACTGCCGCGGTGAAGCTATTGCATAGCATTTTTTCTCAACTTATACAATTATACTTATTTATTTATTTTTAATTTATGCAGTATTTTTTTTTCTTTGATATTAATTCAAGTTACACTTTTTGAGCGTGGTGACCGATAAGAAAACAATTTTTTTTCTTTTATTGAATAAATGAGAAGTTAATATCGTTTAAAATATTTTTATTATCTTACAATACATGTAGGTTATTCAGGAATTTGTTATCATTGAAACTATAGGTTTATGGTAACTGAATAACTGAAATAAGAGACATAAGTTTGAGACTTGATATCCTCTAAATATCTGGAAAATACCGCGTCAATGGTGGTCCCATATTTTGTTGTGGATTCTTGTGGATCATTATTCATTTTCAAATTCAATTTTTCCGAAAGAGTTGTCAACCGCTCTGATTTTTTATCAGCGAAGTTGATGTTGAAATCGCCAGCCAAGATAAGTGGAAATTTATTACCATTTGTACCAAGTATTTTCGACCCTTCTTCAGTGTACTCCAGTAAAGTGCGATCAATAAAATGCTCTACCTCGTCCAATTTTGGATTCGGAGAAATGTAAATTGCTACCATGACTATGTGTAGGCCATTTCTAAGTTTGCATAAGCACGCACAAATATCTCCAAAAAATGAGCGCCTAAAATTAACATCGCTAACGTGTGCAATATTTATTTCAATATTCGGAGTCATAATATTAGTTACATTATTATTATTTTGGTAAATAGCTACCCCACCTTTTGGAACAGTATCTCGTTTGAATTGAACCATACAATTGAAATTAGGTATTTCAATCGGACTATCATGCGCCATGCAAGATTCGGTAAGAAGTAACACATTTGTTTGTCTCGTAACTGAATCTTGTAAATCGTATTTGTGACTATTTAGACTTTGGCAATTGAAAGTCATTATTGAAATGCCATTTCTATTACTAAGGAAATCTAAGACACTTTGAGCTGTCGTCTGAACACTATTTAAAGGCAGTCTTTTGAATTCTTGCAACAAAGATGCAGTCGATGCAGCTTGTCTTCTATTATTATAAAACTTGAATGTAGAAGTATCGTTTTTTGTCGTGATATACAATTTTTCAATATTAGTCACCCGAGAGAGCGCAACATAAACGAGTTCCTGTTATTTTTCGTTACGGAATTTCTTGATTAGGTCGTCGCGCTCAAAGCCCGCGATAAAAGCTATATGCAATAGCTTAATAGAAACAGGTACTCTCAGGTCTCTGCTAACTGACGCGTAGCGAGCTCCTAGAGGCATATGTCAAAATGATTTCGTTCGTAGCTAATTACATAGGACGTCTGGAGTTCATGCAATTATGTTTTTAGATAATTCGAACCTTCTAATTTCGATAGGCCACGTGAAAATCCCGGAGTCTAAAGCGCTAGAGTGTTATAACATTCGTATAAAATAGCGAAACTTCTCACTTTTAGAAACTTCAAATTAATTAATTAATTTGACACATGTTAGGTGTTTAGGTCTTACATTATTTATCGTTACGGAATTTCTTGATTCGGTCGCCGCGCTCAAAGCCCGCGATAAAAGCTATATGCAATAACTTAAAAATCATCCAATAAAGAATACTACTTACTGTTCTGCAAAAGCGAAGGCATTATGAGCGACATCTTGGGACGTCTAGTCCTATTATGATGTAAGGCTGGTAATAACATATGATGGTCGCTGAACGAAACAACGTAGAACGTATCTTTCTGTCTGTTTATTGCTTCAAAAAATTCCGAATATAATTGTTCAGAACTTGGTGAGAATACCTGAATCTCGTTTGTCTGCCCCAATCCAGGATATCTCTTCAATTTACGACCCATTCCAAAAATAGGGGAATCAATCGGCGATTCTATATTATATTTCCGCTTCTTTGGATATTTCATTTTCAAAAACTTCGAACTAGTGGTACTGTTCACACTTTTATCGGGAGTTTTTCTTGTAACATTCGAAGGTTTTCCAATCCACCTGAAAATTCAAAGTTCAATTGAAAAAAATTAGTGGATCCCCTTCTGAAAAATTATATGTAGTTTCAGTTCAGTATGTCCTTTCTTAAGCCCATTTTCTTACAAATTTTTAACGAATTGTAGATCTGCCATTCTAAATTAAAGGAGACGGGCAAGGGGGTGGGGGGTCTGCGGAACTTGCCGGGGCAATTTTTTTTCGTTTCTACATCGTATTTGAACTCGTTTACCGGCATTTACAGATTAAAATACCCTTTAAAAGGTTTTTTATGAATCTTTTCAATTTTTTGGGTTGTTTTCCAACGAAAATGACAAAAAACTGTTTTTGACCCTAGAAATCGACATTTTATAGTAAATAAACCTCCAAGAAGTCATTTCCGATCGAAAATTGGCCACTGAATCCGAAAATGGTGTCAGTTTCCTTCCATAATCCTTACATAACGCATCATTTTCTATTCATTGGCTGATTTTTGGCAAAATTCCTTTTTTTTACGGCGTCAAATCGGTGTGAGCAGCCACTTAAAATTTATCAGCGAAATCTGCGTGTTTTTACCTCAGCTTTACGATAAAATAAGAATTCTTCTGACCAAATGGATTTTAGAGGTCGAAAAATCTGCCGTCAGGTCGCTGACAAGTCTTTTTTTGGGACATATGACCTCGGAATCGGATTCAGCGGGAAATTTTACGAGAAAACAGTTCCCGAACGTCATACAACAGTTGTTACACTACAGTAAACCATTAATTTTACGCCAAAAAACCAGGTAAACGTAATTTTCTTCCAGTTTTTGAACTTTTTCGATCTCAAAGTTGTAGAATTTAGAATCGTAAGTAGGATATTCGGATTCCTTGGACAATTTTCGATCGAAAACATGCTATTACATTATTTTTTTAAATATTTTTGTGCTTTGAAAAAGCAGTTTGAAAAAAAGCTAGAGAATCTAGAGACTTCGTTTTTTTGTAAATTTTGAAGTTTGTTTCTTAAAACTTTAAATCGACTAAAATCGTGATCAAAAGTGACTGATTTTGATTTAAAATTTACCAAGCAATCTGATTCTGACAATTTTTCAATCCCACATGATGACCCAGAGCCACAAAATTCAACAAAGCGCAAAAAATAGGAGACAAAACAACGAAACCGAATATAAATTAGTGTAATTTAGTAATTTTGTGGCTCTGGGTCATCATGTGGGATTGAAAAATTGTCAGAATCTTGGGAAATTTTACATCAAAATCAGTCAATTTTGATCACGATTTTAGTCCATTAGTTAGTTTACTCTGATGATGGCCACTTAGTAGTTGAAAGGTTCTCAGTACTCTCAACAGTATTTTTAAATTTTGATACCGTAAAGAAGTCTTTTCCGTCTTTTCTCGACTGTCATATATTCAGATTTATTACGATTTTAAAGAAACTATTTGATGAATATTGTTCACGTAAACTAAAGAAACCTGTAAAAAATAAATTGATGATAGCTACCTACTTTGGCCAAATTTTATTCATTTTCAGATTGAATGTGAAAGAACAATAACATACGGCCACATTTCGAAGAAAACGAAGACGGAAGACGATTATTGTCTCTAACCTCAAACTGATAACTAAACACTAACAATAATTTCAACCGTAAATAAATAATAATACATTAAATAAGATTATTTTTGTTGAATTGTGCAGTTGTTGTAAATATTGATCGTGACTGTGCTAGTTTCATGAGCACTCACTTTCAGTTCAGGAAAATGAGTCAAAATATTTTGTTCGCTTTGTTGCCTATTTTGAATCCAAGAACTAAAAGCATATCGACCTGCTTAATAGAAGGGAAATCCATATTTAATAGCTGCCAATTAAAAGCAACAATAACAGCAATAGTAATTAAGTAATAACAGTAATTGGGGAAAAAATAATACAAAAGCAACTAAAAGTGAACAAATTATTGAAACAGGTTCAATCGACTTATTTTGACCTCTACAATAAGTGGCAGTTTTATTTCCCAGCAATTTTGGGACACCTGTATACGTCAATCTCTGAAATTTCCGCGAAATTAGATTTAATGAATATTGTAGATTCTATAATTTACAACAAATCGATCCCACGTTTTCAAACAATAGAAAAATAGTAGTTATTTGCCGACTTTAGTTGTTAAGTGTTCACACCGTTGCATAAAGGGGCGGAAGCTAGACTTATTAGAATGATTGGAAATGGAGTATACCATTAATTTTACGCCAAAAACCAGGTAAACGTAATTTTCTTAGAATTGTAAGTAGGATATTTGGATTACTTGGACAATTTCCGATCGAAATCATGCTATTACATAATTTTTTTAAATATTTTGGTGCTTTGGAAAATCATTTTGAAAAAAAGCATTTTCGTAGCTGTAAATCTAGAGACTGATAATCAAAATGACTGATTTTGATGTAAAATTTACCAAGCATTCTGATTTGGACAATTTTTTAATCCCACATGATGACCCAGAGCCAAAAAATTCAACAAAGCGCAAAAACTAGGAGGCAAAACAACGAAATCGAATATAAATTAGTGTAATTTAGTAATTTCGTGGCTCTGGGTCATCATGTGGGAATGAAAAATTGTCAGAATCTTGGGAAATTTTACATCAAAATCAGTCAATTTTGATCACGATTTTAGTCCATTTAAAGTTCAAAAATTACAAAAAAAACGAAGTCTCTAGATTTGCAGCTACGAAGAAGCTAGTAATACCATGTTTTCGATCGAAAATTGTCCGCGGAATCCAAATATCCTACTCATGATTCTAAATTCTACAACTTTGAGATTGTTGGATGACGTTCGGGAACTGTTTTCTTATCGTAAAATTTCCCGCTGAATCCGATTCCGAGGTCATATGTCCCAAAAAAAAGACTTGTCAGCGAACTGACGGCATATTTTTGTACAGTAATATCGTTTTTTTGTAGTTTTTTTTGTTTTTTCGACCTCTAAAATCCATTTAGTCAGAAGAATTTTTGTTTTATCGTAAAGCTGAGGTAAAAACACGCAGATTTCGCAATTTTATTTTTTTTTAAGTGGCTGTTCACACCGATATGACGCCGTAAAAAAAAGGAATTTTGCCGAAAATCAGCCAATGGATAGAAAATGACACCATTCTTGGACGATTTCGATTTCTGGGGTCAAAAAACAGTTTTTTGACATTTTCGTTGGAAAACAACGCAAAAAATTGAAAAAATTCACAAAAATCTTTGTAAAGGGTATTTTAATCTCTATATGCCGGTAAACGAGTTCAAGTACGATGTAAGAAAAAAATTGACCCCTTGAAGTTCCGCCAACCCCCGACTCCTTTCATTTATAATTGCCCAGATAATAGTTTATGGACCTTTTTCGTTTTGTTTTCATAGGTATTGTATAGGATATTATAAAAGTTATGAATACTCATGATAGGTTTATTATGGCCATCATACCTTTCCAATTCTAGAACCAGTCTAGCACTTTCAGTTTGATTTATAGCAGCTGGGCACATGGAGAATTCCATATAGTTACCACTTTTATTAGTATAAGATTGTGTTTCTGTATCTTCTGCCCACAGAAGATTCCTCCCATGGTAATCTCCAACTGGAGGTGAATTGCTTTGGAGTATACTTGTTCCTCTTCCATCAAAGGAGAATCTGGAGAAAATAATATATTACAAAATCATAAGAATTAAATATATGAGATATAGAAACGTTGTTACTTACCCAAATAAATTGAAATTGAGACCAATAACCAAAAGGAACATGCAAACAGTCATTTTACTCTTTACACTTAGGAATATGGGACTTCTCTGTGGTTTACAAGTACTTTGATAATGTGCTAACTGCATTTTTAAATTACAATTCTCCTGCAAGATTAAATAGAACGAGTTCAGTATGTGACACATGACAGAACCAGGTACGACTTGAAAGGAAATGTAGAAAAAATGGAAATTATGCTACTACTGCAGTATTGCATATTGAACTTTATCGTTGGGAACACACATAAGGCAATCATCTACATATCGTTTAAAGAATACAGGCTGAAAATCTAATGAATTTATAACGGATTCCTCTAGGCATTCCATAACGAGGTTAGCAATGGTAGCTGAAATAGGAGATCCCATTGCTATGCCGAAAATTTGTCCAGAATATTGCTCACCATACTGAAAATAAGTGCATTCTAAACAAAACTTTACCGCATTTATAAAATCCGATTGATCAAGAGGTGTGTGGTTTTTAATCTCTGCCCAACGTTTTTTGATGCAATTCAATGCCAAAACGACAGGTATATCTGTAAATAAAGAAACAACGTCCAAGGAAATTAGTTGATGGTTTACGAGTACGGATTGATTTTTTATAAATTCATTAAAATGCCATGAGTCTTTCAAATAAAATTAATTTTTTCCTATTATATTATTGATAGATTTTGATAGAAATTTTGATAAATTGTAAGTAGGATATATATATATATATATAATATTACTTACAATGGGTAGTTTCGGAAGTCCATAGATATAAGGTGCTAGCCCATTATGGCAAATTAATTTATTTTTTAATTCAATAGGGATTATCTTATCTTTATGCCATTTATTTATCAATTTATTCATGTTATTTTGTACTGATACATAAATTGTGATTAATAAATTTAACAATTTCCACTGTAAACTTCAATTCACTTGTGAAATAGAAATAAACAAAAACATAAATTTCCTAGATATGAACATTAGGCATGATGCAGATGGAAAAATAAAAACTTCTTGGTTTACTAAAGAAGTTTGGTCTCAACGTTATCTTCATTTCAATTCCGTTGCACCAGCTTGTTATAAAAAAAGTGTCATTAACAGCCTTACAGACCGCGCGGTGAAATTGTCCCACGCAGAAGACCGTCCCAAAAATTTAAAAATTGTTCGTAATACACTAGAAATGAATGGTTACCCAAAAACGTTCTTCAATCCTATCATTAAAGAAAGAATAAACAAAATCTATAATGGTTCTTCATATAAAAATAACATAATAGGTAATACAGACAATTATATAACTTTACCATACATTCCGGAGACCTCAGAAAAAATTAAGAAATCTTTGAAAAAGTACAATATAAATGTTGCGCATAAACCTACTAACTGTTGGGAAATACTTCTCAAATCTAAAACCTGTAATGCCTAAAGATAAACAAACCCACACAGTATATAAATTGAATTGTTTAGATTGTGATGGAACTTATACTGGAATCTCTAAACAATATTTACAAAAAAGAATGTACGGCCATAAGTATAGCACAAGAAATAATAACTTAGAAAATTCCACCGCCCTTGCTAAACACTTCTTTGATTATAACCATCAATTTGATTACAAAAATGTTAATATTTTAACTAAAGAAACCAATTATTATAAAAGATCTATCCTGGAGATGATTCACATAAAACGGGATTCCAATTCTGTGAACCATAGGAATGATATTCAGGGATTGAGTCAGATTTATACTAACTTGATTAATTAAAACTCTTGCAAATTCCTACATGCGTCTTTATAATGTTAAAAGTATATTTTAGGAAGAACGCTTAAAGTAAATTCCAATGCAGGTCTAAAACCTTTTCAAGTACGTCATAAATCTACATCTGGTTCGAGTAAATATCAACAAATAGCTTCGAACTTCAGTTGCTTTGAGACCATAGCAATATGGGTTTGTATATTATGAGAATTTTACTGAACAGTGGATTCTTGTTACAACAAATTATACTTTAATATTAACGATACAAATTTCGATTATTCGTGGTTCTGTTCGTTTCGACGGCGTGGGCTTTTTGATTGAAAATTGTGCGATATGGACGCTTGTGTTAATTAGTTTAAGTAACCCCTTTTTGCATAATAAGTCTTTTGATGAAGGTCCTGGGACCGAAACGTACGTAAAGACCAAAATTTAAAACAGAGTGTTATTGTAACCTATTCCCGAGAGTTTTTATATATAATTCATACTGGGTCAAGAATCTTTATATTATTACCGTCTATAAAAAAATTCTCAAAATGAAAAAATATGTGCAAAAATATAAAATTGTATAGGTATTTCGTTATTTTGTGATTTATAATATCCTATTTGGACATCTATAGATTGTTGAATACTTTATTTTTGGGGTAAAATTAAAACTTAATTAAAAGATCTTTCCCTGTCGACTCCATATTGTTTCACAAAGTTAATCAACCATTAACGCAATGATTATTGAAGAATATTGGCTGAAGATTGTTCAATCTACTCAGACAAAAATATATTACAATGTAATATTAAAATTTTTATTAAACTAAAATTTTCTCAGCAAATATTCTATAAAAATACCTTCGATAGGTCCACTTACTTTTTTCATGCTCAAATTCTCTTCTGTCAATTCCTTAACCCTTAGCTCCAGGGAAGTCACATAATCTTTCTTTTTCTTTCTTGATAAACAAGCAGACTCTCTATTCTTTATCTTCCTCTGTTGCCTTTTAAAATGTTTTGGATCTATATGGTTTGAAGCTCCATTATTGTGTATGATTTTGTTTAATTGTGACACAGTAAAATTCTTAACAGGAATTCCTGAAATATTGTCCAAAACTACAACTTTAGGTGGTACTTGCTTGATAATACTGGATTTTTCTGGACAATTGTTTGTATTACTTATTACTACAAACTTATTATTAGTATTAGGATAATTTTTTGGTTGTATTGGGATTGTAGTTGCAACTGGAAATTCTTGTTTGATATAATCTAGCCTTGTTGAATTCAATTTTGGTACCACAGCTAATGGTTTAGAAATATTTATTGAAGCAGCTTCCCTTTTACAAATACTGGGTAACACAGGTACTGATATATTAAGTAATTTTGGTTTACTCTTGTCATTTTGCAAAACGCAGTTTGCCCCAGCGAGGGAATTTCCATTGCTTGTATCTGATGAAGCTGAAGAGGGGGCGTAATTTTCCAACTTAATCATCTTATTCTCAGTACTTTCTATATTTAAGCATTCATATTTGCTGAATTCCTCAGTTTCATGATCTGTGTAGTCCAAATGACTACTAGGTGATGAAGAAATCTCAGATAAGATTTCTTCAGGACTTCTGTCTAGAAAAGCATTTAGAAGACTCATTTCATCTTCACCAGAGTTGAGTAATAGGGGAATATCCAAATCAGAAGACAATTGCTGAATAAAATCTTCATCTGAAGTAATATCCATGTAATCTGAAATATACGGTATATTGAATAAATACATACTTTATTCCATGAATAATATACCAGGTGAATAATATGGAGTATCATTGCACGATTCTGGTGAACTTTTAAAAACATAGTCGCCGATGTCTACGTTGACACAGCCGTCGGTTGTTAACATTGCTAAGTACTCTTCAATTTTTGTCATATATCAAGTTTACAAAACTCAATTTCGAGTTAGAACTACATACTCTTGTTAGTAATCTAATAAATTTTAATAAACAGGAGTACACGGCAAAGGAGGCAGTACGTTTCAGTCAGGTTGCTTTGTTAGCTGTCAAAATATATACGTCAAACGTCATAGGTGTTTTGCTTACAATATTCATTATATTCTATTAGTCTATAACTCTATTGTATGTGGCACCTTAGGTCGATGCACGGTCATATATACAGAACTGGAAATTCTATGTTTGGCATGAGTCTCTTACATGTCGCCAAACTCGTAGTCCCTCGCTCAGCCACCAGCTGGCGCATGGATCGAAGTATAATGTCAGGATTAGGCGCCATATCGTTCAAACACGGTCGTACATAGTCAAAGTATAAAGGTCTGCTGGAGCCTCCCTTCTACTCTTTTTAAAATTCGTATGCAAGCTGATTGGTCGTTTATTTCGTGTATTCAATGTTATTGACGACGACATAATATGATGTTGTTACGTGCCGGTTGTGATTGGAGGAGCTAGGTGACGTCACCTAGCGCGAGAAACGATGGTAGGGAGGCTTCAGCAGACCTTTATACTTTGACTATGGTCGTATACGTGCCAGAGAACATCCCTCGACTCATGCGCCACGCTTTTGGTACCAGATGAATTTAGCGGACTCACTTTTCACATACGAAACAGCCTCGAGTTTCCAGACCTGTATATACGACCGTGGGTCGATGTCTGGCACTTACCCACTGACAGCTGGTTCTAGCTTCGAAAACCGTATCGAATACTGTATGCTCTATATTTTAGGAACTACCATCCCCAAAAGCCCGAAACATTAAACTTATCAGAAATCGTCTTTCAACTTATTCCTTGGGGAATGGTTTATGACTTATAGCACACATGTACAGTTTTGTTTTCCGCTTTTAAAGCATTCACATCTTCCTAGCACCAAGATTAGGATAGTACGTTAAAGTCAATGTATTTATACACTTCAATCCATCCGCCAGCTGGTGGCTGAGCGAGGGACTACGAGTTTGGCGACATGTAAGAGACTCATGTCAAACATAGAGATCCCAGACCTGTATATACGACCGTGGTATATATATTCAATGTTTGTTCATAGCCTCCTCTTCGACGTTTAAATAGCGCCATCTATTGGTTCGTGATTTTAGAGAATTCCACAAAAAAGTTTGTCTGTTCTGTACTGACTTCTGTCAATTCAATGAGAAGATAGATATAGAATAGGAACGGTAATAATTATTTGTCTTTGATTTGAAGTTAAGTTTTGCGTTAGCGTTGAATTACATCGTTATCGCGGAGGAAAATAAGTACAGTGAGAAGCTGAGATAAGTATAAGTTACTTATTCAGTGGGTGCAGTGGTCCACTATAAACCAGTTCCGTTATTTATTCTATTACAATGTTTCACAGTTTGTTGTGTTTTGTTATATTCTAATAATTGTAATGTATTTAAACTTTACGTGAACAAGTAGGCAGATGCTGTAAAGTACGTGTAGGAAGCTTTAATTAATCCATAATGGCCTCTAATTTAACTACTGAACAAGAAAACGTAAGTAAAATAATGTACTTAGCTTAGTTTTATATGAACACCAAGGAATTAAAACTAATAAATGTATATTTGTTACTGAAATTAATTATTCCCATATTCAAATGATATAAAAAATCTTTCTTCTCTTATTTCTGGATGCTGCTTCTGTACATACATACCTACTTACAGTGAGACCATTTACTCCCTTTAAATCTATTACGAAGGCAGCTATATGTTCCATCAATATGATAAGACATGTACAATTGTTGTAGTTGCAGCTTATTTGGTTTTAAATTTCTCAAATCTTGAACTAGTTGACAATTTATCCTTATAGTGATGCATCGTTTTGTAGGTCCAAACATTACAACACAGTTTTTCTGAAGAACGTGAAATATAGGTGCCAAGTGTAACAACATTTTCCTCTACATTGATCGTAGGTGGAGGTATATCTCCAATCTTTTGAACTGTTCTGTTTGTTTTAGGTGCTCTATATTTGTTATTTTCCCTTCTGGTTTTTATGTAACATAATGTTGAACTAAGTAAGATGACTCGATGTAAAGAGTTGATTAGTTAAGTATGTTAAATCATTTGGATATAGCCAACAAGACTTTGAAAAATATATCGCAGAGAAATTATTAAAATTTATAAGAATACTATGTGAAAATTTGTGGATAATGTTACCTTTTACTCCATGTATCACAAGCTGAGATGTAAATGCAGCATCCATTTCTTTTATAAGTTGATGATGTTTTTACTTACGAATGTGGAGCAGCTAATTTAAGCTATATTTCCAGAAACTTTGTTTTCAATTGACCATACTATGAATATGATAAATTACCCCAAAGTAACAGGTTCTATTATTGATTTTTCGTACAGCCTTATAAATTAAACTCTCTCTTTGATTAACAATTAACTCTTAGCAAGAATTTTCTTTTTCTGCAACTGTTATGGTATTATCTTTCACAGTAAGTATGTAATAGGTATGCACCATTTCACAGCTGGATTTATTTCTATGAATGGGGTCTCAGACCAATCATCTCTTTCTAAAAATGTCAAGACCAACATTATTCGTAACACCTCATTTCCCATTCATTACTTTCAAAACCAAATCCAACAAAATTTTATCCATTCAATCAAGTTCCTTTATTGAATGATTTGAGAAATTAAACATTCATGTCGTTTTCAAACTATAACACATTAAGTTACTAATAACTTGATGTGTTATAGTTTGAAAATGATAGTTTAACTGTTGAATTTGCAGTCACATTTCGTGATGAAATTAGTAGTAATATACCAAAGGAAAAACAGTGTTTATTTATTTCCTTTATCAATATGATAAATTACCATGAACTAACAATTAATTATTTAAAAATGTTAATACTTGACTATTGAAAAAAACTATAAGCAATGAAAGTATTATTGTTGAGTAAAGGACCCCGCAGTTTTTGATAGGGAAATGGCTTTCAGTGAAACTCTTTGAAACCAACTGGAAAATATACCCTAAGTCATGCTGATCAAACGTCTCCATGGTCGCAACAGCCGAAGATCTCAAGATCTCGCGCAAAAAGCTGTTCTGTACCTAATGGAATTATCGAAAAAATCAATATGTACCCATATATCTCATATCCATTTAGCAAGATTCATGAATATATGCATAGACATGATGAATATAGCTATATATATATCCTCTGCTCAACATTCATCATGTCTATGCATATAGTCATGAATGTGGCTAAATGGATATGAGATATATGGGTATATAGATTTTTTCGATAATTCCAGTATAAGGCACAGAACAGCTTTTTGCGGGAGATCTTGAGATCTTCGACTGTTGCGACCATGGAGACATTTGATCAGCATGACTTAGGGTATATTTTTCAGTTGGTTTTAACGAGTTTCACTGAAAGCCATTTCCCTATCGTAAACTGCGGGGTTATTTTGAGCCAAGGGTGAAGTTCCGCTGGTCTCCTCAAGGCCCACTACTGTTCTAGAACCTAGCACACATCTAGTGCATAAAATAGGCCGCTGGCATTTAATAATGTGATATATTTATTAGTTTCTGTTTTCAGGCAACGAAGGATTTCATCGAAAGGATCAATGCGAAATATCGGCGAAAACTTGGGCCTATTTCATGGTCGACCGCTGTTCGTTTTATGTACGCACGCAAGTTCGATGTCGTACGAGCGGTTAATTTGTTCGACCAGCACGAAATGACCAGACAAACAGAAGGCTTGAAACATTTCGATCCGCTAAAAGAACCGCTTCAATCTGAATTACATACAGGGAAATTCACAATATTGGTAAGTAATGATCCAAAACTGAGACGTATTTTACAATGAAATCCAGTATCATAATTTTACTCCTAACTCACGTGAGTCTGTAGTACAGTAAACAGCAAAGCCTAAATACCTATCCGTCGCGCTTATAAAAGAGTGGATAGCACAACATAGAGATGCTTATAAGTCGAGCAAAAAGTTCTTAAAGTTATATGCACAACATCATCATCATTTGAGGGGAGGGGTTTAACCCCTATGTGGCCACTTAGGCCACTTAGTTGGGCCCATAGTGCGCCCCGCGATCAGAAGCCTATTTTATTATAGCAGGTTTGTGGCTCGCCAGAAACCCAGAATATTGCCAACGCTGGCTTCCATAAGTTCTTCTGGGAGCAGTTTTGATTCTCCCAACTGACGGTGCCTGATGGATGTCAATGCAGGGCATTCCAAGCGGATGTGAGAGGCAGTTACTTCCGCCTCTCTGCATTTCCTACATGTAGGAACATTCGCGATTCCCATAGTATTAAGGGGTTTGTTAAGACGACAGTGAACGGTTAGGATTCCAGTCATCTTTGATGTCCCTTCTGTTCAGAGAAATGAGTTTCTTTGAGAGCATAGACACAGGTTCTTTGATGAAGAGCTTGGCCTGCCTCATGCGTGGTAATTCTCGCCACAGTTCAGACTACTTTTTGTTCAGTTGGCTTAGAAGGGCGAGACCCCCACTCAATTTGATAAAGCGACCATTGGCTCCGGTCAAATAGTGGCGCTGGACGACCCTCGCCTGATCAGGGAGTCGGCCATTTCACTTCCTTCAGCTCCACTGTGTCCAGGGACCCAGATGAGTTGAACTTTGTTTCTCCTGGCTAGTTCAGCTAGTGTATGAGTCCCCAGAGCCGACCGGCTGTCTGCAAATATAGATGCGCCTATTTACATAGTTTCTTCGCAGGTTTCATGGCAAAGTCAATATTGCGTAGACCTCCGCCTGAAAAACCGTTCACAAACACCTAAAGTCACTGAAATCTGACCTGCCTCGAACCCGTCTATGAAACCTGACCTGCCTTGAACCCGTCTATGAAACCATACGAGCCCACCTGGTGGCAGTAGGGTGAGAGTTTCGTTACTCCAATTTCCTCTATCCGGGATGAGGATTTTGGGAGATGTGAGACATATAGCTGGTATCATCTATCTTGCTTCATTGCTATTATGGGACATTTAGAGACTACCTCACTTAAAATCGCAGAGTGTCCACGAGAGTAGTGCAGTAGTGCACCTAGGCCCTTTAACCTATACGCCGTTCTCATGGCCTCAGTTTTTACATACCGGGGTATCAAAAATTATCTTGGTCAAGGGTGGTTGTGAAATCTAAAACGTGTGTCTTACTTCACGTTTGAAATAATTATGTCACTGTCACACTGACATCATCAATAACCTACAAATTTCGTACCTATTTATTTCAGTTGTAAAACAATAATGAACTACAAATTATGAAATAACGGTTTTAGTAACAAGAAAAACTAAATTACAGTAATTGTTGGAAATGTCCCCGTTTTGTTCGTTGCACAAGTTGACGCGCATCCTCATGCTGTGAAAACCTTTTTGCAGCATTTCTGACGTTATGGTTGCACATTGCTGAACTATTCTTTGTTGAAGTTCTTGCAAATTATTTACCGGAGTTGCGAAAATTTTGTTTTTTAAGTAAGGAAATAGAAAATAGTCCATAATTGTCAAACAAGGTGATCTCGGAGGAAACTCTACTTCTGTATGCAAACTTATCAGCCGGTCATCAAAAAACTCGCGGAGAGTAGTAATATTTTCTCGTGTAGTATGTGCTGTTGCACCGTCATGCTGGAAATAACCGTACCGAAGTTCATCATCGTTTAACTGTTGCACAAATTCAGCCAAAAAGTTGTGTCTGTACCTTTCTGCGTTGACGGTGAAATCGAAAAAAATTGGCCCAATTATTCTTCTGCGAGAAACTGCCATCCAAACACCGATTTTTTGAGCATGTAGTGGCGATTCAGTAAAAACATGAGGGTTATCATTGCTCCACATTCGCATATTTTGAGAGTCCAGAAGATCGTCATTCATTAAATTATTGACAAACCAATGGCAGTAAGCAAGGCGTCTGGGTGGTCTGCGGACAGAAGAGCTTGATGTGCTTGCATCTTATATGGATGCATGTTCAAGTCTTTCTTTAAAATCTTCTGACATCTTCCATAAGAAAGTCCAATTTTATGAGAAAGACGTTTCAAAGGTTTTGCAGGCTTCTCTTCCATACGTTGACGAACGTCATTGACACCTTCTTCTGTACGAACTCTTGGTCTACCAGCATCATTTTTATGAGTCACACAACCAGTTTCGCGAAACACTTCAACACAATTTGTAAGGCACGCATAAAAATTGTCCGGTAATATTGCCACGTTTGGGAAGTGCTCTCGAAAATTGTCCAAACACAAACGTTATACTGTATTGCCAATTTCCATTAACTAGCGCACCCGTTCGAAAATAGACTTCAATCATGAAAATTTTGTGCTGTGTGGTAAGAGGCATGATTCAAAAACTGAATTAGAAAATTTCAGCACAATGACTTAACAGATTCTGACACAACAAAACATATCCAAAAATTTAAAGTAAGACACACGTTTTACATTCCACAACCACCTTGACCAAGATAATTTTTAATTTGTAGTTCATTATTGTTGTACAACTGAAATAAATATGTATGAAATTTGTAGGTTATTGATGATGTCAGTGTGACAGTGACATAATTATTTCAAACGTAAAGTAAGACACAAGTTTTAGATTCCACAACCACCCTTGACCAAGATAATTTTGATATCCTGGTATAACTGTAGAGGGGGTGGTCAGGAGCCCAATCATGATCCTGGTTGATCGCCTATTCTGGCTCAATAGGCTAAAAACCATGAAATTTTTGCCGAGAACATTTTTCCGTCCGATGCATATTTCTGGAGATTATTGGGTACCCGGTATTTTCAATTTATAATAGAACCGGAATTAATTTGGGATGTAAGATTTGGATTCCATGCCAACGTTTCACCTGCAATAGCTAGAATTTACCTCGAAACTCACACCACCAAGTTAAATACTGTTTAACGCTTTATCGTAGAACGAGTGTATAATTGTAATGGAAGGATGTTGTCATACATCCTGTGTGTATAAAGATGAATTTTGTTTATTTCCAAATAAATATTTTTTCGTCATGTTCGATGAATTCGTTCAACTTTTACAATTTGATATTATTCAGAAAACAAATTAACTTTATTGTATCAATATTTGCATGTTCTACGCTAGAAATATCACGTTTAAAACACTTTCAATCTACATCGCAATCTTCTGCTCTTCTGTTGGTATTATGATAACTAACAGTAACCATTTGATTCAATAAACTTCGATGTTTACAAACAAAATTAATAGTTCTTTACTTATTGTGTATCAAATAATACAAATTATTTATGATCTAAAATGTAATTCACAAACCAAATGTTTGAATAAAATGTGACTATGTGTAATTAATTAAAATAGAAAAGTAAGGTACCTGCTATACTGTTACTACTTGCACAAACAGTACTTAATTGTATGTTAATAAACAGTAGGTTTCCACATCACCGACCGAGGTATTAATAACAAATAATAAAAATAAATAAATTTTAAATTAAAAATGAATTCCCATGCTACCTATGCTGTCGATCCAGCTTATTGTACGAGGTCTGGCTATTAAATAACGAGACTGCTTATGAAAAAGAGTTTTATTTTAAAAATTATTCTACATTGAATGCTCCTCTTCAATGTACTCCCCTCCCTTCGCCACACACCGTTCCATTCGTTTTTTCCATTGGTCAAAGCAATGCTGGAAGTCTTTTTTTGTAAGAGCATTTGGGAGCTCCGCCGATTTTCGCTTCACCTCTCCCATCGACTCGAACCGGTTCCTTTTAAGGCAGACTTGATTTTCGGAAACAGGAAAAAGTCACATGGTGCTAAATCAGGCGAGTACGGTGCGTTTTCGAGCACTGGAGTGCCTCTAGCGGCTAAATAACGCTTCACAGACAGCGCATTATGGGCAGGTGCGTTGTTGCTTTCTTCATGTTCAACTCGTCATGTAAAATTTGTCTGACAGTTTCTTTATCGGCGTTTACAGTCTCAGCAATCATCCGAATGCTCATACGACGATCTCCGCGCACAATTTCATTGATTTTGGTCACTTTTTGCGGAGTTGAAACAAAGACAGGTCGACCTGGACGTTGATCATCTTCGGTGCTCTCTCGGCCTTCAGAAAACCGTTTATACCATTCGAAAACCCGCGCACGAGATAGAGAATTCTCACCATAGACCTCTTTCAACAACTTATAGCACTCAGTCGGAGTTTTTTTTTAATTTAACGAGAAATTTCACATTGATCGTTGCTCGTTTTTTTCGTCACACATTGTTATCGTCACGAGAAAAAAACACGTTCGTTTCTAACCTTCCAGCTATCCAACGCTGCATCTGTTTCCCCCCCTACTCCTCTAGGACGTCTTCTGTGCGCGTAGTCTCGTTATTTAATAGCCAGACCTCGTATTACCTCATTAAAATAGACAATATTATTTCACTGCTTTACACAATATGTCGATTAGTCTTTGCCCATATTTCTGGTGTTGCTTTTCCGAGAGCTTCTTATCACATAGCACACTGATTTTCCTCCGAACTACTATCTGGACCAACTTGATTTTAGTTATACCCCAGATGCGTTCAAGGGGATGTAAATTGCAATGGTAAGGGGATGGAAAAAGCACTCGGTGCCCATATTATTCATCTGACATATCAGCTACGTATACCTGTTTGCAGCTTATTCATTTTTACCAAGCCGAACAACTGCGGTTTCAAAGAGGTCTTATCATAATTTATATTATTCCTACTTAACCGTTCTTTTGTATATCAGATTTCTTGGAGGCGGTTGTTGGCACTTCATTCATTACAATACTGTAATAACTAGCAGTATCCATAAAGATGATGGGTGGTATTTCTAAATTCACTAAAAGTTGAAATTTAAACCAATGTAGGAAGTTGTTTTAATCTATTACACCATGATAATCGACATCCGTTATTTTTGAATAAAATATTAGTTCTGAATAACCACCATATTTCATGTTCCAGAAGTTTTTCTTTTCATACGTTTGAGATATATTCCTTGTTTCTATACATATTTATCATCTGCATTTCCAACCACTTTAGCCCGTTGTCGTTTTCTTCTTGAACTTGCAACTGCTTCACCTATGCTTAGGTTAAAGTTACAGAAACTCTGTTCCTCTTCAAAGTAATTTATTGTTGAAAATACCATTGGTTCAACAGTAGTTGGTAGTGCTTTATATATTTTCAGTTCACACAGCACATGACTTAAACATGACATGACATAAACTTGATGGAATTGGTTTCTCTGTGGAGCTCTTATCTTTCATCCCCTCATATCTCAGTGATAGGCGGCAATTTGTCGTGGTAAATGGGCAGAGATCGGTTGAATACCTTGCTTCTTCAGGTGTCCCCCAAGGAACGATTTTTGGACCACTGTTTTTCAACATCTTTGTCAATGATATATCAATAGGTCTAAGTGTACTCGGTCTTTTATATGCCGATGATTTTAAAATGTTCTTTGTCATCAAATCCACATTTGATTCTTATCTACTTCAGAGAAGTCTTGCCATGATGATTGTTTGGTGTTCAGCGAACAAGCTGTCTCTTAATGTTAACAATTTCTGCGTTATGTCTTACACAAATAAGACCAACTCGACTATATTTGATCACAACGTAGACGGTACTATCCTTAAGAGACCAGCAACCTATAAAGACCTCGACGTAATTTTCGATCCCAAACTATCCCTCGTTTCTCATCTGGAGTCTGTGATGGATGCTGCTAAAAGAATACTTGGATTTATTGTTCGAAGCTGTCGTGTTTCTTCAGACATAGACACGCTCAAATTGTTGTTCGTAACATTTATGCGAACGCGGCTTGAGTATGCATCTGTGATTTGGTTCCCTGGTTATGTCGTTCATAGAGATGCACTGGAATCTGTTTGGCGCCGCTTTTTGAAGTACCTGTGCTTCAGGTACCTCTCAGGAGCATTCCTAATTATTTCCTGTCAGATGGATTCAAAATGTCATCCCTTTCTAGCAGAAAAAATTATGTACTCCAGGCCAGTATGTTCAATAACCTAACTGACCGCCCCATGATTCTGGAAAGAGTCAATTTCCTAATTCCTCGGCTGAACTCGCGGTCTGTGAATACTTTCTACCTCCAAACTCTTCGAACCAACATACTTGAATTATCTTCATTATTTTGCATGTGCCATGCTTACAACAACAATGACACTCATACTAAATATAATATTTTCAATTCTAGCCTAAAACTGATTGCTCGCCGACTGCAATGAAAGAATATTCATGCTTTTCAGCTGTTTCTTTTTTCTTTTCCTCTTTGTACATTGCTGTGATAAATATTTTTGGCTATTTTCTTTTCCTTTTTGAGTTTGTCTCTCGGACTAGAGTATAATTAGGTTATTTAGATTTAATTTAGATAATAATTGTATTATGGATTGTCCTGATCTTTAATTGGGTTTATTCCTTTTGATCAGTGTAAGATTAAATAAATAAATAAATAAAAACCTGAACCGCATTCACCCCGAAATTAAATTCACACTAGAAACTGAAAATAATTCAACAATCAATTGTTTGGACCTAAAATTAATAAAACAAAATAACAAAATTTCTTTTGACATCTATAGTACTTATACAGATGTAACAATACCTGCAGACTCAACACATCCATTCACATATAAAATAGCAGCGTTCCAATCTATGATACATAGAACGAAGATAGCGGCGCATATTTTTAGGGAAATGATTCAAATGAGTTGGTTGCTCTAAATTACTAAATATGACCTCATTTCTTATCGCGGACAGCGTATATTACCAATTGTGGTCCTTGTATTCAGATTCACCTCTTGTACCATTTAAATCTCCGGCGCGATATAACGGAATTCGAAGAAAGGTGTCTCGAAAACGTAAACAGATGGTCTGGAAACTGCAACGCAGTATTGTAATTTGAAATGTGTGATGTGATCTTTCAAGGTTTCAGTATCTCGAAGCTTTCGCAGTCCAATTGAAACGCAATGAAATTATGAGTAACGTTCATGAATACCGCGAAATCAACAAAAGATTCCCTGTGCAGATGGTGTAACAATTTATCACTATTGTAAGGTGATGATTCATACCAGCTTGAATAATATTAAACATACGCTCAACTTGGCAATATTTTACCATTAATTAGTTTGGAAGCGTTTTGTTGATTATGCAACGACGATAACGTATCCATACATTTTTAAAAATAATGTTGATAATTGGAAATTTAATGCTTAAATGTAAATTTTCAATACAATGAACACACGCGCTGATATTAGTGTCGATAACCTTTTACGTATCTACATGTTTTCTGCATAATGTAAACTGCAATTTGACATCATTCGGTAAAGGCAAAATAGGCACATGGAATTCTTGAAATATAAGTTGGGGTAAAAGTTCGGTATTGACATTCCCTCCCCACAAATGTTCCAAGCCCATGTATTTTTTTATTCCCCCGGCGAGTGGAGCCCAACGACACCGCACTGTCGGAAACGCACGTTTCAAAAGTTGAAAATTTGCGTGAAATCGTCTATAATAGTGCAGTCAAGTGGGTATTGAACCCGTAAACCCTTGAGAAAAGGGTAGATTTTGATGGGACATCTGCATTCTCTTCAGATTGTTATCAGAAACGAAGTCTACCTCATAGATAGTTGTGCAAATTGCTTATATTGTTTGTAAACAATAAAGTAACAATTTAATTGGCTCAATTTTTGAGTTACATAAAGAATGCTAAATTTGATCATTTATGATCGGGTAAAGACTATTTTTGGTCAGTGATCATATGAAAACTAGTTAAACAAATAGTTGAATTAACTAATGTAATTTTTTATCTGAATATTATTTTATTAAATTTGTTATTAAAATATGAAATAAAACTTGCACATAATGATACAAATATCATCAAGTTACCGGGTTACCCACACGCAGTAGAAATTCTTGTCCATTCTTGAATGAATTAAGCTATTGAAGCAAAACATTGGAAGGCGCGAATTTTCCCTGTTTCCCAATTTGTCACAGACAAACTGCTAGAAAGATTACGACTATTCGAATTTTAAAACTAGGTTTGATGATGTTTTTGGGTAATACCCATATGGTGACATTGAAGAAACGGATGTTACAGTACAAGAGGAACTGATCGGAATAAGCACTAACGAAGAACTCAAGGCTTACAGGATAGAAACGGATATCAGCAATTCTGGCGTCAAAAAGTCATAACTGTTAGTTAAACCGTATTATGGAATATCTCGAGAAAGTTTTCAATTGCTTTTCGATCCTCCTGTCTACTGGAAAGGGGTGTCCATCTCCTAATAAAAAAAAGAAACAAAATGGGTACCTCTGGTACAGACTTTTGCTCTGTCTAGAATTCCCAAATCTATATATATATATATATATATACCATCATGTCTCTCGCGAGTTACAGACTGACAAGAGACACGCCTCGGGTCTCAATCAGACATTAAACAATACAAACTTCTGCCTCGCTTACACTCTCACAAGATTATCCCTATACCCCGGTCGATTTGATCCAAGCTGTATGTACTTACGATATTTGTACATGCAATCTTTGTTCCTTATTGCTACCTTAATACTCTCCTTTCAGGTGAACTGTCGAAATCATAATTGACTATGTACTTGTCAACCTTACTTTCATGACACCACAAAAAAATACGTGTGGCACTCGGGGAATGCCGCGGTAAAGCTATTGCATAGCATTTTTTCTCAACTTATGCAATTATAATTATTTATTTTTTTAAATTTATGCAGTATTTTTTTTTCTTTGATATTTTAATTCAAGTTTTTTCTTTGATATTAATTCAAGTTACACTTTTTGAGCATGGTGACCGATAAGAAAACAATTTTTTTTCTTTTATTGAATAAATGAAAAGTTAATATCGTTTAAAATATTTTTGTTATCTTACAATACATGTAGGTTATTCAGGAATTTGTTATCATTGAAACTATAGGTTTATGGTAACTGAATAACTGAAATAAGAGACATAAGTTTGAGACTTAATATCCTCTAAATATCTGGAAAATACCGCGTCAATGGTGGTCCCATATTTTGTTGTGGATTCTTGTGGATCATTATTCATTTTCAAATTCAATTTTTCCGAAAGAAAAGTTCTCAACCGCTCTGATTTTTCATCAGCGAAGTTGATGTTGAAATCGCCAGCCAAGATAAGTGGAAATTTATTACCATTTGTACAAAGTATTTTCGACCCTTCTTCAGTGTACTCCAGTAAAGTGCGATGAATAAAATGCTCTACCTCGTCCAATTTTGGATTCGGAGAAATGTAAATTGCTACCATGACTATGTGTAGGCCATTTCTAAGTTTGCATGAGCACGCACAAATATCTCCAACAAATGAGCGCCTAACATTAACATCGCTAACGTGTGCAATATTTATTTCAATATTCAGAGTCATAATATTAGTTACATTATTATTATTTTGGTAAATAGCTACCACACCTTCTGGAACAGTATCTCGTTTGAATTGAACAATACAATTAAAATTAGGTATTTCAATCGGATTATCATGCGCCATGCAAGTTTCGGTAAGAAGTAACACATTTGTTTGTCTCGTAACTGAATCTTGTAAATCGTATTTGTGACTATTTAGACTTTGGCAATTGAAAGTCATTATTGAAATACCATTTCTATTACTAATGACTTTGAGCTGTCGTCTGAACACTATTTTTTTGTCGTAATATACAATTTTTCAATATTAGTCACCCGAGAGAGCGCAACATAAACAAGTTCCTGTTATTTTTCTTTACGGAATTTCTTGATTCGGTCGTCGCGCTCAAAGCCCGCGATAAAAGCTATATGGAATATATGCAATAGCTTAATAGAAGTCAAGGTTTTTCATGTATATTTATGACCAGAAAAACACTGTTGACAGGATGGTACCCTAAAATACTATAGTTCTATATTGAAAACTGAAGATATCAAAAACCAACTTGCAAAGAAGCTACCAAACCCTAAAATAATTTAAAAAATTTCACCACTGAAACGATTTGCAAAATTTCTAATCCGTACGACCAATAGGAACGCAATCGTCTCTGCAGTGGGCTACATACCCACACAGACATCATATCCAAAATAGTCTGGATCCTCCAATTATACCACGTATAGTGAGAAAAATGTGCAAATTTCTCATTCCTATGTGAATGATCTTTCAGCTAGTTCGATGGGCATATTACGATAAATTAACACTAGATCATTTCTTGAAATATCATCAATAATAAGTCAAAGAGGGATAATTATGAAATGTCCGGAACATAATTTTACCTATGGCCCAGATATTGTACACGATCAAGGAAAAGGGACAAAATAAATCTTAGAATGATTCGAAATTATTACATATGTCAAACAGAATAGCAATGTAATTTAATATTATCAACTAGATATTTATATTTGACCTATTCTCGATTGTGTTTTCTTTCCTGGCAATATTGCATAGGAGTAATCAGAGATATTTAAAATAGTAATTCGAGAACGAAACGAAGTATTCAAAGAAAACACGGTCTACTTCATCTCGTTGAAATAGGTGTTTCCCCTTAGGAATACTGTGGTTTTATTTTGGCCCAGGATCCATACATTTGCCTTTATTAAAATAAATGTATTTTACAGCCGAAAAGAGACCTGACTGATGCAGCAATAGCAGTGTTCACTGCTCATAAACACACTCCTTCGAGCTGCACTCATCAAACTACACTCCAAGGAATCGTCTATCAGCTGGATGTGGCTCTTCAGAATACGCTCACACAGAAATCTGGTATCGTATTTATCTACGACATGTCCAACTCCAAGTATTTGAATTTCGACTACGACCTTTCGCAGAAGATCCTGACATTATTAAAGGTAAGCTTGACTTGAGATTTTCGTATTTTGTTTTTGTTATTTGGATATTGACATGTACCAAATAGCAAAATGGACATAGGATACATCATCGTCAAGCTTTTGGAGTGCAGCCTGAAACCGTTGGCTGTACATCCAAGAAGTTAACATGATAAATACCAATAGTGATTGAAATTGCTCTGAATTTTCGTTGAAATACTTTTGATTTTGATGAAATGCCAAATCAAATTGTGGTCAAGAGAAAGTCAAGTTGATTAAATTAGATTTTTCTAATTCTCATTTTGACTGTATACGCCATTAGCAATGAGCCGGGATTTCAGCTATAATTAAAAAAAAAAACATGTAGGTCAGAATCCAAAAATTTTTGTGGGATTCATAACACATAAAACCTCACCGGTTTTTTTGGGTCGCTATTCACGATTTTGACGTCAAATTTTTGAATTCATTTCTGGGGGTGGAAAATCAATCAAATTGGCCATTTTTGCACCCTTATAGATTATTTTGGCAATATATATTATTTTTGGATTTTAAATCCACCATTGAAGCTAAAACGGCCGCATTTGGCGAAGGATAAGAGACTTCTTAAATTTATGTTTAAAAAAATAGGAAACTAGTTTTCAGTGTAGAAAAAGTTTAGTTCTACATTTTAACAAACTCTTTTAATAGGTACATAAAAAGCACATTACAAAAATATTATTTTGATGTTTCTGAAAGCCTAAAAAAATTCCATCACATGGAAGTAACACAGCAAAATAGAATGAACTGTGAACATACATCACTGACTTCCATCACCAGAAAATAGCTTTCAGAGACTTATGCGGCATATGTATGATGGTAGGAACAGAAAATATATTAGTGGTAATGATTTAGAAACCGTTAGTGAAAGACGTTATAATTTATGTTACATTGAAATTTCATTCAAATGGTCTACATAATGAATCTTATAACTCTTGTTTTATACTGGCACGTGCTGTTGCATGAACTATTGAAATTTTCCGCAGAGTACAAACATAAAATAGACGACATCACATATTACATCGGTGACTTTACTATGTATAGTGAGGGTTGAGGGAACTGATATACAAGCTTAGATTGTGAAAAGGTGTTGAAAATTTGCCGGTAACAGTTGTTCCGTTTCATTTTTTAATTGGATAAAAGTTGAATCTACAATTTCACGATATTACTTTCCGTGGCAAAGCTGTGAAAAAGAACTGTTCCGGTTATCGAAAGTGTGCTTGCCTAGACTGCATATAAGTTCAAAGAAGTGTATCGTTGAAACATCCCGATAACTTTGCTTTTTTACCAAAACTTGATTCGTGTTGTAAATTCTATTGTGACGTAATTTTCTACAGATTTTTGTGAAAAACGAGAAAATCAAATTACCAGTTTTCTAATGTCTAAAAAGTAATTTTTGAACGTCTTAATTCATATAACATGCTTATGTTTTGGAATTTATGCCCTCAGAAAAAGCTGCCACGTTTAAATTTATGCGCCCGAGATAACATAGAAGCAAACAAAAATCTCTTTGTGGAACATTTGAATGGTTTGTTGCTTCAATTTTCGAATTATTTTGGTGATCTTGATTTTACAAAGTTTGCGTGGATACAGAATCCATTCATCGACGAAGAAGATGATGAATTTGGATTGACAAGTATTGAAAAAGAAAAATTGATTGAATTATCTTGTGATACTACATTAAAACATAAATTTCGGACTGTATATCTGGTTCAATTCTGGTTGAATCTTCATACAGAATATAACACTTTGTCAAACAAAGCTTTGATACTGCTGCCGTTCGCAACATCATATTTATGCGAAACGGGATTTTCTGCCTTGGCTGCAATGAAATCCAAATATCGATTTCGTTTAGTTGTAGAAAAAGAGCTACGAGTAGCTATATCGTCACAAACACCAAGATTTGATAAACTTTGTGCTAATAGACAAGCACATCCATCTCATTAAAAACAATAATAAAATATCGTTTTCCATTAGTTTGTATGAATAAATTTTATAAGAGTAAGAATGTTGGTGTTTTTACTTTACGAAAATTGATTACACAATTGAAACAAGGATGCATAAAAAAATAAATTGGTATAAACGAAAGCAAAATAAATTCTTTTTCATGAAATTGGTCTGGCACAGTATCTATTGGACTGCGAATAAATATAAATAAATGTATTACACTTAAAACCCCATGTCGTTGACATTTTTCAGACTGTATTTTTGTAAAATGGGAACTAACAAAATTGTTATATCACCATGGACAAACTCTTTCAAAAATAGATATGATCTTGTGACTTGTACGGTTACTGACTTGTCAAGTTTCTCATTGGTTTTTTGGGAAGACCTCTCATACTTGCCATTTACCAGTGATAAATAAGTATTGTTCTATCCTTTTGCTAACGTACCGGGAATTAATTTTTTTATTATTCGTTGTTTCACTATTTTAGCTCCGAAGAAGCGAAAACTAAATTCACGAAACGTTAGCAGAAGTTTTTAAATGCAATATCACGCAATTTTTTCAAATAACTATCATCTGGCTGCAATCAAAGTAATTATAAGGCTACGCTTTATTTTCGTGAATTTATATTTGTGCTTTCTTGTCACTGATTATTTCTAACGGAATATTAATGTCAACAGGCGTATAATAATCTCTGAAACAAATTACCTGGAATGTTTTTTTTTGGCCTCTATTCTGGGATAGCTTATAAATCTGACTAAAAATCGCATATATGTTCCATGTGTGGTAACAAAGCAAAGAATATTGAATAGATGTTTGTTTCATCTTCACATCTTCCATAGTCAGTATGTATTGTGTAAATTTTGGCGAAGTGTTGCTTCTGTCAGACACAACCCTTCGTGGTCAAAGGCTCCGACTGTCGGCTTATTTCGCTGAACTCCTTTTTCCTATCATTGCTATACTTAAATTAATCGTCATAAATTGTCTGTATAGAGCTGTTAATTTATCCTGACCCAAAAATTGAACATCTCAACAATAACATGCTTCCTCAACCATATCTTATCGAATTCGCACAAATGAGTTAGAAATTGGCTCTTCGCGTGGAAGAGTATGCGCTCTGAATCAGACTTCGTAGTACCGGTTTTCTGATAATCTACATTGAGGAAATAGGTTAGAAATTGGCTTTTTGTGTGGAAGAGTAGGATTTCAGAGTAGGACTTTGTGGCACCGGTCGTACGTCATTCATATCCTCTTCGAAGACATAAACATTCTAGCTCGTGTCTCCTTTTTTTATCAAGAATCAGGAAAATTACAGAGTCCATAGAAAACTTCAAAAATCTTAACATCTTAACTCATGTCACAAGCTGCAATTTTTCTGTATTTTTCAACTGCTTCAGGATACCCACCCACATGGTCACATTATGACCAATATCAATTTCCAGAACAGAGTAAAACAAACGCTACTCTAATTTCCAGTACGCTATGTATGACTATTAGTCCAGTAAATAAGCCGGGAAATACTGTGTAATATGGAAAAGTTGGGAAACAGCTCGGATTTGAAAAATTTTTGATGCAATGGGTTCTGTGAACCCTCAAGATCATTCGTTACCACTAAAATCACACCCCGAGGGCAATGGGCACTTTTGGGGGTTTTCCCCCCAAAAGATGAATCAAATTCACAAAATGGTCCAGAGTGAAGGAATCGGCTCGAAAATATCTACTAGGGGGTTTTTGGGGTCGCTGATCACGAATATGACATCTAAAAAGTCACCACATGCACCCACATGGTTATAGAGGTCATCTCCAGGAATTCAACAAAATTTTCCATCTGAAAGTCTCCAAATGTCTCACTCGGGGGGTTTTTGGGGTTGCTGAGCTCGAATATGATGTCTAGAAATTCCTCACATGCACCTGGGGCACAGGACGACGAAGTCGTGAAGCTCATCTCCAGGAATTCAACAAAATTTTCCATCTTAAAGTCTTCAAATGTCTCACTCGGGGGGTTTTTGGGGTTTCTGAGCACGAATATGATGTCTAGAAATTCCTCACATGCACCTGGGGCACAGGGCGACGACGTCGTGAAGGTCATCTCCAGGAATTCGACAAAATTTTCCATCCTAGAGTCTCCAAATTCGTCACTCGGAGGTTTTCGGGGTCGCTGAGCACGAATATGATGGAATATATATTTGGAGACTCTAGGATGTAAAATTTTGTTGAATTCCTGGAGATGGCCTCTAAGACCAGGTTTTCTGTGCCCCAGGTGCATGTGAGGAATTCCTAGACATCATATTCGTGATCACCGACCCCGAAAACCCCCGAGTGACAAATTTGGAGACTCTAGGATGGAAAATTTTGTTGAATTCCTGGAGATGACCTCTATGACCAGGTTTTCGGTACCCCAGGTGCATGTGAGGAATTCCTAGACATCATATTCGTGGTCACTGACCCCGAAAACCCCCGAGTGACAAATTTGGAGACGATAGGATGGAACATTTTGTCGAATTCCTGGAGATGACCTTCACGACGTCGTCGTCCTGTGCCCCAGGTGCATGTGAGGAATTTCTAGACATCATATTCGAGCTCAGAAACCCCAAAACCCCCGAGTGAGACAATTGGATACTTTATGGAAAATTTTGTTGAATTCCTGGAGATGACCTCTATGACTATGTGGGTGCATGTGGTGACTTCATATTCGTGATCAGCGACCCCAAAAACCCCCTAGTAGATATTTTCGAGCCGATTCCTTCACTCTGGACCATTTTGTGAATTTGATTCATCTTTTGGGGGGAAAACACCCCCCAAAAGTGCCCATTGCCCTCGGGGTGTGATTTTAGTGGTAACGAATGATCTTGAGGGTTCACAGAACCCAATGCATCAAAAAATTTTCAAATCCGAGCTGTTTCCCAACTTTTCCATATTTTCCGGCTTATTTACTGGACTATATCACAATCGTCAGATTCAGAACCAGCTTTAGTTACACTCAAAAATCCAGTCCATCATGCAAGTTGAACCGGGAACCGTAATGGTTAATTTTCATGTAGCTTTTAATTATCTTGATTAGAATAGTCCTGAAGTTCAGAATTGCCATTTAAAGTAAAGTAAATGATATTTCCTTCTGAGAAATCCACAAGAAATAATTCAGTAGTTTGTATTATTCATTTCTATATCTGTTGATTTTTTACTGCTAATGAAGGTCAATTACTAATTTAATAATAAAAAGAATTTATGGTCAATGTTCCTTCACTTTTGCTCGTCACTTATATGAACGTGAAACAGTCTTGTGTTGACGTAAGTCCCTGTTCAAGATTCCCTGGAAATAGAATAAATTCGAAATGATGTAACAAGAACTAATTATCTATAATTGCACCATAAAACGTGCAATTTCATTCGAAGGCATGTGAATCTAATAGGAATCTATTCATGGCGTTGTTCCACGAAAACGTTTCTGAACTATTAGCAAAATTATTTTATTATAATATATAATAAATATAATAAATGGTCGCATATAAAGCGTGTCCGAAAATAACATTTAATATACTTCGAGCTCTTATTCCTCGAATGGTTTTGAGAAAAAGTTCATATAAAGGGTCGTAAAATGCTTCCTAAGGGAGCTACAAATCTCTAAAAGGTGAATCCTGAAGATAGATTTTCGTAAATATGTCCGAAACGGTTCAAGATAAAAATATTAAATTCAAAATGGTAAATAAGTCATACGATTCTTCAACTATGTCTGCAAACGTCTAGAACTAGGGGGCGTAGAGTAAAAATACCCTACTTAACTTTTGTGCGTAATTTTTTCATAATTTTCTATAAACAATCTTGAAATCTGAACTTTTCTTGACATAATAAGTATCTTGTTACGCACCATTTTCAAGTAAAGTCGATTTGAAAATTATCTGTATTTAAACTAAGGATGGCCAAAATATATAATTATTTTTTTCCGGCAACACTAAGGTCGTTCAATTAATGATGTTATTTTAAGGCTGAGCAGCGCGGCGAGAACTACTGCTTTGCTGTTCGTGCATAGGCTGATTTGTTTTGCTTTCTTCCTTCGTGCGCTGTTTGTGCGCGGCGCGTTAATGCCAGTATTTCCGCTTGGAAAATAGTGGAGGTTTGTCTAAATGTATTGTAATACCTTTGCCTGGACGTTTGCGGTATATTTCTGCTCTCGCCTTTCCATGACTGTTATTATTGGGCCGATCTTCTTTGGCTTATACGATATTTCTTTTCGAAGTTGTATCTTGGTGACATAACTGGTAGTAAGGCGTGGCTTTCTTTTCCCTTCCATAGTCCCACTGACATCGGCCTGCGGACCACTTTTGTTGCCGTTCCTTCTTTGGTTAGGTGGAATAGTCGCACCATCATTAGAGCTCTTGAGTGCAACAGTAGGTGCGGTTTTCATGGCTCCTGTGACCACGCCAAGAATGAGTTTTCTCAGATGCTCCAGGCCTGATTTGATCCATTTCTATTCTTTTCCACCACATCACCGCAGGTGCCGTCAGGTGGGGAGATAAAAATAGATCAGGCTCATGGAGAATAAAAAAAATATTTACCTTAAAAAAATCAATTTTAATTATTCTGAAAAATTGTAATATTATTCTCTTCTAAAAACAGTTTTACTTGAAAGTTATGTAAATGTCTGATGATGTGACAATTTTTTTTAAATTGCTCCACGCTAAAAAACAGGAAGGATACTGTCCCACGGTCCCAGGCAACGTTTACAGAATAATATCGGGGCCGGGCCTTGTCCCGGTCGGCGGTCGTTCAAATAGAGTGGATTTGGCTTACGACGCCAACGACGGCGACGGTCGCTTTTGAAACGGTAGCGGTAGCGCCCCCTTGAACCTTGAATATATTAGTTATTGCTTATTGCTTTAAAAATAGGTACCTACTTTTCTATGAAGAGTAAGGAATGTATGTATTCATATAACTACAATGTTTATAAAGCTTGTTATATTTCATTTTATATTTTTTTATTATTCATAAACGTTACCATTAAACTATACTTGCTACCTTTGTAATTTTTTATAATTAAACAGGATCTGACTTCCCTCACTTACAAGTCCCAGCACGCCACTGTCACCGAGGCATATGCCAGCCTGGTTTTAAGTATGGCTAATTTTCGTATATACATATATAGAATGTAGAATATTACTATGAAAACCCTAAGATTTGTGTTGGTAATTAGGTCTCAAAACAATGATTATATTTCAATGCAAAGTTATAATTACAGCATTGTTTTATGATTCATACGGTGGAACAAAATTATTCATTTATTTGCGGTAAAGCGCAAAATCAGTAATATGAAGTATGTTTTGGTAACAAAACAATTAATTATCATGTAGGTTCAACTACATTCATAGGCAATGCTTATTTATTATTCTCAGAAAATATGTGTTAGTAGTGCCATCTATCAGATAATATCAAAACAAAGTCAGTCGGTTTAAGAAAAACTGATAATTTGGAACATTTTTTATTCTTTTAAAACATTGTATTTTATGTTACTTGACAAAGCATTCTGTTAGAGGGGTCGCTGGACCATCCGAAGCGTGGGAAACCGCTATTTATTCAAATAAGTTTTGTATACTGATCTTTGTTTATTATTGAATTCAAGCTAATTTTACTTGCGTTAAATAGGTTACTGAAGTCTTCAACTTGAAGTTAAGTTCATAAACAGTTGAACAAACTAACAGATTTGTTTACATGCACATGCCTGTGTCACACAAGCCTGAGCCTTATATTAGTCCGCCATTAATTGGTCAAAGATAAAACAGAGTTCTCTTTCTAGTTCTTATTTCACTCGCTTGCTGCTCATGGTCAGACCAGTATTATGAGAGTCTCAATCTGTTAGTCACGTGATTTTCGTATAAAGATACCCCGCATGTTATTCAATAGTATATAGATAGCAACACACCCCGTTCAAATTGGATCACTCGCTATAGCTCTACAACTGACATACGTACATACACTGAGTACAAACTGTAGAATATAATTATTATTTAAACGAAAACTGATAATTATGAGCAACATTCTTCGACAAGGTCAATTTTCCATTGGGTTGCGAATATTCATTCTTCACCATCCATCCTAATGTCGTAATTTGCTTCATGAAATCATCAAGCTACGCTATGCCGTAACAGTGCAAGAGTTTTTGGAAGCAAGTTATCCAGGACGATGGTTTGAACCTGGAACCACTTTCCCCGTATTACGTTACTGATTTTTTTTGGGATCAAAGTGAACCAAACGTAATCTGGTAACAACTGTGATTTGAAGAAGAGCTAGGAAATTCGATACACAACTCCATTTGTCATTTATAATGTGTTCTTAGTGAATCTGAAGATAGTACAAAAATTAGCTAGGAAGTCTATAAAGCCGAAGTAGGTCATTGCGTTCAGAAAAGATTATCATCATTAGTTTTATAAGTTGAGAAATAAATAATGTAGCATGTGCAAATAGTTTACATGTTCCACCCTGTAACTGGAAATATATAAAAATAACGTAGAACCCAAAAATCTACTTCTGAAATAAAAATTACGTGTTCCATTTAAAATAGAAAGCTATTACATTAATGAGGTGAAATAAGTGGAATAAAAAACAAATATTATCAAAAGGTGAATCTTTACAAAACAAAATTGATTTTCCAAGAAATTTGGCTAGAAATCAGCCACCTTATTCGATGAATCTTATTCCATAGTATACCCAACAGATCTAGACTATTAAACACACACTTCTTTGTTTGTTATCAGTCGCGTAACATATTGAGTTGATATTTGCCAGCGAAACATTAATTTAATTGCACCACTATCAGCGTTGAAAGACGAATTTCTGCGAAACCTCCCGTTTAAACTAATTTCACACCTTTTCTAACAAACTGCATTTATAAAGTCATTCACGGGGCTTGGGAAACTGAACTGACATAAAGTGTAGACCAGAACTCTAACTTATTTGCTTTTCTTTCATAATCTAAAGAGTTCTTTCGATACAATTAGAGATGTATTATATCGAATGAATCAGAAATACATACAGTATCTCTAAATGCCAGTTTCGATCCAGAGCGAATATCGGAAATCAATTGATCGAGGTGAAGTGATAGAAACAGACAAAAGCTCTGCTGTGACCTGACGTCAGCGAAGCAAGAGCCACCAAAGCCCTCAAACTCAATAGGAGGGAGTTTGGGCTTCTCCCCGGATTTATAACAGAACGTGTGCAAAACTGGGCCACAATTTGTATAAGGGGGAGAAAATCCCTGGAACTGAGTTGGAGCAGTAACCTTGGATCCAGAGACCATAATGGATTCCTTTACTCATATGGTGCCAGGAATTTGCAAGAGAATTGACATCGTGGAGTGGAGCTGAGAGTTGAATGGAAAGGGGAATCACAATGGATTTCAGAGTCGAACTAAGTAATAATAAAACAAAAGTCCAATTTGATCCTATTCAATATATTTTTATAAAATAAATTCCAATAGCACACCTAAATATTTTTTCCTTTGGCTTTTGTAAAGTTTTTGTATTGCCTCGTGCCACAGTATAAAAATTCTTCATACTGTGCTCGTGATTACCGCGCACCGCATTGCGTTTGTTCCATCGATATATTTTATCTATGGTTTGTTCCTCATCAGTTCATAGTTGGGTGCCTTATCTTCTGTGCTGTGTTAATTGTTTAGAAAATGTGAAATGTTTCTGTGGTTTTAGCTGCTTGATTGTGTAGTGCATTAACTTGAGCATTGTGAAGATATCGTGGACTGGGTAAGCAATTTTATTTTCAGTTAAACATGGAAACTTAGTATTTCTTACTTAGCTAACACATCAATAAAAAAACGTTTTAATTTGATTATGTTGAAATCTTAAGACAATGGACAAAATCTGTCAAGTGAGCTGGAAAATAATTTTGAGGGTGTGAACAAACCAAACAGGCGTCTATGATTTTCAAAATTTGCCGCGTTCTTTTGAAATGCATCCAAAATCGAGAGTAACCTTCTATTCTAGACAAACAAAATAATGCCAATGCAATCGAAAGTGTTACATATAACGATCGATCATAAGTACTATGCAGTATTGATAACAAATAATCACCCTTATCCATTAAAAATACTATTTAAGTACTGAGGACGTTTCGGCTACAAATTAGCCATCATCAGAGTAAATTAAACTATAAATCAAAATGTGACTGTTTAATTACTATTTAAAATTAGCTTTTGAAACATCATACGAATTCGAATCTACTTTTATTGTAAATTAAATACAGTTTCGGCAAAAACCAGTAGAAAAGTTGAATCAATCAACCATAAATTTCAACAATTGTTACCAAAAACTCCTAGAGAAGAAACTAAGAATATAAATATTATTCACAATAAAACCGATATTAATTTAAATGAAACGGAAATGAGTTTGTTAAATAAAAGTTTAAATTTTGCAATTGATTCTAAGAAATTACGGGGGATTTAATTAATACGATTAGGTCTCTCAACTTTCAAGATAAAGCTGTTGTTTATTCCAAACAATTCTTGAACATTCAAATAAATCATATAAAAGTACTTCCAATAACTTCAATAATATCTGTAAATCATTGAAAGAAAATACTGTTATTACTTGAAAGCAGATAAGGGAAATCCCCTCGTAATTATTGGCAAAGAGGATTATCAGAATTCGGTAAATACCTTATTAAATGATGGTCCCTATGAACAGATTACCAGGAATCCGTTATCTAAATGCGTTAAACTAGTCAATAATTCATAAAAACGTGTACAGGGTGTCCCATTTTGGGTACTTTTGCGGGGTATCTCCTTTATTTTTAAAGATAGAGAGTTGCGGTTTTCGCGACACTGTGCTACTTTTTCGTAAAACTCAAGATGCCGTCAACAGAATTTTCATAGCCCTTTTAGTTTTTAAGATACAGGGCATTTCTGAAAATGTTGCATTTTGTGACCCCCCTCGTATCTTCGTTATCCTTCAACTTATCGAAAAGGTAAAATAACATTCTAATAGTTTTTCTTCCGTAGAATGCAGTGGTGTAGATAACTTTTGTTACATATTTACTGTTTTTGAGTTATATAGCAAACTTATGTTTTTTTTAATGGAACACCCTGTATATTTATAAACTATAAAATTTGTCTTTTTTTTACCTTTTCAAAAATATATGATAGTATAAACTTTTTTTCAGAAACACGCAAATAATTGACAATTTTTAGAAATTAAATACATATTTTAATTGTAGGCCATTGATATTGTTTATGACAAGAAACAGAAATAAACATCAAATCTCTATCGCATTTAAGCTGTTTATTTTCGTTCTTTTGGTATCATTATTCAATAGATATTTATCAATTTTTTCGAATACTGGCAGTTTACGAAAATTATGAGAAATATGATATGATGGTATGTTTTATACAGAGTAATGAAAATTCTGAAGAAGCTTCGGAATTATATTTCCAAAGGTGAGTAAGCTATTATGGCTATGAAAATCTCTATTATCATTTTAATTTTTGCTTGTTAGATATCCAGAAAGAAGGCAACCGTTTTTTGGGATATTTGCCCGTTTAAAAGCAAATTTAGTTGAGCACGGATCATTTGTTCACCCGCACCCTAAAACATACAACAAAGAGAACAGGGAAAGAAAAGAGATAGATACTTTAGGATATATAGAAGCAACATCTTCGTCCTCATGTAGAAAAATTTAGAAGGAAATTGGTGTGCCAAAAACTAACGCTCAGAGGATCTTGAAGAAATATAAGTATCATCCATACAAATTTAATATACTACAACATTTGCATCCTGGCGATGCCGAGCGCCGGGCACTGTTTTGCCAGTGGTATTTGCAACAAATCGATGCTAACGATTTATTTGGCAGACTTGTTTTTTGGTCAGACGAATGCTTTATTTCAAGTGCTGGCATTTTCAATCGTCACAATACCAGGAACTGGCGTAGTGAAAATCTGCATTTAATGTTTGAAAGGGCACAACAAGGACGCTTTGGAGTTGAGGTTTCATGTTTTATTTTGGGTAGACATATAGTTTATAGGATTTTTGAAGGAGGTCTTACAGCACGTAGATACCTAGAAATTCTTGAGGAAGTTATTGCAGAACTGCTCGAAAACGTTCCATTAGCCCAGTATAATGCTGTTTACCTACAGCAAGATGGTGCCCCAAGTCATAACTCTAGGCTCTTAAGGGCCTTTCTAAATAATAACTTTCCTCAAAGATGGATAGGTACCAACGGACCTGTTAGATGGCCTCCACGATCACCAGATCTCTCAATTTTAGATTTTTTTTTATGGGGTTATATACAAAATGAAGTATATAAAACTCGATATGACGGCATTGCAAAACTTCGAGAGGCAATTCATTTAGCTTTTCGAAATCTGCGAATGAGAACAATGGTTCTTTTGAACGCTATTCAAAGAATCTCAAAGATGTGCCAATTTTGCATTAGAGAAAATGGTGGTCAATTTGAACATCACATTTAATTTTTTTTAATAATGTTATTTTTTTGTGTTTTTGTTATATTGTCACTTTACGCCACAAAAACTGTTGTTACAAACTTACTGTTAGAAAAAGATCTATGGGAATTTTTTTTAATAGATACCTATATACAAGGTATCCAATTATTTGTTAGTAATATGTAAGTTGCACTTGTTTATTATTGTTATCCATAGCCTACTATTAAAATATGTATTTAATTTTCTGAAAATTGTCAATTATTTGCGTGTTTCTGAAAAAAAGTTTATACTATCATATATTTTTGAAAAGGTAAAAAAAAGACAAATTTTATAGTCTATAAATATACAGGGTGTTCCATTTAAAAAAAACATAAGTTTACTTTATAACTCAAAAACAGTAAATATGTAACAAAAGTTATCTACACCACTGCATTCTACGGAAAAAAATCTATTAGAATGTTATTTTACCTTTTCGATAAGTTGAAGGATAACGGAGATACGAGGGGGGTCACAAAATGCAACATTTTCAGAAATGCCCTGTATCTTAAAAACTAAAAGGGCTATGAAAATTCTGTTGACGGCATCTTGAGTTTTATGAAAAAGTAGCACAGTGTCGCGAAAACCGCAACTCTCTATCTTTAAAAATAAAGGAGATACCCCGCAAAAGTACCCAAAATGGGACACCCTGTACAGCTCTAATCTCCGAAAATTTAAAATACAAACTTACATTTTCAAATCCTAATCTTCCTAAACTGTATAGTTACCTAAGATTCATAAACCGGGTAATTCCATGAGACCAATCATTTCAAAAATTAATTGTCCTACGTGTAACATAACAAAATGGTTAGTGAAAGAATTTAGCAACTTCCAAGCCGCACTAAGTTTTTGAAAAAAAATTTGGGACTTATTACAACATTGAGAGATTTCAAACTTAAACATGGTGATACTTCCGTTTTATTTGATGTTGTTTCACTATTTACAAATACTCCGATCCCAGAGTCGATAAACATTTTGAAGAAATGGCTATCAAATATTAATATCCCCGATAGAAACTGCACAGAATACTTTATGTACTTTGTACGTCTTTATGTATGGAGCTAAATTATTTCACTTTGAACAAAAATTACTATAAACAAATAGTCTAATAGCCAGAGCGATATTGATGGTCTGAACATTAACCCGATGTCACTATGGTTTATCGTTAGAGGACGGTTCAATGACCAATTCATCTCACAGACCGAATTTTCCCCGGCTGCTAGATCTCGAGATACAGCATCCGCATCTTTTTTTATTTTTGACTGAAGGTTAACCCTTTCCATGTTGCGGTTACTTGAAAAGCATGCCATTCTTATACACTTCCACCATGCGCCATCATTTTTTATCGTGCCCGTTTATCAGGCCGACCATTTAAAATTGGACCGAAAATGGACTCCTAGTTAACCCTCCCAAACCTGGTGGAAAATGTTCATTGGTGTTGGCAGTTGTTAACATACCCTATGCCATCAAAAGTTATCGGTCCATTTCCGAGTAATTGGCCATTATTTGGACCAAAAATGTTTCTTTTTTTCATTTTGTGGCTAAAACTTGCGGGTTACAAGATAACATGATGGCACCATGTTAAATAACTTTATTGGAGGTCAAACAAAGATTTAAAATTATTGCCATCACTCCTTGCCTATTCACACCCCCCAAAACCCCTTAAAACCATCCCCAAAACAAAACTAAAACAAAAAACTGCTGTTTCGATTTTAAACCCAGCCAGAATCTCAAAAATGTACTAATTTATGATAAAATTGGTCATATTATCCATATTATTCATATTTTTTTGGGGGTGGTTTTAGGGGATTTTAAATACACAAGGAGTGATGGCAATAATTTTAAATCTTTATTTGACCTCCAATAAATTTATTTAACATGGTGCCATCATGTTATCTTGTAACCTGCAAGTTTTAGTCACAAAATGAAAAAAATAAACATTTTTGTTCCAAATAATGGCCAATTACTCGGAAATGATGGCGTAGGGTATGTTAACAATTGCCAACACCAATGAACATTTTCCACCAGGTTTGGGGGGTGCACCAGCAGTCCATTTTCGGTCCAATTTTGACTGGTCGGCCTGATAAACGGACACGATAAAAATTAAAAATGATGGCACATGGTGGAAGTGTATAAGAATGGCATGCTTTTCAAGTGAGCGCAACTTGGAAAGGGTTAACCTCCAGTCAAAAATAAAAAAAATGCGGATGCTGTATCTCGAGATCTAGCAGCCGGGGAAAATTCGGCCTGTGAGATGAATTGGTGATTGAACCGTCCTCTAACGATAAACCATAGTGCCATCAGGTAATCAGGTTAATGTTCAGACCATCAATATCGCTCTGGCTCCTAGACTAAAACAAGCGGATGTGCAATAGGCAATCCACTCTCTCCTTTTTTAGCCAATATTTTTCTAAGCGAACTTGAAACCTCCTTAAAATCAAAATTGAATAAGTTTCCAAAAGTTTGATATAGATATGTAGACGACATTTTCGCGATTACAAGTAAAGATTTTGATTTACATGACTTTTTGAACACGCTTAATAGCCAATTTTATTCACTGAGATTCACTGTCGAAATATAATAACATATAAATCAGCTTCCTTTCCTTGATATTAACATTATAAAAGAGGTAATCACTTGGATTAGATATAAAATAGCTCCGTTTAATAGTCTAGTTCATATGTTATTATTGAACGTCCTTTTGAGCCAGCAAAAGTAAAACAGTGCAGTTGAGAACCTTCGGCAAATTGCTTTGGACTATGGTTACCACAAATATTCGATCAATATTTTAATTTCTAAACAAAAAAGGAAATTGGAACGTAGCCAAGTATCCAATTTAGAGCAATTACCTTCAACTACTTCAATAAACTTCAAAAGTTTCTCTTATCATTCTTCAGTAATTAATAAATTCCATAGTTTGTTTCTAAATTTTATAGATGTCAGAACAAGCTAAAACACCGTTTGTATATATCCACAGTGTGAATTATTTTATAGTTTAAGTAATTTAGCTTAATGAAAATAATTTTAGTTTGTCCTATCGTTATAAGTAATATGATTAATTCGATAAAGTGCCACTAATAGAACTTTTACAGAATACCTACTTATGAAGTTTAAACTCGGCTTTCTCAACAACAAAAAATACACGGCGGCGCCACTGGTTTACTGTCACTCTGAATATTGCGTGTTGCGTTTCTACCTTTCTCTCCAAGACCCTACTTATTCTCTACCCCTACAGTAATATTTAGAAGTAAAGCGTGCATAGTCATTGGACGGTGTTGAATGTAAATCCGCCATATAATGCAGGAACCCTATTTCCGAATTCCGTCACATATGTTTGTATGTGCCAGATGTATCCGCCGTTTCTTATAATACACACAAGTTATTAATTTACGTGGTAACCTTCCGAGATTGCGTTAAATGCCGGATTTTCCCATTTGATAATTATTAGAAACCGAAGTAACTACTAATTTGTATAACTTAGACACCTACACGTATTTATTAGTGAGGTTGATTAATTAGATGCTTGCTTCCTTCTCCTGCATTGCCTCATTTCCGTTATTCGAAAATACGGCTATCAGCACTAATCAGCAGCCTTGTCAGGGGCACGTTTGGAATCATCGCCGGCCGGAGCGCTGAGCATGAATTGAAATATTTGTTTCTTATTTCTTGAATATGACTACTTTATATTCCAATATTCCTGGCAGCGTTAATTTTAACAAGATTGGAACTGTTACGTACCTTGTTATTTTTTGGCGATAGGTAATTACTTACGACAGCTTCAATACCCCTTCAAGTCTATCAGATCTGAATCTAATTGACTTTTATGTCGATTTCTCGGGCTCCAGATTTTTGTTAAGATTTACTCCTCGTGGGCTTCTGCTAGGGCCCTCACCACAAAGCGTATCACAGTGCTATCTATGGATAGCCTTGTCCCAGGGTAGTCTCAGTGAAGTAATAGGACAGACTGCGTAGTATCAGAATTGCAGGCTTTAATTGCAATTAATACTTGGTTACTTCTCGACTACTTGAATGATGTTGCAGAAAGTTATGTTAAACAAACACGGAACTTCCCAATAATAAGTTTATTTATGCAGGAAGCTTCAACTTCGATAAATATTTGACTCTGTCTATATAATGATAATTTATCCCGGCCCGGGGGAAGCACAAGGAAGCTCAGAAACAGTAATCGCAAAAAAAGCGGTCCAAGCAAGCTATTTCCTTATTATATCCTTGAAAACAAATCTTGTGATTATTATTAAAAATGGCTATTCATGCACTTATTACTAGTCTTCAATGGTAACTGGCGGAACACTTTTGCGATTTTGTCGATTCAAATGGTTGTTTACACTCACTTCGGAAGACTCACTTAACTTTGGCTGTCTGACTGGCTCACTGTCTCAGGCCGTCTAACTGACTTATTCTATATCAAGCTATCTACCTGACTGATCCTAGCTGTCTAGCTAACTGACTCCAAATTTAACTTGCGAGTCGTTCTTTTATACCAATCGAGGTGCTGGTCAAGTCACCTACACCAGCTCTAGTCGACCCCCTTTTTTGCTCATTTCGCGCGAATGATGCTCCACCAGTTCCTTAATTCTGTGCCGTGGTTTTTATGCTTACATCTGTTTCGTTATCTTATGTTGACATTTAATATGCACTGTTTTGAATGAAATCAAATCTGATCTTTATACTACACGGATGCCTATACCTGGTACTATCTAAATTCCTATACAACAATATAATTCTTCAGAATTATGAATTCTATATACTAATATAAAGGATATGTAAAATGTATGACCAATATACGTGTTTCCCATTAAATAATTATTCAATATTTTGAGCTTCGTTACAGAACATTGCCGAGTATATTTATCTATTTATCTAACTCGGAGTACAGACGATTCAAAACTCCAGGTAAAAATTTAAAAAAGAGTGTTGAACCATACAGTGAATTTCATGTGCATATCTTAAAGCTTTATTGCCCTAGTTATAATATTTTTATACATAAGGGGTGACCATTCTGTAATGCTTTTTAACCGTGAGAATAAGAACCCTATCTTCTTCCCCATCTATTGTGAATTTAAAATTCTTGTGTAACGCGTCTCGTCAACGATGTGACTTTTCAAACACTACTAGTAAAGTGAATTAAAATGAATGAGCAACTGTATAATTATGAACATCCCAACAGATAAGAATAATGCGATTATTAAAGTTGAGTAACATTATGAAAGTATGTTAAGAAAAATAATACCGATTAAACGAATTTAATAAGGGTGAGTTAACTAGTCGATAGAGATTATGGGTATTTTTGTGCTTTTGTATCCCCTGTGCATCCCAAACATTTACCCTCCGAATGTAATGTTTCAAAATCTGAATCAAATGAATGGTTTTCTGTCAATACCATAATGACTCTTCAATGAAGAAATAGTTTAAAAAAAAAGATCACGTGACTTCCTTTACTCTTAGGAACCCAAAATATATTCGAATTGATTGGAAACAGATAAAGATCTGGAAAGACGTTAAATTATACTCAATCATTATATTGAAAATGTATTCTAATTAACAATATATGTGTTTTACAAAGGTTCAGACTATTACTTTTATTGCATTACTATCTGAAATTCCTGTTGTTAACCGGGTTGGGAAATGCGTAGTTATTTCAAAATCTCATGTAAAAAGCAATTTTTCTATTGTTTCGAAGGTCAAATGTACAAAATTACATCAAAATCGGTACTTATCTGTTAAGAGGTGACAAATTTAGATAGGGAATTTTTTCGAAATCTCATGTAGAAAGTAATTTTTCTATTGTTTTGAAAGTAAAATGTACAAAATTGCATCAAAATCGGAGCTTATCTGCTTTAAGAGGTGACAAATTTAGATAGGGAGTTTTTTTGTAAACTCATGTAGACACTGTTTTATCTTGTTTCGAAAGTCGAGTGAGCAAAATTTTATCAAAATCAGTGTTTATCTGATTTATTGGGTACGAAAGATCGACAGGGTAGTTTTTTCGATATCTCTTGTAGATTGTTTTTTCTCTTGTTTGAGAAGACAAGATCGATACTCAAATGCTTCAGGGGTTGGACAAAGGGTGTATTTTTTTCAAATTTCATGTAGACTGAATTTTCTCTTGTTTTGAAGATGATGTGAGTAAAATTTCATCAATATTGGTACTTACTTGTCTGTTTTAAGGGGTGAGAAAGGGGTTCGGGGTAGTTAACAACTACGGCTGTGCACTCGTTGGTCACTCAAGCTGCAAAAACCTTCGAGAACGGAAAATATATGTATGCTTCTTTCTCCGATCTAACCAAAGCCTTTGATTGTGTCTCCTCTAAGCTTCTGATAACCAAAATGAAACATTACAAATTCTCTTATAACAGCATCTCCCTGTTAAAGTCGTTTCTCACTGATAGATGCCAAACGACTTTCTTCAATAATGAAGCTTCAAATTTACAGGTAAACAATTGGGGTGTGTCGCATGGCTCAGTACTCGGGCCTATATTATTCCTAATATTTATAAACGATTTACCATATAATTTGAATGATCATGAACTTATTCTATTTCCGGACGACACAGCTAAACTAAATGATTCTAAGAACTTTCAATTACTAAATTCTGTTGCCCAAGACACAGAGACTAAACTTACTGATTGGTTCAGCTCAAACAAGTTGTACTTAAATGGATCTAAAACTCATAATCTATGTTTTACATTAAAATTTAATGAACTAACTTCTGTGGAGTATGTACTTAGGCATTCTCCTGAATCCCAAACTCACTTGGCTTAATCATTGCACTTCCAACACCAAAAAATATCAAGTAATACTTATATACTGAGAAATTTTAATAAACTTGTTTCTATTGAAGTCCTCCGTGCAACTTGCCATGATTCATACACATCTTTTATATGGTATTACGCTATGGAGCCACTCATATTCTGATAAACTCGTATTCGCTGCACAAAGGAAAGCTTTAAGAATTATATCCAATCTACAATACAAAGAAGATTGCAAAAAATCGTTCATCATTCTTAAAACACTTCACTCGACAAATTCCATTCAAAGGAAAGGAGAATTCATTATCCCAAGTTTTTCCGGAAAATGATATTTTTGAACTTTTTAATTATCAAATTCATAATCAGCTACCAAAAAAACCCTATGGGGTCCTATCACACGATATTTCAATGACGTGGAAATATTTCCACAGTTTTGCGCAAATTTTCCTGTTTTTTTTCTACTTCGTATCGCAACACACGACTGTCAACCTCTATTATGAATATAACGTGAAAAATAAGAAAATTTGTGTGAAAATGACCTAATTCCAACGATTTTCCGTCCATTGAATGAATTTGCCGAAAAAATGACCTCGGTTTCGTGATCAGCGATCCAAAAAACCTCCTAGAACCCATTTTGGAGTCTTAATTTTTTGATGGGTGGAGATTGAAGTGTCGCTCATTAGTCGCGAATAACCTTCATGGTCCGTAGAACATCATGCAAAAAAAAATTCGATACTACCGTCTAGTACATTTTTAGACTAACAGACCTTATTATCACGATCTTTTTGTCGGGTTGCTCCTTCATTTATTTGTATATTCTGACACTTCTTTCACTACAAACATCTTAGGTTATTTGTTTTTGTTTCTTCGTTATAGGACATTGGTAAAAATGCTAGAACAACCACACAGTGGTTTCCTCAGATTTAATGACATTTTTGTTCTATTTACTTTGTAATGAAAATTCACAACTGTAGAGATTTCGAATAATGTTTGAAAACTTTTTAAAAACGAATGTTCCTTGTTTATCTAAAGAAGTGTTACACGTGTTCTTATTTTCGTGACGTACGATTCAAGTATGAATTTTTTGCAAATTTCCTGTTTGAAATTTTCGTACTAAAATGCTGTTTCGCACTTGAACTGTCAGAAGGTTATTCAATTTGAGGCAACTTTTATGTTGCATGTGTATTCGGTGGTCGCATAATATCTGAACGTTCCGCACTTGATGTGGCAACACCGCCGACAGCGCGCATGACGAGCGTCTGCGACGTCGCGACGTTCACCGTGCCGGGCATCGATTTAATCGTTGCGTTTGTTGCAATGGCATAATAGAGAGTCCCGTCCGTTATCCGAGTGTCTGTCTATCTACGAATCTAATGCAATAATAGAGGAACGTACAATTCAATAATAACCCAACGATGATGCACTGTCGATCCGCCGTTTTCGTCGAACGCTTCGTATTTTGCTGTTGTCGTAACTCGGGTTAATTAGTCGAGTCTCCGTCCGACTCGGCACCAAGGTAAGGTCTATGTTTTCATAATTCGTAATTATGCGAAATTAATTTTAATTGTATAATTGTAAATATTTATGACATGTTGAATAATCACAGCTTGACGGTTTTCTAAGTGGGTAACAAACGATTCGCGCAGTCGGTGGCATGTTGTGCTTTTGTGGGTGATGTTCTTTGGTAATTTGTCGTTTACGAGAAAGGATAAACAAAGTTCACATTAAAGGTATATACACACTCGACACTATTGTCACCCCGTTTTTGACGAGGATTTTCGAATTAAGATATATACAAATAAAATTAGTGTAATAACATACTGACAACTTCGGCGAAATATACGTCATACTCAGACAATACAGAAATTTTCCTTATTATATTAACACTGTTATAAAAAGGATCAAATTATAAACCCACTAATAATACCAATATAACTTTCTTAAAAATGATAAATAATGCATCTGCCACCACTTGCTTCTGACGATTCTGCTTTCAATGAAAAACTATATAAGTAAACAATACATTTCTTTCGACAAAGACATTTGCGACTTCATCGAAGAACATGCGGGGCGTTTTGGATCATCAATTTTCAATTTGCAGCTGAAATCAGTTCTGATGCAATATCTTTATGATTTTTTATGGCTTCAGCGGATGGTAATCTGTCTTCAAGGTTCACATTTTTCCTCGTCCACAACTGCATTTACAAATGAATTACCTATATGCTTCAGTTCACGTTTGGTGTTCGAGCAATCTTCAAAACTATCCGATTTGTATCTAGTGAAACGAAAATAATACCGCTTTTATGATTTGCTACAGTCGAACATATTTCCAATTTGTTTGTGTCTGATGCATAAGTTCATTTAACCCAACCTGAGTCTTCCAAGATAACATTTTTCCTCATTCTGCAATTACGTTGCTACTTATTGTTGAAGTATGTGAGTCTCAAAATCCAAAGTCTGCAAGCATTTTGATCTTCCAAATATATCAGTCAAATAGCACGTTGAAACATATTTCGCAAGTTTGGTGTAGCAAGATTTAGAGACCATTTACAAGCGTGGAAGAGCAAACCAAAACCAAAGTTTTGCATGAATATTTATTCTAAATGTATTCAGTTGGTTCTAATGAAACTGATTAAAAGTATACAATTGTGAGAAAATTGTTGCTACTCGTATATTTATTGCAAGTTTCTGCATTTGTCTTTTTGTCTTCTATATTCAGGCCTATATCTTCATCACGTGAGCCTCGTGTCACATTACCTTCTCAGGCCTATAGCATGCCCGCTCTTTTCATTCCATGCCGATGTTAAACCCGGTGAATATTATAATTGATTATAATATCTAGTTTCCTGGACTATATTTGGTAAGGAAATTTTCTTGTTATTATTTTATCTCAAAATGCATTCTAGGTGTTGAGTAGATGATTAAACCAAGTAATTATCAAAGGCCCTTATCATTCTTTAGTAATTGATAAATTCCGTAATTTGTTTTCTAAATTTACAATACTGTTTAGGCAACACCTTTGATAAAGATTCAGACTCCCATAAATCCAGGAATTACAAAGTCGATGGGGAGTTGTGTTCAAAATTCTATGTGGGTGAAACTAAAAGGAACATTCTAACCAGTATAAAGAGCATTATGCCCATAAAGAGGAAAATAATGATGAAAAATCAGCGTTAGCCGAATATATTTTGAATACAGGTCACACCATTTCTCAAGAAAATTATCACTTTTAAAACACATCTAGGTAAATTAGAAGGGATGGAAATGTTTAAACGAATAAGCAATGTATTAGATTCCGATTAATCTCCAGCTGAGGGTAATCCCTTTTTTGCATTACTATCCCCAAATAGTATTTGAACAGGCACATTTTATTCAAAAGTATAATCAAAATTAAAATAACTTAAAAAGAAGCGCAACGAAATTTGACATCTGTCAAATTAATAAAAGTTTCAAAAGGACACTTCCAATTTAATATACTTGATTTCAATCGAAGAAAAAACACAAAGTAAAAATTCAAATCGATTAAAAATGAATTTTGAAAAAGTATTATATAAAATTCCTTTCACTAGTCATTTTAGCGCACTCGTTGTTTGGGCAACTCCCGCTTCGTGGTCGTTTTCCAAACTTGAAATCGTAAAATCATGCCTAATGAAAACCAGTTCTTTAATATAATATTTTCTGTTCCTTTTATTGTAGAAATAAAATACATATGAGACATTCAAATTCTTAAAGCCACACATGTTATCCCAATAAATAATTAAATTTAAGAATCAAGAAACTATCTATTCTTAAGATATGACTGACAATTTAAAAACCGTACGGAAAACAAAGTGGCGATAGATGCATTTCCTGTAATTTTGTAATTGCCTTTTTGTGAAAATCAATATTTCGTGTGTTCTCCACCAGCACGAATAACTCCATGACAACTCCTTGGCATGGTTCTTATGATTCTTCGTAGATTTTCTTGTGGTATACTACCATTCTTCGGTTGAGGCGTCTACTAGCTGCAGGAGTTTTTGGGGTACATTTGGACGCTTCCAAATACGCCTGTTCAACAACTCCCAAACATGTTCGATTGTATTTAAATCGGTACTAATCGCAGGCCAATTCATGATTTTAATAGGTACATCGTTCATGTAGGAAGTTTATGGTAATGGCTGCTGTATATGCTTTCGTATTATCTTGCATCAGTATGAAATTTGAACATACACCATAAGCATGTTGGTCTAGCACATTGATGTAACATTGAGTGCTTGGACTTCTTCGAATTACCACCAGGTCGGTTCTTCTTTCATCACTTATCCCACCCCAAACCATTACCGACCCTCCACCAAATCTTACATCTTATTGTACTGCAGCAGCAGAATACCGTTCGCCGGGACTTGACTTGTGTCCAATGTCAAAGTAGCCAATTAATATGCTCACCAGCAAAATATAAAAGGCATATTTTGTGATGTCGTGTCAAAATGGGTTTTCGCACTGGTACAAGTTAGCTTCTCTTATACGATTTCTAACTGTGTAGTCGGAAACGAATAGTCCCTGAGAGCAGTTTGAACTTCATTTGATTTTAGGATAGGATTGAGCGATGATGAAACTAAAAGTCTATCTTGATTTTGGGTGGTTCTTCTCTTACGTCCTAGCCCGATGCGTCTTTTATACTTATCAGTCTCCCTATAAAGATGCAACAAACATTGAATAACAGAAGGATTGTGATGAAACTTTTTTGAAATTTACCGAATACGGAACCCATTTTCAATCATAGAAACAGCACCAGCAACATCTACTCCAGTAAGATCCCTTATTTTATTTCTGTTAACGTCCAGTTATAGAGATAGAAACAAGTATTCCTCTAATTTTTTGAATAGTTTAGTTTCATTTCGAGTGAAAAAGTTTTGTTGTAAACAGATTATAATGTAATATCACTTATTTTTGTCTGTCATATAATGATATTACATAAGCCACCCATCATCATTACCAAGACCAAGGGCAATCCTAAAAAAATCACGAGTAAGTGAGAATATCATGGTAGCAATTATAGACACCATCTTGGACCAAACCATAAACAACGGAAATATTAGTCTTCATGGCAGGAAACGTTGGTTTTAGTTAAATTTTTTCTCAATCAAAATACCCGTTTTAGAATTTTTAAATGTGAGAAGTTGGTTATTATGGATATTTCTAACTGCACGAAATATCTCCATGTTTGGTGTCGTCACTTTAATTCGGTCGATTTTCGAGAAATTTTCCTGGCAACAAAGTCTTCGGCGAAAAGCTAATCTTTCGTATGTTTACAACCAATAAGTTTAAATAACATTATATGTACCTTAAGCGAGAAGCTGCACGGTTCTCGGATTGATATTTTTAGTTAACAGCGTGTGTTGGCAATTGTCCCGAAAGTGCAATGGACAAGTACGTGAGTTTTGAATAAAATTAAACAAGCAGTGCTTAGCGACATACTTATTTTAACTAATTATTCATCAGTTCCACCTATTTACTTCTAGTAAAAACGGGACAGACAGCGAAATCCCTGGTAATCGAGTGTGACAACCGCTTGCCTCATCAAATAAGAGGTATTAAGTTATGGCTCGTCATGCAAATCATTACTTTATTTATCCACTGCATGAAGGACTAAATTCGACTTTAGATAATAAACTATAAACGAGTTCACACTGTGAATACACTATAACACTTAGATTAAAAAATAATCACTTTTATCCACTAAAAATACTATTAAAGTACTGAGGACCTTTCGGCTACCAAGTAGCCATCATCAGAGTAAAGTAATTATAAACCAAAATGAGCCTACAAACAAGTTGCCCTCAGCTGTATTCAAAATATATTCGGCTACCGCTAATTTTTCACCATTATTTTATATTTTTCTTTATGTGGGCAGAATGTTCCTTATACCGAGTTAAAATGTTCCTTCTAGTTTGACCCACATAGCATGTCGTGTCTGTTTAAATACTATTTGGGGATAATTATGTAAATAAGGGATTACTATCAGCTGGAGATAAATCGGAATTTAATAACGCTGATTTTACACCATTATTTTTCCTTCTAGTTTGACCCACATAGTACTTCGTGTTCATAGTACTTGGACAAATGTTTCTGCATATAATACATATTCTCGTCCAATTAGTTTGTTCACACCTTTGAAACACATAATATTTTAGCAAACAGAAATTAGCCGATCATGTCATACAAACTCAGTGACGGTTTAGTAAATATATTTAATAGTCACTATAAAAATGTGAGATAGTACCTAATAATTATAAGATGCTTAATATTTAAGTATTACAGGAACTATTTAGACAAAATTAAAATGCTGTACGTAATAGTTATTAAGTAATACCTACTTTATAGAATCCTTGGGAAAACAGAAGAATTTAATGTTATTTCCTTTCAGGAACAGAATTTGTTTCCTCAACCTTCATAAAAACACCGTCACTGATATTCCCAATAAACAAACTGTTTTTATAATTGTACGTGTAACAGTCCCAATTTCATAACAGACAATAATACAGGCTGTCCCAGGTTTTAGTAGCAGAACTTCAACAGTCGATAGAAAATTTGATTTTGAGAAAAAAGGTTCCTATTAACATATATGCACAGACGCTTAGTTTTTGAGATACAGGATGGGTGTTGAAATTGAAAAAAAATTTCATTTTTTGCGAATATCTCCGGAACCGTTTATGGTACAAGAAACAGCTTTTTTGTAAGCATTCTCTACTCATAGTAAGTTATGTTCTGTGCGATAAACAATTTTTTTTTACTCTTAATTGGTGAAGATTTTGAAGGGGTGGTGGGTGTTTTTCTCCCCAACTTCTACGCCACTGGAAAAAAGTACGGTTTTGAGACAACCATTTGAACCGCCAATGTTTTCTACACAAAAAAGGTACCCTGATCATAAGCTTTAAAGTTGACCGTTTCCGAGAAAAATCAACTTTTATGTTGAAAAACATGGTCAATTCTTACTAATTAAACAAAATTTATTCAAACGTTAGAACAAGTAACAAAACCAAAAGATTGACCATGTTTTTCAACATAAAAGCTGATTTTTCTTGAAAACGGTCAACTTTAGAGCTTATGACCAGGAGTACCTTTTTTGTGTAGAAAACATTGGCGGTTGAAATTTGTTGTCTCAAAATTGTACTTTTTCCAGTGGCGTAGAAGTTGGGGAGAAAAACACCCACTACCCCTTCAAAATCTTCACCAATTACGACTAAAAAAAAAATTTTTATCGCACAGAACATAGCTTACTATGAGTTAAAAAGTTCACAGAAGCTGTTTGCTGTACGATAAACGTTTCCGAAAATATTCGCAAAAAACGATATTTTTTTTCAATTTCGACACTAAGCGTCTGTGCATATATGTTAATAGGAACTTTTTTTCTCAAAATCAAATTTTCTATCGACTGTTGAAGTTCTGCTACTAAAACCTGGGACACCCTGTATAAATCTGTATTAGCTTGCCCATGAAATATTTAACACACTAACCTGCGATCAGTGGCGGATCCAGCGAGGGGCAATGAGGGCAATTGCCAGGACTGAGAATTTTTAAAATTATTTACAAAATAATTAATATAAATATATGCATTTATACAATATAACATAAATAGTACATGATGGTCATCATGTATTTGCTTTGTGCTATTTGAATTACTTAGTATTGTTTTATATAAAAAAATCTTCGTTTTTTCTTATGTAGCAGTCACTGCAATTTTATTTTTCAAAAACTTCATTTAAAAGTGTAATTTAATATTAGAGAGTGAAGAGAGTTAAGGTTTATTTTGAGGTACTTGTTTTACACGTGACCTTGAAATTTTGAATACTACTTTGGGCTCGGTACGCTCGCAATGGACATCTTGCTAAACCTATGTTTATCTTAGTTACAACACTGATTGCCCTTACTGAAAATCGAGTCTGGATCCGCCCCTGCCTGCGATGGCCTTGAAGTTTGGACCAACCATTTGCAACCGGGGTCTAAACGCCTCGGCTAAAGCCGCCGATGCAGGTTCAACATTGAATTCTGTATATCAACTATTAATTCGTTCGCCGCTTTTTTCAACGTTAATAAATTTTAAAACAACAGTTATCGGAATAATAAATGACAATGAAATAAATTTATCAACTTTCAAAACGTTACACACCCCTTTTTTCCCCAAAAAAACTGCTAAGATTTAGCGCTAGTTTTACGGTCGTTGGTAATGGTAATGCTTTCTATTTTCCGAATTAGAGATCTGATGTTCTAGGGACGACAGTGAAATTGTATATCTTCGTTGTCATTGGCAGGTGAAAGATATAATTACCAAATTATGTCGATTTATCTTGATATTGATGTTTATTTAAAATAGTAGTATTTTTATATGTGCTTCTAAACTACCAATCGTGGTAACCCTCCATGGGTTTGGTTGGAAGGGAGCTGTAACTCGTATGGGGCTGTTCGTTGTCTAGGATGGAAGCCCCCGGCAGTCAATCACTACTACATAGAAAGCAGAAAAAATCCAGATTGTTCTCTTTAGGCGCTCGTTTTCAAGACGGTACGCTTACTCCCGCCCCTATCTAGTCTACTATTTGTTTCCAAATTACTTTAAATAAATTGAACGCAGGCTTTTTCCACATGTATCGTCATAATATCAATCGCTCCTATTGTTATTCTTAAAGACCGCGCGCAAGCAGTTTGCTAGAAAAAATGGGCGAATTTGTTTTCAAATTTTGACCAACAGGCTAGCAACTGGTTACAGCTTGCTCAAGTTCTATGAAATGTCATAGACAACTATTTTCCCATTTTATGAATTTTTGATACATCCTTTTCTTTTAATTATAATTTTTCTTACATTAATCGTTCCATTAATTAATAAAGTAAAGTAACATTTTAAATTTTGATGGGTCGTGAAAAGGTTATTCCAGTCAGCTAGACAGGCATATCTAATTATATTTCTTATCCATATAATAATAATTGCATAAAAGTTGTATGATCTATGCAGCTATTAAATGCCAATGCACGTTTTGCTGCGGAATTTACGCTGGATAGTCCGGCCGGATATTTGTATAGCTGCGGGAATGTCATTCGGAAATTTCCAGTTGATAGGATAATTATTGGCATTACTCTCTGCATTTATTAAATGTTGGGAATTTTTTATTCTAATTTTAATAACTTTGATAATTTGGATAATTGATATATTAAAATTTTACACTCATAACGAAACGTGGTGTGACTAAAGTCTGGCTCAAATACAAAAGCAGTTACGTCATGGGTCACGTGACACTGAATCAAATCAACGTTTTTGTCAGTAGCGCCTCATCAAATTGATTATAAATTTAATAATTTAGATGCCTTTTAACATTCACCAAGAAATCATATAATACATTTAAATACGTAAACAAATTGGGAAGCAATTTATTGTTGGCGCACCATTCAAAAATATTGCACAGATCATTTTGTAGTGCATAGAAGTCATCTATGGTCTTTATTTCTAAAAATATTTTCAATTCACCAGCAAAAATTAGTTTCAAGCCGATTATGGTTTCAGACAAATCATTAATGAATAACAGGAACAGTAGAGGACCAATGTTTGAGCCTTGAGGCACACCGGGTTTGGCGTTGAACGAATTTCATCTTTGATCGTAATACTGCAAAAAAATGCGATCTATTGATGAGGTATGAGCAAAAAAACGCTACTAAGGAGGTACTAAACCCAGTGGATTTGAGGTTGTCTAGAAAAATAGTGTGATCAAGTTTATCAAAGGCCTTCGAAGAATCTGTATATAATACGTCAACCTGTGCTTGGTTGTCAAGAATAACAGCATTATACGTGTTCAAACAAGTAAGATTCGTAACCGTAGATCTGCTTTGGACAAATCCATGTTGGTATTGTGATGTCTATATGTGAGAAAGTACTATAAATGCGTTGATACAGACACATCTCAAAGACCTTAGATAAGTTAGATAATATTTCAATTGGACGATAATTGAGTATAATACCAACATCATCAGATTTGTGAATTTGTGATTTGAGATTGAACAAAATCTGTAGTGGGACAACAAACACAGAACCGCAATCTTTTATTAAGAAGCTTGGTATTTGATCATGTCCAAAGGTATATTTTTTTGTATTTATGGTCTCGTCACTCTGTACCGTGATTAATCATGATCTAAGGTTAAAACTAAAATATTTAAATAAAGTTTCATTAGAATCTTTCTTCAAGAAGTCTACTAGACGTTTCTTTCTTAGAGTCGCATCTACTTTGATTGACCAAAAATTGTATCATAGAGCTAATGAATCATCATGTATATGGTAGATATTCACACATAGACATGTTAGAACTGAACAAGTTCTGAAATGACATTTTGTTGAATGATGTTCTCGATTTAAAATAATATTGTGGATTTGACAGCATTATTTATAATTATGATGTATTGATATATTATTATCTTTCCAGGGTGGCTATCCCGCTAAACTGAAGAAAGTATTGATTGTAACGGCACCGTTGTGGTTCAAAGCCCCGTTCAAGATCTTGAGGTTGTTCGTGAGGGAAAAATTACGGGAACGCGTTTATACAGTATCGGTAGCCCAACTGTTGAGTCACATACCCAGAGAATCTCTGCCCACACAGTGGGGGGGCTCCCTAATCTTGAATCATAATGATTGGTTGTCACACTGTCTACAGTCAATGACTACCCGGGCAGATTCTCCTATGCCAAACTATGGTAAGTAACTTATTACCTGTTTCTTGACATTTAATTATGTTGGTGCCAACAGAAAACATTCGGAGAGTGTTGGAGTATGAAACAGTGGTGATATTGGAAAATGTTTTGTTAGTGTGATGTCTTACTAAAAATAGCAATTTTTCCCATACATTGTCTGGATTTAATCCTTCGTATTTATCATTATGGCTATAAAAGTTATAGCGTACATAGATTGACGATTATATATTTGCTTTTTCTGAAGATGAATCAATTATCTATAAATTCTAGGGGAAATACTAACACATATGGTCATTATTTTCGCCTTTATGTACGTTTCGGTCTCATGACCATCATCAGACGTATTATGTCTAAAACGAGATTTCTTAAAACTAATTGAATCAGCACAGTGTCCTTATCGCACCAATTTCAATTAAAAATGACCACGTCGCTGAAAATAACAGAAACACGAATAATCTAAATTTTAACACATTTATGTTTTAAGTATATGGATATGTATCAAGAATCCACTTCTTAGCAATTTAATTTTAATATACGAACTCATGTCAAACAAAGTCTGTATACGACTGAAACCAAAAAATATAACACTCAAGAATCCACTTTCGAACCAGATATTTAAGATTTATGAGGTAATAGAAAAGGGTTGTCAGACCTCATTAGAAATATTACTATTTGAGCATTCTATCAAATATACTTTTAACATTATAAAGACGCATGTAGGAATTTGCAAGGGTTTTAATTAATTAAACTAGTATAAATCTGACTTAATGACTGAATATCTGTTTACATACTTGGAGTCACGTTTTATGTGAATCATCTCCAGAATAGATCTTTTATAATAACACTAGCCGACAGCCATTTTGTCCTTGGGACTAGACCGACATTTTTCGATTGTTTGGGTGTAAAATAGTAGGAAAGTCGCCATCTAACCCCTCAGACTTAGAATACGTAAAAAGCATTTTTTTTTAACTTTTTTTACTATAACGTTGAAACAACGCAAAATAATTTGAATCTCATAAAGCTGCTTGAAAGCTTATAAACAGAGCTACATTTGGTATATAAATGACCTTGGTAGAATGAATGAAACTCTGATGAAAATCAATTTTTCTGTCAAAAAAAACGCAAAAATCGCGTTTTTTCAACAACTTTTGCGATTTTAATCGGTTATAAAAAAACTACGCTAGATAGCTCAGATCAGTTTTGTTGACCTGAAAGACTTCTGATCAAGTGACAGAGGTGTGCCATACAAAAATTGTAACCCATTTAATAGGCTTTCAGGTCAGCAAAACTGATTTGAGCTATCTAGTGTAGTTTTTTTTTATAACCGATTAAAATCGCAAAAGCGGTTGAAAAAACGCTATTTTTGCGTTTTTTTTACAGAAAAATTGATTTTTATCAGGGTTTCGTTCATTCTACCAAGGACATTTATATACCAAATATAGCTCTGTTTATAAGCTTTCAAGCAGCTTTATGAGATTCAAATTATCTTGCGTTGTTTCAAAGTTATAGTAAAAAAAGTTTCAAAAATGCTTATTCACGTATCCTAACCACAAAAACAAAGTCTGAGGGGTTAGATGGCGACTTTCCTATTATTTTACACCCAAACAATCGGTCTAGTCCCAAGGGCAGAGAAAAAATCAAATTTTGTCGGCTAGCGTAATCGCTTTCCTTAGTTAAAATATTAACATTTTTGTAATCTTGATGGTTATAGGTAATGTTATAAAATTATCTGCATTACCGTTCTTTCTTCAATGATGGGATTGAAAACTGTTTTTGGTTAGCCATTCATTTCCAGTATATTACGAACAATTTTTAAATTTTTTGTACGGTCCTCTGGGTGGGACAATTTAACTGGGTGATCTATAAGGCTGTTTATAACACTTTTTTATAACTTGTTGGTGCAATGGAATTGAAGTGAAGATACGTTGAGACCAAACTTTTTTAGTAAACCACGACGTTTTTATTTTTTCATCTGCATCATGCCTAATGTTCATATCTAGGAAATGAATTTTTTTGTTCACTTCCATTTCACAAGTAAATTAAAGTTACAGTGGAAATTATTAAATTTATTAATCACGTACTGAATTTTATCATTGAGAACACACATTAGGCAGTCATCTACATACCGTTTAAAGAATACTGGTTAAAAATCTTATTAATGTATTACAGATTACTCTAGGCATTCAATAATTAGGTTAGCAATAGTAGCCGAAATAGGAGAATCTAAACATAGAACAGATATTCAGTCATTAAGTCAGATTTATACTAATTCAATTAGTTAAAACCCTTGCAAATTCCTACATGCGTCTTTATAATGTTAGACGTATATTTTAGGTAGAATGCTCAAATAGCAATATTTCTAGTAAGGTCTGACAACCTTTTTCTATTACCTCATAAATCTTTAATATCTGTCTAATACAGACTTTGTTTGACATGAGTTCGTATATTATAAGAAAATTGCTAAACAGTGAATTCTTGATACATATTCATATACTTGGAACATTAATGTGTTACAATTTCGATTATTCGTGTTTCTGTTCGTTTCGGCGACGTGGACATTTTTCATTGAAATTGTTGAAATAAGGACGCTTTGTGCTGATACAATGTGTTTTAAGAAATCCCGTGTTAGACATAATACGTCGTCTGATGATGGTCGGGAGACCGAAAAGTACGTAAAGACGAAAATAATAATCATGTGTGACCTATTTCCCAAGAATTCATATATAATTCATACCTGGGTCAAGAATCATTATATTAACTTTAATTACTTCTATTCCTAAGAGAACTCACAAACACTAGAGGCCTTCCAGTCCCCTTGGATTGTGTCATTTAGACTCTCGAGTCGACTGTGATCCCCGATTCCTATTAACACTTAGCCCCAATCCACCATGAAAACAAAGGAACTCTTTCTGGTTTCGGAGCCCAAGTTAACTGCTCCAAAACCGTTCCACCTGAAATTCTAACTTTTGTTTTAACTTGCATATCAAAATTTAAAATCATGTTGAATGTCATCATTGTTTATTTTCCTGTTGATATGCTGTAATCTTTAGAAGGTCGGTGGGTTGGGCAGCAATGTTCACCTTTACCAATAATTTTAGGATAAATATTAATGTGTAATTGAAAAGATTAGAGACCAAATTGGGAGTTGTTTCCTTCATGGCTATGTTTTGATCAGTTCGGTATTCGATTAGGTTCATAACATAATGCAGCTGTAACCCAAATCATCACATGCTGCTGATGCAAACTAGAATAATTTTGGTGGTTTAGATTGAAAAGGTTCATTGTCTGTTGCCATCTCTGAAGATGGACGAAAACCATAATTATCGTCAATTCTTGTATCAGAATTTCGGTAACCCAGCAGCCTTAGTTCGAAATAAATATTTATAGACCGTATGGCTTATAACTGTGATTATTATTTTGCAGGTGGAAAGACGCCGTCCCCCCAGAAACGAATAGGAACGCCCAACGAAAATGAAATTCCTGCCTCCGCCAACAACATAAACGTGGAAAGTTGGGTGGAAGAAGTCAACCTGAACCCTCCAAGTAGCGCGTCCAGTGGTTTCTCGGACGACGATTCCCTCCACGGGGATGGTGCCGCTTTCACTATACCGCAGTTAGTCGAACATGTGAAGGATAGAGGTCGCGACGGTCTGGCCGAAGAATACGCCGATATACGATCGAGACCACCCGACGGAACGTTCAATATAGCAAAGTTAAAAAATAACCTTCCTAAAAATCGTTATACGGACGTGTTGTGTTACGATGACAGTAGAGTGGTTATTTCGGAACTCGGAAGTGATCAGGACAGTGATTATATAAATGCGAATTTCGTGGATGGTTACAAACAGAAAAACGCATTTATAAGTACACAAGGTAAGAGGTGATTTGGTGATTTCTTATGGTGATTCGGAATTTGATTTGTTTTTCAACGAAAGTGCCAAAAAACTGTTTTTGACTCCAGAAATCGACATTTTATAGTAAATGAACCTGCAAGAAGTCATTTCCGATCGAAAATTGCCCGCTGAATCTGAAAATGGTGTCAGTTTCCTTACATAAGGCATCATTTTCTATCCATTGGCTGATTTTCGGCAAAATTCCTTTTTTTTTACGGCGTCATATCAGTGTAAGCAGCCACTTTAAAAAAAAAATTGCGAAATCTGCGTGTTTTTACCTCAGCTTTACGATAAAATAAGAATTCTTCTGACTAAATGGGATTTAGAGGTCGAAAAATCGAAAAAGCAAAAAAAACGACAAAAAAATTGCGAAATCTGCCGTCAGGTCGCTGACAGACAGGTCTTTTTTTGGGACATATGATCACGGAATCAGATTCAGCGGGAAATTTTACGATAAGAAAAAAGTTCCCGAACGTCAACAGTTTTTACACTCCAGTATACCATTACTTATACGCCATAAAACCAGGTAAACGTAATTTTCTTCCAGTTTTTGACCTTTTTCGATCTCAAAGTTGCAGAATTTAGAATCGTTAATAGTATATTTGGATTCCTTGGACAATTTTCGATCGAAAACATGGTATTACTAGCTTCTTCGTAGCTTCACATCTAGAGACTTCGTTTTTTTGTTTGTTTCTTCAAACTTTAAATGGACTAAAATCGTGATCAAAATTGACTGATTTTGATGTAAAACTTCCCAAGCATTCTGATTTTGACAATTTTTCAATCCCACATGATAACCCAGAGCCACAAAATTACTAAATTGCACTAATTTATATTCGGTTTCGTTGTTTTGCTTCCTATTTTTTGCGCTTTGTTGAATTTTTTGGCTCTGGGTCATCATGTGGGATTGAAAAATTGTCAAAATCAGAATGCTTGGTGAATTTTACATCAAAATCAGTCATTTTGATCATCAGTCTCTAGATTTGCAGCTACAAAGATGCTTTTTTTCAAAATGCTTTTACAAAGCACGAAAATATTTTAGAAAATAATGTAATAGCATGTTTTCGATCGAAAATTGTCCAAGTAATCCAAATATCCTACTTACAGTTTTAAGAAAATTACGTTTACCTGGTATTTGGCGTAAAATTAATGGTACACTGGAGTGTAAAAACTGTTGGATGACGTTCGGGAACTGTTCTCTTATCGTAAAATTTCCGGCTGAATCCGATTCCGGGGTCATATGTCTCAAAAAAGACTTGTCAGCGACCTGACGACAGATTTTGGTACAGTAACATCGTTTTTTCAATTTTTTAACCTCTAAAATCCATTTAGTCAGAAGAATTCACATTTTATCGTAAAGCTGAGGTAAAAACACGCAGATTTCGCAAAAAAAAAAATACAAGAGGCTGCTCACAAAAAAAAGATATTTTTTGCCGAAAATCAGTCAATGGATAGAAAATGATGCGTTATGTAAGGAAACTGACCATTTTTATTTATTGTAAAATGTCGATTTCTGGGGTCAAAAACAGTTTTTTGACATTTTCGTTGGAAAACAACCCAAAAAATTGAATAAATCCATGAAAAATCTTTTTAAAGGGTATTTTAATCTCTATATGTCGGTAAACGAGTTCAAGTACGATGTAGAAACGGAAAAAAATTGCCCTGGCATGTTCCGCACCCAAGCCCCCCCCCCCCCCCCCCCCATAGACATCTCCTTCAATTTAGAAAAGCCTATAGTATTTATAGATTATATGGTATGATAAAGTAAGGGATAATTATTACGTTACACAATTGTTAATAAATAACTTGGTCATTAAGCACTGCGATGGATATTGTATGGTTTTTCCATTTCCAATCATTCTAATAAGTCTAGCTTCCGCCCCTTTATGCAACGGTGTGGACACTTAACAACTAAAGACGGCAAATAACTATTTTCTATTGTTTGAAAACGTGGGATCGATTAGTTGTAAATTATAGAATCTACAATATTCATTAAATCTAATTTCGCGGAAATTTCAGAGATTGACGTGTATACAGGATGTTCCAAAATTGCTGGAAAATAAAACTACCACTTATTGTAGAGGTCAAAATAGGTCGATTGATCCCAATTTATATAGTAAAACAAAAGTACCGTTTGTCAGTGAGGAGAGCTCAAAGTTCACATAAAAAATAACATTTTTGTGGGCTATTGACAAATGGGTGGAACAAATTGGATGAAATTTTGCAAAAGTGCATTGTACAAAGTTACCCTACTTTCAGTAACCAAGGAAATTGTAGAAGAACAGAAAGACTTATTCATTATCCTAATTTTTTATCTCTTGTGAAAATTCCGTATTTCGCATAGTTTAGAAGGAAAAAATGTTTTCTCAAACACTGATAACTGATATTCTTAGAACAACTGTAATAAAATTATAGTACAAAATTAAGTGAACACAAAAACAAAACTTTTTTATAACATGTGTTCAATGTGACCTCCACCTTCATTAATGCAAAGATCAACTGGGCGTAAAAATTGAAATGCACTCTCTTTAACAAACGGATTTTTTTTTTGTCTATTTTTCGGCTGGCAATCTCAGTTTTAGGGATTTTTGGAAATGGCCGATTGTGGAGACAAAATGAAAGATAAAAAAACACTGTAGAAAGTGTATAGAAAAAAACATCTTTCAATATGAATACAATATTTTTTTGGTCAATATTCGAATTCGAAAAAAAAACATTCGGATTCCCCCAAAAAACACTATTTTGCGTATATCTCAAGACCATAACCTCAAAATACTATTCTATTCTATTTATAACGATGCGTTTTCAGTTTTTGTACAATTTTGTCTCTCGACATGTTTTTCCATTTGGACCACTGATTTCTTTTTAAACGCAAAAAATATGAAAATCGTTTTTTATGCGCCAAAAAATGACCGTAACTTTTGAAGCTATTTTTCCCGTTTTCAGCGCATCAAAATACATATAAAAACATGCCAAATTTACACCTTCATTTTTTAAGCGTTATGCTCTGATATCTCGAGACCATAACCTCGAAATAACTTTTACTTCATCTCAAACGATGCGTTTTCCCTTTTCCTCAATTTGTCTCTACATGTTTTCCATTTGGGCCACCGTTTTATTTTTTTAAAACATAAAAATCGTCTTTTTTCTCGCCAAAACATGCCCGTAACTTTTGAAGCTAACTTGTAGGAATTTTTTCTCTTTTTTTCCCGTTTTCAGCACACCAAAATACGTGTAAAAACACTGCAAATTTACACCTTCAAATTTTTTTTCTTCATTTTTCCTCTGGCGACTGTACTGAATCCCAATCTCCTGTTGCAATGTTCTGGTACTGACCTCAGAAATGTTATCAATCATTTGAAGATCAGCATCTTCCGCAATGGATGTTCAGGCTTGTCGAGGTCTTCCAGCGTTGATTCTGACTGACTTCAACATTCCTGTTTCTCGAAGACGTTTTTCAATTCTGGCAAAAGTTTTGTGATTTGGAATTCTCCGATTTGGATACCTCTCTTGATAGACGCGGCCACTTTCGAGGCAGTTACCTTGACAGAATCCAATAACTAAAAGCATATCGACCCGCTCATTAAAAGGCAAATCCATATTTAATAGCTGGCAATTAAAAGCAACAATAATTAAGTAATGTTAAGTAATAACAGTAATTGGGGAAAAAACAATACAAAAGCAACTAAAAGTGAAAAAATTATTGAAACATCTACTGTCTACAATAAACTGGGACACTTATGAATTTGTTTCTTGTAAAAATCATGAGTTTGTCTACGGCCAACTAAATTTTGTATTACAATTTTATTAACCTCTTCAAGGACATAAACACATTTGTGTACATTTCGTCAAAACCGGTGTATTAATTCTTAGACTTGGTTCCCATCTGCCCAGTGGCAACCGTTGTGGCCGTCTACAATCCCTCTCTTAAGTCAAAGCGAAATTGAGATCAGAATTGCTTTCTTCGGTATTTTATCGCATTTTTATTTCCTCGGCGCTCGAGAACGCTGTGTTGAGGTTATGTGAAGAAATCGACTCGCTTTATTTTTCATATTTCGCGTAGATTTGTGTAACAAAAATTGGTAAGTACTGAATAATTATCTAATTATCAATGGTGTATAATAAGAACAACAATAAAATTATGATGTGTTGCATAAATTTACGTGAAAATAACCGTACACATTTGTGTATATTGTGCAGGATGAGATCAATAAAAAAATTTATAATTTTTTCAGAAATGGATACCATGAGATAGCTACGTCATCATTATATGGTAGAAAAAAAGAAAAAGTGCACATTCTGGGTTCTGTGCAAAATCCAAATAATTCAGATTTGGAAGAAATTGACATTTGCGAAGACGACCAATCAGAAGTAGAATTTGATGCCTTACTCGAATTGCCAAATAAAGGCGGTTATATAGAAGAAGTTTCCGATTCAACTGAGAGTAGTTCTGATACTGACAGTGAGTATGATATTCCTCTGGCTGCGTTGGCTGAGAGATTCAGAAAAAGAATGGTCGTAAGACGAGACCAAGGAGTCCAACTTCACCATCACAATCTTCTGCTCCAACACAACAGCATCTAATATGGTTTTCTGAAAAAGATAATGCCGTTACAAACAACCCATCAATTTTTCGAGGTACCCATCAAGTCAATATAAATGGAGATACTCCATATTCGTTCTTCATGAAATTATTCCCAGAAGAAATTTTCAATTTGACTACTACAGAAACTATTCGTTACGCTGTTCAATCTGGAAAACATTCTTTTTCAGTTAGTGTTGCTGAAATGAAACAATTTTTTGCCATCAATATTATAATGATATACATAAAATATCCAGCTTATAGGATGTATTGGTCATCCGTTCGAGGACTGAGTTTCGATCTAATTGCCAACACTATGCCTCTAAAAAGATATGAGGAAATAAAAAAGTACTTGCATTTCATCAATAATGAGGATATTCCTGAAAATAATGAGGATGCATTTATAAAAATACGACCCTTCCTCGATATTCTGGGTAGAACATTTGCTGATGCTGCTACACCAACTGAATATATGGCTATTGATGAAATGATAATTCCGTTCAAAGGAAGAAGCAGAAACAAGATCTATATCAAGTCCAAACCAAAGAAATGGGGATTCAAAGTGTGGGTACGAGCTTCGGCAGATGGATATGTATCAAAATTTGAAATTTACCAATCTTCAAAGAATCAAAATAAATCAGAATTGGGTATTATTGGTGATACAGTGGTGAGACTATGTTCAGGATTAGCAGGTCTCAATCACAAAATATTTTTGGACAATCTTTTCACTTCCATACCAACAGTCACCTATCTGAAGAATGCAGATATTCATATAGTTGGAACGGTTAGGGCCAATAGGATCCACGAAGCATGCAAAAAACTAACTAATGGTAAGACGCTACATAAGAAAGGTAGAGGTTCGTGTTCCATGGCAACATCTTCAGACAACATTACAGTTTTGCGATGGGCAGACAACAATCTTGTGCATATGATTTCGTCTTTTGCTGGGAAGAATCCTCAAGATGTTGTAAGAAGATGGGATAGGAAAACGAAGACCTATATTGAGGTTCAAAGGCCACAGGCTGTTATTCAGTATAATCGGTTTGTGGGTGGCGTAGATTTAGCAGATAGAATGATGCCCAATATCCACATGCTCTCAAAAACAAGAAGTGCTATCTGAGGATTGTTTTTCATTTTATGAATGTAGCAATAATAAATGCTTGGTTATTATTCAGAAAAGTCAAAGGATCTAAGATGTCTCTACTGGAATTCAAAGCATCTATCGCTTCAACTCTGATTGAATTGAATGGAAATGTAAGGAAACGAGGAAGACCTTCAAAAGAAAACTCTACACCAAAAAAGAAGAGGGCGTGGACCAAAGTTGCACCTGAAGTCCGCTTGAATGGAGTAGGACACTACTCGATGAAAATGGATTACAAAAATCCACCACGATGTCATGATAAAAATCGCAATCGCAGAACAAGGTACAGATGCAAGCAGTGTCAGGAAAGTGTCTGTCCTGAATGTATGGAGTCTTTTCATCAATAGATCATCTGCCCGTTGGCAACATATGTGTACGTTTCTTTTTTTGAGCTTACAAATTTCAAATTTGACAATGGATTTTTAAAATTATTTTTACATTCATTATAACGTTTATATAAACTTGTTCTAAGAATATCAGTGTTTGAGAAAAAACTTTTTTCCTTCTAAACTATGCGAAATACAGAATTTTCACAAAGGATAACAAAATTGAGATAATGAATGCCTTTCTGTTGAAAAAATCTTAGAACCATGTTACCACTCCTAATAAAATAATTAAAAAAATATCAGAGGGGTGAGGGTGGTTTTACCCTTCTACAATTTCCTTTGAATTTTTTATTACTGAAAATAGGGTAACTTTCTACAATGCAGTTTTGCAAAATTTCATCTAATTTGCTTCACGCATTTGTGAATAGCGCACAAAAATGTGATTTTTTAAGTGAACTTTGAACTCTCCTCACGGACAAACGGTACATTTTGTTAGTATATAAATTGGGTTCGATCGACTTATTTCGATCTCTACAAAAAGTAGTAGTTTTATTTCCCAGCAATTTTGGTACATCCTGTACTATTACAATCCGGACATTAAGTTATAAACTTACTTTTCTAAAATAGTATGTAACTGTTACGTTAAATATCAAATTCTGTACTTCAGAGACAAAGTATGTTCAGTCCCAAAACTCATTTATCGAGAGAATCTAATTTGAAATTTACATTTCTATATTTGCAGAGACAGTTGGAAAATTTTATAAAGAATGTGCCATTTTCGAATCGGGAAATATGACTATTTAATCTTAACTGTTCAATTAAAATCAGTAATTTTTGTTTCAAGGCACTTAACACAAAAATAGGCTTGATAGTGTATTAATACACCAAAAGAGTTCTTAATAACTGTAATCAATTCCCGGGAATTTAATTTAGAGATTTTAAATCACGCTTTATGAGAATCATCTCCAGGATAGATCTTTTATAAAGAATTATTATAAAAGATCTAATAATCATAGAACATACGTTCAGTCATTAAGTCAAATTTATACTAATTTAATTAAGTAAAACCCTACATATACATACTCGCTTATACATTGCCATTCCTTTTAAATTATCTAGATAATTGTCATTTCCTTTATTGAGAAATGGTGGGACCTTCAAATACAGGTGTGGGGTCTATGGAAAAGCCTCCGACCACAAAATTGAGAAAAAATCATGAAAGTTGGAATTGAAATTTCGGTTGTGTATTTTCACGCTTTGTACAATTGCCCTTATCTTCCAGGACCATTACCTAAAACAACTTCTGAATTTTGGCGAATGATTTGGGAACAACACACTCTAGTAATAGTAATGACGACGAAGGTGATGGAAAGGGGGAGACCGAAATGCCATCAATACTGGGAATCTGATGTAGGTAATGAAGCAACTTACGATCAATTCAACGTTAGAACTACAGCAATAGAAGCCGATCCCGACATAACCGTCACTACATTATTATTAACAAATAACAGAGTGAGTGGCTTTATTCTTATTTTGATATTCGAAGGTTTATTGTATAAAAAAAACTGGCAAATATTCAGGATAGTCCGCATAGAAACCGATATATAGGAAATACCTTTAGGGAGAGTCAAAATATGGTGATCACCTAAACTTAACTCTATACCATGTTGCGCCCCTGGGGAGTGGACATTCAAATTTTGACTAAATAAGACAGTATCTTTGTTATTTACACTTTTATTTAGAAGAACCAAATTGACTAATTTCATTTTATGGGGAATCTGATTCAAAAATTTTTTACTGTTGTTACTTTTCACAAAACTTCGAATAACTAAAGAAACAACATATTAAATTAGATTTTAACTTCGAACAAATTCCGGCCAGGCAGAATTTTTGCGAAGACCTGCATTTCGATGTCTAAAGCGTATCCTGAAAACTACCCTCAATTTAAGCCGTGAAATATTAAGACATACGAAGATGGTTAAATTGGGGTTGCGTATCGCTGAGCTCGATAATATTTCGTTTAACAACTTCCGAAAATATGGCGGAAAACTGAAATTTACCGAATTTGAATGGAACTGTCCGTTACTTTGTGATATTCCATTTTTACAGATAAAAACAAGAAATTTTACTTTGTTTAAATAAAAAATGGATTGCAATTTTTAAATTTTACAATTCATTATCAAAACATGCAATGAGAAAATACTGAAACCTCATAGTATTTATACGAAAAATAAAAAAGTTAGAATTTATAAACTACTATTTTCCTCATGCCTATTTTACTTGAAAAATATTTTAATTTTCGAGATAATTACAAGGAACTAGAATGCATCCTCTTTCATCCCCTCAAAAAATCCCACGATTCAAATTGAGGCTACTTTGCAGGATATGCAAGACATCAAATTGAAGGTCCCCACAATAATTCAGTTTTGTTCCTTTCATGTCTATTTTTACTAGGCTTCAACATCACCAGGAAATCAGCAAAAAGTCAATAGTTGCCTATAAATTTAAACTTCAAATTTGACAATTGGGAAATTTCAATAAGAACAATAATTAGTCCAGTCAATAAAGCGTGGAAATAAAAAAGTTTCTTATAGGAAGATGGACCAAAAAAAATTTTTTTCCATTACCTTCTATGAGTCCTCTAGGTCATTCGTGACTAGACCCCCCCCCCCAACACCCCCAAAACTCAAAATTAACCCCTTTCTCACCTCCCATTAAAAAAAAATTACAAAATATAGCAAAAGTGAAAATTAAGGACTTGAAATGCCCCCTAGTAGAAATAAAAATGCAGGAAAAATTCGGAAAACTGTATCTGGTATGAGAAAATTTCAAATGTAGCCGATATTAGCATGTTGCAAGTCATTATATGGGTTTTTCGAATCGCTGATCACGAATCTGCTATCAGTTTTCCAGAAAATCAACCTGGAGAGTGAATAATTGGACAATTTTGATTGAAACATTTTTTTGATAATGTAATCAGAGCAAGGAATTCAGATAGCAGTTTCGTGATCAGCTACCCAGAAAACCTACTAGTGGGCATTTTCAGTCCTTAATTTTAACTTTTGCTATATTTTGCATTTTTTTTTTAAATGGGGGGTTAATTTTGAGTTTTGGGGGTGTTGGGGGGTAGTGACTCCGCTTGCTAGTTACGAATGACCTAGAGAACACGTAGAAGGTGATGCAAAAAAAAATTTTTGATCCAACTTCCTATAAGAAACTTTTATTTGGTCGATTTCCCCGCTTTATTGACTGGACTAAATATGAATAAAACGCAAATAACTTTAACAATGTTGTAGTATGCAATGTGAGTAAGTTGTCACCAAAATCACAACATTCGGTGAACAATTATTGAAATTAAGTAACTTAAATTATTGTTATAAATTTATAGCTATTGGCTTTTTGGTGATTTCCCAAGTATGTTGTTAAGTTAGGATATTCCAGTTTTCTTTGAATACGAGGAATTAAAAAAAAAAGAAGTGAAACGTTTCTCAATCATGTAAGGGGAACGTTCTTCCGTTATTCTCGGAAGCTAATTCTGAACATTTGAATATCGTATCCCATGATTTCAGACCGAGGAATCTAGAAAAGTGTCACATTGGCAGTTTACTTCGTGGCCTGATTATGGAGTTCCTCATTCGGCCAAAGCTCTACTCGAATTTCTGAACAGGGTGAGAAGGAAACAAGCTAACATGGTCGCGGCGCTAGGTGATACGTGGGCCGGCCATCCTAGAGGGCCACCTATAGTAGTACATTGTAGCGCTGGTATCGGACGAACAGGTCAGTGAAATATTGATGCATAATTTTTATTTGTTTTCACATTTCCCCCCATAGTTAGGTTGAAGGTGGCATCGATAAAAGTACAAACACATCATGGCGCCGTATACACAGATGGAGCCATATGACCCACAACATGTGAAACATAAACTTTACATCGAATCAAACAATCGAGGTGTGGCGATCTATCCCCATTATATATTTTCTGAAGGGAATGGTGTTGACAAAACATCACGCGTGCAATTCCTGAATGGATTCATGTCATTGGAGTCGCGGAATACTTTTGGCTGACATTATATCCCATACCTAAGATCTATACTGATGCCATTTAAATTCTGATTCTTCCATTATTTAATTTTCCATTCCGAAAATAAATCCTCGAGTTTAATTTATTATCACCATTTATTAACAAAAATACAAACTTTCATGTTCACACAACGCGAAATTCAACTCTCAATCGCATTTTTCAATCTTTCAAGGTCCTAACATCGGTGATAACTTATTATTCTACTATATGAGGTACCACTGTGGAATTCAATATTACATAATTTAGTTCACTCTAACACCTCTTTCCACTGATATTGTAAATTATCTAAAGCACTTTTCAACTGCGATGGAGTCATTATCAAACACATATGTAAACTGATTTTAAAACTAAGATTATGAAAAATGCGAAATATTCAACGGTGAAATTTGAGAAAGGGTTAATTACAACCAGTAATAAAGTGGAAATTATGCTAATTCTAATGAATGCATGCGTTACAGGTTCCTTGTTAATTGTAAATAAACTTCAAATATTGTTGGCTTAGATATGTAGATGATGTTTTATCCTTCTTCAAAGGTGCCGGGATATCAAAAATTATCTTGGTCAAGAGTGGTTGTGGAATCTGAAACGTGTGTCTTACTTTACGTTTGAAATAATTATATCATAATTAATTTGAAGTTTCTAAAATTGTGAAATTTCGCAATTTTATACGAATATTGTAACACTCAGAAGTCTTTAGCGCTTTGGATTCCGGGATTTTCACATGGCCTATCGAAATTAGAAGGTTCGAATTATCTAAAAACATAATTGCATGAACGCCAGACGTCCTATGTAATTAGCTACAAACGAAATCATTTTGACATATGTCTCGAAGAGCTCGCTGCGCGTATGTTAGAGTTTATATATTTTACCTCTCGGTCTTGTTAATTTGGGGCCGTTTCTTGCCCCGTGCGACCGGCGCCAATTGTAATAAAGTGTTTTTGCCTATGGGCCGCTAGCTTTTACCCGCTTCATGTATATTTTAGTCGCGAGAAAATTCCCTTTGGTACGTCGCACGTTAGACGCGCGTAGCTGAGATCTGAGAATAGCTTAAACTGTTTGATTAAATTTTCCTATTTATGGACATTCATCGAAAAAAGAAGGGCCGTCGGGCACGGTCCAATACTAAATCTAACTACATGGAGCGAAAACGGCACGCGAAAAGTCGTCGTGAAGCCGTATTAGGTACAACCAGTTTGCACTTTTCTAACTCGCGTGCTACGGGCTTCTCACTTGAACGTCATTCGATTTACGGAAAATTAACTATTTCAAAACAGTTTTTCACCCGGATTGTGGATATCACGACCTCTGAAAAGGTTCAAAGTTCACATAATTATTTTATAATTTGTGTTCATTATTGTTTTACAACTGAAATAAATAGGTATGAAATTTGTAGGTTATTGATGATGTCAGTGTGACAGTGACATAATTATTTCAAACGTAAAGTAAGCCACGTTTTAGATTCCACAACCATCTTTGACCAAGATAATTTTTAATTTGTAGTTCATTATTGATTTACAACTGAAATAAATAGGTATGAAATTTGTAGGTTATTGATGATGTCAGTGTGACAGTGACATAGTTATTTCAAACGTAAAGTAAGACACACGTTTTAGATTCCACAACCATCTTTGACCAAGATAATTTTTAATTTGTAGTTCATTATTGTTTTACAACTGAAATAAATAGGTATGAAATTTGTAGGTTATTGATGATGTCAGTGTGACAGTGACATAGTTATTTCAAACGTAAAGTAAGACACACGTTTTAGATTCCACAACCATCTTTGACCAAGATAATTTTTAATTTGTAGTTCATTATTGATTTACAACTGAAATAAATAGGTATGAAATTTGTAGGTTATTGATGATGTCAGTGTGACAGTGACATAGTTATTTCAAACGTAAAGTAAGACACACGTTTTAGATTCCACAACCATCTTTGACCAAGATAATTTTTAATTTGTAGTTCATTATTGTTTTACAACTGAAATAAATAGGTATGAAATTTGTAGGTTATTGATGATGTCAGTGTGACAGTGACATAGTTATTTCAAACGTAAAGTAAGACACACGTTTTAGATTCCACAACCATCTTTGACCAAGATAATTTTTAATTTGTAGTTCATTATTGATTTACAACTGAAATAAATAGGTATGAAATTTGTAGGTTATTGATGATGTCAGTGTGACAGTGACATAGTTATTTCAAACGTAAAGTAAGACACACGTTTTAGATTCCACAACCATCTTTGACCAAGATAATTTTTAATTTGTAGTTCATTATTGATTTACAACTGAAATAAATAGGAATGAAATTTGTAGGTTATTGATGATGTCAGTGTGACAGTGACATAGTTATTTCAAACGTAAAGTAAGACACACGTTTTAGATTCCACAACCATCTTTGACCAAGATAATTTTTAATTTGTAGTTCATTATTGATTTACAACTGAAATAAATAGGTATGAAATTTGTAGGTTATTGATGATGTCAGTGTGACAGTGACATAATTATTTCAAACGTAAAGTAAGCCACGTTTTAGATTCCACAACCATCTTTGACCAAGATAATTTTTAATTTGTAGTTCATTATTGATTTACAACTGAAATAAATAGGTATGAAATTTGTAGGTTATTGATGATGTCAGTGTGACAGTGACATAGTTATTTTAAACGTAAAGTAAGACACACGTTTTAGATTCCACAACCATCTTTGACCAAGATAATTTTTAATTTGTAGTTCATTATTGTTTTACAACTGAAATAAATAGGTATGAAATTTGTAGATTATTAATGATGTCAGTGTGACAGTGACATAATTATTTCAAACGTAAAGTAAGACACTCGTTTTAGATTCCACAACCACCCTTGACCAAGATAATTTTTGATATCCCGCTACATCACGACAATCTAAAGTTTTTTTTATCCTTCATTAATAATATTCATCCTAACATTAAGTTCTTTTTAGAAACTGAGAAAGATAACAAAATAAACTTCCTAGGCTTTACCTTCACGCTCCATAATAATATCATTATTTTCAAAATTTCACATATACGACTATTGCCAATTCATCTTTTAGTCCCTGTAGATACAAATTAGCAGCATACAACTCTATGATACACAGCGCCTTTTAACCTCCTCTTTCTCCTGGAAACCTGAATTAAGAATTGAATATAATCAAGGTTATAGCCATTAACAATGGTTTTCAACCTCAAATTATACCCAAATTAATTCACAGAAAAAAGCTGAAATTAACTTAGTCAAGTATCTATTCTTTTACAAAAAATTCTGATCCTTTATCAAAATACGTTTTTGGTAGCGTAAGTGAAAGAATTAATTGCAGACATTTTATCGAAACATAATCTAAAAGTTAGCTTCAAACCTGAAAATAAATTGTCCTATTTTTTGTTCAATGCTAAAGGTAAAACAAATAAGTTAAATAAACTTGGAGTATATAAATTAACCTGTTCAGAGTGTGATAACTTTTATTTTGGTACATCTAGTGGTAATATAGAAATAAAAAAACGTTTTCGATCTTTTAGACTTAATAAAACAGATTCATCTTTCTCTAACCATATTTTAGAAACAGGGCACACTTCTCCAAATTTAGATGAAGTTGAAAATTTACATAACCAGAGTAGAGGTTTTAAATTAAACACACACACTAGAATCAGTAGAAATTTATTTATTTAGTCAAAATAATGACGATAAAGTTTTAAACGATCAATTAGGCAATTTTTTAACCGGACTTTCAAAGAGAAATATCATAGTTCACTTGCTGGGCTGGTTATATTTGTTTTCAATGTTCGTCCCAATTCTTTTATTTCTTGAATGTTCTATATTGACTTGAAATGATCCGTTCCTTTTAAGGTGAACCGTTTTTCCTCGGATAACTAATGCCAAATAATTATGCAAATCCTATAAAATATAAAACGGTTATTTTTGTTGCAGGAACTTTTTGTACATTAGACATATGCATATCCAGACTAGAAGACGTGGGAACAGTAGATATCAGGGGAACAGTGGAGAAGATACGCTCGCAACGTGCTTATTCAATACAAATGCCGGACCAGTATATATTCTGCCATTTGGCTCTTATAGAGTACGCCCTTCTGAAAGGGCACCTGCAATCGGTCGACCTTGCCGGTTTGGATAGGGCCGAAGACGACTCGGACTAAATTCTAAATCAATTCAACTTAGTTGGCTATGCTTTAAATGAAATTTAATAGATGAATTAACCAATTAATTGACCGTCCCCCGTGGGGGCCGATATCTCGTTCATATTATATTATTACAGGTTGTATGTTGAATAATAATGACGAATATAATTGGAAAACATACCATTTTGAACAGTATTTAACAGACATTAATTTTGGAAAATTTAATCGCAGATTTTCATATCGATATTTACAAGTAACATTTTACTATTTTGTGATGTGAATTCAAATGAAATAAGATTGTTTATTATAGTGGCGGCTCGTGGGTTCAACAACAGATGAAGCAATCTCGGCGAAAGAAAATTTGATTTTTTTTATTAAGGTTTCGTTTTTTTCACAAGGTTTTTCAACAGTAAAAATTATTGTGAAAAACGAATCAGCTTTATACAACAATTTTTAGTGGCAAGTAAAACAAAAACATACATGAAAAATGAATTTTCCGCGACAAATGGACAACAGAGTTACAGACACAGCATCATGTCCACGAAAGGATAATCCTTGTTTTCCCAAGTAAAGTGTCGCACGAATAGATAACTGCATTTTTTCATTGAATTTTTGAACAAACGATATACTATTTTCTCTTATAGCATCCTGAAATAGTACTAATATCAAAACACCGTTGTATGGAAATTGATTCGCCTTGTTATTTTAGTAGTGCAGGCCAAACCCGTAAATTCTTGGGAAATGAATCAATTTTGATGGGACAAAGTGCATTCTCTTCAGAAAAAGTTGACCACAAATAAAGTTGCGCAAATTATAAATTTAATTAGCTAATTTTTGAGATTACATAAAAATTTCTAAAAAATGCAAAATTTTAACGTTTTTGATCGGATAAAGACAATTTATTTAACAAAATAGATGAACTCGACCAAAACTCCGACTTCAGGGTTGTTTTTGGATAATTTTGGTATTCTGAGTTCGATTTTATCGTCAATATTGTCGAATGTATACCCACAAATTTGCTAATTCGTTATAAACAAATTATATTTATTATTAAATATACGAATTTAACCAAAATGTCGAGCTTATAGACGTTGCCGTATAATTTTGGCCTCCTGCTATTATGGATAATATAATTTTTTGAATTGTTATAAACAATTATTTGTAAAAAAAAATCAAGTTCTGAGTGTGCATAAAAATTAATACAAATTTCACATGTCCTTTTTTTATTTGTTAATAAATAATTTGCTTATAACGATTGATTTCATGTCAATTTCATATAAATACTACAATGTTTCAGTATTTCTCCATTGTATGTTTTGATAATGAACTGTAAAGTTCGAAATTGCAATCAACGTTCTTATAAATAAAATGCGATATTCAACAAAGTAAAATTCCTTGTTTTATCTGTAAACTGAAGGTGAATCAGTTATTCACTTGCTTCACCTGGTGAGTCGCCACTGGTTTATTCATAGAAACAATATTTATCGTTACATCGAATACAAGGATTTTGATTTAATCAAACATGTTTTATGCAATTCAAAAATTATTTAACTTATACATGGTATATCACAAAATGATTAAGATTAGAAATGATACATATATAGAACTAAAACATATCTCTCTTCAGATCTTTCACTATTCTTCATTCTAATCTATTATTAATAATGATTCCATCCAGTTAGGAATTATATATAAATTCTCGGGTGACATGTTTATTATTTTCGTCGTTACGTACGTTTCGGTCTTACGACCATCATCAGAAGACGTATCAATGTCTAAAACGAGATTTCTTAAACTAATTGCATCAATCACAAAGCGTCCTCATTGTAATAATTTCAATTAAAAATGCCTACATCGCCAAAATGAACAGAAACACGAGTAATCGAAATTGTAACAGATTAATGTTTTAAGTATCAGAATCCACTGCTTAGCAATTTTCTTATAAAATTCGAAGTCATTTCAAGCAAATATAACGTTAAAATATCCACTATCGAACCAGATGTTGAAGATTTATGAGGTAATAGAAAAAGTTTGGCAGACCTTTTAGAAATATTCCTATTTCAGCATTCTACCGAAAATATACTTTTACCATTATAAAGACGCATGTAGGAATTTGCAAGGGTTTTAATTAATTAAATTACTATAAATCTGACTTAATGATTGAACGTCTGTTCTATGATTTACAGACTTGGAGTCACGTTTTATGTGAATCATCTCATAATACTTGGTTTCTTTAGTTGAAAAACGAACTTTTTTGAAATCGAATTGATGGTTATAATCAAAACGATGTTTAACAACGGCGGAATTGTCGTAAGTTTTTGTTTCTGGTACTATGCTTAGACCATACATTCTTTTTAATTCATTATATATTTAGATATTTATTCAACATACACATTGTAATTTTTTTCGTCCAATTGCAAACAAACAGCGATAGAATAAAACTCTTTTATAATACCCCCAGTCCTTCCTGTACCTTTAAGTGAAAAAAAAAACAGTCCTAAAATGAATTCCTATCAGATTTCATCAAAAAGTTCTACTTTCTGCCTTTTATTATTGATAGTGTTTCATGAATTCATTTTATTTTATCATAAATTTTATACTGTGATGTTATTTGCTAAACTTATTATCTGCATTTTATTTGTGCTTTCATAAATCGACTGCCTCTAGAAAACAAAGCATATTTTTCCAGGTGGCGATTAGTGAACTTTTTTAATTAGGGTTAATGTGGGGGGGGGGGGAAGGACATTTAAATAAGAGTGAAATTATTAGATATAGGGAATTGAATGGAAGCAGCCAGTTTGTGATAAAAGTTCATTATAAACTTGAATAAAACAACTACCATAAAGTTAGTATACTTTTCACCACATTTTTGTCATATTAATTTTTTCAAGAAAAGTGTATAAGGATATTCCCAAATTTTTCAATTTTATTAAAATTATTACTATTATTTATTTAAGTATTTAAATTGTTTAGAACAAATTCCCAAATAATACATATTTAGAGTTTTAATTTAGTAATCTTTTTTTAATGCAAGGGTTTTTTTAATTTATTTTATTAACAGATATGTAGAGTAATGTCAAATCTTTTTCTTATTTGATACAATATTACCTTTCACGGTGCAAAATATCCTCAATTTACGGTATTAAAAGTTTTAATCTTTTTTGTAAGTTAGTATTTTGTAATATCTGTTTGAAGAACTTACGATGTTAGGAAACTAGTTAAGTTTAATTTTCATTTAGTTGTTTTATTTAAGTTCAAAAGATTTAGAATTTGTATGCAAAAATTGTCATTAATACGGTATCGATGTAAATGGCCTGGATTATTAAAATATGCTAGTTTCAAAGGGAATTAGAATTTCATGGTATTTACCAGGGATGTTGCGGATGCGGATTTTTGGTGGCTCACATCCGCGGATGCGGATCTGAAGATCTTTTGTTACAAAAAAAAACTACAGGTGCAGAAATAAAATAATAAGAGTAATTTTTGATGATTTTATTATATGTTTAGAATGAAAAGTTAAAAATTGCAGCATTATATTTATTAAAAAGTAATATTGCCGTTCGTAAATTAAACTGCGCTACTGAACAATTGTTCGCTAGGAACACTGGCTGGTGGTGTCGATAAAAATCTGCGTGCTATTGGTGATGATAGTTTCAATTCTTCTCGATGAACGCTCCACCATTCAAGAGGATTTTCATCTACATTGACCCTCTTTTTATTGCGTCAAGAAAGCAATTGCTTTTTGCGTACAGCTTCAGCGTTACCATTTTCTGGCGTTTCTTGGCTCTCATCTTAATTGACGAATCCAACATCATATAGCACGATCGTTTTTTAGGCATGGCTCTCTGACCAAACCGGACGTCCCTGGTCCTAGTTGTTCCGTATCTTTTCCCGAGCAATCTGTCATTCTCATTCTTTTAGCTCTTTCGGAATTAGGAGAACGGGGAACGTCATTCTCAGCATTTCTCATCATCAAAGTCAAAATGTCTTCTTTAATCTTTTCCTCAGTCACTGGTGTAAAAAGCTTGCCTTTATAGCGTGGGTCTAAGTAGGTGGCGATGACATAAATTGTTCTAATTTCTTTCTTGTCGCGACCTGTGCTACATCTGCATCCGCATGAACATCCGCAATGATTGTGGCGGGTGCGGATACGGATGCAGATGAGCAAATCGATACGGAAGCTCCGCAATTGCGGATGCGGATGTGAATATTCGCAACATCCCTGGTATTTACTATCAAATTTCGTGGCAATAATTGGCAAACTGATTGTCGTCGTGACTAGGATGTACTGAGATAGATCGTGATTCCAAGTCAAGAAATGGCATTCGTTTGTTTGACCGATTTAATATAAACCTAGAATCATCGGTGCTCTTGTGGGTTATGAAATCTATAATATTCATTCTTTTTTGAAAGCTTATTTTCCAAAAATTTATTAATATCGTTAAATAATTGAACACTTGACTTGAGGAAACAGTTCTTCCATTATACAATTTTTTCGGAGTTGAGTGTTTTTATGAAAGCACATAAGCCAAAATTGTATATTAAGGTTTACACACATTTGTCTAATTTTATATTTAATACTTTAGACAATATATCAGATTTTGATTAATATACCTCTAATCTTAATAATATATTCCAAGAATTTATCTTATGAAATGGAAAATTCGCCCATTGATTTCTATCAGTATTTTTGGATGCAGTATATTTTATCAATGATTTGTAAATAGCATAAAAATATGAAAGCATGTTTAATAGTTTGTGAAAATCAATGGACTGTGTCGATGTGAATTATGGATAGCATTAATTTATATTGTAATTACTTTGAAAATAAAGAAACATTTATTTATTAATTGTTTATTTCATTTCTTCATCCTCTGAATAAATTGTGTAGATTATTCTTTTGAAAATTTTGTTGACAGTTAACCATTCAAATTTTGTCATTTTGTGACATATGAAACAATTTCACCCAATCATGTCAACATTACACTGAAAATTTCACACCTCTACTTTTTAACCAATAAGATGTCTTAATTTTGACCAGTGGCGGCTCCTCGAAGGAGGCTAAGGAGGCTCAGCCTCCTCACCAATTTATCTTAATGATCATTCTCCATTTTATTTCCTGTTACTCTGATAATTCTTTAAATTTTACAATTAATTCCCCGTTCTCAGTAGTTATTTTTAATCTGGCAACAGTGGCCAGAGGCTAGATTCTCTATATATCTCAAACGCTAAATACGTGTGGTCAACATAGTTGACGTTTATCCAACCAGTTAAATTCACAAATAGGGTAAAACAGCGAATATGGCAACAGTCTATGGAGGCTAGCTTCTCGTACGCTCCCGGCGGCAACGAGGTATAGATCTCGTTGCCCGGCGGTCGTATGAAATACGATTACTTGCCGTCACTGCAAACTTCGACACGTGCTCTGCCAGTTGTTTTTGCTTCGCGAAGCGATGTAAGGTTAAGTTATAATTTATCTGTTCGGTCGTTCGGTGAGTTATTAACAAAGAGTTCTTTGGTTATTAAACGTTAAACTGAGTAGTGATTTAGTTGCTGAAAAGATTAGTGATGAAAGGTATGTTTCAAAATCGATGATTTGAAACTGATAATTGTAAAAAATATTTATGGTTAACGGGATCTGAGGTACACAATAAATTATATTGCTGGTATTGCTTGCTATTTACATCTGATACAACTTCATGTTGGGGGCACTCGGGTTATGATGATTTGAAAAATTCAGCTCGTGGTATAGACAGACATGAAAAACATATTACATCCAGTATTAAGTTTAAATTAACCGGTAAACAGAATATTGTTAAAGGAGGAAAACATATAATTTGGTAGACAAGAAACTACATTATAAACACTTGTTTTATGAAATTTTAGATAATATTAAAGATCAAATTGAGATTCGATTTTCCGATTTACATGAATTGAAGTTTTTTGTATAACTTAGTTCTAAAATATAAATTTTTTGATAAAGTAGCACTGCACAATGAATTATGCGTTATATACTCGGATAAAGATATTTTAGGCCAGTACGACATTCACGCCGATATGATAAAATATATGATAGACAATGATTTGCAACAAGTTTTACCTCAGTTTTATAAACTTTGTTTGACAGTCACCATTCCTGTCACGTCGGCATCGGTGGAGAGATCATTTTCTACTCTCAAACGAATTAAAACTTACATGCCAATTACAATGGGCCAAAATCGTTTATACAATGTTAGTTTAATATCTATTGAAAAAGATTTAGTAAATTCCGTTAATATATAAAAAAAGTTAATAAAATTAATTAAAAAAAACAAAGTATGAAAAATTCCAAAAAAAAATAAAAAATATTAAAAATCCAAAAAAATGAAAGACAAAAAACGAACAAAAAATTTTTTTGCCGAAATAAACTCTATACCTCCACGTTGGTTCTTGCTGGTTAACAATTAATTTTGTCACTGAAGTAGCTGGTACGGTCGCTGTGCAAAGGTTAAAAGGCTGTGAATAAAGTATATTTTTACAAAAACGTTTTATGTCCAGCCTCCTCTCTCAAAAATTCACGAGCCGCCACTGATTTTGACTAGTTACCATGACAACTAAAAAAATTTCCGGAAATTTTTTCGTGGCGCCACGATATTTAAGTGGAAATTTTTTGACAGTTGAAAAGGTAAACATATGATGTACAACCATGAAATATTGAAGATATACCTGTGAATAATGCAAAATTTCTATAAGAATTAACATTATTATTTATTATTCGCTATAAAGTTTCATTAAACAGAAAACACAAATTCGTTTAATTATTATGCAATAACAATTTATATTTCAAAAAACGTAGGATCTACAAACATAGTAAGATTTAAATGTTGTTTGAATTCTAACCCATCGTCTCTTCTTAATGGTGAATAGGAAGGTGACGAATTAATTAGATGTCTGTGTTTTAAGACATATATGTAATATTTTGAAACAATTTTGTTCAATCTCTTTTACGCAAAAGGCCATATTAACTTGACATCTACAGCAGACTTTCTTGGATTTTCGTAAACAAACCATTCAACTCTAACGCTTCCTGGTCGCAATCTTCCATTAAATTCGTTAAATATATTAATTTTGGATGACATATTTGCACTTGACTCAACTCTGCAGTATTTACATAAATTGTACTTTTCAAAGCATTTCATTTTTCTCAAATTGTTTAACGCAAATGCTTACCAAGAAATGTTTTACATTAGAATATCTTCGTTTGCTGGTTTACTATACAGTAACATGGTCGCCTATATCAGGGCTACCTACTGCAACAAACCATGTTAATATTATATTTTTTACATTAGAAGTGTTATGGATTACTTTAACATAAAATACATTTCTACCACCTTTAGTGACCTAAAATTATGGAAGGGCGATAGACTGATCTAATACCCATCTGAGTTTTAGCATTTGGTGTAACTAAAGTTATCTTGGATAGTAAACTTCCGCGGACAGCTAATCTTGAAAAATCTTGTCTTCCGGATGGATTCCGCGTCACAATAGCTCGACTTGATGCCGACTGAAACTGGTTTCAGTTCAAGCCTCAAGCCTGCCCTGAAGATGCCACCTGTAATGGTTGGCGAAACGTCGGCATCAAGTCGAGCTATTGTGACGCGGAATCCATCCGGATGACAAGATTTTTCAAGTAACTAAAGTTGGTAATATTTTTTATTTAACGAAACATGGTGGACTTGACAAGCAGTGAAATTAATTGAAAATGTCAGATTGGATTAATAATTTTTTTCCAAATTATGGTGTGAAATTTTCTTACCGAATACCACGCAAGCTTAAATTATCCCTGGATATTTTCTTTCGGGCACGAATATTTCAAGAAAATTATTATTTATTTTATTATTTTTAAAATATTCGCGCCCTCAAAAAAATTTCCGGAAGTAATTTAAGCTCTTGTGATATTATAAGTGATTATTTTTCCGTCCCAAATATCGACCAATAGAATTGCACCATTCGACGTCACGTGGTACAACCTACATGGAATTATACTGAATATTTTTTGAATATTTTCTCTGGTAGTTGCTATATATAAAACTTCAAACTGACAGGTTGAATTCTGTCCACCATCGATAAAAAAGTCAAAGGAAATGTTCATTTGGGACGGAAAAATAATCCTCCGAATACCACACGAGCTTCAAAATTATCTGGCATTTCCCTCAAGGTTCCCTGCAAACAAATAAAGTCGTCAAGTTTTTCAGGAAAAATCACTCGCGCTTTGCGCTCGTGATTTTGTAACCTAAAAAACTTGACTCCTTCATTTGTTTGCAACGAACCTATCGGGAAATATCCGATAATTTTGAAGCTCTTGTGGTATTATATATGAATATTTTTTGAATATTTTCTCTGGTAGTTGCTATATATAAAACTTCAAACTGACAGGTTGAATTCTGTCCACCATCGATAAAAAAGTCAAAGGAAATGTTCATTTGGGACGGAAAAATAATCCCCCGAATACCACACGAGCTTCAAAATTATCTGGCATTTCCCTCAAGGTTCCCTGCAAACAAATAAAGTCGTCAAGTTTTTCAGGAAAAATCACTCGCGCTTTGCGCTCGTGATTTTTTAACCTGAAAAACTTGACTCCTTCATTTGTTTGCAACGAACCTATCTGGAAATACCCGATAATTTTGAAGCTCTTGTGGTATTATATATGAAAATTGCATTCAGTGAAATTATCAATCACTATGACAACACGATTGAGTTTGACAACTTCATTCCAAATAATTTTCAAAATGTCACGTTTTGGCAATGCGAATGTTCAAAGTATAAAAATTCCCGAAAATAAAAAGTCACAAATATATTTGGGGAATATTTATGGAATTTTGCTGCGAACGAGAATATAAATTAAATGAACATAGAAGCTTAGAAGAATTGGCGTTGATACTAGAAGATTGGGCGGTCAATATGAGAAAGAAAGACGGGACCGAATTTAAAGAAGCAACGGTGAAGACAATGTGGAAAGTTTCGTGCAAACTTTTGCGAGAAAAGTACTATAATGACTATAATATTATGATTGACCCGTTTAACAGTATAGTATTTAAACCAGCCTGCGATGCAATCAGGAAGAAACTACAAGCAGATCCATGTAAACGTAAGTTCAGTTTCGTTAAATTTGTCTGAAGTTAACAAAATAATATTGCTATGGGATGAAATTAGTCCTGAAGGTCTTATGCGTAAATTTTACCACATTGCTGCTGTAGAATTAGCGTGGCGAGGAGAAGAGGCAGTTGCTTGTCTCGTTGATTTATTTCAAATCGAGAAAAATACGATGACTCTCCAACAAATCGCATTGAATACAATCCGGTGTTCAGTAAAACGTGCCAAGGTGGTTCTAAAAGCTGTACAAGTAGTAAATGTCCAATAGTGATAGACAAAGCTGCCCTGTACGTCTTTTTCATAAACTGATATCTAAACGAGGCGACAATATTACCTCACCACGACTGTTCTTAAAACCAAATCGACACTGGAAAAATGAAACTGACAAATGGTGTCATACTTAAATCTCGATCAAGAACACCACAACAAGATCATAAATATTATGCGTGGTAATAGATCTTCTATGGTAGAGAACAGCAACGAATCTAATGTTAAGTTAAATGTTAATAATTGTACTTTCATTAACTGTACTTTTAATGAATAAATAAATGTTTCGTTGTGTTGAGTTAAAAATTTTTTTGTACAAAAATTTTCCGCCGAATATCCCTAGGACATTGACAAATGCCTCATAATTTTATGACAAATTTCTCAAGCTTGTTGCTTGGTAGGCTGAGAGCTGTTACCAAGGAACGAGCTTTCGATTGTCATAAAATTATCTCGTCTTTTATCAATGTCCTAGGGATATTACTACTGAAAATAACATTATTGCTTATTGTTTCAACTTCAAATTAAGTGTATTAATTTATTAATTACATTTTGTGTCTATAATATTCACAAAAGGATTTTATGGCATAAATATATTTTAACTACACGTTGGTCTGTGTTCTACATGAAATAATTTTTTTAAATGTTCAGATTTTATAACATAAAAACATAATAGCATAGAACATTTTTCAAATGTGCTAAGAATTCTTGGGTTTAATTAATTTTAATTTTCGTATGAATTTATACCCGAAATTCTGAATTTTCAACACATTTTAATAGTCAAAACAATAATAAAAGTACAATAAGTCGCGCTCCCGCGATCCTCAGTTCAGTAGACTATCCTACGTGGACACATATACACTTCTCTCCCCTCGGATGTTTCCGGGCTCCCTCAACACTGGTATGAGAATGTATTAGCACAAGTACTGGAGGAGAAGGAGGAACCTATTAGTGGTCATGGAATTGCTACCAATCAAACTTGCTAATGTTTCAGTATTAAAAACATTCTATGATAAAATCCTCTCATCCAGAAAGGAAAATGAAATTAGGCAATGCAAGAGACATTTAGCACAATTACTTTAAGTAACTATTGTTGATAAATTTAAAAGCTGTGATCAATTGATCACGTGACTTCTTGCGGGTAAAATTTATATGATATCAGATAAAGTATCCTCCGATACAACGGCTATCAACGCTGGTGTTCCACAGGTATGGTCTTGGCACCAACATTGTTTCTGCTCCATATCGACGATCTGGTACACTTAGCACAGCTTTTCTCATCTACAGTCCCTATACCATCCAATGAAGCCAGAGGAGCGAGACAGACAGGTTGACGCAATTAATAGGGATCCGATAATCTAGTAGTTTAATGCAACCAAAACTCAAGCTTGCATCTTCTCTAGAAAGGCGGACCTCACAATCCCTAATATGATAATGTCAGTTACAACTATTCCCATGAAAAGTCTTCCATATCCATGTTTGAGATCAGCACCCTCTCATAGGATGATCATGTGAGGTCCATTGCGAAAACCGCTTCACGAAAAAGTTTATTTTCTATTCCGTGCGAAGAGATACTTTACATCCCAGCAGCTCCTCATAATCTGCAAGGCACAGATTCGACCTGTCCTGACAGAGTACTGTTCACATGTTTGGAGTTCGGCTCCTAAACATACGATGAAGCTCTTGGATTCTATCCAGAAGAGAGCTATTCCTCTGATTGATGATGTCACAATTACGAATTCATTGACCTATTGAACATCGTAGAAAGGTGGGCCCTTTTCTATAGATATTTACAAGGTCGGTGTTCATCAGAAATCTCGTCTGTTGTTCCACGAGAGATTCCAGATAGGCGGACTAGACGAGCTCAAGCTAGGTATTGTCAACTGCCGAACTTACAATATTACATAGTAAATTTATGAATTAGTGTCATTATAATTTAATATTCAAAGAATTATTTTAAGATGATCAGTTAGACCTATATCAAAGTGATCTTTTCATGTGTCTTTCAAACCGCTCTTAAAATAATTCTTAGAATATTAAATTATAATCACACTAATTCACATATTGTTACTATGTTTACTATGTAATACTGTACTTTCCTAGGATCTACCTATTTTTGGAATTTCCGTTCTTCCCTTAATCTCAACCCTACTTTACTCTATTCTATTTATACTTGAACTGTTTCATTGTTTCTTCATAATTTTCTAATTGTTTGATAATGGCACTTCGGTGTTGAAACTATAGTTACGTTTTCACGTTATTAATAAAAGTGGTATAGAAACAAAGTAGTTATTCTATATAATATGGAATAAATATGTCTGAATGATTGATTAAATGGTTCCTTCACTGATATCAATTTTTTAAGTTATTAGAGTAACAAAAAAACGTTCATAGATGATTGATATTTGCATTAAAATTTACCACTAGATAGAATATTCCGACAATTGAATTACATTAATATTTGTGATGTTTGATATCAAATCTGAGATTTATACATATAACTTCGTCCGTAATTGTGTTATAATACAGCACAAATTGGAAATTAATCACTATGATGTTCGGAACATGATAATGGCTATATGTCTATAATACCAACTGAATGTAATCGAATTGCTCAAGATTAACAAAATGAAATGAAATAGAAATATTCGATTAGTTCCTCATTCTGTTCCGGCGACCACAATCAGATGGAGGGTGCCGTTGTAACATTTCTTCTTTTGAGTTTTTCATGCTCTGGAAAACTTATTCTTCCTCATAACTCGGAACATTTCACCGATTGTCAAGAAAATCTTATCAACAAATATCTTCAAGAAAGCACGGTGATTTTGAGAAACGAATTTGGAACATCTTTCATACCTAGTGGCAGACAAAGATTTATTTTCTCCATGGGCGTAGAAATAGACTGGACTCGTATATATACCAAGAATTCGACTGTTGTTTTATTACTTGAAAACTCTATGAATGAAAGTATTTTTCGCATATTATTGGAACAAATCGATGCTTTAAATTATGTCATTGTTATTCACAATTTTTTAATAAGTAATGATGAACCGATCCGGACAGATGTATTTAAGATGGCTTGGGAACTTGGTGCAAAAGATGTAACAGTTATCGGAATGAGTATTTCTAACAATTGGATATATTCCTTCAGGCCTACAATTGATTGGATGGCTTGCAATATTGTAGTCGAATATTTTACAGATGATTGTTCTAAAATGTCACAACCATCACACAAAGCACTTGATGAAAAATCTTGTGAAGTGATAGTGTCATGGATTAATGGGTCTCCTTTCGTCCAAAACATCACGGCTGAAAATGTTCCAGGAGTGTTGGTATCCATATTGAATACCATCAAAGAAAGAAGCAATATTAAGATTACTTATGAAACCGATAATGAATCATTTGAACATGAATATTTGAACGACGGATTTATTTACAAAATGACTACTCACTTACTGAATAACAAGTCAGATATAGCGATAGGTCGTTTATACATGAACGATTCCAGAACTACTCCATTTAAATTTGGACCTCTCATATATGGAGACAATATGGCATTAGTTGTCAGGAAACCCAAGAAAATTATGACTTACAAAAAACTACTGAATGTTTTCGAAAAAAAAATTTGGGAATACATATTTTGGACATTATTATTAGTTTGTTTCATATATATCGTGATAGGAGCTTTAATGGGAGATTATCATGGTATATCAGAAGCAGCTTTAGACACCGCCAGAATCACTATCGGAGTTGGGATCGACACGCTTCCTTCATCTCCATCCCTAAGAATTTTATTCGTGTTCTATTCATTATTTTGTATTAATATAGATTCTATTTATTTGGGAAAGCTGAGTAGCTATTTTGCTCAAAGCTCATATGAACCAGTCACGGTCACTATGACCGATATGCTTACGAAACATGTATTTACGAATGTAGCTTGGATTTCGGAAAGGTTACTTCTGATTAAGGCTGTGTTCAGCAAAGTCAGGACCATAGATAGATATATGCGATTAAGAAATATTTCGGAAGTAGAACTTCTACACGAAGTTACTCATACTCATGAAAACGGAACTATCACTTTCCTTTCTGTGATAGAATCCAATCCCAGCGATATGCAAGTCGTAGACCTCATTTATTTTCAAACAATGGCATTTCTTACTTTGCATTCTACATTTTACGTAAGGGAAAACTTAGCACTGGGCGATTCTGTAATTCGTTGGTCGCAAGAAATTGTCGAGAGAGGTTTGGTTGTCAAATGGTGGAAAGAAATTATGGAACACAATAGGAATAACAGCATATTACCAAGTCCTGAAGCAGAACAGATAGTGCTGACCATATCACATTTTGTAGAACTATTCCAAATACTTCTCATCGGATTTACAACCAGTATCGTGGCGCTACTGCTGGAGATTGCGATTAAATGGTTGGATGACCACACAAACTTAATTGAAAACATTAGATTCCTCATAAGCTTATTGAAACCACCTACTGATATTTAAATGAAGAATTTCCACATATGCAATATATTTGATATTAAATAGAATACGGTAATAGAAAGATACGATTTCATTCGACAACGATACAGATTTGTTGTACGTTGAATTCTGATTTAAATAAAATAGCTATTACAAGTTTGTTTTCTACTAATAATAATTAATTAATAAATAATTTAATAATCCTATGCAACTAGTTTCGCTAACACTGTGGCGAAACTAGTTCCATTTGATGTTATGAATTAGTGAAAATTAAACTTCTGATAGGTTAGTTTTTTTATGTTTATAACACATTATGATTGATTTTTTTCAATTTTTTGGATTTTATATAATACCTTCCTATATTACAAGCTTGTGGTGAAATTTATGCACAACACAATAATATAACCAAGTTAGTCACTACTACCCGTGCAGTAATGAATAGTGAATGCCTAAAAATGCTGAAAATTATATTCTAATTTTCTTACCAGCATTGAACGAAAGTTTGACAACTCAAGAATGAAATTCAAGCAAAATCAAAACTGCAGACGATGCGACTGAAACAAAAAACAGAATATTCAAAAAGATAAAATGAGACCATGTAGTAGAGGTAACAATATTAGAAAAGAGAAAACGTTAGTTGGTTCAAGTTGCAAAAATAAGCTTCAATTCGTTTAGGTAAGGTTAACTTAAGAAAAATATACAAGCAGTACTCACATTTCATAGTAGAAGCATCTCCAGTTTGCTCATAAAATGTTCAAGAAAGGAGCGCAGTTTTCTTCAATAAATTAACTATATGGAAAGGCGAAAATTGTGCACTGGGATTAAATAATGCTTCAATCCTGTTTGGTGGATAGCTACAAATATCAGTTGAATAAAAAATGAAAACTCAATGCAGCCTTTCATTTATCCCAATATGGTGTCCAACAGGTGGTCGATATCTTAAGCTACATAAAACCACCATTTTGAATATATACATATCTAAATTGTGACGTAGCTTGTTACTTTTTGGCTATTGTTACTTACGACGGCTTTAACACTCTTTCAAGTCTTTCAGATCTGAATCTGATTGACTTTATGTTGATTTCTCGGGGGCCAGATTTTTGTCAAAGTTTACTCCTCGTTGGGGGCTTCTGCTAGGGCCCCCACCACAAAGCGTATCACAGTGCTATCTATGAATAGCCTTGTCCCAGGGTAGTAAGTAACCAGGGGTCAATAGAGCAGACTGAATATTATTAGAATTGCAGGATTTTATTGCAATTAATACTTGGTTACTTCTAGGCTAATCAAGTGACGTTGCAGAAAGTTATGTTAAACACATACGGAACTTCCCAATAATTGTAACCTCCTTCCGCTTGAATGGTTAATTACAAGTGGGGAGGTTGTCACTTACTGTCCTCTTATGACAGTAACTGACCTGCTCGGGTTTCTTGAGGGTCCAGGTTCCCTTTTTATATAGGTTTTAAAATTGCTGTTTCTCTTTCGTGTGGATTGCCAAATAAAACAGATATTTCTTGCTTAACTAAGTTTATTAATTATCTCTATTTACATTTACACCAGCTATGTACAATCTATTTACAAAATGTTGCTAGGAACAGGCCGTTTTAATGTGTTCGTTTTCCGTGTATAAAATAACGCGCTAATTAGATGTTTTCCTATCGTCGGGAGTCTCCACCATCTGCGTGAGATGGTAGACAAGTTTTTGTCCCTAGGTCTAGAAATGAAATGAATCGCGACAATCTAAATATTTAGTACACTGTTAACTTCGACGGAGCGTGGGTCGTGTATTCGCTCTGACCTGTATTTCAGACGTAATTTCTTACGGAACGGGGTATAACGGACTAGGTTGATTTGTCAGCTATCGGCTATGACTGACTTAATAATTTCACAAGTCGGTCTCGGAGAGAATCACCACGTAGCCCCTGAAATCAATTCGCAGAAGCTGGATCGTATTCGTCCAAGCTATAAGGCTTGATTTTTCCAGCGGTTTCGGCTGTGACTTTATTAACAATTCTACAAATCGGTCTCGGACAATATCCTAACTTAGTCTCTAGAAAAACAATTCGCAGAAGCTGGATCGTATTCGTCCAAGCTATCAGGATTGTTTTGTAGACTATTGAATTTATAAACAAAGTTCGAATTTGAAATCGGACTTATATACTGGAATGTTAATTCTCTAGAAAAACAATTCGCAGAAACTGGATCGTATTCGTCCAAGCTATAAGGATTGTTTTTCCCAGCGGTTTCGGCTGTGTGTTTATTCACAATTCTACAAATCGGTCTCGGACAAAATCCTAACTTAGTCTCTAGAAAAACAATTCGCAGAAGCTGAATCGTATTCGTCCAAGCTATCAGGATTGTTTTGTAGACTATTGAATTTATAAACAAAGTTCGAATTTGAAATCGGACTTATATCCTGGAATGTTAATTCAATGACTTGAATGGATTTTAAACGGCAATTAATACTCACTCTCTATTTCTCGGATTTGCACAATAGCAACGGCTTCGGGTTGTTTAGATTACGGCAGGTCAATCTCGGTGCTGGTCTGGCAAGTCAGTCCCCTTTCGCTATGAAATGGGCTTGCTTTTATACAGATCGCGGCGTGTGACGTAACGTGAACAGGTGACCGGCTGGCGAATTCTGTTCACCAGTTTTTATACATAGATGTGCACGAAGTTTGATCTCTTAACTTTGCCTATGTAATTCGATTCTACTGAGATATTCAAATTTATTTGTAAGTAATGAAGAATGCTTCATTACATAATAAGTTTATTTATGCAGGAAGCTTAAAGCAAGAGCAAGTGAAAGCAGGTATATTTGAGTTGTGGTGGTTCTTCCGCAATACTCCCACTACTACCGCGTAATATCAGTAATCTTTTTGGTACTTTTCAATTATGGTGAATAGTGAGATTTACTTATCCTGCACTTCTTTCAGGTTAGTACGCACAGATTCTCGACAACGGTCTCACCGGTGCCAAGCACTTATATACTACCCACACATAAAATTGACAATTATAACTCTCAGTTCCGTGTAGTCGCAGTGTTAGAATTATAATTACCCAGTAGCGTAGCTAATTCTCGCCCCGCTCCTGGCTCACCCTTATTTGCGGGTAGACACAGTGTATTATATTGGTGTGTCGTGATTCCCTTTCACTCTAATCTTTCACACATTTAAATTATACGTTTATCAATACAGAAAACAATTGATTTTATCGAGACGTTATGAAAATCTGAACAGGATAAACTGATCAGGTATAATACAACAATTACAATAACTCATTAAACGATATTTGATATTACAAGGCAGGACCGCGAGCAAAACAATGGAACTCAATGTACAATTAGCAAAATTACTATTACCTAATAATTCAATGGTAACTGGCGGAACACTTACTTTTCGATTTTGTCGGTACAACTGCTCGAAATACTCACTCACTTTCTGTTATTCAGGATGTCTGACTAATTAGTTTAGATCACTTGCGAATTGTTCTTTTATACCAATCGAGATGCTGGTCAAGTCGCCTCCACTGATTCCAGCCGACCCGTTTTTATCTCATTTCTCGCGAATGATGCTCCACCAGTTCCTAAATTCTGTGCTGTGGTTTTTATGCTTACGACATGTTTCGTTATCTATTCTTGACATTAAATAAGCACTGTTTCAAATGAAATCAAATATAAGCGGTTTATGAATTGAAATGAATGCAAATCAGATCCTTATGTCGACACCCGGTACTATCTAAATTCCTATACAACAATATAATTATTCAGAATTATGAATTCTATATACAAATATAAACGAAATCCAAAATTTATGACCAATATACGTGTTTCCCATTAAATGTATGATATGAATTATATATACATTCTGGAGAAAAAGGTCACACTAATACACAAAATGCTTCTTATTTTCGGCTTTACTTGCTTGATACGATTAGTTTTGAGACATCCTGCGTTAGCACACTGGCTAACGTATCACTATACGTCTTCTGATGATGATCGTGAGACTGAAACGTACGTAAAGACGAAAATAATAAGGGTATATGTTAGGGTGACCTTCTTTTCGAGAATGTATATATAATTATCTATGTAAACATAGGATATGCCATGAGAATATATTGAGCCCCTTTTCTCTTTACATGGCCCAGAAGTTGCAGATTCCTTGCAACCATTCGGGAATATTTAATTGAACACCTTTTCTTATTTTGACTACACGAGTAGTGTAAAAAATTGACTGGAACGTCAACAGATATATCAACGTCGAAACTGAATTGAAAGAAGCTGTGATCAATTGATCACGTGACTTCCCTCACTTCTGTTAGCAAACTAGCTTTCGAATACTATTGTGGATCAAATACATATGGTTGTAGCAACAGAAAATATATCGGAAACTAAAATTGAAAGTAAAAAGCTTTTAATTTAGTGTTCTAAATAATAAAAAATCATGATCTCCGACCCCAAAAGCCCCAGATACCAATTTTGAATCGGACCATAATCACAAAACTCGTCCGACATATTGAATTTTTACTAAAAAATCATGATCTCCGATCCCAAGAACCCCACATACCAATTTTGAAAAGAATCTGAACACAATCACCTAACTCGTCCGCCATCTTGAATTCTTACTAAAAAAAATCAAGATCTCCGACCTTGAAAATCCCCATTTACCATCACAAAACTTGTTACCTGGGAAAATAATAATTCCAGCTGTTCAATTAAAATAATGAAAGACTTCACACATCAAACCAACAAACCGGGAAGAACTTTGATTAAGACTACACATACCAAAAATGATCCTGCAGTCATAAAATAAAAAAACAAATAATTGTTTTATCTCATTTATCATTTAATTTTTTATAGTATGAGAGAATTGCATTACAATAATTATTATTTAAATAGATAGGTACTTAGTTTATATACAAGAAAGCAACAGTATCACAATATAACTTAATTTTACAGAATTATAGTCATATTTAAGATAAAAAAGTTAATGTAAAAAGAAAACAAGTGGAATGTCTTGGCATAAATAAATAGTGAGATATTCAAGTGTTCTTCCAACTGAACAGCAAGTGTTCTTCCAACTGAACAGCTTGAGTACAGTTTGAAACTATTCAAGGCACCTTTATTATATTTAAATTATTGCACATGAATATACAACCTTAATGAAACGAAAGAAAAAATTAACCGAAATTAAAATTTCAATTTATTTTTATCCCAAATATGCCTAATATTAATTTTCTATCACAATAAATAAGAAAAATATAAAAACAACATGTACGCCCTTTATTTAATTGATATAACAACATTTTTAGAGCAAAACCCTACGCATAGACATATAATACAAAACAGTTGTTTTCCTATTCATTAATAGTAAATTTTCCTTCATAACTTAAATTACACAATAATGTTCCAAACAAATAAATACAGTTAAAGTAAAATACTTAGTAGCCTTCGATATTAGAGTTATATCGATGACATCAAGATTCATTGCTTCATATAATAAATAATAAAATAATATGATGTTTGAGGAATATCAGAGGTCAAACCGGAAAGTGAAATAAAATGTATGAGTCCTAATATCCATTGAGCATTTCCTAAACTAAATTATTTACAAAAATTCATGTAAATTGTATCAACTTGGAATCATGAGTAGGTAGGAAAATTGAAGTGAATGGGTTCGATTCAACTTTGGAATGGTAATGGTATGAAAGTTTTACATTGCAAGGGACAATTATTGAGTTTATAGCTGCTAACGTGTTTATGTTTTGAAAACTTTGGGACGGCTCTTTTTTAATAAATGTTGACTACTGGATTTATGATTTATCCACGATTATAATAATTGATACCTACGTCTAAAAAAAATGTTCATAAAATATAAAAATCATTAAATCATATAACTATAGTTAATAATGATTCATGACCCAGGTATGAATTATATACCTGTTTCCCGAGAATTTACATATAATTATAACTATAGTATAGTATTTTTATAATTTTTTTAACAAAATTGTATATTTAGAAAAGATGTAAATGATGAAAATGTTCTGGATATAGAGAGCATTGGGATTATGATAGGCGAAGGACAAAATAAGTATTCAACCTACAGAATAGTGTACGACATTTAAAAAATGGGAAATATCGGTATTCTGTCGACATACTCGACCGTTACGTTAAAGGGCCAAAAAGCGCCAGAAAATGTAATAATTAATCAACAGATAGAAACTTTGTAGTAGCTATTTTAAAAACATATATCATTGAATGGGAAGACTTACTACTTCAAACTAGCCATGTCTGTTTGTCCAGTTTTGGAATTTTTGAGATATAAATCTCAATTTGCCACCAGATTTCAAAACGTCTTTACTAAACCGTCAATAAATATACAGACTGTTCCTTAATGATATCCAAATATTTTAAAGGGCTCCTGGGTCAATTTTAAGTAAAAAAGTTCCTATAAACCTGTTTTAAAACGCTCTGTTTTCGATACACAAGTTTTTTTTCAAAACTTAGAAAATGGTTTGAGACATTGAGCTTTGGGACAGATTATTGTGACTTAGGAACACGCATTTTCACGTAGTGTTTTAAAATTCAATCAATTTCGTAGTTATGGGTTAGCCTTACAGCAATTTTAACAAAAACAGTGGTACGACACGAGCTTTTTCGATTTAGATATTTTGTTGGATAGCCTGATCAATTGTCTATAAAAAGCTCTCTTGAGATTTTTTCGCCAGATGCGCCGTTTTTGAGTAAAAAAATAAAAACCGTTGTATTGACCGAAAAAATTAATGGAATTATTGATGAATACAATTTTGCAATACATCTAGTTGGCCGCTGTCACTTGAGTTTGACATTCCACATTTTCAAGCAAGTGATAATAGTTAAGTTGTAATGTTATGTTGTATGTTGTTAAATTTGGTTCACATTATCTCAGGTCAATTAGATTTTTGCAATATTGTATGTGTTCTTCAATAAAATTCATTCCATCAATTTTTTCGGTTGAGACAACGGTTTTTATTTTTTAATCAAAATCTCATACAGAATTGACCAGGCTCTTCAAAAAAATCTAGATCGAAAAAGCCCAGTGGCGTACAACTTTTTTGCTAAAATTGCTGTAAGGCTAATCCATAACTGCGACACTGATTTTAAAACAACTTATTAAGTGAAAAAGCGTGTTCACATTAATCAGTTCCAAAACTCAGCTCAATATCTCAAACCGTTTTTCTAGAAAAAAACTCAAAAATATTGAAATTTGCCACGCTGTACATTGAAAACACAGCGTTTATAAGAACTTTTTTACTTAAAATTGACTTAGGAATCACCCCTTAACAAATTCGCATGTCATCCTGTATAATGTTATCTTAGTAATTTATCCAGATTAATGCATCCGAAACTATACTTTAGCCAGCGACGTAAACAAGTCACGGCACTGTGCTGAATTTAAATTTTATGATACTATGATCGCTAGTTATTTATTCAATCATTTGACAACTTTTGGTTCAAACATACACAATACATATAGTATATACATGAGTACATGCGGTACTGGTTTCAGTTGACAAGTAATTTAATGGTTAGTATATAGGTGGATTGAACCACATTTTTATCCACCATACTACAATGAGATAAAACTGTGGAATGTGATATAATATAATTTAGCTTATAAATCACCTTCTGTCCAGTTAAATTTTAACTAATCTGAACCATTTCCAAAAACGTATATAAACTAATACATACTTTTTTGATGATGACTGCATCGCAGCCGAAAAGTGCTTTAGATTAGTTATAATTTTTGTGGAATAAGGGCGATAGTTTAAACTAAATTATATTAGATTACAATGCTTGATAAAATTTTGTGGTCAACTCACAAAAATTACACTATAAATAAGAAACAATCACTCTCATCCACTAAAAATACTATCGAAGTACTGAGTACCTTTCAGTTACCATCATCAGAGTAAACTAGATTAGAAATAAATGTGTGCCGGTTTAAATACTATTTGGAATTAGTAGTGTAAATAAAGCATATTACCCTCAACTGGAGATAAATCTGAATTCATTAAATGCCCTTCTAAATTATCTAGATATTTGTCATTACTGTATTTCCAGAGTGATAAACTTTCTTGAGAAATGGTGTGAACATCGCTGTGCTAGAACCATACTGAGAAAATTTTAAAAATGTCGATTTTGAGTTAATCTTATATCTGAATGTTAAATTGCTATATATGCTGGTGCAATAGTGTAACTTCTTGTATAAACACTATAAGTTCAAAAAAACACATATACTAGTATTGCATTTTTTTAACCGTCAGTTTTTTTTTGTGCAATAAAGAGACAACTTTAAAAATTTAATTTTACCATAGAGTTGAATTGTTTAAATATCTCACAATTTGTAGTGAACTAGTAAGACATTTTAAAATATCCTTATATTTCGCCAAAACGTATACAAAAATGTTTAAGTGGTTTCTTTTTTACGAGTTTTTCCTACTGTAATTTCTCAATGATCTCTTAGATTCAATTCATACTTGTCTTTTTCTTGCACCAGAGATGCAGTTTCAAACGAAGACTTGTCAAGTAGCAATGGTGTTTGTTCTCGCTTAATAATAGTTATACTTACGGTTCATTATGAAAATAACGACGATTTTGAAGCAGCCAAGGAAATTGCAGTATGTCGCTGAGGATTGCGTTTTAAATCAGGTGGGTTTTATAATCTTAATCCTTGTCACAAAATACAACAAGAGAAAAAGTTGTGTGGAATAATATTAAAGTTTTTCATATAAACAAGGAAAATAAAAATAACATTTTTTACAAATAAGTTTTAAGTCATCATGCACAAAGAAATCAAAATGCCCACCTGTCAAAAAATGCTACAACAAATAATCTGCCATTGGCATATAACGAAGAACCGAAAATTACCTATCAAAAAAAACAGGCTTATGAAGCATTTTGCCGCATGTTCCCCAACAGTACCATGTATTTTGTAAAAACCGAAAGTCAATGAAAAAAGGACACCAAAATGAAATAAATAAAGAAAATTAGATATAAAGTTGTTTAAAATTTCCAATTTATTTTAATAAAATATTGAAATTATTGTTATACTTACAAAGATTTATTGAAGTTTTTTTTACAAAAATAGTACTTTTTTAAAACATCTAAAAAAAGTCAGTACAACAGTAAGACAAATATGAAGAAAAAAAATATTTAAATTAAAACAAATTGCCATAACTTATATGCAATACAAGACAAATTTGACAAAATGGGTATAATCATAGTTTACGTGCAATATGAAGATAAGTTAGAGCGAATATCAGGACAAACCAAAATCTGGTCAACTAGATTTATTTGGAAAAGCAACAAACTTTATGAAAGCTTAAAAATGGTAGCATAAACTCAGTTTATAAATTAGTTGATTTTAAAAAGCTGTTTTGATTATTTATATTGATAACAAAAATAAGTTGTTTTGAAACTTTAAAACTCGTTTATCTCAAAACCATGTTTTTGAAGTTGTCCTAGTATTGTTCCAGCACAACGATACCTTTTGCTAATGCTGATTTCCCACTACTATTATTCTTTATATGGGCAAAATGTTCTTCATACCGAGTTACAATATTCCTTCTAGTTCAACCCACATTTTGAACACGACTCAAATCGCGGATTCCTCGAAGTCGGAAACTTTATCAAAGGTGCTACCTGTTTAGTGAACGAGTTGTATTGAAACTTTAAGGTTGTTCACCAGGCCCTCCTAAACAAAATATATAAAATATAATTCGACAACGCTGTTTAAATAATCAGCGCGCGCAATCATGAATACATTCATTTAGATAAGATCCTAATAGTCTAGGAGCCAGAGCGATATTGATGGTCTGAACATTAACCCGATGGCACTATGGTTTATCGTTAGAGGACGTTCCAATGACCAATTCATCTCACAGACCGAATTTATGCCTGCTGTTAGATCTCGAGATACAGCATCCGTATTTTTTTTTTGACTGGAGCTTAACCTTTTACAAGTTGCGGTTACTTGAAAAGCATGCCATTCTTATACACTTCCACCATGTGCCATCATTTTTTATCGTGTCCGTTTATCAGGGCTACCAGTTAAAATTGAACCGTAAATGGACTGCAAGTTAACCCTCCCAAACCTGGTGGAAAATGTTCATTGGTGTTGGCAATTGTTAATATAGAAAAATCTTGTCTTCCGGATGGATTCCGCGTCACAATAGCTCGACTTGATGCCGACGTTTCGCCAACCATTACAGGTGGCATCTTCAGGGCACGCTTGAGGCTTTCAGTTCAAGCCTCAAGCCTGCCCTGAAGATGCCACCTGTAATGGTTGGCGAAACGTCGGCATCAAGTCGAGCTATTGTGACGCGGAATCCATCCGGAAGACAAAATTTTTCAAGATTAGCTGTCCGCGGAAGTCTACTATCCAAGAAATTGTTAATATACCCTATGCCATCAAAAGTTATCGCTCCATTTCCGAGTAATTGGTCATTATTTAGACCAAAACTGTTTCTTTTTTACATTTTGTGGATAAAACTTGCGGGTTACAAGGTAACATGATGGCACCATGTTAAATAACTTCATTGGAGGTCAAATAAAGATTAAAAATTAATGCCATCACTCCTTGCCTATTTCAACCCCCCAAAACCCCCTGAAACCACCCCCAAAAAAATATGAATAATATGGATAATATGACCAATTTTATGATAAATTAGTCAATTATTGATATTCTTGCGGGGTTTTAAATTTAAACGCCCGTTTTTGTTGTTTTTTTTGTTTTGGAGGGTGGTTTTATGGGTTTTGGGGGGTTGAAATAGGCAAGGAGTGATGGCAACAATTTTAAATCTTCATATGACCTCCAATAAAGTTATTTAACATGGTGCCATCATGTTACCTTGTAACCCGCAAGTTTTATCCACAAAATGAAAAAAAGAAACATTTTTGGTTCAAATAATGGCCAATTACTCGGAAATGGACCGATAACTTTTGATGGCATAGGGTATGTTAACAATTGCCAACACCAATGAACATTTTCCACCAGGTTTGGGGGGGTTACCTTGCAGTCCATTTTCGGTTCAATTTCAACTGATTGGCCTGATAAACGGACACGATAAAAAATGATGGCATATGGTGGAAGTGTATAAGAATGGCATGCTTTTCAAGTAATCGCAACTTGGATAGGGTTAACCTCCAGTCAAAAAAAATGCGGATGCTGTATCTTGAGATCTAGCAGCCGGGGAAAATTCGGTCTGTGAGAAGAATTGGTCATTGAACCGTTCTCTAACGGTAAACCATAGTGCCGTCGGGTTAATGTTCAGACTATCAATATCGCTCTGGCTCCTAGACTATAACTTCACTGAATGTTCCCTTTTTATCGTCCGATTGCTGCTGCTGCGCGCCAATAGTTTCGAAAAGCGGCGTTGGCAGATTTCACCCAAATAATGGTTTTTAACAATTATTTGTTATTAAAAACTATCCAAATTGAATTTAGTTTTGTGTAAATGATTTGTTCGTGAATTATATACATTCTAGTAAAATTTCATCAAATTTGTATCAGTACTTCGGGAGCAATCTGACACTAAAGTCATTTTTCCATAAGAGATAATGTTAATTTTACGAAATTCATTTTATTGTATCTACCCTAGCTATCTGACATTTTTCGTGAATGTTTATTATATATTTCTTCAACGAATTTCAAAATTTGGTGTGATATGTATCAGTAATAAAATTCCTGGTGAACAACCTTAAAAAACAAATTATGGGTACTGAGTCGTGTTCAAAATGCCGTAGGTTAAACTAGAAGGAATATTTCAACACGGTATAACGAAAATTTTGCTCATTTAAAGAAAAATAATGATGAAAAAGTAGAATTAACAAAACCTATTTTCAACACAGGTCACACCAATTCTCAAAAAACATTATCACTCTTGAAACACATTAATGACAAATATCTAGGTAACTTAGAAGGGATGGAAATGTACGAGGTAAAGCAATTTAATGAATTTAGATTCATCCTCAGTTGAGGGCAATCCCTTATTTACACTACTAATTCCTAATAGTATGTAAACAGACACATTTTGATTTTTAATTTAGTTATATATAAATTCTCTAGGTCTTTACCACGAAAGTAATAACCATATGTTAGTGTGAAATATTTCCCGAGAATTTATATATAATTAATACCTGGGTCAAAAATAATTATTAATTTCTAATTTAGTTTACTCTGATGATGGATACTTGGTAGCTGAAAGGTCCTCAGTACTTTAACAGTATATTTAGTGGTTAAGGGCGATTGTTTCTTGATAAGTGTTATAATGTATTTACAGTGTGAACTCGTTATAGTTTATTATAGATATGTTAATCAACCATATCATAAAACTTGGATTAGTTTTAGAGTTTTAGTTAGTAGTTCATGGTTCTTGTTTTGTGAAACCAAAGTTCGAGTTTATCTACGAAATTCTAAGATCTATAATTATGGGAATGAATAATCTTAAATCTAATTCACGTACATAAATCCAATGTTTAGTTTCGTAAACAATAACAAGAGATAGTTGATGAACATTATGTATTCAATAATGAAGTTAGTTTTTATTGATCTGAACAAAAGGGTTAAAAACCACTAGTAACAATAATATTTTATTCAAAGTTAATATAAGAATTTCATTAATTCATTCAATTAGTTCATATTTGAAATCCTGAAATATTTGTGCCATATATACATATATTGTATTTACAATGTGCAGGTATGATTTGTTTATGACAATATTCATACAGAGTTAGGCAGCGAATTAAACTAGTTTCGCGTTATTCCCTTATTTTATATTTTAACCTGTTATCTTTAAATTTGAAAATACAAAAATTAAAGTAAAAAGTGTTTTCCTGGAAATTTTCACATCCTATTATAATTTGTGAGATATTTGGATTGAATATCAATCTCACCAAGAGAAACAATTAAGATAATGACCATTTGAAACTAAAAAATACTATTGCGAGATACAATCAGTCACATTCAAATCGTTTGAGAAAAAAAACCACCTATAGGTTCGCGATATGTTCCAGACTCAATGACTCACCTGATACAGATATGCAATCTTCCCATACTTCATTATAGCACGAGCTTGTAGTTTGTAATGTATCGATCCCATATTTTTGCTTAACTTTGTATAATTTGTCTTGCTAACTATAAATATTTTCACATGACGCCAGTTCATGCAAATCTAAGATACAATCGACAGTGAATCTATTATATTACCATCCATTATTATTAATTCAACTTTTCTAAATAGTGTCTAACTCTCGTATAAAGGAACTTATTTTAAGTTTAAAAAATATATCAAGAAGTTAATCATTCAAACTACTCAAAACTATCACATTAAATTTATCCTACTAGGATAATAAAATTGTGCCTAGAACTCGATAAATTACTCATTCACTAACAATTATTATAAACATGTTTCTTAAATATAGAAATCTATCAACAATACACAGAGTACAAATTCAACATTAAATTAAATCTACAGCAAAAGAATACTCAAGTAAGTAGATAATTGAATACATTCAATTTTCATAGTATCGTTCCATTCTATAAATTCATATGTTTAGTAAAGCTAAGTGCAATTTGGAGGGAGTCATTCGCCGGTATCTAACCATTTGTTTTCTTCGAGTATCCGATCAAAACAATCCATTAAATAGAAGTACTGGAAATAAGAATAAATCAGAAAGTTATATGATACTCTGTATTGTAAATACTGCTTATCCAAAATGGGTATCAGATAAAAAGTAAATTTTGTATGAAACTGTTTTATTTGTGAGATGAGTCCTCTATAATTATTTATAAATGGATACACTTTGGAAAATCTGTCCCAGCAACATATGATGTTAAATTCTATTAGATGAAATTCATCACAGCTGCATATTGTACCGGGACATCAAAAATTATGTTGTCAAGGGTGGTTGTGGAATCTAAAACGTATGTCTTACTTTACATTTGAAATAATTGTCATAATTAATTTGAAGTTTCTAAAAGTGCGAAATTTCGCAATTTTATACGAATATTGTAACACTCAGAAGTCTTTAGCGCTTTGGACTCCGGGATTTTCACGTGGCCTATCGAAATTAGAAGGTTCGAATTATCTAAAAACATAATTGCATGAACGCCAGACGTCCTATGTGATTAGCTACGAACGAAATCATTTTGACATATGCCTCGAGGAGCTCGCTGCGCTTAAGTTGGAGTTTATACATTTTACTTCGGTCTTGTTAATTTGGGGCCGTTTCTTGCCCCGCGCGACCGGCGCCAGTTGTGAAAAAGTGTTTTTGGCTATGGGCCGCTAGCTTTTACCCGCTTCGTGTATATTTTAGTCGCGAGATAATTCCGAGATTGTTACGTCGCACGTTAGACGCGCGTAGCTGAGATCTGAGAATAGCTCAAACTGTTTTAATTAAATTTTCCTATTTAATGGACATTTATCGGAAAAAGAAGGGCCGTCGGGCACGGTCCGATACTACATCTAACTACATGGAGCGAAAACGGCACGCGAAAAGTCGTCGTAAAGCCGTATTAGGTACAACCAGTTTGCACTTTTCTAACTCGCGTGCTACGGGCTTCTCACGTGAACGTCATTCGATTTACGGAAAATTAACTATTTCAAAACAGTTTTTGACCCGGATTGTAGCTATCACGACCTCTGAAAAGGTTCAAAATTCACATAATTATTTCATAATTTGTAGTTCATTATTGTTTTATAACTGAAATAAATAGGTATTAAATTTGTAGGTTATTGATGATGTCAGTGTGACAGTGACATAATTATTTCAAACGTAGAGTAAGACACACGTTTTAGATTCCACAACCACCCTTGACCAAGATAATTTTTGATATCCCGGTACTAGTCACATACAAAAATTACCTTTCAAATTTATTCGAGTAAATCAGTGATTATATACAATGTGTTCCGTTTAAAACGCACTTTAGAAGTATTTTGAGTTCTAACCAACTTGAAAATTGGAGTGTGCGGATACAATTCGGATAGGACCCCACGAATGTTGGCGAAAATACACTTTAATAATACATAATGAGTCCTGACACAGGTATGACTTAGATATAAATTCTCGGGAAATAGGTCACACTAACAAATCATAAGATTATTAGTTTCGTCTTTACGACCGTTTCGTTCTCACGACCGTTATCAGAAGACTCAATGTCTAAAACGGGATTTCTTAAAACTAATTGTATCAAGCACAAAGCGTTCTTGTCGCATTAATTTCAATGAAAAATGCCCACGTTGCCGAAACGAAAAGGAACACGAGTAATCGAAATTGTAACACACTAATGTTTTAATATGTATCAAGAAGCCACTGCACAGCAATCTACTTCTAATAATCGAAGTCATCTAACGCAATGTTTGAATAAAACTGAAACCAAACTATAACACCCTCAAGTATCCACTTTCGAGCCAGATGTTAAAGATTTATGGGGTAATAGGAAATAGTTGTCAGTTCTTACTAGAAATATTGCTATTTCAGCATTCTACCTAAAATGTACCTTGAACATTATAAAGACACACCTAGGAATTTGCAAGAGTTTTAATTAATTAGTATAGTATAAATTTGACTTAATGACCGACCGTCTGTTCTGTGATTTACAGAGTTTGAGTCAAGTTTTATGTGAATCATCTCCAGGATAGATTTTTTATAATAATTGTGTGAAGTGCTTTGTCCCTTGTGCGGTAAACTACTTACTGCGGTGCGGAATTCAATTTATTTCTCGGGCGCCAGGTTTTTGTGACGGTGCTATCTATAGATAGCCTTGTTCCTACGGTAACTACAGTGAAGTATAACCAGGGTCCATTGGACAGAAGAACAGTATCAAAGTTGTAGGCTTTAATTACAATTGATACTTGGTTATAACTTAGCTCATTGAAAGATGGAGCAGAAGTAACTATGTAAAACAGAGAACTCCAAATTAAATTTGTACAATGTGAATAATGCGAATAATATGGAATGAAATTAAACGGTGTTTGAAACAAAAAATATTCGCCCCGGAAGAATATAAGGTAGCTCAATCAGATAGGCGATACGGTTAAAAACTATTAAAGATAGTTTTTCACTTTTTACAGAATAGTCAATCTTGAATCATTATGCCAGACTGCGGAATCATGCGGACATATTAACTTAAATCTACGGAATATGCAAGTACGGCAAATGACGAAAGAAGCTACGGTATACTGTAACTTCTCTAACTTCTCTATCTGCAATAACTCCTCTACCCACGACCAAGGCGTCACATACAGCAAAAGGGTTATCAAGATATTCAAGCACGCAACCACCCCCGCTTATACTTACGGAATTGGGACAGCGTGTACAAATATGTCTAAGACGCTCCTGTCATTCAAACTTTCGCACTCTCGGAAACTATACAATTACTTAAAGTAATCGCGGCCCACTTCTTATCGGTGCGCAGCGATGACCAAAATAGGATAAACTGATTGCGTACAATGCAACAAACAATTATTATTACGGGATATCTGATATCACGCTAACATTCCCACAAACAAACCATGAAATAAAATATATCGCAATACATCAAATTAAATAATAAGCTATCATTTACCTTGCTTAATTCACAGTACACAGGGCCCAACTTGACGGTTCGGTTTTAAATACAAAATACAGTAGCACCAGAACAAAATAGAAGCCTACCGCTGTCTTTTATATGTTTTTCGAGGTTCTGGTCAAGTTCGTACCACCAAATTCGTATTTTGTGCCGCGGCTTTATTTCTTATGTCCCGAACAATGCTTGACAGTGATGCTACTTTTTATATCTAAAATTCGCGCTCATGTTGCTCCACAAAATCCAATTCTGCAAGGTGAGGATTCATATCGTCGGTGTTTGCTTTAATTCTTCGGAATTATTAGATGTGGTGGATAGCTGGGATTATTACTATATGATTAACCAGGGAATGCATATTCGGAGTTAATGGATCATATAACTTTATGCATTTCCTTTAAAGTAATACCAGCCAGTTATTCGGAAATTTACGAGCGATAACCGCGTTTATTACTTATTAAACTTTGAGCTTCGTTACAATTGGTTTCTTTAGTTAAAATATCAACATTTTTGCAATCGAATTTATGGTTATAATCAAAACAATGTTTAGCAAGGGCGGTGGGAGTTTTCTAAGTTTTTGTTTCTTGTACTACTTATGACCATACATTCTTTTTTGTAAATATTGTTTAGAGATTTCTGTATAAATCTCATCGGAATCTGAACAATTAAATTTATATACTGTTTGGGTTTGTTTATCTATAGGTTGTAGATTTGATAAATATTTACCAACACAGTTTAATAGGTCTCCGGAATGTATGGTAATGTTGTAAAATTAACTGTATTACCGTTTATATTATTTATATATGACCTGCCATTATAGGTTTTGTTAAAACGAAAATAAAAAGCATATGTGTTAGTGTGACCTATTTCCCGAGAATTTATATATAATTTGATAATACAAGTGTACAAGCGCAAGAAGGAAAATCAATCAATTAGAACAAACTTTCATTAACCTACTAATCTAATATGCCCAAAAATATATAAGAATTAAGAAAACTAACACGTCAAAAATTTAAAATCTAGCCCGCGTTGACCTTGGTGCTTGGAGTTTAGAATCTAGGCCGCTATAGGAAGCAAAATACGTACCGTGGTCTCATCGTCTGGACTAAAACCGCCGATATAGGTTCAACATTGAATTCGGTATATCAAGTGTTAATTCGCTCGCCGCTGGGAGCGCTACCATGAAGTGTGCATCCGTAGACACTATAGAAAATTTGTACAAGGCCATAATCGATTATTTGCTGCTCAATGAAAATATTTCCATCATTGCGACACGTTCGGTTAAACCGGAAGTGGGCATCAGCTTCGTTATTTTAAACGGAAAACTATATTTTTTGGATTCCTTACGGTTTTTTGGTATGATCTCTATCAGCCTATGTCTACCCATTTTTGAAATATTCAGTTTCTTGATAATTTTTAAATTCGCTTTGTACGTTCCTCTTTGAAAACCAATAACTCAATCATTTTTTAATATTTCGAAATCGTTTTCGAACAGCAGGACGAAAAAGATGTATCTTTTTTTCAGTGCATTTATTATCGGGAAAAAACAAATTAAAAACTTTTGGGGCAGTTCAAGTACCCAAAAACTCTTTTTTTCCAAATGAAATGCCAATTTTTTCTTTCACTAAATGAGGGATAATTGAATTCCGCATCTATCTGTATCAATGGCTTTACATAGTTTGCCATGAAAATAAGAAATGTCATGATTGGTTATTGTTGTCTAGTTTGACAAGGTACAAAATATGGACAATCAAAGTTATTCAAATCTAGGTTCAATGAATTTGGCTCATCAATGTCAACAAAGTCATTATAACTTGAAAACTATCAAACATAGGCATAGAGAACATTGATACAATAAGATGAGGAATTCAATCAAGTATCCTCATTTAGTGAAAGTAAAAAAATTAGCATTTCATTTGAAAAAATTAGTTTTTTCCAATAATAAATGAACTAAAAGAAAGACATATCTTTTTCTTCCTGATGCTTGAAAATAATTTTGAAATATTCAAGTTACTGAATTTTAAAGAGGAAGGTACAGAGCGAACTCAAAAATTTTCACGAAAATCTGAATATTTCGAAAACTAGTAAACTTAGGCTGATAAAGATCATTCCAAAAAACGATAAGAAATCTAAAATAGCTTTCCGTTTAAAATAATGAAGTTGATGTCCACTTCCAATACAACAGAAACTGTCGCCACCTTTAAAATATTTTCTTCAGTATCCACTTTTTCGTCTCACAGGGCGAGCGTAAACGAGGTGCGAAATCGGTCTATGGTTTGCCGAATTATTTGTTCGAAATGGACGGTTATGTGGATTCGTAAAAGGCCATGACCGTGATTTTCAAAATAAATTTGCACTATTTGCTATCGTGTAACCTTTCCACCATGAAATGGCAATCAGTGAATAAAAATAATCTTACAACTTTGACACATGATATCTAGTGTCAGAGCTGTCCCCGTTAATAGCATCAAGTACTTACATATGGTGTAAATATTTTGAGCCATCGCGGTGCCCTATCCGGCCTGTTATACTTCAGACAGAAAGCCATTCCTTCTTCATCCACTTCCCACTGCCGTATACTATCCCATAGCAAAACCACCGTTTGACTTTCCAGTGTGCCATCCTCTTTGCAAGCGTTCAGTTTGATACCATTACTTCCTATCGCCACCATTACATGTCCGTCTTTCCTTGAATCGCACGCACAATGAGGAAATACCACTTCGCCATAACCGGGTAGTTCCCGAGCCAGTTTTAGATATTCCGCCGCTCTGGTGTTGTCTTGAAGCGCTTTCAGTTGATACAGTCTTTCGCCGGCATTTATATAGCCTCTATTGACTTCGTCTATGGCCTGAAACAAATGGTACTCAAAGGGGGAAATTGAAATGGAGGAAAATTACTTACCTGCCAAAATATATAGGAAGTTGCTTGAGAATCGTTTAATAATACTAATTCCTTGGTAACAGAAAATAACCATTTTCTAATACACAAGCATGTGCTCGTAGCAGTACTATAATTTTGTATATATAAATTATGGGGGTTTTCTGTAGGCTGAAGTTTGCGTTCTAGAAGAAATGAACGTAGATATAGAAATTACTCTTACAATAATTATTCTTACGGCTGAATATTGAATCCATATTGTCTAGAAATTTGTTAAATTTTTAAGGAATTACTGAGAGATGGATCTACTCAGAGGCGTAGCGAGGATTGTGCGCGCCCGGGGCAGCTATCATAATTGCCCCCCCCACGTCTCAGCCCCTTCATTCTTAACAATATTTATTTTCGTATACAACATTGCCAAATATATTTCATGAAACAATAAATCTAGATATGTATTTTACGCGCTTTCATTGATGCAAACGTATCTCTTATGCGTGATGCATCTATCGATTCGAGAGTCTCTTTCTCTATGCTCAACAGAGCTAAGTCCATAGACCTATTATCCTAAGGAGACGAAACATCTCATTCATAAAACTCCAGTTGACTTGTCGCAATGATTACATGAAGTATAACAAAGAAAACCAATGGACCTCTTTGTCGTCGAGTCATAATTACTCCTTATTGGCAACGCTGTAACTATGATTGAAAACTTGGTACCACCTGTAAGGCAACACCGCTTCGAAATTGCTACGAGAAATACGGAAGCTGTCAAATTGCGTAGTACAGAACAAAGTCCCCATGCAAAAAGGTGCGCGGCGTTGTCGCCTTCTGAACAAATGATGCAATGGAATGGAATAGTTCTATATTTAAAAATTAAATTTTTTCTATAATTTGATTGTATATTCCAGGTTACCATAAAGTATGGAATATTTTTCAGAGAAAACGACATTTCAACAGTATTGCTTCAAATATAACCAAGAAATAATGCTATGGACGTTTTTATAATAATTATAAATCTCAATCCGGCACACAGAACAACTAATCCGGCAACAGCACATTCCATACGGTCATACTTGTAATATACAGCGGTCTGAGTGGCCCGAAATTTTGGCAATGTCTGATCGTGTTTAAATATAAGCAATTCTGTCTCCTTAGGATAATAGGTCTACGGGTAAGTCTGACAATCTTTGTTGATCCATTGATGCCCGCAGATAAGTTTATGTTAACTTTAACTTGCTGAAGGACCGCTCACAACTTGCAATAGATACGGAGGCAGATAGCAGGATCTGTAACGCAACTCTTAAATTCGGAAAAACATCTTTACCATACTGTATAAGAAATCGGAGTAGTTCGATGGGGGTATCGATGACATTTTCCCGTGAACGCAGTAACATTCTGCAGTCAACGATGTCGTTATACAACCCAGTGCCGTCAACGTCAGTAGCGTAAAATCCTCCGAATCTTTCACGCAATCGAAATCTGAACCACTCATCAACTCGGCAACATTCAAGAAGAAGCCAAACTTCTTGTTCAGATCACGAAGACGCTGAAAACGATTGTCGAACTCAACCTGGAGCATATCAATAGCGTTTGCCAAAACGCGACGTTGTTCCGCCTCTGCTGAAAGGTCTGCATCTTCGGCTAACTCTCCAGACATTCGACGACGTCTTCTTCTTCTCCGTTCGACCTTGATTCCCCATCGGTCACATTTTTGTTTCGCGTCTGCAATCGCGGCAGTACACAAATCGTTTCGAATGTGTGCTAAGTTTGTTGAAGAGAGTCGAGGTCGTTGGCAGCATCTGCAAAATTCATTGCAGGATGTTGCAGTCTTTTTTGAACGAGTTCAATTTTCCGCAAAACTTGGTCCCAAAAGTAGAGAAGGGTGAGAAAGTCGAACGTCGGCATTCTGTGTGCAAGGCTTCCCGCTTCATTTCTAGTTTCCGGCGTCAATTCTGGATTTTCACTCATTTTTTCGAGCAGATCAAAGATGACACTGACAGCGTCATACCTAGCACTCCATGTGGTTTGAGATTCCTGTTTCACTGTTCTCTTCACTGCACTTTTCAGCTAGTCCCATCCATCGACATATACATATGGACTGCGCGTGGCAATGATAAGCGCGGGTAGTGCCGGCGTGAGAGAGGGGAAAACGAAGAGATTAATACTGTCTTTATCTACTTTATCTATCGCGTTTCTATTGGCCGCTGCGTTGCCATGGAAATGCAACATGACTGTAGCTAGTATGTTTACGTCCCGAACCGATAGATAAAGACAGTATTAGTCCTCTTCGTTTTCCCCTCTCTCGCGCCGGCACTACCCGCGCTTATCATTGCCACGCGCAGTCCATATGTATATGTCGATGGTCCCACCGTATACTTGACTGAGAGAAGAACACGTACAAACCCGAAGAAAGTGATCACAGATGCCTCTTGATTAGCTGCATGAAGTTACGGGAAGAATGTTATCCTGCTGTTCAGACAGCTGTGCGCCTCAAAGTTTTATCGTGAATTTCTTTTCCGTGGAATTTTTTTCCGACAGATTTTTATAAACTGAGATATTTCCAAATATGGCGCCCCCCTGGTTCTGACGCCCGGGGCACTTGCACCCCTCGCTAAGCCACTGGATCTACTTAATTCTTTCAATTATCGAGTAAAATAATCTCAACCTCAATATAATAACAGAAATGGATAACTTAATTTAGTTGAATAACCGATATAATTGAATTTACAATTAAAAGATATTCACCAGGCCAGTAATTTTGCAATATGAATTCGTACAACATTACACAAATTTTCTGGCCACTAAAACTATAAATTGTAATAATACTATTTTCAAAAAGACCCCTAGAGGTGGTTACATAAAAAAAGCCACCTATATATCAAGGATAAATTTTCTTATGTACCTATTTCATAAAATCACCTTCAACTATCATTAAATAGAGTTCCATTTCCATGATTTTTACTCACCAAAATTATATTCAACTATTTCAAATAAGTAGAAGAACTTTGCAATTTTTCTATCAATATTTATCTTCTTTATAACCGCTTCATAAACATCATCAGCATTAGAACTCTTCCTTAAAGACACTGTAACAACTTCCCTGTCTGGAAGAAGGATCTAAAACAAAAATATAAGGTATGGCCATACAATAAATTTGATACTATCAAATTATCCAGTTATCCACTAAAAATACTGTAAGGTACAGAGGAAGGATCTTTCAGTTACCAAGTAGCCATCATCAGAGTAAACTAAATTAGGAATCAAAATGTGCCTGTTATTTGGAATTAATAATGCAAACAATGGGTTATCTTCAACTGGAAATAATCGGAATTCAATAAATTTCTTTCGTTTACATATTTCCATTTCTTCTAAATTACCCAAATATTTGTCCGTATGTTTAACAGTGATAAACTTTCTTGAGAATTGATGTGACCTGTATTTGAAATGTGCCTGGCTAACGCTGATTTTTCACCATTATTTTTCTTTATATTGGCAAATGTTGCTTCTAGTTTGACCAGTTGGAAACTTTATCAAAGGTGTTGCCTAAATGATTTTGTAGCTTGTTCTTACATCTATAAACGGGTATTGCAAATTTAGAAAACAAATTATGAAATTTGCTAATTACTGAAGGATAAGTGAAACTTTTGAATGTTATTCAAATAACTATTTGAAGGTAGTGGCTCTAATTTTGTTAATAGGTTGTATTTCAATTTCCTTTTTTGTTTAGAAATCAAATTATTGATCAAAGATTTTTCGTAACTGTTGTCCAACGCTATTTACTGAAGTTTCTCAACTTTGTTGATATTTGCTAGGTCAAAGGGACATTTAATAATCTATGAAAGACTATTAAATGGAGCTATTTTATAATTAATTGGTGTAACTGAATCTGCAGGAGCATAACTATTTGTTTGAGTGGGTTTTCTGTATATGTTCAGCAAATAGCGTTGGACAATGGTTAAGACAAATATTTGAGCAATAATTTAAATTCTAAACAAAAACGGAAATTGGAACGCAACCAAATTAGAGCCTCTATCTTCAATTTGTTCAATAAAGTTCAGAAGTTTCACTTATCCTTCAATAATTAGTAAATTCCATAATTTATTTCCTAAATTTGCAATACAACTCGTTTATGGATGTCTGAACTAGCTAAAAAATTTCCGACTTCGGCAAATCCGAGATCTACAAAATAGATTGTGAGTCATGTTCAAAACGATATGTGGGTCAAACTAGAAGGAACATTTTTCCCATATAAATAAAAATAATCGCGAAAAATCAGCGTTAGCCGAAACATATTTTATTTACAGTTACGCTGATGATGGTTTACTCTGATGATGGCTACTTGGTAGCTGAAAGGTCCTCAGTACTCAACAGTATTTGTAGTGGATAAGCGTGATTGTTTCCTATTTATAGTTAAGTAGTGTATACACAGTGTGAACTCTTTTGTGTAGTTTGTTAATGAATTTGATTCAACCTACTTTAAGATCAACAGGGCTGCTATTGTTATCATCATCTTGATCAGTTAGGAACTCTTGCATAATGTCAGACTCTGCTATAACCCTGATAGCACATACTCTCTCTAAATATTGCTCTAAACTCCTCCTTCTTGCATCCAATTGTTGTTCACTCAAGGTAAATGGCCATTTGCCGGGCAATTTGGGGAAAGTAAATCCTACAAAGTCAAATAGTTTTAAAGACTTTGTGACCCAGATACACTGTTGATCTTTGTCAACTATTACATTAAATTTGATTAGGAAGAATTTTATCCATATTGTAACATTAAAACATTACTATGTTGATATCACTTTTATTTGTAACTTCCGTTACTCGAGTTTCAGAGTTTTTACGCCATCTTCAGACAGTATTCGAATACAATTAAAAAACATAACTTCAACTATAAATATACTAACCAGTAGGTAACACTCACAAGAACAGATAACAACATTTCTCTTGAAATTTATATCAAAAATACAATTAAACAAATCTCAGTAAATAATGGTTATTCATCCCAAATAATATCTAAATTAATCAACTGTAAATAACAAAACAACATTTACTTCAGTATATACCCAAACATTTAAATTCAAGAATAGAAGAGAATGGTTAGTCTAATAACTTATTTTGTAAAAAATCACTGAAAAAATCCAAAACATTTTGAAACATTAGTATATTTATAGTTCAAATCATGTAATAGAGATTCTTGACCCAGTATGAATTATATATGAAAATTCTCGGGCAATAGGTCACATTAACATGTTAATATTTTAAATAAGGAAACCAATTATTATAAAAGATCTATTCTGGAGATGATTCACATAAAACGTGACTCCAATTCTGTAAATCATAGGACTGATATTCAGACATTAAGTTATATTTATACTAACTTAATTAATTAAAACTCTTGCAAATTCCTACATGCGTCTTTATAATGTTAAAAGTATATTTTAGGAAGGATGCTCATAAGTAATATTCCAATACAGGTCTGCAACCTTTCTCAAGTACCTCGTAAATCGTTACATCTGGTTCGAGAGTAGATACTTAACATAATAGTTTCTATCTTCAGTCGTTGAGAGACTATACCAACATGCGCTTGTATATTATAAGAATATTACTGAATAGTGGATTCTTATTATATTTTATACTTGTAATATTGACGGTACAATTTCGATTATTCGTGGTTCTGTTCGTTTCGACGACGTGGGCTTTTTTGATTGAAATTGGTGCGATATGTACGCTTTGTGCTATAATTAGTTAAAAAAAAACCTTTTTGACATGATAAGTCTTCTGATGATGGTCGTGAGACCAAAACGTACGTAAAGACGAAAATAGAAAACAAAGTGTTAATGTGACCTATCGCCCGAGAATTTTTATATACAGTTCAAGTCATGTATTATAATTGTATTTGAATAATGTAATGGCTTAATAAAGTTGAAACTTGAGTAACGGAAGTTACAAATAAAAGTGATATCAACATATTAGTGTTTTAATTTTACAATATGGATAACATTGTTTTTATTTGATATCTTGAATATAAATAAAGCTAACTACAGAATGTTATTAAGGTGCTGTAGAGATGTAAAAACATGACTTACCCATGAATTCCTTCTTGAGATCAACATTTAGCTTGGAAAATTCTCTATATCTCCTAGAACATAAGTGCCTTCCTGCCATGTATATGTTAAAGGCAACATACCTTTCTCCTCCTCGTTCATTGTAATGATAATCAGGTATACTAATAGGTAAAGAACGTTTTTCACTATAATCGTAATAAATTTGGCTTTCATCTGTTGGTTCCAATCTTTCTGCCTCCTGGATGAGAAAAATATGTTATTCACACTACTAATAATAATATCAAAACCATCATACCTGTTGAGTTACTGATATTACAGTTAGTGTTAAAACATCACCTCCGGACTTGATTAGATCTACTACTTGTTTATGTGTGGAACCTTCAACATTGACCCCATTTCTGAAAATGAAGTTATCTTGTCAGTGAGGGATATATAGTAAACTAAGTTCCAAACTTATATAATAGGTGAAATTTCCCCAAACAGATGGAAAACAAATTAATTAATAAAATATCCATGTCTTGGAACTTGGACACCAATATTAGTCTGGGCTCTAGATTGAAAATTTAAAGTTTGTCTTTCTCTATTATCATCACATTTATAATATGCCTTGTAAATTCTTAAACTATGACCAGTTACATGAAATGATGAATTGATACCGAGCAAATAAATTTTCAAGTTATGTAAATCAATTTTTTAGCAAATTCTGTTTGTAATATTTAACCAATATACAGGCCATAAGGTCATATATCTCAAGGATTAATAAACAGTTGAAACTGTAAAATTAGCGTCCTGATTCTAGATCATATATGAATGCCATTTTGTCATCTGTCAAAACAACAATTTAGGGAAATCAATATTGTATTACATCAATAGCAACCCCGGTAGGGAAACATTGTATTCGTTACTTACACTTCTAAGATGCGATCACCCTTTCTGATGCCGGCCTGTTCAGCAGCCCCCATATCCAACACAGCACTGACATGTTGCAAAGGGGCGTACAATTCCCCATTTATACTTCTCAACTGACCCCCTTCACTTACTTGACCCCTCACATTGAAGCCGAATCCAGTTTCTGTTTTATTTATGGTTACAACACGGGGTCCACTAATAACTTTCATATTATTCGTTCTTGCACCAATTCTGACAGCGTCAGAATCAGCCATATTCCTCTGACATTTACATAACCACAAACCACGGTCAAGTGTCAAGTCAAAGAACCTCCAGCCTTTTTTTATTTCTATAATCAAAGCACTATCGCCGAAGAGAAAAACGTCCCGCTTCACCGATCATGGAAATACATCAGGATCGATGGTTGACACCAGGGCCGTGCTAAGAAAATTGCTGACCAACAGTCCAAAACCGAGATATAAGCCGACCTTTCATTTGAAATTTTATACGTTGAAAGCTTAGTATTGAAGAATGAAGTGAATCATACTTTTCTAATCGAATAATAAATTCCGTATAAATGATAAATCATTTTAATAAATATATATTAACAATAAACTATAAGAGTTCAGTGTGTATACACTTATATTAACAATAAACTATAAGAGTTCAGTGTGTATACACTTTTAAATAAGAAATTCACTAATAAATAAAAAATAATATTTTTAGTGGATATGGCTGATTGTTCTTCATTTATAGTGGAATAATTGTGAACATATTGTTATGAAAGTGTAAATTTGTTTTATTAACATTAATGAGATTTATGTAATTAGAAGTTCTTATTGAATCAATGTTATATTATGTAACTTAATAAATTGAATTTATTATTATTGGAGGTATGTGATTAGTCAATAACCAATAAAATACCAACATAAATAACAGTTGATAACTAATTAATAATTCATTAAGCACTGGTTCAAAAAAGTACCTACTTGGGAGCAGTGCTTACCAGCACAACAGTGCTTTCACGAGCACTAAGCACAGTGCTTTGGGACAGCTCTGTTTACAATCACCCTTGTCCCTTGTCCACCAAAAATATTGTAAAAGTTCTTCCACCTAGTTCCTAGCCATTATCACAGTAAACTGAGTTTAAATTTCAGGGCAATTGTTTGTTTTTATAGTGTATCAAGTTTAATATAATTTGTTTAAACATTTTCACAAGTTTTCCGAAGTTTAGATAATTGCTTTTTCAAGTATCCACACACAGCAGAGTAGAGAATCTAAAGTACATTTTCTACATAATATTCCAAAGTACACAGTCAATTAAATTCCAGAGGGCATTTTTAAAATGTTTACATTTAAATTGTACTTCTATAAAAATGGAAAATTTTGTCCATAAGATGTGATCGGCCGTCATAGGACGGGGTATTCCCACGTATCCATTATTTTAGTGAGGAGTTTGGTCTTTAAGCTATACTTTAGCCGGAAAATCAGTCAAAAGAAGAAAATGAGATACTCAACATCAGTTTTTGAGTTAATGTGTAAAAATTATACAAAATTGTTAGTTTTCAAAGATCCTATACTATATACAGGCTCTAGAGGGCACTTACTATTTTGAAAATAATGAAGAAATAACTTAATTACAAATGATGGATAAACATTTTCCCAAAAACATTTATTGTCTATAGAATAAATTAGTAAACTTTGGTTTAATAGTATATTAATTTATTATAAACATTTTTTCGTTCCGAAAAAAGCGCTTACTTTCGGGACCGCTTGACCTTGAGTGATTAAAAAATTAAACTATTCAGTTATTCATGAAAAAACAAAAATTTTAAAATCGAAATGGATGAGGGGCCCGTAGATCACTCGCTGAGCTGAAACTTTTTTTTTAACTTTAACTATATGAGAGGAAAACCAATAATGTTCATGCAACATTTTGTGAGCCACGGTGGAACGCTGTTCGATAAAAAAAAATTAAGTCTGGTTCAATTATACACGAAAAAACAAAAACAAAAATTTTCAAAATCTAAATGAATCACTCGCTGAGCCCAGATTTTCGTTCGACGGGCCTGGATGTTGGTAGACAGCTTTTTTTTGAACTTCAACTATATGAGAGGAAAACCTATAATGTTTATGGCACATTTTCGGAGCCATCGGTGGAACGCTGTTCGATAAAAAAATTAAGTCCGGTAGGAAGAACTTCGAGTTTGACAATGAAGGGGCGACTAGTTTGAGCTTGTCTAGTCCGCCTATTTGGAATCACTCGTAGTGGAACAACAGACATGTTTTCTGATCAACACCGACCATGGAAATATCTATAGAAAAGGGAGAGATCTCTTAACTTTCTACGATGTTCTAGAGAACTCTTAAGTGACATTATCAATCTCTTCTGGATAGTCCAAGAGGTTCAGCGCACGTTTGGGAGCCGAACTCCAAACATGTGACCTGTATGGAATTTTTCTTGAAATTTTGTTATAGGCATCAGGAAAGACCCCACTAGGTAGAGTTTCACAACTCCGACGGCAGGTCACGAGCTTGACAATGGAGGGCTGACAAGCTTGAGCACATCCCTAGAATCTCTTGTGGTGGAATAACAGACGAGATTTCTGATGAGCACTCACCATGGAAATATCTGCAGAAAAGGGAGAGATCTCCTACGTCTCGCCGATGTTCTAGAGAGGTCAATAAATTTTTAAGTGTGACATCACCTACCGGACAAATAGCTTTCCTGAACATAATCTAAGAGCTTTAGCATGTTTTTGTAGATTATGGAGGTGTCTTAAAAAAATGACCAGGGAAGCATCTTTTGTTGTTAAATGTTAATCCATCTTGAGACAGCTTATGCTTCCAGCAATCCACATATTTACTCAATTTGATTAAAATCCATAGGTTAAAACTGATATAGAGGGTTCATTTCTAAGAAACACATTTGATATTTCACATTTTTATTAAAATTTCGCTATATTTTTTCATTATTCACAATAGCAGTACGGCCAACTTTGTAACAATTTATTCAAATATTCAACCAAAATCTTGATCGCACTGTTTCAAAAAAAATACAATTATAGTTTTATATTTGTAGAAATAAAGTTAATCTTTTATTTACCAAATTTATTAAAGATATAATTACAAATAATTTAGAATAAAAATGATCATAGTTAAAGTTAACGAATTCATTTCTCAAGTTTTATGAATTTTGAACAATGATTGCACTAAATCTTCCACCTTCAGTGATTTTTTGAAACACAGTAAACATAAAACTCGGTGTATTGTTAGCGTCGAAGGTCCACGCTAATTCAGATACAAACTCGGAGAAACATGTATAAAATTTTTATATAATAAAATTTTTAAAATTGACTTTAAATTGAATATACATTACATTTCAATGTACAATTGTGAGATTAATCTGTCCCCGAGCATTATTAGTTTTGATGGTGGATATTTTGGTAGACAACCAATCTGTAAATTGAATTGCATTTATGGGCACTCAACATCGATACTTTCACGATTAGAATTGGAAACCACCCATAGGAACTGACTGATCTGAACTAAAGTGGTATTGTTGTTGTTCGGGGTCTACGACTGGAGCTACGTTGGCGTCCTCTTCTTCGGTGCCGAAGAAGTGTTCTATAATATCGAAAGCTTTCTGGTACACTTCAATATTCTCGTGCGATTGCAGAAATTCTATCTTGTCTAGACCTATAAAGACAATTAAAACTGATTAGTCAACATTGGGCCGCCAAAACAATCAAAGGCAATAAAATCTTACCGTAACACTCTTCTATAAGTACAGCGTACGGATTCGTCCCCATTTGATTTTTCGCATCTTGATCTCCCAACCTGAGTATGTTTTCTAAACCGTTGAGAGCTACTTGTACAATCTTCGTATCCATGATCGTTAATAGATCGCAAAGCGGTCCTATGCATCCCTGATCAACCAAGTATCGAATCTGGTCCGGCGTTCCGCCACTGGTGGCGTTCGTGATAGCCCAAGCGGCTTCTTTCCTTGTTTTGAACTCCGATTTCTTCAGAATATCGATCAAAACAGGGAATATGTTTGTGTCAATTACAGCCTGGGTTGGAAAAAAAAATTATTAAATGTTGTTGCAATATGACATCCACTCAAAGCCATTCTTATTACACTAAGTAACAAAATTCAACTTTTTGTTCTGCCTATCCTTTGCGATGTTTGCGTTCGATTCTACATCTATTTCGAATAATTAAAAGCCACCTTAGAAATTAAAAAGTTTGTTTTTGCGCTCAGGGGAATTTTTTTCCAAAAGTAAAACTTCGCTGTGAATATCCTGGAATACTTTTTATAAACTTGACTGTCTATGATATATTAAATTATTCGCAATTGTGTGGAAAAGTGAGATTAACAGTTAAAAGTTGCATATGTAAGACAGTTTAGCTGGTATTTGCAGAAAACTTAAAAAAACGCTAAATTTTCATCAAATTTGACGTAAAAATCGCCAAATAAAAAATCGTAGAGCCAAATTCAGATCGAAATACCGTTTTTAGCGATTTATATCTGCAGAGTGACTCATTACGAAGAGATTGATACCATTCCAAAGTACATATGGACCGATTAAGTTTCGTGAAAATTCTCACATATTTAATCCTTCAAGGCCCAGGCAAAACGCAGCCTAGTTACAGTCAAACTAAGTAGGCAGTTCATAGCATGTGTGGAAAAAAAATTACCCGTTTCTTTTTTGTTTGGTCAAATTGATTGTTTAAACAATAAACAATCATTTATTAATGAGCGTTTTAAAAAAATGCAATTGCTGGGTTTGCGACAAAAAGTCCGTAGGTCATAGTAATTTTGTTCGCCGAGTCGATTGGAACCGCCAAATAGATGAAATGTTGTTGATTTATAACAATTGTGTAAACAATGATTGGTTAAACAATCAATTTGCCTAAACAAAAGACACAGGTAATTTTTTTTCATTGATTCTATGATGTGCGTAGTTAGTTTCATTTTTATGCAGTTGAATTGTTTATTAGCGTTTTAACAGTAAACAATTGTGCAAAATGCTAGGAGAAGTCCATATCTCGTAGTAATTTGGTCTTCTAAGTCGATCGGCACCCTCAAATCGAAAGAAAAAAAAACACAAGTAATTTTTTTTCCACTTATGGTATGAACTGCGTAGTTAGTTTGGCTGCAATTAGGCTGCGTTTTGACTGGGCCTTGATGGGTTAAATATGTGACAATTTTCACGAAACTTAATCGGTTCACGCGCTATAACTCTTTATTAAAAGTCCATATGTACTTCGAAATGGTATCAATCTCTTCGTAAATCGCGAAAAAACGGTATTTGGTTCTCAATTTGGCTCTACGATTTTTACGTCAAATTTGATGAAAATTTTGCGTTTTTTTTACTTTTCTGCAAATAGCAGCCAAAGAGTCTTACATATGCAACTTTTAACTGTTTATCTCACTTCTCCACACAATTGCGAATAAGTTATTCAAGGATTACTTTTGGAAAAAAATTCGCCCTGAGCGCAAAAGCTAACTTTTTAACTTCTAAGATGGCTTTTAATTATTCGAAATAGATGTAGAATCGAACGCAAACAGAGAAGGATAGGCAGAAAAGTGTGTTACATAGTGTTATTTAATTATAATGGGAAGATAGATGAAAACAATTCTCCAAAGATATCGAGATTTAAAATATATACTGCATGGTTCATAAGTCGCAACGGGGTTTTAAAAGTCAATAAATTGTTTGCTTATCAACATTTTTCTTGATTTTTTACAGTGATTGGAGTCGTGAAACAATGAATCATCACTCGGTTGATTGTTTCCGTCCACATGGTTCCGTATGTGACCTTCCTCGTGCAGGGAGATCACGTTCAGCTAGGACAGAGGCAAATATTGAACGTGTACGACAGTATCGAGGAAGAACCACACACGTTGATCCGTAGATGATCTACCCAACTGGTAAAGCTATTAAAACATGCAGATTTTCACCGACATTTAGCTTATGCAGTTCGATTTCAACAATTGACAAAGGGAAGAAGTTCATTTACAATTTGCTTATGTCCAATGAAGCTCAGTTTCACCTCAAGACATGATGTTCTGTGCATTGCAGAAGTATTGATATGTCTTTGGAAGAATACACACATAAACTGAACGAGTTCTGTGTAAAAGGAAGAGCACTGAATAGACATAAATTTTACGATGACAAAAATATTAGTCTAGTGAATGAAGCCCAAAATCGACCAGACTACGGTCGTATACACATGTCTGGAAACTCTATGGTTGACTTGAGTCTGACGGGTCGCCTAACTCGTAGTTCCTCGCTCAGTCACCAGCTAGCGCTTGGATCACGAAGTGGTAAAATGATTTCTATCCGGAATCGCAAGCATCCACTTTTTTCGCATTTCCGCATCTTTCGGCACTTTAAAAACAGAAGTTTCTTGCTTTACACTTTTAACCCCGTTTTGCATTTCGGCACAATGCACGATTTCGTAATTTGTTTCTAAAAACGCAGGTATTCCTTGTGTTGACAAGTCAACTGACAGTTGTCAGAAAATTCTCCTACGTGACGACTTTTGGTACTACGGGCCAGTCGACGCTTAGCGGACTCACTGCTCACATAGGAAACAACCTCGAGTTCCCAGACCTGTGTATACGACCGTGGACCAGACTTAACTAAATTCTCTTGTAAGTCACCGATTTTGATGTAATAGGGCTCTTTCGATTCGTAATCACCATAGACAAAAGCCGACCGCATCCCAACCGGGGGAAGTTGTTTATACGGCTAATAAACAATAAATAACAATAAATAAATGACGATTCTAGTACAATATTTAAAAAAATTGGTAAATGCATAAAAATGCCTAAATTGGACTAGTTTTGGATGGTAATGCATATATTCAATTGAACGGCAGAATCAATATTTATAACAATTTGTTAGTTAACAATAAAAGGAAAAAAAAATTGGCGCAAGGTTTGAGTTTACAGTCGATTTCGGATAATTTAGACTTGATAAGTACGAATATTTCGTCAGTTGTTTATAAAACATTACATATATTGTTAATTAACAAATTAACAATTTCGGATAATTTAGACTTGATGAGCAAGAATCTTTGGTCTATATGCCCGTCAATTGTTTATAAAACATTATATTGTTAATTAACAAATTAATAAACCAGAAAAAGTTGACACTAGGTCGAGTTAAAAGTCAATTTCGGATAATTTAGACTTGATGAACAAGAATCTTCAGTCTATATGCCCGTCAATTGAGAGAAACTTATTTTATTAATAATTTTTGTTGCAAGTACCGCTCTCTGAAATTTTGCTTGAATATTTATTTCCCACTATTCCAACTATTTTCCAAATTTGGTGCAATTCTTTTTGGAAAAAAATCCCTGGTGAACAATCTTAAGGGAGTAAACTGTTACTTTTTTAATTTTGGCATAAATTTCTTATTCTAGGCAACTCCCTTGAAAATAGAATATCACAAAATAATGGAACATTTTTTTTGCAATAACTACGAGGGTGAAACGTGCAACGTACTTTCTGAAAAATGTTCTCAATATATTTTTTTTTTGCAAAACTAAGTGGAACTAGATAGTCTAGATTAAAACTATTGATACAATATATAGAGTATTGCTATATAATGTGATTGAAAGAAAACAACACTCTGTCCCTACCATATGTCCTCCTGCATCATCGATATGATAAATTACACAAAGTAACTTCTTTTATAATATACAAGTTATTACCTGGATTTGTTGTCGGTTTCCTGCGGTGATGTTGCTGATTGTCCAACAGGCTTCTTTCCTAACAGATTCTTTAGTTGAGGAGAGCAAATTATGCAAACACGGTAAAGCCGAACAATTTAAAATAACTTGTGTCTGTACATCGTCTCCTGTCACTATATTGCCCACAGCTCGCAAAGCCGCTGACACCACATTCGGTTGTTGATGCATCAACAACTCTACCAATCTTCTACATACTCCAGCGTCGATAACAGCCTGCAAAATACACCATTCAGTGGGTACTAGATTGAAAACACTAAATTATTACTCTGGACGAAAGAAGTTGTTTACCATATAAATGATTTTTGAAACATTGTCTGTCAATTCCGAAGAAAACATATTTTTATTGATTTATTCACAGACAATAGTTTTAATATCATTTATTTATTCAAGGACAAATTTAATCTAACTACAATTTCACATTTTTGATAATATGAATATGTACCGGGATATCAAAAATTATCTTGGTCAAGGGTGGTTGTGGAATCTAAAACGTGTGTCTTACTTTACGTTTGAAATAATTATGTCATAATTAATTTGAAGTTTCTAAAAGTGCGAAATTTCGCAATTTTATACGAATATTGTAACACTCAGAAGTCTTTAGCGCTTTGGGCTCCGGGATTTTCACGTGGCCTATCGAAATTAGAAGGTTCGAATTATCTAAAAACATAATTGCATGAACGCCAGACGTCCTATGTAATTAGCTACGAACGAAATCATTTTGACATATGCTTCAAGGAGCTCGCTGCGCGTAAGTTAGAGTTTATACATTTTACCTCGGTCTTGTTAATTTGGGACCGTTTCTAACCCCGTGCGACCGGCGCCAGTTGTAATAAAGTGTTTTTCGCTATGGGCCGCTAGCTATTCCCTTTGGTACGTCGCACGTTAGACGCGCGTAGCTGAGATCTGAGAATAGCTCAAACTGTTTTAATTCAATTTTCCTATTTAATGGACATTTATCGAAAAAAAAAGGCCGTCGGGCACGGTCCGATACTAAATCTAACTACATGGAGCGAAAACGGCACGCGAAAAGTCGTCGTAAAGCCGTATTAGGTACAACCAGTTTGCACTTTTCTAACTCGCGTGCTACGGGCTTCTCACGTGAACGTCATTCGATTTACGGAAAATTAACTATTTCAAAACAGTTTTTGACCCGGATTGTGGCTATCACGACCTCTGAAAAGGTTCAAAGTTCACATAATTATTTCATAATTTGTAGTTCATTATTGTTTTACAACTGAAATAAATAGGTATGAAATTTGTAGGTTATTGATGATGTCAGTGTGACAGTGACATAATTATTTCAAACGTAAAGTAAGACACACGTTTTAGATTACACAACCACCCTTGACCCAGATAATTTTTGATATCCCGGTATTAAAAAATTCGTGGTTTTCTAATAAATATTAATATTTCTACAGATTAGTGTCTTACAATTTCAATTTAATGGTTTTGAATTAATGTTCAAAGAATTTACATATAATTCATATCTTATCTGGGTCAAGAATCATTATTATTATTAGCAGCAAAACTTGATTTGTAATTTCGGTTTCCAAGGAATTCAGAGATTGTCATTTCAAAATATTTTTTGAATATTGATAAATTAATTTATTTGCTTTCATAATATCCTAGCCTATATTATTAAGATTTTCTATACTCTCAATTGGATAGATGACATTTAAATTTGCCATCTTACAAGAGCTGCTAGATAACTAGAGATGCTGAGGGCTTGAAGAAAAAAAGGAATTTTTATTCTCGTACTTACCTGAATTTTCTCATTAGGTCCATCAGATAAGTAACTCAGCGCCCAGCACGCGTCAGAGAGCACATCACCATCCGTGTGGAACAATAAACGAGACAAAACTGGTAACCCCGGTGAAACTTTAGTGAAATCAGGCGGGGGATTCTTTCCTCGACAAAGGTTAGATAGAGCCCATACCGCGTTTCTTGTCATGCTCAAGCGATTAGATTTACTCAATAACCTGAAATTTTACATGTTGTTTCGTTCCAACCACGACAGATTAGCGTAAATACTTACTGAAGCAAAGGAACTAAAATGCCAGAATCTAGAACATGGTCTCTGCATTCTGGCGAGTCCCCAGCTATGTTACCGAGCGCCCATATTGCTTGCTCCTATAAAGGTAAATTGAAATAAGGTGTGCATGACAAGATTTTATTTTAGTATTCAGTAAATCTTTAGCCGTGGTGGTTCTTTATCCTTTGATTTTTCTCTTTTCAAATGTACGCAACCTGTACATTATAATCTTACAAGTCCATACAGCTATAGAGACTGTTAGTCCAGGCAAGAAGCCTGGAAAAAAGCCATAATAAAAAAAAGTATATAGTAAGCTAGAATTTCATTTTTTTTTTGCATTTTGTTCCTAATACCCCATAGATCATTCATGACCATCAAGTCCCCCCCCCCCCCAAGACGGGGTTTCAACTCCTCAGAGGAGCATTAAAACCAATCCAAAAGTTTAGAAAATTAATGAATTAAGAGCCGAAAATGACCCCCCGAATGTTTTTTGTTTTGTTTTTATAAGAATGCTCCTCCGAGGTCTTGAAACCCCGTTTTGGGAGGTAGAAAGGTCGACCCCCGCGGTGTTGATAGTCATGAATGATCTATGGGGTATCAGGAACAAAATGAAAAAAAACATTTGAAATTCCAGCTTGCAATATTTTCCGGTTCGTTGCCTGGACTATGTGGCCAACACAAAACCATCACATAAGATTTTAATGAATGATTTTCGCGCATATATCCGATCTAGACGATTTTTGACATGATGTCTGTATATCTGTGTGTGTATGTGTGTGCGTAATCCACTGTGGAGACAGTGTCTGACAGCGGGTGTAATTAATAATCGGGTGAAATTTGTGAGCGAATATTCACCTTCTTCTGTCGTCCGATCAACTTGAAATTTGGCAGATGTTCATCATTCGGGTGACAATATATTACGCCATAAAAAACAAGATGACAAGATATTTAGAATTGGTATATGGGGGTCAGAGATCATTATTATTTAGTCACAATTCAAAAATTCAAGATAGCGAAGAAGATGGAAAACGAGTTTTGTGATTATGATTAGATTCTATTTAAAACTGGTGTATGGGAGTTTTTTGGGTCAGAGATTCATTGTTTAAGTCAAAATTGAAAAATTCAAGATGACGGATGCTTTAGCTGATTATGGTACGATTCTTTTCAAAATTGGTATGTGGGGTCAGAGATCATGATGTTACAGTCAAAATTCAAAAATTCAATATGTGGGTCAAAATGGTGGACAAGTTTTGTGATTATGGTCCGATTCTATTCAAAAGCGATATATGGGGTTTCTTTTAAGTCAAGATTCAAAAATTCAAGATGACGGATGCTTTAGGTGATAAAGGTTCCAATTCTATTCAAAATTGGTATATGGGGTTTTTGGAGTTGTAGATCATGATTTTTTATTTATTTTTAGTACACTTTATTTTATTTTCCGATATATATTTTCTGTTTCTACAATCATCTACATTTGATCAGCAGAAGTGCCCGAAAACCAGTTTGCCAACATAAATGAGGCATGTCATGTGATCAATTGATCAGTTCATTATTGTAATGTACATATATTTGACAAATATTTTCTTTTTAAGATTATTGAATATAAATTTGCAAGATATTATTCCAATTTTGGTTCATTTCATGATCGACTAATTTACGTATTACTTCTGATAAATCAGTTGCAGTTAGCAGAAGTGAATATCTCTCAGGAATTATTTGTTTTTCACAATTTTCAACATTCAAAGATTCATAATGTTGCCAAATAATGGGTGGGTAGCTGTTCAAGATCCAGAAACAGACAGTAAGAGATTTACTCTCTCAGATACTTGGCCCCATACTGAATGTTCCTTATAGTGGAGGTTATCATACCCATAAACTAAGAAAATTTTTTATGTACAGTATTTCACTTCTGTGAAACATCTGTCAAATAATTGTCAATAATCGAGTGATCTGACATTTCCCCTCTTCTATTGCTTTTGGATTTCGAACCCGTTCTTAGGAATGCATTCAATCTAGATTGAACCTCATTCGAAGCTGACGTCACTGGTTCAACAAGAAAATGTTTGGTTTCAAAAAGCACTGAACACGGTTCTTCAAGAAAAAACAGCTTTAATTGTGTTAACTGGGATTATTTTCAATATTTACAAATGTGTTATAATATTAAAATGGAATGGACAATGTATCTTCTAGAAAAATAGCATACATATTTTATTTGTTGTATGAATCTTGGTCAGTACCTTATCTGCTAGACTGCATACTTTTCTATTAGTCGGATCAAATTAGACGAAAAAAAAGCTAGGAAAATTTGCTAAATTTCCCTGAAGGGATTTACAACATTCCCAAAAAAACTAATTCCATTTTTCAATTGTTATAGAGGAATATGATGATGAAGATGAAAATCAGGAAAGCGAATAATTGATATAAATGGTTAGTCATATGGAAAAATCATTTGTAAAATATTGTAAATATAGCAATAAAAAAAATATTCTATTTATTGCAAAAATATGTATATATATTTTTTAGGTTAGTTATTATTTAGTTAGATATTATGTTTAAGTTAATTATTCAAAAGGCTGTAAATATTTTTTATATAACCAATATTTTAATATATGTTTATGATAATAAGTAAATAATTACATTAAAATTTTTTACGTGTCGGTTTATGTTATTCCTTCTGTATTACAAAATATCTTTATTTTTAATTATTTGCCAGTCCTTAATAAAAAATCATTCTTACGGATCAATCATTTATGAGTATAGTATCCTAGTTTTTTCAAGTCATCAAATATACTGATAAAAGCATCGAAATAGTAAGATTACAAAATTTTTTTGATAACATTTAACATTGAATATTGAATCATATTTTCACGACAATGTAGCCAAGTTGTTGGTAATATACTCAAATCCAAAACCATTATTAACAACACCGGAAATTCATATAACAATAGTGAAATTGAATTTTTTCCTACAAAATTACAACGATACATACATACTACTCCATTATAATAAAACTATTGAATCTGGATCGTAATCAGCGACGTCGAAAACCCCCGAGTACAGTTTTCTAGCCATTTTCGTTGAAAATTGCAAAATTTCCTCGTTTTGTCCATTAATTTAATTAATAATTCAATTTTAACATTGTCCAATAACTGGCCAATAAATCGAAAAATGGAAAATCCGACTTCGGAATCCTGATCAGCGACCACGAAAACCCCCCGAATAATGTTTTCTAGCCATTTTCGTTGAAAATTGCAAAATTACCTCGTTTTGTCCATTAATTTAATTAATAATTCAATTTTAACATTGTCCAATAACTGGCCAATAAATCGAAAAATGGAAAATCCGACTTCGGAATCCTGATCAGCGACCACGAAAACCCCCCGAATAATGTTTTCTAGCCATTTTCGTTGAAAATTGCAAAATTTCCTCGTTTTGTCCATTAATTTAATTAATAATTCAATTTTAACATTGTCCAATAACTGGCCAATAAATCGAAAAATGGAAAATCCGACTTCGGAATCGTGATCAGCGACCAGGAAACCCCCCCGAATAATGTTTTCTAGCCATTTTCGTTGAAAATTGCAAAATTTCCTCGTTTTGTCCATTAATTTAATTAATAATTCAATTTTAACATTGTCCAATAACTGGCCAATAAATCGAAAAATGGAAAATCCGACTTCAGAATCCTGATCAGCGACCACGAAAACCCCCCGAATAATGTTTTCTAGCCATTTTCGTTGAAAATTGCAAAATTTCCTCGTTTTGTCCATTAATTTAATTAATAATTCAATTTTAACATTGTCCAATAACTGGCCAATAAATCGAAAAATGGAAAATCCGACTTCGGAATCGTGATCAGCGACCAGGAAACCCCCCCGAATAATGTTTTCTAGCCATTTTCGTTGAAAATTGCAAATTTTCCTCGTTTTGTCCATTAATTTAATTAATAATTTAATTTTAACAATGTCCAATAACTGGCCAATAAATCGAAAAATGGAAAATCCAACTTCGGAATCGTGATCAGCGACCACGAAAACCCCCCGAATACGGTTTTCTAGCCATTTTCGTTGAAAATTGCAAAATTTCCGCGTTTTGTTCATCAACATTGGCCAATAACTGGCCAATAAATCGAAAAATGGAAAATCCGACTTCGGAATCGTGATCAGCGATAACAATTGAAAAATGGAAAAGCACGCATTAGTTTTTTTTCGGGAATGTTGTAAATCCGTTCAGGAAAATTTTGCAAAAAACTCGGAGTCGATCGAAGTTGTCCGCAAATTTTCCCAGCTTTTTTGCTAATATAACTCGACTATATAATTGGAAGCCAAATATGCTACTCTATTTTAATATAAATTCTAACTATGATACACATTTAACAAAGGAGAGTTAATAAATAATTGTTGATTCATCAGCATATCATAGCTTTTATACTTATTAATTTCTAGGGATTCCCGCAAATTTAATTAATTTACTTTTGTGGTTCTGGAAGTTTAGAATTACATTGCAAAATATACACACAAGATAAGCTGAAATGGATAATGAAATAACATATGACTAACCTGTACATCTTCAAAGTCACTTCCCAACAATGCAATGAAAATTGGCACTGCACCAGCTTCAATAACAATTCTTGTTTGAGACGAGGTACCTGATGCCACATTTGTGAGAGCCCATGCAGCTTCAAACTGGAATAAACATAGATTATTGTCAGATAACAGGTACTGGCATTCACAATTTTATAACATTTATTTTCAACAGAATTTGGAATACAATTTCTCTCAAGATAAATTATACTTCCCAATAAAAACAATCCGATCTTACTCTTTAAAGGCAGATGGCAGAATCTACTTCATTTGAAGTGAAATAAGAGCGATTTGAGCAAAACTTATTGTATATAACAACTCTTTACAGTTACAGGAACATTCAGTTATATGAATAAATACTTTACTAATAATATTTAATGAATACTAAGTTTCAATAACCATACTAACCTGTAAGGTACAATTTGTAACATTCCTTAAAAACTCTACGAACATAGGTACAATCCCAGTTTTTATAACTTCTTCAATTGGAGGATTAGGTTCCCGGCTCAATAATTTCCTGAACTTCTGAGTAGCAAGAAGTTGCTCATTTTCATCTTTACTATAAAGTTGTTGTACCATCTCCTGGGTAATAATGGCCAATGTTCCCTGTCCAACAGTTTCATTCTCCAACTGATGATTAAAATGAATAAGTGAATATACTTTGTTCAAAAATCAATGTGACCATACATACTTGAAATGGATCAGAATCTTCTGGTAATAATTGATTTACATTCACATTTCTCCTCTTATTCAATTGTTGCTCCCTTTTTTGTTTGCGTAGCTGAACTCCTTCCTCTTCTCTCCTTCTTCTCAGCTCTACACTATCTAGAGCAGCATTTTTATAGCGATGTTTATGTGCTGAACCCGACATCTAGAATTTAAAAATCATTTTGATAGAATCAAATATAAGAATGACAATCTAGACATATGAATGTGGCTGTCACTACATCATATCCTTGACAATTGATGGAGCAATAATACTTTCAACAACGAATTCTCATATTGCCTACATGTCTTTTGCAGTAAAATTTCAATCAAAAAGACCTCTGGTAACATAAATAATTGTTCAAGTACTATTCTAGAACAATTATCGCCGATACTATAGCTAGCACGTCGAAGTTATTTCTAATTAAAACCAGCCTTGGCAAACTTGTGATTAATGCTATTTCTTCAATCTTATCTTTCAATGTATTAACTCACCTTTTGTTATCGACTATTATAATGTAATTAAATAACAAATCTAGTAAAGCACCATTACCTTCACAAGGCTGAATTTTTTTATACGAACTACGAAGAGGTTGAAAATTGACTCGCTTAGTTCCACTACTAAACGTTGGAGTTAACTGCATAAAACAAAAATCCCTTATTTACAATTTTCTCTATCTGTGCTCTAAAGATCAAAGTTAGGTGTAGCATAATTATGGAATTATGCTATTGTGGCACAATTCCGAGCATCGTGGCATTTTTATAATCTATGTAGCATATTTTTGAAAACATTGTAGCATATTTTCCAAACGGTCTATAACCATTATTTTTAAATAATTTAGGCATTAAATGTTACGTATGGGCTATCGGGTAATATGTAATTGCATTGGAATGCTTTGACATTTGACATTTTTTCACAAATATTACAAAATTTAGAATATTTATTGAACGGATCCAAAGATTAAGAATCTGCTTGCATTACTTTATTTGCCTAGTGTCAGTGAACTTAGTGTTCTATATATTGATAGAAATGTTATAATTATCTGATGTCTTAAATTAGAATCAAACGTGTTTGGATCATTGTGCCTATTTTTATGTGGTCTGCTAAAGTTTTATAATCCACCCGCGAGTACAGTTCTTACCTAATTTATTTCCTGCCTGGGTATATTATTTGATCTAGTATTTTCGCATGACCAAATTGTGTACAACAGTATAAGAAGTGCTTTTTTGCCTTTGGTGCTATTTGTCTATTTCTAAATTTATGTTTTGTTTTTTTAATCAAGTTTTTTGTATTATTCTATTTTGGGATGGCGAAAATGTGCTACTACAGCGAAAACGATGCCAAACAATGTACGGCCATAGAGATCTAAATCTCCATGTGTACGGCTCGCTCATAGAGATGAAGATCATCTCAATGGGTCGCTTCCCAAGCAATATTGCGAGTCATGGGTAGCCGCCCTAATATTATTCTGCTCTACATTAATATCTCTATCCCGATTCTTCTTATTTTATTGGTCCTGAGGTATAGTATAAGCAAAAATGTGCCTGAGGTATCGACATGGGGTACCCCTACCGGCCCTACCTAAGTAACTCATAACCACGGTCGTACATACAGGTCTGGGGACTTGTATGTTTGACATGAGTCTCTTACGCGTCGCCAAACTCGTAGTCCCTCGCTCGGCCACTAGCTGGCGCTTGGATCTCGAAGTATGGCAACAATCACATTATTAAGTAAAATAATTTTTCTCGTAACGCAATATTTACTATTCTGATTTGAGAGAGGAATAGAACTGTTACTCTTGTCAAAATGTGTTACTCACCTTAAAAATAACTTCCCCTTTTTCGTTATATATGACGCACATAAAAGACCTCGTTAAAACGATTTCTTTCCGGAATTGCAAGCATCCACTTTTCTCGCATTTCCGCATCTTTCGGCACTTTAAAAACAGAAGTTTTTTGCTTTATACTTTTGTACCCCGGTTTGCATTTCGGCACAATGCACGGTTTCGTAATTTGCTTCTAAAAACGCAGGTATTCCTTGTGTTTACAACTCAAGAATGACAATTGTCAGAGAATACTCTCACGTGACGTCTTTTGGTACTACGCGACAATCGACGCTTAGCGGTCCCACTTCTCACATAGGAAACAGCCCCGAGTTTCCAGACCTGTATGTACGACCGTGCTCAAGACTCAACTTAATCTAACCATAGAATCTTAAAAATCAATGACTTTGGTAACTAAGTAACTAGTAAAAACAGAAGTATCTTGCTTTACACTTTTGTACCCCATTTTGCATTTCGGCACAATGCACGATTTCGTAATTTTTTTCTAAAAACGCCGGTATTCCTTGTGCTTACAAGTAAACAATGACAGTTGCCAGAGAACACTCGTGTACGTGCCAGAGATCATTCCTCGACTCATGCGCCACCCTTTTGGTACTATGCAACAGTTGACGCTTAGCGGACTCACTTCTCACATAGGAAACAGCCCCGAGTTTCCAGACCTGTATGTACGACCTTGCTCAAGACTCAACTTAATCTAACCATAGAATCTTAGAAAACAATAACTTTGGTGACTAATTGTTATCTAAACTCATGGCTCTATGCAAGTGGTTAAAACTGAGGTTACAAGATAAAATTATTTTAGTATCTAGACCACACTAAAATTAATTTTACATTTAAATAGATATTTATGAATTGTAATGCCTGCTGCAATCATGGAATGTGGTGATTTCAGTGAATTCCAGGTATCGGAACTATTGAAATTATTTATATCACTGGCTCAATCTTAACCTAAGATTTAAAATTCAGGGAACTTAGTTCAATGACAAAACCTGAAATATCCTAATAGTATTTTTTGCAACTAACCTAAGCCTAATAGATATATAACCTAATATTAAGATAGAAGCATAAATTAAACATAATTTGCATACTAAAGGCAAGCAAAAAAATTTTAGGAGGCTCTGAAGAATATGCGCAAAGTAGATGATATTATAGTAAGTACATTAAATACAGTAATACCAACAGACTCTTTTCATCCAGATGGTGCAAGTGCATGTAAGGAGTTATATCAGCAGTTGGAAGACGTAAATAATACGAGAGAAAGTACTATTAAAACATGCATTTCAGTTACAGCCGATAGGGTGAAAAAGTTGAAAGAAGAGAGAGAAATAAGTACTGAAGAGTTTCATTTGTCAAAAGCTTTAAGATCGGAACAAACCAAGGTAGCTCTTTTGCTTCATACAGTTTAATGTTTTGTTATTAACAATGTTCATGAAATTCCTCAAGCGATTAATGTTTGTTATTCTAGTAGATAATTTGTGATATTGTCCTTTTGATTAATTGTCAAATGTTTCATTAGCTTATACAAAAGTAATTACTCTAGCAGATAAGAATACTCATTTTGTTAAAGAATTTAAAAACAAAATTGAAAGAAATATTTTTTCAATAGTTGGTATATTGGTTTGAATCAATTAATATCTATTAACACATGATAATTTTTTATAAGGAGCTTGATATATTTATTTTCAGCTGAGGATGTTGCAAGTAGAACTTACTGTAGAAGACTTAATTAAACAAAGAACTTCCAAAGTTTTTAATGAAAAATGCAGAACATATTTTAAGCCTCAATGATTATTATATAATTTCAATTAATTGTAGATTGTTCTAATATAGAAATAAATTTTATATGATGTAGGTACAATTTTTTTTAATTTTCCAAGACAAATAAGAAACAATCACCCTTATCCATTTTCAGTTTTATAGGGTATCCATAGTACGAACTTTTAATTAGGCAGAATCACAGTCGCACATACAGATCTGGGAACTCCATGTTTGACATGAGTCTCTTACATGTCGCCAAACTTGTAGTCCCTCGCTCAGCCACCAGCTAGCGCTTGAATCGAAGATGGCAACAATCACATTATTAAGTAAAATAATTTTTCTCGTAACGCAATATTTACTATTCTGATTTGAGAGAGGAATAGAACTGTTACTCTTGTCAAATTGTATTACTCACTTTAAAAATAACTTCCCCTTTTCCGTTATACATGCTCGCACTCATAAAAGACCTCGTTAAAACGATTTCTATCCGGAATCGCAAGCATCCACTTTTTTCGCATTTCCGCATCTTTCGGCACTTTAAAAACAGAAGTATCTTGCTTTACACTTTTGTACCCCGTTTTGCATTTCGGCACAATGCACGATTTCGTAATTTTTTTCTAAAAACGCCGGTATTCCTTGTGTTTACAAGTCAACAATGACAGTTGCCAGAGATCACTGTCGTATACGTGCCAGAGATCATTCCTCGACTCATACGCCACCCTTTTGATACTACGCAACGAATGATGCTTAGCGGACTCACTTCTCACATAGGAAACAGCCTCGAGTTCCCAGACCTGTATATAGGACTGTAGGCAGAATATATCAATCGTTATCAAGAAATTATGAACGTTTCCTCTAACAGAAACTATGTGGATGACAAAATCTTCAAAGTTTCTTCACTTCTTTCTCTTCTATTTCGCTATTGTAGTTCTCAAAGATTATTTGCAAGTGTGTGTTATATGCAACACTTTCAAAACATTTTGCACTTTTAAAAACCTCTGAACCAACTATGACCTCAAATCACTTTTAACAGTTAACAGTCTTGCCTGCAATCACATGACCAATTGACCAATACCCTGACTCGCACTTTTGAAACCTCAACCAACTTTGATCTCAAACCAAACAAACCACTTTTAACTGTTAACAGTCTTGCCTCCGATTTTATAATTTCGTCAATGCTGGTTCTGGTTCTATAAATTGTTCAGTTGTTAAAAATCGTGTTAGTTTCTAGTATTATTACTGCTGGCAAACAAAAGTAACTGATAATAGCTTTGAGATATTCCCAAAGTGAACCAGAACTTTAGAATAATCAGTACTTCCTGATGGTATGAGAAGTTAGTTATAGAAGGTTCTATCGTTTCCACATTGCATCATGAGGTAAAGATCCAGATTAAGTGAGCACCGTTGGTAACTTCCTTTATTTTTGTAGTAAGACATTCAAATCAGCAAACTAGTAGGATTCTGCTGATTACGATGGTGAAATCGGGAAAACCATAAATACACATCCCGTTTTTGAGTTTCTAAACAAAATATTTTTTTAATCAAACATGCAATATTTACTGAATACTTTCAGTTACTTTTCCGTAAGATGTGGATTCTTTGCAATTATCGCTTACATAAACGCCGGTATTATAATCAGCGCAAAGCCAATGGTGATCAAAAAAAGCACAATTCATGAGAGCTAACTGCATTCCATAAACTTTATATTGACCTACTGATTATATCTTGTCTTCATATGACCATTATATCCTGTAAATGATATGTAAGAAACAAACATGTTGCTTCACAATTTTGGTTTCAATGCTATTCTAAAAATAGGAGTTTTCTATGTAGGAAAAATACTTCCTCCATTCAAGGGATTTAGACACCAAAATTCGAATATGCAAGATAATAAAATCTTGATGGCTTATCGGATATGAAATTACTCCCAAGTACCAGAGGAATCCATATGAAATATATACAATACGTTTTTGTTCGGTAGTGAAGTACATAAATCAGTTCTTTTCGGAACCAATGAAACATATATTCCAGTTCATTATATAAATAAATTTAATTATTATTACAACAAAGGTATGCTGAGAGAAAAATTAAAAGAATTAATATCAAACAATCCAGTTTATTATGACTAAGCAATTATATATATTTCTACTTAGATTTGTTCTTAATACCTATAATATTCTATGAATAATATCTAGACCTGCTTAGCTTCAGCAGCAGCTTCTTCTCTCAACTTCTTATGCATATCAATAGTTCTCTGGGGGACACTCTCACCTCTTTTGGCAGCTTGCTTTCCACTAAAAATCATAACCAGACAACCAACAACAGTTGCGGCCATCATATAGTTGGCAACCTTGATTCGAATTCTATTTCTTGCTCGGTCCATAACAGATTTCCTAGAATTGGTAAGATGTTCTGATAATGCCTATTCTTCGAAATGAAGCACATTATATAATTGATATTACTTTCAATTCTGTGAATACTTGAGACTATCAACTATGGACACCCAGTAACAAATTCATGTTCTGGAATGAATGAATAGATCATATTCATTGAGTCAGAAATAATTTAGAATGGAATGGTGCAAGAGCTCATTGTAGATGTTCTTTTGTACTTATATAATGTGATTTATGATAATTATACAGAAGTGATCTCAATTCAAGTAACCTTTTTTTTTACTATGAAAAACTATTGTGTATATCTTACCCAACATGACTAGGAACTTCTTGAATTGTTTTATATTTTCCAGTCCAAACTAAAATTTTTTTTTCTAAATTAGTAACTTTATGATTGAAACGAATAATGTCGTCGTTGCTGCTGCATTTTCTCACAGCTGTTGTCACTAGGGAAATTTTCCCTTTATCAAAAATATTCTTCAGGTAAAAAGACATTGCTTACTACGTATTTACTGAGTATTAAAAAAAAAGTAGTTCATATTAAAGGTATTGAATTGTTTTGACTTTGATTTGACATTTTCATATTCCACATAACCTCTCCATTTGACCACTGAAATATATTTATAAGAATATCTCGCAACACTTGGCCATAGAGTTGAGAATCAGGGAATTCCGATGAAGTAATTTTTATCTTAACTAACTTTATTTGAAATTATATTTTTAACATTCATAACTTCAAAAGTACAACTGACAATCAACTATCTTATATGTCCTTCATTACTGTCTTCTAATACTCTTATTACATTCTCCTCTGCAATATGCCCTCAGCTTTCTGTTCCCGTTTTCACCTTACTGTTCTTTAAGACATAAAAAATGACTTCGTGTTTAAACCAGTCATGAGCTGAGGCCTTAGTTGGACCCCATTAGCTTTTATTAATGTGAAAAACCAGTCTTCTAATGGCTCTGTTCGAAAATGTCCTAACAATATGTAATTTAAATTAAACTCATTAAAACAAAACAAAATAATTTCTAAAATTCAACGAACTTTGTGTGGCCATGCAGTATGTGTCGGTGTTATTAATTTATTTAAAGCCGAACCAGACTTCCACGTATCTACCCAACTTAATAAATTTCTTAAAACCTTGATTTTCGAATCATCCTCTAAGTAACCTTTGACAATAGGTTCCTAAAAAATGTCACCTAATCGTTCTTTCGAGGGGAGTTTTGACATTCATTATTTTCCACAAAGTTAATGTAATATTTATAACTTGTTATTTTATTGTTGTTACCATGAAATCTTTCACAGGTATACAGTCTTGTCGTTGCAAGTAATTACGGAATGTGGGCCTCTATATACAGGAATAAGCGCTGGGTATACAGTATCATCTCGTAAAAACAAATGAGTGCAAGGCTTGAGACCTGTGTGTTTGTAAAAGGAGCGGTCTATTTGCTCCGATCGAACTAGCCAAACGTTTCGCAAAATCATCTGTGGGAAAAGGTTCGGAAGATGTGGTAAAAAAATCACCGGGAGTCGCAGGTCTGCGCCGGTTCATTTCCTCTTGGCTTTTTAGATAAATGCTAAAGTAGATTTTATTTAGTGGTTTTTGTTGATTTTTATTGTCACAGGTATCGAAATTTTGATCGCATATTGTTTCATCGATTCCGTTAATTCGATGACTAGTTTTAATTTTCTGATCAACACACCACCACCCTACCCCCCATATATTATAAATAGAAATAATATTATCGAAACATGATATTTATTATTCTTTAAACTATAAAAGTGGACATATCTGATGTCAAACATAGATTATTAATTAATAATAGGTTTCCTTTCGGTACCACCCATCCGGATATCTTCTTATGTGCCATTTACGAAATTCATCAAAGATAACAATGAGGAATCCAAAAGGCAACGAGTAACACCACCTGGAACATAAAGATTCAAATGATTAGTTTAAAAGTTGATTAAAGGATTGATGAATTAATGAAATTTTTAATTCTACAAAAGAAATTGCAAGAGTTGAGGATAAGCGCATTTAGAATAATTTGTTTTTTTTTGGTTGAAAGAGAAAATAGCTATTATCAAAATTGAGATCGACCTTGTCAATAAACGTCTATATTTGTTTACTAATTATACCAGCAATAATCTTATCAGCCCTATACGATACAAGAAGCTATGATACGCTGAATTTATTACATCTTCGTCTTGATTACTATAAGGTCAAGTACAGTTGCATTTTAAAAACTAATAGTTACTCCGCCATTTATGAGTGTATGAACCATAGAAACAGAACTGACACAGTACTACATATTTAACAGCTATTCCTTAAAAAATGAGTGTCATCGTGAGAGGTGGATCTAGGATTTCGTCAAAGGGAAGATTTAACCTCTCATTGACAAAATTAAAGTATTCATTCCCCAGTCATTATCGTCCCCCAGAACGTACTTTCCGACCCTCGAACGGTTTGAATTGCACTTACGAAATACAATGGTACAGGAATATTTTAATGGGATGGCTTTCAAAAATATTCATTTAAAACAGAACTTTCTATTGCTTGAATCCTTCAACCTTTGTGATTGGACGTGTTTGCTCTAGTCAAATTGAAAAATTGCAGAGTTCGTAATGGGGGGGGGGGGGGTGTATCCACAGTAGAACCACCAACGTTCATTCTCACCACAAAACTCCATAATTCTATCACCATTAATGGGTTCATAAATAAATTCGATCTTACATGGCTTCTACTTATTAGATCATTAGAAATAATAAGACAAAGTCTCATCACATCACCCCAAAAAAATTGTTATACGCGCCTGCGTCGATGCTGATTGTACTTACCATCTAAATAAGATTGGGTAAAATTTGAGATAATGCATATTTGGTAGATACGATAGCATGCATGCTACAACAGTTTCCACTATTAAACTTATGTTAAGGATCATGTTGCCCATTCCTAAAACATATTATTATTAAACAATTATTCAAGAACATTTTTATCAATCTATATGAAGACTTTGAATTCAGAGAAATGGATAAATCAAGACAATGGAATGTCTCTCATCCACAACATTAATTAACTTTGCCTAAATTAAGTGTGTGAAACCAACATCATAATTGCTGAAGCAGCTTATTACCGGAAACATTTATTTAAAAATTGATATGTTGATATCAATTTACAAGCAAAAAGAACAGAAAAATTGAATAAAGACCTCAAAGCTTTCTACACCTTCAAATCCTTGAAGATTAGTACAGTACATTCGTACATTGTTTTATTGTGGGGTTTAATAAATGAAATGCAAATTAACTTGATAATTGACTTACATTAAATCGTTTAATGAATCTTACCTTGATGGACGATGGAATTGATTCTGGTTTTGCAAATGATGAGATCGGCCCATTGAGTAACTACCACAGATATCATGAAAGCTGTGTAGCAAGTATATTCCAGTGTTTTCCTCTTTTCGTATGACCACTCCTGACCGTACGAATCTTCTAGATCATTAATCAACGGAGAATCCCACGATTCTCTGATTCCTGTATAAATTAACAAATTTACTTACTACCGAAATCGCGTATGTTCATTTAAACGCGTTTTTCTCGAAAACGGTGAAATTTTGAGATCCTCAACAAGAGTACATTATTTGTTTGAAATAAAATTGTGAACCAGAAAAATGTGTAGAGAAAACAAAAAATTGTTCTCAAACAAGTTAATGCTAAAAGAAACGCCGAAAACTCGTGCATCCAGCGCTCTCTACCGCATAATCTAAAAGTAACTAAACCATCTTATTCTGCACAGGAGGTACAGCAAAATTTCGTTTAAAAAATATTAAAATGTATCTCCGAAATGAAAGAAGATAGGACTTCAGTTTATTTGAAAAATCTGATTATTTTTGTAAAATCTACCGTCCCCTGCATTTACGGGAGGTCTTTCTGGAACATCCTGTATATCAGGCGAACCATCAGTATCAATAGTGTTTTAATATATACATAGTGTAAACTCTATAGTTTATCACTTATTAAGTTATAGTTGTTTCCAATAAAAGACTTTAGTATTAATTTTTATTGTGTTGTTTCACCCATTTCACATTATTTTTCGAAAAATTTAATCCTCGAAGAACTGTCTTTCGACAAAAAGTTTTTCGAAGAAAGGTTAATTCCAAGAAATGGTTTTCGAAGAACTGCTTCCGAAGAATTGTTTTCGTAGAATTTACCGGACACCCCTGCTTACTGGCAGTCGACGCCTATAGGCGCAAGACATTTGGTCGTCACATTTTCAAATATATCCTCCTTTTTTGTATTAAATTTACAAAGAGTGTATTTGCACAACTCTGTGATATAGTAGTTACTTGAAATAATACAAGTACAACATTGAATAAATGGAACACACATTATGATTTATTAGTCACTTATAAAAAGAGATATATCCAAGTACTCTTTATACGAAATACGTACCAAAAAGTTTGGAGGGTCTAAACCCGTGTTCTGCCATTATAGCGAAGTAAACGAAGAAACCACATAAGGCTTCAATGAGTCCGATGTGGCCATAAGCGAGGAAGTACAATTTTCTTGTGACCAATTTATCCTTTTTTGGGTTCCGCGGTGGTCTTAACATAATATCGCTTTCGGCACTTTCGTATGCTAAACTTATAGCCGGAAGCATGTCCGTCAAGAGATCAATACATAGGATGGCCATGACACCTGCATTCAATCAAACAAATTAGAAAAACAACTACACTTTTTTATCAACCTGTAAAATGTTGAAGCAATCGCGGAGTCTATACGCACCTAATGGAAGTGGAATGTCACCGAGTACGAACGCTAAGAAAGGCAAAATTTCAGGAACGTTTGATGCCAGTGTATAAGCAATAGATTTTTTCAAATTATCGAAAATTCTCCGACCTTCCTCAACGCCGGTGATGATCGACGCGAAATTATCGTCCAATAGTATCATGTCGGCTGATTGTTTGGATACTTCTGATCCACTGATACCCATGGCAATTCCGATATCTGCTTTTTTCAAAGCCGGCGCATCGTTAACACCGTCTCCAGTAACGGCAACTATAATAACAAAAATGAAAATAATTATAAGTAGCTCCGACTTGAGGGCATTGTTTAATGATTTAAAAAGAAGGTCAGCTCATATTGCCCTCGTAATTTATGTGACATAATTAATTTTATTTTACACTAACACTCTTTTCCCACTTAACAACGCCGTACCTACTACACCTATAACGGTACAGCTCAAATCATATAGAATCAATTGTATCAATTGTTCTCATTTTCATAGTCATCATATCAAGAATGCACGACATGTCGATATGAATAAAAATCTTCGGGTGACTCCCTTTTATATGTATCAAACACAAAATGTCTTGTCTAGCTTGTTGGAAATACTTCAGAAGATTAGACGTAGCCAGTGATGGAACGTTGATCTCTAAACATAACATTATAACATTATATATTAATGACCTTTCACATGGTCTTTTTTATACATTACATATTTATAAGTTCGAAGCGTTTATGTTACAATCTATATATATATAGTATTTCCTGAATATAACCTTGAAATGGGTGTTTTGCCATATAACAGTCATTCTATCAACATTGTTGTCGTTTAATTTGAAATTTACCGCTGAAGGGAAAAAGCCGGAAGTGGGAGTGGTAGACAACAGCATTTTGACAGATCGGTGATTAGAAAGAGGAGTCGGTGAACGGAGAGTGAGGCAGTGAAAGAAGATTTACTAACGGGCAGTTTCATTAAGTTTCATGTTGTGTCTATCTGTGTTGAATACGTTACAGCATATATGTCATACCAATTGTTCTCATATGCATAGCCGTCCTAGTACAGTGGTAAAATACAGATTTTCATGCCAAATAAGGTCTCCGGCTCGAATATCATCAGTGCTGAAATGATTTTTTTATTCAAGTTATCAATACGCATGAGCGATGTGACGCTAAGAATTATACGGATCTCAAGCGCTCCAGCGATACGAAAAGTAGAGTGGAGGTGTTCCCCAAGTAACTCCATATCAACCTAGACTTTAAAATAGTATCTAGTTGTGTTATGGGGCCAAATACCGGACTGTGACTGGCTGATGTCCCTAGCGGCGAGCCGAATTCAATGTTGATGCTGCAACAGCATTACTAGCTCAGGCGGTAAGACCCCGGCTCCGTACGCTTTTGAGTCCAATAGCGTAGGTTCGAAACTCCAATCGGTAACGTTATTGCAGGTTAGTTTGTTAGATTTTTATATATTTTTGGGTATATTAGGTTAGTAGGTTATTAGAGAGATTGTTTTTGTAATTGATTGATTTTCCTAGTCTTTGTATAAATGTATTATTAGAGTGCAAGTGCACTAGCGAGCATGCATTAGTCAATCACAACCCGGTATTTGGCCACACAACACAACTTGGTTGTGAAATGTAAACATGCAGCTATCAGATTAGGCTATGGTTTAAATCATAATTGGGTAAAGTTTTTCATGAGAATATCGCTTATATGATACACCTAAATTAACCAGGGCAAATTAGATGACATTCAGAATAATATCATAACGCTTACCAATATAGCCCAATCTCTGGAAGCCCTCAACGATATGCAACTTTTGCGTAGGTGATGTGCGTGCAAAAACTATTTCTTGGAAATTATCTAGAACGTGATCGAGTTCTTGATTTGTCATATCACGTAAAGCTGCTCCATGTATCACGATAGCCGTGTCTTTCAATACAGGTGGTAGTGTTTCTATGATACCTATATTCGACGCATCTATGGCTTCAGTATACTGTATGATGCCCACCTTTCTGGCAATAGCTTTGGCAGTAATCTGTAATGTTACAAACGAATGAATCAAGATCCTTTACTTTGAACGGTTTTCTGTTAGAAATTGTTGTGTCGCAACCTTAAGTAGGCGTGTGTGAAGTAACCCTAAGGAGAATGCGTAGTGCGGGTTGCCTTTGTGGACATGCTACACATGCAAACAATATAGTGAGTGTTCGAAGATGGACGGTATCTAGAACGCGGTAAAAAGAATGGTTACAACAACCCATATGGATTGACATGGCAATAAAGAGTTAAATAGTTATTCTCCTGTTTCATTTCGAATCCACAAATAAGAGTAAAGAAATGATTTTATTTCCAAACTACTCTTTGTGAATTAACTACATCAAACAGTGGAAGAAATCATTCATTGATAAGGAAGTCGGAGAGGTGAGAACCACCTTCTGTATCGTACGATTAGTTCATAGTTTACTGGGAAAAAATGCCACCGTGATGTTGAAAAGAAGGTACGACGAATTCATAACCGTTGTGGGTTTTTAATTAACGGCAAAACCAGAAAAATATGTTGAACATAGTTATTAACTAGTAGAAAAGGAATGAAAAGAGTCTAAGAAGACCTGAAAAATTTGAACAATATTATTCCACAAGTTTATAGAAAATGTATTGTGTATCGACGTACTCTTAGCAATTTCTGCCCTTCGAGCCGCTTCGATGGAATATTAGAGTACAGCTTCAACCTACTATTTTTGTTAAATAGCTTGAATCAAGAACAGTTCCTAGTAAAGAAGATAAACTAGTAGCTACTTACAGCTAGTATTGTAACCATAGAGATAAAGAATAGAGTTCTTGACCTCCATAAAAGACCCCATCTAAGAATTTTGAAGAGAGGATATCTCTTTCTCATTCCCGGACCTCTCTTTCTTGTATGCTCCGCCTACTTTCTTCTTATCGAAATGGAGCATAACTGGGTGGGGTATATCGCGAGTGTGTAGAAAGAGAAGTCCGTCGATTGGAAAGAGATAGCCTCTCTTCAAATTACATAGATGGGGTCAAAAAATATCGCCGTCAAGAACTCTAATCTTCATCTCTACGAGTGTAACAGAAAAATATTGCTCGGAACTTATTATTTAAAAATCTTACTGGATGATCGCCGGTAACCATAACAACCCGGATCCCTGCCGATCGACATCTTTCAACAGCGTCAGGTACTTGAGGTCTAGGTGGATCTATCAGTGCCATAAAACCGACGAAACGTAACTCTCTGCGTGGAAAGTTGGGCGGTTCTGCACAAAACTCGTAATTCCTCGTGTAGGATTCATCCAGCAACAAGTCGCAGAATCCCAACACTCGCTCGCCCTTCTCGGCCAATTCCGTGCACGCCTTGTCGCATATTCTACGACAATCGTCTGTCATCTCCTGAGTTTCGTTATTTATGAATATTTTTGAGCACCTTGCAAGGATCCGTTCTGGAGCTCCCTTCATCACGACCAAACACCTGCCGTTACTCAATGCGTGAACACTTATCTGAAATAAGCATGGAAAGTACATTATGATCTAATGAGGAACGCATGGAAACGTGATTTATCGAATGGCCAAAGTATTGGACCGATTCAATTAGATTCATTAAAAAGAATTAAACAAAGAATATGTTAAACTGTTTAAAAAATACATTTTCGAAGAAATAATTTACGTTAGCTTCAGATGAAAGTAGGCATTTAAGAATATTTCCTTCATCTTCATATTTCCATCAAAGTTCTATTTAATTACGAATAGTTCTAATTATTCGATTCATCATCTATCTATTGTTAGTCTTTCGTATTTTTGTAATATCTGCTGACATAAGAAACGGTGTTAGCGAAACTATTTGAATTTCATGTATTAAATTAGTGAAAATCAAACTTTTAATACTTATTTTATTCATGTTTATAATGGATTTTCATCATGTGTTGACTGAATCTATTCAACTTTATCTATTGTTACGAAATGGACACCTTGCTATGATTAATGACATTTCGTGCCTCATTTAACATCTTTCCAACAAAATGTCAAACTGCTTTTCTTCACTTCTATAAAGGTCGTTCAGCAGCGAAATGTACTATCATACTTTTGGCAACGCTGATTTTTCGATTAGAATACTTCAGGAATTTTTCACGAAGCGGAAACATTCAACGTAGGAATCAATCATCTATTTTTACATTGCCAAAATACACGAACTTCGTTTCAGATTTGAACGCAGTTCATAGTTCATTTTGTCAAATAGTGGCTTCTGTGAGTCGGAAAAAAGCAATTTTCGAGGATGCTGAACACGAACTCTTTCTGAGTTGACCGTCACCCCCAAACGGCCAAAACCAACCCCCAAAAAGGGTGAAACGCGGATATACCGACATATTCTGAGAAAAACCGCATCACCTCCCGTTTTCGAGGATGCTGAACACGATGCCGGTACTTTGGAATTTCTCCCAGTCAACCCCACCCCTTAAACGGCAAAAAACAACCCCAAAAAGGGTGAAACTCGGATATACCGACATATTCCGAGAAAAACCGCGTCACCTCCCGTTTTCGAGGATGCTGAACACGATGCCGGTACTTTATAATTTCTCAGAGTCAACCCCACCCTTTAAACGGCAAAAAACAACCCCAAAAAGGGTGAAACTCGGATATACCGAAGAGCACCGCGTCACGTCCCATTTTCGAGTGTGCTGAACACGATGGTGATTCTGGATCTTCTGCCCGAAGCAAACTAACCGCTGAAACGGACAACAACTACTCCTTTGATACCCTGAATTTATGAAGTGGATAAGAAAAATCCGATAAGAGAAAATGTATAATAAATCATTAAATACACACCGGATGATGTTTCCACATTTGTTGACTGACTGTTCACCCTGAAAAATAGGCGTATACATCGTGTCTGGCTAGGTTATTTGGTGGTTTTTAGGTGAGAAAATCTCCTGTATGGAATCAGTGGTACAATTTTACATATTTTATTTTATTAGATCATAAACATTTTTATTTCACGCGTACAATTACTTATAACTATATATACAAATATAAAACTGTTTCATTGACGCATATAACTACATATCCACTATATATCCATATAAAACATTTTTTTTCATCCCTTTCGGGGGTTGTTTTTTGCCGTTTAAAGGGTGGGGTTGACTCGGAGAAATTCCAAAGTACCGGCATCGTGTTCAGCATCCTCGAAAACGGGACGTGACGCGGTTTTTCTCGGAATATGTCGGTATATCTGCGTTTCACCCTTTTTGGGGTTTGTTTTTGGCCATTTAAGGGATGGGGTTGACTCGGAGATATCCCAAAGTACCGGCATAGTGTCCAACATCCTCGAAAACGGGAGGTGCTGCGGTTTTTCTCGGAATATGTCAGTATATCCGCGTTTCACCCTTTTTGGGGGTTGTTTTTGGCCGTTTGGGGGTGAAATATTTTCATATTTTTCCGACTCACAGAAGCCACTAAAATTGAACACTTAGTAGAGCAAATGAACCTCTACTTTTTCTATGTGAATGGATTTTCATGAAACCTTCGGCATTCGCTTCATTTTTTAACCAATAAAGAACGATGCCCTTTAGATTTTGTCAATAATTGTTACAGGGGTTGGTAGCAACCCCATTTTATATCTTCGAGTTCTCAACTGAATTGCTGCAAATGTACGTACAGGGGGTTTGAGGGATCGTTGATTATGAATCCGGTGAGAAAATTCGAAAATTCAGAATGGCGGCTATAAAATGGCGGGTTAAAATATAAAAATGCATTTTGCAGCATGACTGTTGATTTACATAACATACAGAATGTTTTTCAATAGTAAATGAACTATACAATTCCGGATATTAATATATACGTACATAAGTTACATTATTACCTGATATTTTGTGGTGGAACTGAAAGGAATTTCTAAAACTTTAGGATTATTTTTTCTGAATTCCGTTGGTGAACCATGATCTTGCGTCACTTCCACGAACTTCAAAATGGCTTCCTCTGAAGCGTCTCCGCGAACTTGTCTTTTTTGAACTGGTTTCGATTCTTCGCCATGAATAAATTCTGCTCTGTTGCACAAAGTAGCACATCGCATGAGACTGCTGAACCCTGAAAGATCATATTCATGAACGTTTGCTGTTTTAATGTTTAATGTTAATGCGTCACGCATTTTCAGAAAAAAGACAATACATCTGAAGGATGAGCCAAATTTATCTTTAAGATTTGAATTCGGCGCTGTTTGTGTTGTATGGACTTTGGAAGTTGCATATTGTAATTGGTACTCTCAATATGTGATGAGGGGAGAATGTAGGATCTGATGGAAATATTACCTTCGCTGTTTCTATAATCATCGGCGTTGTTTTGCTCGGTCGTCACATCAGCATATCGAATAGCATTGTTACACCAAAAGTGAGAAACAGTCATTTTATTCTGCGTTAAAGTTCCAGTCTTGTCAGAACAAATGACTGAAGTGGATCCTAGTGTTTCAACAGCTTCCAAATTTTTCACCAAACAGTTTTTTGCAGCCATTCTTTTTGCCGTTACCGATAAACATACAGTAACAGTGGCCAGTAAACCTGAAAACAAATGATTATCGCCGTCATACAAGTTTCAAATTGATGCTTCCAAATTTCAAAGTTCGAAATACATAATACGTAAACAATACATAATATGTAGACAATACTAGATGGCGAATGCCGATACGGTATCATGGCTCAGAATATGAAACAAGTATTTTGATTTAAGGACACACTAGTATTCAACACATTATAAGTATCGACTACACATTCTTGCTTTGAATGAAAGAAAATGAAAATAGGAGAAGACAACGTAAATTTGTACATTTACTCGGTCTCACGACTTTGTTTAGAAAACTTGTTGAAGAAAAACTAATCCATCAATATTGAAATTGTCTCCTATACGCTAGTATATAATACGTATAATGAAGACGTTTCTATTTATTTTGATTACATCAACAGTTTCTTTGGAAGTCAAACCACGACTATTTAATTTCGTTAAGTATGCAAGCTTTGTTCGAAATCAATATATCTCACTTTACTTTAGGATGTTTTCTTGTTAATAGACGAAATTATTTCATCAGAACGAAACCAGTGTTATATTGAGACTTTAATTTCTTCTGGAGAAGGTTGGACGTTTAACTGATCACCCGAGAATCTATTATAAAAACCAGAAATGTGTTGTCTCTTGGAAAATAGATAAATAGTTTGCGTGGAAAGTTACTCTTCGCAAATCATTTGATTTTGTTATTGATTCTTATATAATTGTTTCGCATTTGATTAAAGATAATGAATTCAATTTTTTATTTCATCATTTTTACACAACCAAATAATATAAAAATTAATGATGTTTTTAAAAAAATGTAAAATAAAAAAATTTCAGTTTCTGAAAATCGAACCAGAGTCTGTTCGGTTGGAGTCGGATGACCTAGCCTCTAGACTAGACCATATTACCGTTAAATATAAACTGTTAAAGTGCAGTGTAAATTTAAGTTTACTTCGATAATTGTTTTTTGTTGTTATTCTTGAACGATTTCGTTGAAAGCAGTTTAAAATTTGTAATTGAATCGGTTCAATCTATACTTTGGGAGTGATTTTTATAAATTTTCAATCCTTCAGAAAAGGGTGTCTTTATTTCACGATTTCCCTGAAAAACAATAGAGCTCGTCACCGAACTGCAAATGATTTTTTGTCGAAATTTGAATATGATAGGGTTGTTCGTTTTTGAGTTATCGTATAGACAAGTTTCCAGACAAGACAGACGAATTTTTCGAAGCTGCTTAAAATTCGTTGAAAAATACTATGGTGGAGCAATTTCAGTTATAATTGTAGCAAATCTGCCTTATTAATTATCAATTAGAATTCAGTTGGTTATCAAAGAAATTGTTGAATTCAAGCTCATGTTAAGAACACCCACCCATAAACTTATATAGGAATGGTTTCTTTTATATAATTATGAACAAGGCAAGTATATGATTTTATTTCTAAGTACAGTCGTCCTGCTTAAATTATTACAGTTGCTCTTTGTATCTGGGGAAGTCGAATAGGTTCCTCATAGTTTCAATAGAAAATCATACGTCACGTATTGCTTTCTGTTAGTTAAGATATAATTTATGATCAGATTCGAAACGGCAGGTTGATGGCTTGCTATGGTTTAAACAAAGGTTTTTACCCTTGTCTTTTCCTTTGAAGCTACAATCTATTCACGTAACCATAACATAAGACGTGCAAAACGCGGTCGTTTCTTGTCTAAGATGTAATTAGAATATTAACTTGATATTATTTTCTTTCATAACTAAATTCAAGGTCATAAAAATTAAGGTCTCGTTAACATAGAATAGTTTTTTTGTATCCAGCTCACTAGAAGGGGACAAGCCTCTCTCTCATTGGGTGAAAATTACTATCCCCAAATATATTGGGCAAAGAGGAGTGGTTATGCAAGCTTATGAAAAATCAAACTCACCATAGTTATATTCTAACTTCTCCAATTAAATCTTGCTTTGACTATTTCAGAAATAACTTAATTCATATTTTATTAAACTTTCCAAGTTTTCTAGTTAAGCTCGCGTTGTGGTGTTTATGGTAGAATTTAGAATCAAGTCAATTTGCTCAATACATAAAATTTTAGAATTCTTTGAATAATTAAATTCATAATAGTTATATTGATATTAATTGATCAAGCCAAATGATATATATGAATTTGATAAAATAAATAAATTGATAACCATTAGAAAACCAGGGAAGAAGCTCGTTATTACATTGGCGCAGTCGGAAGAGGCCCATTATTACATAGGACTTGTTTTAATGTTTTAAGAATAGCTTGAGTAAATGTAATATACTCTTCCGACTTCGTCGCCTTCATTATAGGTTTATGGAACGTTTGAGGCGATATACCTTCTGGTACATTGGCAACAATGATACCAATTAAGAAGAGGGAAGCCTCTATCCAGGAATAATTCATCGCCAGAGCGGCTGCTCCGAAAACTACTCCCAAAAAGCAAGCCCACACACTGATGATCTTCATGAAATGTTCCAACTCTCTAGCTATCGGCGTCTTGTTCGGCTGTAAACGTGCCGTCAATCCAGCAATACGACCCATCACCGTTTGATCGCCGCACGCAACCACGATTCCTGCAAAAAATAAAAACTAAATCACTATGCATAAGTTACGGAACTGGTCAAGAAGGTGTACCTTTGGCTGTGCCTTCAACAGCGTTTGTCGAGAAGAAGACGAAATTTTTCGTTTCTAGCAGATCGTCGCTGGTGCATTCTGTGGTGCGATACTGTGGTTCGGACTCGCCAGTCAGTGCGGAGTTGTCCACCTGAAGAAATATACCTTAGAAAAGTTAATTCGTGTCCCCAAAGAAGTTATGCTTGGTCTATATTATATCTATTGAGAATAAAGATACGACCTCGAACACTTTTGATGCATTATCAGCCTGGTAAGCAGAAGAAGTCTAAGGTACTTGCGGGTAATATGGCCCATAACATTAGCAGCAGGTTGTATGGCTCGGACCATATAGCCCAACAATGAGCCATATCACCATCAATTACTACCAGAAAGTGGATTCACAAATTGTTAATCTCTCTTTCAGTTCTACAATGGGTAAAGTTTGTCGAAATTTGCGGAAACAATGGTTTCACGAACAACTTGAGAGTGCTATAACAACTGTGAGAAATGGCGAATTTCAAAGAGCAGTTTACTCTAGATTTGAAATATCCAGAAGCAATTTACCATTGAACAGACTGGGTCGTCCCAGCATTGTGACTCAGGAACAGGAAAGAGATTTTGTTCGGCGGATCAAACGATACTGCGAGGTTGGATTGCCTCTTACTCCAAAATTTGTTAGTCATCAAATGTTTCGATACTGTGAAAGAAACAATATCCCACATACCTTCAACCGAAAAAAGGAAGTTGCAGGTATGCACTGGCTTTATTTTTTCATCAAAAGGGCTCCAGATTTGTCAATACCGATATTTTAATGCGTTCCAGTTAAAGATGGTACATCACAAATCTCACATGGAATTTTCGATTGTGGCGCCATCTGTTTTATTTTTCACTTTGTACTCGTATAATATGATAGTCGCAAACTATTCCTACTTACTTTAAAACTTTGGCTTTGGGTAATTCGAATGTCCGCAGGAATCCTGTCCCCAAACTTCATATCTACAACATCACCCACCACTATCTCCCTGGATACGATGGTCATTATTTCTCCACCACGAATGACGTTTGCTTTTGGTGGAACCATATTCGCGAAAGATTCCATGATCTGAGTAAAATATATTTGTATCACAACACAATAGCTTGAAATGTATTTTGCTTTAGGAATAAAATAGTTGTAATAATAATAATGTTTTAATACTCACTTTTTGACTTTTGTGTTCTTGGAAATACATGAAACAACCAGTTACTACAACGACTGTTACAAGAACACATCCCAGAATCAAGTTATCTGTATCTGTTTCATGTGTCGTTATTTGACGGATCAAAAAAGCAGTAAAACACAGTAAGGCACCTATCCATAACAGTAGCGAAAAACCTAAAACATCATTTCGTGAAGCTAATAGTATGTGAGTTTTCGAAAATCAACATACAATGATTTCAGATGACATTAGTTGCAATCTAGTAATAATGAAAATGATTCTTGACCCAGGCCAGGAATATATAAATTCTCGAGAAATAGGTCACACTAACACAAATGCTTATTATTTTCGTTTTTACGTACGTTTCGGTTTCACGACCATAATCAAAAGACGTATCAATGTCTAAAACGCGATTTCTTGAAACTAATTGTATCAAGCACAAGTCTCCTTATCGCAATAATTTCAATTAAAAATGGCCAAGTCGCCGAAACGTACAGAAACGAGTAATCGAAATTATAACACATTGATGTTTTAAGTATATGAATATGTATCAAGAATACACTGTATAGCAATTTCCGTATAATATTCGAATTCATTTCAAGCAATTTTTTGATTAATTGAAAAAAAATATGACGCTCAAGTATCCACTTTCGAACGAGATGTTAAAGATTTATGAGGTAATAGAAAATGTTGTCCGCCCTTATTAGAATTATTGCTATGTCAGCATTCTACCTAGAATATACTTTTAATATTATAAAAACGCATGTGGGAATTTGCAAGAGTTTTAATTAATTAAATTAGTATAAATCTGACCTAATGATTGAACGTCTGATCTATGATTTAGAATTTGGAGTCACGTTCTATGTAAATCATCTCCAGAATATATCTTTAGTTAAAATATTAACATTTTTGTAATCGAATGATGGTTATAATTAAAACAATGTTTAGCAAGGGCGTAAAGACGAAAATAATAAGCATATATGTTAGTGTGACCTATTTCCCGAGAAGTCACAATCTACTAAATACTAAAACTTAATCTTTACCCTAGAACGAGGTTCATAACATAAGTCTTATCAGAATCTTATATATTTTGACAACTAAGTTTCAAATAAGGGAAGCATGTAGTCACTTTTTAGACCAAATCAGGAACTACATCCCTCGCATGGAATTCAAATAATTTTTTGGTAACTACTCACCATGTGTTAGTGTTCTGATAAATTTTATTATTTCTGGTGTTTTTGTGGAAGGGGTCAAGGTATTCGGTCCAGTTTTCACCAAAACTTCCGCTGCTTTGGCTATAGTCAGTCCAATTTCCCTATCTGTTTCTAATCTTCTACATAGTTCGCCTGTGAAAAAAAAACTATAATAATAATATTGTTTATTCATTCAGTCATATATTTTACAATTTACATAGGGAAAACTACAATACTAACAATAATATTATTCATATTACAACGTTAAATTTTTATTGGTGAATAACATATGTTGAAAAACCCATTAAAACATCAAGGTCTACCATGGGCATTTTTTCTACATTTTAAATCACGTATGATTATTATCATTACTTACAATACAATATGTTATATGATAGAGCATGGTATTATTAATAAGGTTTAGTGTTGTTTGTGTGTTTGTTGTTTTTATAATTTAATCTAATTTATTATAAACATATTCAATTATTTTCAATAATACTATCGACAGTGTGATACTATTGATTTTTATATTTGTTTAAAAAATATCTTTCAATATTATAGACGAGTTTAGAGTGCTTATATAGACTATACATTTCAGGCAGAGAATTCAATACTTTTCCAATTAAGTATAAGTGAAGCAACATTCTTAGTAATGTATATCTTTAGCAATTTGTTTGTTTTATTTCGACAAGTATGAACGAGTAATAGTGTTTAGTTAAAAATATAGTTGCCTAATATCCATTGAATTGGTTCCGGCGAATGAAAGATTAGAAGGGAAGTATGATTTTTAGGGAACATATTACTTACAGAATTTTCTATTGAGAAACATCAAGTTTTTGTTCAGATGACATGGTAATACTCCTCGCTAGTTGAGAATAACGTAGCTTAATCTTGAATGTACTAGTGCATAGTACAATCATTATTATGAGTTGAGTTTTATCTAACATTAATTTAAAGTATTTAAAATTGTGTTACAAATACCTCAATGATTTGGCAATATCCGCCATATGGCTATCCCACTTCAATAGTGGGTCAATTCGACCTCCTAGATACTTAATTACCTAAGTTATTTTTATATTAAAGATCACCGAGTCCTTTACAATTTCTAACTTCTCATACGGTGGCAGATTATATTTGAAGCTGCAGAATGTTTTTTTCAGTTATTGTCATTAGTTTATGGCTGAACCCGTTTGTACTTTTATACATATGATTTTCAATTAGTAGCTTAAGGCTTTCCCAGTTAGTATGAACGTATAAAATGGTTGTGTCACCAGCAAAGCTAATAATTTTTACTTGACTTGATATTGAATACTAAATTTATGTAAATAGAGAATGAAAGAGGTCCCAGGACCGTTCCTTGTGGTATTCTATATTTCACTATATCTCTTGACTTATCTTTCCACGAACAACTTGTTTCCTATTCGTAAGATAGTCAGCAAGTAGATCAGGCGCATTTCTGAGTGCCCGAGCACTCTTGTAAAGATTCGCGTAAGAGAAATAAGCGTTTAATCACTTGGAGTATTAAGCAAATGGACTAAAGTCATTTTATTGAACTATCCTTCGTCTTTTCCTTCTGAATTCTTGACTTTAACTTGTTGCATCCGATTTTGATATTGAGTGGGTTGTCCATCAGTTGCATCACGTGAATAGAAAGTTACAGCACTTACAATATGCTATTTGGATTTTTTAGCTCAGTTTATTATATTTCATGTTTAATGTCCTATAACTATGTATTATGAGGAGAATACTCGACCCATACCGCTTAAAAATGATATATTATGCATTTGTTGAAAGTCTACTACAATATGGTATAGTTGTATGGGGTAGAGTGGGGAAAATACTTCATTGGGAAATTAAAATAATGCAAAAAAGAATATTAAAAAACATACGATAAACCAATAAAATTCTCCACGGATCAAATAATATCTAAATTGAGTGAAATTATGGATCCAAAACTATTATTCATTTAAAACTTATTGATCTTCCATTTTAAAAATGACCACCCAGTTACCAAAAATTATTAAGAAAATACTAATAATTTCTTCCTATTCATGGAGCGTAGAGTTAATAATAGGTTATGAAGTTATGATAATATAATGAAAATTTTAATGCGTTGTAGTTAAAGTTTGTTCATCATATGTAACATGGGATTTTCGATTGTGGCACCATCTGTTTTATGTTTCAGGAACTTTTCACCTTCCCTTCGTATAGTAGTTATGAAGTGAATCAGCACAGACAAGTTGCAGAAGGAACTTCAATAGATAACTTCTTATTATCGCAAAATTTTCATGAATAAATATTATTATTATTATTGTATACCTACTACTCGAATATTTGTTGACAATCAATTGAAAAAACAAAAACGTTGTTGGATTGAAGTTGTCACCTCCATTTTGTTGTTTTGTTGAGAAATAAATACTGAATTCTCATTCATAATAATTAACATTGTAACAACTAGAAACACCTTATTGTGGTTCTTTTCGTGTTAATATTAAAGATGATCTTTCCCGATGGAGAATAATAGCTTCGTTGCGTGCGTATTCGTTCTGAATACTAAGTATATTGAAACGCTGTATAAAAATAGGCGCAATAAATCGCATACACACCTTCATTTGCCTTGCCTTCACGGATAATTGTGTTGTTATTTGCAGAGTAAATACTCCAATTTGATCTTGTAGTTAAGTTAATATTTATTGATGTATGCTCACCTATATATTTTATGAATGTTTCATAGAATGTGTTCTGTGAAAATGTTTCGTCTTTCTAATTGGAGTTTAATCCATATTTTTAATTGCAATACTGAGAAAGTATTGGCTATAACAAACAACTGAAAAAAAATGAATATTTGTGATCTTTGCAAGTGTTCAACTTCTATCAATTTGGATCTGGCTAGTGAGGTTGTTAAATAATTCTTCCAACGTTATATTTTCAAAAATGTAAACATTCTTATATCTATGGTTTCGGCGTTTACGTAGTGTAAATTCATAATACTTCAGAAGTTGGAGAATAAAACTCAAATTTTACACAAAACTTTTAACATTTAATTTAAAAATGCTGACAAATTGTTTCACCACACTGTGGCATTATCGCTTTGATAATGCCACAGTGTGGTGAAACAATTTGTCAGCATTTTTAAATTAAATGTTAAAAGTTTTGTGTAAAATTTGAGTTTTATTCTCCAACTTCTGAAGTAAACATTCTTCATATTTGCCTTAACATAAATCTTTTTTTTTAATGTTTGTTTGCACGTTGATAAATGCACGTTCATGTATTAACTCATCAACGTCCTTGTGCACCCTATAAGTTCATTGTACGAATGTGATAATAATTGTGATTGAACTACAATACATACATAATATGCTTATTCTATCAGCTGTGGGCATTCGGTGTCTATTTACATGATATTCTCTCAGTATTTCTTTGCTCTAGTTGTATTATCTGTGAATGACAATGTGCAATGAAATGAGAATGAGAAGTCAGAAGCGTATATTGCATTTACTCAAGCTATTTCTAAATTCGTCCTACAGCAACAAATCTTGCACCCTAGTATTTTATAATCAACTTTTAACCAAATTTGAAAAAATTCGTCTTTCATTATGTTACGAAACTTGTATACACGATAACTCAAAAGCGGAAGGTCCTATTTTGACAAAAAATCGTTTACTGTTCGGCGACGGGTCCTATTGATTTTCAGGGAAATCGTGTAATCAACATCCCCTTTTATAAAGGGTTGAAAATTAAAAAATCGTTACTCCTAAAGTATACATGGAACGTTTGAAAACAGTAAATTTAAGTTAATTTATGTCTGCATTCTCCCCAATGTCAAAAAAATTGTTCAACGAGAACAACAACAAAAACTATTATCGAAGTAAACTTGAACTTACATTGTACTTCAACAGTTTATATAGGTTTATTGGCGTTGTTTTCTAAGTGCTAGGATGTCTGCGGTAGGTATTTTTTTGTACATTTTCTTAAAAACATTATTAATTTGAATATTGTTTAGTTGTGTATAGATAATGAAATCAATAATTTATTTAATCATATCCTTACACAAATGCGAAGAGTATCTTATTGAATGTGAAACAATTATATGAAAATCAGTAACCAAATCAAATGATTTGCAAATAGTATCATCTATCCTCCAAGCAGCAACACCATATCTAGCTTCTAATTTGGCTATTCTATTAGAAATTTTTCAAGTAGTTACAAAGGACCCCGCAAATTCCTTACGGGAATTGGGTCTCGGTGGATATTTCTGAATTTTTGATATGATGTAGTCCATGTAATTCTGAACAAATTTTATTCATGCGCAAACCCCGAGAAATGAACAGTTTTTCCGCTAGGGGGGGTTATATTTACATTTTACTCATAACAGACTTATTCATTTCTGAAGGCGAGTACAAAATCCTTACATGCTTTACTCCAGCTTATGTTGCATAATATTGTTCTTCTTCCATGAAGGAATGTTGAAGCCTCCCCTATCCCCCCAACCCCCTCTTTTGAGAAAATAAAAAATACTAATTCCTGGGTCACTTCGAAAACCATTGGAAAATGTTTAAATAAGCTCAGATACGGAAACCGCACTTCTGTATCATAATTGCGTCTGTTATCCACATTTTGCCGGATAACTATTTATACAGCTATTTGACGTTTATTTGCATTTTTGTAAGGCGGGAAGATGGCTTCAAATGATCTCGATTGAAATGGACGCATACGGCACTTCTTATGAGTCCTTCAATTTCTACGCTTGCTTGAACTACATTCGCTTCCTCATTTTAATGAACGCACGTTTATCAATTGTAATTAATTTAGAGGCGGCTATGAGCAATCTTTTATATTGCCCTAAGAACTGTCAAAACTTATGCACTGCGTCTTGTCATCTTGTCTATTAGTAGTAATTATTGTTGTGCTTTTCTGCATTATTGTAGTTTTATTTACTGGTTGTGGTTACTAAAATTAATGACCACCTAAATCATGGGGATTGTTACGTATGCGAGAGATCTATTCGGCCAGCGCAAGTATCAAGAATTGATGGAGTAGTAAACGCAAATAAACGTGAAATAGCAGTTATCTGGCGAAATGTGGAAAACAGACCTCCTCTAAATGTTGATAACGGACGCAATTATGATACAGAAGTGTGGTTTCCTTATCTGAGCTTATTTAAACATTTTCCAATTGTTTTCGAAGTGACCCAGGAATTAGTATTTTCTATTTTCTCAAAAGTAGGGGTTGGGGGATAGGGGAGGCTTCAACATTCCTTCATGGAAGGAGAACAATATTATGCAACATAAGCTGGAGTAAAGCATGTAAGGATTTTGTACTCGCCTTCAGAAATGAATAAGTCTGTTATGAGTAAAATGTAAATATAACCCCCCCCTAGCGGAAAAACTGTTCATTTCTCGGGGTTTGCGAATGAATAAAATTTGTTCAGAATTACATGGACTACATCATATCAAAAATTCAGAAAAATCCACCGAAATTTTTTGGTGGGGGGGCGTTGATTTTTGAAATACAAGTGCGGATTCCGTATTTAAGCTCATTAAAACATTTTACAATGATTTTTGAAGTGATCCAGAAAAAGGTATATTTTTTTTATTTAAGGGGGTTTTGGGAGAAGAACCATATTATGCAACATAAACTAGAATGAAGCATGTTAAAATATTTTTCCCGTCTTCAGAAATAAATAATAGTCTATTAAGAGTAAAATGTAAATATAACCCCCCCTAGCAGAGAATCTGTTCATTTTTGGGGGTTGGCGCAATGATAACATTGTTCAGAATCGCATGGACTACATCATATCAAAAATTCAGAAATATCCACCGAGACCCAATTCCCGTAAGGAATTTGCGGGGTCCTTTACAATTTGATGTTTTAATGTGATCTAGCCATACTGTCAGGTGTGGCACGAGACTTCATAAAGCAAAAGTTGTACCTCCCACCCGAGTGTATATGCACTCTAATAATACATGTGTTCAAGGTTAAGAATAATCAAATCTGTATAAAGAAGGAGCATCAAACTATCAATCAAATTACAAATAAATGCTAACCTAGTATATTAAAAAAAAGATATAAAAATTAAAAAAAATAATACTTCAAAAGTTTGACAAACTAAGCTGCGATGACCTTGCCGCTTGGAGTTTCCAAATTCGGGAGCAAAATGCATTACCACGGTTTTAACTGCCTCAGCCAAAACCGTCGATGCTGGGAGCATGTATTAACTAAATAGGTGGGAGATACGACTTTTGCTGAATAGTCACTCCTGTGTTTGGCGATATTTGAGGTAATAGCTTGGGCAAGTTAAATCATGACTATGTTTCTGAACTGTATCGGCCCCATAATATACGTTGCTGATTGACTTGTTTGTTGTAGGGCCAGTTGTACCATCATGAGCTAACTCATGAGTCCGGTGACCTACAAGTTAACCGTTGACTATGGTTCAAATATAAAAATGTTGTACAAACTGAAGTTGACAGCTGGTAAGTTAAACCACGGTTAATTATAGTTGGTGGTGCTTGTCACTAGAAACACCGTTGACAATGGAAACAGTTACGTTTATTGTTTATTTTATAAGCAGCTGATGAAGAGTAAGCATTGTTGAAATTGAAATAGTTAGTTATTATACACCGTTAGATTTTTTTGGAACAGGAACATGTGCAGATTTTCTCTGAGAGGTAAGGAAAAGCTATCAATTACGAAAACAAACTTTCCAATAATCTAGTTAGGGCCGCTATATTTGAACTAGCAGCATGTCTTCAGCGGAAACTGCGTGATTTCTAAAAGCAATTGTAGAGGTTATTATTTGGAGCATTTTGTTACATTTCAAAATAAACCTATTAATTGGCGATTTTATTTTTATCGTGTCTTGTACTTCGTCGAGTATTAGATGCACTGAGTGTTTGGCAAGGCGGAATTTATTGAATTCCCCTTCTCCCCATTTTTGGAAATGATTTTCTCTCTTGAATTTTCCGAGGAATTCTTCGCAGTCCTTCGTTAATCGCTTCAATCAGCTCCATAAAAACCTCCTTCCTCAACACATTCTTTGTCCATGACGATGTCAGAAATAACACAACTTTATAATTCAAACGCCAAACCAAAAGTGAGGTTACATTTGCCTTGAAGCAAGGTTAACCTACCAAAGTCGGTAGGTAAGATAATCAGTCAGTTAACTATGCTTCGAAAGCTTAAAGGCTGTGTCAAGTCAACGGTCTGACAAGGCACACCCGTTAAGTATGAAGTATGACCAAGGGTCGGACCGATCAGCTGATCGGGTATATTGGTCACATTTCAAACCTGCCCTCGAAGTTTTTGGGATGGTCAGGCAGAGTCAAGTAGGACGAAATGATCAAAATGAGTTGGAAATTATAACCTACAAAACAAAGTCGTAAAATATTACAGTTCTTCACTTCAGACGAATTATTATGGCAGACAATAATATGAAGGAATTACACAAAGTGATACTGAAACATAATAGTGGCAATAAATTTGTTGTATATTTATCAGATTATGAGATTGACACGGCTAATAAAGGTTTGTAGAAATTATGAACTAAAAGTAGGTACTCATTGGAGGGCCATGAAAGGTGGAAATCATAAAACTAATGAGTTCTACTTTTGATGTTCACAGTATTGATAATATATTTCCAGACCCAACATTTTTCGAAGATATCACCAACAAATATTATTCTTTTCATAAAAGAGGTTTAATGACAGCACATAATAATGATTCATCTGATGAAGAAAATTGTGTTGGACGCAACATAATAGCAGATGAAAGTATGGAACAGACTTTTGTACTTGACGAAGAACTTTGTTCTAATGGTAGGTACCTCTAAGAGAAAAATTGTGCACAAATGTGTGTTTACTGGCATTTTGAATATGTTTCATAGTTCATGTATTTTCAGACAATAGCAACAATAATCGGTTCATTTATTGCAATCACAGGGATATACAGTTACCTGCGAAATTTGTGACAGAAAATGGAGAGGATTACAGACAATGTATAAAAGTACAGAAAATGCTTCTGGCAGTGGAGCAATCAACTGGGAATACTATAGCAAAGTTCAGGAAATAGTAGCTGAAGATCCTTCTTATAACCCAGTTACAACAATCTCTGCAGGAGTGGAGGCCATAACAAAAGTTAACAAAGATATCCATAAAGGAGAAATTAATAATGTTGAGACATGTTTAAAGAAAACTAAACTTTCAAAAGAATATATTGAGTCAATTCTCTGTTGTCAATGAAAATCTCAAAAGTCTTGATGACACAATTAATAAATTAGTAGGTGTACAGGAACGAAGAAATGAAATTTTAGATCGACTGGTTTCAAGTTTGGAAAACCATTCTCACATTGAATAATCAACATGAAATAGTTGACAAAGTTTTTGATATATATATTTTTATTTCCCAAATTTACATGATTTTAAAATACAAATTAATTTTATTTATTTTCCAAGTTCCTATTTGATGTGATATAATGTTGAATGATTTCAAAATACAAATTAGTTTTATGTTATTTCCTGAGTTCCTATGTATTGTTGTATAATGTTGAATGATTTCGAAATAAAAGTAGTTAATTATAGTGAGTAGATTGCTTTGAATTTTTGGAACTGCCTGCCATCATTTAAATTTTCAAATTGAATTTAACCCATAGATATTATATATACATATATAATATCTATGATTTAACCGCAAACTTAACCTGTCATTTGGAATGGTGACTTGGGCGTCAAGTCAACCATATGACCAAGCTGATCCAACCAAAATGGTCAAACGAGTGACTTGACATAGCCTTAGAGTCTAACGAACGGGCAAGCGGAGGGCTAGACCCCCAAAGGTCTTATAGTGGCACTTAGTGTGACTAAAGCACTATAAAGGTGTACCCAAGTGAATTACTCCAGATCATGGAACATGCTGATGTATAGCTCTCTTTACCTAGAATAGAGAAGACGCAGCCCATTTACTAGGAGCTTACTATGCTCTATAGCGTGCCAGTTTGCTCTTTTCTAAATCAGTATCCCAAGGCTATCTAGGATCCATGACCTATCCAGAAGTATAATAATTTTTAAAGCACATATTATAGTGCCTTTATTATTGTATTTTTGAAGTTTTGGCGCCTCCCAAATCAATATTACCTCATACGGTGATAAGGAAAATAATATGTATTAGTATACAGCATTTTAAGCCAAATTCAGTACTAAAACGAAACGGAAGCGTCCTAATTTATTGATTTATGAACATTTAACGCGATTCTTCTAAAATTAGATCTTAATTATAATCCTTTCAACATGGTTTTATATAACTATAAGATAATTTAAGAATTGGTAGGTACTTGAAAGCTTTTCGTAATATATTCACATATTTACACTTAAATAGTTTCTCTTATAAGCTCCTTGGTGTATAAGTCTGTAGCTGAGTCAGTGCAATTTTACCAGCACCGATTTTTCCACTACTAACTAGGATATTTTATATTTATTTCAATAAACCGTTGTCATTTCTTCCATTCGTATAGATCGGGAGGAAGGGATGCAATCGTGTTGCAGATGGAGCTCGATTTCGAGTAATAGAATTTCGGTGCAGTATGTTGATATGTTGATAAGCAAATAATTAGGAGGTTCGTCATTAAGCTGCGCATATGCCAGAAGGGTTAAGACGGCATGTGTGGATGAGCCTACGCTCACTGTTTCTTTCGCATAAGCCGAACAACAGCGAGTCGCAGACTGCTGTGCCAACTCGCTTGTTTAGCACAGCCAAAGGTATGGATCGTCGTTTAAAATTTGTAACGACTTAAGGTACAACATTGAATTTAACTCATCATATCTATTGTGTGAACATTTTCAGTAAATCGGAGTCAACGTTCGACCGCTATGTAAAAACCAACAATTTGAAGCTCCCCACAAGAAGAACTCTAGTGGAGTCAAGTCCAGTGCTTTAAGCACCCACTGTATCGGTCCAAGTATACCTATCCAATGTTATCCATAAGTTTCATTTAAATAGTGTTGGACAATTATTGCTTTATGAGTTAGAACTCCGTCATGCTCGCAGCTGTAATGGCATATTTTCGAGGAGCACTCCTTCGTAAAAATATGGACCAATCAAATTCCCATTAATAATACCACACCAAACGTTAATTTCCAATTAGTGTCCTTGGTTTTTTCAAAAAAGTATAGTATTAAAAAGATTTTTCCCATTTTGACATAATTTGGGTGTAGTAGGATTTTCAAAATTTAACTTTTCGGAATTTTTTTATTTTGATGACGAATTCTTAATGAGCAACCCTAAAACTCCCTTAGCTGTTAATTTCATCAAAGTCGGACCAATATATTTTGATTTGGACGATTCTAAACCTTAATCCCGAATTACCGTACTACTGGCGACGCGGACAAGTGTCAATAAATCGGAAAATATGCGTTTCCTTTTTAAATTTTCTAACGCAATACGTTTATTTGGCATGAAGTTAGATGATCCGGGAATTTCCAAAGGTACAGGTTTCACTCTTCCTTTCGTACCCCTTTTCAAACTTAACTGGGCAGTTTTACGGTTTTATCTTAACGTCACAACTGTTTCTTACGGAATTCATTCGGCTATCGGTACTGGGGGGGGTCCACCACAGCGTTCAAATTACTGATGTGCAACCCATTATTTTGTACTTTTTTTGTTGTATAATCTGGTGAATTCCTTAATTGGTTCACAGATAATAAATTCAGTAATAATAATGAAAAAACTGTGACCTTCTATTTTTCCTTAAGACAAATATCGGACTCGTAACAATTGTGAATTTATATCATTTCTTGGATTACAATTAGATAAAGTATTACCTTGGAAGAAACATTGTGATCAAGTTGTTTCATTAGTTGCTAAAGGAATTTACGTGCTAAGAAACTTAAACAAAATTGTATTTGTTACTGTAATTGAAAAAAATTTTAAAATCTATGAATTGTCTCAGTTTTCATTTTTTCTAAGTATGCTATATCGTTTGTAACGTATTGTGTATTGTATCAAATTCAAGCTAACATCATCAGGAATATATACTGGAAGTTTCATTATTACACAGAAAAGCTGAATGGGTCCTTACGCAAAAAGAAATTGAAAAAAAAAAATCCATGACAAGTCTCAGCTTTTAATTTTTCTAAATATGCTATCTCGCTTGTGCAATATTGTGTATAGTATCAAATTGAAGCTAACATCACAGAGAGGCTGAATATGTCTTTACGTAAGAAGAAATTGAAACAAAATTTAAAATCCATGAATAGTATCAGTTTTTATTTTTTCTTACTATGCTATCTCATTTGTACCGTATTGTGTCAAATTGAAGCTAATATCATCAGGCTTGTATACTGGAAGTTTTATTATTGCACAGAGAGGCTGAATATGTCCTTACGTAAAAAGAAATTGAAAACAAATTAAAATCCATGAATAGTCTCAGTTTACATTTTTCTAAGTATGCTATCTCATTTGTGCCGTATTGTGTATAGTATTAAATTGATGCTAACATTATAAGAAATCTATGCTGCAAGTTTCATCATTGCACAAAGAGGTTGAATGGGTACTCACCTAAAAAGAAATTGAAAAAAAATTCTAAATTCATGAAAAGTCAGTTTTTATTTTTTTTAAGTATGCTATCTCATTTGCCGTATTGCATATAGTAGCAAATGAAAGCTCACATTTTCAGAAATGTACACTGGAAGTTTCATCATTACACAGAGACGCTGAATGGGTCGTTACGCAAAAAGAAATTGAAAAAAAATTCTAAATTCATGAAAAGTCAGTTTTTATTTTTTTTAAGTATGCTATCTCATTTGCCGTATTGCATATAGTAGCAAATGAAAGCTCACATTTTCAGAAATGTACACTGGAAGTTTCATCATTACACAGAGACGCTGAATGGGTCGTTACGCAAAAAGAAATTGAAAAAAAATTAAAAATCTATGAGAAGTCTCAGTTTTTATTTTTATTTCTAAGTATGGTATCTCGTTTGTGCCGTATTGTGTATAGTATCGAATTGAAGCTAATATCATCAGGAATGTATACTGAAAGTTTGATCATTGCTCAGAGAAACTGAATGGTTTCTTACAAAAAAAAAATTAAGAATGTATGAGAAGTCTCAGTTCTTTTATTTTCTAAGTATGCCATCTTGTTGGTGCCCTATTGTGTATTATATCAAATGAAAGCTCACATCTTCGGGAATGCATACTGAAAGTTTCATTGTTGTACAGAGAGGCTGAATCCTTCTTACGCAACAATGTAATCGAAATAAAGTAAAATTCTATTAGTACTATCAGTTCTTATTCTTTCCAATTGTGCTATTTCGTTTAAGCCGTAAAATGTTTCATCAGGATGCTACTCAAAAATTAATAGTGTTACAAACAAATTGCATTCAATTAGAGAGTGATATGTCCTATAATGAAGTCATTACAACATTATTCATGTAAAATATGTGCGACAAGTTTTAAGTTAGAAGCGCGCAGTGTTGCCAAGTCGAAGTGAGGCTGGGTTTTACACAAGCTCACTTCACACACATATGTAGCATAGAGTATAACATCTTTTTTCAACTACTAGCTGTGAAGTTGACAGTTATTGCGTCTCCTAGCCTGCTGAGAAGTTGAATTTCTCTAGTAGTGGTTAATAATTTTTTCTATTGTTGACCTAGGTTAATAATGAACAAACTCAAATGTTATGAAAATCCAGGGATAGTTGTTTAACAAAAACTTGTGCAACGTGATTTTGTATACCCAGGAGATTGTCTTTAACGTATTTGCTGCTTGAAATTACCTAACACGATAAAATTATTTGAATAAAAAAATGCCATTAGTTTAAAATTCGCGCTCAACATGAATGACTGATGACATTTGTGAATCGTGACCGTAACCTACAACGAGTGCCGGACAGAGCCGAGCTTGGTTATGTTACAAAACTATTTAAACAAAATAATAGTAAGACCACGAGAACACAGAATTACCAGAAGACGACATTGAATAAAACTGATTATTTTTCAAGTGAGTAACCTTGCTACAGGCTACAGATAATGGATGGTTTTGTAAATTGTAGGTTAGTATTCGACTAAGTGAAAACAAGATTTCAGTAGTGAAAACGATAGAAAAGGGAAATAGTTGATCTCAACATAGAATAATGTGCCCATAAAGTAGAGGCCTTTTTATCACTTGCATAATCGTGGAAGTATGCCAGTAGTAAGTAGAAATCATCTCTACGTTTTTGGTACTGCACCAAACTGTCTGTACAGTAACTTTTTCTGCGATTTCTCGCATTTCTGGCGGTTTGCAATTTAAATTTGCCCTCATTTCGGCTTTTCACATGTATACGTAATGTATACGTAAATATTTCAACAATATTGTTTTTGAGAAATGTCATTTAATAGAAATGTCAAAATTGATTTCCAGCCTACTTACTTTTTATCACACAGAAATTACCCAAGCATACGTATCAAATTGTTTACTTTATTTAACTTAAAAATATTAAATTCTAGTTTAATGTGCTAGTAGTGGAAAAAATAGTATATACACCACGGTGGTGAAGACATTTATAGACCTCGCACCTTATTCCGCTCGGGGCAAAGCCCCTCGCGAAATAATCTTGATGCTCGGTCAATAATAATAGTCTTCAACTCCTTGGTGTATAATACACTATTATACTGGTTTCTAAATTTTTCCCAATATATTTTCTGTTTGTAGGTACAATCGTTTACATTTGACCCGCAGGATTGTATCCGAAAGCTATTTTGCTTGTTACCAGTTGGGAGTAGAGCATCATTCTTTCAAACAATTGATATTGTCTTGATTTTTAAATAAAATGCATAAAATCTGTTTAATGATTATATTTGATATAATTGACTTATATAATTTCAATTATGACATTTATGTGGGTATTATATCCAAGGTATTATCAATTAAACAGTCATAGTAACTATATCCGATCCTAGGCATAGATTATTTTATGAATATACTAATAACATTTTTGAATAGTTTAATGAATTAAGAGATGGAGAAGATCTACAGCTGGTCGCTATAAGCTTATACTTATTATTATTTCCATACCTTGGGGTGGCCAGTCATAATAATTTAAGAAGGTAATTTATTTGTTGCTATATTATACACCATTTCCTTGTATCGTAGACTCTTTTGAACGGTATAATGAAATGGAAAACATGTTCTACTCGAATTGCTATAATTCATTATTTTATAATTCCTGCTTCAACTAGATAAGAATAATTTATGCAGTTTGGAGCTCTCGTAAAATCGTAACCTCTATACCTTATTGACTTGAGGCTCGATAAAACTACCGAATGTAAGCTACGAATATAGATCCCTATTTGGACGCTCGCAAGCCCCATCTGGGATGAGATAGATGCAATTTTAGCGGGAATCTTGGTAAGTGGAGGACAAGTTCTGTCCGATGTGAAACCCACCATCCCGTAACATTGGGTCAATTCCTGAATTTCTTCTTTGAATGCCGAAATTTTGGTTACTTCTTCACTTTCTGAAGCGAGTCGCTTCATGTTGTTCCTTAACTTAGTATTGGTATCGGAAATGATCCCTTCAGTGAGAGTTTGAATCCACAGGAAAATCTTTTTCTGAGAGCAGCGTGTGATTTGTATTAGCTGCTTCATTTTTCTATAAATTTGTCTATATACACGCTCGATGAGATTTTCTATCTTTTGGTATATCCTCCAGCTGGAGTATGTACCAATTACATGTTTGATTTCTTGTAAAGCGATTAAAGTGCCTTGTTTGCCGGCCATACAGATTAGATTTAATACACTGAGGAAGTTAATTGGTATGTATTTGTACTCCCTTTTAATTTCTGTACTTTGGTCACGAGTCTCTTCTACGGAGATATACTCGGAAATTCCTGATGAATACGCCTTTGTATATCCGCTATCATCTATCCCTCCTGCAGATATCGTTTCTGTAAATTCGGTGGAATGTATTTTTCCTTTTCTGTTGTCATCTGTCTCCGCACCGAAGGTTTTTATAACAACCGCAACTTCGGGGATATCTTCAATGTTTACTAGTGCATTTTGTTTGATTACAAAATTTTTCTTTGCGGAGCTCGTTGTTACGCTGTTACTCGTTTCATCATTATCTGTGATTGTATCGCACAGTTTACTTTTGTCATGTTCGATTGGCGGTACAACAATAACAACAGTTACTATTACAAGATTCTGCTTACATTTAGGAATTATTGATTCTATTTCCGTAGTCGCTTTGTCGGTTTCTCCTGACGAATTTTCTATAATATATGTTGCTTTATTAGCCTCTTTTGTATGAAGATTAGTGGTAGCTGTGATCCCCGCTGCAACCTTTATCTCTGGGACAACAACGACAACCCTACCTTTATCAATGGTTCGTTCTATGAGGCTTGCTGCTTGAACCCGTTCTTCTAATTCATATTTGGTTGTTGTTGCAATTTCTGTTGCATCTTGAATCTCCTTGATAACAATAACAAGTTGTTCTCTTTCGGCAGTTTCTTCAATTGGAGATGTTGTTTGAGTACTTTCATTTAATTCATATTCAGTTGTTGTCGTAATTTCTGTTGAATCCTGAACCTCCTTGATAACAACGACTAGTTGATCTGTTTCAGTTGATTCTTGAATTGATGATGTTGCTTGTGCGCTTTCTTCCTCCTCACATTCTGTTGTCGTTATTAATTCTGTTGCGTCCTCGATCTCTGGGATTACAATGACAAGATTATCATTTTTAGATTTGTCTTCAATTGAAGGGCTTGCTTCAGTACTTTCTTCTAATTCACATTCGGTTGTAGTTGCAATTTCTGTTGAATCTTCGATCTCCTTGATAACAATAACGAGTTGATCTTTTTCAGTGGCTTCTTCGGTTGTCGTCGTAATTTCTGTTGAATCCTGGACCTCCTTGATAACAACGACTAGTTGATCTGTTTCAGTTGATTCTTGAATTGATGATGTTGCTTGTGCGCTTTCTTCCTCCTCACATTCTGTTGTCGTTATTAATTCTGTTGCGTCCTCGATCTCTGGGATTACAATGACAAGATTATCATTTGTAGATTTGTCTTCAATTGAAGGGCTTGCTTCAGTACTTTCTTCTAATTCACATTCGGTTGTAGTTGCAATTTCTGTTGAATCTTCGATCTCCTTGATAACAATAACGAGTTGATCTTTTTCAGTGGCTTCTTCGGTTGTCGTCGTAATTTCTGTTGAATCCTGGACCTCCTTGATAACAATGACTAGTTGATCTCTTTCAGTTGTTTCTTCAATTGATGATGTTGCTTGTGTGCTTTCTTCCATCTCACATTCTGTTGTTGTTATTATTTCTGTTGCGTCCTCGATCTCTGGGATTACAATGACAAGATTATCATTTTCAGATTTGTCTTCAGTAGTTTCTTCTAATTCACATTCGGTTGTAGTTGCAATTTCTGTTGAATCTTCGATCTCCTTGATAACAATAACGAGTTGGTCTTTTTCAGTGGCTTCTTCGGTTGTCGTCGTAATCTCTGTTGAATCCTGAACGTCCTTGATAACAATGACTAGTTGATCTCTTTCAGTTGATTCTTCAATTGATGATGTTGCTTGTGCGCTTTTTTCCATCTCACATTCTGTTGTCGTTATTATTTCTGTTGCGTCCTCGATCTCTGGGATTACAATGACAAGATTATCATTTTCAGATTTGTCTTCAATTGAAGGGCTTGCTTCAGTACTTTCTTCTAATTCACATTCGGTTGTAGTTGCAATTTCTGTTGAATCTTCGATCTCCTTGATAACAATAACGAGTTGGTCTTTTTCAGTGGCTTTTTCGGTTGTCGTCGTAATCTCTGTTGAATCCTGAACGTCCTTGATAACAATGACTAGTTGATCTCTTTCAGTTGATTCTTCAATTGATGATGTTGCTTGTGCGCTTTTTTCCATCTCACATTCTGTTGTCGTTATTATTTCTGTTGCGTCCTCGATCTCTGGGATTACAATGACAAGATTATCATTTTTAGATTTGTCTTCAATTGAAGGGCTTGCTTCAGTTTTTTCTTCTAATTCACATTCGGTTGTAGTTGCAATTTCTGTTGAATCTTCGATCTCCTTGATAACAATAACGAGTTGGTCTTTTTCAGTGGCTTCTTCGGTTGTCGTCGTAATCTCTGTTGAATCCTGAACGTCCTTGATAACAATGACTAGTTGATCTCTTTCAGTTGATTCTTCAATTGATGATGTTGCTTGTGCGCTTTTTTCCATCTCACATTCTGTTGTCGTTATTATTTCTGTTGCGTCCTCGATCTCTGGGATTACAATGACAAGATTATCATTTTCAGATTTGTCTTCAGTAGTTTCTTCTAATTCACATTCGGTTGTAGTTGCAATTTCTGTTGAATCTTCGATCTCCTTGATAACAATAACGAGTTGGTCTTTTTCAGTGGCTTCTTCGGTTGTCGTCGTAATCTCTGTTGAATCCTGAACGTCCTTGATAACAATGACTAGTTGATCTCTTTCAGTTGATTCTTCAATTGATGATGTTGCTTGTGCGCTTTTTTCCATCTCACATTCTGTTGTCGTTATTATTTCTGTTGCGTCCTCGATCTCTGGGATTACAATGACAAGATTATCATTTTCAGATTTGTCTTCAGTAGTTTCTTCTAATTCACATTCGGTTGTAGTTGCAATTTCTGTTGAATCTTCGATCTCCTTGATGACAATAACGAGTTGATCTTTTTCAGTGGCTTCTTCGGTTGTCGTCGTAATCTCTGTTGAATCCTGAACCTCCTTGATAACAATGACTAGTTGATCTCTATCAGTTGTTTCTTCAATTGATGATGTTGCTTGTGTGCTTTCTTCCATCTCACATTCTGTTGTCGTTATTATTTCTGTTGCGTCCTCGATCTCTGGGATTACAATGACAAGATTATCATTTTCAGATTTGTCTTCAGTAGTTTCTTCTAATTCACATTCGGTTGTAGTTGCAATTTCTGTTGAATCTTCGATCTCCTTGATAACAATAACGAGTTGGTCTTTTTCAGTGGCTTCTTCGGTTGTCGTCGTAATCTCTGTTGAATCCTGAACGTCCTTGATAACAATGACTAGTTGATCTCTTTCAGTTGATTCTTCAATTGATGATGTTGCTTGTGCGCTTTTTTCCATCTCACATTCTGTTGTCGTTATTATTTCTGTTGCGTCCTCGATCTCTGGGATTACAATGACAAGATTATCATTTTCAGATTTGTCTTCAGTAGTTTCTTCTAATTCACATTCGGTTGTAGTTGCAATTTCTGTTGAATCTTCGATCTCCTTGATAACAATAACGAGTTGGTCTTTTTCAGTGGCTTCTTCGGTTGTCGTCGTAATCTCTGTTGAATCCTGAACGTCCTTGATAACAATGACTAGTTGATCTCTTTCAGTTGATTCTTCAATTGATGATGTTGCTTGTGCGCTTTTTTCCATCTCACATTCTGTTGTCGTTATTATTTCTGTTGCGTCCTCGATCTCTGGGATTACAATGACAAGATTATCATTTTCAGATTTGTCTTCAGTAGTTTCTTCTAATTCACATTCGGTTGTAGTTGCAATTTCTGTTGAATCTTCGATCTCCTTGATGACAATAACGAGTTGATCTTTTTCAGTGGCTTCTTCGGTTGTCGTCGTAATCTCTGTTGAATCCTGAACCTCCTTGATAACAATGACTAGTTGATCTCTATCAGTTGTTTCTTCAATTGATGATGTTGCTTGTGTGCTTTCTTCCATCTCACATTCTGTTGTCGTTATTATTTCTGTTGCGTCCTCGATCTCTGGGATTACAATGACAAGATTATCATTTTCAGATTTGTCTTCAGTAGTTTCTTCTAATTCACATTCGGTTGTAGTTGCAATTTCTGTTGAATCTTCGATCTCCTTGATAACAATAACGAGTTGGTCTTTTTCAGTGGCTTCTTCGGTTGTCGTCGTAATCTCTGTTGAATCCTGAACGTCCTTGATAACAATGACTAGTTGATCTCTTTCAGTTGATTCTTCAATTGATGATGTTGCTTGTGCGCTTTTTTCCATCTCACATTCTGTTGTCGTTATTATTTCTGTTGCGTCCTCGATCTCTGGGATTACAATGACAAGATTATCATTTTCAGATTTGTCTTCAGTAGTTTCTTCTAATTCACATTCGGTTGTAGTTGCAATTTCTGTTGAATCTTCGATCTCCTTGATGACAATAACGAGTTGATCTTTTTCAGTGGCTTCTTCGGTTGTCGTCGTAATTTCTGTTGAATCCTGGACCTCCTTGATAACAATGACTAGTTGATCTCTTTCAGTTGTTTCTTCAATTGATGATGTTGCTTGTGTGCTTTCTTCCATCTCACATTCTGTTGTCGTTATTATTTCTGTTGCGTCCTCAATCTCTGGGATTACAATGACAAGATTATCATTTTCAGATTTGTCTTCAGTAGTTTCTTCTAATTCACATTCGGTTGTAGTTGCAATTTCTGTTGAATCTTCGATCTCCTTGATAACAATAACGAGTTGGTCTTTTTCAGTGGCTTCTTCGGTTATCGTCGTAATTTCTGTTGAATCCTGGACCTCCTTGATAAAAATAACTAGTTGCTCTCTTCCAGTTGATTCTTCAATTGATGATGTTGCTTGTGCGCTTTCTTCCACCTCACATTCTGTTGTCGTTATTGTTTCTGTTGCGTCCTCGACCTCTGGGATTACAATGACAAGATTAACATTTTCAGATTTGTCTTCAATTGGAGAGCTTGCTTCAGTACTTTCTTCTAATTCACATTCGGTTGTAGTTGCAATTTCTATTGAATCTTCGATCTCCTTGATAACAATAACGAGTTGATCTTTTTCAGTGGCTTCTTCGGTTGTCGTCGTAATTTCTGTTGAATCCTGGACCTCCTTGATAACAATAACTAGTTGCTCTCTTTCAGTTGATTCTTCAATTGATGATGTTGCTTGTGCGCTTTCTTCCATCTCACATTCTGTTGTCGTTATTATTTCTGTTGCGTCCTCGATCTCTGGGATTACAATGACAAGATTAACATTTTCAGATTTGTCTTCAATTGGAGAGCTTGCTTCAGTACTTTCTTCTAATTCACATTCGGTTGTAGTTGCAATTTCTGTTGAATCTTCGATCTCCTTGATAACAATAACGAGTTGATCTTTCTCAGTGGCTTCTTCGGTTGTCGTCGTAATTTCTGTTGAATCCTGGACCTCCTTGATAACAATAACTAGTTGCTCTCTTTCAGTTGATTCTTCAATTGATGATGTTGCTTGTGCGCTTTCTTCCACCTCACATTCTGTTGTCGTTATTATTTCTGATGCGTCCTCGATCTTTGGGATTGCAATGACAAGATTAACATTTTCAGATTTGTCTTCAGTAGTTTCTTCTAGTTCACATTCGGTTGTAGTTGCAATTTCTGTTGAGTCTTCGATCTCCTTGATAACAATAACGAGTTGATCTTTTTCAGTGGCTTCTTCGGTTGTCGTCGTAATCTCTGTTGAATCCTGAACGTCCTTGATGACAATGACTAGTTGATCTCTGTCAGTTGCTTCTCCAATTGATGATGTTGCTTGTGCGCTTTCTTCCATCTCACAATCTGTTGTCGTTATTATTTCTGTTGCGTCCTCGACCTCTGGGATTACAATGACAAGATTAACATTTTCAGATTTGTCTTCAATTGGAGAGCTTGCTTCAGTACTTTCTTCTAATTCACATTCGGTTGTAGTTGCAATTTCTGTTGAATCTTCGATCTCCTTGATAACAATAACGAGTTGATCTTTTTCAGTGGCTTCTTCGGTTGTCGTCGTAATTTCTGTTGAATCCTGGACCTCCTTGATAACAATAACTAGTTGATCTCTTTCAGTTGCTTCTTCAATTGATGATGTTGCTTGTGCGCTTTCTTCCATCTCACATTCTGTTGTCGTTATTATTTCTGTCGCGTCCTCGACCTCTGGGATTACAATGACAAGACTAACATTCTCAGATTTGTCTTCAATTGGAGAGCTTGCTTCAGTACTTTCTTCTATTTCACATTCGGTTGTAGTTGCAATTTCTGTTGAATCTTCGATCTCCTTGATAACAATAACGAGTTGATCTTTTTCAGTTGCTTCTTCAGTTGTCGTCGTAGTCTCTGTTGAATCCGGAACGTCCTTGATAACAATGACTAGTTGATCTCTTTCAGTTGATTCTTCAATTGATGATGTTGCTTGTGCGCTTTCTTCCATCTCACATTCTGTTGTCGTTATTGTTTCTGTTGCGTCCTCGATTTCTGGGATTACAATGACAAGATTAACATTTTCAGATTTGTCTTCAATTGGAGAGCTTGCTTCAGTACTTTCTTCTAATTCACATTCGGTTGTAGTTGGTATTTCTGTTGAATCTTCGATCTCCTTGATAACAATAACGAGTTGATCTTTTTCAGTGGCTTCTTCGGTTGTCGTCGTAATTTCTGTTGAATCCTGGACCTCCTTGATAACAATAACTAGTTGCTCTCTTTCAGTTGATTCTTCAATTGATGATGTTGCTTGTGCGCTTTCTTCCATCTCACATTCTGTTGTCGTTATTATTTCTGTTGCGTCCTCGATCTCTGGGATTACAATGACAAGATTATCATTTTCAGATTTGTCTTCAGTAGTTTCTTCTAATTCACATTCGGTTGTGGTTGCAATTTCTGTTGAATCCTCGATCTCCTTGATAACAATAACGAGTTGATCTTTTTCAGTTGCTTCTTCAAACGACGCTTCAGTTGTTGTTACAATTTCTAGCGATTCTTCGCTATCGGTTGTGTTTCCGATGTCTGAATCAGCAACAACCACAACAACATCCATAGAGTTAGCTTCGGTTACATTTTCTTCCAGATATTCTGTTGTTGTTACAATTTCTGGCGAATCTTCACAGCTTTCTGTTGTATTTTCGATGTCTGAGTTAGCAACAACCACAACAACATCCACAGAGTTAGCTTCTGTTAATTTTTCTTCCTTATATTCTGTTACTGTTACAATTTCTGGCGAATCTTCACAGCTTTCTGTTGTATTTTCGATGTCTGAATTAGCAACAACCATAACAACATCCACAGAGTTAGCTTCTGTTATTTTTTCTTCCCCATATTCTGTTGTTGCTACAATTTCTGGCGAATCTTCACAGCTATCTGTGGTATTTCCGATGTCTGAATTAGCAACAACCACAACAACATCCACAGACTTAGCGTCTGTTATTTTTTCTTCCACATATTCCGTTGTTGCCACAATTTCTGGCGAACCTTGAAAGCTATCTGTTGTACTTTCGATGTTTGAATTAGCAACAACCACAACAACATCCACAGAGTTAGCTTCGGTTACTTTTTCTTCCTTATATTCTATTGTTGCTACAATTTCTGGCGAATCTTCACAGCTTTCTGTTGTATTTACGATGTCTGAATTAGCAACAACCACAACAACATCCACAGAGTTAACATCTGTTATTTTTTCTTCCTTATAATCTGTTGTTGTTTCAATTTCTGGTGAATCTTCACAGCTTTCTGTTGTATTTTCGATGACTGAATTAGCAACAACCACAACAACGTCCACAGAGTTTGCTTCTGTTACTGTGATTTCCGGATATTCTGTTGTTGTTACAATTTCTGGCGAATCTTCACAGCCTTCTGTTGTATTTTCGATGGATGAATTAGCAACAACCACAACAACATCCACAGAGTTAGCTTCTGTTACTGTTTCTTTCAGATATTCTGTTGTTACAATTTCTGGCAAATCTTCACAGCTTTCTGTAGTATTTTCGATGTCTGAATTAGCAACAACCACAACGGCATCCACAGAGTTATCTTCTGTTACTGTTTCTTCCGGATATTCTGTTGTTACAATTTCTGGCGAATCTTCACAGCTTTCTGTTGTATTTTCGATGTCTGAATTAGCAATAACCACAACAACATCGACATAGTTAGCTTCGGTTACTTTTTCTTCCTGATATTCTGTTGTTGATATAATTTCTGGCGAATCTTCACAGCTGTCTGTAGTATTTTTGATGTCTAAATTACCAACAACCACAACAACATCCACAGAGTTAGCTGCTGTTACTGTTTCTTCCTTATATTCTGTTGTTGTTGCAATTTCTGGCGAATCTTCACAGCTTTCTGTTGTATTTTCGATGTCTGAATTAGCAACAACCACAACAACATCCACAGAGTTAGCTTCGGTTACTTTTTCTCCCTTATATTCTATTGTTGCTACAATTTCTGGCGAATCTTCAAAGCTTCCTGTTGTACTGTTGATGTTTGAATTAGCAACAACCACAGCATCCACATAGTCAGCTTCTGTTACTTTTTCTTCCTGATATTCTGTTGTTGCTATAATTTCTGGTGAATCTTCACAGCTGTCTGTTGTATTTTCGATGTCTGAATTAGCAACAACCACAACAACATCCACAGAGTTAGCTTCGGTTACTTTTTCTCCCTTATATTCTATTGTTGCTACAATTTCTGGCGAATCTTCAAAGCTTCCTGTTGTACTTTTGATGTTTGAATTAGCAACAACCACAGCATCCACATAGTCAGCTTCTGTTACTTTTTCTTCCTGATATTCTGTTGTTGCTATAATTTCTGGTGAATCTTCACAGCTGTCTGTTGTATTTTCGATGTCTGAATTAGCAACAACCACAACAACATCCACAGAGTTAACTTCGGCTATTTTTTCTTCCTTATATTCTGTTGTTGTTACAATTTCTGGCGAGTCTTCACAGCTTTCTGTTGTATTTTCGATGACTGAATTAGCAACAACCATAACAACATCCACAGAGTTAGCTTCTGTTACTGTTTCTTTCAGATATTCTGTTGTTATAATTTCTGGAGAATCTTCACAGCTATCTGTTGTACTTTCGATGTCTGAATTAGCAACAACCACAACATCCACAGAGTTAGCTTCTGTTACTGTTTTTTTCAGATATTCTGTTGTTATAATTTCTGGCGAATCTTCACAGCTATCTGTTGTACTTTCGATGTCTGAATTAGCAACAACCACAACAACATCCATGTTGTTAGCTTCTGTTATTTGTTCTTCCTCATATTCTGTTGTTGCTATAATTTCTGGCGAATCCTCACAGCCTTCTGTTGTATTTTCGATGACTGAATCAGCAACAACCACAACAGCATCCACAGAGTTAGCTTCTCTTACTGTTTCTACCAGATATTCTGTTGTTACAATTTCTGGCGAATCTTCACAGCCTTCTGTTGTATTTTCGATGTCTGAATTAGCAACAACCACAACAACATCCACAGAGTTAGCTTCTGTTACTGTTTCCTCCTGATATTCTGTTGTTGTTACAATTTCTGGCGAATCTTCACAGCCTTCTGTTGTATTTTCGATGACTGAATCAGCAACAACCACAACAACATCCGCAGAGTTAGCTCCTGTTACTGTTTCTTCCAAATATTCTGTTGTTACAATTTCTGGTGAATCTTCACAGCTTTCTGTTGTATTTTCGATGTCTGAATTAGCAACAACCACAACAACATCCACAGAGTTAGCTTCTGTAACTGTTTCTTCCTGATATTCTGTTGTTGTTACAATTTCTGGCGAATCTTCACAGCCTTCTGTTGTATTTTCGGTGACTGAATCAGCAACAACCACAACAACATCCACAGAGTTAGCTTCTGTTACTGTCTCTACCAGATATTCCGTTGTTACAATTTCTGGCGAATCTTCACAGCTTTCTGTTGTATTTTCGATGTCTGAATTAGCAACAACCACAACAACATCCACAGAGTTAGCTTCTGTTACTGTTTCTTCCTGATATTCCGTTGTTGTTTCAATTTCTGGCGAATCTTCACAGCCTTCTGTTGTATTTTCGATGACTGAATTAGATACAACCACAACAACATCCACAGAGTTAGCTTCTGTTACTGTTACAATTTTTGGCGAATCTTCAAAACTGTCTGTTGTACTTCTGATGTCTGAGTTAGCAACAACCACAGCAACATCCACATAGTTGGCCGCGGCTACTTTTTCTTCCTGATATTCTGTTGTTGCTATAATTTCTGGCAATTCTTCATAGCCTTCTTTAGTAATTTCGATGTCTGAATTAGCAATAACCACAACAACATCCACATTGTTAGCTTCTGTTACTGTTACAATTTCTGGCGAATCTTCAAAACTATCTGTTGTACTCCTGATGTCTGAGTTAGCAACAACCACAGCAACATCCACATAGTTGGCCGCGGTTACGTTTTTTCCCTGATATTCTATTGTTGCTATGATTTCTGGCGATTCTTCATAGCCTTCTGTAGTATTTTCGATGTCTGAATTAGCAACAACCACAACAACATCCACAGAGTTAGCTTCAGTTACTTTTTCTTCCTGATATTCTGTTGTTGCTATAATTTCTGGCGAATCTTCACAGCTTTCTGTTGTATTTTGGATGTCTGAATCAGCAACAACCACAACGACATCCACAGAGTTAGCTTCTATTACTGTTTCTTCCAGATATTCTGTTGTTACAATTTCTGGCGAATCTTCACAGCTTTCTGTTGTATTTTCGATGTCCGAATCAGCAACAACCACAACAACATCCACAGAGTTAGCTTCTGTTACTGGTACAATTTCTGGCGAATCTTCAAAACTATCTGTTGTACTTCCGATGTCTGAGTTAGCAATAACCCCAGCAACATCCACATAGTTGGCCGCGGCTACTTTTTCTCCCTGATATTCTGTTGTTGCTATAATTTCTGGCGATTCTTCATAGCCTTCTGTAGTATTTTCGATGTCTGAATTAGCAACAACCACAACAACATTCACAGAGTTAGCTTCAGTTACTTTTTCTTCCTGATATTCTGTTGTTGCTATAATTTCTGGCGAATCTTCACAGCATTCTGTTGTATTTTCGATGTCTGAATCAGCAACAACCACAACAACATCGTCAGAGTTAGCTTCTGTTACTGTTTGTTCTAGATATTCTGTTGTTACAATTTCTGGCGAATCTTCACAGCTTTCTGTTGTATTTTCGATGTCTGAATTAGCAACAACCACAACAACATCCACAGAGTTAGCTTCAGTTACTTTTTCTCCCTGATATTCTGTTGTTGCTATAATTTCTGGCGAATCTTCACAGCTTTCTGTTGTATTTTCGATGTCTGAATCAGCAACAACCACAACGACATCCACAGAGTTAGCTTCTATTACTGTTTCTTCCAGATATTCTGTTGTTACAATTTCTGGCGAATCTTCACAGCTTTCTGTTGTATTTTCGATGTCTGAATTAACAACAACCACAACAACATCCACAGAGTTAGCTTCTGTTACTGTTACAATTTCTGGCGAATCTTCAAAACTATCTGTTGTACTTCCGATGTCTGAGTTAGCAACAACCACAGCAACATCCACATAGTTGGCCGCGGTTACTTTTTCTCCCTGATATTCAGTTGTTGCTATAATTTCTGGCGATTCTTCATAGCCATCTGTGGTATTTTCGATTTCTGAATTGGCAACAACCACAAGAACATCCACAGAGTTAGCTTCAGTTACTTTTTCTTCCTGATATTCTGTTGTTGCTATAATTTCTGGCGAATCTTCACAGTTTTCTGTTGTATTTTCGATGTCTGAATCAGCAACAACCACAACAACATCTACAGAGTTAGCTTCTGTTATTTTTTCTTCCTTATATTCTGTTGTTGCTACAATTTCTGGCGAATCTTCAAGGCTATCTGTTGTACTTTTAATGTCTGAATTAGCAACAACCACAGCAACATCCACATAGTTGGCCGCGGTTACATTTTCTCCCTGATATTCAGTTGTTGCTATAATTTCTGGCGATTCTTCATAGCCATCTGTAGTATTTTCGATGTCTGAATCGGCAACAACCACAAGAACATCCACAGAGTTAGCTTCAGTTACTTTTTTTTCCTGATATTCTGTTGTTGCTATAATTTCTGGCGAATCTTCACAGTTTTCTGTTGTATTTTCGATGTCTGAATCAGCAACAACCACAACAACATCCACAGAGTTAGCTTCTGTTATTTTTTCTTCCTTATATTCTGTTGTTGCTACAATTTCTGGCGAATCTTCAAGGCTATCTGTTGTACTTTTAATGTCTGAATTAGCAACGACCACAACAACATCCACATAGTTAGCTTCGGTTACTTTTTCTTCCTGATATTCTGTTGTTGCTATAATTTCTGGCGAATCTTCACAGCTATCTGTTGTATTTTCGATGTCTGAATTAGCAACAGCCACAACAACATCCACAGAGTTAGCTTCTGTTACTGTTCCTTCCAGATATTCGGTTGTTACAATCCCTGGCAAATCTTCACAGCTTTCTGTTGTATTTTTGATGTCTGAATTAGCAATAACCACAACAACATCCACAGAGTTAGCTTCTGTTACTGTTACAATTTCTGGCGAATTTTCAAAACTATCTGTTGTACTTCCGATGTCTGAGTTAGCAACAACCACAGCAACATCCACATAGTTTGCCGCGGCTACTTTTTCTCCCTGATATTCTGTTGTTGCTATAATTTCTGGCGATTCTTCATAGCCTTCTGTAGTATTTTCGATGTCTGAATTAGCAACAACCACAACAACATCCACATAGTTAGCTTCAGCTACTTTTTCTTCCTGATATTCTGTTGTTGCTATAATTTCTGGCGAATCTTCACAGCTTTCTGTTGTATTTTCGATGTCTGAATCAGCAACAACCACAACAACATCCACAGAGTTAGCTTCTGTTACTGTTACAATTTCTGGCGTATCTTCAAAACTATCTGTTGTACTTCCGATGTCTGAGTTAGCCACAACCACAGCAACATCCACATAGTTGGCCGCGGTTACTTTTTCTTCCTGATATTCTGTTCTTGCTATAATTTCTGGCGATTCTTCATAGCCTTCTGTAGTATTTTGGATGTCTGAATTAGCAACAACCACAACAACATCCACAGAGTTAACTTCTGTTACTGTTTCTTCCAGATATTCTGTTGTTACATTTTCTGGCAAATCTTCACATTTTTCTGTTGTATTTTTGATGTCTGAATCTGCAATAACCACAACAACATCCACAGAGTTAGCTTCTGTTACTGTTACAATTTCTGGCGAATCTGCAAAACTATCTGTTGTACTTCCGAAGCCTGAGTTAGCAACAACCACAGCAATATCCATATAGTTGGCCGCGGTTACTTTTTCTCCCTGATATCCTGTTGTTGCTATAATTTCTGGCGATTCTTCATAGCCTTCTGTAGTATTTTCGATGTCTGAATTAGCAATAACCACAACAACATCCACAGAGTTAGCTTTTGTTACTGTTATAATTTCTGGCGAATCTTCAAAACTGTCTGTTGTACTTCCGATGTCTGAGTTAGCAACAACCACAGCAACATCCACATAGTTGGCCGCGGTTACTTTTTCTCCCTGGTATTCTGTTGTTGCTGTAATTTCTGGCGATTCTTCATAGCCTTCTGTAGTAGTTTCGATGTCTGAATTAGCAACAACCACAACAACATCCACATAGTTAGCTTCTGTTAATGTTACAATTTCTGGCGAATTTTCAAAATTGTCTGTTGTACTTCCGATGTCTGAGTCAGCAACAACCACAGCAACATCCACATAGTTGGCCGCGGTTTCTTTTTCTCCCTGATATTCTATTGCTGCTATAATTTCTGGCGATTCTTCATAGCCTTCTGTAGTATTATCGATGTCTGAATTAGCAACAACCACAACAACATCCACAGAGTTAGCTTCAGTTACTTTTTTTTCCTGATATTCTGTTGTTGCTATAATTTCTGGCGAATCTTCACAGCTTTCTGTTGTATTTTCGATGTCTGAATCAGCAACAACCACAACAACATCCACAGAATTGGCTCCTGTTACTGTTACAATTTCTAGCGTATCTTCAAAACTATCTGTTGTACTTCCGATGTCTGAGTTAGCAACAACCACAGCAACATCTACATAGTTGGCCGCGGTTACTTTTCCTACTTGATATTCTGTTGTTGCTATAATTTCTGGCGATTCTTCATAGCCTTCTGTAGTATTTTCGATGTCTGAATTAGCAACAACCACAGCAACATCTACATAGTTGGCCGCGGTTAGTTTTTCTCCTCGATATTCTGTTGTTGCTATAATTTCTGGCGATTCTTCATAGCCTTCTGTAGTATTTTCGATGTCTGAATTAGCAACAACCACAACAACATCCACAGAGTTAGCTTCTGTTACTGTTACAATTTCTGGCGTATCTTCGAAACTATCTGTTGTACTTCCGATGTCTGAGTTAGCAACAACCACAGCAACATCCACATAGTAGGCCGCGGTTACTTTTTCTCCCTGATATTCTGTTGTTGCTATAATTTCTGGCGATTCTTCATAGCCTTCTGTAGTAGTTTCGATGTCTGAATTAGCAACAACCACAACAACATCCACATTGTTAGCTTCTGTTAATGTTACAATTTCTGGCGAATTTTCAAAACTCTCTGTTGTTCTTCCGATGTCTGAGTTAGCAACAACCACAGCAACATCCACATAGCTGGCCGCGGTTACTTTTTCTGCCTGATATTCTGTTGTTGCTATAATTTCTGGCGATTCTTCATAGCCTTCTGTAGTATTTTCGATGTCTGAATTAGCAACAACCAAAACAACATCCACAGAGTTAGCTTCTGTTACTGTTACAATTTCTGGCGAATCTTCAAAACTATCTGTTGTACTTCCGATGTCTGAGTTAGCAACAACCACAGCAACATCCACATAGTTGGCCGCGGTTACTTTTTCTCCCTGATATTCTGTTGCTGCTATAATTTCTGGCGATTCTTCATAGCCTTCTGTAGTATTTTCGATGTCTGAATTAGCAACAACCACAACAACATCCACAGAGTTAGCTTCTGTTACTGTTACAATTTCTGGCGAATCTTCAAAACTATCAGTTGTACTTCCGATGTCTGAGTTAGCAACAACCACAGCAACATCCACATAGTTGGCCGCGGTTACTTTTTCTCCCTGATATTCTGTTGTTGCTATAATTTCTGGCGATTCTTCATAGCCTTCTGTAGTATTTTCGATGTCTGAATTAGCAACAACCACAACAACATCCACAGAGTCAGCTTCTGTTACTGTTATAATTTCTGGCGAATCTCCAAAACTATCTGTTGTACTTCCGATGTCTGAGTTAGCAACAACCACAGCAACATCCACATAGTTGGCCGCGGTTACTTTTTCTCCCTGATATTCTGTTGTTGCTATAATTTCTGGCGATTCTTCATAGCCTTCTGTAGTATTTTCGATGTCTGAATTAGCAACAACCACAACAACATCCACAGAGTTAGCTTCTGTTACTGTTACAATTTCTGGCGAATCTTCAAAACTATCTGTTGTACTTCCGATGTCTGAGTTAGCAACAACCACAGCAACATCCACATAGTTGGCCGCGGTTACTTCTTCTCCCTGATATTCTGTTGTTGCTATAATTTCTGGCGTTTCTTCATAGCCTTCTGTAGTATTTTCGATGTCTGAATTGGCAACGACCACAACAACATCCACAGAGTTAGCTTCTGTTATTATTTTTTTCTCATATTCGGTTGCTGCTACAATTTCTGGTGTTTCTTCGTTATCTGTTGTATTTCCGATGTTCGAATTAGCAATAACCACAACAACATCTACAGAGTTAGGCTCGGTTACTTTTTCTTCCTGAAATTCTATTGCTGCTACAATTTGCGGCGAATCTTCAATGCTATTTGTTGTATTTTCGATGTCTTCATTAGCAACAACCACAACAACATCTACTGAGTTAGCTTCGGTTACTGTTTCTTCCTCATATTCTGTTGTCGCTACAATTTCTTTCGATTCTTCCCGACCGTCTTCTGAATCAGCAAGAACAACAACCTCCACAGTGTTAGCTTCGGTTACTTTTTCTTCTTCATATTCTGTATCCGCCACAATTTCTGTCGAATCGTTTGGTATAGTAAATTCTCTGGTTTCCTCCCTAGTGATATCTGTATCTTGTATCGGTTTCAGACCGTATTCTTTAGACTCATCTATGTTTTGTATAGTAAATGTTCTGGTTACCTCTCTAGTTGTATCTACATCATGTTTCGGGGCGATACTGTATTCGTCATACTCATCTGTATTTTCTATAGTAAATGTTCTGAAGTTGTGTATTGTCCCTGTATCTGAGATGGGTTTTGTATTTTGTTCATTATTTCTAAGAAACTTTCCTTCGAAGCTGTTTCTAATATCAGGAGCTCTATTATTCTCTTCTGTTTCAATCTCAATCGATTTCATATAATCTCCTGCTATTTCCGGACTCTGGTCTAGATTACTTCCTGGAGCTAATAAAATCTGCCAAAAAAGATCATTTTGAAAAACAGTTCCCCTATTTGATTCGTCTTTATGGCTGTTGTAAACATTTTCTTTATTCCAAATAGTTTCATACTCCTGTGTTTCAGTTTCATCGGTTATTGTGTATGTCCTTACAACCTTCCTCTCTACAACTTTTCCTTCATCCAAGTCATTGGCATTGCTCAAGCCTGCCTAATATATTGCATTACATAGATTACCGATTATAGACAATGATTAAGAGAAGGTACCATATACATTTATTATACGTGTAACGCCTTTACAATCAGAAAGTGTAAATCGAAATTCGAGTGATTTTATGTTAATATAGAATTGGGTATTATTAGTTTTATTTTGAAACTATAACGAGCTCACGCAGAACAAGTACGTGTATCGAATCATACTTCAATTTAACTATTTAAAATTTCCGTTATTTTAATGTCATAATATAACATATGTTTTGATTTGAGATGGAGTAAAGTAATATTACTCACTTTTTCTTCTTTAAACTGTACTATATTAATCATATAATGGCAAAATTGTTATGAACTAACATACTCATTTCTTCTAATAATTAATAATTAAATAATCTAGTTTCAATTTCCATTATTCAATAGGGTAAGTATATTGTTTGATTCCAGAACAGCAGAAGATACGGTCGCCGAAGTTTTGGGCCCAAAAGCAAATACCTATGGGTAAATACACCATTATCTTTCAACCGGAAGTTCATGCAATTAGAAGAAGTGCACAATTCAATCTGGACAAAGGATATAAAAAGGACATAGCCATCATGCCCAATAGTCAGACATCATCAGCTCAAGGAGTATTCCTAACTGTAAAACAAAACTGAATAGGGATGCAGAATATAATCGACCTCCACGGGGTCCCAGGACACAGGTATTGAGGGAAATGAACAAGCTGACGCCCCTGCACGCAAGAGAGCGGAAATGCTTACTATCGAGTTTTCTCTAAGATAGATCACGGAGTACTCTCCGGTACAATGGCTATCAATGCTGGTGTTCCACAGGGATCTGTTTTGGCATCGACTTTGTTTCTGCTGCATATCAACGATCTGATGGAAGTGACCCCACATGTCCCGTCCACAGTTTTGCAGATGATGGTACACTTCATATCGCTTTCTCATCTAGAGCCTCTATACCATGCATTGAAGCCAGAGCAGCGAGACAGGGACAGGTTGACGCAATTAATGGTGATCTGGCAAAGATTTTGGAATGGGAATCTGATAATCTAGTAGTGTTTAATGCAACTAAAACTCAAGCTTCCGTCTTCTCCAGGAAGGCGGATCCCACAATTCCTAATATGGGAATGTCAGATACAACTATTCCTATGAAGTTTTCCATTACAATGCTCGGGATACCACCAACGGCACCCTCTCATGGGACGATCATGTGAGGTCTATTGCGAAAATCGCTCTACAAAAACTTGAGTTTCTATTCCGTGCCAAGAGCTACTTTACATCCCAGCAGCTCTTCATAAATTACAAAGTACAGATTCGACCTGTTCTGGAGTACGGTTCACATGTTTGGAGTCGTCTCCGAAACATACGCTGAAGCTCTTGGATTCTATTAAGAAGCAAACTATTCGTTTGATTGATGATGTCACACTTCGAGTTCATTGACCTCTCTAGAAAATCGTAGAAAGGTGGGAGATCTCTCCCTTTTCTATAGACATTTCCATCGTTGGTGTTCATCAGAAATTTTGTCTGTTGTTTCACCACGAGAGATTCCAGATAGGCGGACTAGACGAGCTTAAACTAGTCACCACTTTCAAACTCGAGACCCTTTTTTTTATCGAACAGCTTATGGAAGTTGTGGAATTCTCTACCTAATGAGGTCTTTCCTTATGCTCATAACCTCCAAACCTTCAAGAAAAATACGAATGCCTATTTCCCCTCCCTACATTCCACTGCTGGCTCACACGAAGTTCTTCGAACATTATAGGTAGTGTATTTTTTAATGAAACTATTAACATTTATTTATCAATATTGAACAGGTATATTTCCTGGTTTCGACATTTATAACATCAACCTACATGGTTATATTTAATTTCATATACATTAAGGTACCTTCTCTTAATTGTTATTTCGAATTATTAGGATTAGATCACCTTAGAAAATGCAACATTGTTCACCAACTTTAATAGTTAATGGTTGAGTAGGCTCATGTAAATTCATATTCCCTCCACATGTCTTATGTCGAAATGCGGAATGATGATACTGGGCCTTGATTTCTTGAATCAATTTAAAAGTGGCAAAAATATTGCAACTCTTCAAGCTGCTCTGTTTGGATTAAATTCTTTGGGGACAAACATAATAATTATATTAAAATTAAGTTCCAAAATATTTTGCCCCTTCACGATTATTTTAATTCCAATTATTGGTTTTGGAGGTGTAACTTATCTAGGTTTTGAAATATTTGAAAGGTGTTAAATATAATCAAAAAATAGAGCGCGGTACGAGTGAAATATTATATGTTAAATAAACTTAATATAAAAATAAAAGGTGCACTAATAATTAATAGTTGGCGCTTCAGCTGTGATGTCTCAGATAGGCGCTATTCGTAAATTTCAATAAATAAGCAATAAAATGAAAATGGTAAAGGATTATAACTAATATAAGAATACTGTAAATACCTAGTAAACATAAAACATAGTATTCGTTATAGTGGAGTGAATCTACGGAAAAATAGGACAAGCTTCGTAAAAATTTGATAGAGGTTAGCGACCTGGAAAAAATGGTGTCTTATGATAAAAATAATAAGATCCTGAAATTTCTATTACCTTTTTTTAGGTCAGTTTGTGAGTTTTATTTTTTTTGGACCCTTCAGACTTCCACTTAAGATTTGAAATTAGTACCCTTTTATTGCTGGTATTTTGAGGAACCTTCAGTTCAAATTTCGTGACATTCCGTTAACCCCCCCTCCTGGAATATATATATAAGTACGTTTTGTTATATGATTTGTAAATAATCTCATACTACCCCTAGGTTTTCTGTATTTAGAAACTATGACGTCATTATAAACATGTGCTAGCGTTCACAACAATCATCATATTTCGATGGAAAATTTGTAGCAATGGAATTGTATTCTTCTGAAGGATAAACATTATCGATAACACGTGCTGGAATTGAAAAAAATAATTATTTTTAGAACTTACTGGATGACGACTGTGTAGATTGAAGAAAGTGACTCGTGGTGAAATATATTCCACGATTAGAAGTTTATTTGCTTCCTATTAGTTTATTCTAAATTTCGAAATTCAAAGTGTAATTTTTTGGAAACCAACCAGCTTTTAAATGATGTGTTATTTAGTGCCTTCCTCCGTACTATTTGAAAATATCCAAATGATTTCATATCAAAATTAGTTCGCCCTGAAATCTAATTCAAACTTTATTTACTCTTGTACAGATGAAGTATTGCAAATAGTTTAATGTGCGAAATGTTACAGTTTCTAATTATAGTTTTGCGTGTGTCTACCCACGTATTACGTTCACTTGAACTATAAAAAATTTGAATTTAATATTTCAAGTCGAGCGTGGAATCGGTATTTGTCGAATGGATTTGTTTCAACTTAAGCTCAAGAAAGTTTAATAGACTTAACGGCAAAAAGAAACAGACAATACACAGGATTAAGGATTAATAGCTTCTTCAGGCAAACTACTGGAACAGTGATTTGTAGTGAAACTATCAGAAGACGGTTGTATGCATGTAATTTGGGAGCAAGGAGACGTACACACCCGCTGTTGATGACGAAGCCATCGTGCATGCAGATATTGTTCAACCATGGAACCCAGTTAATGGAATTCTCAAGATTCGAGAATTTTTTTTTTGTACGTCTGTCTATATTGGTATGGAGAGAAAGAGATATATAATGAAAATTGAGGCGGTTCAATTTGTGTCTGGGAAAGCATATGTCATGATGACGGCACTGGGTTAGTAGTTTTAATTAATGAACTATTGCCATTTGCTGGTCCAATACGCGACAATAAAATAATAACTCTTCCAAACACTATAACAACGTTAGGGGGCCACTAGAGGGAGTCTAGCAAGGTATTAAATTGTTTATAGAGATATAGCAAACATTGCAACAATACAATTTTGTTATGGTTCTTTGAATTTTAAAATTTTTCTTAAAAATTGATTCCTTTTGATTATTTTACTAGCAAATTGTGTCAGTGAATTACTTCTTGGTTAAACATAATTGAGGAAAATTGCAATTAATAATGATTGTCCATTTTGCATGTATTTGAAGATGCGGATATTATCTAAAAATATGAAAAATAGTTCCTTTTACCGCTTTACTGGTAACTCAAAATTAAAGAAGGAATCTCGAGTGTTCAAGCTAAGTTGTGATAACTGCCTCTTATATACCGGGTGACTCATTCAAATTCTAAAAATATCTATGAAAAATAGTCCCTCTTACTGCTTTGTTAATAATTCAAAATGAAAGAAGGAATCTGGGGTGTTCAAGCTAAGTTGTGACGAGTGCTCTTATACTGGATGTCCCAAAAGTCTGGAAACGGTTGAATATCTCGTAAACAAATCTTCGGATCGCAAAGACAAATAACGTGCCTCTTTTTATTTTTAAAGATCTATTTAATGTTGCTACTAAAAAACTACCCCCACTCCCGTAGGGGGTGATGAGAGGGGTAGTTTTGAAATTTTAAAAGTAAACACCTACTTTTTATTGCAATGTTGCATTCTTCATGAAAAACTGTGTTAGGATGTGCAATCAACCCTTTTTTCAACCATACTTAAGGGGTGAAAAAAAGGGCACCCAAAAGTCTGGAAACGGTTGAATATCTCGTAAACAAATCATCGGATCGCAAAGACAAAAAACACGCCTCTTTTTATTTTTAAAGATCAATTTAATGATGCTACTGAAAAACCACCCCCACCCATGTAGGGGATGATGAGAGGGGTAGTTTTAAAATTTGAAATGGAAACACCTATTTTTTATTGCATTGTTGCATTCTTCATGAAAAACCGTGTTAGGATGTGCAATCAACCCTTCTTTCAACCCTACTTAAGGGGTGAAAAAAAGGGCAGTTTTGCTTTTTTTGCGAAAAAAATTTGTTTTCATACGGTGTTGCATTCTGCATGAAAAATGTGTTCTCATGTGCAATCAACCCTTTACTTTAACCTCACTTAGAGGGTGCAAAAAAGGGTAGTTTCGGTTATTTTCTCACTTGACCTCCACCGCCACAAATACAAAACTGCCCTTTTTTTCACCCCTTAAGTAGGGTTGAAAAAAGGGTTGATTGCGCATCCTAACACAGTTTTTCATGAAGAATGCAACAATGCAATAAAAGTAGGTGTTTCCATTTAAAATTTTAAAACTACCCCTCTCATCACCCCCTACGGGGGTGGGGGTGGTTTTTTAGTAGCATCAATAAATAGATCTTTGAAAATAAAAAGAGGTGTGTTTTTTGTCTTTCCGATCCGATGATTTGTTTACGAGATATTCAACCGTTTCCAGACTTTTGGGACACGCAGTATACCGGGTGACTCTTATATATAAGGTACTCATTTAAATATTCAACATTCTGAACAAAAGTCTCATGGTATCCGATTCTGTCAAGAAATTATCATCCTCACTCCCCGAGCTGTGGAGGAGGGGGATGACTGATAAATATTGAATGGGAACCCCTACTTTATATTACAGATTCTTATCGTCAAAAATTAAGTAGGGTTTACTAGAAGACTTTTTATTCCTGATAGATGGTGCTAGAATCGATTTAATGTGGGTCAAATGTGAGTTTTAAATCTCAAACGTAATCACCGATTTTTTACCTCATGCATGTCATTACATAAATGTCTGCTATCACCTTTTTTCAGGGCTACATAATGTAGAAAATCCGACCGTGCAACCTATTCGTGGTCAACATCGGGTGAAGCTAATCTCAGCGGTAAGTTCATTCTCTCCATCGCATTGATGGACAAATTATCAATAGTTTCTTGAAATCTATCTCACTTTTTACAAAAGAAATAATCGAATTTGTTGAAAAAAAAAACGAAATCGTTACAATATTTAATGAGGACCTAATTACTATAGCCTGTTACTTTTATATTTATTCATGAACCCTCAACAAGCTACAGTCATCGTAAATTGTCAAAAAAATCGACTATTTTGACCTGAAACTACAGTTACGAATCACTTCTCCTGAAAGTTTACAATCCCATTTTTATTCAGGTGCTCTATTAATTTTTTGCCTCAAAAATGGCGTAAAACTAATTTCAATGTACTTACGATTACTGTAGCATAGAGGGAGCACATTTTAGGACACATGTTTACAGGGAAAAAGTCTTATTTTGCCTCCAAAAATACATCCTGGAAATTTTTTTTAGTGAATTTTGAAACATCCTGTATATCTACTTCTCTATGAATTCGGCGTTCGCTGGGTGTAAATTCATTAAAAAAAATGTAGAAGAGTGAAATATAAATTTTAATTTACACAACTGGAAAGTTTACCTGCCTTGAGTTTTATTCCACTATACTACATATTTTCATATCTACTTAGTTTTTATTTTGTTGTTTTATTCATACATGCTTTCAATGTCCTCTAATTTATGATGTAGCCTGTACACGCGATATACTACGATGAAATTTTTAGTGGCACTATGTAGGTCAGACAAAGCACAATCCTCACTGTACAGTTCTAATACCATTTGAGAAGCTATAGACTACAGTAAAAGTAATCAAAAATAGCTAAAAATGTGGTAGAACAGATAATTCCACGTATAAAAAAAGGCCTCAAATCAAATACACAATGTTTCTCTATGAAGAAAAGGACCTAAAGAAAATGATTGAAATCTAATGTTGCATGACAAATTTGGTTTGGATTCTTCTTGACAAAAAAGGTTGCTTTGTGTTGTTTCGATTGGACGAAACATTTTGGAATAAAATCAATTCGAAGAGTATCTAACTTTAAACTAAAGATGGCACCAACATATTAATTTTTGATATTAAATTCAGGGTACTGCCTGATATTATTGAATGCTATTTTTGTACAGTAAATTGAATTTTCATCATAGGCATGCGTAATAGGAGTCACTTTTTCCTCCGTCATTTTAATCATAGGCATGCGTAATAAGGGTCACTCTTTTTCCCGTCGAATCTTTTAATGACTCAAATTTTGAATTATGGAAAAATTCTAGAAGTTCCTGATATAAATTAACAGTTTTGTTTGCAGACGTAGATGAAGAATCATATACGTATTCACTATTTTGAATTTCATCATTTTATACTGAACCGTTTCGAAGATATTTACAAAAATCTATCTTCAGAGAAACACAAGAAATATTGAAACATGTTATACTCTCATTTTATGAGATATTGTGATACTGACGATGTCATGGGGTGGTGAGACAATAGTCAATATATTGTTATTTGAGTGGAAATATTTTATTCACATTTCATCATTGAGTAATTTGACAATTTGACATTCAATCCAACTCTGGAGGACTGATAAGTGTTGCAATTATCTTAGGTGATCTAATTGTAATAATGTTTATTTTACTAATAATAGCTTACCTTAAGTACGCCAAAGAATATTATTAAAAATAACGGGTCTTTTGACCACAGGATCATGACAGGATATTTCAAATGAAGTCACTAAAGCTTCGCATGGCTTCAGTGCAATTAATTACACATAAAGTGATTGTTTGTAAACTTTTATTTCTTTAAATCTCTTTAAACAAAAAGGCATAAAACATTAATTCGTTTTCGCCTGTAATTAATTGTTCCAAATGTTGCATTATGAAAACTAGTAATAAACTTCTTATTTCAGACGCAAAAGCACTATTAATATATATATATGCACTGACGTATCCTAATATAGACATAATAGTTCGTGCTAGCTAAGATCTACCGGGTGAAATTACATGACACAATCGATTTTAGGTGTACTGTACATGTGAACGAACAAAGTGGATCTTTGGGAATGTCAGAACCGTTCTTTTGAAGTTTATAACGAATCGTTGGTGTTCAATTTTTCACGAGTGATATCCTCAAACGAAGCACAAAGATGTCATCATGAGTGTCATAATGGAAATATATTTTCGACCACGACTACATTGTCATTGTAGTAATATTTTACTTCTATGCCAATTCGGAAATTCTGCTTTTGTAACTCAATTGGAGGTGAGTAATGACTGGCTACGTAATAGTCTAGGGTTCTAATCTAGATACAGTATTACCGCACTATTATTTTTTATCAAATTGTATTGTGTAATCTCAAGCGTTATTATTATAAAGGATTGTAGAATTACATCGTAATGAATTTATTTAATACTATTTTAACTGATAAAATATAATTACTTGTCAAATTTGTAAGGTTAATACCTATAAATATTGGAAAAAAATTGAAATTGTCGATACTGATTGCTATTTCGAATCATATCAGTTTATTTTCGAATTTTTCTTTTTCTGTTTTTTCAATGGTTGGAAATTGGGATATTTGAGATATTCAGACATTATGATTGAAACATGAGATTTTCTACATCATGATAATTTGTTTAACGTAGATTATTTATTATGTTTTAGGTGCATGGAATTCTAGTTTAAGATAATTTAAGTACTGGAGCTTTGAAAATCCCCTGAAGAACATATCTACCTAATTTCATTCGTGTAGTAATTAGGTTCTGACATATTTTCCCTCTTTCAATCGAAATTGAGCGGTAATTTATTTTTATGTTACCTTTTGGTGTTATAAATAATAATTGTCTACCGTCAAAACGGCTAGGATTAGCTGTATCGCGCGTGGCGCATGATTCTACTCTTTGAAGGCGTTACCTAAGTAAGCAAATACGGAATTCGCAATTCCGTCTCCGGCGAATATATGTTTTAAAAAGCTGATATAAAACAACTACATAAGAAACAGCTGATTTGGGGTAAAACATCGTGTACATGATATAATTACATTGGTTTTATAAGACAATAGCATTTTTAAAATTATATAGAGTTCCTTAGTGTTTTGGTTTTTATTTAAGATTAGCTATTTGGTTATTTAATTTAATTTTTTAAATTATATTGCATAATATTTCTTGTTTGCGTTACGTTCAAAATAGTGAAGTGTGTAAAATTAATTAGTTTTATTAGATACTTTTAACTAGGACGTTGGTTCTCTACACGCACTCAGTCTTAACAAAATACTAAGTGGAAATCAAACTCTTTTATTATATTTCGCATATCATATGCGAGAAAGTACTATAAAAGCGTTGATACAGACACATCTCAAAGCTCTTAGATAAGTTAGACAATATCACATTTGGATGATAATAATTGAGTATAATACCAACATGGAGTTGTCCAAAGGAGATCTACGGTAACGAATCTTACTTGTTCGAACACGTATATTGCTGCTGCTCTTGACAACCAAGGACAGGTTGACGTATTATATACAGATTTTTCGAAGGCCTTTGATAAACTTGATCACACAATTCTTCTAGGCAAGCTCAAACCCATTGGGTTTAGTACCTCCTTAGTAGGGTTTTTTGCTCATACCTCATCAATGGATCACAGTTTGTGCAGTATTACGGTCAAAGATCTAATTCATTCATCGTCAAATCCGGTGTGCCTCAAGGCTCAAACCTTGGTCCTCTACTGTTCCTATTATTTATTAATGATTTGGCCGAAACCATAATCGGCTTGAAACTAATTTTTGCTGATGACTTGAAAATGTTTTTAGAAATAAAGACTATAGATGACTGATATGCACCACAAAATGATCTAGACAATATTTTTGAATGGTACGCCAACAATAAATAGAGTCTAAAATTAGTAAATGTTGTGTTGTTAGCTGCAGTCGTAAAGTTCATCATATTTCCTTCGATTTATCTTTTAGATTGAGGAATCATTTCTCGTAGTACTACAGTCAAAGACTTTTAATCTACGTGTAAGTGAAATGTGTGCTGAAGCTAATAGAACTTTAGAGTTTGTACTTAGGCATTCCAAATATTTTAACAATTTGGAGGTACTACAAACACTATTCAATTCATTGGTTAGACGAAAACTGGAATATGCTTCACTCATCTGGAACCCTCAGTATAAATTCCAGATTACACTTACACTAATTGAGAGCATTCAACGTAAATATTCTTTAACTTTCAATATCTTTCCTAGGAAAGGTTTTAACCATCAATTATTATTATCTACTTTTGATTGTCTGACACTTGAACTGAGAAGAAGAATAAGAAGCACAATATTACTTCATAATTTGTTGAATAATAATATTTACTGCAGTTACTTATTAGGTAAATGAAATTTGTTGTACCTAGATTATCTTCTCGCTGTCTTTTAACTTTTTAAAATGTTAGGTCTAATACAAATGTATTATCTAGATGTTCGGTATTAGTCATAACAACAAACTTTAATGTTATTTGTTCACAATGTGACTTATTTTTCAATAGTATTCAGTATCTTATTAGTGTGGTCATGTAAGGTTATTTATCACCATGTAATTTAAAAATTTAGCCAGTTTAATTCATTATTGCTATTAGTTATTATTTTTGTTATATATTCCTTGTTATTTTTTATATTATGTTGCTCTGTATTGTTTGTCCTATATTCGGGTTAACCTGTTGGGCATATATATATATATATATATATATATATATATATATATGTATATATAATATACAATCAGCAGTAAATTTGAATGCAAGTTTTATTTCGTTAATCTACAATTTTTTTCAGAAGTAATTCAATCGTTTAGGTATAAGAGATACACGCCTTGATTACAATTTCATTCTTAATAATTATTATGAATGGAATCAATGAAAACACACTAGTAAAACAGTCCAAGATTTATGAGCGTTACGATACGTTCTTGTGTTTTGGCTTTTCAACAATTTCATTGTCAGCTCACCAATTGTAATGTAATTAATTGTTCGTAATAGACATTCTTTCTGTGTTCAGTAACCTCAATCTAGTTGGCTGTGGATATACTGCCACCTGTTGTGTGTGATTGTATAGGTATCTAATTCTAGTTTTGCACCCGACTTAAAGTACTAATTAATATCTTATTGATTATTTCAGGGGAGTAGAATGTAATGTTATATGCAGTTGAGACCATACCAAATAAATTGAAACCAGTACAGATCATCGAACACGTGTAAAAATTTCAGAGGACATTGTTGTCAGATTGCCATAAAAATACCAAATATTGAGAAATAATATCAATATATTACATTCCATACCAATTGGTAGTAAAGGACATGAGGCGTGATTGAATATTATTCGTAGAAGGGTTTGAACTGTTATAATGGTTGTAAAACGAATTTTTTTTTACAGACCTCCAAAGACAAGTGTTTTTATTTCAATAACTGCATATTGGTTGAGGTATTATTCAGACATCTGAAAGTGCAAAAATGTATGTGCCAAAATTCAGGGAACCCATTATATTGTATTCCTATAAAACTCGAGAACTGAAGTAAATAACAAAATATTTTGTAATGTCTTACATGCTATAAGTAAGAGCAATTTCGTAATTACTACTCACATTCAATTTTTTAGTACAATATGTACTAAATACGTTTTATCAATGTAACTTTTCAAATTTTTAAAATTACTTTTTATCGTTATTTGATATATTACAATAAAAAATATGTTAAAATACCATACACATTCGAAAAGAGCGAATAAATAGTAATAATGAAGATCGAATAGCACAATATATTTCCGACATTACTAGAAGTTTGAAAATATGCGCAATCTTAATATTATTGAATGGTGGTACGAATTAAAAAAAAACATCGATTTTCGAGCAAGGGTTTTCGAGATATTGTTGTTTTTTACGAGCGTTTGCATTTTGAACCCATACGCTCGAAAACGCCGGATAGCCGAGCTGCGGTAGAGTGTGCGTGGCCTATAGCGGCAGGTCTCTCTTCCACGCGCGTCACACAGCCAAGCGCACGAAATACCATTATTTAAAATAATTGTTTTAGCAACTTTTGCGAAAGGTAAGAGGTTGAAAATTTGGTAAGCTGTTTATTAATTATTGAAGAAGATGATCTCGTAATAAAAATAGCGCGTTACCGCACCACAACTTTTTTAGGGCTATTTTACAAAAGTTCCTTTTTTTTGCATTAAACTGCGGTTTGCAAAAAGTATACATCCGATCTTGCTGAATGGTACTTGGTGGGCACAAAAGCTACAACCTGTTGAAATTTCAGCTCTCACTCTTTAAAAGAACAAGAGTTATGAATATTTGGAATTTCGAGCAAAATCGAAGGTTTTTTGCAATTTGCGGGGTCATCGATGGTCCAATCGGGTTCATCTGTAGCTTATTTTTTCCGTCTTTTCACGGCGCATAAGCTTATCAAACCCTTTTTTCTTTTTAACTCAATCCGACGATGTCCGACGCGAAGAACCGGTTTTGGCCATTTTACCATTTTTTTTGGACCATTTGCGACAATCAAAAATTGTTCGATTTTAGTTCCTTCATCTCTGCCAAACAATACCAAGCACCTGAACGCCACACTAGTATAGCATCACAGATTACAGAGGCGACCCTAGTTTAGTACCTAGTACCTTGACTTAATCGGCCTTCTAATCCGAAATGCGAGAAGCGGCAAATTTGATAGCCATAACTTGAAACTTGATTTTTGGAGGGCAAATCAGGTGAAAAAATTATATGATTTCTGTTGAAACAGAAACTGCCGAGTTGTTTGATTGGTATTTGATACAAAAGTATTGATAATAGCAACAAAAATATAAATGATATAAAAGCAAATGAGTGGCGCGAAATTTAAAATTAATCTCGGATATCAAAGACAAGGAACTAAAAGTTTTTGACGTTACTGATCGAGCTGGCCTAGAAAGACCTTATCACTGTTATCTGGCAAAAGCAGACATGAGATAAATGAGTATATTTTATATATTCATTATTTCTAATTTTCCTACATTGGTTTAGTTTAGTGTCGCCATCTGGCACTCCAATATTCTCATATTCCCAGTAACTTTGGTGAAGTTCGAGAAATCTATCAGTGTGGTACATTGTTTGATTTCTTAGTGGGATCTATTCATAGATGGGGTGAGATATTTTGGTCTTGTTACCACTTTGTGGGCCGCTTATAACTACCTTCAACAGAGACCTTTCAGTAACGTTGCAAACTTGGTCGTTCCACTGATGAACTCTATGCGTAAAGCGGAACAGCTGTCTGGAACTATAAGTTTGTGACGTTACTGGTCGATCGGGACTAGAAAGACCTTATCATTGTTGTCTGGCAACAGCCAACATGAGATGAATGAGTAAGTTATAACACCGCGTTTAATAGCGTCATCAATGACATACATGGGTATTATTTCTAGATTGTGCGTAGGGGTCTGGCGTACTTAATTTCTTTAAAGATCCAGATGTTACCAACGAAGAGACCTCAAATTTGTTACACTATGTGTTCTCGGGAAAAAATTAATTTCTTTTAACATCACTTGCCAATTTGGTGAAATTTCATGATGCATACATTTCTAAGAGCTTCTCTGAACGAAATCATTGGTTACTATCTAAAAACTTGGCAATTTTTACGTTTATTAAATATATCTATCTATTTTTATCTAACACCGTCACATGTAACCTTTCCTTTATGCGTTCAACGACATTTCACGATTCAAGGAAGACAAGGAAAACGGTAGATCGATAATAATACAAGAATGGAACGAAATATAAAACGATGTAGCTGGTCTTGGTAAAGACATATCCACATTGGAAACTTCCAATCAAAAATCAACTTGACGCTTTGCAGAATATATTCATACTATTTGGCTTTACACCAATATCGCATTGTGATGAAAAATTGTAAGTTAAAAACAGAATAGATACGTGGAGTGAACTTCAAACTCAACTCAACTCAAATTTTAGCAAGTTCCTTTAACCAAACTATCAAAGATCTAGGGTGAATGTATATTTAGGGGTTGAGAAGTCGGCTTTTCGATATAACGCTCCACATGCGCGATGCTCATCTAAAGTACAGCGGGTATGTACGCCGTGCAATGGGGGTAGAAAATTTCCAAAATGAACTATAATCATAAGATAATTTTCATAATGAAAGTTTATTTTGGAATTTTTCTATAGCATATTATTCATTGTAATATTCATTTGCAATATAATGGATTTCCCTCATCCACTAAAAATACTATTCAAGTAGTGAGGACCTTCCGGCTACCAAGTAACCATCATCAGAGTAAACTAAATTATAAATCAAAATGTGCTTGTTTGAATACTATTTGGGGATAAATCGGAATTTAATAAATTGCTTTTTCGTTTCTACATTTTCATCCCTTTTAAATTACCTAGATATTTGTCTGTACTGTGTTTTAAAAGTGTTAATTGAAAACGGTTTTTCATTGTTTATTAATAGGAATAATCACGAGCCCCCTTATCTTTTTTCTGACTAACGATGTGTAAGTCATCCTGAACACGATGTTAGATGAATTTAGAATTTCAGTGCGGTCTATAAAATTTTAATAATGACCCCTATTTTTTCACACTTTTGTTTCAACTATGTGTTTGAGAGTGCCATTTCAGATCACTATACCGTTATACTCCAGTATGAGCTCCATAAGTATAAATACAAATTTCAACCAATCATACAATTTATTTATTGATTAAAATATACTGAGAAAATGCTCTCGGTAATTACCTGGATTAATGTTTAGTAGTATAGATGACACAATACTTAAACAGTGTATATCAAAATGTTGTCGGAAAAAGAAATCAAGAGAACACACATCAAAAGAAATGCTTGAATTCTCAATAAATGAAAAAATGAAACAAAAGCAACAAAAATTGCAAAAAATATTGAGCTCCTAAAGTAATTCAAATTATATTGAAATAAATGTAATGATCTGATAAGAACTGCTAAGTATAATTACTATAAAGTTGAAGTGGAAAAAAATGAAAGCTGCACAAAAAATATGTGGGCTGCCTGAAAAATATGGAAAATAGAAAAATTGATTTTGAAATGAAAGACATTAAAGTCATAGCAGGTAAATTTAATAAATTTTCAACCAATATCGAGAATTTTCCAAACCTCTCTGTATTCAAAATATGTTCGGCTACCGCTGATTTTTTACCTTTATTTTTCTTTATATGGGCAAAATGTTCCTTATAACGAGTTGAAATGTCAAACTAGGAGGAACATTTTGCCCATATAAAGAAAAATAATGGCGTTAGCCGAATATATTTTAAATACAGGTCACACCATTTCTCAAGAAAGTTTATCACTTTTAAAACACAGTACAGACAAATATCTAGGTAATTTAGAAGGTATGGAAATGTATAAGCGAAAAAGCAATTTATTAAATTCTGATTTATCTCCATCTGGTGGTAACCCTTTGTTTACATTATTATCTCCAAATAGTATTTAAACAGGCACATTTTGATTTATAATTTAGTTTACTCTGATGATGGCTACTTGGTACTCGAAAGGTCCTCAGTACTTTAATAGTATTTTTAGCGGATAAGGGTGATAATTTCTTAACAATAGTGTGTTAATATTTATGTTAGCATTGGTAGTTGTTCTGTTTATTAACAATGCCGTCTCTGAAAAAAAAATCTTCCAATACTGCTGCAAATTGAGAAGATTCTTCTGCATAATAACAAATTGCTTCTAAAAAGCGCAAAATATGACAACGTAATCGTATATGTAATGTTCAGGTTTGTATGTTTGTTGGTGACAACAATCTACATTTTCCAAAAAATTGGTTAAATTCTTCAATTACTTCCTTTAATTATATATCTCGATTCCGTATACAAAATAATTTTCCAAATCATTAATATCATAGCTAAAAATGTAAAAAAGTGCTGATTTTTTTTTGATCTGAAGAATTATAAATTTTTCAGTCACATCCTTGTTGCTGCAGGGCCTTCTAAATACAAAGTTGCTACAGATTTGGATATGTCGTCGAGTTTGATCAATACATTTCCAACAAAACAAAAAAATGCTAGAAAGGTGATCTTTTTTTTCATTTATATTTAGGTGTATGTTTCTTATTAGGTGGCCGAACATCGTTCCCTCCACTGCGACCATGTGGCTCACTTCTAATTTATAGTTCACAGTAAATTCAGTCGTTTCATAAGGCCAATGATTTCGTTGGTTGAGGTTTTTTACATAACTTTTAGTAGATGTGTTCCGCTGTTTCATCATCCTCGAAACACTAAGCGTCTCCCACTAAACGGAGTGTTGTAGATGGTGATTTAAACGAGAGTGTCCTATTTATAGACTGCATGGAGTATGTAGCAATGCATTGGATGAATAACAAACATATTTTCGTATTTAGCAGACAATAGAACAGAGGACAGACTTAAGGTTGCTTTAGGTCGAACAGTTACAACACGTCTATCAGTCCTAGACAGCTGTTTCGCTTCTCTCATAAACTCATCCGTAGAACGGGTAGGATAATGAAGTCACTATTCGACCATCTCAGCCATTTGGGAATGATGAAGCACCAAATGATCCAAACGCCATCTACCACATCTACCAGATGTCACATTGGAAGAATTATTCACGATGCAACTCATTGATTCGAAGTTCTCACGCGTTGAACATCAGCCGCCAGGTAGTGGTACCGAAACAATGGATGAATAACAAACACTCCTTCATCAATAGACGAGTTAAGGTTCCTCTGTAATGTTCTCTTACTGTTTTCTATATTTCCCATTTTATCTATGCGTACTCACAGAAATTTATCTACAGGGTGAGTCAGTTTTTTGTAGACAAATTTCAACAGGAGATAGAACAGATGTTCTTAAGGAGAAAAGTTCCTATAAACATATGTCGTAGAAGACTTCGTTTTCGAGATACAGGGTGTTGAAATTGAAAAAAAAATTTCGTTTTTTGCAAATATCTCCTTAACCGTTCATCGTACAGAAAACAGCTTTTGTGAGCATTTTCTACTCATAGTAAGCTATGTTCGGTGCGATAAAAATTTTTTTTTTAGTCATAATTTGTGAAGATTTTGAAGGGGTAATGGGTGTTTTCCTCCCTAACTTCTACGCCACTGAAAAAAGTACGGTTTTGAGACATCTATTTGAACCGTCAATGTTTTCTACATAAAAAAGGTACTTGGTCATAAGCTCTAAAGTTAACCGTTTTCGAGAAAAATCAACTTTTATGTTTAAAATCATGGTCAATCCTTTGGTTTTGTTACTTGTTCTAACGTTTGAATAAATTTTGTTTAATTAGTAAGAATTGACCATGTTTTTCAACATAAAAGTTGATTTTTCTCGAAAACGGTCAACTTAACAGCTTATGATCAAGAGTACCTTTTTTGTGTAGAAAACATTTGCGGTTCGAATGGTTTTCTCAAAACCATACTTTTTTTAGTGGCGTAGAAGTTGGGGAGAAAAACACCCACTACCCCTTCAAAATCTTAACCAATTAATAGTAAAAAATTTTTTTTTATCGCACAGAACATAGCTTACTATGAGTAGAAAATGCTCACAAAAGCTGTCTTTTGTACGATAAACGGTTCCGGAGATATTCACAAAAAACGAAATTTTTTTTTCAATTTCAACACCCTGTATCTCGAAAACGAAGCCTTCTACGACATATTTTTATAGAAACTTTTCTTCTTAAAAACACTTGTTCTATCTCCTGTTGAAGTTTGTCTACAAAAAACTGACTCACTCTGTATACGTAATCACAGTTTGTTTTATACAGGGTGTTTCAGTTTTTTCGTTCATAACTTCGATAAACGATAGAACTTCTAGAAATAATAGGAGTCTTTCATATAAAATTTTTCTCTAAATCACTTCGTTTTCGAGATACGGGTGGTGTTGAAATTGAAAAAAAAATTTAGTTTTTTGCGAATATCTCCGGAACCGTTCATCGTACAGAAGACAACTTTTGTGAGCAATCTCTACTCATAGTAAGCTATGTTTTGTGCGATAATTTTTTTTTTTTTATTCATAATTGGTGAAGATTTTGAAGGGGTAGTGATTGTTTTTCTCTCCAACTTCTACGCCATTGAAAAAAGTACGATTTTCAGATGCCCATTTGAACCGCCAATGTCTTTTACACAAAAAAGGTACTCTTGGTTATAAGCTCTAAAGTTAACCGTTTTCGAGAAAAATCAACTTTTATGTTGAAAAACATTGTCAATTATTTGAAATAAAATTTATTTTTTACCAATTTACGAAATTTCTTTAAACATGTAACAAATCCAAAAAATTGACCATGTTTTTGAACATAGAAGTTAATTTTATTCGAAAACGGTCAACTTTAGAGCTTATGACTAGGAGTACCTTTTTTGTGTAGAAAACATTGGCGGTTCAAATGGGCATCTGTACTTTTTCCAGTGTCGTAGAAGTTGAGGAGAAAAACAACCCCTACCCCTTCAGAATCTTCACCAATTGTGAATACAAAAATTTTTTTATCGCACAAAACATAGCTTATTATGAGTGGAGATTGCTCACGAAAGTTGTTTTCTGTACGATGAACGGTTACGGAGATATTCGCAAAAAACTAAATTTTTTTTTTCAATTTCAACACCCTACCCTGTATCCCGAAAACGAAGTGATTTAGAGAAAAATTTTATATGAAAGACCCCTATTATTTTTAGAAGTTCTATCGTTTGCCGAAGCTATGAACGAAAAAACTGAAACATCCTGTATATGTATTTAATCTGTGATTGTTTCATATTTTAATTTTAGTGAGCGATGTATATAAAAAATTCACTTGGTTACGAAACAACATAAAAATTAAGATTAAACATTTTCATATCATTCATGTAATTTTAATCAACTTTATAATTTATACATTCTTTAATTTAGATAACTCAACTTACATTGGAATGTTTTCATACTCTAACGGATGACTTTAACATCCAATAATTATCGTGGTATGTTGGTCCAATATTAGTTTACTAAATTCCAAAGCCAAAAGAAGTAAAATAAGTTTTTTTTAAATTTTCTATTATGTTACTTGGCTACCCAACCAAGTCTCACTTAACTGTATATAAAATATAAATAAAACAATCTGTGAACAATCATAAATAATAACAGTTAGATACATAGATATAAAAACTCTGTGAGTACGTATAGATAAAACTCTGTGAGTATGTATAGATAAAATAGGAAATATAGAATATAGCTTTAGGTCGAACAGTGACAACACGTCTATCAGTCCAGACACCTGTTTCGCTTTACTCATAAACTCATCATTGTAAGTGATTCTTTCAGTGGTACATCTATCTTCTGGTAGATGGCATTTGGAGCACCTGGTGCTTTAGCATTCTTAAATGGGGTTTTATATACGTCGGGCCCAGATGGTTAATCGTCCCACTCCTTCCAGTCATGAGCTCATGAGAAAAGCGAAACAGAGTGGGGGTTTACGGTACCAACTTTGTTTGTGCTCCATATCAACGATTTGTTGGAAGTGGCCACCTATCCCGTTTACAGGTTAGATGATGGTGATGGTATAATTTATTCCTCTTTCTCACCTAGGGCCCCTATACCATCCAATTAATGAAGATGTGGTAATAATTTTGAAATGGGGATCTGATAATCTAGTAGAGCTTCTCCAGGAATGCGTATCCCACTATCCCTAATATGCTCATGTCTATTCCTATGAAGTTCTTCCTTCGGGATAACCACCAACAGCATGCGATGATCATGAGGTGGGTGATCTCTCCCTTTCTATAGATATCACCATGATCGGCGTTCATAAAAAATCTCGTCCATCACGAGCGATTTCCAGATTGGGGGACTAGACGAACTTGAGCAACTTAAGCTAGTCACCCCTTCATTGTCAAGCTCGAGACCTGCCGAACTTCTTCCTACCAGACTTAATTTTTCTATTGAAAGGCGAAGTTGTGGAACTCTTGCTTAGTGAGGTCATTTCATATGCCTATAACCTCCTTTTCCAACATTCCACCCCTGGCTCACACTATGTTCTTCTTACATTATAGGATTACCTCTCATGTAGGGAAAAAACAAAGCTGTCTGGGATTGATTGCCATGTTGTCACTGTTCGACCAACAGCAATCTTAACTCTCTCTAGAGAACGTAGATACCTGCTTTGCTATAGAAATATTTTAGCTCTTACTTTAGAAGGATGTATAATGACTTTAGAATGGACTAATCCTTAATATTCTATCTTTTTAATTTACGTATTTTTAGTGCATTTATTGGTGTATCTAAGTAAAGTTTCACGTTCTATTTTGAAATAAGTTTTACCTCTTAGGGCCGGTAATTTTTGTGTGACATCCCGGGGCCAATTTAACTTGGCGCAGCCCTCCATATTCACCTACGCACTTACACATTTACATCATGCCAAAAATAGTATAGATGAATTCAGAAAGGTTCTAAACGACAATCGAAAATCCGGGAAAATATTTGTATGTTGTCGATTACAATACTCCCCTTATAATTTTTGCGAGGGAGGTAAAAATGTCTAAATCAAACAGGTGCAAACATACCGTTTTGTTTACAACATATAATTATGGTGTACTTTACTTATTCAATGTAACGGAGAACTATAAAATAAAATACAACGAAGAACTTTATTTTGTTTACTATTTCGGATTTTCGTACGTACTAAATCCTTCATAAAAGTTTTATAACATCCTACGGCTTCGATTCCTAGACTTAAACTTAACGATCGATTCGTTCAGGTATTTCCAACCAACATTTCGTGTGGAACGAATTCACAAATATATGATTATTTAGCAAATCAATAGAACTAGTTCACATCGCGCAAAATATATGTATAATAGGTCTTTATGAATAACCCGATAACTAACAATTTGAAAAGATAAGATTAAATAGACTTACTTTTGTGTGAGTTCGATTTAAAATAACTGTACCAAGACAATCCTTGGCTATGAGCATGAACTGGCTCGAAGGACCATGTTCATAACAAAAGACTATCTTGGTTTCGTTATTTTAAAGCAAACTCTTACAGAAGTTGAACCATTTAATCTTATCTTTTCAAATTGATTGCTATTATATTTTTACAATTCAATTAAGTAAATTTTTGTCGCGTCTTGAATTAGAAAAAGCGCAGGTGATGTTGTATATACCTATATATTCTATAATAATTAATACGTGTAGTAAAAAAAAATGTCACTATATCACAAGCGGACCTCAAATAAATAATGTATATGTTTTCTCACATACATATGCAAAAAAAAAGCCATATCTATACTCTAAGAACAATATTATAGTGATAAAATGGTATTATAATACAATAAAGGTGGGAAATCTGCGCGCGCATATATATATATGCCGTAAATAATCTTATAAAACAAGTTATACCACGTCAAACTATATAAAATAACCTTCAATTTGAGCCCAAAAAGAGTACTCTGCGATTTGTTTGCCGTAATTGGCGGCATCTTCAAAATTTGGGCCAAATCTCCCAAATTAAAATTTTTATCAAAACTATTGGATATTTTAACTTCATCTTTGGATCACTCATTATGGTGACCATGATCTACTTTGACACCAAATTTCATCCAATTTGGTGAAGATTTGATCAAAATAGCCCAATTTTAATTTTTACCCCGAAAAACGTATATATATATATCTATTCTAGGGGAAGTAATGATCGCAAACACTCCAAATTTGAACCAAAGCTTCCTTGAACATGGACAATGAAAGCGTCCAACTCCCAAACCTTAGTCACAAGTCTAAAAGGTTGAAAAAAATTAAAACTTCAAAACTGACCTAAAAAAAGGCCCAGAAACCAGTTTTTGGGATTTTTGGGATGGTTCCGCCATATATTTCTTGTAGAAATTCTGGAATATCATTACTCTTATCACAAGAAACAACTTTTTCCACCTCCCCAACCTCTATCAAATTTTTACGAACCTCGCCTCACTTTTCCGTAGAATGACTCCACTATAAGCAGAATAACATATATCTGCGTTTCCTCCGTTAATTCGACAGAGCTAAGCATTTCAAGGCACTCACATTCGTTCGTTTTATTAATAAAGGTATGTTAAAAATTGTCATAGTTATTAATACCAGAAAGTTATATCTGGAAGTCGTTCCGTTGCCAAACTCATCAATTTTTCACATTTTACCTGAACCGCGTGTTTTCGTACCGTAATGATGGTTAATCAGTCGATCAATTCCACTATTTTAATACTCTTTGATAATGCCAGAGTGAAGTGGAAAAAAGGTAGCATTAGTTGTTCAAATTTGAATGTTACGAGTTCCAGTATAAATTTGAGTTTATTTCTCCAATATTATTTCAGTGATACTGTTTAGAGAATCATTTAGCTTTGCAAGAACCAATAGCTAGGGAGTGTTGAAATAATTCTGTAATACCCCATATTAACTGATTGTAATGTGTTAGGTTTGTAACTCTTATCAAATTGTCATAGATATAGGAAGTTTTTAGGTATATATATCATCATGTCAAGAATATTTTTTCTCAGTCTGTAATAAAACCAAGTTTATTGTGAATAATCATTATCTATTATCCTTCGCAATCTAACAGGTTATGGGTTCAGAAGATAGTAATTTTGAATCACGCTATTCGGTAAGATATAGAAAACCTAAAGATTAATGCCTGTCATTTGCTCTTCTTTCAGAGGTTGAAAATAGTTATAAAATTCACTAATGACAATTTCTGCAAAACTGTTTCATTTGCTTACACTTCATTTTCAACTTATGGTCCTTAAAAAGATCTTTAGATAATACTCCTCGCTTATTTTTATTCTTCTTTAAAAATTTAAATGATTTTCTCGTCATTGAAATTCATAAGGAATGTTAATTAGGTTATAAACGGTAAGTATGATTTTACCGCGATAATGAAAGGGTAATTTTCAAAATTGAAAAAAAATACTTTTAAATAATTTGTTCGTGTCTGGCTCTGGGCGGAATTATATTGTTTGTCAAAACTATCGGCTATTGCTAGGCCGTGTTTATTAATTTAAGTTGAAAATAATCATTACTCATGATTTGATTATGGAATTTTTTTAAATAATCAACACCTTTGATATCGACACGTGAAAGCGGTAGCGAACGTATGAAGATACGTATGCTATTTAATAATATTTAATTTTTGTTATTTTTAGTCCAGTAAATATGTGAAAATTTTTGTATTTTGTAATTTTTGTATGCTAAATAATACTTAAAATATTTTCGTATTTTGTAGAAATTTTTATGAATATTTCCTGAAAGCAATGGCATGTACGTCTGGCAATATTCATCCATGTCCTGGAGACAGAAACGAAGCTTTAAAAAAATGCTACGTTGAGCAAATAATTTAATGAAGATTTTTTGACAAATTATTATATACTACATTATTACTACAAATTTTAACAGTTTTTTTTACCAGCACAGTGATATCATGAGAATAACTACCTCGATAACCCCCTTTTCTGTATTTTAATAAATTTTACATTCAAAAGTATAAATTATATTTTTATAAACTAAATTAGTGAATTATTAATTTATACGTAATAAATAAATTGTATTATATTCTCAATGATATTTATAAGGCTTGTGGAAATAATTTACTAATTTATTAAAAAAGATAACGTGACACAATGACAGAAGGGGCAAAATCTTAAAGACAATAAGATAAAAACAATTGGATTATTATGAAGTTCTACAAAAAAGTGTAGAAGAATAGAAAAGAACAAATAAACATTGAATTATAGTAAGTATCTATTATTATATCCGATATACTAATTTTCTTTCTTTAAAAATATGGTTGCATCGAGATCTACTGTAATTCCTAGGACATTTCATAATTTAGAAAAGTAATAGTGAAAAAATGTTTGCCTAATTATTTTATTCGTTCTTTGAACCAAACCTGTATGATTATGCACAGTTCTTGTTTCATAATTATGATTGAAATGTGTAACATTGTTTTAGTTGAGATGAAAATAATTAAAAGTTTCTGATGTATAGAGTTGTTTTATGTTTAATACTTCAAAATATTCCAGTATTCCATCGCTTGAAAAAATTGCAGGATTGATTAATATAGTTCTTATAATAATTTCCTGAATCACTTCTATTTATGAATATTATAGTGAAATGAACCGCCATAAGATAGTAATTCATATTTTATGACCGATTTTCTTAAAGAAGTAAATTTTAATGAAGATATAGTTAATACGTTATTAAAAAAAAGTTAGTGTTCCCAAATAAATATATTTGTATTTTTTTTCATATATTAGTCTTTTCCAAATTTATATCTTTTATAAACATACGTTGATTTAATTACTCCACATTAAAATAGGAACTGCAACTTTTTATAAACAACTATTTCTCCGGCTTTTGAATTCTGAATCTCAATGAATATCGTAAGTGGGGAAAATTTACGAATATCAAGAAGGATTTAATTTTTTTTATGTAACCACTCTCATTCACTCATATTGCGAAAATATCATCTCATTCTTACAACCAACAGCTGAAGTAGATCTCAGGATCTAATAGCTGCCCCCCTTCTAAAATATCTTAAGTAAACTCTGAATCCCACCACCCTATAAATTGAAAATATACGCATTTGAATTTAAATTTTTAACAATAATAGCTACTTAGAGTTGACAGTTTCTAAGTTGAGTAATATTAAAATGGACCAAATCAAATGGCGTAGCTACAGTGGTTTTTTTTTATATATTTTATACCGTATAATAAATGTCTAATAAAAATGAAAATATATTTACACATAATATAATATTACACATCGTCGAATAACTAAAACACTAACTATATAGAGTAACTATATACTAACTGAAATACATGAACATTTTTCGAGAATTCAGGGGCTGCAAAAATAAACGTTAGTGTGTTAATAAAAAGGTAATTCAACTGTGATATTGCCAACGTCGATTCAACCTCATATCTCCTTACATTCGAAAGTTGAAATAACGTTGAATTAACAATTCGTTAACCTAATGTCAACGTTGAATCAATTTTGCTTCAACTAATGTGTTTTCTTAGGGAATTTAATACGACACCCGGGTGTCACCCTTATGTAATTTTTAAATACACAAAATTTCAAATTATATAACTTCAATTACAAATTTGCGATTTATAATTAAATTGACATCTTGGTGTCACACCTAAAATGGTGTGACTCGGGGCGCACCGCCCCCTTGCCCCTTAAATACGCCACTAACCAGACCTTATTTTTTTTAAATGTAATTTTTTGAGTTCGGTGTATTAACAGTTTGTGTTTTCGATATGTATGTTAAATTAGAAAAATTGAAAGTAATATAAAAAAAACAATTGTTTGAAAGTTCAAGAAAAATAAAAGAAAATTGCAAAGAAAAACACTCTAACGACATTGGAAGTATCGTGTGATAAGTCGTTATAGGGGTTTTTTTGATCGATGATTACGAATTTGACATCAGACGTTTATAATAACATTAGGATTATGTGGAAAATGAAGGAATATTAAAAAAAATACAAGCATTCTTGTTTAAATTTATATACAAATTTGTAACTGTTTATTTAAAGCTACAATATTGAAATTTGTAATTTTCTTTGATTTTTCCGGAACTTTCAAACAATTGTTTTTTTGACATTACTTTTAATTTTTGTAATTCAACATGCACATCGAAAACACAAATGCTAATCAACACGACACTCAAAAAATTACATTTAAAAAAAATAAGAATTCATAAGAAAATTTTCTTTGTTTTTCCGGAAAATGATATTTTCAATTTTTAATTATCAAATTCGTAATCAGCGGCCACAAAAACCCCTATAAGGACTTATCACACGATAATTTCAATCACGTGAAAGGATTTTCTCTTCAGGTTTTCCACAGTTTTTCGAGTTTTAGTCTACTTTGGATCGAAAAAAGCGACTGCCAACATCTTCTATGTATAAAACGATAATCGCGTAAAAAAGGAGAAATTTTGTACGAAAATTACGAAATTTCCCTGATTTTCAGCGCATTGAATGAGTTTTCCGGGAAGATGACCTCAGATTCAAGTTGATTCAAGTTCTTAAAAAAGAGGGTGGAAATAGGGTTAATTAAGCGTTTAGGGGTGAATGGGAGGCCGTGTTCACTTAGCTCAATCCTTACGAATGATTCAAATCGGCCACAGAACATTATGCAAAAAGATTTTTTTTGATACGACCTCTTTCTGTTTTTTTAGAAAGTCGGCCAAAATCCTCAGCTTATAGACTGGGCTAATATATGTCATACTGTTCTTTATACATCATTTGTTGCTTCAAAATAGCGACTGTATATCTATCGCCAATCAGATTGTTTCAAAAATGTGTATCATTTTGTGTGTTTTTCCTTAATCGTGTGATGCGCTTCATAATTTATGATTTTCACTTCATTATATTCCAATTAATATTTACAAAAAAGTACACTAGGAGCTCACCTAAAGGTACAGTATGATTGTCTGTAATCACTTCTTTCCTGAAATTTTCAAGCCTGGCAAGCGAAATATCCCTTCTGGACATCGACTTGGACCTCACGATTTTCTTCTTAAAGAGCGGCATTGCGAACTGACGACTAAGCGGATTTATTACGAAAACACAGACAATCTAGATTAGTATGCCCGCACTAGAAACTAACTAAAATAGTAATTGAAAACAAACACTAATTCGAACATACACATTTTCAGGAGCCGCTAATACAATCGAATTAACGGATATCATATAATATTGGATGAAATACTCACGAAACAGCAACGCGAATGAAGCGTTCGCCGCGCTGAAATACTGAAACTGAAAAGTAGGTTCGCAGAAATAACTCAAGTGTAAGTATAGGACGTTGGAATATTTACGTTAAAACGTTAGAATTATTGGTCGTTTCTCGCTATGGAAACAGGAAGTGCATCATACACGTGGGAGGATTATGCTAGAATAGTGTATTAAGTGTATTGAAAAACCCTTATTCCCTCCCTTGTATATTTTATCGAACCTGTGAAATGAGGTGGGAAATATCGATAGAAGATGGGGGAGTTATTTCCAGTATGATCGGGATTGGGTGTGCGATGTCTTTATAATAGAGGAGAATTTATGTCTGATCTACTGTAATAGCGATGTATCTGCTATCGTTTCCAATCGATTCCACGCTCCAATGAACTGCAAAACGGAAGAATGATTCGGAAAACTTTATAACCATATTATAATCGTGTTAAAACACAGAACATTTAAATAACATGATCAGTTATAATTATAGAATATTATCTATAGTCTATACTGTGCTGCCAACCAAAGTTGACCGGAAGGGTAAGGGAGAAGGGTTGGAACTGTTAGAATTGGAAGGGAATTATACGAATTCAAAGGCTTCTGCCATTCCAGAGACCGTTCTTCTTCCCTGAGCCAAACCCTCAAATTATTCCGCAATCATATATATTTTAAGGCGCGTCCCCGTTTATATGGTTTGCCTAAAATTCATAAGCCCTCAGTTCCCCTGAGACCAATTGTCAGCACTATCGGATCTCCTACTTATAAACTCTCTCGATACCTGTCATCTATTCTCAAACCCCTTGTAGGTGATTCCAATAGTTTTATCCTAAATTCCTTTCATTTCGTTGAAAAACTTCAAATGTTGAAAGTTGACCCATGCGATTTGCTCGTCAGCTTCGACGTCGAATCACTGTTTACCAATGTTCCCATTCCAGACACCCTTTTCATAATTTCTCAATTGTTACCTGCCAAAAACATTTCAACGGACTTGCTGCCGTTAATTGATTTTTGTCTATCCTCCACATATTTTCTATACGATGGCAAGTTCTACGAGCAGTCCTCGGGAGCTACCATGGGTTCCCCACCTTCCCCGATCATAGCTAATATCTTCATGGAAGCTTTTGAACAAGATGCCATTGACTCATCTGTTCTCAAGCCGAAATGTTGGTTTAGATATGTCGACGATACTGTCGTTATTTGGCAACATGGTCGCGAAAAGCTTGTTCCCTTCCTCAATCATTTAAATTCATTACATCCCAATATCCGTTTCACCATGGAAGTCGAATCACAAGGTTCACTCCCGTTCCTGGATGTATTGGTTAGTCGACAGACTGACGGTACTTTAGGACATTCTGTGTATCGGAAACCCACCCATACCGATAGATACCTCAATGATCGAATTTCCAAAATCCTCAAAAAACATAATATTTCTACCCGTTTTTCCACACTTCCAAAATTATCTCAGTTTTACAAACCTATTGAAGATCCCCCTCCTCTCCACTCAGAAGGTGTTTATAGTATTCCCTGTTTTTGCGGTAAAGTCTACATTGGTGAAACAGGTCGTACAGTGGCTACTCGTGTGAAAGAACATGAGCGATGTACAAGACTTCGTGACACCAGTAGATCTGCACTTGCGGAACACAAGTTTAACACAAATCATCAAATCCTTTTTGAAGATACTAAAATCCTAGTCCGAGCCCCAAACTTCTATCAGCGAAAAATCTTTGAAGCTATAGAAATCCTAAAACATCCGAATAATCTGAACCGTGACTCAGGATATTACCTTCCTAACATTTGGAAACCCATCCTCGAAAATTCCACTTCGCACATGATCGCACAACGGCAGGGTCAGGTGTCGGAACGAAGTTAACCACCGGAACAAAGGCAGTGAACTATGTAGCGTGAAGGATTTTTCCTACAATAAATACGGCTACAGAAACCAGTAGAACCAGTTTCAGTTCAAGCCTCAAGCCTGCCCTGAAGATGCCACCTGTAATGGTTGGCGAAACGTCGGCATCAAGTCGAGCTATTGTGACGCGGAATCCATCCGGGAGACAAGATTTTTCAAGATTAGCTGTCCGCGGAAGTCTACTATCCAAAATATTCCTCAGTTTAACTAACCTTTCCTCGGTCATCTGTTCTATTTGCAATCAGGTGATTGAGTCGAAGAGAGGAACAGGTTATAAATTGTGAACATGGAGTTGTCCACTGTACTCTGTACTCACAATTACAACAACAAACATTTTTCACACATTCCAAGTGGTTCTATCGTTGAGCCATGTAATGAAGTTATTCCCTACTCCAAAATTCCAGTCATGTCATCTAAGTGTCTAGTTAAGATATCGGTGAAGATTCCATATCCATTTGGATCTCCCATAAGCTCGAAATACTCAACCCTAGATTCCACTGAAAGTAACTGGGCCTTCTCAAATTATTACTAGAGTTCGCATTTAATCTAATGGAACAATTCACCACCAGGACAACGGCGCACAGCTCTGCAGTCGCAAAGGCAAAATTGCATGAATTGCGTTACGAATTGGTTCGTCATCCACCATATTCTCCAGATTTGGCTGCGATTTCTATCTATTTCCAAACTTAAAGAAATGGTTCGGCGGAAAGATTTGGCTCCAACGATGAGGTCATCGCTAAAACAAAAGCCTATTTTGAAGGATTGCCGAAATCGTATTATTCGAAAGGAATCGAAAAATTAGAAAAACATTGGACGAACAAATCAAGTTGGTTGTGGGGTTCCTAGGTTTTCAGTAATTTAAACGATGTGCCATAATGAAACAACATTCTCGTTTGACTCGTTTTGGCTTTCGCCTTCTTCAGAATTTTTGTTTTGTTTACATTTGAACTGGAATTTAACAAAATACTGATTGAAGTAAAATTATGACAAAATTTTCAGTGATATTCGGGTTCATCCACCTCGAAAACCCCCAAGAGTCAAATTTCGTTGCAATAAAATAAAAATTTCGAAGATATTCCTCGTGGTGACTTAAACGACCAGGGTGTGCAGATCCCCAGGTACTCCGGAAAACTTTTCAAGTGTCATATTCATATTCAGCGACCACAAAAACCCCTAGGAGTCAAATTTCATGAATTTAATTTTGCTACATTAAATTCTGAATTAGAGTGTAATTCCTCGTGGTGACCTAGACGTCCAGGGTATACAGATCCCCAGGTGCCCCAGTGAAGTTTTTAAGTGTCATATTCGGGTTCAGCGACTACAAAAACCCCAGACTGACAAGTTTGAGTCAATCCTGATACATTTTGAGAATGAATGAGCCTAAGCACGTCAAAATCCGTTCACGGGAAAAGAATTTTTGGGTTAAAGTGCTATATTGTCTCGACTATTGAAATGTGCTCACCATCTGACAAACGTGATTAGTCTCTTAGAGGGAGAAATAAGCCGATGTTAATACAAGCTAACAAACCGTACCACTTCTTTACCATGCTCCACTTATCATAAACACCTAACCGACAACGCTGTCGGTATATTTTGGACGCTTGCCCAACGTCTATTCAAGTATTTATATTCGAGGCATAAATTGCATGTCTTTAAATAATTTTTAAATATGCAATATAGAACTGACATTCTTTCATCAATTCAACTGTGTTATGTAAATCGTAATAAGTGATAGATACTGTACTATACAATTAAGAATAGGTAGGTAACAATCAACTGATTGATAGATTTATTGTTCTAAATCAGACGAAAACTGTCTGTGAGCTGTGACCTAATAAATTTTCAATTTCTTCGAGAAGAATGTCGTTTAGAGTATGCATGTAACATTATTTTCTCTATGAATGACAAATGTTTTATTTCACATACTAACAATTCTCTATAAACTTTTTATCGAACCTGAGACTAGAAATTATCAGCCAATAATACATGGAACCAATGATGATAAATTCACAGAAGTCTACCACAAAGGTAATAAAAGTAATAAAAGAAATAGAAATATCATTAAAGGAACCAATAATACTAAATTAGAGACAGTTCCCAGGAAGCTTTGGTACTTCGTATCTAGACTTGGAAAAACAGTAAAAGAAGTGAATTTAAGACAATTTCTCAAAGAAAACCATGATGCTGATTATTCAGTACAATGGATGGAACCTCGGGGAGATATTCATACATATAACTCTTTCAAAGTGGGAATACCTGCACATTTGGAACCAACCTGTACTCAACCAAATTTCATAAGTCGTTTTTATTTTTCAAGAAAAAATGTCAGAAATATTGTACCTGAAGATGAATCAAAAAACATATAAATTATTCCAGTGTGAATTGAAAAAGTGACAATGTAAGAGTGCATACAATTAATAACTGCAAAAGATTAGCTGTTAATCCTAACAATCCATATTATCTAAAAATATTCGCGGATATAGTATATCTGAATATACAGAGCTTTATTCCTCATAAAGATGAAATAATAGCAACTATTATTTGTAAAAAGCCTAATATCCTAATATTAAGTGAAACTAGAATTACTCCAGATATCCTTGACTCTGAGATCTTATTAGATAATTATAACCTACTTAGATGCAATTCTCTAAATCGACATACTGGAGGAGTATTGGTATACATAAGATATGGCATTGATTTTTCTTTAATCGGATCCTTTAAATTGGAAGGTAATTTTTGGAGCATTTTTGTTAAAATTAATTTCTCTAAAATTTCATTTACATTAGGAGTAATTTACCATTCACCCAACTCAAGTCACTCTGTATTCCTAGATGAACTTGAATCAATATGTGACGATATACTTAGTAATAGAAACAAAGTATTAATTGTTGGAAATTTTAATATCAATTTTTTAAGGACGGAAGAATACTATTGTAAAAAACTAAAAAATATTTTATATTTGTTAGACCTTGAACAAATTATAACAAATCCTACTAGATGTACTAACCTAAGTAGTACTTTAATTGATTTAGCCATAACAAATTGTAATATTAAGTATGAAATTTGTGATGAACCTAAAATTACAGACCATTCATTACTCTCATTCAAAGTAAAAACTAACGTTAGGGATAATTCATTAATTAAAAAACAAAATCGAAATATGAATAAAAATAATATTGAAAGAATTAATTTAGAATTAATAAATATGTCATGGAGCACAGCCCTGCAATCTAATGATGTAAATTATATATATAAGGATATACTGGATAAATGTAGCAAAATAATCAATGAAATTGCACCTATAAATGAATATATTGTTAGGGAAAGTGACTTGCCTTGGTATGATCGGGATATTAAAAGAAATGCTAGAGAACGTGACAAAGTATATAGTAATTTTAGAAATAGTTCTGATGAAATAATTAAAGCTTCTCTTTGGGAAAAATACAAGGAACTTAGAAATACTAACGTCAATCTTCTAAGATACAAAAAGGAAATCTATTTTTATAACAAAATAGATAAAAATAGACATAACAGCAAAATAATGTGGAAAACACTAAAAAAATTAACTAACCCTGAAGATATTAATTTAGACTATGGTAAAAAAAATTTCAAATTAATAATATACCCCATTCTTTCAAAAATGAAATAGATGTTGCAGAAAATTTTAATCACTACTTCATATCTAGTATTAAAGAGATTAGATCATCAATTGCGGATGTTGAAACCTGTTCACCTGAAAACTTACCAAAAATAACATGCAAATTCTTTAAATTCAAATTAGTTAACCTAAATGAACTTACTTCAATTATTAATTCCCTCGATAATAAGTTTAATATTGGAGATATTTTGAATGCTAAAACTTTGAAAAATATTTTTCCAACTATAGGACATATTTTATTAAAACTCATAAATACCTCTCTAGAAAGAGGAAACTTCCCAAATGAACTTAAAACAAGTGTAATAACACCTATACCAAAAATTAAACACAACTACGATGCATGCAACTATCGACCTATAAATACAGTGCCAGCAATGGAGAAAATCCTGGAATTGGTTGTTTATAACCAGCTTTATGGCTATTTCAATGTCAATAATTTATTATTTATTAATCAATCTGGATTTAGAAAATACCACTCATGTGAATCAGCCATTCAACTCACTATCTCTACTTGGAATAAACTTATAGATGAAGATCATTATATAGTAGCTGCATTCCTAGACTTCAAACGAGCCTTCGAAACTATCGATCGCTCAGTGTTGATAAATAAGCTTAAATACTATGGAATTAAGGGTACTGTATTAAATTGGTTCATTAGCTATTTAACTGACAGATATCAACGAACTGAAATAAATTATAATAGGTCAACAGAAATTGAAAACTGCTTAGGTGTACCACAAGGAAGCGTACTAGGTCCGTTACTTTTTATTATATATATTAATGATATAAACTATTATATTAGTTCTGACTTTCTTAATCTCTTTGCTGATGATTCTCTTGCATCTACAAATGATAAGAACTTAACAAATGCAGTCAACAAAATGAATGTTCAATTAAAAAACGTAGAAAAATACATGGATATAGGGAAACTTAAACTTAATATTGATGAGACCAAGATCATTATTTTAACATCCAGATATAAATATTCCCAAATTATTACAAATAATATCGATATAATACTTTATGGGTACAAACTTGAAATTGTTACAAAAATTAAATATCTAGGTGTTATAATAGATAATACACTGACATTCAAAGAGCATGCTAACTATATCATAAACAAAATATCAAAAAAACTTTTCTTCTTTTCGAGAATTTCAGCTAATTTATCAATTAACTCTAAACTCATAGTTTATCAATCAATAATACAGCCTCATTTTGATTACTGTGCTTCCTTAATATATTTATTAGATAAAAACAGCAAAGCCTCACTTCAGAAATTACAGAATAGAGGAATGAGAATCATACTACAGTGCAATAGATACACCCCAATTAATTTGATGCTTAAGTGCCTTGAATGGCAGTCGGTTGAAACAAGGCTTGTATATTTCGCAATGATATTCGTTTATAAAATATTGAAAAAACTACTACCAGCATATCTATTTACAGATATTACTTACAACCATGAAATACATGAATATTATACTAGAAGTAGTAATAATTTCCATATAAATCGAATGAATAGCAAAAGAGCAATGAACTGTCTGTTCTTCAAAGGATTCAAAGAATATAATAGTCTATCAGATGAAATAAAAAACTGTGTTACTCTAAGATTATTTAAAGTAAAATTGAAAATTTTTCTTCGAAATTTATTCATTGATAATTTATAGATTTAACATATACTTAGTCTTCGTTCTGTAAATTAGGTTATGCCTATTTGAAATAAAGATTATTATCTTTTACTTATATGTATACACTGAAAATCTGTTAGATATGTGATCCCTAATTGAATTGAGGTGGCAATAGAATTAAATCGGTGAGCACCATTTGTTTCACAGCATTTTGCAACATTGTAGAGTTTCATGTCATTTTAAAGATTGTGAAGAAAGACTTTTACATTTAGCATCTTGGAAGGTGAGACAAATAACAACTAACGTGGACTTGCATTGTTTTAGACTCAATTTCGTACAATATGGTCAATTAGGATGTATTTAATAATAACACAGCATATTCTCCATTATTTATATTGAATTCATATCCTTCATTGCTAGTTTTTCAAGAGGTAACATGATACGAGGGCAAGGTGAAAAATTCATGAAAAAAAAGAAATGACTTATTTGGTCAAAATTTATTTTATTTCTCAACATAATCTCCTTGTAGCCCGTTACATTTCGTCGTGTCAAGACAGACCCATGTGGAATATCAGCGTTGTCTGCCATTGTATCGGAGGATACTCCGTCAGCTACCATATGGAGTGATCTTTTTTAAGGACATGTATGCAGATAAATATTTTATAAATGAAAACGTATCGAGGAAAATCCATCAGAAAACTCTTCGCAAGGAAATTCTTAGAATTGTTTGGATGATAGTATTTTTACCAATCACATTTCTAAATTGGGGCAAAACAGGAACATTAAAAACGCAATACGTTATATGATTATGTTTATATTTCATTTTTTTTTACAATTTTATTCATTTACAATAAATACACAATTCTCGGGAAATAGGTCACATTAACACATATATTTTTATTTCTACCCTCGTCTTTACGTACGTTTCGGTCTCACGACCATCATCAGAAGACTTATTAATACAAAAACCTGATTACTTAGAAATACTGTAATAACACAAAGCGTCCTTATCGCACAAATTTCGTTTAAATGCCAACGTCGCGAAACGAACGGAGACATGAAATCGGAACTATAACACAGCAATATTGCAGCGTAAAAATTAAAAATCCACTATTAAGTAGAATCATCAATAAATACGAACACATTTCATAAATGTCTGCGAGAGACTAACATACAAAGAGTTCTATCCTCTTTGCTAACAGACGAGACCATCTCAAGTGTTCATTTAAGCGCCAGATGTCATAATTTATTAGGTGATAAAAGAAGGTCTCTGGCCTGTGAGAAATACTTTAGACAATTCTACCTAAAGTAAACTTTTACATTATAAGGACGTAAGTAGGAATTTGCAAGAATATTAATTAATTAAATTAGTATAAATATGACTTAGTGTTTGAACGTCACTCCTATGATTAACAGACTTGGAGTCACGTTTTATATGAATCATCTCCAGAATAGATCTTTTATAATAATTGGTTTCCTTAGTTAAAATATTAACATTCTTGTAATCAAATTGATGGTTATAATCAAAGCAATGTTTAGCAAGCGCGGTGGAATTTTCTAAGTTTTTGTTTCTTGTGCTATACTTATGGCCATACATTCTTTTTTGTAAATATTGTTTAGAGATACCAGTATAGGTCCCATCACAATCTAAACAATTTAATTTGTATACTGTGTGGGTTTGTTTATCTTTAGGAATTACAGGTTTTAGATTTGAGAAATATTTCCCAACACAGTTAGTAGGTTTATGCGCTACGTTTATATCATACTTTTTCAAACATTTCTTAATTTTCTCTGAGGTCTCCGGAATGTATGGTAAAGTTATATAATTGTCTGAATTACCTTTTACGTTATTTTTATATGACGCTCCATTATAAATTTTGTTTATTCTCTCTTTAATAATAGGATTGAAAAAAGTTTTTGGGTAGCCATTCAATTCCAGTGTATTACGAACAATTTTTAGATTTTTGGGACGGTCCTCTGGGTGGGACAATTTAACCGCGCGGTCTGTAAGACTGTTTATGACGCTTTTTTTATAACAAGTTGGTGCAACGGAATTGAAGTGAAGATAGCGTTGAGACCAAACTTCTTTAGTAAACCACGAAGTTTTTATTTCTCCATCTGCATCATGCCTAATATTCATATCTAAGAAATTTATGTTTTTGTTAACTTCTATATCACAGGTAAATTGAAGTTTACAGTGGAAATTGTTAAATTTATTAATCACGTACTGAATTTTGTCATTGGGAACACACATAAGGCAATCATCTACATACCGTTTAAAAAATACGGGCCGAAAATCTAATGAACTTATAACAGATTCCTCCAGGCATTCCATAACGAGGTTAGCAATGGTAGCAGAAATAGGAGATCCCATTGCTGTGCCGAATATTTGTCCAAAATATTGTTCACCGTACTGAAAATAAGTGCATTCTAAACAAAACTTCACAGCATTTATAAATTCCGATTGATCTAGAGGTGTGTGGTTTTTAATCTCTGCCCAACGTTTTTTGATGCTATTCAATGCCAAATCGACTGGTATATTTGTAAATAAAGAAACAACGTCTAAGGAAATTAGTTGATGGTTTACGGGTACGGATTGATTTTTTATAAATTCATTAAAATGCCATGAGTCTTTCACATAAAATTCATTATTTCCTATTATATTATTGATCGATTTTTCTTTATTTACAAATATACCAGTCGATTTGGCATTGAATAGCATCAAAAAACGTTGGGCAGAGATTAAAAACCACACACCTCTAGATCAATCGGAATTTATAAATGCTGTGAAGTTTTGTTTAGAATGCACTTATTTTCAGTACGGTGAACAATATTTTGGACAAATATTCGGCACAGCAATGGGATCTCCTATTTCTGCTACCATTGCTAACCTCGTTATGGAATGCCTGGAGGAATCTGTTATAAGTTCATTAGATTTTCGGCCCGTATTTTTTAAACGGTATGTAGATGATTGCCTTATGTGTGTTCCCTATGACAAAATTCAGTACGTGATTAATAAATTTAACAATTTCCACTGTAAACTTCAATTTACCTGTGATATAGAAGTTAACAAAAACATAAATTTCTTAGATATGAATATTAGGCATGATGCAGATGGAGAAATAAAAACTTCGTGGTTTACTAAAGAAGTTTGGTCTCAACGCTATCTTCACTTCAATTCCGTTGCACCAACTTGTTATAAAAAAAGCGTCATAAACAGTCTTACAGACCGCGCGGTTAAATTGTCCCACCCAGAGGACCGTCCCAAAAATCTAAAAATTGTTCGTAATACACTGGAATTGAATGGCTACCCAAAAACTTTTTTCAATCCTATTATTAAAGAGAGAATAAACAAAATTTATAATGGAGCGTCATATAAAAATAACGTAAAAGGTAATTCAGACAATTATATAACTTTACCATACATTCCGGAGACCTCAGAGAAAATTAAGAAATGTTTGAAAAAGTATGATATAAACGTAGCGCATAAACCTACTAACTGTGTTGGGAAATATTTCTCAAATCTAAAACCTGTAATTCCTAAAGATAAACAAACCCACACAGTATACAAATTAAATTGTTTAGATTGTGATGGGACCTATACTGGTATCTCTAAACAATATTTACAAAAAAGAATGTATGGCCATAAGTATAGCACAAGAAACAAAAACTTAGAAAATTCCACCGCGCTTGCTAAACATTGCTTTGATTATAACCATCAATTTGATTACAAGAATGTTAATATTTTAACTAAGGAAACCAATTATTATAAAAGATCTATTCTGGAGATGATTCATATAAAACGTGACTCCAAGTCTGTTAATCATAGGAGTGACGTTCAAACACTAAGTCATATTTATACTAATTTAATTAATTAATATTCTTGCAAATTCCTACTTACGTCCTTATAATGTAAAAGTTTACTTTAGGTAGAATTGTCTAAAGTATTTCTCACAGGCCAGAGACCTTCTTTTATCACCTAATAAATTATGACATCTGGCGCTTAAATGAACACTTGAGATGGTCTCGTCTGTTAGCAAAGAGGATAGAACTCTTTGTATGTTAGTCTCTCGCAGACATTTATGAAATGTGTTCGTATTTATTGATGATTCTACTTAATAGTGGATTTTTAATTTTTACGCTGCAACATTGCTGTGTTATAGTTCCGATTTCATGTCTCCGTTCGTTTCGCGACGTTGGCATTTAAACGAAATTTGTGCGATAAGGACGCTTTGTGTTATTACAGTATTTCTAAGTAATCAGGTTTTTGTATTAATAAGTCTTCTGATGATGGTCGTGAGACCGAAACGTACGTAAAGACGAGGGTAGAAATAAAAATATATGTGTTAATGTGACCTATTTCCCGAGAATTGTGTATTAATTCATACGTGGGTCAAGAATCTTTATTATATTTACAATAAATAATCAAATGAATATTATCCTGCGAAGACCTATATTATGTGAAAGTCCTCTTAAATAATCCAGTATTCCACCATTAGCGTTGAAGTCTTGTAACACTACGGTTGCGTTTCTAACTAGGTATAATCTGGGCGATGTATTGTTCGACCTTTGCTCCATCATTGGAGAAATCGAAGAACAGATGGAGCCACTGTGATATCCCGAAGATATTCATCCTAAATTAGATAACTCACAATATTCTATTTTCTTAAGTCATAATAAAGCTTATAGAATATAAACATACAACATACTTGTTATTTGTATTACATGGCATAACAAATGATGAGTCTACAAGGTTCCGACCGTGAGTGCATGACATGAGAGTCAATGCCGGCACGTAGGTCAACCTCTGCTGAACTATAGCACCATTATTAGAGGAGCAAGGTTTCTCCCTTGAGAATAGATATTTAAGTGAGTTCAAGCCAAAGAAGGAACCCTTTCAGATTTTATAAGGCGACACTGCCAGCCCTTTCATCAGTTATTATGATGGCATAAGTACAAAAAAAATACTCAACTGGATGATTGAAATGCATTAGAGGCTCTAAGATCGGAAATCAAAACCGAAATTGCCTGTTCATTTAGGCTGCATATATCAAAAATAGAAAATAACATAAAATGTAATTCCAAATCTTCCTGGTAAATTTTTCATACCAAAAATAAAAGCAGTTCTCTTCCTGAACACGTTCAATTTGATAATTCTAGTTCTCATGATATTGTTAATGTCTTTGCAAAGTACTAATTCAACTAATAATAAGCCTCCGGATAACTTTAATAACGTCAATAATAATATTCTACCTCTTTCAATTGTTAGTCTCTCTAAAGTGATTCAAGTTACTAAAAGACTTGCAAGTCACATGAAGGGTCCAGATCAAATTCCTGCTTTTTTCGTGAAAGATTGCATCAAAATATTCGCAGCTCCACTCGCATTTATATATAAATTAGCCTTAAAATCGCATACCTACTTTTCCGGATCTGTGGAAAGTTTCAAAATTAGTACCGGTTTTTGAAAAAGGCAATAGACTTGAAGTTACTAATTATCGCCCAATTACCATCATCAATAAGTCCTGCAAAATATCTGGATATATCTCATATGATGCTACTTTCAATTATGTAAAACTGCAGATATCCCCAGAGCATCATGGGTTCATGCCTGGCAGATCAACTGTTGCTAACATAAGTTGCTACAGTCAATACTTGGCTGATGCTATTGATGAGGGTGGCCAGATTGATTGTATCTATCTCGAGTTTGCTAAGGCATTTGATAAAATGGATCACAGTATTTTATTTAATAAATTGTCTAGCTTTGGATTTACAAATCATTGGATTGGATTTTGGAATTCTCACCTAAGTGATAGATATCAATATGTAGAATATGGAGGTTTTAAATCGTATTCATTTCATGTCACCTCAGGTGTACCTCAAGGGTCAGTACTTGGACCACTCCTATTCCATTTATATATCAATGACATTTCTTCCTTATTTGTCTGTTATTTTCTTCTTTACGCAGACGGTTCAAAACTACTCGGCAGTAGTTCTTTGTAGCTCACTGCAGCATGGCTTGGATGCACTCAGTATTTGGTGTGTAATCAGTCATCTGGAGCTCAGTATTAGTAAGTGCACTGTAATGACTTTCACCAAGAAAATTACGCCTATTATTTACAATTACAAAACTTGTTGACACAGCCCTTGCCCGGGAGGAATTTTCACTTTAAAAAATTTTCGAGAGACAAAATATCCCGCGGTGATCATGATCTGAATTAAACGTTTTGGGTTACTTGCGTTCTGAATAATTGTTCAACAACACAAATTGTGCAGCAGAATAAATGTAACACCTTCCAATATTATATTCAATCATTTATATTTGATACCTATTCTTTTGATACTGAGAGTAACTCTGACAACACTGCCTTCATGACGTAACCTCAGATAGAGCGTAATACTTACTACTGAGTTTTTTGTTAATACTTTGGTATTTGGAATCCATATGACAAAAAATAAATAAATGTAAAATGGTGCCAGTGATAATGTAAACTGAATACACTTTTATCTGAAGGAAACGCAAACATTGTATATTTATGTAACAACGTAAACTCGAACTATTTGAAGGTTTTATATCGTTATTAATAATATATCAATATTGTAAAGGAAGAAAAACTTTTAAAAATAATCATTTTCTCTATTTTATTGCAATAGCTTTCACGTATCAGCTCTGAACTCACATTTACTCGCAATTAACACCAACAATCTATAAGAAGCTGTTTGTTTGCTTTTGCAAATATATGAATATAAACTGATATCATAAATAGGTCTTATGCATATTGATAATGTTGATGTGGTTTTTGAGACTGATTCTTTGATGTCTTTCCTTCCTGCTCCTTCCGCTCTCACTCTATATGATCCTTACGCTTTTGACTGAAACATATCTCGTTTAATTTCTTAGGCAAATCAAATGATTTTCGGAATAGATTTGCAATTAAATGATTTTATTTCAAACAGCAATCGTAACTTCAAAACATTATGAACTTTTGACACAATGAAAGGTCTATGAGGAAAATGAAATCTTTCGAACCACTAAACGACTTTTGAAACAACCGTTTCGAGTTATAGTCCACAGAAATTAGACAGAAAAAGCTGAATTTCCAGAAATTGAGGAAACATTTTCCTTTTATAGATAAAAATGTACTATGGAACATCCGAAATTGACTGCCCCTACAGCGTTCCTCCACCTGCCCGGGGGAACATTGCTATATATATATTTTCGCAATATCTCGTTTCCTTTGCGTTTTTGAAAAAATCACATGAATGAAAAAATGTTCAGAACGTCGATTTACATAAGACCTTATGTAAATGGAAAATTGCATAAAGTTTTCCTAAAATTGCAAAAAATCACAAATATATATATTTGAATACTTTTTATCATTGATAACGAAATGTCTCGTTCACGATTTTAACAATACATAGCTATGGCAGTATAGAATTTTCCAAGAATTTTCCGGACAATTAAACTGAAGTATGCATGGTAAGATGTATTTTTTTTCTAAGATGTTAGATATAATGCCTGCATTCGATTTTTTGAAAAAAATACAGGATTAAAAACATGTTTAGAATGCCATTTTACATGAGAACAAACTCTAAAAACATACAAATTTTCCAGAATTCGCGAAAAACAACTCGTAATATCCATACATTTTTTGGAAACATCTAAATGTGTGGCGTTCTGATGTTCTTAGGAATTTTTTTTGCCAAAAAAGTGTATTCTACAAGGATATTACGAAATATGTTTCGCTATTTCTGGAAAATTTGGAAAAAATATTTATGTTTTTGGAGTTTGGTCTCATGTAAAACGGCATTCTATTTTTTTTGTATTTTTTTCAAAAAATCGAATGCAGGCACTACATTTAACATTTTAGAAAAAAAAGTACATCTTACCATGCGTATCTTGACGGTTCAGTTTCGTTTTCCGGAAAATTCTTGGGAAATTCTATACTGAAAGATTGATATGTATGTATGTTACGTATTGTTGAAATCATCATTCTAAACATTTTTCCATTCTAGTGATTTTCACGAAAAACGCAAAGGAAACGAGATATATCAGTGATAAAAAGTATTCAAATATAAATATATATATGAGGTTTTTCACGATTTTCGGAAAACTTTATGCTTTTACCTACCTAGGGGACGCGTTAGGGGTACTCGATAAATGAAAAATGTTCCCTCGATTTCTGGGAAAAATCTTAATTTCTATTAACTCATTTTCAAATGAAAGTGCGTCTAACGGAGTCAAATAGCCTTAGGTAATAGTTAATTTGAGAAGTTTTGATTGAATTCAATTTTGAGAAGCTCCTTCCGACCCTAACAACTGTAACGCGAGGGTTGTCAACAACGTTGTCGATATTCATGCCTTCGGATGAATGTCTTCGAGGTATATCTATGGTTTCAGCGTTTACTTTCGAAAGTTTGAGAAATAAACTAAAATTCCCATACAACAACTTGTGCTCTGATTAGTAGAATTGGAGAATATCAAATGGAACGAACTTTTTCAGACTTCACACCTTAATATAGCGTAATTAATTACTTCTGACCTATTTAGAAATCAGTTCAATCAATATGATCACGACTATTTTGCCCTAGATCTGGAAAACGAAAAGTCATTCGATATAAAGGAATGCTTACTCATTTTAATGTCTTCATTCCTGACTAAACGATTATGCCAGCATTCCCATTTGCTTCATATCAAATTATCTCGAGTTACGATACGCAGTAAACAAAGTTGAGAATATTGAATTACATTCCCGTATTTCTTGAAAGCGTTTCCCATTTCTGAATAATCGCCATGACGTCAGTCGTATATAGGGTTGCCACCCCTATTTTTAATTAAATATAAAGTATTGTTCTTTATTGAAGAATGAAGTGTTTCTCGTTTTTTATGAAGCAAAGACTACCAAAAAATACTTAATTCTTCAAATACTATTCAGTGATATTTGGTAAGCTAAACATAGAGAAAATTAAATATATCTACCATAAACCTTGTTAATTTTCTGTTAAGATCGTACACAAAAGGTACTGGTAATTTCCTGCTTTATCAACTGCCCATCTTCCATATATTGAAAATATAACAGATCGAATTTCCAAAATCCTTAAAAAGCATAATACCGGGATATCAAAAATTATCTTGGTCAAGGGTGGTTGTGGAATCTCAAACGTGTGTCTTACTTTACTTTTGATATAATTATGTCATAATTAATTTGAAGTTTCTAAAAATGCGAAATTTCTCAATTTTATACGAATATTGTAACACTCAGAAGTCTTTAGCGCTTTGGACTCCGGAATTTTCAAGTGGCCTATCGAAATTAGAAGGTTCGAATTATCTGAAAACATAATTGCATGAACGCCAGACGTCCTATGTAATTAGCTACGAACGAAATCATTTTGACATATGCCTCGAGGAGTTCCCTGCGCGTATGTTAGAGTTTATACATTTCACCTCGGTCTTGTCAATTTGGGGCCGTTACTTGCCCCGTGCGACTGGCGCCAGTTGTAATAAAGTGTTTTTGGCTATGTGCGGCTAGCTTTTACCCGCTTCGTGTTTATTTTAGTCGCGAGAAAACTCCCTTTGGTACGTCGCACGTTAGACGTACGTAGCTGAGATCTGAGAATAGCTCAAACTGTTTTCATTACATTTTCCTATTTAATGGACATTTATCGAAAAAAGAAGGGCCGTCGGGTACGGTCCGATACTAAATCTAACTACATGGAGCGAAAACGGCACGCGAAAAGTCGTCGTAAAGCCGTATTACGAGTACAACCAGTTTGCACTTTTCTAACTCGCGTGCTACGGGCTTCTCACGTGAACGTCATTCGATTTACGGAAAATTAACTATTTCAAAACAGTTTTTGACCCGGATTGTGGCTATCACGACCTCGAAAAGGTTCAAAGTTCACATAATTATTTCATAATTTGTAGTTCATTATTGTTTTACAACTGAAATAAATAGGTATGAAATTTGTAGGTTATTGATGATGTCAGTGTGACAGTGACATAATTATTTCAAACGTAAAGTAAGACACACGTTTTAGATTCCACAACCACCCTTGACCAACATAATTTTTGATATCCCGGTATTTCTACTCGGTTTTCCACACTTCCAAAACTATCTCAGTTTTACAACCCTATCAAAGATTCCTCCTCTTCATTTAGAAGGTCTTTATAGCATTCCCTGTTCTTGCGGTAAAGACTACATTGGCGAAACAGGTCGTACAATAGCTACACGTGTGAAAGAACATGAGCGCCGACGACCTTTCGAGTATCGCAATAGGTTAATTCGCAGGAACAGTATCGGAGCTCACACAAACGGCTCTAAACATAATAAACAAGTGGTGCCAAGAAGAAGAACTTACCGTAAACCCTCTTAAATCCGCTATAGTTGTCTTTACTAGGAAAAAAGTACTGAGAGGACTAAAGCCACCAATTCTGAATGGGGTAAAATTGCTCAAGAGGCAAAATACTTGAAAGTTATCTTTGATCACAAGCTGACATGGAATCAACACCTACAGAAAACAATCCAAAAAAGCACGATAGCCCTCAACCTATGCAGAAGAACGTGTGGTAAAAACTAGGGGCTACAACCAAAAATTATCACATGGCTATACACCAGGTTCATTAGATCCATGATAGCATATGACTCGGTGGTATGGTGGCCAAAGACTCAGCAGGCTGGAACCATTCGAATGCTAAGGATCATTCAAAGTCAAGCTTGTCTGGCTGCCACATGAGCTATTAGAACAACACCAACATCCTCTTTAGAAGTTTTGCTGAACATATCGCCACTTTACATTCACATACAAGGCGAAGCAAAGTCAGTCACCATTAGACTAGCCAGAGGGCAAGCGCACATAAGCAAATTGCCCGGTAAGATGTATAACGAGCTACACAATGAGTTGGAAACCGATCCCATAAAGGGAATGGCATCGAACAATATGCTTTTCAAGTATAACTTCGAAAAAAATTCTAAAATACTCATAACAGGCAGACAAGAGTCTCACTGAATTTGGGTAAGCACGCGACGATATTTCAGGTAGAAGTTACTGCAATACATCACTGTGCCGAAGAGCTATCAAGGCAAGATTTGCAGGTAAAAATAGCCATATACTCTGACAGCCAAGCTGCAATATGCATTCAGTTCCTTACAGGTCAATTCCAAACTTGTCTGGGACTGTTCAGAAACACTACAAGAGTTGAGCAGTTAAAACAACAACAAAATGTCTTAGCCATACAAAGGCAACGAAGCGGCTGACTCACTGGTCCGAAAACGAGCACTTGGGGCTCTAATTGGTCACCTTTCTGTGATATAGCGAGGGCGCTGCGCAAATCATATAACAGTACTTGGATGACTACTGCGAAGGCCTAATAGGACAGGAAAATCACCATCCTCCTATTACATGGAGAACATAAGGTCTTGCCTATGGAGTCTAGAAATAAAGACGGGTCTAGACAGGAAACTCTAAAATAACAAGAGGGCATACACAATAGATCTGCAAAGGTCGCAGTGGTGAGGCTCCTAGCTCACAAGCCCCATACAATCTATCTATCTATCCATAGTTAACACCGTAGCTTGTTTCAGTACTTTGTAATATTGTTTGAAGAAGCTACGGGCTTAGCGAAACTATAGTTACATTTATTTATTAAATTAGTGAGAATCAAACTTTTAATAGTTATTTTATTTAAAATTAGCCTTCGATTATTTGAAGTTGTGTTCCTCACGTGAAGTACCAAACGTAAAGATAATTATAGAGGTGTTTATTGGATCTTTCAAAATGTTTAATGCTCGTAAAAATGTGTTTACCATTTCACATATGAGCTTTGCTATAAATTGAAACAATATGCTGAAAAAATACGTACCCAGTGATAAAGTAGCGCTTGTAGTAACTTTTAACACAGGAAAATATACAGCGGTTATTCGGCTATTTGATGGTCACATGTGTTCTTAACCTTTAGTTTTATGTCTGTAATTATTTACTATTCACTATTATAACTCATGAAATGATGAGTGAATGGCATAGGCGTTGCTAGCCTATTTTATCTAGGGGCTTAAGCCCTGCGTAAAAATGAACGTTAATTATTTTCAGTCTCACAAACAAAAAACTTTTTGAATCGAATTTTTGAATGAAAATCTACTCATTTCGGATAGGCACAATCCAAATAAAAATTGATATACTTCATTGATAAGGCGCTGTGCGTGGATAGGTATTTTCAAATAGTATTATTTTTTAAGCTATTGCGTAGCTTTTATCGCGGGCTTTGAGCGCGGCGACCGAATCAAGAAATTCCGTAACGAAAATAACCTTACACCTCCCACTCCGCCTACCATGTAGCTCGGCCTAGCGTTCGCTTAACGTGTATGTATATGGTACGACTGTACGAAGCTCGCACGGATCGAGACGAGCTGCTCCGAAATCGGACGAATACGTAAGCAGCTGTGTGAGAAAATATATAGGTGTATAGGTGGTATCTATCATATCTTTATAATGCCACACTCACCGCATGTGCCCCGTAAGTATACATGTAGGTATATATACTGTTGTAGATACTGTTCCAAAAGGTGGGGTACCTATTTACCAAAATCTTACTAATATTATGACTCCGAATATTGAATTAAATATTGCACACGTTAGCGATGTTAATGTTAGGCGCTCATTTGTTGGAGATATTTGTGCGTGCTTATTCAAACTTAGAAATATACTAAAAACGTCGAAAAAACAACAAATATTAGGCCTCTACTCTAACATACTGAAAAGAATCTGCACAAAAGAATTGCCATCGACTGTTTCTAACTAAAACAATCATTATTTTTATTCATGAATCTGAGATCTAAAACTAAACATTGAAGTTTAGTTTGCGGTTTTTCTGCTTGACAAACTATTTAATATCTTTTAAATTCATATTGCTCAACATTTCAGTTTCTATGTTTAGACGAAGAGGAAATGAACCTAGAAGAAGGAATCTCTCTCTCTCTCTCTCTCTCTCTCTCTCTCTCTCTCTCTCTCTCTCTCTCTCTCCGAATGTCAAGGGGTCGGATGGATTCACGTTAGGTATGTCTCCCTCTTCTATTTGGTATGCCCCAAGGTATCATGCCCTTGAGTTTTGCAAGGTAGCGCATTCTGCGAGGATGTGGATGGCAGTTTCGTCATTTTCCTTCTCAGAACCTGCACTGTTCTTGTTCTACCAATCCAAGCCCCTTAAAGTGTCCTTTTAATAGGCAATGCCTTGTTAGCATTCCCCTTAGTATTCTGAGTGTACTTTTACTTAGGTTGATGGGCCGCTTTTGGTTGTAGTTTCACAGAAGTATCTTTGCGTGTCTCAGTTTTTGCAGACTCATCCAGTGGTGGGATCTTTTGTCCCCTTCTTTTTTGAGTTCTTCCAGTATTGTACTGGCGCTTATCCCGCAGAAGGGTTCAGGTCCCGCAAATGGTGTTTCGGACCCTTTTTTCGCTGGATCGTCTGTTTTTTCGTTACACTCCACCCCGGTATGACCGGAACCCATAGGAGGGTTGTTCATTTAGTCTTCCCGAGCATTCCCTGACCATCATGGAGCTGATTGCGTGAGAGCTCGGCGCGTTGATGACTGCTTGACTATCCGACATAATGACTATTTCTTGCCTGCGGAGGTCTTTTTCTGTATTGAACTGGACATTTTCCAATAGCGTGAATCTCCGCTTGAAGAATGCTCTAGGATTTGTCTCAACTTTCAGAGTATTTGATTCCAGGCCCATACACTCCTATTCCAGTTCCTTCTGTTGTCTTGGAGCCATCAATGTACCTTTTGAGGGCCTTTCTACTGAGTGTAGGGATGATGTTTTCGCCCCATTCTTTTGAGAAGCTATACCTTTTTCCCATCTTATCTTGGGACATGTCCCAGGTTTGTTGATTTACAGGTCTTTTTCTGTATTGAACTGGACATTTTCCTATAGCGTGAATCTCCGCTTGAAGAATGCTCTAGGATTTGTCTCAACTTTCAGAGTATTTGATTCCAGGCCCATACACTCCTATTCCAGTTCCTTCTGTTGTCTTGGAGCCATCAATGTACCTTTTGAGGGCCTTTCTACCGAGTGTAGGGATGATGTTTTCGCCCCATTCTTTTGAGAAGCTATACCTTTTTCCCATCTTATCTTGGGACATGTCCCAGGTTTGTTGATTTACAGGGAGGGGTTCATATTTACGTTTGGTGGTTTCCTCTCCAGTCATTCTATAGGTTGTCCTTATCGCCATATTCTCCATTACTATATGGAAGGATGTGAGGCTTAGGAATACTTCTATAGCAGCCGTTGGGCATGTTATGTTATGAATGTTAAGTTCCATTTTTGAAGTGAAAACTTCTTTAGGCGCGTTGAGCTTTTTCAGATGGGGGGTAAAACTTATATATTAGGTATTATGTATACTGCTGCGTGTGCAACTACTCGGGTCAGGCGTCAGGGAGTCTCTCTATACGCTCACACATGTGTGCATATCTGAGTCGGGTACTCGACGTTATTCATTTACTCAATCCTCGGTCCTCGTTCAGACGAAAGTTATATTTTTATTGAATTTATTAATTGTACATTGTGTACTTAGTATCGTATCTACCTGCAAGGTTTTAAATATTGTGAATATAATTCTTGTCACAAGAATATAACATTAGTGATGTGTATAAGTGAGAACTTTTGCAAGTGTACTACACATTGATGACGTTGTGTTATATCTAGTTTATTATTTTCATTGTTCGAATGTCTTGATGTTTTTTTCAATACTACTAATACGAAAGTACAAAATTTTATTTCAAATAATCATTTGTGGTGTAATTTACGATCATACTGATATTTGACGGAAATGTACATATGTTTACATTTTGCGTTTCTTTTTAGATTATTTGTTCATTGGTCCGAATTGAAGATGTTTTCTTTTACCACCATCCGTAGACATCCTCAATTCGGACCAATGCTGTTTAACATTACTTTCATTTAGATCAATGTAAAAATCAAAATGAAACGTGTGGCACTCGGGACTGCCGCGGTAAAGCTATTGCATAGCACTACGCCACTGGAAAAAGTTGGGCAGAAAAACATCCACTACCCCTCCAAAATCTTCACGAATTATGAGTAAAAAAATTTTTTGATCGCATAGAATATAGCCTATGAGTAGAAAATGTTCGCAAAAGATGTTTTCTGTACGATAAACAGTTCCGGAGATATTTGCAAAAAACGAAATTTTTGTTTCAATTTCAACACCCTGTATCTCAAAAACTAAGCGTCTACATATATGTTAATAGGAACTTTTTTCTTCAAAATCAAATTTTCTATCGACTGTTGAACATATAGTGTAGTACCAAAAGACGCCACGTAGGGAAAACATAAAAGGCGTCACGTAAGAGTATCATCTTGATCTCTATGAAGGGTATTCTGTGACAAGCAGAAGCACCATATCTATGGTGACAGTTACTTGCAAACACAATTTTATACGAAAGTTTTAACGTTCAGATCTCGATAACGCTTCCGGCTCCGGGATTTTCACGTGGCCTATCGAAATTAGAAGGTTCGAATTGTATAAAAACATAATTGCATGAACGACAGACGTCTTATGTAATTAGCTACGAACGCAAACATTTTGACATATGCCTCCAGGAGCTCGCTGCACGTAAGTTAGAGTTTATACATTTTACCTCTATTTTGTTAATTTGGGGCCGTTTCGAACCCCGTACGGCCTGCGCCAGTTGTAATAAAGTATTTTGGGCTATGTGCCGCTAGCTTTTACCTGCTTTCGGTATATTTAAGTAGCTAGAAAATTCCCTTTCGTACGTGGCACGTCAGTTACTAGTAGGTGACAGCTGAGAATACCTAAAACTGTTTTAATTAAATTTTCCTATTTAATCGACATTTTGGGGCCCGAGACTATGCTATTTAGTTGGCCCCGTTCATAAGCTAACGACATGGAGCGAAAAGTCTTCGTTAAGACGTTCTATGTACCGTAATTTTGCACTTTTTCTAACTCGCGAGCTACGCGCTTCTCACGTGAACGTCATTCGATTTATCGAAAATTAACCAATTCAAAACAGTTTTCGTCCCAGTTTGGGGCTATCACGACCTTTTAAAAGGTTGAAAGTTAACATTTCGAAACATTTCGACCATTTTAAGCTCGGGCGAGCTACATGGTAGGCGGAATGGTGGGTGTCAGGATATTTCGTTACAGTATTTGTTTTTTGTTTTTTTAGATTTCCGTTACGGAAATCTTTTAGATTTCCGTTACGGAAATCTAAATCTTTTGTTTTTTTTTCTTGATTCGGTCGCCGCGCTCAAAGCCCGCGATAAAAGCTATATGCAATAGCTTAATGAATAATATGTTTTGAAAATATAATAATTATTTATTATAATGACTACCGGGTTACATTCATACTCTTTACAGGGATTGTACCGTCCATTATACGTTTTTTATTATTAAATATAAAAATGTATATAATTGTTGATTGAAATGCTGACAGTTGTGAAAACTAAAGAAAAACTAATTATATTAATTTTCATTTAAAAATGACAAAATTGTAATTTCGGATGCTACAACAACTCCATACTAAACTCCGTAGACAGGCAGAAGTTGCATAAAATGAGAACCGATGATACGGGTGGATTACCATACGAGTTAATTTTAGTTCTTAACCGACCATACATGATAACTAATAACATAGAGGTTGGGGATGGATTGTCCAATGGCACTGTCGGAAAATTGTGTCATGTAGAAAGAGATGATACTGGTGAAATCATTCGAATTTGGATGAAATTCCCAAAATAAATTGATTATTTCATAATGTCAGTTTTCACTTCTGTCAGTAGTACTCGGTGACTGCCCGTATTTTTTTTTCTAGAATGTGATATGTCTGTATTTCGTTTTTGTTTGTGAAAATAAATATCTTTGAGTAATGTTTTGAATTTTTATTAATATTGTAATCTTATTGTCACAATAATTTGTATGTATGTATATATACATTTCATCACCTGATTCTCCCTTGGGCGGAAATCTCTCTTGAGTGGACATACTTTTATCATACCGACTGTGTCCGATCAAAAGAGATTCCACTGTATATGAATAAAAAATACAAAGAGAGAATCAGTAACAGTGCACTCATAACACCCATCAACCCTATAGTTAGGTATAATAGGCTAAAGGAGTTGTTTTTGTTTTCTTTTTCTCCAACCCTCATTAACAGTAGATGAGTTTTCTCAAAGTTATGATCATCTTTAGGTAAAGGAGGGAGCGGTCTCTGTTTCATATCGTTTATTGTATCTCCTTCTGAAAAGTTCGTAGTTTCACGTTTTTTTTCTTTGTCTTCGTCCAAATCAGTCAAAGTTGTGTAACATTTGTCTTCAATTAATTCTGACGAATTCATAAAACTTTGATGCCTACATAATTCCGGATTATTCTGACTGTTTGGGGTTTCTTGTAGGCCTGGTTTCACAATTTTCGATATCACCATCGAACCAGTATGTGCGATCGGCTTGACTAAACGGATATCATTTTGGATATCTTGTCGTATAACTTTGGAGACCCTGTTCATACCCTTAACAAACGAATACCTTTTGATAATTGAAGATGACCTAGAATTCTTCTGGTCTCGATCGGTCTTAATTTTGGTTTCAGTTGAAACGGATATGTGTTCATATTCATTATAAGGTTCATCGTTAAATTTGCTTCCATTAATATTGGTGGGTATATTCACAGGCTTCAAATATCCTGATTCATCATACAATGCATCCGGGTTATTGCAAGAATTTGATTCTATCATATTCAGGAATATTATTTTGATATTTTGAAGGGTTGAGACGGTTTGTTTTGTTGAGGTTAATCGTATATCCAGGCAGAGCTCGTATCTATTGAGTCTAACTCACAATTCCTCCTGAAATTTTAACACAGTGTTGTTAAATCAGATGAAAATTTAAAAAAAATTTTATATGTTAAATCGAATCAGTTAATGGCGTATCAATTGGATACACAAACTACAATGAAATTTATGTATTATGTAGCAGGAAGTACAAAGTTTGAACATATAAACTAAAATAATTTAATAAACAACCATGGTAGAAATATAAAATATTGAGAGGAAAATGTTTCATTCTGATACCTAGCCAACCAATCTACTATCACGACGCAACGCAACCATTACTCACCACAAGCGCACAACTACACAAACGCAACCATTCTATAAGTATAAGTAATCAGATTATTGAATAATAATTCCTTTGGATGGAGATGTATTGTTTTTGTAAGAAGTGAAAGGGATGCAGCAAGTTTTGTCCCAGATTTATTATGGCGGATCGTGAATTTAATGTCCCAGATCTATTTGTTAGTGAGCTTGTTGCAGTAAATTCACTCACTTTTCTGAAACGAAGAACTTCCTGGTCTAACGTTGCTAAAAATTCACTAATTATCTTTTGGAATAATCAATATTGAAATGTGTTAAGGTAATTTTGTATTACCTAAAACTTGTAAGATTCTTCTCTAAAAAATATAGCAGGAATACCTCTAACATTTAAATATGTATCTGTTACTTTGTAACAACATTGATGCAAATTTTTTTCAACTCCACTCAACTGACAATAACATAGAGGTGATGCTGTTATGTAATTAATTGTTATAGCTTTTAATAAAAATTGTATAAGCATTTGTTATTAACAATTATATACAGGATGACCTAGAGTCCCGAAAAAGTTCAATAGCTCCGTTGCTATTTGAAATATTGCCAAGCGGTTTTTTCATGAAATAAATAAATAAGTAGAGCATAATTGGAAAGAGGGTGGTCTTTATTAAGTAATACACCAAACCTATGTTTTTTCAATGGAACACCCTATACTGTGATCATTATTTCGAAAGCCCTCATTAATCTGAGAAGAATGATATGACATACCATGGGTCTCTTGTTGACGGTTTCCGAATTATCATTTCAGAATTAAAAGGGGTCTACTTCAAAAAATCACTCTGTGTTTACTGATCGAGATAAAACCGCGATTCTTACGCGATCAGTTTTTCAATATGGTTAAAAATAGTATCCATTATCAGAAATTTCTCGGAAATGTGCAAAGTATACAGGTGAACCAAAACAGAAAAACACGCATAACTTCCTCATTATCAAAGAACATTCTGTATATTATTTCATTAGTCGAAAGGTCTTTCAATGAGTTTTCCAACGGTGTTAGGTGAGTAGGGTCGAGAGTGAACATTCAGGTTGTTATTAAATAAAACAAACGAGAAACTAAACTTTCCAATGTAAACAATGCACTGAGTGACAAGGCTGATCAAAATACCACAAATTACCAATAAGTCACTACATGCAGCTAATGAACAAACGTACAAGAAGTGTGTATTTGATTTAGAACAGATCATGATTTGATAGATTTAACAAGTAATGATAATCTAATGAATAAAACAATACCTTAACAATTAAAATATTGAATCTTCAAGTAGGTGCTCAAAGATATGACCTTGTTGGTCGATACAAGCATTTAGTCTCCGTACAAAAGAAAGGTTAACACGCAATGGCATGTCTGGGTCGATAGAACGAAATGCATCCCTTATTCTGATCTTCATGTCTTCATCAGTCGTTGGTCTAACGAAAAAATTTCTCTTTCACAAATCCCCAAAGGAAAAAATCTATTGGGGTTAAATCGGGAGAACGGATAGGCCAAGCGATTGAATCTCCTCTCCCTATCCAATGATTCGGTTAACTTTGATTTAAAAATTAGCGAGCAATTCGATGGTAGTGTACAGGAGTTCTATTCTACTGGCAGCCACATGTTTCTCCTTGTATTGAAATTTACGTTTTTTAGAAATTCCAATTATCCAATCCTATTCAAAACCACATCATAAAAGTAAGGACCGATCACACTTGATCCCACATGATCAATATGACGGATACAATGGGGGGTTTCAGTCGCAAAATCATACATGTTGTGTTTGTTAACTGCAGTTGCTCTTGCTCTTGAATTTTATTTCTTTGGTATGGAGACTGAGTGTTCGTATCGAACAACAAGGTCATATTTTTGAGAACCTACTTTAAGATCCAATATTTTGATTGTTAAGGTATTGTTTTGTTTATAAGATTATCGTTACTTGTTGAATCTATCAAATCATGATCTGTTCTCAATCAAATACACACTTCTTGTACGTTTGTTCATTAGTTGCATTGGTAATTTGTGGTATTTTGATCAGCCTTGTCACTTAGTGCATTGTTTACAGTGGAAAGTTTAGTTTCTCGTTTGTTTTATTTAATAACAGCCTGAATGTTCACTTTCGACCATACTTACCTTACATCGTGTGAAAGCTTATTGAAAGACCTTCCGACTAATGGAATAATATACAGGATGTTCCATCAACATTAAGAAAGTTATGCGTGTTTTTCTGTTTTGGTTCACCCTGTATACTTTGCACATTTTCGAGAAATTTCTGATAATGGATACTATTTTTAACCGTATTGAAAAACTGCTCGGGTGAGAATCGCGGTTTTATCTCGATTTTTTGAAGTCGACCCCTTTTAACCCCTTTTGATGTCTGATAATTCGGAAACCGTCTACAAGAGACCCATGGTATGTCATATCATTCTTCTCAGATTAATGAGGGCTTCCGAGATAATGATCACAGTATAGGGTGTTCCATTGAATAAACGTAAGTTTGGTGTGTTACTTAATAATATATGAATGCAAATATTTTTCAATTATGCTCTATTTATGTATTTATTTCATGAAAAAAGCGCTTGTCAATATCTCCAATATCAACGGAGCTATTGGCATTTTTCGGGACTCTGGGTCAACCTGTATGTATCGAAATTAGAAATCATAGGTGAAGAAACTTGTTTATGAACTGATTACTTAGGAATTAAAGAATTTTTTTGTGAAGAAAATGAAGTAAGATGCCTACTCTGATTGTTTGAGAAGTTTAGTCCTAGTTGCAGCAACATAAAGAAATTACGCATTTAAAATAACTCTTAATGGCAAAGTATAATTTACATTTTTATTTCAAAACAAAACGCCAAGCTATCGGTTCGAATGTCGATATCGGGACATGCTATGATGACGCCTTCCCTACATTATTCGAAATGCTACAACTTTTTTCCGAAATCCCATCTAACATTGCACTACCCATATATCTAGTATTATATTATTAGATATATGGCACTATCATATAATCCAAGGATAATTTATATTCATAACAACCAAGTTCAACCAAATTTCATGACGTTACGATATTAAATATACATCTATATGTATGAAAAGTTGCCAGCCTAATAAGAACATTTATTTACAATTATTTTGAATGCGTTGAACTTTATTATAGCTGATTAGTTGAAACTTTCTTTGTGGTAATTTATCATATTGCTAATGTAGGTGACCAATAAATCAATACATTGGTTGATAGGATCAGTTATGTACTTGTATGTATTATTAATATGATTGTGATTTTACTTAGAGCATACTTGACTATATTGAACTATACACTATTTCTACTTCCCTAGGTATTATTCTCAGAAGGTAACACCAGTATACTGTGGGTTTCAGTTTTTTCGTTCATAACTTTGGCAAACGATAGAACTTCTAAAAATAATAGGGGTCTTTCATATAAAATTTTTCTCTGAAGCAATTCGTTTCCGAGATGAAGTTTTGAAAAATTATTACATTTTCTCCATTATCTTCTAAACTTTAGTTTTACTGGATGAGAAATTTTTTAGGTGACAAAACGTTCTTGCGACAAATACAGTAGCGTAGTTATGGGGTTTTGTACCCATTAAAACCCCTTAAACTTCTACGCCAATGGTCGAAAATTATCATTGTATACAAATTTTAAAACTTTAATTTATTTTCTATAAAAAAGTATCCTTGATAAATTTCACTTAGAGGCTTCCTGTTCGAGCTATTTTGATTTTTATAATCAGGGTTATCTTATGGAATTTCTTTTGAAAGGCTATTTAAAACGTAAGAAAATATTTAAATACCTATTTATTGGTAACGATGAAAAATGATCCATTTACTTCTCTTTCAGTGTCAATGTCTGGATTGACATTTACAAAAACAATATGTTTGGCCCATACTTTTTACCAGAAAGACTAACCATCGTTACATTTTTAGAATTTTTGGAAACTAACCACGAAGACACCATACCATGAGGGAACAAATGCATGGATACAATTGGATGGCTATCCTGTCCATTTTTGCAGACAAGTACGAGAATGACTAAATAGAAAGTACGGTAAAAGATGAATTGGTAGATGTGGTCCAGTTGCATGGCCTCCTCGAGCACCTGACCTCAATCCTCTGTACTTTTTTGTTTGGGGTTATTTGAAAGATAAAATTATGCCATGCCGGTTCATTATAGAGAAGATCGACTCAATCGTATTCGAAGAGCTTGTGGTGAAATTAGTAACTAAATGTTAATTCGAACAAGAAGGTCGTTGAGAAATTCATGTGAAAATTATTAAATTTATCAATGACGTACTGAATTTCATCATTGGGAACACACACTAGGCAATCATCTACATACCGGTTGAAGAATACAGGTGATTGAAAATCTAATGCATTTATTAGAGATTCCTCTAGACATTCCATAACTAGGTTAGCAATAGTAGCTGAAATAGGACAGCACAGCAATGGGACTGTGCCAAATATTTGCCCAAAATATTGCCCACCGTATTGGAAATAAGTGCATTCTAAACAAAACTTTACTGCATTTATAAATTCAGATTAATCTAGAGGTGTGTGGTTTTTAATCTCTGCCCAACGCTTTATGATGCTACTTCAATGCCAAAACAACTGGTATATTTGTAAATAAAGATACAACGTCCAAGGAAATTAATTAGATGATCTACGTGTACGGATAATTTTTTTATAAATTCATTAAAACGTCATGAGTCCTTGACATAAAATTTATTTTTTCTTATTATATTGTTGATAGATTTTGATAAATTGTTGGTAGGCGCTCCAATATTACTTACACTGGGTCTTGAACACTGTTTTGATTATAACCATCAATTCGATGACAAAAATGTTAATGTTTTAGCTAAGGAAACCAATTATTATAAAAGATGTATTCTGGAGATGATTCACATAAAACGTGACTCCAAGTCTGTAAATCATAGAACAGACATTCAATCATTAAGTCAGATTGCTACCAATTTAATTAATCGAAGCCCTTGCAAATTCCTACATGCGTCTTTCTAATGTTAAAAGTATATTTCAGGTAGAATGCTCAAATAGCAATATTTCTAATGAGGTCTGAAAACCTTTTTCAATTACCTCATACATCTTTAACATCTGGTTCGAAAGTGGATACTTGAGGGTTATATTTTCTGGTTTCAGTCGTATACAAACTTTGTTTGACATGACTTCGTATATTATAAGAATATTGCTAAACAGTGGATTCTTGATACATATTCATATACTTAAAACATTAACGTGTTACAATTTCGATTACTCGTGTTTTTGTTCGTTTCGGCGACGTGGGCATGTTTAATTGAAATTAGTGCGATATGCTTGTGCTTGATACAATTAGCTTTAAGAAATCCTGTTTTAGATAGTGATACATCTTCTGTTGATGATCGTGAAACCGAAACGTACGTAAAGACGAAAAAATTAAGCATACGTAGTGTGACCTATTTCCCGAAAATTTATATAAAGTTTTTTAAATTTAAAGTGGTCGACCAGGGACATCACAACCTATCCGCTGATGCGGCCCGAGAGATCGAAACAGCGGTCCGGATTCAAAACTTTTGATTACGTTTGAACATTTACATTATTGTTCACCAGAATAATACATCGAAAATCGCTTTAAAAGTATCAAACTTGTGAAAACTTACATATTTGATAACTCCACTGAATTACTGGATACTGGATGTAGATAGACAACTTGTACAGAACTGAACTTGAAACAAATGATACTCTATTGTTTCACCTATTCTGACGGAAATCATTCACTAATCGCTATGTGTGAAATTTGTCGAATAGATTGTTTGTCAATAAACAAAGATAAATATAATCTAATCATATAGCAAAATCGATTTCTCCCATCAATGTTTGGTTACTGAGCAAGTCAACAAAACACATGACATATCGATGATATTATCTGTAAAATCTTATCGACATTATTTAACTTTCAATATTATCGATTTACGTATCTAGACTTGATGCAATATTCAATGATTCGCTAATTAAGTAGATTTTTTTTTACCTTAAGTCTTTCACTATTGAATGCCAGTGGAGTGTGGTTGAGTAATTGATAATTGACGGAGACAAATTTTAAAGCTTATCCAACCGAAAACTTGGTATCACCTATATAATTCCGAATTTCCCCTCAACTGAAACAACGAAATACATTCCTAGATTTGCTAAAAACATACGTTGAATCATATGAAGTTCTCGAACGAACGAACACTACCACTACGTAAAAAACAAGCCGAATGAGTTAAATTCATAATAAAAAAGAGTTTTATAACAAAAAAATAACGTAGAAAGTTTTTCTGTTTTACGTGGTATAGTTCGGGACATTAGAGATCGGCTAGCAGAGGAATGTGAGTCTAGTTCATAGTACATTAATGTCGAGCGGTGAATATACATTCATCAACTCATATTTCAATACGACCGCTACCTATATCCCTTTCCGAACTGGCTAACTCTCCTGTCTAGCACAGTATACTTCTCTACAATCGGATGTTTCGGCGCTTGCTCGGCGATGGTATTGATACCAGCCTAATAGTTACAGATAAAAAATACGTTTGTCATCTCGTAACTTACTGACTTCATCGCCCAGCTCGAAAATTGACAGTTCGTCTGGCCCTGAATGCCCGCAATGCATTGAAAGCATCGCTTTCAGCGCCGCGCTTTCAATCAGTCACTCTCTTGTCGGCCGTAAGGTGGCCGATGAGTTACCAGTCATCATGACACCTCAACCTGTCAATCTATTTTCGGCCGTGAGGTGGCCGAAAAGTTACAAGTAGCCATGACCCCTCGATCCGTCAGCATCGGTATGTATTGCTAGCTTCGCCCTTGATCTGCATCGCATAAGCTTTCTGTTGTGTCCCCTACCCTGGCTCCGGTACCTGATTGCTTCTATGATTCGAGCTTCTGTTCACCCCCTACCCTGGTTAAGGTATCAATCGCTATTTCATCGCCGCCTTCTATGTACTTCCTACCCTGGCTACGGTACTAGATCGCTCCAACTTCGCATCATCAGTGGAAGGCTATGCTCTCCAAAAAACATGACTTCGCTGATCGATAGTGCTTCGCCATTGAGTTTCGACTAGTCGCCCGGATCCGCAGGCCCTAGCTGTCTCACCATCCCGCAAGACCGACTGATCATCGCCCCACTATTCACACCTACACCGCAATAGCTTTGGTATTGAGATCAAACAGAATGCGCCTAATTATGCGCTGACGAATGACAATTCCAGCCATATAGTTATCGACGGTGATAGCGATATAAGGAGAGACGTTCCCACGTGGATCCGAAGGGGTATTTGGCTCTTTCTTATTTGGTATAAAAACGTTTGCATTGTACCTGGTATATACCCGGCAAGACTATATGACCGATGATTAAAACACTGTTTTTAAAAGGACGAAAACACGTTATTGCATTAGTAATTACAGAATAACATAATCTACTATGTAGAGGAAGAATTGACAGTAATCTCTATTTTGTACTACCAACTTATTATAGTCCGTGAGTTGTTTGCATTGCAGGCTAAGTCAAGCGAAAGCTGTGTCAGTAATAATCCTCTCTGTACCTCTGTACACGTTGATAACTGTGGGGTAGGACCTCGGTCCCCCCCGGCCTGCCCGTCCAGTGGACTCTAGACCTGCTAATGACTTGCCCTCTCCTACAACAACAGCACGCCAGTGCCCGACAGAGACCAACGCCTTAATTGGAGAGGAGACAGTCTTTTGAACCGTCTGGGCCCCTCTCCCCCTGTCTACTCGTGTTAGTGTTATAATTTATAACAGCTCCCGTTTGACGAGTCGCCGTCGACCTCTTATCATCGGTCTTCCACATTTGTTGCCCTGGCCGCGAATCAATTGCCCAGAAATCTGGGATAAGTAGCACAGACACCGGACTTTATGAGTAAAGCCATGTGGTGCAGCATAATACCCACGCAGAGGCAGCTTTTTCGCCCCCGGCGGGACTACTTTAGGCGGTCCCATCTCAGGCATACATAGGACCCTGTCCCGTGCATACCCAAGATGGAGCTTGCTTGCTAGACTCATACACTGCCCCTTCTGGGCTATGGTCAATTCCACCTCCTCGTAATTACCTGTTTCACCAGGAACGCTACGAGTAAACGTTCGGCTTTCGTTCAAATAGCCTACCGCATATGCCACCACGGCCGTGAATCCGTTCCGACCAGCCATCTGGGATAAGAAGGCACTGCGCCGTGGTTTTTATGGGTAAACGACATGTGGTACACCGTTTACCTGACGTTTCGCAGCGGTACCTTTTTTCGCCCCTGCTCAGGCAGGCCGAGGTTACTTTAAGCGAAAACCTGCATTACCTATGGTGCAACAGGCACGTGTACCTCTGTACACAACTCAATGAGATATCACTATAATTAATGAACTTTCTCACTTCTCAGTGGCATAGTAAGGGAAGTGCGGTCGTTGACGACCTCCCCCCCTCTTAATTTTTTCATAATATGCCACTGCACCTCTACAGTGCTCTGTAATATGTTGCTCATTTAATTTCCGAAGAACGATGCATTGTGTTGTTCATAACAAAAAAAAATTCAATCATTCTAATGGCTTCACATTGTCAGTTTGAGGGGATTTTTCTAAAAGAAAAACTTGAGAGACTGAAGTAGATCGTATCATATTGGCAAAAAACCAGAAACGTAAATTATCCTCATTATTAATTTAATATTATTACATATTCGTTACGACTGTTGTATTTCTTTAAAATCTAACAACTTCCAGAAATAAACAGACACATAGGTAGCTACAGAAAACTATAAATAAATATATAAAAAGTATCTTATCTCCTTCTTTATAATACGGTAGATTCTGAAGAAGCTCTAAATAGAATGAAACATTAGTTAAAGAGGGGTCGACTTTAAAAAATAGCTAATTCACAGGAAAGGTACAATATGGAAAATAACTTAATCATTCTTGGTCACCAATTTATTATATTACCTAATGCTACTAATTAATTAGAAGAACTGACAGGTGTTGTTATCATAAATAAGTGTATTAACAATATCCATAATACTGGTGAAAATGGAAACAAAACACTAAAACTAAAAACTGTTCCTTATGTCGAGATCTAAAAACCCTATAAATTAAAAGGGCAAAATATTGAATACGCGAGCTAAATAAAATTCATTACAGGCCGTAGCCAGGTTTTGGGTTTCGAATCTAGCAGCTTGATACTGACATTTTATTGATGTAGTATGAATATACCCGATTTCTAGATAAAATATAATAACAATATACTTACATAGATTTTTGTTTAAATAAGTCGAAAACAAAACTTAAAACAACCTAGTGAAAATGAAAATTTGCGTGATGCCGACAGAAAATTACAAAATCGAGGAATGTGATTAATACGTAAATGGTCTAACATATCTCATGCTATCGATATTGGTAACGAAGTGAAACAGAATTTCTGTCGCGATTTGAAATGGTATGCAAGAGGAAATCTTATTCGTGCCGCAGAAGAAGAGGGGGGTGAACAATTGATTAGTGATATCAACATCAAGTCATTGATAGAACGCGTTATCAATCACAAAAATAAAGCTTATGAACTAGCAAACGTCAATATAATATTAAGTTCTTCTATTATTTCAAAAAATAAAACCGAGGTAACTATGAAATGCGCTTGCGTTAATGTTTATATGTATGTTTCATTATTCAAGTATTCATCATCGTTCGTAAACTATGGTCACTGGATTGAATTAGTTACCATCACCGGTTAGAAGCAGTGAAGTTATCACCATATATCGGAATTATTGTTATCATTCCTTTTGTTTTATTAAAACACTTATATCTTCATACAATCATTTATTTACATGATAAATAGCCTTCTTTACATATTTAACAAACATTTTCAACATTAGTTCTGATAAAGAAGATAAAATTGCATACAAAATTGCGAAAATTTTAGAAATTTCTTTGTCTAGTGAGGATAATGTACGTGTGGATGGTGTTGATATTGTGGTGAACATGATGATTGTTGGAGCATTTGCCATTCAGCCATATCTCCCGCACTCCGATCAAAGAATAAAAGTTTAAGTTTATAATGTATGATGGTACGATTGTCTTGTGGAATGTTGAATGTGAATACCTCCAATTGATTATCGTTGATTTTTCGAAAATTCATCGGAATCCATTCGGTACGGTTACACTCCCCACCACCATCGGTTGCAACATCCTTCAGACAAATATAAATGCGCTCAACGTGTTGGGGAACGTTCTCGTATAGAATACCATTCAGAATTGTGGTTAGAATCACGAAATTTGTTTTTAACACCCCCACTCCCATCATTATCTTCACTTTTTACACATAATGTATTCAACAGTCTTATAACTTTTATTTTATCTTCGTAATAATTCAAGTCCCTTCTTAGTACATGAACTTTCTCCAGAAATTTGCAAAGTTTACGTGTGTATTCTTCAAAAGATATATGCATAATGACACATTTACAAACTTATTGGATATCTATATCATAACCTCCAACTATTCACATTTACACATAGACTCCTCAATATCAATGTGATGAATGATGCGTAGATATCATTATTATTACTCGCATTTTATTCCTCATCTGACCATCATAGTTCGTGAACGATGGTCGCCGGATTGAAAAAGTGACCGCCACCGGTGACATCATCATCGTTCGTATACTATGGTCGCCGGATTGAATCAGTTACTGTCATCGGTTCGAAGCAGTGACGTTATCATCGTTCGTAAACTATGGTCGCCGGATTGAATCAGTTACTGTCATCGGTTTGGAGCAGTGACGTAATCATCGTTCGTAAAATATGATCGCCGGATCTTCAATTCAATAAAACACCACTTGCTCGTCATAATCATTATGTATTTTGATACACATAAAGCTATCGTTAGATGTTCTCCCCACCCAATTTGCATGTATCTTATTGATTTTACCCCATCAAAAATTTGGAAATTAACATTCTGCATGTCAAGACTTTTCATTTGATACCTATAAAGCTATGGTTGACATTCATGGATCCGCCATGATAGTTCACGTGGCAGATGCTTCATGGATCCACCACGTCACACCCGTCAAGACACAACATGATACCTCGATGAAGACCTCACGTGACAGACGCCATGACACCTCGTTGAAGACCTACGTGACAGCCGCCATGACAACTCTTTCCGCCACCATGATGCTCTATGGTTTTGAGTTGGGTTAGCTCTACAACCTTCAGCTCTAGGGTACGTGATAGCCGCCATGACACCTCGTGACAGACACCTCGTTGAACCCCCTCGTGACAGACACCCCGTCGAAGTGACAGATGTCATGATATCTCACCGCGTGACAGATCATGTGATTTCAAAACCGTACGAGTCGAAATGGTGGCGACTCCTCAACGAAGCAGTCTGTACCTTTATGCTGTGACGTCACACGTCTGCCCTGTGATAGCAGCCTGTCATCTTGGATTCGCACGAGTCGAACAAGTCGAACTGGTGGCGACACCTCCACGAAGCAGTCTGTACCTTTATGCTGTGATGTCACACGCCTGTCATGTGATAGCAGTCTTCAACAATCATGACAGCTGTTATGCAATGGTGGCGGCACCTTCACGAAGCAGTCTGTACCTTTGAACCACCATGTCAGCTGTCACGCGGTGGCGACACCTCCACGGAGCAGTTTGTACCTTTGGCCCGTCATGACAGCTGTCACGCGGTGGCGACACCTCCACAAAGCAGTCTGTACCTTTGGACCACCATGACAGCTGTCACGTTGTGGCGACACCTCCACGAAGTAGTCTGTACCTTCGGCCCGCCATGACAGCTGTCACGCGGTGGCAACACCTCCACGAAGCAGTCTGTACCTTCGGCCCGCCATGACAGCTGTCACGCGGTGGCAACACCTCCACGAAGCAGTCTGTACCTTTGGCCCGCCATGACAGCTGTCACGTGGTGGCGACACCTTCACCAAGCAGTCTGTACCTTTGGTCCGCCATGACAGCTGTCACGTGATAGTCGCGTGACCCTGTACATGTGACACACTCTTTACAAGCATCCTGTATACTCTTTACAAACAACCTGTCCTTATATCACACCTTATCATATGCATCCTCTCAAAACTGATAATGACAACCTCACACCGGATGCACATCGACAGCTAGACCGGAAGTGGAAACCGGATTTCCTGGTGCCGGACTAGTGGAGTTAATCTACTACGAGTAATCGAAATTATAACATTTAATGTTTAAGTATACGAATCAAGAATTCACTGTTTAGCAATTTTCTTATAAACTTAGAAGTTATTCCAAAGCACTATTTGAAATGCGACTCAAACCAAAAATATAACGCTCAAGTATCCACTTTTGAACCAAATGTTGAAGATCTATGAAGTAATAGAGAAAGGTTGTTAGACCTTATTAGAAATATTGCTATTTGAGCATTCTGCCTAAAATATACTTTTAACATTAAAAACACACATGTAGGAATTTGCAAGAACTTTAATTAATTAAATTATCAGAATCATCTCCAGAGTAGATCTTTTATAATAATTGGTTTCCTTAGTTAAAATATTAACATTTTTGTAATCGATGATTATAATAATCAAAGCAGTGGGGCGGTGGAATTTTTTAAGTTCTTGTTTCTTATACTATACTTAGGCCATACATCATAATAATTTAGATAATTGGTAACCGCGTTTAGCCAATATTTACAACTCATAACAAAGCAAAGTAAACCTGACAAATTGATATTTACGAGCCATTGTTTTTCAGCGGATCATTGTTGGTGGAAATCGAATTTGTGAAATGTAGTATCACTATAGTAAGATCATCCTCCTAAATTCTCGCCCAAAATGCTGTTTGGATGATCCGCCTTAATACCCTTGTTGTTGCCTTGGCTGACCACCAGAACCAGAATAACCTGCCAAGGTTGTGTTGGGGTGCGGTTGGTATCCTGGATATATTGATTGAGACCTTGATCCAGAGTTGATATTGCTGGGATATTGGCCTGGGAACCTATTAGTATGCTCAATTCTTTTCGTCGTGTTATGACCTTGCTGCTGCCCTGAACCAGGATATTTTGGTGTTGCTGGTATATTGGCCTGGGCTTACATGACTTGCTAAGGTAACTAGGGCTTGGTCTTTTTGGGACTTGGATGACATACATAGTCGGTGGTTGGTAGATAAGGTCTGTTATTATTAGGCTTTGGTGGATATCCAGAACCTGGCTGGCTAGGGTAAGTAGAGTTTTACCTACTTGGATATCCACCTGGCTGACTAGGATAGGTAGAAGTTGGTCCACTTGGATATCCAGAACTTGGCCGGTTAGGATAGTTGGAATTAGTCTAAAACATCTTAATTTTAGTCTTCTGATGATGGTCGTGAGAACAAAACGGACGTAAAGACGAAAATGACAAGCATATGTATTAGAGTGACCTATTTTCCTTGAATTTATATATAATTCATACCTAGGTCTAGAATCATTAAATGCAGAAATATAGGTCAGTTGAAAGTTGAAACTCGGCATTATTGTAGGTCTTATTGTGTTTTTGATGAAAAAAAATGGATCCACTTTCCGTCTGATCTAAATTTGATTTTGTGCACTAATAATTTATAATTCAATATCTTCGAAATTGTTGATGATTCCGAAGAATATCGCGTGTGAAATTATGTTTATTTTGTTATATATTATTGTTTATCTGAATAATGAAAGAATCAATAAAATTGTGGATACATTTTGCAACAATTTCTTTGAATTCAGATTTTATAGCCCACATATTCCAACTTTAAATTATTCGGGGAGCTTACAAATTTCACTTCTGAATTAGAATTATCACATAAATTAGAAAATATGTATGTTATTTTATATAAACAACTACATCTTAATAATGAGAATGTTTTTTTTTGTTAAATATCTTTGCACAAAGAAACAATAATATTAGAATGCCAAAAAAGATTTTAATATTCACAGAAAAGAAAGTTAATGTTTATATATGATAAAAACCAAGACAAGACCCAACCGGAACAATATTTGGAATTTGTAACCAATACAGAAACAAAAGTAAATTTTCAAGACCAAGATAAGATTCACCTCTAGTATTTTCCTGTCTTTGTCCTGTCTACATTATTATAATAACATTATTCTAATGCTAAAGTTATTAATCAAACAAAGAATCACAAGAAGAAAATTAAAATAAATTTGAATAAAAACATGAAATATTCAATCATGCGATTTCAATCCTTTGGACTACACAGTTTCGTCATATGTTTAGAAAAAGTCTATTCTATAGAGGTAAATTCCGTCAAGAGTTGCAAGATAGAATTGAACCTAACTTCAATGACCTCATTCTTGATCCTCAACAGTTTAGAAATGAGGATAGAATTGTGTATTCGTGAAAACGGAGGACATTTTAAACACACTCAACTGATTAAATGTTTCATATTTTTTTACAAATTTATTTTAATTTTCTTGTTGTGATTCTTTTTTTAATTAATAACTTTAGCATAAGAATAATGTTATTGTTTTTGGTTTTTAATAAATTGGTAATTGTTTTTTACTTTATACCAGCATCAGTTATTACTTCATCATTTTCAAATCAAAATGTTCCGAAAACGGTACACAATATCAAGTTTTACCAAGAGTACCTTTTTCGTGTAAAATTGAATGATGTTTAATTTCACCTAAAATTTGAATTAGAAAATCTAACCTCAAAAAAGTTATGTTTAAAACTACTTGGTACGAACCGTGTAATTAGCGCCCTCTATGAGAGTCAGATATAAAAATAAATTCATACGATGTGTCAGCTTCCAAAACATGTTCATACAAAATTTAGTTACAATGTTGCCAGTAGTTTCGAAATAGTCGAGAAAAATGCCTTTAAATTTTTTTTTACAACACCTTGTATCTTGAATACGCCGTTACGAACATTTTTTCAAAACAAACCCCACTTATTTTTCAGTGTTCTACCTATCCTAGCAACGGGGTCACCTTTTTTTGAAACATCCTGTATATATCTCCCAAATCCCACTTTCTAATCACTGCGAGTTATCACACAAATGTTTCTAATACCAAAACCTACAGCTTTGAGTAGGTCTCCATACTGTTACAAGAAACTTCAAGTACTACACTTTTTATTGTTTAATTCCGGTGGACTATTATTGAATTATTTAACGATTTCAGCTCCCAGCGGTTCTGACAAATTATCTACAGTTTCATTTTAATAAATAATGGTGTGAATAAATTTGCAATCGAGATAAGTTACAATATCAAACATGATACTAGGTTCAATTTTTGCTTCTATTCTATCCCAGAATGAAAATGGAAATGATTCAATAGAAACTCGAGTTATGTAATAGATATAATAGAAAATGGATTTGACAACAAAATATTCACTAATATCATTTAGATCTTCATAATCAGTTAGGACAAAAAGTCCAAAAAATCATAGCCATATACTCTGACAGCCAAGCTGCAATATGCATTCAGTTCCTTACAGGTCAATTCCAAACTTGTCTGGGACTGCTTAGCAACACTACAAGAGTTGAGCAGTTAAAACAACAACAGAATGTCTTAGCAATACAGGTTACAAAGGCAACGAAGCGGCTTACTCACTGGTCCGAAAAGGAGCACTTGGGGCTTTAATTGGTCACCTTTCTGTGATATAGCAAGGGCACTGCGCAAATCATATAACAGTACTTGGATGACTACCGCGAAGGCCTAACAGGAAAGGAAAACCACCATCCTCCTATTACATGGAGGACCTAAGGTCTGGCCTATGGAGTTTATGAATAATGGCGGGTCTAGTCGGGGAACTCATAACATAATAAGAAGGCATACACAATAGATCTGCAAAGGTCGTAGTGGTGAGGCTCCTAGCTCACAAGCCCCATACAATCTATCTATCTACAGTTAACACAGTAGCTTCTTTAGAACTTTGTATTATTGCTTGAAGAAGCTACTGGGTTAGCGAAACTATACTTACATTTATTTATTAAATTAGTGAGAATTAAACTTTTAATACTTATTTTATTTAAAATTAACCTTTGATTATTTGAAGTTGTGTTCCTCACGTGAAGTACCAAACATAAAGATAATTATAGAGGTGTTTATTGGATCTTTCAAAATCCATTGAGAAAGTAGCGCTTGTAACTTTTAACACAGGAAAATATACAGCAGTTATTCGACTATTTGATGGTCACATGTGTTCTTAACCTATAGTTTCATGTCTGTAATTGTTTACTATTCACCATTATAACTCATGAAATGATGAGTGAATGGCATATGCGTTGCTAGCCTATTTTATCTAGGGGGCTTAAGCCCCTGCATAAAAAAGAACGTTAATTATTTTCAGTATCACAAACAAAAAACTTAGGAAAATAAGTTTTTTCACAATTCTGGGTAATTTTACCCATTTTTTAAAGCAAATTTTTAAATGAAAATTTACTCATTTCAGATAGGCACAATCCAAATAAAAATTGATATACTTCATTGATATGCACTGTTCGTTGATAGGTATTTTTAAGTAGTATCTTTTTTTTTAATTGTCCTTCAGTAAGGTAGCTGCAACTCCCCTAAGTAGGTATCTATTACTAAAATTAAACAAAGCTAGAAAGCATTTCCCTTCAAAAAAGCTATGGCTACTGCAACAACCGAAAAAGAAACTTGCAATATAACTTAATGAATATTTTAATTATTATAGTGGAAATATACAAAAAACGTCGAAAAAACAACAAATATTAGACCTCTAACATACTAAAAAGAATCTGCACAAAACAATTGCCATCGACTGTAAGTGCTTACTAAAACAATTACTGTTCATGAATCTGAGATCTACTAAAATTAAAACTAAAAAATGAAGTTTCATCTGCGGTTTTTCTGCTTGCCAAACTGTTTAAAATCTTCTAAATTCATATCGCTCACCATTCCATTTTCTTTGTTTTGACGAAGAGGAAACGAACCTAGAAGAGGAAATACCTACCTCTCTCTCTCTCTCTCACTCACATGGAGGCTATGGCTTCGGTGAAATCCCTAAAATCATTCTCCGAATGTCAAGGGGTCGGATGGATTCGCGTTAGGTATGTCTTCCTCTTCTATTTGGTATGCCCAAGGTATCATCATGTCCATGAGTTTTGCAAGGTAGCACATTCTGCGAGAATGTGGATGGCAGTTTCGTCATTTTCCTAGCAGAACCTGCGCTGTTCTTGTTCTACCAATCCAAGCCCCTTAAAGTGTCCTTATGATAGGCAATGCCTTGTTAGCATTCCCCTTAGTATTCTGAGTTTACTTTTACTTAGGTTGATGGATCGATTTTGGCTGTAGTTTCACAGAAGCATCTTTGCCTGCCTTAGTCCTTGCAGACCTATCCAGTGGTGGGATTTTTTGTCTTCTTCTTTTTAAGCTCTTCCAGTATTGTACTGGCGTTTATCCCGCATAAGGGTTCAGGTCTCACAAATGGTGTTTCGGCCCACTACTTCGGTCTACTTTTTCGTTAAACTCCACCCCGGTATGTCCGGAACCCATAGGAGGGTTGTTCATTTAGTCTTCCCGAGCATTCCCTGACCATCATGGAGCTGATTGCGTGAGAGCTCGGCGCGTTGATGACTGCTTGACTATCCGACGTAATGACTATTTCTTGCCTGCGGAGGTCTTTTTCTGTATTGAACTGGACATTTTCCTATAGCGTGAATCTCCGCTTGAAGAATGTTCTAGGATTTGTCTCAACTTTCAGAGTATTTGATTCCAGGCCCATACTCTCCTATTCCAGTTCCTTCTGTTGTCTTGGAGCCATCAATGTACCTTTTGAGGACCGTTCTACTGAGTGTAGGGATGATGTTTTCGCCCCATTCTTTTGAGAAGCTATACCTTTTTCCCATCTTATCTTGGGACATGTCCCAGGTTAGTTGATTTACAGGGAGGGGTTCATATTTAGGTTTGGTGGTTTCCTCTCCAGTCATTCTATAGGTTGTCCTTATCGCCATATTCTCCATTACTATATGGAAGGATGTTAGGCTTAGGATTTCTTCTATAGCAGCCGTTGGGCATGTTATGTTATGAATGTTAAGTTCCATTTTTGAAGTGAAAACTTCTTTAAGCGCGTTGAGCTTTTTCAGATGGGGGGTAAAACTTATATATTAGGTATTATGTATACTGCTGCGTGTGCAACTACTCGGCAGTCTCTCTATACGCTCACACATGTGTGCATATCTGAGTCGGATACTCGACGTTATTCATTTACTCAATCCTCGGTCCTCGTGCAGACGAAAGTTATATTTTTATTGAATTTATTAATTGTACATTGTGTACTTAGTATCGTATCTACCTGCAAGGTTTTAAATATTGTGAATATAATTCTTGTCATAAGAATATAACATTAGTGATGTGTATAAGTGAGAACTTTTGCAAGTGTACTACACATTGATGACGTTGTGTTATATCTAGTTTATTATTTTCATTGTTCGAATGTCTTGATGTTTTTTTTAATACTACTAATACGAAAGTACAAAACTTTATTTCAAAGAATTATTTGTGGTGTAATTTACGATCATACTGATATTTGACGGAAATGTTCATATGTTTACATTTTGCGTTTCTTTTTAGATTATTTGTTCATTGGTCCGAATTGAAGATGTTTTCTTTTACCACCATCCGTAGACATCCTCAATTCGGACCAATGCTGTTTAACATTACTTTCATTTAGATCAATGTAAAAATCAAAATGAAACGTGTGGCACTCGGGGACTGCCGCGGTAAAGCTATTGCATAGCACTACGCCACTGGAAAAAGTTGGGCAGAAAAACATCCACTACCCCTTCAAAATCTTCCCCGTACGGCCGGCGCCAGTTGTAATAAAGTATTTTGGGCTATGGGCCGCTAGCTTTTACCTGCTTTCGGTATATTTAAGTAGCTAGAAAATTCCCTTTCGTACATGGCACGTCAGTTGCTAGTAGGTGACAGCTGAGAATACCTAAAACTGTTTTAATTGAATTTTCCTATTTAATCGACATTTTGGGGCCCGAGACTATGCTATTTAGTTGGCCCCGTTCATAAGCTAACGACATGGAGCGAAAAGTCTTCGTTAAGACGTTCTATGTACCGTAAATTTGGACTTTTTCTAACTCGCGAGCTACGCGCTTCTCACGTGAACGTCATTCGATTTATCGACAATTAACCAATTCAAAACAGTTTTCGTCCCAGTTTGGGGCTATCACGACCTTTTAAAAGGTTGAAAGTTAACATTTCGAAACATTTCGACCATTTTAAGCTCGGGCGAGCTACATGGTAGGCGGAATGGTGGGTGTCAGGATATTTCGTTACAGTATTTGTTTGTTGTTTTTTTAGATTTCCGTTACGGAAATCTTTTAGATTTCCGTGACGGAAATCTAAATCTTTTGTTTTTTTTTCTTGATTCGGTCTCCGCGCTCAAAGCCCGCTATAAAAGCTATATGCAATAGCTTAATAAATAATATGTTTTGAAAATAAAATAATGTGTATTTACTATAATGACTACCGGGTTACATTCATACTCTTTACAGGGATTGTACCGTCCATTATACGTGTTTTGTTATTAAATATAAAAATGTATATAATTGTTGATTGAAATGCTGACAGTTGTGAAAACTAAATAAAAACTAATTATATTAATTTTCATTTAAAAATGATAAAATTGTAATTTCGGATGCTACAACAACTCCGTAGACAGACAGAAGTTGCATAAAATGAGAACCGATGATACGGGTGGATTACCATACGAGTTAATTTTAGTTCTTAACCGACCATACATGATAACTAATAACATAGAGGTTGGGGATGGATTGTCCAATGGCACTGTCGGAAAATTGTGTCATGTAGAAAGAGATGATACTGGTGAAATCATTCGAATTTTATGAAATTCCCAAAATAAATTGATTATTTCATAATGTCAGTTTTCACTTCTGTCAGTAGTACTCGGTGACTGCCCGTATTTTTTTTTCTAGAATGTGATATGTCTGTATTTCGTTTTTGTTTGTGAAAATACATATCTTTGAGTACTGTTTTGAATTTTTATTAATATTGTAATCTTATTGTCACAATAATTTGTATGTATGTAAATATACATTTCATCACCTGATTCTCCCTTGGGCGGAAATCTTTCTTGAGTGGACATACTTTTATCATACCGACTGTGTCCGATCAAAAGGATTCCACTGTATATGAATTCCACTGTATATGAATAAAAAATACAAAGAGAGAACCAGTAACAGTGCACTTTTAAAACCGATCCACCCTATAATTACGTATAACAGATGAAAGGAGTTGTTTTTGTTTTCTTTTTCTCCAACCCTCATTAACAGTAGATGAGTTTTCTCAAAGTTATGATCATCTTTAGGTAAAGGAGGGAGCGGTCTCTGTTTCATATCGTTTATTGTATCTCCTTCTGAAAAGTTCGTAGTTTCACTTTTTTTTTCTTTGTCTTCGTCCAAATCAGTCAAAGTTGTGTAACATTTGTCTTCAATTAGTTCTGACGAATTCATGAAACTTTGAGGCCTACATAATTCCGGATTATTCTGACTGTTTGGGGTTTCTTGTAACCCCGGTTTTACAATTTTCGATATCACTATCGAACCTATACGTGCGATCGGCTTGACTAAACGGATATCATTTTGGATATCTTGTCGTATAACTTTGGAGACCCTGTTCATACCCTTAACAAACGGATACCTTTTGATAATTGAAGATGACCTAGAATTCTTCTGGTCTCGATCGGTCTTAATTTTGGTTTCAGTTGAAACGGATATGTATTCATATTCATTATAAGGTTCATCGTTAAATTTGCTTCCATTAACATTGGTGGGTATATTCACAGGCTTCAAATATCCTGATTCATCATACAATGCATCCGGGTTATTGCAAGAATTTGATTCTATCATATTCAAGAATATTATTTTGATATTTTGAAGGGTTGAGACGGTTTGTTTTGTTGAGGTTAATCGTATATCCAGGCAGAGCTCGTATCCATTGAGTCTAACTCACAATTCCTCCTGAAATTTTAACGCAGCGTTGTTAAATCAGATGAAAATTTTAAGAAAATATTATATGTTAAATCGAATCAGTTAATGCAATTGGATACACAAACTACAATGAAATTTATGTATTATGTAGCAGGAAGTACAAAGTTTGAACATATAAACTAAAATTTAATAAACAACCATGGTAGAAATATGAAATATTGAGAGGAACAAGTTTCATTCTGATACCTAGCCAACCAATCTACTATCACGACGCAACCATTACTCACCACAAGCGCACAACACGCAACCATTCTGTAAGTATAAGTAATCAGATTACTGAATAATAATTCCTTTGGATGAAGATGTATTGTTTTTGTAAGAAGTAAACGGGATACAGCGAGTTTTGTCTCAGATTTATTATGGCGGATCGTGAATTTAATGTCCCAGATTTATTTGTTAGTAAACATGTTGCAGTAAATTCACTCACTTTTCTGAAAGGAAGAACTTCCTGGTCTAACGTTGCTAAAAGTTCAATAATTATCTTTTGCAATAATCAATATTGAAATGTGTTAACGTAATTTTGTATTAACGAAAACTTGTAAAATTCTTCTCTATGAAGATATAGCAGGAATCCTAACATTTAAATATGTATCTGTTACTTTGTATCAACATTAATGCAAATTTTTTTCAACTCCACTCAACTGACAGTAATATAGAGGTGATGCTGTTATGTAATTAATTTGTATAGCTTTTAATAAAAATGTTATAAACATTTGTTATTAACACTTATATACAGAATGGCCCAGAGTCCCGAAAAAGTTCAATAACTCCATTGCTATTTGAAATATTGCCAAGCGGTTTTTTTCATGAAATAAATACATAAGTAGAGCATAATTGGAAAGAGGGTGGTCTTTATTAAGTAATACACCAAACCTATGTTTTTTCAATGGAACACCATATACTGTGATCATTATTTCGAAAGCCCTCATTAATCTGAGAAGAATGATATGACATACCATGGGTCTCTTGTTGACGGTTTCCGAATTATCATTTTAGAATTAAAAGGGGTCTACTTCAAAAAATCACTCTGTGTTTACTGATCGAGATAAAACCGCGATTCTTACGCGATCAGTTTTTCAATATGGTTAAAAATAGTATCCATTATCAGAAATTTCTCGGAAATGTGCAAAGTATACAGGATGAACCAAAACAGAAAAACACGCATAACTTTCTCATTATCAAAGAACATCCTGTATATTATTTCATTAGTCGAAAGGTCTTTCAATGAGTTTTCCAACGGTGTTAGGTAAGTATCGTCGAAAGTGAAAATTCAGGTTGTTATTAAATAAAACAAACTAAACTTTCCAATGTAAACAATGCACTAACTGACAAGGCTGATCAAAATACCACAAATTACCAATAAGTGACTGCGTGCAACTAATGAACAAACGTACAAGAAGTGTGTATTTGATCATGATTTGATAGATTCAACAAGTAATGATAATCTTATAAATAAAACAATACAAGATATGACCTTGTTGTTCGATACAAACATTTAGTCTCCGTACAAAAGAAAGTTTAACACGCAATGGCATGTCTGGGTTAATAGAAAGAAATGCATCCCCTATTCTGATCTCCATGTCTTCATCAGTCGTTGGTCGGGCACGAAAAACTTTCTCTTTCACAAATTCACAAGGGGAAAAATCTATTGGGGTTGAATCGGGAGAACGGACAGGCCAAGCGATTGCTCCTCCTCTCCCTATCCAATGATTCGGGTAAAACTTTGATCTAAACATTGGCGAACAATTCGATGGTAGTGTACTGGCGTTCTATCCTACTGACAGCCACATGTTTCTCCTTGTATTCAATTTTACGCTTTTTAAAAGAAGTGTGAGATCATTTTCTTGAAATTCCAATTATCCAATCCGATTCAAATACACATCAAAAAAGTAAGGACTGATCACGATTGATCCCCAAATGATCAATATGACGGATCCAATGGGGGTTTTCAGTCGCAAAACAATACATGTTTGCTCTTGAATTTTATTTCTTTGGTATGGAGACTAAATGTTCATATCGAACAACAAGGCCATATCTTTGAGGACCTACTTTAAGATCCAATATTCTGATTGTTAAGGTATTGTTTTGTTTATAAGATTATTATTACTTGTTAAATCTATCAAATCATGATCTGTTCTCAAACAAATACACACTTTTTGTACATTTATTCATTAGTCGCATGTAGTGACTTAATGGTAATTTGTGGTATTTTGATCAGCCTTGTCACTTAGTGCATTGTTTACAGTGGAAATTTCAGTTTCTCGTTTGTTTTATTTAATAACAGCCTGAATGTTCACTTTCGACCATACTTACCTTACATCGTGGGAAAGATTATTGAAAGACCTTCCGCCGAGCGTTGTGTTTTTAGATAATAATAAATCTGAACTTACTCCAGATTGCTCTAGATTTAATATTTCCCAAATAAGTGAATAGGTTCGAAATCCTATCTCACTGCTTGTAACACTTGAACTTGTAACAGTCGGCTGGGTAATATTTCAGGTAGCGTTAATACCTCATCGACGTGTTGTATGAATTTTTAAAATTGTTTGTTGGAACCTGTTCGGGTATCAGAGATCTTAGTTGATCCGTGTACCCTTAAGGTTCTTTTAAAGCTGCCACCACTAGGCGTATATTTCAGCCCACCTAGAAGCTGTTTTTGACTATGAGGACGCGATCCCTTCCAAGGGACCGGCTCGTACAATTACCTATACTTATATCTTTATATCTATTCAAGCGTAAATTCTGAAGGACGTATTCGCTGAGAGGTGATTAGGGATTTCCAGTTAAACTCGTAAATAAAATTAAATAATAAATGTATATTGAATAAAACAAAATTAACAAAAAAAAATGATACATTAACCAACAACGAACGTTTATAAAATTAATCCAAAATTTGGTCATAGGAATGATAGCATTGATTTAAAAAAAGATGTCAAGTTCAGGTTGACCCCAAGTGGGAACCTGAGAAATTATCAATGTCGCTCGATCTACCCCCTTCGCCAGCGAGGGAGTTCTTGCCCATGTTCTCTTTAGAGAGTTGAAATAAATGAAGGACTAATTAGCACAACCCCGAACAGTGATCGGTTTCGCGCTCGATCACGCCGATTATTGATAAATAATGTTAAAAAAATTAAAGAATTCCTCCCTTTCTGGTAAGCTGGGGTAAACCTAACGACATTATGCTCTACAACCATTTCCCCTAAGTAATTTCCGATAAGCGGAATTTGTATAGACACTCCAAATAGCCTGAATGGCAGGAAAAATTATATTAACAAATAAAACAGTGGCGGGCGGAACATGATCTGAATGGTAAATAACCACATTATATTATATTACCGATTCCGAGGTTGAAGACAATATAACAGTTGTTCTTTGGCAATCAAAATGCACTTACCCTGTTGGTCTAATAACACAATTTCATCTCGCCCCTTGTAGAAATACGCACAAAGGATTTAAACACTCGATTTCTACATCGGATTAAATTTAGCATGATAGAAAATTGTCACAAAATGATTTTTTTAAATAAGGGTACCAACACTTTACGCGTGACGCGAAAGACGCGAACAAGTCCAGCACTGCTTTAGCCCCCCAGGAATGTATAACCCTTGTTGCATTGTTAATTTAATATCTATGAATTTCTTAACTTGATTTGTATATTCTGGACAAACATTATATTAATTGATTTGATTTAATGCAACAATGAGCATCCCTGTGGACATAAAGCAAGCTGGCCTTACCGACAAGTACCTGGTGGAGAACTAACTGAGAAGGTGGTTGAGAACTGCCTTTTTTCCTCAAAGTAATTAGTTTTTATGAAATCATTGAAGCGGGGGGCCACCCCACGCTCAATCTTAGAAAATATGTTCAATTTCGAATTCCGGGATCAGAACACGCCCATGAAATATAACAACAGCCAATAGGAATCTAACTAGGCGAAAGAATTGCTCTGTTCAACTCCACGTAAACTTTTCCTGACTCAGGGAAAAAAGTACCATTGACTTCGCGCCGTGCTTACGTTTGTAAAACATGGTTCATGGCTGACCGGCCAATGAATACAGGAAAGTGGACTCAGGTTACCGTCGCTAGGTCTGTCTGGTATATCGTGTTCAAGATATGATAATTTATAAAATTTTCAATTTTAATTTAAATCAATATTATTCAAGGCCCCAAAACAAAAAGTAATAATCCGTCGGATTATTACACTAATGAAATAATATACAGGACGTTCCATTGATAATAAGAAAGTTATGCGTGTTTTTCTGTTTTGGTTCACCCTGTATACTTTGCACATTTTCGAGAAATTTCTGATAATGGATACTATTTTTAACCATATTGAAAAACTGCTAGCGTAAGAATCGTGGTTTTATCTCAATCAGTAAACACAGAGTGATTTTTTGAAGTAGACCCCTTTTAATTCTAAAATGATAATTCGGAAACCGTCAACAAGAGACCCATGGTATGTCATATCATTCTTCTCAGATTAATGAGGGCTTTCGAAATAATAATCACATTTCCATTGAAAAAACATAAGTTCGGTATGTTACTTAATAAAGGTCATTCTGTATATGAATGCAAATATTTTTCAATTATCTTCAATAACAACGGAGCTATTGAACTTTTTCGAGACTCTGGGTCACCCTGTATGTATCGAAATTAGAAATCATACGTGAAGAAACTTGTTTATGAACTGATTACTTAAGAATTAAAATATTTTTGTGTGAAGAAAATGAAGTAAGATGCAAGAAAAAGTTCTATATTAAACAACATACAAGAACACCTACTCTGATTGTTTGAGGAGTTTAATCCTAAGTGCAGCAACATAAAGAAATTACGCATTTAAAATAACTCTTAATGGCAAGTATAATTTGCATTTTTATTTCAAAACAAAACGCCAAGCTATCGGTTCGAATGTCGATATCGGAACATGCTATGATGACGCCATCGGCCGTGAGCTTACATTATTGGAAATGCTACAACTTTTTTCCGAGATCCCATCTAACATTGCACTACCCATATATCTAGTATATGGCACTACCATATAATAATAAGATTCTTGACCCAGTATGAATTATATATAAAAATTCTCGGGAAATAGGTCACAATAACACTTTGTTTTAACTATTCGTCTTTACGTACGTTTCGGTCTCACGACCATCATCAGAAGACTCACTATGTCTAAAAAGGGGGTTTATTAAAACTAATTATAGCACAAGCGTCCAAATCGCACAATTTAACTTCAATTAAAAGAGCCCACGCCGTCGAAACGAACAGAACCACGGATAATCGAAATTGTATCGTCAGAATTAATGTATAAAAAATTATTTTTTGTAGTAAGAATCCGCTATTCAGTAATATTATTAAAATATATGAGTGCATATTGATTGGTATTCTCACAACAAATGAGAAGAACGAAGTTATTTGTCAAGTATCTACTTTCGAAACCAGATGTGTAGGATTTATGACAAGGCCCTTAAGAACGGTTTCAGACCTGTACTGGGAAATAACTATTACGAATTCTTCCTAAAAACATTTTCTACACTTATAAAGACGTATGTAAGAATTTGCAAGAGATTATTTAATCAAATTAGTATAAATATGACTTAGATTTTGTGTGTCTACCCTATGATTTACAGATTTGGGGTCCCGTTTTATGTGAATCATCTCCAGGATAGATCTTTTATAATAATTGGTTTCCTTAGTTAAGATATTAACATTTTTGTAATCAAATTGATGGTTATAATCAAAGCAATGCTTAGCAAGGGCGGTGGAATTTTCTAAGTTGTTATTTCTTGTGCTATATTTATGGCCGTACATTCTCTTTTGTAAATATTGTTTAGAGATTCCAGTATAGGTTCCATCACAATCTAAACAATTCAATTTATACACTGTGTGGGTTTGTTTATCTTTGGGTATTAACGGTTTTAGATTTGAGAAATATTTCCCAACACAGTTAGTAGGTTTATGCGCAACATTTATATCATACTTTTTCAAACATTTTTTGATTTTCTCTGAGGTCTCCGGAATGTAAGGTAGAGTTATAAAATTGTCTGTATTACCTTTTATGTTATTTTTATTAGACGAACCATTATAGATTTTGTTTATTCTTTCTTTAATGATAGGATTGAAAAAAGTTTTTGGGTAGCCATTCAATTCTAGTGTAGTACGAACAATTTTTAAATTTTTGGGGCGGTCATCTGCGTGGGACAATTTTATCGCGCGATCTGTAAGGCTGTTTATGACACTTTTTTTATAACAAGCTGGTGCAACGGAATTGAAGTGAAGATAACGTTGAGACCATACTTCTTTAGTAAACCAAGAGGTTTTTATTTTTCCATCAGCATCATGCCTAATGTTCATATCTAGGAAATTTATGTTATTGTTTAATTCTATTTCACAAGTGAATTGAAGTTTACAGTGAAAATTGTTAAATTTATCAATTACATATTGAATTTTATCGTTGGGAACACACATAAGGCAATCGTCTACATACCGTTTAAAGAATATAGGCCGAAAATCTAATGAGCTCATAACAGATTCCTCTAGGCACTCCATAACGAGGTTAGCAATGGTAGCTGAAATAGGAGATCCCATTGCTGTGCCGAATATTTGTCCAAAAAATTGCTCACCATACTGGAAGTATGTGCATTCTAAACAAAATTTTACAGCATTTATAAATTCCGATTGATCTAGAGGTGTGTGGTTTTTAATCTCTGCCCAGCGTTTTTTGATGCTATTCAATGCCAAAACAACAGGTATATTTGTAAATAAAGAAACAACGTCCAAGGAAATCAGTTGATGGTTTACGGGTACGGATTGATTTTTTATAAATTCATTAAAGTGCCATGAATCTTTTACATAGAATTCATTTTTTCCTATTATATTATTGATAGATTTTGATAGAAATTTTGATAAATTGTAAGTGGGCGCTCCAATATTACTAACAATGGGTCTTAGAGGTATATCATTTTTATGCAGTTTGGGAAGCCCATAAATATAAGGTGCTAGCCCATTATGGCAAATTAATTTATTTTTTAATTCAATAGGGATTATCTTATTTTTATGCCATTTATTTATCAATTTATTCATGTTGTTTTGTACTGATAAAGTAGGATCAGATTTTAATTTTTTATAAGTTGTTTCATCATTTAAAAGGTTTCCTATTTTGTTTTCATAGTCATTTCTATGCATTATGACGGTTTTATTACATTTATCCGCGTTCAAAACTAATATTTGAGGGTTAGCATCTAAGAAATCTTTTGTTATTTTTGTATGATAGTTAAAACGATTCTTTGCAATCCCTACTTCTGCCTTCTGTTTGTTCTTTTTGTTTGTCAAGATGTTACAAACTTTGTTTCTAATTTCGTTTTTCTCTTCTACATTTTTATTCCTAATTCCGCATTCTAAATTTGCAATAATATTATCGATAGGCAGTTTATTATTGTTATTAGGCAATGCAAATTTCGGACCTAAACTTAACGTGTGCTGCACCTCATCCGGAATTTTTATGTCAGTTAGATTTTTCAACCATTGTTCATTGATATTCTTTTTTTCATATGTTATATAACAATTTCGAAAAAAATTTCAACAAAATCAAAGCCATTCAATCTAAAAAGATAAATAATTTAATGAAAGACGCAACATATGAAAAAAAGAATATCAATGAACAATGGTTGAAAAATCTAACTGACATAAAAATTCCGGATGAGGTGCAGCACACGTTAAGTTTAGGTCCGAAATTTGCATTGCCTAATAACAATAATAAACTGCCTATCGATAATATTATTGCAAATTTAGAATGCGGAATTAGGAATAAAAATGTAGAAGAGAAAAACGAAATTAGAAACAAAGTTTGTAACATCTTGACAAACAAAAAGAACAAACAGAAGGCAGAAGTAGGGATTGCAAAGAATCGTTTTAACTATCATACAAAAATAACAAAAGATTTCTTAGATGCTAACCCTCAAATATTAGTTTTGAACGCGGATAAATGTAATAAAACCGTCATAATGCATAGAAATGACTATGAAAACAAAATAGGAAACCTTTTAAATGATGAAACAACTTATAAAAAATTAAAATCTGATCCTACTTTATCAGTACAAAACAACATGAATAAATTGATAAATAAATGGCATAAAAATAAGATAATCCCTATTGAATTAAAAAATAAATTAATTTGCCATAATGGGCTAGCACCTTATATTTATGGGCTTCCCAAACTGCATAAAAATGATATACCTCTAAGACCCATTGTTAGTAATATTGGAGCGCCCACTTACAATTTATCAAAATTTCTATCAAAATCTATCAATAATATAATAGGAAAAAATGAATTCTATGTAAAAGATTCATGGCACTTTAATGAATTTATAAAAAATCAATCCGTACCCGTAAACCATCAACTGATTTCCTTGGACGTTGTTTCTTTATTTACAAATATACCTGTTGTTTTGGCATTGAATAGCATCAAAAAACGCTGGGCAGAGATTAAAAACCACACACCTCTAGATCAATCGGAATTTATAAATGCTGTAAAATTTTGTTTAGAATGCACATACTTCCAGTATGGTGAGCAATTTTTTGGACAAATATTCGGCACAGCAATGGGATCTCCTATTTCAGCTACCATTGCTAACCTCGTTATGGAGTGCCTAGAGGAATCTGTTATGAGCTCATTAGATTTTCGGCCTGTATTCTTTAAACGGTATGTAGACGATTGCCTTATGTGTGTTCCCAACGATAAAATTCAATATGTAATTGATAAATTTAACAATTTTCACTGTAAACTTCAATTCACTTGTGAAATAGAATTAAACAATAACATAAATTTCCTAGATATGAACATTAGGCATGATGCTGATGGAAAAATAAAAACCTCTTGGTTTACTAAAGAAGTATGGTCTCAACGTTATCTTCACTTCAATTCCGTTGCACCAGCTTGTTATAAAAAAAGTGTCATAAACAGCCTTACAGATCGCGCGATAAAATTGTCCCACGCAGATGACCGCCCCAAAAATTTAAAAATTGTTCGTACTACACTAGAATTGAATGGCTACCCAAAAACTTTTTTCAATCCTATCATTAAAGAAAGAATAAACAAAATCTATAATGGTTCGTCTAATAAAAATAACATAAAAGGTAATACAGACAATTTTATAACTCTACCTTACATTCCGGAGACCTCAGAGAAAATCAAAAAATGTTTGAAAAAGTATGATATAAATGTTGCGCATAAACCTACTAACTGTGTTGGGAAATATTTCTCAAATCTAAAACCTTTAATACCCAAAGATAAACAAACCCACACAGTGTATAAATTGAATTGTTTAGATTGTGATGGAACCTATACTGGAATCTCTAAACAATATTTACAAAAGAGAATGTACGGCCATAAATATAGCACAAGAAATAACAACTTAGAAAATTCCACCGCCCTTGCTAAGCATTGCTTTGATTATAACCATCAATTTGATTACAAAAATGTTAATATCTTAACTAAGGAAACCAATTATTATAAAAGATCTATCCTGGAGATGATTCACATAAAACGGGACCCCAAATCTGTAAATCATAGGGTAGACACACAAAATCTAAGTCATATTTATACTAATTTGATTAAATAATCTCTTGCAAATTCTTACATACGTCTTTATAAGTGTAGAAAATGTTTTTAGGAAGAATTCGTAATAGTTATTTCCCAGTACAGGTCTGAAACCGTTCTTAAGGGCCTTGTCATAAATCCTACACATCTGGTTTCGAAAGTAGATACTTGACAAATAACTTCGTTCTTCTCATTTGTTGTGAGAATACCAATCAATATGCACTCATATATTTTAATAATATTACTGAATAGCGGATTCTTACTACAAAAAATAATTTTTTATACATTAATTCTGACGATACAATTTCGATTATCCGTGGTTCTGTTCGTTTCGACGGCGTGGGCTCTTTTAATTGAAGTTAAATTGTGCGATTTGGACGCTTGTGCTATAATTAGTTTTAATAAACCCCCTTTTTAGACATAGTGAGTCTCCTGATGATGGTCGTGAGACCGAAACGTACGTAAAGACGAATAGTTAAAACAAAGTGTTATTGTGACCTATTTCCCGAGAATTTTTATATATACTACCATATAATCCAATGATAATTTATATTCATAACAACACTTTGGATTCAAACAAGTTCAACCAAATTTCATGACGTTACGATATTAAATATACATCTATATGTATGAAAAGTTGCCAGTCTAATAAGAACATTTATTTACAATTATTTTGAATGCGTTGAACTTTATTATAGCTGATTAGTTGAAACTTTCTTTGTGGTAATTTATCATATTGCTAATGTAGGTGACCAATAAATCAATACATTGGTTGATAGGATCAGTTATGTACTTGTATGTATTATCAATATCATTGTGATTTTACTTAGAGCATACTTGACTATATTGAACTATACACTATTTCTACTTCCATAGGTATTATTCTCAGAAGGTAACACCAGTATACTGTGGGTACGTATACAGGGTGTTTCAGTTTTTTCGTTCATAACTTTGGCAAACGATAGAACTTCTAAAAATAATAGGGGTCTTTCATATAAAATTTTTCTCTGAAGCAATTCGTTTCCGAGATGAAGTTTTGAAAAATTATTACATTTTCTCCATTATCTTCTAAGCAAATAGAGATTTTCAGTTCAAACTTCCTAAACTTTAGTTTTACTGGATGAGACATTTTTTAGGTGACAAAACGTTCTTGCGACAAATACAGTAGCGTAGTTATGGGGTTTTGTACCCATTAAAACCCCTTAAACTTCTACGCCAATGGTCGAAAATTATCATTGTATACAAATTTTAAAACTTTGATTTATTTTCTATAAAAAAGTATTCTTGATAAATTTCACTTAGAGGCTTCCTGTTCGAGCTATTTTGATTTTTATAATCAGGGTTATCTTATGGAATTTCTTTTGAAAGGCTATTTAAAACGTAAGAAAATATTTAAATACCTATTTATTGGTAACGATGAAAAATGATCCATTTACTTCTCTTTCAGTGTCAATGTCTGGATTGGCATTTACAAAAACAATATGTTTGGCCCATACTTTTTACCAGAAAGACTAACGATCGTTACATTTTTAGAATTTTTGGAAACTAACCACGAAGACACCATACCATGAGGGAACATGGATACAATTGGATGGCTATCCTGTCCATTTTTGCAGACAAGTACGAGAATGACTAAATAGAAAGTACAGTAAAAGATGAATTGGTATAGGTGGTGCAGTTGCATGGCCTCCTCGAGCACCTGACCTCAATCCTCTGGACTTTTTTGTTTGGGGTTATTTGAAAGATAAAATTATGCCATGCCGGTTCATAATAGAGAAGATTGACTCAATCGTATTCGAAGAGCTTGTGGTGAAACTAAATGTTAATTCGAACAAGAAGGTCGTTGAGAAATCTATGTGAAAATTATTAAATTTATCAATGACGTACTGAATTTTATCATTGGGAACACACACTGGGCAATCATCTACATACCGGTTGAATAATACAGGTGGTTGAAAATCTTATGCATTTATTAGAGATTTCTCTAGACATTCCATAACTAGGTTAGCAATAGTAGCTGAAATAGGACAGCACAGCAATGGGACTGTGCCAAATATTTGTCCAAAATATTGCCCACTGTATTGGAAATAAGTGCATTATAAACAAAACTTACTGCATTTATAAATTCAGATTAATCTATAGGTGTGTGGTTTTTAATCTCTGCCCAACGCTTTATGATGCTATTTCAATGCCAAAGCGACTGGTATATTTGTAAATAAAGAAACAACGTCCAAGGAAATTAATTAGATGATCTACGTGTACGGATTAATTTTTTATAAATTCATTAAAATGTCATGAATCCTTGACATAAAATTCATTTTTTCCTATTATATTGTTGATAGGCGCTCCAATATTATTTACACTGGGTTTTAAACACTGTTTTGATTATAACCATCAATTCGATGACAACAATGTTAATGTTTTAGATAAGGAAACCAATTATTATAAAAGATGTATTCTGGAGATGATTCACATAAAACGTGACTCCAAGTCTGTAAATCATAGAACATACATTCAATCATTAAGTCAGATTGATACCAATTTAATTAATTGAAGCCCTTGCAAATTCCTACATGCGTCTTTCTAATGTTAAAAGTATATTTCAGGTAGAATGCTCAAATAGCAATATTTCTAATGAGGTCTGATAACCTTTTTCAATTACCTCATACATCTTTAACATCTGGTTCGAAAGTGGATACTTGAGGGTTATATTTTCTGGTTTCAGTGGTATACAAACTTTGTTTGACATGACTTCGTATATTATAAGAATATTGCTAAACAGTGGATTCTTGATACATATTCATATACTTAAAACATTAACGTGTTACAATTTCGATTACTCGTGTTTTTGTTCGTTTCGGCGACGTGGGCATGTTTAATTGAAATTAGTGCGATATGCTTGTGCTTGATACAATTAGCTTTAAGAAATCCTGTTTTAGATAGTGATACATCTTCTGTTGATGATCGTGAAACCGAAACGTACGTAAAGACGAAAAAATTAAGCATACGTAGTGTGACCTATTTCCCGAAAATTTATATAAAGTTTTTTGAATTTAAAGTGGTCGACCAGTGACATCACAACCTATCCGCTGATGCGGCCCGAGAGATCGAAACAGCGGTCCGGATTCAAAACTTTTGATTACGTTTGAACATTTACATTATTGTTCACCAGAATAATACATCGAAAATCGCTTTAAAAGTATCAAACTGGTGAAAACTTACATATTTGATAACTCCACTGAATTAATGGATACTGGATGTAGATAGACAACTTGTACAGAACTGAACTTGAAACAAATGATACTCTATTATTTCACCTATTCTAACGGAAATCATTCACTAATCGCTATGTGTGAAATTTGTCGAATAGATTGTTTGTCAATAAACAAAGATAAATATAATCTAATCATATAGCGAAATCGTTTTCTCCCATCAATGTTTGGTTACTGAGCAAGTCAACAAAACACATGACATATCGATGATATTATCTGTAAGATCTTATCGACATTATTTAACTTTCAATATTATCGATTTACGTATCTAGACTTGATGCAATATTCAATGATTCGCTAATAAGGTAGATTTTTTTTGCCTTACCTCTTTCACGATTGAATGCCAGCGGAGTGTGGTTGAGTAATTGATCATTGACGGAGACAAATTTTTAAAGCTCATTCAACCAAAAACTTGTTATAACCTATATAATTTCGAATTTCCCCTCACCTGAAACAACGAAATACATTCCTAGATTTGCTAAAAACATACGTTGAATAATATGAATAAGTTGTCGAACGAACGAACACTACCACTTCGTAAAAAACAAGCCGAATGAGTTAAATTCATAATAAAAAAGAGTGACAGTTTCATTAAAAAAAAATAATCTAGAAAGTTTTTCTGTTTTACGTGGTATATTTTGGGACATTAGAGATCGCCTAGCAGAGGAATGTGAGTCTAATCCATAGTACATTAATGTCTGTCGAGCGGTGAATATACATTCATCAACTCATATTTCAATACGACCGCTACATATATCCCTTTCCGAACTGGCTAACTCCTGTCTAGCACAGTATACTTCTCTACAATCGAGTGTTTCTGTGCTTGCTTAAAAGTTACAGATAAGAAATACGTTTGTCATCTCGTAACTTACTGACTTCATCGCCCCGGTCGAAAGTTGACAGTTCGTCCGGCCCCGAATGCCCGCGATGCGTTGAAAGCATCCTTGTCGGTCATAAGGTGGCCGATAAGTTACCAGTCATCATGACACCTTAACCTGTCAATCTCTTGTCGGCCGTGATTTGACCGATAAGTTACAAGTCGCCATGACCCATTGATCCATATGTGACGAGAGGACCCTCAAGGAATAGCATCGGTATGTATTGGTAGCTTCGCCCTTGATTTGCATCTCTTAAGCTCTCGGTTGTGTTCCCTACCCTGGTCACAGCACCTGATTGCTTCTACGCTTCGAGCTTCTGTTTACCCCCTACCCTGGCTAAGGTATCAGTCGGTGTTTCATCGCCGCCTTCTATGCACTCCCTATCCTGGCTACTGTACTAGATCGCTCCAACTTCGCATCATCAGCCGGAGGCTATGCTCCCCAAAGGACATAACTTCTTTTATCGATGGTGCTTCGTCATTGACTTCAACTCGTTGTCCAGATCAGCAGGCCCTAGCTGTCTCGCCATCCCGCAAGTCCGACTGCTCATCGCCCCACTATTCACGCCTACACCGCAATAGCTTTGGTATTGAGATCAAGCAGAATGCCCCTAATTGTGCGCTGACGAAAGACGTAGTTGTAGTTATCGACGGTGATAGCGATATAAGGAGAGATGTTCCCACGTGGATCCGAAGGGGTATTTGGCTCTTTCTTATTTGGTATAAAAGCGTTTGCGTTTGGGTTGTACCTGATATATACCCGGCAATACTATATGACCGATGACTAAAACACTGTTTTTAAAAGGAGGGAAACTGTGTATAGGATGAATTGACAGTTATATCTATTTTGTACTACCAACTTATTATAGTCCGTGAGTTCTTTGCATTGCAGTCTAAGTCAAGCGAAAGCTGTATCAGTACTAATCCTCTCTGTACCTCTGCACAACTCAATGAGATATGACTATAATTAATGAACTTTCTCACTTCTCAGTGGCGTAGTAAGGGAAGGAAGGTCGTTGGCGACCCCCCCTCCAAAATTTTTAATCTGCATAATTGAGACATTTTCATTTTTTTAAATTCAAGTCTAATGTATTTAATTCCTCCCCCCCCCCCAATTTTATTCATACTACGCCACTGCACCTCTACAGTGCTCTGTAATATTTTCATTTAATTTTGCGATGCATTGTGTTGTTCATAACTAAAAAAAAATTTAATCATTCTAATGGCTTCACATTGTCAGTTTGAGGAGAAAAACTTAAGAGACTGAAGTAGATCGTATCATATTGGCAAAAATCCAGAAACGCATTTACTATTATCCTCATTATTAATTTAATATTATTACGCATTCGGTATGACTGTTGTATTTCCTTAAAATCTAACAACTTCCAGAAATAAACAGACACATAGGTAGCTACAGAAAACTATAAATAAATATATAAAAAGTATCTTATCTCCTTCTTTATAATACAGTAGATTCTGGAGAAGCTCTAAATAGAATGAATACATTAGTTAAAGAGGATTTGACTTTAAAAAATAGCCAATTCACAGGAAAGATACAATATGAAAAATAACTTAATCATCTTGGTCACCAATTTATTATATTAGCTAATGCTACTAATTAATTAAAAGAACTGACAGGTGTTATTATCATAAATAATTGTATTAACAATATCCATAATACTGGTGAAAATGGAAACAAAACATTAAAACTAGAAACTGTTCCTTATGTCGAGATCTAAAAACCCTATAAATTAAAAGGGCAAATATTGAATACGCGAGCTAAATAAAATTCATTACAAGGATCTAGACCAGGCCGTAGCCAGGGGAGGTTTTGGGGTTCGAATATAGCAGCTTGATACTGACATTTTATTGATGTAGTATGAATATACCCGATTTCTAGATAAAATATAATAACAATATACTTACATAGATTTTTGATTAAATAAGTCGGAAACAAAACTTAAAACAACCTAGTGAAAATGAAAATTTGCATCCACAAGCTTAGCCCCCAAAACGACTTTTTGGCCATGGTCTTATCTAGGTACAGGCGGAAACTATACTTTTCGTTTATTACCCAGTGAAATTGAAAGTCCATATACGAGGGCAAGGTGAAAAGTTCCTCAAAAATAAAACAGATGGTGCCACAATCGAAAGTGCCATGTGACATTTGTGATGTAACATCTTTAATTAGAACGCATTAAAATTTTCAGTTCTGTTTTGACACCCATCGAAAGCAAGGAAAATTAAACGTTTTTGTAAATATGGAAAAAGTGGATTTCGCGTCTTGGTTAAACATTATTTCTTGCGTGGAAAAAACATTACGTAAACTAAAACATCGCTTGTTAAAAATTATGGGCACTCCTCACCATCGATTGGAACGATTCACAAATGGTTTACTGTTTTCGTGTTCGTAATATGACAAACGACGCCGAACGTATGGTCGTCCAATTGGGAAATCGTCGATGAAATCCGTGGTATGATATTGTACGATCGATTTCACATGTCTAACATATTTAGGTAAACATTCACTAAAAATATCTCAATTCCTCAAAAAACAGAATAAAAACGTGGCCTTTAAAACAACAAATAACCTATGTTCGTATATTAATAACTCGAAATCTAAAAAAGATAAATTAAAGAAATCTGGAGTCTACAGACTGAGATGTGATGACTGTAGTGCTTTGTACATAGGACAAACTGGACGCAGTTTCAGCGTAAGGTTCAACGAATATTTGAGAAGTTACAGGCTCAAAAAATAGGACTCTAATTAATCAAATCACCTGTTAGAACATAACCTCAATTTCACCCTTAATCCCGATATTCTACATATTCAGGAAAAAGGACATAAACTTAATATATTAGAATCCATGGAAATATTGAAACACACAAAAAACAATAATAATGTAATATTAAATGATCAAATCGATACCTACATATAATTCACCGCTTGTTAACAATTTTGTAAAAACGCTCCCACCATTATCCACCCCCATCCCTCAATTTGTACCACATTCTGATCCCTGATATTTAAGGACATACTTTTAGATTTAGCTTTAGTTGATAACTCCTTGCTTTGAAAATGCCACAGTGTGGTGAAACAATTTGTCAGCATTTTTAAATTAAATGTTAAAAGTCTTGTGTAAAATTTGAGTTTTATTCTCTAACTTCCGGAGTATTATCTATTTAATATTATTCTATTTCATAGAACAGACAATCAAACATTGAGTCAGATTTATACAAGTTTTATCAATTAAAACCCTTGCAAATTCCTACATGCGTCTTTATAATGTTAAAAGTATATTTTAGGTAGAATGCTCGAATAGCAATATTTCTAATAAGGTCTGACAACCTTTTCTATTACTTCATAAATCTTCAGTATCTGGTTTGGTAGTGGACACTTGAGCATTATATTTTGGTTTCAGCCCTTCAGTCATATTACAAACTGTACTTATATGACTTCTAAGCTTATAAGAAAACTGCTGAGCAGTGGATTCTTGATTCATGTACTTAAAACATTAATGTGTTATAATTTCGATTATTCGTGTTTCTGTTCGTTGCGCGACATGGTCATTTTTAATTGAAATTAGTGCGATAAGGACGCCTTGTGATGATACAATTAGTTTTGAGAAATCACTGCTTAGACATTAATACTTTTTCTGCTGATGGTCGTGAAACCGAAACGTACGTAAAGATGAAAATAATAAGCATATGTGTTAGTGTGACCTATTTCCAGAAAATCTGTATATAATTCATACCTGGGTCTAGATTCATTATTAACATTCAAGATTGCTTTTGTACCCTTAAAACTCTTTTAGCGTACTCCCATGAAGGTGAGTAAAAATTATATCACCTTATGTCTCAATTTTTCATATCAATGCAATATTATTTGAGACTATTCAGTTCCTACTAATACGATTAGGATACAAATTTATAAATATAAAATGTTAAAAACTACAAATTAGGGTTAGAATATAGAGAACCGTGACAAATCATTGGTCAGAGTACAATAGGGAGGAGCAGAAAGCCTTGCTGGGGGCATTTTACAATTTAACGTAAGACGTACGATAGAAAAATACTGTTCGTTTAGAACAAGTTAAGGGGAGACAGAAGATCAACCTTTTAAGGCCTACTTCTGAATCGGTTTCTTTGTATGGGGTCCGTTTTAATAGTTCACGCTCGTCCAGAGCAACTCGTAGCAACTTTCGATTATAACGATATGAATATCCAACTGGTCCAGTGGTATAACATGTGTTTTTTATAATTCGAAATGAAAAAAGCTTAACACCACCGCGGTAGAATGTATCATGGGGACATGACAACAGTTTTGTATATTAACTGTGAGGTGACGGTTGGATATTGTTATATTCAAGTTGAATTTATCTATATGTCGTAGTTTCTCATGCAGTTCCCATTGGTACGTTCCTCATTAGTTTAATATTAAATCAGAATGTTTAGGTTTAATAATGTAGAGATAACGATTATTACCAAAACATCTATTTTAAAATGGTTTGATTATAAATTTTGAGCTGAGAATACAAGATTATACTTACATGAGCTGGGGGATTAACAAAATTAACGTTTACCAGCAATCGATACGAACTTCAAACATACAGGGTGATTCACGAATATAACATTTTGTTTCGAAAGAATCAATTAAATTTAATCGCTTATTTAAAGTAGAAATAATTATTATATATAAATGCTGGGAAAATAGGTCACACTAACACATATGCTTATTATTTTCGTCTTTACGTACGTTTCGGTCTCCAGACCATCATCAGAATAAGTATCAATGTCTAAAACGTGATTTCTTAAAGCTAAATGTATCGCACTAATTTAAATTAAAAATATCCACGTCGCTGAAACGAACAGATATACGAGTAATCGAAATTGTTTAACATATTTAATGTTTAAGTATATGAATCAAGAATTCACTGCTTAGCAATTTTCTTATAAACTTAGAAGTTATTTCAAAGTACTATTTGAAATGTGACTCAAACCAAAAATATAACGCTCAAGTATCCACTTTCGAACCAAATGTTGAAGATTTATGAGGTAATAGAAGAAGGTTGTTAGACCTTATTAGAAATATTGCTATTTGAACATTCTGCCTAAAATATACTTTCAACATTAAAAAGACGCATGTAGGAATTTGCAAATGACTTTAATTAATTAAATTGGTATGAATCTGACCTAATAACTGAATATCTATTCTATGATTTACTGACTTGAAGTCACGTTTTATCAGAATCATCTCCAGAGTAGATCTTTTATAATAATTGGTTTCCTTAGTTAAAATATTAACATTTTTGTAATCGAAGATTATAATAATCAAAGCAGTGTTTAGCAAGGGCGGTGGAATTTTTTGTTTCGTGTATACTTATGGCCATACATCATACAAATTTAGATAATTGGTAACCGCGTTCAGCCAATATTTACAACTCATAACAAAGCAAAGGAAAGCTGACAAATTGATATTTACCAGCCATTTTTTTTCAGCCGATCATTGTTGGTGGAAATCGAATTTGTGAACTGTAGTATCACTATAGTAAGATCATTGTCATAAATTCTCGCCCAACCTGCTGTTTTTATGATCCGCCTTGATACCCTTGTTGTTGCCTTGGCTGACCACCAGAACCAGAATATCCTGCCTAGGTTGTCTTCGGGTGTGGTTGGTATCCTGGATAAATTGATTGAGACCTTGATCCAGAGTTGATATTGCTGGGATATTGGTCTGGGAACCTATTATTATGCTCAATTCTTTTGGTCGTGTTATGACCTTGCTGCAGCCCTGAACCAGGATATTTTCCAGAAGTTATATGGATGTGGGGTTGGTACCCCGGTTGAATTGATTGTGGGCGGCCAGGGTAACTAGGGCGGGCAGGGTAAGTAGGGGTTGGTCTTTTTGGGAAATCCGGGCTTGGATGACATATATAGTCGGTGGTTGGTAGACAAGGTCTGTTATTAGTAGGGTTTGATGGATATGCAGAACCTGGCTGACTAGGATAACTAGAGTTTGGTCGACTAGGATATCCAGAACCAGTGGCGGCTCCTCGAAGGAGGCTAAGGAGGCTCAGCTTCCTAACCAATTTATCTTAATGATCATTCTCCATTTTATTTCCTGTTTCTCTGATAATTTTTAAAATTTTACAATTAATTCCCCGTTCTCAGTAGTTATTTTTAATCTGGCAACAGTGCCCTGAGGCTAGACTCTCTATATATCTCAAACGCTGAGCATGTGTTGTTCAACGCAGTTGCCGTTTTTCGGACCAGTCCGAACGCCAACTGGGTAAATCAGCGAAAACGGCAACATCCTCTGGAGGCTAGCCTGCGGCAGCCGCTAGCAATCTATGACATACGAGACGTGCGTTCTGCCGACTGCTGAGTAGGTCAGTCAGTGCTTGTTTGTTTATGTGTTGTCACGCCAAGTAAGGTTAGATTGTTGTCTGTTGTAAATTTAAAATGAGTGTTAGTGAGTTAGTTGCTGCCTTTTAGAAAATCCATTTAGTGAATTAACATATGATAAAAGTGTTTCTTTTAAATAAACGGCCTTTATCGGATTTGAAAGAATTAGTAATGTCAGGTAACTATCAAAATCGATCATTTTTAATACTAATAGTAATATTGACAAGACGAAGTTTTAAAAAAATCATTGATTTCCCTGTAATGCTCCAACTCGATGGAATTTTACATCACGTGCAGTATTTACCATCCATAAAAATAGAGACAAATTAATTGAAACATTTGATTTTATATTAAACAGTGATGACTTTTCACCAGATCAGGTTCCATTAAATGCTGTTGTTGGTTTAAAATCTTATTTAGAAAATGAAGAATTTTCGTTTTTTCTTGATAATTTTAAATTAATATTTCAACAAACTGATCTTATTTTTCAAATTTTACAACATAAATTCAAGAGATCGTTTGAAACATCTCATTGGAAAAATTTCAAGTTTCCGTAATACAGAATTTCATTTTAATATTTTATTTGAAAATTTTTCAACTGATGAGGCTCCTCCCGCGAAAAGGAGGAAAACATATAATTTGGTAGACAAGAAACTACATTAAGTATAAACAACTTTTTTATGAAATTTTAGATACTATTAAAGGTGAAATTGAGATTCGATTTTCCGATTTACATGAATTGTAGTTTTTTGACTTTACGAATAGAAGATTTTTCGAATCTTTTTCGAAAGAGTTCCCCAATAACTTAGTTCTAAAATATAAATTTTTTGATAAAATAGCACGGCACAATGATTTATGCGTTATATACTCGGATAAAGATATTTTAGGCCAGTATGACAGTCACGCCGATATGATAAAATATATGATAGACAATGATTTGCAACAAGTTTTACCTCAGTTTTATAAACTACTTTGTTTGACAATCACCATTTCTGTCACGTCGGCATCGGTGGAGAGATCATTTTCTACTCTCAAACGAATTAAAACTTACATGCCAAATACAATGGGCCAAAATCGTTTATACAATGTTAGTTTAATATCTATTGAAAAAGATTTAGTAAAACACTTAAAACAAAATGATACATTTTTTGATAATATTATTGATCATTTTTCGCAAACTAAAGACCGTAGAATTCCGTTAATATATAAAAAAAATAGAATCAATAAAAAAAAACAAAATATGAAGAATTCCAAAAAAAAAGAAAAAATATTATAAATCCAAAAAAAATAAAAGACAAAAACCGAACAAAAAAATTTTTGGGCAAGAGAAACTCTTTACCTCCACGTTGGTTCTTGCTGAGTAACAATTAATTTTGTCACTGAAGTAGCTGGTACGGTCGCTGTGCAAAGGTTAAAAGGCTGTGAATAGAGTATATTTTTACAAAAACGTTTTATGTCCAGCCTCCTCTCTTAAAAATTCACGAGCCGCCACTGTCCAGAACCTGACTGGCTAGGGTATATAGAGTTTTGACTACTTGGATATCCAGAACCTGGCTGACTAGGATAGCTGGAACTTGGACCACTGGGATATCCAGAACTTGGCCGGTTGGAGTAATTGGAACTAGTCTAAAACATCTTAGTTTTAGTCTTCTGATGATGGTCGTGGTAACGAAACGGACGTAAAGACGAAAATAATAAGCATATGTATTAGTGTGACCTATTTTCCGAGAATTTATATATAATTCATACCTGAGTCAAGAATCATTATTAACAAAAAATTATCCAAAGTTGTAAAAACAGAAATATAGGTCAGTTGAAATTTGAAACTAGGCATTATTGTAGGTCTAATTTTCCGTCTGACCTGAATTTGTTTTTCTGCACTAATAATTTATAATTCAATATCTTCGAAATTGTTGATGATTCCGAAGAATATCGCGTTTGAAATTATGTTTATTTTGTTATTTATTATTGTTTATCGGAAAGATGAAAGAATCAATAAAATTTTGGATAGATATTGCAACAATTTGTTTGAATTCAGATTTTATAGCTCACATAACTCAACTTTAAATTATTCGGGGAGCTTACAAATTTCACTTCTTAATTAAAATTATCACATAAATTAATAAATATGTATATTATTTTATCCAAACAACTACATCTTAATCCGGTAATGACAACTAGCTGCTCGATCATCAATATTGACAAGACTTCCTGTATACGTTTTTCCAATACAACAGATACATCGAAACAATAATATTGAAATGTGGAAAAAGATTTCAATATTCACCGAAAAGAAAGCTTTAAAGTTTATATATGATAAAAACCCAGACAAGACTCAACCGGCACAATATTTGGAATTTGTAACCAAAACAGAAACAACAGGTAAATTTTCAAGATAAGATTCACCTCTCGTATTTTCCTGTCTTGGTCCTGGCCATCACTAGATTGAATGGGTGATTAGATTATTCTGACTTATTCAATGATAAATGCTGATTTTAGATTGTGATGAAGGTAAGGGTGATTACACCGTGATAGGCAATTGGAGAACTCCCTTGTTGAGATATCTAGAAAAAATTGAATCAATGGTGTGCCTTCCGACCCTTGCCACTATTATAAAGTTGTGAAAACAGAAATATTGGTATTTGTAGAATTATTACATAACTTGAAAAATATGTATATTATTTTATCCAAACAGCTACATCTTAATCCGGTAATGAAAACTGACTGCTCGATCATCAATAATGACAAGACTTCCTGTATATCTTTTTTCAATACAACAGATATATTTTATCTGTTTTGTTTTGTAAAATATCTTTGCACAAAGAAACAATAATATTAAAATGTGAAAACCGATTTTAATATTCACAGAAACGAAAACTTTAATGTTTATATATAAAAACCAAGACAAGACCCAACCGGCACAATATCTGGAATTTGTAACCAATACAGAAACAAAAGTAAATTTACAAGACCAAGATAAGCCACCTCTGGTATTTTCCTGTCTTTGTCCTGTCTATATTATTATAATAATTATTATTCTAATGCTAAAGTTATTAACCAAACAAAGAATCACAAGAAGAAAATTAAAATAAATTTGAATAAAATCATGAAATATTCAATCATGCGGTTTTAATCCTTTGGACTGCACAGTTTGGTCGTATGTTAAGGAAAAGTCTATTCTACAGAGGTAAATTCACGTCAAGAGTTGCAAGATAGAATTGAACGTCACTTTAATGACCTCATAGTTGATCCTCAACCGTTCAGAAAATTAATGCATTCGTTAGAAAAAAGGATAGAATTGTGTATTCGTGAAAAAGGTTTTGAACACTTACTCAATTCATGTTTTTATACAAATTTATTTTAATTTTCTTCTTGTGATTCTTTGTTCAATTAATAACTTTAGCATAAGAATAGTGTTATTGTTTTTGGTTTTAAATAAATTGGTATACGTTTTTCACTTTATACCAGCATCAGTTATTACTTCATCATTTTCAAATCAAAATATTCCGAAAACAATACCCAATATCGAGTTTTACCAAGAGTACCTTTTTCGTGTAAAATTGGATGATGTTTAATTTCACCTAAAATTTGAATTAGAAAAAAAGTTATGTTTAAAACTACTTTTTTTATATAAAAATTCTCGGAAAATAGGTCACAATAACACTCTGTTTTAAATTTTTGAATAAAATTTCACCGCCCTTGCTAAACACTGCTTTGATTATAACCATCAGTTTGATTACAAAAATGTTAATATTTTAACTAAAGAAACCAATTATTATAAAAGATCTATCCTGGAGATGATTCACATAAAACGGGATTCCAATTCTGTGAACCATAGGAATGATATTCAGGGATTGAGTCAGATTTATACTAACTTGATTAATTAAAACTCTTGCAAATTCCTACATGCGTCTTTATAATGTTAAAAGTATATTTTAGGAAGAACGCTTATAGTAAATTCCAATGCAGGTCTAAAACCTTTTCAAGTACGTCATAAATCTACATCTGTTTCGATAAATATCAACAAATAGCTTCGAACTTCAGTTGCTTTGAGACCATAGCAATATGCGTTTGTATATTATGAGAATTTTACTGAACAGTGGATTCTTGTTACAAAAAAATTATACTTTATTATTAACGATACAATTTTCGATTATTCGTGGTTCTGTTCGTTTCGACGGCGTGGGCTTTTTGATTGAAAATTGTGCAATATGGACGCTTGTGCTAATTAGTTTTAATTAACCCCTTTTTACATAATAAGTCTTCTGAGGAAGGTCGTGAGACCGAAACGTACGTAAAGACGAAAATTTAAAACATAGTGTTATTGTGACCTATTTCCCGAGAATTTTTATATAAATTCATACTGGGTCAAGAATCTTTATATTTTTAAAACTACTTGGTACGAACCGTGTAATTAGCGCCCTCTATGATAGTCATATATAAAAATAAATTCATACGATGTGTTAAATTCCAAAACATATTCATACAAAATTTCATTTACAATGTTGCCAGTAGTTTCGAAATAATCGAGAAAAATGCCTTCAAATTTTTTTTTACAACACCCTGTATCTTGAATACGGATGCCGTTACGAACATTTTTTCTAAGCAAACCCCACTTATTTTTCAGTGTTCTACATATACTAGCAACGGGGTCACCTTTTTTTGAAACATCCTGTATATATCTCCCAAATCCCACTTTCTTATCACTGCTGGTTATCACACAAATGTTTCTAATACCAAAACCTACAACTTTGACTAGGTCTCCATACTGTGACAAGAAACTTCAAGTACTGCACCTTTTATTGTTTAATTCTGGTGGACTATTATTGAATTATTTAACGATTTTAGCTCCCTGCGGTTCTGATAACTTATCTACAGTTTCATTTTAATAAATAATGGTGTGAATAAATTTGCAAAAGAGATAAGTTACAATATCAAACATGATACTAGATTCAATTTTTGGTTCTATTCTATCCCAGAACGAAAATGGAAATGATGCAATAGAAACTCAAGCTATGTAATAGATAGATAGGTATAATAGAAAATAAATTTGACAACAAAATATTTACTAATCTATCATTTAGATGTTCATTATCAGTTAGTACAAGAAGTCCAAGTTCAAATTAAACTTTTATTCATAATCATCAATTTCTAGACAATCCTAAAGTGACTCAATATTATGTCGGTCTGTACTTGAGATAAGTAGTGTTGTATCCAAGTTGGTAGTAATTTTATATAATGGATTTTAAAATCGCGGGAGGTCGTCGGCGTTATTGTTTCTCGATCACTTGATGCTTCTCGTTGGCACCTACCGCGTATCCCCAGGTATGTTCAGGCATCAACCGGTTGTTACAATCATTATAAAATAAAACTAACCGCCGATCAAGCGTTAACGTAAACTACGACCATGTCCTACCAACCGCCGAACTGGTTTTAAATCTACGCTACGACCTCCAGCAAAGATACTTTGTCATAAGTCTCTTATATTTAATTATACTACATGCATCCTGCCTCTCAACTATGTTTTTGGTTAACACGTTTCACTTTATATTCAGCTTTTGAATTTATTTTCCTTTCTACTCTTCACGTACCTATTCCCCAATGTAACACCACAAATTGACCCGGAGGTACCTACTAAAACTATCTAAAGTAAGCGCCTTGATCTTCATAGCGACTTTTAACTTAAGTATTATAGTAGTCATTTGGTGATAAAATAAGAGGTTACCTGGAAAGTTTTCCGGGAGTTTTGAAAATTGGTGATTTCATAGATTTCAACATGCTCTTTTCGAATTTCTACTTTGCCACCTCGTATTTTCGCCGCTCCCGCCGCCATTTTGGAAAAATGGCACCTAAAAAACGTTTTTCGTTAATATCTCCTTTCCGACTCATTTTACCATAAAAATAGTTATGTAATAAATTAAACTAGAGATAATTTCCTATAATTTATGTAGTAACCTTTTTTTTGTATAATGAATAGTTTTAGCGTACGAGCGGCGCAAATTCTACTTCAACACGAATTTTGGCCAAAAAACTCATTTCCACACCACCATGAGGTTGAGTAAGTGGCGTGTTTTTTTATCGTGGTATCCCCAGTAGGGCTAATCCACAAGCAATGTACTATTACAAAATTTTGCGCATTCTTCTTCTCTTCGCTATCTTTGATGGACCAGGAGTTGCGAGTTCATCGTCTTCAACACCAAAAGAAACGCCACACATAGAAATTTCTTCCACCTCATTCGCAATGGGATTATCATCTTCGTTGTAATCTTCTTCCTCAATTTCATCATATGTTTGCTCGAGAACAGTCTCATTTTCTTCCTCTTCATGAATATCTTGTGATGGAACTTGCGAATTATTACAGGAACCATTGCAATTCGTGCATATAATGGAGCACTTTAATCCAGCCTTTCTGCATCCACAGGCTCTCTCACACATGCCTTTTTGCATTTGCAAGAAATTAGTTTTAACAAGGCTTCCGGAGCTGGGGGCTCTAGTGTGGTGACAGGAAGTAGGCCATTCTTGCTTTTTTTCCATCCCCATTGTACTGCATTTTGTTCAACTCCATACCACTGCTGAACCTGGTGATAGGTTCGGAAGGAATGTTGTCGTGCTGCTTTTTCTGTCGGTGGTAGCGATGAAATATTAAATTTGTTTTCATATGCAGGTTTTGTCAAGCATACTATAGTTGTTCAACGGCATACTTTTTACGTCACTGTAACCGTACAATGCAAGAAGGAAGCGTTCTCCAGCTTTAGCAATGATATCTGGATCAGCATTTGGGTTTTTGAATACAACCTCATTTAATTCTGGGTTTTTTGAAGTACATTAACACATTTTATTTTTCCTTTATTAAAGAATGCTGATGTTGTATCACATCCACTAAAGGCGTACAAGAATAGTATGTGATCTTCGGCTGTTTTACCCTTGATACTTTTTGTTGAATATATTTGTTTGCAAATTTTACCTTTTCCTGGTTTGATATATATGTTTGAACGTGTAGATAGAGCCGTCAAAAGAATAAGAAGATCCACATCTTCGCCGACAACTATAACGGTGTCGAATGTGGATGAAACGCTGATTGCTGTATTGATTATTAGCGCATCCGCATCTTCCGTGGCTTGTTCGACCCTGAAGTTCGCAGCTTCAAATTTTGTCTTCAACATTCCAATGAGACGTTTTTTGTTTGCATCGTTGCCTAGGAATTTATCTTGTGACATAGTTGGGATCATTGTCTCCTCAAAAAGTATGTCTACTGAAGCAGTTTTCCGTGATCGTCGGTATCGCTCCGCATATTTGGTACTACGGTTTGTTACATCTTCCGGATATCCGTCAAATACAACAATGGCATTCGATGTATAATTCGATTGAACAAATGTTACGTAGTTATTACAAATAGATGAAAATGATTCACCGCGATGCCAAACGAGTCGGTGCAATAAGTACCACTATCGATCTCAGTCCTTCCAAGAGTTTGCTCTTGTTGCCCTTTCTTCGTACACTTGACTTATGAAAAGTTTCCAATCCTTTTTCCTTCACTTCAATTACTTCACTTCCTTGCAATGGATTTTCACAAATAAAACAGTTCACTTCCTTAGAATCCATGGCTCTAAAAATGCGAACTACACTGTTTAACGATTCAGGTGTACTGATGATTCAACCAGAATACTTGAATTCTGTCGGCAGATGTTTCATAGAAGAAGAAGTGAGAGAGGGGGGCCCGAAACAAAGGCGGCTTTTTCTTTTATACACGCGATGGACTCTACAGGCCGTAGTAAGACGGTTTTTCAATGTATAATTTGCGTTAATATACGAAAAACACGTGTAGGTGTAGATGTATGTTGGTTTGTGACACTGGTACGCTAAAACTATTCATTATACAAAAAAAGTTACTACATAAATTATAGGAAATTTTCTCTAGTTTAATTTATTACATAACTATTTTTATCGTGAAATGAGTCGGAAAGGAGATGTTATCGAAAAACGTTTTTTAGGCGCCATTTTTCCAAAATGGCGGCGGGAGCAGAAAAAATACGAGGTGGCAAAGTAGAAATTCGAAAAGAGCATGTTAAAATCTATGAAATCACCAATTTTCAAAACTCCCGGAAAACTTTCTAGGTAAAACTACCAAATGACTGGACTATTATGGATCTTTTCAAAAGTAGTGTGAAAACTAATTCACATCAATCCAATGAACACAAATTTACATTAGAATAACAATATACAGAGTTATAATCTTCATAAAACAAAACATTTCAGGAGCCCACTGCAATAACCAGCCAAATTAACCTATATGACAAGATCTTAGACTTACAATAAAGCTATTACCAACAAAGATACCTACTGCATGTGATTTTGTTGCGTAACACAAAAAATACGAAGATCGAGAAGAAAGACGTCAAATTTGGTCCAATGCTGACCCCCTAACTGAGATTTGACAATATAATAACAAGAAATATATTTTTCCTCATTGTTCAAGAAGCCCCTGATTATATGATTTGCCTAAAATTCATAAATCTCCAGTTCCCCAAATACCAATTATCAGCACTATCGGATCCCCAACATATAAACTCTCGATATCTGTCATCTATTCTCAAACCTCTTGTAGGTAATTCCAACAGTTTTATCCTAAATTTCATTAATTTCGTTGAAAAACTCCAAACGCAAAAAGTTGACTTGCTCGCCAGCTTCAACGTCGAATCACTCTTTTCTAAAGTTCCCATTCCAGACATCGTTTCCATAAATTCTCAACTGTTACCTGCCAAAATAAATGGACCTACTACCGATAATTGATTTTTGTCTAGCTTCCACATATTTTATGTACGATGGCAAGTTTTACGAGCAGTCCTCGGTAGCTGCCATGGATTTCCCACTTTCTCCTGTCATAGCTAATATCATCATGGAGACTTTTGAGGAAGATGCTATTGACTCATCTGTTCTCATGGCAAAATGTTTGTTTAGATATGTGGAGGACAGTTTTGTTATTTGGCAACATGGTCGCGAAAATCTTGTTTCCTTCCCCAATCGTTTAATTTCATTACATCCCAATATCCTTTTCTTCATGAAAGTTGAATCGAAAGGTTCCCTTCCGTTCCTAGATGTATCAATAAGTTGACACAATAAGTGTATCGAAAACCCACTTACACCTCAATGGCCTAAACCCACTACCACCATGCCCAAAAGCAATCTGTCATAAACTTCTTGATCGACAGAGCTGTCAACTTATCTCAACCTATCCGCGGAAGTCTACTATACAATATATTTGACAATGAATAAATGTTTTTTTTTAATTGTTGAATCAATTAAAATTTTTGGTTTGTTTTCTTGAATGTTTTAAAATTTCTATGGATTATATCCTTTTTCCTGAAAACGTAAAATATCGGGATTAAGGGTGAAATTGTGATTATATTCCAATAGGTATTTCGCGTAAGTCCTCTTTTGTGAGCCTGTAACTTCTCAAATGTTCGTTGAACCTTATACTGGAACTGCGTCCAGTTTCTCCTATGTACAAGGCATTACAGTCATCACACCTTAGCCAGTTCAGTTTTCAAGAATTTTTTTTTCTAATTTTCAATTATTAATATATGACCATAGATTATTTGTAGTTTTAAAGGTGAAGTTTTTATTCTGGTTTTCAAGAAATTTAGATTTTTTTATGAGTGTTTAAAATAACGGTTATGATGTCAAGAAATTAAATAAAATACTTCAAAATACACTTAATAAAATAGCTTTAAACCTAATTTATTCGCATGTTATTAATAATACCAAATCAAATTTCTAAGCCTAACAAATTTAGGCAAGCACTCAATTTCTTAAAAACCAGAATAAAAACGTCCCCTTTAAAACAACAAATAATCTATGTTCAAATATCAATAATTCAAATTCTAAAGAAGATAAATTTTTGAAAACTGTAGTTTACTAAATAAGGTGTGATGACTGTAATGCCTTGTACATAGGACAAACTGAACGCAGTTTCAGTATAAGGTTCAACGAACATTTGAGAAGTTACAGGCTCAAAAATGAAGACGAATCACCTATTGGGAAATAACTACAATTTCACCCTTAATCCCGATATTTTACATTTTCAGGAACAAGGACATAATACACTATAATTTATAGAAATTTTAGAACATTCAAAAACCAATAATAGAAATAATCCCTATTGATTTGAATAATACATTCATTTGCCAAAATGGGCAAGCACCTTATGTCTATGGGCTTCTGTCCTTTAAGACCCATTTTAAGTAATATTGGAAAGCCTACCTACAATTTTACGAAATTTTTATCAAAATCTATCAACAATATAATAGGAAAAAATGAATTTTACATGAAGGACTCACGGCATTTTTATGAGCTTATAAAAATCAATACGTACACGTAGATCATCTATAAATTTCCTTGGACATTGTTTCTTATTTATGAATATGCTAGTTGTTTTTGGCATTGAGTAGAATCAAATAACGTTGGGCAGAGATTAAAAACCACACACCTCTAGATCAATCTGAATTTATAAATGCAGTATAGTTTTGTTTAGAATGCACTTATTTTCAATACGGTGAGCAATATTTTGGACAAATATTCGGCACAGCAATGGGATCATCTATTTCAGCTAATATTGCTAACCTAGTTATGGAATGCCTAGAGGAATTTGTAATAATTTCATTAGATTTTCAACCCGTATTCTTTAAACGGTACGGAGATGATTGCCTAATGTGTGTTCACAATGATAAAATTCAGTACGTGATTAATAAATTTAACAATTTTCACTGTAAACTTTAATTTACTTGTGAAATAGAAGTGAACAAAAACATAAATTTCCTAGATATGAATAATAGGCATGAGTCAGATGGAAAAATAAAAACTTCGTGGTTTACTAAAGAGCAACAAGTTATAAAAAGTGTGATTGCGCTGTTAAATTGTCCCATCCAGAGGATCGTCCCAAAAATTTGAAAATTGTCCGTTATACACTAGAAATGAATAGCTACCTAAAAACATTTTTCAACCCAATCATTAAAGAAAGAATAAACAAAATCTATAATGGAACGTCATATATAAATAACATAAGCGGTGATAGTTAATTTTATAACATCACCATACATTTCGAAGACCTCAGAGAAAATTAAGAAATGTTAAAAAAAGTATGACATAAGTGTTGCGCAAAAACGTACTAACTGTGTTGGTAAATATTTTTCAAATCTAAAACCTTTAATACCTAAAGATAAACAAACCCACACAGTAGAAAAATTAAATTGCTCAGATTACGATTATACAGGAATCTCTAAACAATATTTACAAAAAAGAATGTACTGCTATAAGTATAGTACTAGAAATAAAAACTTAGAAAATTCCACCACCTTTGCTAAACAATGTTTTGATTATAATCATCAATTTGATTACAAAAATGTTAATATTTCAACTAAAGCAACCAATTATTATAGAAGATCTATTCTAGAGATGATTCACATAAAACGTGACCTCAAGTCTGTAAATCATAGAGCAAACGTTCAATCATCAAGTCAGATGTATACTAATTTAATTAATTAAAACCCTTGCAAATTCCTACATGCGTCTTTATAATGTTAAAAGTACATTTTAGGTAAAATGCTCAAATAGCAATATTTCTAATAAGTCCTGATAACCTTTTTCTATTACATCATAAATCTCAACATCTGGTTCGAAAGTGGATACTTGAGCGTTATATTTATTGGTTTCAGTCGCATTTCAAACAGTGCTTTGAAACGACTTCGAATTTTATAATAAAATTGCTGAGCAGTGGATTCTTGATACATATTCATATACTTAAAACATTAATCATTTTTAACTGAAATTAGTGCGATAAGGACGCTTAGTGCTTGATAAAATTAGTTTTAATAAATCACGTTTTAGACATTTTAGACAAGATACGTCTTATGATGATGGCCGTGAGTCTGAAACGTACGTAAAGACGAAAAAATAATAAGCATATGTGTTAGTGTAACCTATTTCCTTAGAATTTATATATAATTCATACCTGGGTCAAGAATTATTAATCATTATTTATAGTAACATAATATTAAATGACTGAATTGATACATATAATTCCCCCCCAAATCATTATCTACCCCATCTCTCAATTTGCACCAAATCCAGATTAACTCCTAATATTTAAGGACACGTTTTTAGATTCAGCTTCAGTTGATAACTTCTAGCTTTGAGGGGAAACAACTTGATAGAATTATTTTTTAAATTAAATGTTGCAAGTTTTTGTGTAAAAATTTGACAATTAATTCTCGAATCCCTGATATCCGAACTATGTTCATTTTTTCTTTACAAATATTTGAAATTAATCCCAAAAAAAAAAATTAACACTTACTTTGTAGAATTAAAATTGTTAGTAAAATCTAGAACCGCATTTCTTTTCAATGGACCCTAAAGTAGATCGGCATTAATTGTTTTTAGCACTCCAAACTGACGATGTAAAAATATAAAACGATGCGGTTCCGAAGTGACGGCTATAATTGTTATTGTGAACACCTTCTCTTTCAATTTATTCTAGGTCTACCTGTGTGGGAAATATTAGAACCCCACCTAGTGTACAAAATTATAACTGAATGGACGCGGGGAGGTCTATCTATAACTTCTCTGAACCCATGCAGAAGTTTTAAATAGGAAGTATCTTGAACTACCACAGATTATCTTATTTACATTTCACATTGCGGTAATGGTGAACGTTGATGATAAATGTTTGTCGAATGACGCAAAATCGAGAAATGTTTTATCAGTAGAGCAAATACTTAAAACGCGATAAATAAAATCTGTTACTCAAATAGGCTGATGCATTTCGTTGTGCAATTTTCTTCTGTATTTTTTACGTTCGATTTACGGCAGCAGATGGTCTCATATATAGTCCAGTCAATAAGCTGGGGAATTTGGCCGCCTTTCTAAAAAAAAGCGGGTCGTCGTATCGGAACATTTTTTTTTGCATAATGTTCTCTGGCCGATTTGAATCATTCAAAGTTAAGTGAATGAGTTAAGTGAACCCGGCCTCCCATTCACCCCTAAACGCTAAATTAACCCTATTTTCACCCCCCTTTTGAAATAATTTTGAATGTATAAAATAATGGATTTTTTGGGTCGCTGAACTCGAATCCGAGGTCATTTTGGAGGAAAACTCATTCAATGGGCTGAAAATCAGGGAAATTATGTCATTTTCATAAAAAATTGCTCATTCTCCACGCGATTATCGTTTTATACATAAAAGATATTGGCAGTCGCCTATTTCGATCCAGAGTAGACCAAAACTAGGAAAATTTTCGAAAAACTGTGGGAAACCTGAAAAGAAAATCTTTCCACGTCATGAATTTATCGTGTGATAAGTCGCTATAGGGGTTTTTGTGGTCGCTGATTACGAATTTGATAATTAAAAAACTTAAAAATACCATTTTCCGGAAAGACGAACACAATTTTTTATGAATTCTTATTTTTTTTAAATGTAATTTTTTGAGTGTCGTGTTGATTAGCATTTGTGTTCTCGATGTGTACGTTAGATTACAAAAATTAAAAGTAATGTAAAAAAAAACAATTGTTTGAAAATTCCGGACAAATCAAAGAAAATTTCAAATTTCAATATTGTAGCTTTAAATAACAACTTGTATAAATTAAAACGAAGATGCTTGTATTTTTTAAATGTTCCTTCATTTTCCACATAATCCTAATGTTATTTTCAAACGTTTTTAATGTCAAATTCGTAATTATCAATCAGAAAAACCCAATAGCGAGTTATCACACGATAACTCCAATGTCGTTAGAGTATTGTTCCTTGTAATTTTCTTTTATTTTTCCGAAATTTTCAAACAATTGTTTTTACATTTTACAGTGTTACAAAAAAAAGTTACAAATCAAAGTTATACTTTCTTAAATGGAATATCCTACATTTTTATCAAGTGCTATCGCACAAGTGCCTCTCGTCACAAGAGTAATGTCTGGAGTTGTGAAGAAAAATACTTATTCGTTAAAAAAGTTATACAGAATGGTGAAAAATTGAGAAATCCTTTTGTTACCTAGGTTTCTTTCTTAACAAAATGCAAAAATATTCGTGTCAATCAGTCCATAATCAAAATAGTTGTTTTTGTATTGAGTTCTTATGAGTGGCCAAAAATTCACTCGAATGTGTCATTGAAACACAAATTTCACGGGGGATTCGAAATTCGTCACATTACTCAGGTAAACATAAAATTCGTATACGATATTTGTCAAATGGCATTCTCTCGTTCGATTTTGGGACCACGAAATTCGTCACAAAGATAATTATTGATTTTGAAATTCTAAAATACAATGAAAACCTTGTTGATGCAACAATATTTTTACTTTTACAAAAAATTAATATGATTGAGAATTTAAATTATGAGGTTACTTTATTTATTCACTAAATTAGTGTAATAAAAAAATGTGTAACATATGATTAAGAATATGATGTAAATTTTACATAACACTCGGAAGAAAAACATTGACAATTTATACACAATAATACTACATATTTTATGGGTTGTGTACAAATATATTTGAAACAACTTTAACAAAATGGAGGATAGTTATCTTTTGTTGTTCCAAATCTAACAATAATTTTTGTAAAACATTTTGTCTCCGAATTGTGGCTGAGTTTTTAGATTTGCAAGGAGTAGCTACTCTATTACATCATTGAAATTTTAACAAAACATCCTTGAAATAATCGGTGAACTATGATAAATGAGAGTGAAAGGACTCGCGAACGTTCATGGTTTTATTTAGAGTTGAATAAGCTTCAGCCCAAATGTAGTGTGAAAAAGTGGCTTCGCCTGGTATAAAATAATCCACCAAATAATTAGCAAAAACAGTTAACTTATCGTCACTTGGTTTAATAGCAAGTAACTTGAAAAACAAAAAAATCGCTTACCAGATTTGGATTTAAAAATACCATACCAAAATAATAACGAAGCCTCTTTCCAGTTTCACAATTTTTGTTTTTATATTCACCACTCAACCCCAACTTTTGTATTTTACGCTACCAAGACTGAGTAAGATGGAAACGGCAACCAATAATTGTAACGTTATCCCACACTTTACGAACAGTACTATGAATGGCAATTACTAAATCACCACTACTTTCTCGGCAATAAATCTTAAGCTGTTAAGAGAACAAATAAACCAATTTTTTTCCAAACAGTCTATAAGTTTCTTCTGATTTGTTTTTCAGTAAACTAGACACTATAGCGGTATATTGTTCTCCATTTATGTTACCATGTATGGTAAATAGTTGTATGTATATAAAACTCGACTCACATAAGAATTTCAAATTTGTTTGGCAGCTAAAAATTACAATTCCATTTTCGGAAATCATTATCCAGAACAAAATTTTTCTCTCTTGACGTATTGAACGAATGTTCTTGCAGATAATGGTGAACTTCGTTGGCAGAGCGAGGCAAAGTTGGCAATGTTTTGCGACGTCTATTATACACATGTTTTTGACGCATTTCAAGTTCCTTGAAGTCAATGTATGTGAAGAAAAATCTGAGGGAAAACCATTTGAAATTAATTCTTTATGCAATATTTAAGTTGGTATCTCTGTAGGTTCTTCTTCCCCTTCTGCTATTTTTTGCAGGCAACACTAAGAACTTGTCCAGCATTTTTTTGTTCAGGTTCGTGATTATGTTGATTTTTTAATGTTGTTACAACAAAACTACCCGATTCTCCAATGATATACACATAAACCTAACATTTAGGCCGTTTGATGCACCTCCAGACAGTTTCATTAGTTGAAGTTAAAGAACTTATAATTTTCGTACACTATTTGGGTGTTTCCCGTTCACTGATAATTTTTCTCACAAACGACATTTTGAATATTGAAAAGAATGTTAACTATTTCTTGTTAGCACGTACAACACGAAAAATATAATAATTATAAGTTCTTTCTGTTCTTGCCAACGACTTCACGTCTGTGTGACGAGTTTCAGGCACTCTTAAAATTTACCTGAGACCTTGACCGGTCCCCGTAATCAAATTGTGACGACAATCATGCCGTCCAATTTCACAAACGAAATGCACACAATATCATAACATATTTTGTAACTTTGAATTAATCGAATCAACTACAATATATATTCCAAGGTGAAAAAAATGCTTCTTTTCACGGTGAAGAAAAGAATAGATTCACGTATAGACAGAGATGTAAAAATTCCAATTTTTCGGACAGTTGTTCATTAAATATATTATATATCCTGGACTGTAAATGAAACGAATGAAATGAACAACGAAATTAACGTAATCGAGGATAATAATAGATAAAATTTTGTTAGTTTTTTTAACTATTTGGGTGTCAAATCGGTAGGCAGACGGACTAAAGATTTCCATAAATAGATCGATCATCAATAATTAATAAATATGAAAGATAATAAAATAGACGCACGCGGCTAAACAAATTCTGTGATAACTAGTAGAAATGTTATCTGCATCTACTTCAAACCGGTTCTAGGGTCACCAAATGGTTCATTTAAACAACTTTATCATGCCCCCCAAATGATAAAAATTCTTAACCGGATTTTACCAGAATTAATCGACATTTACATGACAATTATTTTTATGCAGAATTTTACTTTGCCCCCAACGATCATCAATAACAGAATATTATCAATGAGCAAGAAAGAGAGAGATACATATATCATGATGTTTGTTAATGTCTGTGAATACCGTCGGGTTTTGTTCTGTTTGCATGCTGGTGCAGTACTGGATTTTCCAATTTCTATTCAAACCTTCACATTTTATAGTACAAGAGATGGTGAACTTAATATGACGAGTAATTCTTGAATAAATTTATCTAAATATCGTCAGGTGGTGGAAAAAAGTTACACTCCTTTATAATACAATGGAATGTGACTTTTTTCCATTTCTATTACATCTGCGACGCAGAAGGTCTAGGATGACATGTGCAGTATTTAGATAATGTAATTAAATTATTACAATCAATATATTCTAATAATTGAAAAAAAAAATGTCCAACAAAATTCTTTAGTACACTACAGTTCAACCATTCTAGCTTGGCCTCTGAGTTTTGGATGGGTAGTCGCTTGAGGCTGGGAGCTCAGTTTCAGCGGTGTATTCGTAGCATTTATATCGGCAAAGTACAGGAGCTTGCCGTTTTCTGTCTTCATAATCATCATCATTTGAGGGGGGAGGGCTTAGCCACCAAATGCACTTAGGCCACTTAGTTGAGCCCATAATACGCCCCGTGGTCAGAAGCCTATTCTATTCCAGCAGGTTTGGGGCCCGCCAAAAACCCAGAATATTGCTAGTGCTGGCTTCCATAAGTTCTTCTAGGAGTAGTTTTGATTCTCCGAAGTGTCGGTGCCTGAGGGTTGCTAATGCTGGGCATTCTAACAGGATGTGAGAGGCAGTTTCTTCCGCCTTTCTGAATTTACTACATATTGGGTCATCTGTGATGCCCATAGTGTTAAGTTAGGATTCCAGTCATCTCTCTGATGTCCCTTCTGTTCAAAGAAAGGAGTTTCTTTGAGAGCCTAGACACAGGCTCTCTAATGAATAGCATGGCCTGCCTCATGCGTGGTGATTTTCGCCACAGTTTAGACCACTCTTCATTCAGTTGCCCCAGAAGGTCGAGACCCCCTACGCAGTTTGATAAAGCGACCATTGGCCCCAGCCCTATTGGGGCGCTAGACGACCAGAGAGTCGGCCATTTCGTTTCCTACAACTCCGTCCAGGGGCCCAGATGAGCTGAACTTTATTTCTCCTGGCTAGTTCAAGTGACAAGCCTTGATGTGACTCTGGGTGATTTGAGAGTTCCCAGAGCCGACCGGCTGTCTGTGCAAATATATATGCGCCTCTTTACACAGTTTCTTCACAGGTTTTCCATGGCACAAGTCAGTATTGCGTAGACCTCCGCCTGAAAACCCGTGCAGTAAGCGGTCACTGAGATAGTGATATTTGGCCTTTTTAGGTACACTTCCGCCCCAGAAGCCTGACCGGCTTGGACCCATCTGTGAACCATACGAGGCCGCCTGGTGGCAATAGGGTGAGAGTTTCGGTATTCCAATCTCCTCTATCCGGGATGAGGATTTTGGGAGAGGTGAGACATATTGCAGGGACCATGCTATCTTGCTTCATTTCTAGTATGGGGAATTTAGAGATTGCTTCACTTAAAATCGATGAGTGTCCACGAGAGTGGTTCTCTGTCTTAGTTGCACATAATAATAACTGTTGGGGGTTTTAAACGCCCTGCCTTCCCATCCGCAGACTTTAGAAATGCTACGTAGTGCCCTCTCCTACTTTCAATAGCACGCGAACTGCCCGGCAGAGACCAACGCCTTAATTGGAGAGGAGACGGTCTTTTGAACCATCTGGGCCCCTCTCCCCTTGCCTATTCGTGTTCAGTGTTAAACAGCTTTCATTTGGCGAGTAGCTGTCGGCCTCATCTCATTGGCCTACCGTATATCATTGCCCTGGTCGCGTATCCATTACCCAGAGACCTGGAATAGGAAGCACCGAACACCGAACTTTTGGAGTACAGTTTGTGGTGTAGCATTTACCCATGCTGAGGCAGCTGTTACTTATCTGGAAACCCGCGCAAAGGACGTTGCTTGCTGAATCTACTCCCGGAGAGTTATCCGGACCATGTAATTCTCTCTGGAGTGTCTTAGTTGCATAGTGGCTCTTTCACTTGTTCTTCTACGCATCTCAGAGGCCATGCTAGGATGGTCGAGCTGTAAAAGAGTTCACAAACTGTGGATACACTAACATTAATCACCCTTGTCCACAGTAATTATTATTAAAGTACTAAGGACCGACCTTTCAGCTACCAAGTAAGTACTTAAGTAGCTAAAGTAGCTAAACAGTTTTCTATGATAATGGCTATTTGGTAGCTGAATAGTCCTTAGAACTTTAATAGCATTTTCAGTGGATAAGGGTGATTATTTCGTACTTATCTGTCCTAGAGTACTGTTCACATGTTTGGAGTTCGGCTCTCAAACATTCGATGTTCTCTAGAACATCATAGAAAGGTAGGAGATCTCTCCCTTTTCTATGAATATTTCCATAGTCAGTGTTCATCAGAAATCTCGTCTGTTGTTCCACCACGAGAGATTCCAGATAGGCGGACTAGACGAGCTCAAACTAGTCACCACTTCACTGTCAAACTCGAGACCTGCCGAATATCTTCCTGCCAGACTTCATTTTTTATCGAACACCGAAGTTGTGGAACTTTTCACCTGGTGAGGTCTACCCCTATGCCTATAACCTCCAAACCTCCAAGAAAAATTCGAATGCATATATCTCTCCCTACATGACACCGCTGGCTCACACTCCGAACATTATAGGTTTCCCTCACGTGTAGTCAAAGTATTAAAAAAAACTCGTTAATGAGAATACTCTAGGTGTGATTTGGATGCTAGATGGTTCAGAGCATTCTTACAGAGAGAAATTGATATTTTTTATTTTTTTGTTATAATTTGGGTCTTTATTTGACAAAGTGAATGAAACTGGTAGTGAGTTTTGGGTTACTTCCACAAATGTTATGAACGCCATATTGGATTATTGCCCCATTACATACGTTAACGTTTTCATTCCGTTGTGATGTCTTAGTGTGACAAAGAAAAATACTAATATATATTTCAGTTTGATAATATAATGCCTTGAAATACCAGGATTTATTTCTCTAATAGCTACACCTAAAATTTATGTTTTATTTTGAGCAATGTTACAATCAAACAAATGGAAAAAAAATAAATATTAAACTGACATAAAATAACTATCAAAATTTTGATGTTCACTTGTTTAATATATTAAATGCAGATTATTACAAAATACCAACTTTCAACAAAATTGTTAGTAGAATTTAATCACGTTGCGGTTTATATAAAATCATAAAATTCCACTAACCATCCATCCTGAGATTATCATTAATGTTTTACAGATTGTGATTAAATCAGCGGTTTATAAAGATGTGATAGGTGCGAGCGAGATTCGACAAAGACGGGATAAATGGGCTTTCCATTCGCTTGTCAAACGACCATATGCATGTTGCACCCGAATAATATTGTTGTGTGGTAAGCAAAGAATAATTAGATAAATATGGTGCTAGAACTAGATTTGAATTGAAATACTGTTATACTCTTTGTAGACGAAGTTCGAAAAGTATATTGCATTTACTCAGCTATGTCGAAAATTCTTAAAAAAGTCCTAGAGTAAAAATTCCTTCACCATAGTATTTAACATTTTTTAAATCCGTCTGTTTGCCTGGTTGTCTGGATATCCGTCACGAATTGCTTGTCTACACGATAACTCAAAAACGAAAGGTCATTTCATATTCAATTTTTGACGAAAAATTGTTTGCTGTTCGGTGACGAACGCTATTGTGTTTCAGGTAAATTGTGTAACAAACACTCTTTTCTGAAAGGTATACATTGTATCGATTTAGAAATTTTACAGTGAATTTAAGTTAATTTAAAAATGCTTTCACCCAAATTTCAACAAAATCGCTCAACACCAATTAAAACAATTATTGAAGTAAACTCAAATTTACACCGTACTCTAATTGTTTACAACAAATGGCGATGAACGAAAGGTACGGACCAGGGGCTATGTTAGTTGGCTCCCACCCAGTAAGCTCAGGTTCGATTCCCGTTTCCCGTTATTTTTTTAATAATAAAATTTTCTCAAAAACATTTTTAATTTTAATATTATTCAGCTGTGTAAATATAATGAAATGAAATAATGAAGTGTATCGTATAGAATGTAAAAACAATTATATAAAAATCAGTAACAAAATCAAATGATTTGCGGAAAGTAACGTTACCACGCACACTAGTTATCTATTCTCCAAGCGGCAACACTAGTTTCTCTTGTAAAACAATATGATGCGTCTGACTCGTTCTAACTCACAAGACTCTCCTATACACCGCTGCTATAAGCTCAATCTGTATATTAGAGTAGCTCTTTCGTTGTAAGTTATCATTTTGTAATACCCTGCGGTGTTAGCGACACGAGCACGCTTAAGGTATTAAATCATAATGAATTTTCGTCACGTAATCGCTGATTCTACGAGGGCAAGGTTGAAAGTTCCTGAAAAGTCAAAACTTATTTCATTTCCTTGTAGCCCGATACAAAATAGGCGTTTGTTTCAGTGATGACCTTATCGTTGGAGCCAAATCTTTTTCCACCGAGCCATTTCTTCAACTTTGCGAATAGATAAGATCGCAGGGGGTCAAATCTGGAGAATACGATGGATGACGAACCAATTCGTAGCGAAATTCATGCAATTTTGCTATTGCGACTGCGGACCTATGCGCCGGTACGTGGTTCTGGTGGTAGAGCACTTTTTTATTTGCCAAATGCGGCCGCTTTCGCTTCAAATCGGTGTCGAGTCGATCCAACTGCTCTACAATATATATGCCGGTGATCGTTTTGCCCTTTTCAAGGTAACATATGGACGATACCGTGTGTATCCCAAAAAACTGTCGCCATGACTTTGTTAGTCGATAAACCCACTTTGGCCTTTTTCGACTTCGATTCGCCAAGACAAGTCCACTGTTTCGACTGTCTTTTAGTATCTGGTGTGTTGTGATGGATCTATGTTTCGTCCACGGTTACGAAACGGCGTTCTTATCGCGCTTGAACATCGCCAAATACTCCTTTGAAGATGTTACACGGTCGCGCTTGTTGTCAACAGAGAGCTAATGCGGCGCCCATAGCTTTCTCATATTCAAAAATGTATGCAAAATGTTCCGTACCCGTTCGGTTGAGATGCCCATAGCCTCAGCAATATCGTGCACTTGTCGATCGTCCAATATCATACCATGAATTTTATAGACGGTTTCTGGCGTTGTTTTTTCCACGCAAAGAATAATGTTTAATCAAAACGCCATTCCATGGTTACAAAAATTTTCAAGGCTGCTTTCGATGGTTGTCAAAACAGAACTGAGAATTTTAATTTGTTCTAGTTAAATAGGGTACATCACAAATGTCACATGGGATTTTTGATTGTGGTGCCATTTGTTTTATTTTTCAGGGACAATTCACCTCGCCCTCGTATTTAATTTTGCAAATGTTCAAACTGCATACCATTATTTCGTAGGCATTAGTAAATAATTCTTCCAACATTTGTTATTATAGAACAGAGAGAATCTGATTGAAAATTCTTTTTCATTTTTGGGGGCATATCAATGACGTATGGAAGAACTTAGAAATTTACCTACAACAACTTAAAAACAAAACACCCGATCCTGTATAACATCCGACAACAACAGTTAAATTAGAATTTTATCATAATAAGTTTATCGTATGTGTGTCTCATTTTAACCGGATTTTAATACAGAGGTTTAACCCACAAATTGTTCACAGTGACACACTTACAGACACGTGTTGTACCTTGCAAAAAGTTCATTTCAGTTCTTTTCCAGTAATCACTTTTAACTTTACCTACAAAAGGAACTATATTTTACAAACTATGCAGAAGCTTGGTATTTACAAATTATTTGAGTCCGATAGTGTTGTGTGATATTCAGACAAATTAATATGATTGGAAATTGAAGATAACACATATGTTATGAGTTTATCCTTATAAATCCTATATTATTCAATAATTCCGGTTAATCAGAACAGTTAGTTCTAGTGAAGAGTTATCTACTTTTAGAACGTCTTTCGCGTTGCATTTGTTTCACTTTTAGTAATGATGGTATTGTTTGATCACAGACGGGTGGAGGGACAGCCCCTGCACTATTACAAGCCCATCATCCTCAACGAATCATTGAAATTTAACTATTTCGAGAAATTTGATTCGTTTTGTGCCAATAGAGACATGTCCGAAGATTCGATGGTTCACTCGACGAGTTCACAGGTAAGATGTCTATTTTTCAGCTAAATTTAATTTGATTTTGCGCATGAACGTTTTGCCTTATTGTATTGGATTTCATTGTGTTGTTAACAAAATAGCTTTAACTGTGTAGGGAATCTTATTTCGATTTATCGCCTAAATACATCAAACGTTCTTCTGTTATCTATTTTTTACATATTGTAAAGAATAAAGTTATCATTTCTTCCATATGCTCCCTGGGAAGAACTATAACATTGGAAATGTGAATGACAACTCCCTCGCTTGAATCATGTTGAATATACTTATGAATGATGAAAAAAGTTCATCAAGCAAAAATGAGACAATCCAAAACAATGTAACAAACCCTAGAATTGGAAGCTGTTTCCAACCTTTTGTAGTCAATCGAATCATATTTGAAGCTAAGCTTTGTTCGCATCTGTAAATGATTTATGAAGAACACAAGAGCGCGCGATAATTAGTTAGATATATGATTAGTTTGGTTACAAAAGGATGGAGTTGTGACTACAATCGAACCAGTCGAAAAAGCTGTCAACTCTTAGAGTAGAGTCGAGTAGAGTAATTATTGTATGTATAAACTTTTGTTTAGATTTTATCATATGAAATATGAAAATTATATAGTAAGATATGTATATATAAAAAGAGATTTAAAATGTTTGTAAGTAAATGCAGTTAATAATTTAGGTATATAGAACACATAATGGACATAACAATTTGAGTGGACATGTATAACATGTCTTACAAAATTTATATAAAGCTATTCAAAACTATTCAAAACAATCAATTGGCCAATGGGGCAACAAAAATTCTTTTATCGAATAGAATGCATGACTAAGAAAGAATTTTTTTAATATGGATTTAGAAACATTGAGTGAACACTCTTTCAGCGCCTTGGGAAACTTGTTCATAAATATTTTACTATAATAGTTAGCAGAACAGCGACTCGAATTTAATCTTAAGTAGTCAATAATGATATTATGGTAACATCTAGTGTTATAATAGATTGTTATTAAAACGATGGGATGTATAGATTCTACAGGGAAGCTACAATCGTTTTCAGAAACAAATACTCCGAGGCATACACACACCTCTGGGACAAGCATTGAAAGAAGTAGATAAAAAAGATCCCATCACTGGACTACAATGAGTGAAGAAGGCAATAGTACTTCTGGGAGACTTCAACCAGAACAGATCTGACGCCTGCATCAACCTAAGAAAAAATAAATTCAGAAGACTAACAGGAATTCTAACAAGGCACTGCCTGTTAGAAAGACACAAGCCTAGGTTAGTAGAGGAAGAAGAGGTGTCAGGTTTTGCGAAGAAAAGGACCATATGCTGAAAGAATACACTACCTTAAAAACCCAAGTGCACAACAGCTGAGAGGATATTAAATAGAAGAGGGAGATTTATCTAACATGAAACCTTCCCAAATCCTAAACTTTCCAAGAGCTATAGGATTGCAGGAACAGTTGTAGCCGTTGAATAACCCTGAACGACTCAGCAGCAAAAGGGGACACAATATATATATTATGGTTGGAGTGTGCACACTTTCCCAACACAATACAAAACTTTTTAGATCTTCAAAACTTTCCTCAACAGCGACGAAATTTTCTTCAGTATACACTCTTTTTCTTCCCCCAACATTGCTGAATAAAAATCAGAGCTTTGGTCCATTTAATCAATATTCACATTGCTTTGATTTTTTTAGGGCGCGGGTAGATGTATAGATCAGCAAAAAACCTGTACTACCTTTGTGGTCAAAATTAGATTAATTTCTAACAAGTAATTGTTCCATTATTGAGTTTTGAATAATAAAAGCTTCACAATTTTGACATATGTTTCTTCTGTTACAGAGTGACAGCGAAAATTCTATATCAAGTGTGGATATAACCCCTAGAAGTAGTCGATTAAAATCTTCGAAAAATGAAATAAATTCTCTTATAAGATGTTGCTGGCGATTGTGCGGTTCTTCGTTCGAAACACTGGAGCTTCTGGCCAATCATGTAACCAAACAACATGCCGCCAGCGGACCTGGTGGATTGTTTTATTGCGATTGGGAAGGTTGTTCGAGGAACCAGAAAGGATTCAATGCAAGGTACTTAATAATAAAATACTTAATATTCTGTTCATGTGTACAATAACTGAGATAACTTAATCGTTTCTTATATATAAATTCTCGGGAAATAGGTCACACTAACACATATTCTTATTATTTTCGTCTTTACGTACGTTTCGATCTTACTACCATCATCAGAAGACGTATCAATGTATAAAACCTGATTTCTTAAAACTAATTCTGGAGTTGATTCACATAAAACGTAACTCCAAGCCTGTAAATCATCCAAATCTGTAAATCATAGGACAGATATTCAGACATTAAGTCAGATTTACACTAACTTAATTAATTGAAACTCTTGCAAATTCCTACATGCGTCTTTATACTGTTAAAAGTATATTTTAGGTAGAATGTCAAAAGTATATTTCCTATAAGGTTTGACAAACCTTTTTCTATTACCTCATAAATCTTAACATCTGGTTCGAAAGTAGATACTAGAACGTAATGTTCTGGTTTTTAGTCGTTCATAGACTTTGTTGACATGAGTTCGTATTTTATGAGAATACTACTAAGCAATGGATTCTTGATATATTATACTTATAACATTGATGTGTTACAATTTCGATTATTCGTGTTTCTGTTCTTTTCGGCGACGTGGGCATTTTTAGTTGATATTGGTGCGATAAGGACGCTTTGTTCTAATACAATTGTTTTAAGTAATCCCGTTTTAGACATAATTAGTCTTCAGATGATGGTCTTGAGACGGAAACGTACGTAAAGACGAAAATAGTAAACATATGTGATAGTGTGACCTATTTCCCGAGAATTTATATATAATTCAATTGATCGTTCCTCGAATAATTTTAGTTTCTAAACAGTGATAATTTATTTCCAGGTACAAAATGTTGGTACATGTGAGAACTCACACGAATGAAAAACCCCACAAATGCTTCCAATGTGAAAAATCTTTCTCGAGAGCGGAAAATTTAAAAATCCATTCACGGTCCCACAGCGGGGAAAAACCCTACGTCTGTCCAATACCCGGATGCAATAAGGCGTATTCCAATTCGAGCGATCGATTCAAACATTCGCGAACGCATCAAGTGGAAAAACCGTACTTCTGCAAAGTTCCTGGTTGTCCGAAACGTTACACGGATCCAAGCAGTTTGAGGAAACATGTGAAGACTTACAAACATTTCGTCAACGAGAATAATATAAATAATTCAAACAATGTGGATTTGAATGTTGCTGTTGAGAATGAGAGGAATTCATACGGAAATTGTAATAATACAATCTATGAAAATTCCTCAAATTGTACGCATACTTGTTGCATGATGAATTTGAATGAAACAACTGAATTGTTGAATTTGGGAACACACATAAATACTAAGCAACATAGTGTCACTCCAATATCCTGGAACCGATTCATAGAACCTTCTCTACCTGAGAACAAAATATATGAATACCAAACGCCTTATTATGAATCGGCAGATATGGACATGCCGCTAGACTTAAGTATGCATCATCATCGACAAGAGATTTGACTGTTTCTTTAATCTAAGTTTTTGATTTCAAGTATTTTTGTGTTCATTATATTTTAGGTTTCTTATTCATTTTAGATAGATGTTTTAAGATTATAGCAATAAACTTGTGATAATAATATATTTATTAAAATTAGGTTTAGCGTTTGTATATCAATAAAATGATTGTTATAAAAAACTTTTTTATGAACGAAAAGTATCCTTCTGTCCGTCATTATATGCAACCTCTTCCCACAAACGGACAAATCTGAATTAATTAGGTGATTTATTTATTTATTTATTTAGTAAAATTCTATGTGCAGGCATTACTGCCTAATTACATGAGAATATGTAATTGAAATTTGTAAGGTTTTGAAGAGACCCTTTGTGTCTAATAATCCCAACTAGCTCACTAGGATATTTTACACTCACGTGTCCTTGTTGATCGGATTACACAGCGCCAACTGCTTTAGGCAAAAAAAAATAAGATAGAATCCTCAATCAAGAACGGGACTACAAGGTGGGTAAATGTTGATGATTATATCAGAGAAATAAAGACGAGTTTCAACTTAACAATTTGGTTTTAATCCTCTAAGGAATTATAATTGGAACACAATTAGTTAGATTAATAACATACTTATTTTATAAATAAACAAAGATCAAACTTAGAAAAATTGAGAGTGAAAAAAATTTGAATTCTAAATAATTTGATTAATTTTAAATTGGAATTATTAATTTTATAATGAAAAACAATTTAGGAGTTAATTTGAAGATCATAAACAACTGATCATGAAAATTTGGTTATTTCAACTAAAACAAATGTTATCGTCCTTGAAATTTGGATGAGCCTCGAGGAAGTGCTCTTTCAGGAATTTCCCTCTACAACACGGATTTCCCCACCATGTGACCAAATTTTCCGAGTTACGGAAATTTTTTTTTAATCATAATGTACGACATATCATTTCTTATGTCACTAATAACGAATCTTGACTTAGTTTTGTTCTGAAAAGTTATAGAAAATTTCTTATGTAAAATATGATTGTGTGGCAATGGATGTGGCTGCAGGAAACAGGGAATAAAACGTTCTAGTTTTTGTACAGTTTGCTTTGGAACAGACGGTACAAATATTGAAGTGCATGAAGAGGAGGATGATGATCCAAGAAAAATTGCAGAAATAGAAGAAGATTTGGATATTAGCTCTTAGCGAGTATGGCGGAAGTGAGAGCGAGGATGATACCGACATCGCAGAGGACGATAGTTCTTCTGAAGAGGAAGCAAACAGTGAAGAAAGCGGTCCATCACCAATCAAAGTGCCCATATATACACGGAGATCATGATTGTCAAATGATGAATTTTTTATTACAATTAAACTTTTTTATCAATAAAAATCTAATACAATCAAATTTAAAAATTATTCGTTTCCCTTTTGTTACGTTAATTTTCCTAAATTTCCGAAATAAACGATTTCCATGTCTTATCAGAACAAAACTAAGTAAAAATTCGTTATAACTGACCCAAAAAACATAAGAAATGATATATCGTACCTACATTATGATTGAAAAAAATTTTTTTTTCCATAACTCGGGAAATTTTGTCACATGGTGGGAAATTTATGATGATCATCACTTTTATCAACGTTATGTACCCTTATATACCTCAATCATACGATATTTAACTTTTAAATGTGATTTTTTCTCATAGTCATTAATTGAAAATATATACAGGCTGTCCCAGGTTTTAGTAGCAGAACTTCAACAGTCGATAGAAAATTTGATTTTGAGAACATATATGCATAGACGCTTAGTTTTTGAGATACAGGGTGTTGAAATTAAAAAAAAAATTTCGTTTTTTGCGAATATCTCCGGAACCGTTTATCGTACAGAAGACAGCTTTTGTAAGCATTTTCTACTCATCGTAAGCTATGTTCCCTGGGATGAAAATTTTTTTTTTAGTGATAATTGGTGAAGATTTTGAAGGGGTAGTGAGTGTTTTTCTCAACTTCTATGCCACTGGAAAAAGTACGGTTTTGAGATAACCATTTGAACCGCCAATGCTTTTTGCACAAAAAAGGTACTTGGTCATAAGCTCTATTGATGACGGTTTTCGAGAAAAATCAACTCTTATGTTATTCAAACGTTAGAACAAGTAACAAAACCAAAAAATTGACCATGTTTTTCAACATAAAAGTTGATTTGTCTCGAAAACGGTCAACTTTAGAGCTTATGACCAAGTACCTTTTTTATGTAGAAAACATTGGCGGCTCAAATGGTTGTCTCAAAACCGAACTTTTTCCAGTGGCGTAGAAGTTAGGGAGAAAAACACCCACTACCCCTTCAAAATCTTCCCCAACTATAACTAAAAAAAAATTTATCGCAGAGAACATAGCTTACTATGAGTAGAAAATTCTCACAAGAGCTGTTTTCCGTACGATAAACGGTTCTGGATATATTCGCAAAAAACGAAATTTTGTTTTCAATTTCAACACTAAGCGTGCATATATGTTAATAGGAACTTTTTTCTCAAAATCAAATTTTCTATCGATTGTTGAAGTTCTGCTTTTAAAACCTGAGACACCCTGTATATTCGGTTTTTCCGCGCTACGAGAGGAAAATTCGTAGAAAATTGAAATCTGGATAGTAAATTCCTATGGTATATTTAATGTCGAAACTTTTTTGCTAAAATGCATAGTTTTAAAGCTATTAACGTTTTTTGGCCGAAAAACATGGAAAATTGTATATATATATAAATAGAGACATTTTCCTACATTAGAGGTTTTCTCTCACTATTTTTTTCGTCAACTACGCAAAATTTCCTAACTTTCTATACTCTCAAACCAAAAGTCGGAAAAAAAGTCCCACTTTTGGTAAAATGAAAAAATAGTAATAGTTAGTCTCTTTAGTCGGAAAGAAAAATTCAGTTTAACTCCCATGAATTCACACGAAAATACAAAGAATAATTATAACGAATTTGCGTTTACGTTTACCTTCACTTTTTTCTATGGTAATGAAAATATCGAGTAAATAGTCAAGGAGGTGGCAAATGGAAAACAAAATTACGAAAAAAGACTTTATTCTGAATATTCATAATATTACGTTGACATAGTAAAATAAAATTTAACACTTATAATAACCTAGAGGCATTGGATTTGGTTTGTACAAATTGATTCATTCCTTCTGATATTATTTTTAAAGCTTGAAGATCGTTGTTTACAATATTTATCAAGTGTGATATACCGCCTTGCTCCATTTGCAAAAACTGTTTAATGTCTTCTTCAACTTGAGGATCTACTTTGTAATGTTCATTGGACGCCCAAGTGGTATTGCCGACTGTTTTAACGCAAGATACAAGCTCGTTCAGTTGACCCTGTAAGCAAAATAATTTCTTGGCTTATTTTCATCTAGTTTCACTGTCATTATAGTACGTAAACTGCTAGATTTTTGAAAAAAAATTGATCGTAGAAGCGGTTACTTTATGGTAATGTATCATTATGATTAAATGAAACAACAATTACTTTGTTTTTATACCACTTCTAATATTAACATGAAAAGTAACTATAGGAACCTCCAAGTCTCCAAATGTGACACCACGATTAGTGGCTCTGTGAAAAACGGATGTCAACAAGGGGGAGTACTCTTACCTACCATCTAGAACATAGTGGTCGATGATGAATTAAGGAAAGTAGCCAACCTAGGATGTCACGTGATCGGGTACACCGACGACATACTCATAATCGTCAGAAAAATTTCTAAACACTCTTTGAACCGAATACAATCAGCCCTGACTGCACTGGATTAATGGTGCAGCGATGAAGGGTTGAAGATTAACCCTAAGAAAACAGAAATTGCAGTTTTGACTAGGAAGTACAAAACAGTACACACCAGAGAACTGACCATAGCAGGTCAGGTAATTAAAATAAGCGACCAAGCTAAATACTTAGGACATATCTTAAACAAGAAACTACAGCTAGAACAACAATGCCGAAAATTCACTGCGGCATTCTGGTTGTGCAGATGGGCTTTGGCCACAATTGGAGTCTCTTCCCAAACACCATAATGTGGATCTTCGAAGCCATCCTTAAACCGAGATTGACATACGCCTTGGTGTTGTGGTGGATAGGACAGAGCTCAGAACGACCAAATCAATCCTCGAGCATCTGAGGAAGCTCATCCTAGGTGCTGCCACGGGACATACCCTCCAGAGAAGATTGGTGTTAAGCAATAACCAATCAGCTCTGCCAATCTATGGTTAAATCTGGTTTACTGTATATGCACAGACAGACAATGCAGCCCTTGCTGCGCTGGGTAGTGTGAGAATAACATCGAAGCTGCTGTGGGAGTGCATCTTAGCGATTCGTCTATGTGTAGGTGGTGCAAACGGAAAAAAACGAAACATCAATGCACATTCTGTGCAAATGCGAAACACTGAACTTCCCAAGACGCAGAGCACTCTCGGTAGATCTATGCAACACCGAGGAGATCCAGAAACTAGATTGTGCTAAGCTTTTTCAGGGCATTAACCACCTACCCGCTTCCGACTGGAAGTTGAGTAGGTGGCTATTTGTCCAGCTAGGACAACCGGTGAACACTCTGGAGTGGGAACCGATCCCGTCTACCCCGGAAGCTAGACGAAGATCCTTGAGTGGGAACCGCTTTACTAGCACGAAGTTTAAATAATATATCAGGAAACCTCTTTAGCTTCCCCTGGGGGAGAATGGTAAACACTGTCGGGCGGGAACCGCCCCTCTGGCAGATAGGTGAACACTCGTGGGTGTGTTAGTCTTTTGAAATCCCAGAATCATTCTAGTTCGAGATGAAGACTGTAGTGGTCGATATGCAAAGCTTCCACATCTCTTCACCCACATATATAGTCAAGGAACTTAATTTGTTGGATCGTGAGAAAAAGTTGGAGAGATATTTTCTATTCAAACCGTTGAAGCAACTCTCTAAGATTTAGATGAAGAGAATATTCAACGGCGAAAAATATCATGGTATTCCGTATAACTCTGAATATCAGGAATATGATCAAATGGAGGAAAATCTGATATAAATGGGAAAAATGTGAATTTTGTCGCAACTATAGCTTTGTAGGTATTAAGTGAAAGAACTCGACTTGTAGAGTGCAAAATTGATACATGTCGATCTATGAGGCGTCAACTGTCGTTCTATGAACTGACTTGTCATAACTATAACACCATCTATCTTTCATAGTGGTAGTCATTATATGATGTTACAGGTGGTCCAATCAATGAGCAGGCATTGAGCTGTCAACCAATCAAAATATGAGTAGGGTTGGTATTAAAAGGCACGAGACCGGGAAACAATTCTATATGATGTTGTATTAGATCTCAACGATCAGTTTCAAAATACGACCAGCATAAGCTTGAAAAATCACAATTTGGTTATATCTGATATCGGAGGAAATTTTGAATAATTCACTTCCACGGTTACTTCTAGACGGATGACGAACAAAGTGCAAAATGTGACAGTAACATCAAGTCAAGTGTTGAAGAGGCAACGATAGCATAATTCTTCAAAAATACAAAATTGAATGGACAATTTCAGTTCAATGTATTGAAGGGACGCGAATAATTCTTATTCCTAGGAACTAGAAAAGGCTATAACATCGAAAACAATATCACATATAAATCTAGACTGAGACCAATTCACGAACAAACCACGTTCATGAAAGCATACCAAGGCATCATCCAAATGACACCAATTTCTCAGTCTAGGAAAAACACTTCTTTCATTATCGAGGATGCTCCGCATCCATACATTCAGTCAACACCTTCCTAGACAAAGTGAGTCAAAACATATTAATCAAAATGTAAGGCTCCTAAATTTCACACCTGATAACTTTTGAAATCAGAGATATCAAAAACTTTCAATTATCGCTCGAAAAGCACATCGTGGTATCAAATTTTGACCAGCCAGTTTTTAATTTTTCCATTTTTGTTAGTATAAAAAGATAGCTAAATAGATTGAAGAAAATAATTTATAATCAATAAAATATATGGAAAAAAGGTACTACCTTGAATTCTGTGGGCGTGTTCAAATGAGCATTCAAAGTCTCTAATCTTCCTTTCAGCATTTCTTCTTCAGGTTGGATGGTGAGGCCCATCTTTCTTGTGCATTCTTGTTTAACCAAAATCTGCGAACAAAATGTTTCAATCAGCAATCAAAAACAGACTTGGCCACTGTTCATACTCACACGTAATATTCTGTGCTGCAACTGGAGAAATTTTTGTTTCAGATCTGTGATCTGGGCGATCGATGCCGAGTGCTTCTTCCTCAATTCCGATATGTCTTCTGAGACTCTTTGGAGAAACGCCCTGTGTAAACCGCATTCGTATTCTTGGTTGTGCATCCTATTTTTCAGATCGGGAAACCCGTTTATGGCGATCGGCATGTACTTCTTTGAATTCGGGTTGTCGGCTTTAGCGGCTTCCCACATCTGAGGTTGTACCCCTGTGTGAAGATAGAAAATGTCTTTAGAATCAAGAAACAGTCAGAATGAAATTAATTGTAGAATGAGAAAACTAAGGATTCAATTATCATTGGAATCAACTTAGAGCCTAAACCCAACAAGTTATTAACGAACCGCCTTTTATTATTCTTTGTCTACACGAGAGGGAAACCTATTTTTGATTTGATAAAGGAAAGAGACAAATGGTATAGGGAATTTATGAGTAGTGTTGGTATTGATAGAGAAAACAAATAGTACCTATTTAGAAAACGAAGAAATGAAGTGGTTCAGTTATTTAAAAATAAAAAACCGAATATTACTACGAAAAAATAGACAGGTTTAAGAACAATGGGCTGCAAATGTGGAAAACACTTGAAAAACTAGTTGATACAAAGTTTCGGAAGTTTCCTAAATATATTAAATAATTTTAATGAATATATTGTTAACAGTATTGCCAAAATCATCTTGATGATGACCGATCATGGTGTAATAGTAATTTTAACATATATCCCGAATTATCAGAGTTCAAAACTATAACACTTAGCGAATTGAGCAATATTATTTCCGCACTAGATAATAAGTACAGCTTGAATGAGATCCTCAATGCTAAAATCTTGAAAAGCATATTTGAATCTATTGGTCATGTCATCTTAAATCTCAGAAATTCCAGATTTTTTTAAAGTTACCACTATTGTTCCAATTGCCAAAATTACTAACACAGTTCTTGCAAGCGAATTTAGACCTGTCAATACATTACCACCTATAGAAAAAATTTTGGAAATTGTAGTTTATAATCAATTATTATAGCACATCGCTAGTAATGATATTGTGGTTTTCGTAAAAAGCATTCGTGTGAAGCAGGATTGCCAATTTCTATAACTAAGTTTAAAAATGACATAGATGATGGCAAATATGTCGTGGCGGTTTTCGTGTATCTTAAGAGCCTTTGAGACCATCAACCGAAATATACTATTAACTAAATTATATCAATATGACTTCGAGGCAAAGCACTCAAATGGTTCGAAAGTTGCTTGCAGGGGAGAAAGCAGAGAGTCAGAGTTAGGTATTCAACATCACGTGAAATTTGCAATAATTTTGGGGTGCCACAGGGAAGTTTATTAGGTCCTCTCCTCTTCATATCATATCTAAATTATATTGATCTTTTCGTAAACTGTGAATTCATACATTTATTTGCGGACGACACATTATTATACAAAAGAAGAATAATGTTTTAATAAGTGTAAGCTCAACAACAACAACAAGCTTAAACTGAATGTCCCCAAAACCGAGGCAATGATTATGTCAACTAAATACAAATATACACAGATAAATGCGAATGACATAGATATTTCGATTAATAATGAGCAAATTGAAATCGTAACAACTGTCAAGTATCTTGGGTTTCAGTTGGATAATCTACTTTCTTTGGACGCACACTTCATGTATGTTACTAATAAAATTTCAAAAAACTACTTTTTCTCAAGAATTGTAAGCAATTATCTATTAATTCAAGAATCACAGTATATCGGTCAATCTTACTACCTCATTTCGGACATACCTGGTGGAGGTTTAGATAAGTATTCTTCCATTTCGGCCTTCGACGGACTAACGTAAGCTGTGATGGACGTCACACCAACATTGGTGAGTTGTTGTTTCTGAGTTGGGTTATTTAGAAATGCGGCCAGATCAGAAGCTGGTATCGTCCTATTATTTCCAGTTACACCTTTCTCTAATACCAAAATTCTAACGTCAGTTTGAGTATCATTAATCGACCTTATATGATCAATCACTACAGTTAAGTTCGGTTTGTTGCCCAAGATTGAGCTAATGCCGTTGAAAAGTATTTCCCTGTTAGATCTACAACAAATACAAAAACAACGGATTATAAGTCTACTAATTATTATGTTGCATCAAATAGAGTTAGCAAATTATTTTCAATTGTCCGAAAATTTGTTATTTTCTCTCCGACCACCATTCGAGAATAATATGTTAATAATTATGGGAAAGTTTCAGTGAACGTGGAAAATCATATTTACAAAACACGAAGTATTAGCATGTGGGGAAATACTTTGGCGATGTACAGTTCGTTCTTGCAAGGCGAAAGTTTATACTGTGGGTCCAGCAAATCTAATTACGCTTAGTGAAATACAATATAGTCATGAAAAATATGTTAAACATACAGATAATTAGTGCTACGGATTTTCCATTCTCCTTCTTCAGATTCGGGTTAAGCGGACCAAAAACCCCACCGATAACAAATTTCAGAAACTTTGGATTGACAGAGCCCGAGACATTCCATTTGTTAATTGAAAATGGTTTTCCATTATTTATTAATAGTAATAATCACGAGCCCCCCTTGTTAATTGATTAACGATGTGTAAGCCATTCTGAACACGATGTAAAAAGAATTTTGCATTTTTCTGCGATCTATAATATTTTGGTAATAACCCCTATTTTTTCACACTTTTGACTAGACTATATTATATTTCTACACCTGTATTGTACCTTACCTGATTTCCGATTCTTTCTTGTTAAACGATAATTTAACAAGTCCTTCACAATTATCGGAATCGATGATTATATTATAACCGGCGCCTATAAACCGATAGAATGGATTGACACAGTTGTACTGTGAGAACTGATTTGGTCCAAAATAGCCCTTGCCCGTTCCCCAACTGGCTTGTAGGATATTCCATTTCTTCAAAATATCGTCTCTTTCGTCGTTGAAAATAGAAACTCCATAAAACGAGGTGATTGTTTGTTGAAGTTGTGCATCGGCAGAAGGACCTATAAAATCGAATCAATAGAATTATTATGTTGTAAATTATGAAATTTTGGTACACTTTTTAGTCTCTACAGGCATCATATATTTTATCCGGGGGAACTACCGGGATATCAAAAATTATCTTGATCAAGGGTGGTTGTGGAATCTAAAACGTGTGTCTTACTTTACGTTTGAAATAATTACGTCACTGTCACACTGACATCATCAATAACCTACAAATTTCATACCTATTTATTTCAGTTGTGAAACAATAATGAACTACAAATTATGAAATAATTATGTGAACTTTGAACCTTTTCAAAGGTCGTGATAGCCACAATCCGGGTCAAAAACCGTTTTGAAATAGTTAAATCGAATGACGTTCACGTGAGAAGCCCGTAGCACGCGAGTTAGAAAAGTGCAAACTGGTTGTACCTAATACGGCTTTACAACGACTTTTCGCGTGCCGTTTTCGCTCCATGTAGTTAGATTTAGTTTCGGACCGTGCCCGACGGCCCTTCTTTTTTCGATAAATGTCCATTAAATAGGAAAATTTAATTAAAACAGTTTGGAGCTATTCTCAGATCTCAGCTACGTGCAACATACCAAAGGGAATTTTCTCGTGACTAAAATATACACGAAGCGGGTAAAAGCTAGCGGCCCATAGCCAAAAACACTTTATTACAACTGTCGCCGGTCGCACGGGGCAAGAAACGGCCCCAAATTAACAAGACCGAGGTTCCTCGAGGCATATGTCAAAATGATTTCGTTCGTAGCTAATTACATAGGACATCTGGCGTTCATGCAATTATGTTTTTAGATAATTCGAACCTTCTAATTTCGATAGGCCTCGTGAAAATCCCGGAGTCCAAAGCGCTAAAGACTTCTGAGTGTTACAATATTCGTATAAAATTGGGAAATTTGGCACTTTTAGAAACTTCAAATTAATTATGACATAATTATTTCAAACGTAAAGTAAGACACACGTTCTAGATTCCACAACCACCCTTGACCAAGATAATTTTTGATATACTAGTACTTTCAGCGTCGTATAGTATGTTTGCTCAAAATACACTATAGTCCAGTCAAGATAGGTGTTTTCTGGAATAATAGAACTCTCTTATTTCGGCAAACAAACTATACCAAAGTGTAGGTTTTGGAATCCGAAAATATATGTCACCAGTCCGGAAGTCAAATGGTGGTGGGAAAATTGTTTCCAATTTTCCATAGATTTTCCACTTTTCCGATCAATTTAATTTATTTACAACGTATTATTTAGTTTTTCCCATCTATGTGGAAAGTCTTTGGAAAATTGAAAACTGATATCATAATTTTATGGAAATGTGGCTGCTGAACAACTTCTATTTACAGCATTTTTTGATAAAATGAACAGTTTTGAAATATAGAGAAATTTTGTCAAAAAAAAAGAAGAAAACACTGCATGAAAATATACGAAAATATGTGAAAATAGGGGTTATTTTTGGAAAATTTATGTTGACTATCACTTTATACATTGATATGTATGTTCTACCATATCAAACCAACAATATTTTCACGTCTTATTAAAAGCAAATGAGGTGCAACTAAGGACTTAGTTTACTTCTGACAACCCCGTGTAAACAGAAAGTCCTTATATATGTCCTAAAGACTAAATAACATTTTTGTTTTACTGTACGAGTGACGAGCTGCAACACAGTCTGGCTTGAGACGTCACGCTCAAGCGTTCAGGCCTTACTGTAGAGGTATTGGTACGATCCTGTATAAAAAAATAACTCACCTGTAGGTACCGCTTGAGCAGATTTCGCCCCAAACGAGGATGTATAAAGATTTTGTGATATTCCAGACGGACCGAATGCAGTTTGACCAAAACCGGTTCCAGTACCGAATGCGGAAAACCCAGAGGTTCCCGTCGAAGTAGTTCCAAACCCGCCGGTTCCCGTTCCGGTTCCAAAACCGCCGAATAAAGAAGGGGTCGACGTCGGGTTAGTACCAAACAATCCTGTACCAGAAGCTGTATTAGTCGAACCGAACAAACCGGTCGTTCCGGTACCGAACGGGGCGCCAAACAAGGAAGAAGCTGTAGTTGTCGTCGTATTACCGAAGAGACTGGGAGCGGCCGTACTCGCGGTACCTCCGAAAAGATTCGTAGCCGGGGCAGTATTACCGAACAGGGTACCAGATGCGGGCGTAGAGAATAAGCTCGGGGCAGTTGAAGTGGTGGCTCCGAACAAGCTCGGTTTTGCGGGGGTGGAACCAAACAATCCGGCGCCCCCTGGTGTACTTGTAGCCCCGAATGAGCTACCGAATCCTGGAGCAGGTGTAGCCGTAGCTCCGAAACTACTTCCGAATCCGGCAGTTGAGCTGATCGGGGCCCCAAAAGACGTACCAAATGTGGGTGCGACGCTACCTATCGCCGGCGTTCCGAATGACGAACCGAAACCCGTTGGTTGGGCAGTTGCGCCAAAGCCTGTTGGCTGGGTGGTGGCGCCAAAGCCTGTTTGCTGGGTGGTGGCCCCAAAACCTGTTGATTGGGTGGCACCGCCGAATCCGGTTTGTTGGGTATTTGCTCCAAAACCTGTTGGTTGTGTGGTAGCTCCGAATCCTGTTTGTTGCGTGTTTGCGCCGAAACCTGTTTGTTGCGCGTTTGCGCCAAAACCTGTTGGTTGGGAGGTTGCGCCGAAAGCAGTAGCTTGTGCGGGAGTGCCGAAAGCGGATGCCTGCTGGTTGGCACCGAATGTAGATCCAAATCCGAAGCCCCCTGATGACGTTGTAGCTGGGGTTCCAAATGGTGCTCCGAATCCAGTAGCTGTAAAGTCAAAAACATGATGTGTAAAATTGATTTTCGATATATTCAATATGGTAAATAAGTCAGACTAATAAACTATAAAAGAGTTCACACTGTGGATACACTATAACACTATAAATAAGAAACAATTACCCTTAAATACCTTAACTGGAGATAAGTCTGAATTCAATAAATTTCTTTTTGGCATATACATTTGCATTCCTTCCAAATTACCTAGATATTTGTTATTATTTTGTTACAAGAACACACATACACACTCACTCTCACCCTCACCCTCCACACTGACACTCACCCTCACACACATACATACACACATACATACACACACACACACACACACACACACACACACACACCATGCCAAAAATAGCTCAAAACGGATACTTTCGCGACAATCCGGAAAACATTTTTTGAACCGATTACACTTCCCTTACACTATATATAATTTGAATCAAATTCAAAATTCCTCCAACCCTGATATAAATATTGTTGAAGAAGGAATAATTAATAAAAATATTATTAAATTTCTATTAAAACTAAAATTAAAACGAATTAACAAATATACTCCTGCTTTTACTAATGTCAAAGAATGAGCTTGAGAAGAAACAGGTGTTGGGGCAGCTACCGCTGCAGAAAGTCAGAAAGAAAAGAAATTTGATCTCTTTTTGTTATTGATGCTAAAATAACTATGAGTGAAATTAACTTTATTTCATCATCTAATTTCATTAAATCAACATAAAAATAAATTTTCAACTTCCATAATTTAATATTCAAGCAATTGATATTGATAATGAAACATCTCCTAGTCAAATCGATAAAGCGGTTAATATTCCACCATGAAAAGATTTATTATTTTGATAATAAATTACTAAACAATAAGATACTAATCCTAACCCATCTCATCCTAATAAAATTCTAATTAAACTAGAAGAATAAACTAATAATATTATACATGATACAAATAAAACTACTAATAAAATAAATCGATTTAAATAATTTTTAATAATGATATTCAATCAATTAATATTAATATATAAAAATTACTTTTAATAAATATAATAAAATTAAATTCTAAGAAATAAACTATATTATTTCATACAAAATTTAAAGATTAAAAATAAAATAATAAAACTGAAACAAAATATTAAAAAACATTATACAAATAATTCAAGATAAAAATTATAGCTTACTCAAGTAAGAAAATAAATCTCTTTTTGAAATTAATAAATTGAAAGGAAATCAATGAAGAAATAATAATAAAAATTCACGAATATTATTAAATCAAAAAGAAAACAGACGAGAATAAAATATTCCATGTTGAGACAAAGGATATAAAAAAGAGAATATACAGACAAATATAATAATATTAATAAGAATATAAATATATAAGAATAATTAACTAAACTATTAATAATAAAAATTTCTCCTAATAAATTTAAAGACGGAGGAGCAGCTATATTTGCAACACAAAATAAAAACCACCATATATTGGTAAAGAAGGCATAATATTAATTAAACCTTTGTTTAAATAAAGACTTCGACTTCTAATTCGTCCATATAAAATATATTCTAAAACAAAAAGACTAGAAGAACATAACATTTTTCGCGAAAAAATTGCAAACATCTTATCCCATCATAACCTGACCATCAGCTTCAAACCCCCAAACAAATTATCTCATATTCTGTTCAATGCGAAAGATAAAACTGACAAATTTAAAAGACCCGGAGTTTATAAACTAACTTGTTCAGAGTGTGATAGTTTTTACATAGGTAGATCTTGCCGTAACATAGCAGTTAGATATAAAGAACATTTTCGTTCCTTTAAAAATAATAAAACCGATTCTTCATTTGCAAATCATATTTTAGAAACAGGCCATACCTTTCCTAATTTGAATAATGTCCAAATTTTACATAGTCAAGATAAAACTTCAAAACTAAATATATTAGAGTCAATGGAAATTTTCAAAGGAATGAAGATGTATGATAATAAGATCCTAAACGATCAACTAGATTTATATTACACTAATCTCTTCAATGTATTAATAACCTGATTGTAGTATTTAAAGTCTGTTAGTAAATATACCCGCACCACTAATGTCCTCACGGAATTACCTAATCACCTTACCCCTCTCTGGTTTTTCCTAGAACTATTTCCTATAGCCATAAAATTTGTTTGAAATCCTTCTTTAACCTATATATAGTTGATTTAATATTTGTTAAATTCATTTTTCGTCTGAAGATGACACGTTTAGTGTTGAAACTATAGTAACGACTATATTAAATATCAGTGATAGTAAAACAAAGTAGATTTATTTATTATTTCCTTAAAATGATAAACTATCACAAAGTAACTGCTTCCACAATTGAATTTTTAATTCAGCGAAGTTGTTCTTAACGAATTATTTACAGTTCCTACTTAAACATATTGTTGACTCTCAAACCAAATTGGTGTGATCAAACGATTTATTCTGATAAGACAGCTGTATTAAAATTTCAGCGTGATGTATAATATATTTATCGCGGTTTGCTCCGACAAAAAGTATATGTTACATCCACATAACGTAATCTTACTAGAAACAAGATTATCACATATTGTAACGAAGCTCTAAAATATCGAATAATTATTTAATGGGAAACACGTAGATTACTTGTAAATTTTGGATTTCGTTTATATTAGTATTTCAAATTGATAATTCCGAATTAATATATTGTTGTATAGGAAGATAGATAGTACCGGGCATTGACATCCTTGTAGTTTAAGTGTCAGATTTGCATACGGTTCCATTCATAAGTCGCGTATATTTTGATTTCATTAATAAACGTGCATATTTCGTGTCGACAAAAGATATCGGAACAGATGTAATCATAAAAACGGCACAAAATCGAGGAGCTGGTGAACCATCATGAGCGCGAAATGGGCAAAAAAGGGCTCGGCTGGAGCTGGTGTAGGTGACTTGACCTGAACCTCGATTGATATAAAAGAACGCCTCGCAAGCCTTGAATTGAATCATTATTGTCAGTGAGACATTGAGAAAAGATAGCCGAGATCAAGAAATAAGTGCTCCGCCAGAAGAATTAGAATTGGCGGATGAAAAGCCGTTTTAATAACACTTATATGAATATTTGTTGGCAAGGCCATAATGTTTGGACCGCGTTTTTAACAATTATTGGTTTCTGAGCTTCCTTGCGCTTCCCCCAGGTCGGGATAAATTATTACTATACAGAGAAAGTGAAATATCAATGTATGTTCAAGCTATAAATAAATTATTGGGAAGTTCCGTGTTTATCTAAAAACTTTCTGCAATATCAAATAAGTCGTCAGGAAGTAACCAAGTATTAATTGCAATTAAAGCCTGCAATTTTAATACTGCTCAGTCTGCCCTATTGACCCCTGGTTACTCACTTCACTGAGACTACCATGGGACAAGGCTATCCGTAGATTGCCCAGTGATACGCTTTGTGGTAAGGGCCCTAGCAGAAGCCCTTAACGAGGAGTACACCCTGACAAAAATCTGGCGCCCGAGAAACCAACATAAAAGTCAATCGGATTCAGATCTGGTAGACTTGAAGGAGTATTGAAGCCGTAGAAAGTAATTATCGCCAAAAGTAGCAAGCTACGTCACAATACTATAACATAATATATTGGAAGTGAAATAAAATATAAATTCACACGAAAATGTCAGCCAAAATAAGTACGAAATAATCACCCTTATCCACGAAAAATAAAATACTAAATGAATAATCTGTTCAAGCAATATCAGAAGGTTTACTCCCATAAAGCTGTAAATGAGAATTTCGGCTTTATTTAAGTTCACCCAGATCAATAATTATTCCGTTATCTCACCAAGACTAGCCTAAAGGGACATATCCATTACAAATTTATTATGAGGAATGTCAAAGGAGGGTGATACGGAATAATATGTAACCAAGTAGATCATTGCTAGGTTAAACAAGCCTTAGAGGACGCTATAAACCATTGTGACAATTAACTTGACAAATTACATACGGATTAAAGACAAGAGAAAGATTATCTAATTTAGATCCGAGCAAGAAAAATCGATCTTGTGTGGTCACGCGGATTAGTCGATATTCTTATAATTATTGAAAAGTGTCATCGATCAGAGAAATATACACGTCTACTACAAGGTTTAGATATAATTAGACATCAAATTATCAGATTCACTGTCTATAATAATCCTTCAATATATTCAATTAATAAAAGATGAAGGAATGGAAATAATTCGACTCATCGCATGTAAGGTCCAACACAAGATGAGATCCTGTCGATTTCCGTTGTCTGGCTATTGCATCCGGTGACACTAAGGCCTGATGGTCCATTGTATCTCGCCTTTGTTTTGTTTCTTTACGGTATCCACTCGAGTATTTTTGTACCTTGTACGAATTTGTACAAGTCCTTTAATGGTTGGGAAATGAATAATAAAATTACTTAATATATTCACACGGAATTGTAATTCATAGGGGGAAGAACCACTAAACATGTTCATATATTGTATAGTAGTCATATTATGATGTCTCGAGAACATTCTTACATTATTTCTTAGAATTAAAAACAGCCATTGACCACAACCCAGACAAAATATAAAACATCTTCATGATGCAATCCGATATCATGCAGGAAATGAATCGAGCGCATGAGAATGATAAAAAACCATATAAAAAATAATTTAAAGATTCCTCGAAGTGAAGGAATTGGGTTCTCATTTTCTGATGAAATGGAGAGAGAGAGAAAGCGAGAAGAAAACCAATCTCCCATTACTCATAATCGCGATATACACACCGAAAAATTGCGGTAGTATGTATAATATTCAAAGAATTTTTTGTATATAAACATCGTTAGTTGATATACGGATAGCGAATAACAATATCAACATTAGTGAACTGATAACGGTACAATTTTAAGTAGTTTCAATTGTTTTTACGAAACAATAGTTAGTGTACCCATAACTATAGTCATAGAAGATATCACTAAGGTAAATAAATTTATAATGTATAGATGTGAATATACAAAAAAATTTTACGATCACATTACTTTGTTGATCAATACTTTTAACATTATCAAGCTTTCTACAGCGAAATATACGTGGCTAACAGTTGTACATCTTCATACTTTTGCAGTTGGCAACTTTTTCAAGAATATCTTCAGAGCTGTGAAATAAGCTAGGTTCAATTTTTTTAAACAATTTTTTCATTTGATCCGCTACTCTTTTTCATCTTAGTAACCAGTTGTTCGGAATCGCCCCCGATGCCTTTTTTTCATCTTCATACTTGCAGTTACCACGCTTTTCCATATGATTGGTAAAAATATCTTCAATGGGGTGACATTTTTTCTGCTACATTGTTCCTCGTGATCGTCACCGTTTCCTTCTGTCTTTCATCTTCATACATTTGCAGTTAGCGCGTTTTTCCAGATGATTGATAAAAATATCTTCAACGGGATGAGATAAGCTACATTATTTTTTTAACAATTCTTTCATTTGTTCCATCTTTATAATTAGGTCTTCGTGTTCGTCCTTGTTACCTTTTTGTTACATGTTCATACGTTTGCAGTTTGCGCGCTTCTCTAGATGATTGTTAAAAATATCCCCAACGGGGTGAAATAAGGTAGATTTTAACAATTCTTTCATTTGTTCCCCTACATTGTTCCATCTTTATAATTAGGTCTTCGTGTTTGTCCTTGTTGCCTTTTTCTTTCATGTTCATACGTTTGCAGTTTGCGCGCTTCTCCAGATGATTGTTAAAAATATCCCCAACGGGGTGAAATAAGGTAGATTTTAATAATTCTTTCATTTGTTCCCCTACATTGCTCCATCTTTATAATTAGGTCTTCGTGTTTGTCCTTGTTGCCTTTTTATTTCATGTTCATACGTTCGCACTTTGCGCGCTTCTCCAGATGATTGTTAAAAATATCCCCAGCGGGGTGGAATAAGGTAGATTTTAACAATTCTTTCATTTGTTCCATCTTTATAATTAGGTCTTCGTGTTTGTCTTTGTTACCTTTTTATTTCATGTTGATACGTTTGCAGTTTGCTCGCATGATTGTTAAGAATATCGCCAAAGGGGTGAAATAAGGTAGATTTTAACAATTCTTTCATTTGTTCCCCTACATTGTTCCATCTTTATAATTAGGTCTTCGTGTTTGTCCTTGTTACCTTTTTATTTCATGTTCATACGTTTGCAGTTTGCGCGCTTCTCCAGATGATTGTTAAAAATATTCCCAATGGGGTGAAATAAGGTAAATTTTTTTAACAATTCTTTCATTTGTTCCCCTACATTGTTCCATTTCTATAATTAGATCTCCGTGTTTGTCCTTGTTGCCTTTTCTTTCATGTTTATACTTTTCAGTTTGCGCGCTTCTCCAGATGATTGTTAAATATATTCCCAACGGGGTGAAATAAGGTAGATTTTTAAAACAATTCTTTCATTTGTTCCCCTACATTGTTCTATCTTTATAATTAGGTCTTCGTGTTTGTCCTTGTTGCCTTTTTCTTTCATGTTCATACGTTTGCAGTTTGCGCGCTTCCCCAGATGATTGTTAAAAATATCCCCAATGGGGTGAAACAAGGTAGATATTTCAAACAATTCTTTCATTTGTTCCCCTACATTGTTCTATTTTTATAATTAGGTCATCGTGTTTGTCCTTGTTGCCTTTTTCTTTCATGCTCATACGTTTGCAGTTTGCGCGCTTTTCCAGATGTGTTTTAAAAATATCTTGAACAGGGTGAAATAAGCTAGATTATTTTTTTTTTAAACAATTCTTCCGTTTGTTCCGCTACATTGTTTCATCTTTGTAACTAGTTCTTCGTTATCGTCCCCGTTGCCTTTTTTTCTTTCGTCTCCATACTTAAACTAGTTTTGATTCAGATTCTTGTGAAAAATTGTGGTAATTTGAGAGTAGTTAACTAACAACCTGTATCATGTTCAGAACAAAATACTCGAGAGTAACGTTTCATTAACAAATTCTATTAATAATATGATAATTTTGGTACTTACGTTAGCTTTTGTTTTTATAGATATAGAAAACTGCAGGCATGGCACCCAACACCATCGATGACCCAGGAACGACCAAACCAAATCTGCTGCAACATTCGATCGATTCATTGATGAATATTTCTCTCTTCAATACCACGATGAGAACTGTAACTACAACTGATAATGTTTCAAGCCAATCTGTCACAGGAGCTCAGAACACGACTTTGACTCATCTTATATCTTCAACAACTACAGACATGGCAACCAGCTTCATCGCAGACCCAGAATACACCGATACAAATCTGCTGCAACATTCGATCGATTTATTGACGAATAATTCTTCTCTCTTCAATACCGCAATAAGAGCTGTAACTACAACTGATAATGTTTCAAGCCAATCTGTTACAGGAGCTCAGAACACTACTTTGACTGAACATATATCTTCAACAACTACAGAAATGGCAACCAGCATCATCGATGACCCAGGAACGACCAAACCAAATCTGCTGCAACATTCGATCGATTCATTGATGAATAATATTTCTCTCTTCAATACCACGATGAGAACTGTAACTACAACTGATAATGTTTCAAGCCAATCTGTCACAGGAGCTCAGAACACGACTTTGACTGAACTTATATCTTCAACAACTACAGACATGGCAACCAGCTTCATCGCAGACCCAGAATACACCGATTCAAATCTGCTGCAACATTCGATCGATTTATTGACGAATAATTCTTCTCTCTTCAATACCGCAATAAGAGCTGTAACTACAACTGATAATGTTTCAAGCCAATCTGTTACAGGAGCTCAGAACACTACTTTGACTGAACTTATATCTTCAACAACTACAGAAATGGCAACCAGCATCATCGCAGACCCAGAAACGACGAAACCAAATCTGCTGCAACATTCGATCGATTCATTGACGAATAATTCTTCTCTCTTCAATACCGCAATAAGAGCTGTAACTACAACTGATAATGTTTCAAGCCAATCTGTCACAGAAGCTCAGAACACTACTTTGACTGAACTTATATCTTCAACAACTACAGACATGGCAACCAGCTTCATCGCAGACCCAGAATACACCAATTCAAATCTGCTGCAACATTCGATCGATTCATTGACGAATAATTCTTCTCTCTTCAATACCGCAATAAGAGCTGTAACTACAACTGATAATGTTTCAAGCCAATCTGTCACAGAAGCTCAGAACACGACTTTCACTGAACTTATATCTTCAACAACTACTGACATGGCAACCAGCTTCATCGCAGACCCAGAATACACCGATTCAAATCTGCTGCAACATTCGATCGATTCATTGACGAATAATTCTTCTCTCTTCAATACCGCAATAAGAGCTGTAACTACAACTGATAATGTTTCAAGCCAATCTGTCACAGAAGCTCAGAACACTACTTTGACTGAACTTATATCTTCAACAACTACAGAAATGGCAACCAGCATCATCGCAGACCCAGATAGGACGAAACCAAATCTGCTGCAACATTCGATCGATTCATTGACGAATCCAATTGAAATATTTACCAACAACTCTCCTCTGTTCAGTAACAAAACAGAAAGTTTATATCTGAACACTGGTATTCCAGAAATTGTTTCTCGATATAACCAAAGCATATTTACTACAACCGAAGATTTGACAATCAACACCTTAAACTCTACATTTTTTGGAACATTAAGCGATGGCACAACCGAGAATCCTGCAGTTTTCACCACAACAGAAAGCGTAATTACGACACTTCATCCAATTACTGGCCATACATCTACAAAAACTCTTACAAGTGAAATCACACAAATATTAACCAACACCACAAGCTATTCAGGCCTACACAAACAAAGAAACGATGCATTTATCATTCTTGGTATTATCTTAGCAATTTCGTTGATCACCATCGTTTCAATCATTCTATATAGGAAGTACAAAGCTGGCGCTTTCAGATTTAGATCCAGGACTTATTACGTGACACAATACGTTGAAGAGATTCGTGCTTCTAAGTGTCATATATCACCTGAAGACAACTCATGTACGAGGGTTCAGGTCTAGACTACATTGGTATTACCCATGTTTGCAGAATTTCAAGTTAGTTCACAAAAACATACAACTACTATAAAATGTATATTACTATAAGCACATTAGCGGTAATATTTAATATTGAATTATATTCCATTACTTAAAACTTTTAATTGTTGATTAGCCGAGTCATAAATTACTATAAATTCAATGAAAATAGTTTCAAATATGGGTCCTCTAGTCAATCAAGTAGGGAACATCAGTGAAGAGAGATTCAACATAGAAACTGACAATAAATTTTGTATGAAACTGTCGGAAAAGTAAGAAAATTCTTTTTTTATGTATTGAAATTTTTGGTCAATAAAGCATGTATTCAAATACAAAAAAAAACCTATATAAAACATCCTTCAATACAGTTTTTGGGGCATAAAAAATGTAGGACAGCTTTGAAAGTTTCGAACCTCGGAAAATGTGAAAATTTTTCCGGTTAGAAATTTTTTAGGATGATCAAATTCTAGGCTCTATTAGAGTATTTTACGCTAAAGAAAACCTTTCTAGGTTAAGTAGAAGCTGAAATATTGATATAAATGTAGGCCTATCGAAAAAAAAGGGAAACCGTTGGAAAGTGGACAAATTTTATAATCTAAATACAAAAATGCGACATCGTAGGTATCATCATCTCGAGTGCATTGACATAAAAAAAATCAAGTGTAAAATAATGCAGAGGCTTAAATTTCTATACCGCTTATCTGCCGTAATAGTAGATTTCAACTAGTAAATTCAAATTAAATTTTTTTTTTAATTCTTACAACTTAATTAGAATCAAATTAACTAAAAAATTATCATATCAATTTAAAATATTATTATTGCACATTTTTTATAAGTAAATTAAATTATTTCTGGGAAATTATCAAATTAATAGTATATTCAAAAGAATTGAAAAAGTAATCGATGACTTATCATACCTACGTACCTATATTAATTTATTGGCTCAAAATTTCTTATCTGTGTTTTTTCTGAACCTGTAATGATTATTGTATACTTGCATAAACGTATAATGAGTTAAAGTATATTGTATATTCTCTTTAAGTATAATGTTTTGAAGCGTTAAAAGGAAAGGTTTAAAATAATAATTATTCATTGTTATATATATATTGATATTATAAAATATATTGACATTAGTATTGATATTATTAAAAACATACATATATACATTACTAAAAATAATTTATAATAACTTATTGGAAGAACATTACATATATTAATAAAATCTATATTACTTATCAGTATCTAAGGACGTCGAGAACTAAGGGTACGCTTTCTACTTTTAATATTTTTAACATTTTTACTTGTATTTTCATTATCTGTCTCTGTCGTACAATCTGTTGAAGTAGCTACAATATTTTGTTAATCATCACTGTCACAATTTATTTCAGTGCTCGTAATATGATCATAATTGTTATCATCAGATTGTATTTAATTATTTTTTTCTAAATTATTTTAATTTTCGCAGTCATTGTCAACGTTTTCATCATCAAATAAAGTTATATCCGGTTCTACGCAATTCAAACAGTTCTTACCCTCACAATATTTACATAATAAACTACATTTCAACTTTTTTACGTGAACATCTTCCGGAACATCTCATGTTACAAAAACAAGAAATAATGTTTAATAAATTTCAGGCGCAGCTTCTTCAACGGTTCCGGATTTAGGTTTTCATTACCTATCCACCAGAGTTGGACTTGATAATAACATTTCATAATGTGATGCTCTGCTGCGTCATTTGTCGGGGGTAAGCTTTCTAACTGACAAACGGATTTTTTAGTCCTATTTCTAAAACAAACACTACGCAACTCACCTAGTTTTACCTCCTCTGACAGTTTTGGAGCATAAATTTGGCTAATAACATTTTTTCCTATTTCAAAAAATTCATTTTTATCAGGTTCAGTCTTATAAAATTCAAAAATGTCTTTGTTTTGCAAAAATTTGTCATTAAATTTTTTTTCTCTTGATAGTAAAAGGCTGACGTGGTAACAAAAAGTAAAAAAAAATGAGTTAATTTGTTAAACTCTTGGGTACTTACATCTTACCCATGCTTACCTATGGTGCCTACATAACATTTGTCTAAAACAATGTATTTTGAATGTCACGTAAGTTTTGTTCTCAATATTGGTTGATACAATTTAGCAAAAATAAGCAATAAAACATTATGTTCGTGTAAGTTACTTCTGTCCATAATATCTTCAGTACTCCAGTATTTTAATACAAAATTGAGATTAGTTGTAGTTATGGCAAGATTCAACGCAAATAGCTAGATATTATAATCTGAAAAACTCTTTTAAACCTTGAACATGATTGTTTTACGAGATATTTTATTCCTCCTACAAGTCGGAAGGTAGAAATATAAAAAAAAAACATTTCATTGAACGTATTTACAAAATTGAAAACATAACCTAAAATTGTAAATAAATCACTAACCCTTCGCTGGTGTGCTGCCAAAAGCAGACTGCTGTGTATTCCCAAATGAAAAAGCCATAATCACTATAACTGTCTTGAAACTATCACGCAACTATATGAGAAACTGAACACAATAATTCCTAATGAGTAAGTTGAAGTCTTTTTACAATCGACAACATAAACACTTCATCTTCATTTTTTTCATTGAAATTGGAACTACCACAATGCAACTAACCTTCTAATCAGAACCACGGAACATCTAGCCGGTGGCCAAAGTTATAGTAAAGTTATGGAACTAAAGTCTAATTCAGTGGAACTACCCGAAACGATAAGCAGATCGCCCCGAACACAACAACAAGTACTGAATGAGCAGATTCAATTTTTCAATACTCAATAATTACTCAGTAACGATTGTACGATTGTATGTAATGACTTCAACCCTATGTGGCCTATTCATATAGAACAAGTTATTGAAATTATAATTTGTGGCAATATCCTCTGTAGAAAGTATTTGAATAGATCTATAGAACTAATATACTATGTTGTTCTATGGTTTGATCGACATTTAACATTTATATTTCTATTTCATTGTTGATTTGACAGTTGACACATGAGTCTTGGGCCCTGAGTTTGATGTTTAATTAGTATTTAATTTATGTAGATCTAGATTTCCGGCATTTTGTAGTTTAAAGTTTACATTTACATATATATTTTTATTTCCTTGGCCTTACATTTACTGTAAAGTGTAACCATGCACGTTTAGCTTCTATAGGCCGTGAATTTCGTTAATTTATTGGAAAACAAAATTCTGTCTAATCCGGCCTGTTCGATTAGAAACCTAAACAATTGTAGCGATGGCAGACAACAATGGGGAGTTATGCGAGGACGACATCATTATAAACGATCAAGATGGATTGCCAAATGTTCACCCAAATTTAATCCCGGAGGCCGATATCGAAACTCCCGAACATGGAACTGATGATGAGTTCGACGATTTGCCAAGCTCTCTTATAGTTACCAATATTCATGACAGTGTCTTTGATACACCAGGTAAAAAGTTTACTATGTACTTGCAATACTAATTCAAGTATTATATTGTTTTGTATCAAGCCCAAGGTTAAATGGAACTACAAAATGTACTTGTCTCCCAGATTTGCTATAAATAGTAAACAAATTTCTTTTTAATGAACATGAGTAGGTATAGGGCTGTGAATGTTTTGAAATACATTAAGACAAATTAAAGTGCCTATTAATGCTGTGATTAAAACATTACAAAAACATAAACACTACAGAAAATTGATGTATGAATATAGTATGAATTATTATGTTTCATAAGATATAGCCTGCTGCTGAATATGTGAAGCTCTGAAAAGTATTTTATAAAGTATATATAGCTTTGTTCGTGCATTTGTTGTAATTTATCAGAAGAGGTCAGTTTGAAATATCTGGTTGAGAGTAACAACATTATAAACACAACAGAGCATAGGAAATACCTAGAGATGATATAATATTTGAAGGCAATGGTCATAAAGGCCAATAAGAGTACATTGCCTCAGAAAGCTCTATAATTTTCCCTAAGTCTCCTCGAAGCCAATTTAATAATAATACTTGATACAATTTTTTTGCCAGCTATTCCACTACCAGGTTACTAATACTAACATTTTTTTTGCTTCAAAGAGAAACCATCAATCCCAGTGATTGAAGAGAATTATTTCAAGCATTATGTGCATTTCTTATTGTAATCAAATGTTTTCATGAAGTTTCAAAATTTACAATATATTGACTACTCCTTTGTTTAATTCTGCTTCCATTGCTATCTATATGAACAACATTTATCAGAATTAGCATTTTTCAGCTCCATGTCAACATCATTAACTGAATTCTAACTATTTTAGCAATTCCGCTGTTTATAGATACATACCAAGCGAGCAGTTTTTGTGTAACCCCAACACGATCGATTTGCATAGGTATATGATGAGCCAATTAACATTTTCTATTTTTTTCCAAACATGCTTATGTTTATCTTAAAAACTAGAGGAAATTAAAAGACTTTTTTTTGCGGAGGTGAAGAAAACCGTTTATGGGGAGGTTATGAGCCTTTGAATCTCAAGGTCTACTGTGAGAATCACCATTTCAGGTATACTCAACTAAAAACTTCACCCCCTTTGTAGGCTTGTCTGGCTATTGCCTCCGGTGACACTTAGGCCTGCTGGCCTATTGTATCTCGCCTATGTTTCGTTTCTTTACGGTATCCACTCAAGTATTTTTGTACCTTGTACAAGTTTGTACAAGTCCTTTACAGGGTGGGAACCGTATAATTCTGGTTCGCGTTTAGGCTTTCCAAAAATTGACTGTCGTTTGCGATCCAGCGCCTCGCATTTACACAGTATGTGTGTCACTGTTTCTGTATCCTTACCGCAAAGTCTGCATATCAGGTCGCCATTGTACGGTCCCATTTTGATTAGGTGCCCTTTTACTGGCGCATGGCCAGTCATGAGCCCTGTTACGACTTTTATTTTTTCCCTATTAAGTGGTAATAGGTCTGTCGTTCGTTTGTTACACGGGGCTTTGATGTATTTCTTCCCATGTACGTTTCCTGGGATTTTTTCCCAGTATTTGTGGTTTTCCATGATCCAGTCTTCTACAGACCTTCGTGCTGTACGTTTTGGTACCCCCGTGGTCTGTTCTGGATCTGGAGCATTCTCTAACCCTCTTTTTACAAGTTCGTCGTCTTTTTCGTTGCCTGTCGTTCCCTAATGTCCCGGCACCCAAATCAGCTTAACGCGGTTTCGGTCTGCCAATATTTCAAGTTCTTTTTTGCATGTCCATACCAGACGGGATGTCACTTCCTGACTTCTCATTGCTTAAGTGCAGCTTATTAACTCATCTGATTCAGCAAAACTTTCTCCGTTCAACCTACCTTCTAACTCTTATAGTTACCGAAATCCCAATACACCAAACTAAAAAACTGAGACTCTATAGCTCTTTATGAGCACTTATTAAAATTTGAACTTATTTTTCCAGATAAAAAGCAAGAGATGGAAGCATTGTTTCGTAATTTCGACCCTCAAGTTACCTTCCATTGGCTGAGGAGTTTTCGACGGGTAAGAGTAAATTTCACGACTCCGCTGGCTGCGGCCAGTGCACGAATTCAACTTCACCAATACAAACTGAACGAATCCATCATCACATGTTACTTTGCTCAACCAGTCACGCCCGTCAAAAATAGCACTTTGCAACCTCCGGCACCATACAAACAGTTCCTAATTTCGCCACCTGCGTCTCCGCCAGTCGGATGGGAACCCAGAGCCGAAGGTGAACCAATGATCAACCATGACTTACTAGCAGCTCTCGCATCACTTTCTCCCGGTTCTTCACACGAATTACATCCACCTTCACCAGGACAACCTGCCATCGTGGTACATACGGCGCTAGGAGGAGTTAAAGTTGAAACTAAAACGAGAATAATTCAAACAGCATGTCCAGAACACAGTTAATTATGTTGTAATGTATGTATATAGGTAATTATGATCTCCTTGAAATCAGTTGGGCAACATAAAATGCTGGACATTGATTTATTTCTGTTATCAGGATGTCTCGGAAATAAGAACCAACATTGTGGTAGGCTTTTTTGGAGCTTAACAAAATGTGAAAGAATACCATTTTCTCATCATTCAAAATATGTTTTGTATGGAAATATAATTTGTTAAGACATTTCCCACTCGATATCCTAAAGTTTGAAGGAATTTGAACGATTTCTTGATATCACCAAGCAGGGTAGTTTCTTTGGAATATAAACTTTATATGAAGTCCAATAGGAGGATAGTTTCACATAATACGAAAAAATTGCACACGCTACTGGCTCAGGGGATGAAAATTGAAAAGCTTCATAAATTTCATTTACTAAGGTAAGTGTTGAGCATAAAAATTTATTCTAAAAGGTCTATCAAAATTTGTTTCAATATATACCGCGTACAATGGATTAGGAATCACCCAAACTGACTGTAATGCTGAAATTGTTCAAAGGATTTTTGCTACTAATACTATAACACTCGTGGACTGGCCCGCTAACTTTCCTTACTTGAAATCCATTGAACACCTATCAGCTTGAGAAACACCTGTCTCGACGGGAACCGCAAATCTTACAACTTGCAAATTTCCTAACTGAAGAGTGGGACCTCAAGAAGCATACCAAGAAATTGTCTATTTTTCTTAATATTCCTGGTATGTATTTTATTTCTATTACTAATTTTCTGTAGGTCTACAGTTTCGCTCAATTTACATAATTTTTGTCATATCACTCCCATCATGCTAAAATTGTTCAACGGATTTTTGCTACTAATACCGGGATATCAAAAATTATCTTGGTCAAGGGTGGTTGTGGAATCTAAAACGTGTGTCTTACTTTAAGTTTGAAATAATTATGTCACTGTCATACTGACATCAATAACCTACAAATTTCATACCTATTTATTTCAGTTGTAAAACAATAATGAACTACAAATTAAAAATTATCTTGGTCAAGGGTGGTTGTGGAATGTAAAACGAAATGTTAACTTTGAACCTTTTAGAAGGTCGCAAAAGCCACAAAAGGGGTCGAAAACTGTTTTAAATTCGTTAATTTTCGATAAATCGAATGACGTTCACGTGAGCAGCGCGTAGCTCGCGAGTGCAAATCTTCGGAACATAGAACGTCTTTACGAGGACTTTTCGCATGCGGTATTCGCTCCATGTCGTTAGTTTATGAACGGGGCCAACTAAATAGCATAGTCTCGGGCCCTAAAATGTCGATTAAATAGGAACATTTAATTAAAATAGAAACAGGTACTCTCAGGTCTCGTCTAACGTGCGATGTACCAAAGGGAATTTTCTAGTTACTAAAATATACCCAAAAGCGGTTAAAAGCTAGCTATTACAACTGGCGCCGGCCGCACGGGGCATAAAACGGCCCCGAATTAACAAGATCGAGGTAAAAAGTATAAACTCTAACTGACGCGTAGCGAGCTCCTCGAGGCATATGTCAAAATGATTACGTTCGTAGCTAATTACATAGGACGTCTGGCGTTCATGCAATTGTGTTTTTATACAATTCGAACCTTCTAATTTCGATAGGCCACGTGAAAATCCCGGAGTCTAAAGCGCTAGAGACTTCTGAGTGTTATAACATTCGTATAAAATTGCGAAATTTCTCACTTTTAGAAACTTCAAATTAATTAATTTGACACAAGTTTCGATAACGTAAAGTAAGAAATACGTTTAAGATTCCACAACCACCCTTGACCAAGATAATTTTTGATATCCCGGTACTATAACACTCATGGACTGGCCTGCTAACTTTCCTTACTTGAAATCAGTGATGGAACGGACTTAAAATTCGCCGGACTACCGGACATCCGGCCAATCTGCCGGACCGGACGTCCGGCCGAACTATTGGGTTCACCAATTACTAGTAAAATTCGATATTATTCTGGTCTTTCGCGCTCATTCCTACGCTGTACTATTATAAAATCTACATACAGCGACAATCCGTTCTTGCCTTACGGTTCTTTAGATGCCACAAGAGTCGGTAATCGATGTTTATGGCACTCTGCTGTGATGCGAAGCGCGGGGATATACCGACCTTGTATCTGTGAATCCCCGAATGTTAACAGAGCAATACAGCAAATAGCGATTATTCAGTGGCCTGTTTAATTTTAAACCGTGCCCGTTAGTGGCTTCGTGTTTTGTGTAATATTGTCATTTAATAAAAGTAAAGTTTGGATTTTTTTCGTAATTTGTGATGACAATAAATCTTTCGCAAAGTGTAAGCTGTGTGAAAATAAGTTTTCTCGCGGAGGTGAAGGAAAATCTTCGTCAACTTCGCCATTACTTAGACATCTAAAAATATCTCATCCAAGCGAGTATAACATTCATTTTACCAACAAAAATGAAAAGTATTATTTTAATGTTAGTCAGTCAGGAACAAGTAGAAGTGTGCCGGATTTTAGGATAATGCAGCCAACGCTAGCACAATTTATAAGTTCAAGAAAGACTTGGGACATAAACGACAATCGAGGGCGTAATATTCATTACAAGTTAGCAGAAATGATTTGTTTGGATAACCAGCCATACTCCATTGTAGAGAACATAGGATTTCTCCGTCTATTTGAAAGCATTTCTCCGCAATACAAAATGTCTTCCCGTAACTTTTTTCGCAATAACATTATACCAGACATATATAATAGAATTTTGTGAAAAAATTAAATTAAATTTAAAAGATTGTCAATATGTTTCATTGACATCAGATATTTAAGTTTCATTAGCATAACGGGACATGGGATCACCAGTGAATGTAATAAGAAAAATGCTATATTAAATTGTGAGTCCTTCCAAGGCAGCCATACTGGAATATCGATTGCTTCATACATACTTTGCGATTTTTTTGTAAAAAAAAAAATCCGGCACAAAAACCGGCTAAAACGAACGTCCGGTAAAGAAGCCGAACTCGGCCGGATTCGGTACTCGGCTGAACGTCCGTTCCATCCCTACTTGAAATCCGTTGAACACCTATCAGTTTGAGAAACACCTGCCTCAATGGGTACTGCAAATCTTACAACTTGCAAATTTCCTAATTGAAGAGTGAGACCTCAAGAACTAGTCTATTTTTCTTAATATTCCTGGTATGTATTTTATTTCTATTACTAATTTTCTATAGATCTATAGTTTCGCTCAATTTGCATAATTTTTGTCATATCATTTCCATCAAGCTAAACTTGCTTAACGAATTTTTGCTACTAATACTATAACACTCATGGACTGGCCTGCTAACTTTCCTTACTTGAAATCTATTGAACACCTATCAGCTTGAGAATACCTGTCTCGACGGGAACCGCAAATCTTACAACTCACAAATTTCTTAATTGAAGAGTGGGACCTCAGAAACTTGTCTATTTTTCTTAATATTCCTGGTATGTATTTTATTTCTATTACTTATTTTCTGTAGTTTCGCTCAATTTGCATAATTTTTGGCATATCATTCCCATCGTGCTAAAATTGTTCAACGGATTTTTGCTACTACTACTATTAACACTCACGAACTGGCCTGCTAACTTTCCTTATTTGAAATCCATTGAACACCCATCAGCTTGAGAAACACCTGTCTCGACGGGAACCACAAATCTTACAACTTGCAAATTTCCTAATTGAAGAGTGAAAACTCAAGAAGCGTACCAGGAACTTGTCTATTTTTCTCAATATTCCTGGTATGTATTTTATTTCTATTACCAATTTTCTGTAGGTCTATAGTTTTGCTCAATTTGCAAATATTTTTCTTTTACACTCGTATTATCATTCCTCATTTATTAATTCAATAAAGGCAGTAGTTGAGTTGTACTTACGATTTTTAACTGATTCCTAAGGCGTTGTGCATAGTATATTTGCGTAATACAGTAAAAGAAACAATTGAAAGTATTTTTAATGTGAGATTTGATGATTCAAATTCTTTAAAATAAAATAACCCATACAGTATTAAACTTTTAAACGTAAGTGTGACACTATACCAAAGTTAAATGAAAAACTATTGTACCTTTAACTTCTATTGGAGAATCATCACAAAAAAATCAAATCGAAGAAATTTAAGAAATTAATTTACGAAAATTGAAAGCAATTCCTACAAATTAGATTTGTTAATATTGAAGAGGATTTTGCTATCACATTTATGAAAAACTTAATTTGACTTTAATTGATTTATTTTTTGTTGTTGACAATAATGTTTGCACATTATCACTTTCATATTGATATTAAAGTGTATAATGAACAATTGCTTCACCATGCTGTGGCATTTCAGAAATAGTTATAACCAGAAGGATGCATTTGTGTGATGAATCCATTACAAATACAATAATGGTTACCATTAAAAAAAAAGTGTGTTTATTATCCAATTATGATGAGTTTACATGTGGCTAATGTCGAATCTCTAGTTTCCCTCTCTCTGTAATTAAGTAAATTCGAAATCTAATGCAGCTAAAATATTCTCTCTTTTAACGTCTTTTTTTCGGTACTATTTATATCTGAGACATTCTGTATGAAGTCGGAATCACAGAATTTTGTATGTGTTAACAGCAAGTGCTGTAATTCAGACACTAAACGTTTACGTTGGTAGCAATTTGTTTTGATCACATGACGTACTCGTAGAACTTGATCGCATGTCAAGAGATGCTTCACTTCATCATTTTTTTCTTCAAATGCATTACTTAAATTGTCGATTGTTTTCACATCTTCCAAAATTGGACCAAAGTGAATCAGCTTCATCGAGAATTTTGATGGAGTAAAATAAATTGAATCTTCGCATTTATTTTTGTGACGTTTTTTATTTTTTCTTCGAATGCATTACTTAAATTGTCGATTGTTTTCACATCTTCTAAAATTGGACCAAAGTGAATCAGCTTCATCGGGAATTTTGATGGAGTAAAATAAATTGAATTTTCGCATTTATTTTTGTGACGTTTTCTTCATCACATCATACCAACTGGCCAACTCGTACTACAAAATGTTCAGATTTTTTGCTAAACTTGTTTTCTGCAATTTGGAAGATATGAATTCTCACACAATGTTGGACAAGTTATGATTTCCATCAATGTTACTTTCGGACGCACCAATCATAATAAAAATTAAAATTAGTTGTGGAACGGCGGTTTTTAGAGAGCGAGCGATTACAATATCGTTTTGTATTTTGTTGTATTATTACAGAACCAGCTGTGATGATTAACGCTTTATTCTTCGATTTCCTATGTCTTGTATTGATAATTTCCCCCACACACGCTGGAAATACGTTTATTACATCACACCTTTTGGGTGGTACAACTAAAATGACTGGAGCAAAAAAAACATGATTATTATGAAACAAGACGGCTCATAGAAGTTCTTGAATAAATCCACCAATTCAAGAATGAATTGACCAAGGAAATCGTGAATTTAAAATCAAAATTAGCCAGCTAAATCTCATTCCTCTAGAATAATACATAATTTTCAATGTTTCAGGGTAAGGTAGTCGAACCATTAACACGCGGTTTTGAAAAATATTCAATTCAGTATTATTGTTACTTTATTTCGTTTATTGTGTACTTTTTTAAGTAATCTAACACGAGACAAAAAATGAAGTAGGTGGAATGTCTTGGGATGTAATCGAAAATGGTTCAAATTCGTCTAGTCCTTGTCTTTACTACATTTTATCTATGTTTTTATTAGGTCAGAACATTAAATTATGGCCCATACCTTTTTTTTTAGCAGCTAGCAGCACTATTCATAACAGTATATCCTTCTTATAGATAAAGTCCCTTCCTCATTTCACCGTCTTTGTTTTTATTACAGATTTAAATTAAATATAAATTATACAGTAAAACTTCAGAATATTTATGCCAAATTAAGAGCAAATACCTCAGCTGTAACCTTACAGCAATCAAAGGTCTAACATAAATATCTACTTAGTTATATGTAAATTCTTGGGAAATGGCTCGCATGTTTCTACAAAAAAGTTACTTACCGTTATTATGTTTTGGAAATGAATATATCTACGATCTTTCTAACATTTTATTTTAAACATTAGATTTTCATTTTTTCTGTCAAGTAAACTTCGTCTGACTGTTCACTAAGGAACCAGTGATTCTGTAGGTGAAGTGGTGCATTAGTTTTCAGAATGTTTTTAAATTTATGCTTCCATGCAGATCTGCCAAATAAATGATTAGCGAACGATTTCCATCAATGATTATTATTAATTTTTCTGCGATAATTCTCGCATATCAGTGTTACATATCAATAGTTCAGCGTTTAAAGTTAAATATATTTATAACAACACGATCATTTTCCACTTGAACTGCAACATTGTTTAGGAGATGTTACAAAAACACATTTCAAATAGTAGAATTAAAAAACTAATCCGTCAAAAGTTCCACAAACTAACGTGCGATGACCTTTGCCGCTTGGAGTTTCGGAATCGGGAACCAAAATGAATTACCGGTGTTTTAACCCCCTCTGCCCCAACCTCCGATGCTGGTTGAATATTGAATTCGGTATAACAACACTTAATACGCTCGCTGCTTGAAGAATAGGGGAACTCGGGGAGCATTGGGAACTTGAATGATTTAGTCTTGCAAAAAGTTTTCGTTTAATGTTAATTTCATTACATCTATGTTCGATTTTTTTTTTATATTATGACTACACGAAGAACATCGTGTGAGCCAGCAGTGGAATGTAGGGAGAGGAGATAGGCATTCGTATTTTTCTTAAAGGTTTGGAGGTTATAGGCATAGGGAAAGACCTCACTAGGTAAAGAGTTCCACAACTTCGCTGTTCAATAAAAAAAAATGAAGACTTGTAGGAAGAAGTTCGGAAGGTCACGAGTTTGACAATAAAGGGGTGACTAGTTTGAGCTCATCTAGTCCTCCTGTCTGAAATCTCTCGGGGTGGAATAACGACGAGATTTCTGATGAACACCAATCATGGAAATATCTATAGAAAAGGGAGACGTCTCCCACTTTTCTACGATGTTCTAGGGATGTCAATGAACTCAAAGTGTGACATCATCAATCAAACGAATAGCTCTCTTCTGGATAGAATCCAAGAGCTTCAGCGTATATTTGGGAGCCGAACACCAAACATGTGAACAGTACTCCAGGGCAGATTATGAGGATCTGCTGGGATGTAAAGTAGCTCTTAACATGGAATAGAAAACCAAGCTTTTGTGAAGCGGTTTTCGCAATGGACCTCACATTAGAGGGTGCTGTTGGTTCAAAGTAAAAACAACATGATTTAAACAAAAAAAAACTAATTAGCTACGTCCGCAGGATGTTCCTGATAGCAGTGGTGGAATTAGCTTGGCTTTAATATCATCTCTTTCCACTTCGCAAACATCATCGATAATTGGGAAGTAAAACTGGCCATGGCCTAATGTCCCCTTTATTTCACTGGCTTTATGCTCCCCATGTAACAGTAGATTAGGAAATAATACTCCAGGGGCCAGGTGTTTGTTTTAGGTTAGAATACAATCCAGTGCTATAAAGTACATACTGTACATCTGTGCAAACCGCGAATTATTGGATAAAATAAATAATAATTTCCTGGAAAATACTCCATTGGTAAAATTACATAAAAACTTACCGTACTTACAGATGTTTTAACACCGCTCTTTATGCTTTTCATTCTTTTCAATGAACTGTCACTGCCAAAACAGTAGTGTGGGTTTCTGTATTATCAATATTTGAAGGCTAATTTAAATATATTTTGAGAAAAGTTACCTCAATGCTCTCTACGGCCGAATGCTCGCAGAGTTCTCTTATATTAACTATATGGGTGAGAAATACGATTTTTGTTTAATAGTCTCTCCTGTGATCACCCACATTCGAATCTTGCCCCGTTGTGTTATAAAATGTCCCGTCTCAGTTAAAACCACGGTCGTACATACAGGTATGGGGACTCGTATGTTTGACATGGGTCTCTTACGCGTCGCCAAACTCGTAGTTCCTTCGCCAGCCACTAGCTAGCGCTTGGATCTCGGAGTGGTAAAACGATTTCTTTCCGGAATCGCAATCAGTGTTACTAAGTATTCTGATTTGAGAGAGGAATAGAACTGTTACTCTTGTCAAAATATATTACTCACCTTAAAAATAACTTCCCCGTTTTCGTTATACATGCTCTCACACATGAAAGACCTCGTTAAAACGATTTCTATCCGGAATCGCAAGCATCCACTTTTTTCGCATTTCCGCATCTTTCGGCACTTTAAAAACATAAGTTTCTTGCTTTACACTTTTGTACCCCGTTTTGCATTTCGGCACACTGCACGATTTCGTAATTTGTTTCTAAAAACGCAGGTATTCCTTGTGTTTACAAGTCAAGTATGACAGTTGTCAGAGAATTTTGACTACTGCGCCATCCTTTTTGGTACTACGCTACAATCGACGCTTAGCGGACCGACCCACTTCTCACATAGGAAACAGCCTCGAGTCCCCAGACCTGCATGTACGACCGTGGTTAAAACGAAACTTCCCTGGTGAAGTCTTCCCAAAAATTACCCCATTTGATTATTAATTTGTCAATGCAACAATGTCTAGGACATTTTTTTCTGGGAATACGAACAGTTTCATCAAGTTTGTTGAATTATTTTGCACTAGAAAGGCCTATAAGTCTGTTTTAATCAAAAGTGAGGCTCCCAGTTTGTGGTTGAAGCTTTTTTAAGTAGATAGATTGCAGCTATTAATCGAAAGAATAACGATTAAAGTTATATCGCAAACTTGTTTTTCGAATATTTCAATAGATTATTCGTTTCTATCATATAACATTTTTATCAAATTAGAATTTCACTCAACTATAAAACACTGGCTTCTATTTTTAAAACAAGGTTGCTTAAATCTCTTCTCTTTTCAAAAAATTATGTGAAAAATACAATTCTGTGATCAGACTTACATTTTGGTTGATATTGTGATTTGAATGTAAAAGGTCTATGTTTAAATCTCTATTTTTATGATGTTATTCAAGATAATATGCCTGGAAATTACATAAATATATCATTAACTGTTACTGGAACAATTTTGTGTAAAATAATATGAATATTCACAAATTTTTTTGCAGTAAAATGATCGAATTTATTTATATTTTTCCAATTTGTATGTAATTATTATTCAGTGAATAAAATATGTCTGCAGTATATTCTAGGCCTTGGTCAGATTTACTCTTATACTTTAGAATGTAGCTAATATATTCTACATAATTGTGATGATAAAGACTTTATTCCAACAGGGATATTTAGTTGGTAGGTTTAGTTTAATTTTTGTTCTTTTACTACCTTGGAAAACGAAATTTATTTATTTTGACATATCTTGGGTTCATTTACCGATTATGTGAACAATTTTTTTGGCTGTAAAACAATAAAGCTATAAATATATATTCATCGACGTTTTTTATCAAATCATCTATCCCAGAACCCTTTTACAAAAGCATTTCATGTTTGCCAACATCAATTCTTCCACTAAACTAGACGTGATGTCGCTGCATGAGCTTCGGAGTAACGAATGGTGTACGTCTAGATTGGGAAAACAAAACCGAATTCGCTTGTATGAGGGCAAGGTGAAAAGTTCCTGTCACATTTGTGATGTACCATCTTTAACTAGAACGCATTCAAATTTTGACTGATATGTCATTCAGTTCTGTTCTGACAACAGAGGTTTAGAATAGAGTTCTTGAGTCCCATAAGCGCAATGCTTCACAAAAAGACCGCGTCTAAGAAAATTTGACAGGCGGCTTTCTCTTTCCAATTATGTAAGTAAGTGGGCGGGGCATATCGGGAACGAGTAGAAAGAGAAAACCGTTTGTCAAATTCCTTAAGGTTACTTCATAGAGGCGAGAATATTCGCAAATAGCAAGTCGCGAACTTTCGCAACTATTTAAGGGATATTATTTTTTCACTAAGCTATATATGACTTATAACCTAACATTTCCTACTTGTTTGTGTATGGTTACATAATAATTTATTATGTAATGTAATACTTTGGATTATTTCATTGGCGAGGAAGGACTGCAATTGCCGTTTATGTATTGTTGAAAAGAAGAAAAACAAAAAGAAATAGGTCTGTTTCCTTCAGATCTGCAGACATTTGGGAGCTTTCAGTCACATCTTCAGATTGTGTACACTCAATGCAATTATGTTGTTTGTATTGCAATAAACTGAGTGCTTTCACAGTACTAAAAATACATTTAGTTGAGTTATTTCTAGCCAAAATATACAAATTTACGATGTAGATACCTCATCAGGATTCATTTCGTACCAATTTACAATATATAATATAAAAATTAAGAAAGAGAAGCTACACAAACAAGCAAATTTACATTCAAATTGACCAATGAGAACATTATTCGCAATTTGCATCTCTATGAAGTAACCTTTAGACGGAGTCAAAAAATATCTACCTTCAAGTACTCTATTCTTGATCTATATGGTTTTGACACCCATCGAAAGCAAGCAACCTTGAAGATTTTGTAAACATGGAAAAAAGTGAATTTCGCGTCTTGTTTAAACATTATTTCTTGCGTGGAAAAAACATAACGCAAACCAAAGCATCGCTTGTTAATCATTATGGGGATTCCTTACCATCGATTGGAACGATTCACAAGTGGCTTACTGATTTCCGTTGTGGTAGTAAGCTGAATGTTCTGGTCGTCCCAAAATGTATCTAAAGCTATTCAAAACTATTTAAAACAATGGAGCAACATAAATTCTTTTATCAAATAGAATGCATAACTAAGAAAGAATTTTTTTAATGGGAATTTAGAAACATTGAGTTTTCTTATATAGTCAGGGTTTTCAAAAGTAATGTTTCTTTGTGTGAATAACATTATACCAGTTTTGTCAAGGTTTACGGTTCATTTGCACAAAACCAGTCAAAAAGACTTGTGAATCACTCAAGCAAGCGAGCAAATCCCTTTCATTATTCTCGCTTCGAACCATACTGGTGTCATCAGCAAAGAGCATGAGATCTGCCACTCCCATCGCCTGAACCAGATCATTAATGAAAATAAGGAGCAATAGCGGACCAATGATAGATCTCTGTGGAAGTCCACTGACAACACCACCATGTTCCGAGGAGGTTCCATTGATGACAGTATACTGTTTCCGGTTGGATAAGAAAGAGAAAATTAAATTACAGCTGTTGTCATGAAATTTATAAAATTTCAGTTCATCAACAAAAATGGAAGGAGAAACCAGGTCAAAAGCTGTGCTTAGGTCATAAAAGAATGTGCCTACGATGAACCCTTTTCCCATACCGCTTACAATGATCTCTATAAGTTTATTTACAGCAACATTGGTGCTCTCCTAAAATACCATACTCTACGGCACGGCAGTAGATATGCGAATTCACTTATAGCTCGTTTCATTTCAATTGAAATTGATTGAAATTCTCTAGTGTAAAATTAGCATTAGAAATTTATTGTTGTATATGTAATTATAATCAGAGTTATTTCGTAATATGAATAACATATTGTATTTAGATGATAACTTAATTAAACCAGTTTAGAACCCAATGAATATCTAATTACTATCTATTCTTGGAACATTGGTAACACCCTTTGCGGGGGCCGTTTCAACTCGCATATTCCGATCCCACTGAAAATATAATATCAAAGGATTTCAAATGAGACTACAATTTTCCTGTGATACCATTTATTACAAAAATATGTCTTAACCATGTTTGTTGAACACAATTAAAATGTTGTACTGTGGGAAAGAGATTGTCTTATCGTTTTTTCAAATCAAATATTTATGGTTATGAATTCTCGGAAATTGAGTTGACCATATCGATTAGTCCAGAAGAATCACAGAAGAAATCGCTAAATATACCTTTACAATATTGAGACAACTCCAAGTATCTCAATTTGAGACAATATACTTCAAAATCACCCAATTCCGTTTGGACACGTTGGAAATTATCAAATATCTGAGGGCAAGACTCACTGTCTATATTATTACAGAAATGACAATTTATATTATATATATTTGCAGTTGAAAATTCAATATGAGATCTAGCCAGCTTAACGGAAGTAAGCAATTGTTTCATGGTCTTTGGAATAAAATCTGCTATACGTAAGCTCAATAACCTGTTCCAATTTCATTGAAACTTAATAAAACTGAAACAATTTAATTTTTAGCTTGAACTGGTCGTTACTGAATACACTTTCATTACAAAAATAAGAGTTTATTTTGGAATATTTCTACAGTGTATTATTCAGTGTAGTGTCATTTTTAATGAAACAATTTAGACAAAAGGTAGTTATGACCGACCGTTAATAAAGTTACTCAAGTTGAGGATTTATATTCTATAGCCTATACAACTAAAAAATTACATAGCATTTCGTTGAATTTTGCATTTCCATAATTGAAACGCAAAGGCTTCTATGAATACTTTTAACTTCTAAATATAAAGTAATCTCAATGGTAAAATGTTCAATGATCTACAAATATTGCACCATCATTAGGAAGACAAATTTTCAGTCAGATCTGTGATAACATCAACAAATCTATGGTCATAGGTATTTAGTACATTATTTATTGCTATAAACCAGTTAGGTAATTTAAATAACTAGATTGGTCCATTTGGTGTTCAAGAGATACTACAAAAACGACACCATGAGCCAAAAACTCTATCACATACGAAATTTATTCAATAAGACCGAAGCGTACGAACACACAGTGTTCAATTCCGAGCATTCAAAGGTTTCATTTGTTCGGAAACTATAGTTCTATCATCAGTAAGTCCATCTTCAGATGTTTTTCTCCCCAAGCAGGTCGTGAAGCATGTATCACCAACACCGAAATTTTCACCATCTTCTATTGTACCGGGCATAGGTTTTCCCAATGTTTCGGGCAAAAACAATGTTAAACCTCCCGATAAAATTGATATCACAGCGAAAATAATCGAGGGAATTTTCGGATCGAAAGAGTCCAATAGTGCGATGAGAGGTGTGATCGCTCCTGATAATCTCGCGAACATTCCTCCTATTCCCAAAGCCGAATTTCGTATAACGGTGGGGAAAAGTTCAGCTGAATAGTTGTATATGATGGCGAACGAACTGGCGATAAGGAATTTACCGACGAAAACAAAACCCGTCGAAACGTTGCTGCCAATTGTCAGATTAACGGCTATTATGCAGCATAAACCACCAACGATCATATTAAAGGAGGTCATAGATCTGCGACCCAACCTATCCATTAATATCACTGTTAAAATATAACTTGGAATTTCAATGAGTCCCATCACAAATAAAATCAAAAAAGGATTTCCGTTCAATTTTCCGGTACTTAACGAAAGGCCGTAGTACACTAAAGCATTTGCGAACCAACATAGAGACACGTTGAGAGTTTTCTTGCGTAGATTTGGGGTTTTGAACAAATCCATTGCGCCAGCTTCTTCTGCTTTGGTACGCGTTTGTATGGATCCTTTCGACACGAATTCGGCCGTATCCAAGTTTATGGTACTTTTGTTCACATTCAAAGCTTTCTTCACAATATCGACCGCCTCCTTGGTTCGTCCATTAGCCCATAACCATCTGGGCGATTCGTCCATCAACCACCAGTGACCCAGGAATATCAAACCGTGCAAACCGTAAACGATTTGAAGGATCTTTCTATCTTTAATGAGGGCTCCCCAACCTGCTACAAGCATTATACCGAAAGCGAAGCTGGCTTGGAAAGTGACACCACAGATGGATCTTTTACTGGGACCAACAAGTTCCATAGTTAAGACAAATCCAGTTATATAGCTGCCAGCGGAACCGAAGATGCCATACAAGAAACGAATGATGATGAAAGACATGAATTCAGGCGTGAAAGCTACCGCAACACCAAGGATTAGTTGAAGCAATGCCGACCAACAGAAGATTGGTTTTCTCCCGTATTTGTCTGCTAGAGTACCCAGTGTCATGCAGCCGGTGAAAACTCCGAGCATGTACATCATTTGTGCTACGGCACCCATCCATCTACGATCACACACGAAATCCCATTCGATCGCACGCGATGAAGGATGATAAGTGGTGTCGTAAATCCAAGACGTGCAATGTACCGTATTCACCGTCGAGTTTGATGTTCTATTATAAATTAGGCAACTTTCCAATTCGTTTTTGTCGTTCAGTGGTATGAAAGCTGCCAGTTGGGTGAGATTCAGGCCGGTCATATTGGTGTTGTCTACGTTGGGTATAGCACATCTGTAAAATGAAATAACTATTTAGATACAATGTTGTTTAATGATTTCGAATTTACAGGTACAATGTGTTCAAGCAAAGCAAAATGTTACATATTCATACAACAGTACACATTATGAGGGTTGTCTACCAAGTTTTCGAACTAACAAAGATACAAGACATTTTTTCTTTCAATAGTTATTTACTCCTTATTCGACGAAAATCTCTGTCCTCTGAACAACAACAAAAAGTCCCTTGGGGTTAGATCTGGGGGTGATGATGGTGGTCAAGCAGTACAAACAGTAATTTGTGTATTTCCGCCATGGAACCGATGAGGTGTGAGACTGCGCATTGTCTTGGTGAAACAAAATTTTTTTTCTGCAAATGTGGCTGTTTTTCCACAATTTCTGACTTCAGCTTGTCAATGTCATTTTCACACCGACTCTTCTAGACAAAATTAGGGAAATTGATATCTTGGAATGCAAAAAAGAAAAGCAGGAACAACCTAAGAATCACAACAGTATTTCATGACTGTCATCAGATGGTCAATGATACGTTGTATGCTCCTCCAATGGTTTTCCTTTTTGAAGGTAATCAATTAAGATAAATCCATACAATCCCAGAATACAGTCGCCATCACTTTCCCAACCGAAGAAACAGGCTTTGCCTTTTTGGAGCTCCGATTTATTGTCCTAAACTGCGCCAACAGAGCGTTGGAAATGTTCACTCGAACACGTTTTTGGTCCAAAGTGAGCAGCCATGAGCTCAAACTTCATTAGTTCAAAGATGGCTCTTAACTACAAAACCAAACTAAACCCCTTAGGGGAGCTCATCCTCAACTGGGTCCCAGAATTGAGGAAAATGCACAGGTGGACGTCCTTTTCGCACCGACTCTTCTAGACAAAATTAGATAAAATAATGTCTTCGAATGCAAAAATAAAAGCAGGAACAACCTAAGAATCATACCAGGATTCATGAAGGGCCCTGCAAACTCTATGGTTATATGAGGAGAAAAATAGGCCTAGTAGATTACAGGATATGTAATCTTCAGAGAAGAGAAAAGCAGTATAGGAAAATGCACCATTGGAGCCTTCAGAAACTTCTCAGATAACCCTCGTAGTCCTGACAACCAGCTATAACTTAAACCAAATGTTAATATTCATATTTGAATCTGTTAATGGCCAAATGTTGCTGCTTGAAGCAACAACACGTACGAAGATAATGTTTGAGGAACCGTTGAAGCTTCAGATCAAATTTAAATTCTTCGATATGATATTAAATTTCTCTTGGGAGGTAAAGCCGAGTGAAATGGAAAATGGATTGGGCCAGAGCTGATAGCCTGTAGCACCTCAATTATTCACCTAGGCACCTAAGTTAAGAGGGGTGTGGCAGAATTCAAGTATAACTGCAAATCGGCAAATTGCCTATTTTTGAATATTGTTCATTACCTGTGATTCGGCACTGCAGCTACTGTCACTAAAGATAACATGTGGAGACCAGCAGTCATTGCAGAGAGTATGTGTAGCACGAACTGCCAGAACTGATATTTCCCAAAGTCTCCTGTAATAAAAGAAACAAATATCAAACCAAGAAAAAGAAGGATGTAGTGAGAAGGAAATTAGAGAACATAATTTTTCTAATGTCGCCTCACTATTTCCAGAGTATACTGGATATATGGAACAATTGAATACCGTTTATTAGAATATACTAGGCCATAACCTATATCTGATTTGCAAAAGCGAATCGATTAATCAGTCAATTGTGAACTAATCGTTTGTTTTCATTTGAATTGAGATTAACCTGGATATTATTGGCTGTAATCAATGATAACTTATAATTATAAAGCTGAAATCACTATTAGATTCGTAATAGTAATTGAAGTTGTTTTGTTTATTCTTTCGTTGATGATGGAGTTAACAATATTTTTTGGTAACCATTCATTTCCAGTATATTACGAAGTTATTCAAATTTTTGTTTATAACATTTTGACCCAACTGAATTATAGTGAAAAGATCGTTGAGACCAAATTTCTTTTGTAAACCACGATGTTTTTATTTTTCCGTCTGAATCATGTTCATATCTAGAAAATTTATGTTTTTGTTCACTTCTATTTCACAGGTAAATTGAAGTTTACAGTGGAAATTGTTCCATTTATCCCGCGCTTTAGTTGATGTGAAAGACGAAAATATAGTTGACATAGGTGTTGATTAATGTGTTTCCCGAGAAATTACAAATAGTTGCATACAATGAAACGAAGCATAGTTTCATATGTGATTCGCTGAAAATGAATGGGAAAAGTTCTGACGTGATCCAGCAGTCATGCCACAATAATTGTATGATGAATTTCAGTTTTATTCACGGGGGGATTATACTCCAAATATGCGAACATTGCTGAATAAAACTTACTTTACGTATTTTATTGAAATAATGGCAAATGAATATATGAACTGTCTAAGACAGGCGTATTGGTTGATTATATGATGAAATCATTAAGCTTACAAATAAACAGAATAATAAAAAGAATAATTTACTACTAATACTCCAGGAAGCGTACGTAAAGCATTGCCTCTGGTAATAGTATCTTATTTTTAGAATCCGTAATGTATATTTCTTAGTACTTCTGATTTTATTAACATATTCAGAAACCTTGCTTCCGCAAATCGCAACTTACATTGTATAATATCTAATCGTGCTCCATTGGTATTAGGACAATGCTTCTAAACTAGGTATCGTTAGTTTCAAAGACGAAACTTTTACAGTTACAGGTGGTCAGATTCAATTGAAAGTGGTACTATTTCTTGAATCGATTGGACAGTGTTCAGTTTCTATTTTCGGAAAATCGATTCCAATTCTTTGTTAACTCCAGAACATGGGGTAATCTGTATTTTTGACAGTTGAGTACAATCCAAAGCATTTTGCCTCATTTGTTGATTCGAAAGTCAAAATGTCTTTGCCATTGTCGATCATTTTACAATAACTGATCGCGCAGAATTGATTTCTAAGGACAATGTGTTCTTTTGGCTGCATTATTTTTACGCTGTGTTTACAGAAGATGACAATAGATCATCCACCATCTAACGCTCTTCGCAGCGATCAAACTTTGATGTTGAAATACTTCGGGAAATTCTCAGTATCTTGGAATTATTCCTTCACATGTCAATTCTTAATATAAAAATGTATCTCTTAGAATGAAATATGCCTAAAAATAAAATGTATGCATACACCCAATTATAAGCCTCAGGAAATGGAACTGAATGAATTCATATGACTTGATAGATTTGGAAAATAGTAGGTACGCAAACTTGAGAGGTTTTAGGAGTTTTCTAGGAAACATAAGTGCACGAAATAATGTTTAATCAAGGCGTGAAATTCACTTTTTTCCATGCTTACAAAAATCTTCAAAGTTGTTCGCTTTCGATTGGTGTCAAAACAGAACTGAAAGAAATATCAGTCTGAAAATTTTAATGCGTTCTAGTTAAAGATGGTACATCACAAATGTCATATGGGATTTTCGATTGTGGCGCCATCTGTTTTATATTTTAGGAACTTTTCACCTTGTAAGCAGTATCAAAATACTGACATAATTGCAATTTGGTACACAATATTTTAATGGCATTCTCAGATAAAATAATACAAATATAAAAATAAGAATTTTTTTTACCAACATATCCTCAAGAAATTGATGAAAAAACACGTAATAACAATATTTGCCACCTTCCGAACTATCTTTAAAACAAACCACTATACATATCTCATAAAATCAATATAGACGTCTAACCACGCGTTTAAGACTACTTAAAAACTGAAAACAAACAGCACCCTATTTATGTTGTCCCAGTATCAAGCTTCACTTAATGTCAACCATATTTTTGTTAATGTTTGGAGCGCAATTAGATCTTCATTTTTATTGTAATTAGTATGAATATATTCACCGACTGACTGGACAGAATTCTTCACTGACTGAATTATGTGTCGTACGCGGCACGCCGGTTCTGTATGCCTGAGGTGGTCATGTGACGCGAGCGTCAAGCCGTCAAGGTGCTGGCCTGTAATAGAGAAGCTTGCAAAATTCTTCATAGAGACTTTATTAGGTATTATTGATAGAATAAAGAGTTATTCATTGCATCTTGGTATTGTTGATGTTTCGTAAGTCCTGCCAGAAGAAATCTTGGCTCGTAGGTTACATTTTCATATTATTTATGTTGTTTAATAAATAATACGATATAGTTGAAAAGTAGTATTCTGCGCATGGACCGTGACTCAGAAATCCCGCCCACCCTGCTGCGTTCATAATTTTACTCACCCCTCCACAGGAGTTTATCACAGCGTGGATTGTTCATCTGCTATGTGGTTTGGTCTCCTGACTCTCCTGTCTCAGATCATTTTTGACGCGAAAGCGTTGTGCCGGTTCTTTTATCCCAGAATCACGTCATCCTCTAATTTGAAACGATTGGCGTTGGTCTAGTTTATAATAATTGTTATTGCAAAAATCTGTAATGTTTACATTATTTTTATTGCAGTTTTATATGTGTTTACTTTAGAGGCAACGTGTTTACTTATTAGGTGCTTTATTGTCTTGCTTAATTACCAAATTATGTCAATAACAAACTTTTTCAACCGAAATTTTTCGTTAACGTGGATATTTAACCTTCACATATACAGGTAGGTGTTCACGAAAGTATTTTTTGTCTGATGACATCTTCCTAAGATCCGACTAGAGTCATCGAATCTGCAACATTACACATTTTATTTTTTGTAATGCACTAGTGCTGCAGGTATACGAGGGCAAGGTGAAAAGTCCCTGAAGAATGAAACAAGAAATGATTTATTTGGTCAAAACTTATTTTATTGCTCAACATAATCTCCTTGTAGCCCGATACACTTCGTCAAACGTTTTTCTAATTTTTAATCCCTTCCAAATAATACGATTTCGGCAACCCTTCAAAATAGGCTTTTGTTCAGCGATGACCTCATCGTTGGAGCCAAATCTCTTTCTGCCGAGCGATTTATTCAAGTTTGGGAATAGTCAAAAATTGCAGGGAGCCAAATCTAAAGAATATGGTGGATGACTAACCAATTCCTAGCGCAATTCATGCAATTTTGCCATTGCATTGCAGACCTGTACGTTGTCCTGGTGGAAGAGCACTTTTTTCCCAAACGACCGTTTTCGCCACACTCCTTTGAAGTTATCATACGGTCGCTCTTGTTGTCAACAGAGAGCAAATGAGGCACCCATCTGGCACATAGCTTTCTCATATTCAAATTTAAGCAAAATGTTCCGTACCCATTCGGTTGAGATGCCCATAGCCTCAGCAATCTCGTGCACTTTAACAAGCCGTTCGTCCAATATCATATCATGGATTTTATCGACGATTTCTAGCGTTGTAACTTCAATTGAACGACCAGATAGTTCGGCGTCCTTTGTGGTCATACCACCATAACTAAAATCAGTATCCAATCGATGGTAAGGAGTCCCCATAATGTTGAACAAGCGATGCTTTGGTTTGCGTAATGTTTTTTCCACGCAAGAAATATTGTTTAATAAAGGCGCGAAATTCACTTTTTTCCATGTTTACAAAAATCTTCAAGGTTGCTTGCTTTCGATGGGTGTCAAAACAGAACTGAATGACATATCAGTCTGAAAATTTTAATGCGTTCTAGTTAAACATGGTACATTACAAATTAATGTGACATGCGATTTCCGATTGTGGCGCCATCTATTTTATTTTTCAGGAACTTTTCACCTTGGCCAGCAATGTTGCTGATATCTCATTCAGAATGTAGTAGCTAACAAGGAAGAATATTTCCAAGACAACGTTAAATTACCATGACAATGTATTTACGTCTTCTTTAGATATAATACCAAATTTTATTGTCAATCGTGTCTTTTGAATTACTTGCATTTTAGTGCTTTACATGAGAGCGAGAATTTCAAGCAGAAGTCTCTGTACTTTCTCCGCCTGTGAAATCATGAAAAAAAAAACATTTCTACAACTTACTTTTCAAATTTCTTTACTATCTGTATTTAGGACATTTGGTTTGTAGTTCTGAATACTAAATAATGCACACACATGTAACATGTAACAAAGAAATATATTTATTCAAAATGAAAATCATGTATTACACAACAAATATAGAAACGTGTTGCCGCTTGGAGAATAGATGAATAGTGTGCATAGCAAAGTTACTCTGTGCAAATCGTTTGATTTGGTTAATGATTTTTATATATTTTTTCCCAGTATATAAGATACTCAATTTTTCTTGAACAATTTTGTTAAAATTGGGTGAAAGCAGTTTTAAATTAATTAAAATGTAATGTAAAAGTTTTAAGTCGATTCAATGTACACTTTGAGAGTTACGAATTTTTTTTAATTCTCAACTCTTCAGAAAAGGGTGTGTTTATTACACGATTCCCCTGAAAAACAATAGGGTTCGTCACAGAACAGCAAACGATGTTTTGTAAATTTGAATATGATAGTACCTTTCGTTTTGATCAGAATTGCTAAAAATTCTATGAAAATATTATCCCTTTTTTTACGATTTTAGAAATAGCTTTGAAATATACTCTTCAGTATATATACTATTTCTTTATAATTATTTATAAAATCAAGTAATCATTACATCTGAGATCATTTATCACTAACCGAATCTGCACTCATATGTCGATATCACACGAAACATGTTTCTACAGCCATTTTGCAACGCACTTTATTCAGTCATTACACTCTTATACACGCTTATTTATAGGTTAAATGTAATTTGTCCACGACTATTTTATAAAATATGCATAATGCATGTGTTTCCTCAAGCATAATGATATCCATTAATCACTAGTGAATAATGATTTCATTACCATCAGTATGACAAACATGATAAACATTTTTCTAGACAAATACGATAAAAATAGAGCGTGCTATGAAACGTCAAGTCAGATCGAATTTAATTTGGAACGTCAACAATTTGTTGGTTCGACTTGTTTCAACAGCAAAGATTATTAGTATCGAAGTATTATTTATGGGTCGTGGACAAAGTATAGTATTCTACTTGCATATTATGGCTAGTATTCACTTGGATGAAGTTTACGGCACGAGCCGCAGGCGATCATCCACGTGAATAATAGCCACCATAATATGCTCGTTGAATAATATACTATTTTAATTGACATGTCTTACACCGAATAAAAATCGATATGTATGGAACAAATAAAGATCTCTATCTATCTATGTTATTCGATTTTAAATGTTTATTTCTAGGAGTTTGTACAAGGTGTTTAACGGATACACATTTTTCCTTTGAGTGTGAGGGGAGAATATCAAAATATAACATTGTAATCTACAGATTTAATGCAAAGGATAAACACTGTTATGAATAATAATCTTATGAAAAATTAATTTCACCAGCCGGCAATTTTTCGTAAATTTCTTACACCTTCGAACGATATTAATGATAAAGAATGAAAGGAAGTATATATGCTATTGAATGAACCTAACAATTAATTCGGAAATCCAAATTACCTTTGTGTAATGAATAATTGGATAATTGTTGTTTAGTAATTATTAGTATAATGTCTTAATTGAGTGTGTGATGTAAATTGTTTGTTCTTTGTTCTTCGAACAAAATACATATTTGCTTTCTGTGTGACAATGATATCGCTGCATTATATCATTTATTATTCGCTAAGTTATTTATTGTTTGCACTGACTTATACTTGATTATTGATCTAAATAAGAAAACTAGTCCGATCACCTCATAAATTATCAAAAGTGTTATAACGGGATATGATTATAAAACATCCAGTTATTGCTATATCATTTAATTAATTATTTCTCTATTTCAATTGATTTCTTTACTGTATCTACATTCTGATCGACTTTTTTTCTACCACAACTGTGGAGATCGGACTTGGAACATGTTAATAAGATGGGACAACCATCGCCAGGAATCTAATGAACGGAGCTTCAAACACAAGACGAAAGATATTCAGCTAAAAAAAAAGACGTGTGGCACTCGGGGACTGCCGCGGTAAAGCTATTGCATAGCATTTTTCTCAGCTTATGCAATTATAATTATTTATTTATTTTTAATTTATGCAGTATTTTTTTTTCTTTGATATTAATTCAAGTTACACTTTTTGAGCGTGGTGACCGATAAGAAAACAATTTTTTTTCTTTTATTGAATAAATGAGAAGTTAATATCGTTTAAAATATTTTAATTATCTTACAATACATGTAGGTTATTCAGGAATTTGTTATCATTGAAACTATAGGTTTATGGTAACTGAAATAAGAGACATAAGTTTGAGACTTGATATCCTCTAAATATCTGGAAAATACCGCGTCAATGGTGGTCCCATATTTTGTTGTGGATTCTTGTGGATCATTATTCATTTTCAAATTCAATTTTTCCGAAAGAAAAGTTGTCAACCGCTCTGATTTTTTATCAGCGAAGTTGATGTTGAAATCGCCAGCCAAGATAAGTGGAAATTTATTACCATTTGTACCAAGTATTTTCGACCCTTCTTCAGTGTACTCCAGTAAAGTGCGATGAATAAAATGCTCTACCTCGTGCAATTTTGGATTCGGAGAAATGTAAATTGCTACCATGACTATGTGTAGGCCATTCCTAAGTTTGCATAAGCATGCACAAATATCTCCAACAAATGAGCGCCTAACATTAACATCACTAACGTGTGCAATATTTATTTCAATATTCGGAGTCATAATATTAGTTACATTATTATTATTTTGGTAAATAGCTACCCCACCTTTTGGAACAGTATCTCGTTTGAATTGAACAATACAATTGAAATTAGGTATTTCAATCGGATTATCATGCGCCATGCAAGTTTCTGTGTAAGAAGTAACACATTTGTTTGTCTCGTAACTGAATCTTGTAAATCGTATTTGTGACTATTTAGACTTTGGCAATTGAAAATCATTATTGAAATGCCATTTCTATTACTAATGAAATCTAAGACACTTTGAGCTGTCGTCTGAACACTATTTAAAGGCAGTCTTTTGAATTCTTGCAACAAAGATGCAGTCGATGCAGCTTGCCTTCGATTATGATAAAACTTGAATGTAGAATTATCGTTTTTTGTCGTGATATACAATTTTTCAATATTAGTCACCCGAGAGAGCGCAACATAAACGAGTTCCCGTTATTTTTCGTTACGGAATTTCTTGATTCGGTCGCCGCGCTCAAAGCCCGCGATAAAAGCTATATTCAATATATGCAATAGCTTAATAGAAACAGGTACTCTCAGGTCTCTGCTACGCGCGTCTAACGTATAAACTCTAACTGACGCGTAGCAAGCTCCTCGAGGCATATGTCAAAATGATTTCGTTCGTAGCTAATAGGACGTCTGGAGTTCATGCAATTATGTTTTTATATCATTCGAACCTTCTAATTTCGATAGGCCACCTGAAAATCCCGGAGTCGAAAGCGCTAGAGTGTTATAACATTCGTATAAAATAGCGAGAAAAGTGAGAACACTTTTAGAAACTTCAAATTAATTAATTAATTTGACACATGTTAGGTGTTTAGGTCTTAGGTTATTTTTCGTTACGGAATTTCTTGATTCGGTCGCCGCGCTCAAAGCCCGCGATAAAAGCTATATGCAATAGCTTAATAAAATAAAAATATCTTGAGTGAAAGTTACTTAGAGTATCGCTAGACAGGAAGCTAACATTTGATCCTTATTTAAGGAACATAAGAAAGGGAAAAAATGATCACGTGACTACCCCCATTTTTTAATGTTGGTTAAGTTGGATTTGATTAAACTTTTAATTGCTCTACCAATTTTATAACGAACTTAAGTAGTTATAATTTTTAAAGTGTTCATAACTTACAATTAGGGACACAAAAATATGCAAAGCGCATGTTTGGCATATTTTGCATATTAAATACATTTTTCAAATTTTTGCACGAATCCTTAATAAATAACACATTGTGCATAATTGAAAGAATTTTGAGTAAAAGGGTTCGAGAAAAATAATTTTTATGAACCCCCTGTCATTGAGAAGTATTTTATTATTTTATTCGCAATTCTCAAGAATGCCCGCGGTCATTCATAAGAGGTACAAGAGTACGGGTATTATTATTATTATTATTATTATTATTAAATATCGGTAATGAGCCGAGGTAGAATACCTATCTTAGGCTCAATTACTAAAAATACAGTGTCCAAAGTTGTGAAGTAATACATATAGGAACAATTATTTGTAAATAAATCGGATCACAATAAAGATTAACAATTATTTTTTGTATAACAGAAGTCACTAGTCACTGGAGGGGAAAACACAAGCTTTAGGTTGATATTTTTAATTTGTCATAACGACTGTTAAAGGTGTTAACTGACGTAGCACACACATCACAAGGGAGATTATTCCACTCAGAAAAAATTCTGTTAGCAAGGAAGCCCTGGCGTAACTTCGATTTGAAGTGTTCCTTTTTGAGTTTTCAATCGTTAGCTCTCAAACGTTGATCCTGGTTAAGACTGAATAGTGAATAGGTGATTTAAATTGCACTCGAATAAACCATTTAAAATACGATAGGTCACGATCAGATCTCCTCGAAGTCGACGTTCCATAAATGTTGTTGAGTTCAGAATGCTGAGCCTTACATCGTAACAAGGTCTGTGGACGCCAAATGGACCAGTCGATACTCCAAACCGCGCCAGCGAACTCAAGAATGGGGCGTGTATATGTGGTATAAAGGTTATAGAAGTGATGAGGGGAAATTTTGTGAAATGCCTTAGAAAGTAAGTAAACAGAAGGTTTTGCTTTTATTGTTACTTTGTTTATGTGCTGGGTCCAAGATATATCTACCGAGATGGTCAGTCTAAGATCCTTGTGCTCTGTCACCGTCTTTAATTGAATATCATTCAACTTGTAAATGTTGTGGGGGTTATGCTTTCCCATGTGCAATACAACACACTTTTGAATATTGAGAGGAATCTTCCATAATCTACACCAGATCGATATTTGGTTTAAATCTTCTTGATGAAATTTGTATTTTTGGATAGGGTTTGTGTAAATCTTACTATCATCGGCATAAAAAGAGATCATTGACTGAACATAGTTACGAATATCAGAGACATATAAAATAAACAGAAGAGGCCCCAGTACAGATCCCTGGGGCACACCATTATAAACGTCATATTCGGAAGAGTATGTGTCGCCAAAACGCACGACAAATTTTCTATGAGTCAGATAGGCCGAAATCCATGCTAGTAAATTGCTCCAAATTCCGAGATGTTCTAGTTTGTAAAGTAAACGTTTTCTGGGAACACGGTCAAAAGCCCTAGAAAAGTCCAAGTATACTATGTGAACTGGTTCGTTTTTATCTAATGACAAGCTCCAGTTATTGACACAGTCGAGCAGGTTTGTGAGTACAGAGCGACCTGGTACAAATCCGTGTTGTTCAGAAGGAATTAACTTATTATTTAGAGAGAACTCTATCACTTTTTTAGAGATGATTCCTTCCATGACTTTAGCAACTATTCCCAGTCTCAAATTCCGAAAATTCAAAGTAGGTCGTTTTAAACCCCGAACAATGGGATAGATCGATTCAGAAATGGGCCCATTGCAATACTTCCCTCACAGTATAGACGCCTTTAGAACAACAACTAAACTATCTTTAATATAAATTAAAGATATCTGGTGTTTACAGGCTGAGGTGTGATGGAATTGAAGGTCCAACGAAGAGGTTTCTAATGACGCAAATCACATATTGGGAAATAACTAACTACAATTTCATCCTTAATCCCGATATTTTACATATTCAAGAAAAAGACTCAATCTTCTAGTATTTATAGACATTTTAAAACATTCAAAAAACAATAGTAACATAATATTAAATATGGTTTGCCGCCTCAAATTTGTCGATTACTACCGAATTTTCTCTCAGATAGATCACTCTATGTGGTGATACAATGCGATACAATGGCTATCCACGCTGGTGTTCCACAGGGATCTCTCTTGGCACCAACTTTGTTTCTGCTCCATATAAAGGACCTGCTGCAAGTAACCACCTGTCCTGTCCACAGCTTTGCTGATGATTGTACAGTTCATACCGATTTCTCATCTAGGGCGCCTGTACCATCCAATGAAGCCAGAGGAGCGAGACAGAGACAGGTTGACGCAAGTAATGGAGATCTGGTGATGATTTTGGAATGGGGATCTGATAATTTAGTATAGATTAATGCAACCAAAACTCAAGCTTGCATCTTCTCCAGGAAGGCGGATCCCACAATCCCTAATATGAGGTACACCTATTCCTGTGAAGTCTTCCATAACTATGCTCGGGATCACCACCAACAGCACCCTCTCATGGGACGATCATGTGAGGTCCATTGCGAAAACCGCTTGACAAAAACTTGGTTTTCTATTCCGTGGCAAGAGCTACTTTACATCCCAGCAGCTCCTCATAATCTACAAGGCACAGATTCGACCTGTCCTGGAGTACTGTTCACATGTTCGGAGTTCGGCTCCCAAACATACGCTAAAGCTCTTGGATTATATTCAGAAGAGAGCTATTCGTTTGATTGATGTCACACTTACGAGTTCAATGACCTCTCTAGAACATCGTAGATAGGTGGGAGATCTCTCCCTTTTCTGTAGATATTTCCATGGTCTGTGTTCATCAAGAATCTCATCTGTTGTTCCACCACAAGTTGATTCCAGATAGGCGGACTAGACGAGCTCAAACTATTCACCCCTTCATTGTCAAGCTCGAGACCTGCCGAACATGTTCCTACAAGACTTCATTTTTTTATCGAACAGCGAAATTGTGGAACTCTTTACATAATGAGGTCTTTCCCTATGCCTATACCTCCGAACCTTCGAAAAAAAAACTTGTCAACAATTTTGTAACTAAGCTCCCACCGAAACCATCCCCATCCCTCAATTTGTACCAGATTCACAATAATAATAATAATAATAATAATAATGGCGTTTATTCATATGGTTACTTTTACAATTTTGGTTACAATAATTGAAGTGTATACTTAAATATGTATTATTTTTCAACATATACACATATAAATACAATATTTTTAATTATTATCAACTCAACTGTTTATATTACATTTTTAACTTATAACTGATTGCGAATTCTTTATATCTATTTCATTATGAATTGCATTTCTTTCTAGTGATTGTATAATTTCTTTTAGAAGATACTTATTGACTTAGAATGTGTTATATTTTTCGGTAAATTGTCGTATAATGTTGGTGCTAAGAATGCATAAGATCTTTGTCCGATGGTCTTATGTGCAAATGTAGGTAAGTAAAAGTACATTATATTCCTTGTATTATGTTCATGCATGTTCAAATTCAAGAATTTTTTTTTCAGGTGCTCTCTTTGTAAAATTTTATAATACAAAAGTTGTCTAGGATCTAACAATTTTGAAATTTTATATAGATTATTACTACGACACTGAAGCGATTCCTTCATTATAATTCGTATTATTCTTTTTTGCACACTTTCCAAGGAAACGATAAGTATTTTATTTGGCCCTCCCCATGATAGCAACCCATACCGTATGTGAGTTTCCACTAGTGAATAATATAATGTCTTTAATTGTTTTAGATCTAAGATATCTTTTAGATGCTTGAATTTATGTAATATATTTTGTAATTTTTTAACAACGAAGCCGATTTAGAAATTCCATTTTAAATGCATGTCAATCAATCATGATACCAAGATATTTTATACAGGCCGTGGTTTTTATTTCAAATTTTTGTTCATTTTCCAGCTCAACACATAAATTGTCGAAGTCAGGCAGTGTATTTTCATGTAGGCCAAATGGCATGAAAAAAGTTTTTGTGAAATTTATGGTGAGTAACTTGTGATCAAAATCATTCTTTTATATTCAATAAATCTAACTCTGCTTTAAACTTCAAATCATGCCATGTTGAGTCTTCGTAGAATATTACCGTGTTGTCTGCGAAGCTTATTATTTCACCAGTAGTTTTAATAAAAAATATATTGTTAAGATATATGTTGAATAAAATTGGGCCGATCACTGTACAGAGTGGTCCAAATTGGACACTTTTGATAGGAAACACCAATTTCTAGAGAAGATAGAGAAAAACTAGCCTACATGTTACGAAGTCGATTTTCGAGAGAAAATGAATGCCGAAAACCGCACTTTGATATCTTGACTTGTTCAAAAGATACAAGGTGTTTTTCAATTTTGTGCATTTCTGACCCACCCCCGTAACTTGTTTATTTATGAATATTTCTGATTTCTGTGAAAACATTCTTGAGACACTTTATTGAAAGGAATCTAATGGTGTTCCTTGTTTTTTATTGAAAAATATGGTTTTGAAGTTATGACATAAACTTGTATTTTTTCTTATGGACCATCCTGTATATTTTTACATATTCGTGTTTGAAATAAAACTCTCTTTTCAAATATATATAATAGTTGCTACTTCTCTTTCAAAACATTCATTTTGTGGCTGTTTTCGACTTATTTTAGATGAATAATCAAAATCTGGGTATCGGCCTTGATTTTGTGTCTCCACTGTAATATATGGATTTTCCAAAGTCCAATTGTAGGTATTGTATCCATTAAAAATACCAGCGCTGCTAACGCATGCTTCATCAGTCCATATGATGTTCCGTCCAAAGTTTAATTTTCAGCACATTTTCTCAAATACCATTGGCAGAATTCGAGCCGGAATTGTAGGTCATTTGGTAGTAACTTGTGAACTTTTCTTACTCTATACGGTTTGAATTTATTTTTTCTTAGAATTCGCATTGCTGTAGTCTTTGGAATACCTGTATTCAACTGCATTTTGCGTAGTGAAATATTGGTTTGATTCTGTATTTCCCTCAAAACCGTTATTTCTTCAACTCTCTATCTCTATTCCTGGCTTCGTAAACTCTTGTCCTTGGTTTTGAAAAAGAACCGTAATTAACTAGGTTTTATTGCAATCTAGTGAACATATCCCGAAACGGTTGTCTCCTTTCAGGGTATCGGTCAAAGTAAATATTGCTGGCAACCTGTGCATCTTCATGTGATTCCCAATAACACTTTAGCATATCATATTTTTCGTAATTTTCATACATTTTGAATTAACAGGAAGATAAAAATATTGTCGTAAGTTCAAAACTCAGTTCAAAGAAGCACACTAAACTTGTAAAGCAAACGGCAATTATTAATAATTGTTTGACAGTACGCATAGACTGTAGTTGCTAAGGTACTTTGTTTCGTATTCAGGCATGGCAACCCAGATTTTGATTATTCATCTAAAATAAGTCGAAAACAGCCACAACATAAATGTTTTGAAAGAGAAGTAGCAACTATTATATATATTTGAAAAGAGAATTTTATTTCAAACACGAATATGTAAAAATATACAGGGTTTTGAAAGAGAAGTAGCAACTATTATATATATTTGAAAAGAGAATTTTATTTCAAACACGAATATGTAAAAATATACAGGATGGTCCATAAGAAAAAATACAAGTTTATGTCATAACTTCAAAACCATATTTTTCAATAAAAAACAAGGAACACCGTTAGATTCCTTTCAAAAAAGTGTCTCAAGAATGTTTTCACAGAAATCAGAAATATTCATAAATAAACAAGTTACGGGGGTGGGTCAGAAATGCACAAAATTGAAAAACACCTTGTATCTTTTGAACAAGTCAAGATATCAAAGTGCGGTTTTCGGCATTCATTTTCTTTCAAAAATCGACCTCGTGACATGTAGGCTATTTTTTCTCTATCTGCTCTAGAAATTGGTGTTTCCTATCAAAAGTGTCCAATTTGGACCACTCTGTACATTGCGGAATTCCATATTTTACAGTGGAAAACTCGCTCATAGACTCTTGTATTTTAACACATTGTTTTCTATCTGATAAATAACTTTCGAACAATTTTAATTCGTTATTTCTGATGCCTATAATCTTGTAATGTTAGCAGCAATTCTTCATGTGAAACAGTATCAAATGCATTTTCACAAGTCAATAAATTCATCAATCAATGATTTCTAATATTTAAGGATATTGTTTTAGATTTAGCTTTAGTTGATAACTCCTAGCTTTCAGAATGCCACATTGTGGTGAAACCATTTGTCGGCATTAATTCTAAATTATGTGTTACAAGTTTTGCATAAATTTAAGTTTATCTTCCGAAAGTTATCATAGGTTCAGTTAATGCGTTTTCTCAATTCTTGAACGATTACTTCCCTAGCCAAAACCCAGACAGATATTGATTTACCAAAAATACGTATGTTGCGCTTTCAATTTATTTTAAATACAGTTAAATTCCAAAGTTCGGAGCATGGAACGTGTCAAAAGACGAAGTTAATACAATTATAACTTATTCTTACGTCAAAGTTTCTGTGAGTATTTTTAAATTTTCTGGCTTGCGAGACGGCTGATGACGTAATTATAAAATATGTCTTATTTCATTGCTGAAATCGCGTGATTTCAGTCTGGTCCGGCCTCCGATCTACCTACCTACGTCGTCGGCACATGTTACGTTATTACATACATGGAGTCTACACAACTACACAATTCGCTGATGAATTAGGGCGTGACACATGCACCGGTACCCGCAAATTATGGTATGATGAAAACAACATCCTACCAAATAATTAGCATAAGTACTGAACCTTGTACGCCACACTGGTCTAGAAATGAGCCACCTGACACAGCTATACATTATACAGTCCGAAGAAAGAAACGAAATCATGATTCTTCTTCATCCAATGAAATGTTTAAAGCGTATCAACGCCTATGAAGGAATCATTTCAATCACTTTTACTTCCGCCAAGGTACTCCAAAGCCCAATTTTGTATAGAAGCTTAATCCCCGAGAAGTGGGAATATATACAAGTCTATCATCTTATATCACCCGTGGATAGTCTCTTAATCTCTCGGTCAAAACACTGAAAAGTGATCAGAATAATCTTTTAAGGTCAATTTAACGCAATCTTTGTACCATTTGTCGGCCGCATGTACATTGTACAGGGTGTCCCATTTTGGGTACTTTTGCGGGGTATCTCCTTTATTTTTAAAGATAGAGAGTTGCGGTTTTCGCGACACTGTGCTACTTTTTCATAAAACTCAAGATGCCGTCAACAGAATTGTCATAGCCCTTTTAGTTTTTAAGATACAGGGCATTTCTGAAAATGTTGCATTTTGTGACCCCCCTCGTATCTCCGTTATCCTTCAACTTATCGAAAAGGTAAAATAACATTCTAATAGATTTTTTTCCGTAGAATGCAGGGGTGTAGATAACTTTTGTTACATATTTACTGTTTTTGAGTTATAAAGTAAACATATGTTTTTTTAAATAGAACACTCTGTATATTTATAGACTATAAAATTTGTCTTTTTTTTACCTTTCCAAAAATATATGATAGTATAAACTTTTATTCAGAAACACGCAAATAATTGACAATTTTCAGAAAATTAAATACATATTTTAATAGTAGGCTATGGATAACAATAATAAACAAGTGCAACTTACATATTACTAACAAATAATTGGATAACTTGTATATAGGTATCTATTAAAAAAAATTCCCATAGATCTTTTTCTAACAGTAAGTTTGTAACAACAGTTTTGTGGCGTAAAGTGACAATATAACAAAAACACAAAAAAATAACATTATTAAAAAAAATTAAATGTGATGTTCAAATTGACCACCATTTTCTCTAATGCAAAATTGGCACATCTTCGAGATTCTTTGAATAGCGTTCAAAAGAACCATTGTTCTCATTCGCAGATTTCGAAAAGCTAAATGAATTGTCTCTCGAAGTTTTGCAATGCCGTCATATCGAGTTTTATATACTTCATTTTGTATATAACCCCATAAAAAAAATCTAAAATTGAGAGATCTGGTGATCGTGGAGGCCATCTAACAGGTCCGTTGGTACCTATCCATCTTTGAGGGAAGTTATTATTTAGAAAGGCCCTTAAGAACCTAGAGTTATGACTTGGGGCACCATCTTGCTGTAGGTAAACAGCATTATACTGGGCTAATGGAATGTTTTCGAGCAGTTCTGGAATAACTTCCTCAAGAATTTCTAGGTATCTACGTGCTGTAAGACATCCTTCAAAAATCCTATAAACTATATGTCTACCCAAAATAAAACATGAAACCTCAACTCCAAAGCGTCCTTGTTGTGCCCTTTCAAACATTAAATGCAGATTTTCACTACGCCAGTTCCTGGTATTGTGACGATTTAAAATGCCAGCACTTGAAATAAAGCATTCGTCTGACCAAAAAACAAGTCTGCCAAATAAATCGTTAGCATCGATTTGTTGCAAATACCACTGGCAAAACAGTGCCCGGCGCTCGGCATCGCCAGGATGCAAATGTTGTAGTATATTAAATTTGTATGGATGATACTTATATTTCTTCAAGATCCTCTGAGCGTTAGTTTTTGGCACACCAATTTCCTTCTAAATTTTTCTACATGAGGACGAAGATGTTGCTTCTATATATCCTAAAGTATCTATCTCTTCTCTTTCCCTGTTCTCTTTGTTGTATGTTTTAGGGCGCGGGTGAACAAATGATCCGTGCTCAACTAAATTTGCTTTTAAACGGGCAAATATCCCAAAAAACGGTTGCCTTCTTTCTGGATATCTAACAAGCAAAAATTAAAATGATAATAGAGATTTTCATAGCCATAATAGCTTACTCACCTTTGGAAATATAATTCCGAAGCTTCTTCAGAATTTTCATTACTCTGTATGAAACATACCATCATATCATATTTCTCATAATTTTCGTAAACTGCCATTATTCGAAAAAATTGATAAATATCTATTGAATAATGATACCAAAAGAACGAAAATAAACAGCTTAAATGCGATAGAGATTTGATGTTTATTTCTGTTTCTTGTCATAAACAATATCAATGGCCTACAATTAAAATATGTATTTAATTTCTAAAAATTGTCAATTATTTGCGTGTTTCTGAAAAAAAGTTTATACTATCATATATTTTTGAAAAGGTAAAAAAAGACAAATTTTATAGTCTATAAATATACAGGGTGTTCCATTTCAAAAAACATAAGTTTGCTATATAACTCAAAAACAGTAAATATGTAACAAAAGTTATCTACACCACTGCATTTTACGGAAAAAAAACTATTAGAATGTTATTTTACCTTTTCGATAAGTTGAAGGATAACGGAGATACGAGGGGGGTCACAAAATGCAACATTTTCAGAAATGCCCTGTATCTTAAAAACTAAAAGGGCTATATAAATATACAGGGTGTTCCATTTCAAAAAACATAAGTTTGCTATATAACTCAAAAACAGTAAATATGTAACAAAAGTTATCTACACCACTGCATTTTACGGAAAAAAAACTATTAGAATGTTATTTTACCTTTTCGATAAGTTGAAGGATAACGGAGATACGAGGGGGGTCACAAAATGCAACATTTTCAGAAATGCCCTGTATCTTAAAAACTAAAAGGGCTATGAAAATTCTGTTGACGGCATCTTGAGTTTTACGAAAAAGTAGCACAGTGTCGCGAAAACCGCAACTCTCTATCTTTAAAAATAAAGGAGATACCCCGCAAAAGTACCCAAAATGGGACACCCTGTACAGGGTGCTCCGGTACGTGTACAAATTGCCTCTATTTCTCTCTACAATCAACCAGATAGTTAGTACACAGAAAGACGCAGAAAAGAGCAAATAACGTACTCGACGGACCGCTTCGCTCAAAAACACGTAAACGGCTCAAAGTACCAGCATCATATCTACTTTGTTTCAAAATTTCAAGTGGTTGGCATTTACAGTTTGGCCGCTATACGAAAACACACCTACTGCCACATAGCCCGATTCAATTAATTAAATGAATTAATTGAAGTGCATGTAATTGATTGATGTTCCTTCTTTATATTTTATTAAAGACTGATGAATATTCGATCCAGCAGCTTTTATGCTTTTATGTAAATAAATGTTTAATTGTTTTATATCTATATCTATAGTCCTAGAACAAATAAAATATGAAATGTAGCTGTCTCATTCTAAATAATCCCAAATATTTTCTTCCAAATTTTCTTGGATATTACGAGGGCAAGGTGAAAAATAAAACAGATGGCGCCACAATCAAAAATCCCATGTAACATTTGTGATGTACCATCTTTGACTAGAACGCATTACAATTTGCAGTTTTATATGAATAAGCATTCATTTGCATTATAGCTGAATTCACTGGGACTCTGGTACAAGGAAGTAAGGAAGGCGAACGTTGTTACCTCCTGGATGAGGCGATCAAGAAGATACTTTCTATGTGTAGGGAAACAGACGAACGTGCCACGTCGCTGTGTCTTCGTAATACCCTAAGAGAATGACGAGAAGGGGAAAAAAATGGTCCAGTCAATGATGGTAAAAATGGGAGTCCCTCCGAATTTTGAAAAGCGTCATCGATTTTTATGAAAATTTGGAAGTAGGCTCTTTATATCCTCTATAACATTTTTGACCCTGTCTTAATGTGCGCTTTTAGTATTTTGGGTACGAAAACCCAACTTTTTGTGTGAAAATGATGGAAAAAAGTAGAATATTATGTTACCAGATTATTTGCAACCAAATCATGATGTAATTCAACATTTCAATCCTTGAAAATCAACTACAATTAAGTACCAATCTTATTGTCTTTGAGGAATTATTATCTTTATTATCATTGTGCTATCCATTTATAATAACACAGTATGTAGATGATTAGGAAACTATTGGTAATAAATTGTTATAAAAACTGGTGACTATTTCTTAATTGCGTCAGTAGCGTCAGTGACTTACTGACGCCGGACATTCTGGTCGTCCAATTGATCGGCGAGTTAAAGTGCACGAGAATGCTGAGGCTATGGGTATCTCAACCGAATGAGTACGAAACATTTTGCATACATTTTTGAATATGAGAAATCTATCTGCCAGATGGGTACCGCAATTGCTCTCTGTTGACAACAAGCACAACTGTGTGACAATTGCAAAGGAGTGTTTTGCAATGTCCAAGCGCGATAAGGACTTTTTACGCCGTTTCGTAACCGTGGACGAAACATGGATCCATCACAACACACCAGACACCAAAGAACAGACGAAATAGTGGACTTGTCCTGGCGAATCGAAGCCGAAAAAGGCCAAAGTGGGTCAACAAAGTCATGGCGACAGTTTTTTGGGATGCACACGGTATGTATCGTCCATAAGAGATTACCATGAAAAGGGCAAAACGATCACCCCTGTATTATGCAGAGCTGTTGGATCGATTCGACGCCGATTTAAAGCGAAAGCAGTCCCATTTGGGTAAGAAAAAGTGCTCTTTCACCATAAATTTTGATATACAGCAGTCTAACACCGCTGTTTTCCGCGACGTAAATTTACAGTAGCTGTAAGGTTAGAAAGATAAGCTACAGAATGCCAAATCTATTACATCGCTTTAAACTTACATTACATGTTGCTTACAGCAGAAGACTTACAGCGCTATACAGAATCACACCATAAATGATATTTAGCCTTTAATGTTATAAAAAAAGTGTTATAAACAGCCTTACAGATCGGGCGGTTAAATTGTTCCACGCAGAGGACCGTCCCGAAAATTTAAAAATTGTTCGTAATACACTGGAAATGAATGGCTACCCAAAAACATTTTTCAATCCTGTCATTAAAGAAAGAATAAACAAAATCTATAATGCATCTTCATATATAATTAACATAAAAGGTAACACAGACAATTTTATAACATTACCTTACATTCCGGAGACCTCAGAGAAAATTAAGAAATGTTTGAAAAAGTATGATATAAATGTCGCGCATAAACCTACTAACTGTGTTGAAAAATATTTCTATAATAAAGATTCTTGACTCAGTATGAATTATATATAAAAATTCTCGGGAAATAGGTCACATTAACACTTTGTTTTATATTTTTGTCTTTACGTACGTTTCGGTCTCACGACCATCATCAGAAGACTTATTATGTCAAAAAGGGGTTTTTAAAAACTAATTACATATAGCTTAAAGCGTCCACATTGCACCAATTTCAATCAAAAATGCCCACGTCGTCGAAACGAACAGAACCACGAATAATCGAAATTGTACCGTTTTTAACATAATAAGTCTTCTGATGATGGTCGTGAGACCGAAACGTGCGTAAAGACGGAAATATAAAACACACAGTATACAAATTAATTTGTTTAGATTACGATGGGACTTATACTGGAATCTCTAAACAATATTTACAAAAAAGAATGTATGGCCATAAGTATAGCACAAGAAACAAAAACTTAGAAAATTCCACCGCCCTTACTAATTATAACCATCAATTCAATTACAAGAATGTTAATATTTTAACTAAGGAAACCAATTATTATAAAAGATCTATTCTGGAGATGATTCACATAAAACGTGACTCCAAATCTGTAAATCATAGGACAGATACTCAGACACTAAGTCAGATTTATACTAACTTAATTCAATAAAAACTCTTGCAAATTCTTACATGCGTCTTTATAATGTTAAAAGTATAATCTAGATAGAATGTCAAGTATATTTTCAATAACCGACAAACCTTTTTCTATTAGCTCGTAAATCTAACATCTGGTTTGAAAGTGGATACTTAAGCCCAATGTTCTCGTTTCTAGTCGTTCACAGACTTTGTTGTCATGAACTTGCATTTATTAAGAGTACTGCTTAACAGTGAATTCTTGATATATTATACTCATAACATTGATGTGTTACAATTTCCATTATTCGTGTTTCTGTTGGTTTCGGCGACGTGGGCATTTTAATTGGAATTGGTGCGATAAGGACGCTTTATGTAATACAATTAGTTTTAAGTAATCCAGTCTTAGACATAATAAGTCTTCTGATGATGGACGTGAGACCGAAACGTACGTATAGACGAGAAAATGTAAAGCAGAAGTGTTATTGTGACCTATTTCCCGAGAATTTATATATAATTTAAAGGAAGAAAATATTCAATAAGCAAAAGTTTTTATTATTATTCCCTTCGCGACGAAGTTCAGCAACAACAACAATTATCGAAGTTAACTTAAACTTACATTGTACTTCAACAATTTATATATGTATAAACGCCGATATAGATATATTCTATGTTATGAATGTTCTGATTTTTATATTAATTCCGAAATGTTGATTGTATTCTTGAAATCAACCAAATTTATGAATTCATTCAGAGGGTTCAATGTACCATGTTTGTCCACCAAAATCAATATTAATATGGTGTGGATATTCGTCCGATAATCGTATGAATATATTATATTCTTATTCATTCAAAGATCGGACGAATATCCAGGGTCTAATAATATTTAACAATGTTTCCTATTTAGATTCATGCAGCGTAATCGTTATTTTGTAATTTGAATTGAACCACCGTATCTTATTAAACAGATATTCAATAGTATTATTATTATTGGGCATGGAGATAGTTGAATAAAGTTATCTCGAAACAATTAATCTATAATTAAACAAGATAATGGAGAATGGCCAATACAATGATATGAAGTTACTATACTCCAACAATTCACTATAATATTCTGAGTTATCTAATTGAATATGTATTATATATTTACTTTCTTCGAACCAGGGTATCGAATTTGAGGATATTACTTTGAAATTCCTATTAAGAACATTTCACCCATACTCCAATATTCGGTGCCTAAGAATATCTCAACTTATTCCAAGAGAAATTAACATTCAAATTTCACATTTGTTCAATTAATAAAAAATTTGGAAACCTTCCTGATGACTTGATCGGTTCGGAGGACGACGAGAATAATATGAAATGATGGGAAGTATGAAGTGAGAACAGTTAGGGAATCACCTCATCTATAATATGAGGCTGTTTGTATACTAAATTGGGGATATGCATCTTCATAATTGGATGGATTACGTATTATATACTATTTCATCAATTTTTCAGAACAAAATATATTAAAAAATATTTAGGTTGAGAAAATAAATTTTTTTATCCGGCTTATACTGATTCTGCAAACAACTGAATTACCAAAGATTCTTCGAATATTACAAGTTAACAAACTGTATTGAAGTATTGAATGCATTGCAAGTATTATCATTGATATTAATAATAATGTTTAATTCTCACAATCCTTTTTTTTTGTAGATTGGTACCGGGTTTCGAGGTCAATTATTAAACCTCAGCCATATAAAAAACATGAATTCAATATATAACATTATTTATAATCATATGGCTTCATTTCCAGATAATTAAGTGTGGTAGTTTTTTCGCAATCTTATATAGACAGTGACTTACCTTTTGTTTTGAAGGTCAAGTGTGCGAAATTTGAGCCAGATTGGTAATTGTCTGTTTTAAGGGGTGGGAAAGAAGTTTGGGGTAGTTAATTCAAAATCTATAAACAATGACTTTACTTTTATTTTGAAGGTCAAGTGTACAGAATTAGATCAAAATTGGCCCTTGTCTGCTCTTAAGAATGATAAAGGCGGTGAGGTAGTTTTTTCGAAATCTCATGTAGACAGTGTCTTTCCTCTTGTCCTGAAGGTCAAGTGTACAAAATTTTAGCAAGATCGGTCCTTGCCTGTTTTAAAGGGTGGGAAAGAAGTTTGGGGGTAGTTAATTCAAGATATCTTGTAAACAGTGACTTTACTCTTATTTTGAAGGTCAAATGTACAGAATTATATCAAAATTGGCACTTGTCTGCTTTAAATGGTGATAAAAGGGGTGAGATAGTTTTTTCGATATCTTATGTAGACATAAGATGTTTTGAAGATAAAGTGTGCAAAATTTTGGCAAGATCGGTACTTTCCTGTTGTAAGGGGTGGGAAGGAAGTTTGGGGTAGTTAATTTAAAATCTCTTGTAAACAGCCTTTACCCTTATTTTGAAGGTCAAGCATACATAATTAAATCAAAATTGGCACTTGTCTGCTTTAAAGGTTGATAAAGAGGTTTGATTTTTCAAAATATGTAGATAATGACATTCCTTTTGTTTTCAAGGTCGAAAGTGCAAACTTCGGTACTTGTCTATTTTAAGGGGTGGGGAACGGGGTTGGCGTTAAGAACTATGCATTTTGGGGTATGTGGATATATTAGGTTGGATGCGCTTTTTTCTCTATTGACTGGTTTGCCATCACTATACGTAGTATAAGGGAAGTATTGTAATCGGCCTTAAAATGTCTTTCGGATTTTAACGAAAATTTAACTTTTAGCTTTTCTGATTCCATCTAGACTATATACACTATAATAAAGAAACAATTACCCTTATCCATTAAAAAAAGTACTGATAATCCACACCACAGAATCTCGTTTCCTTTGCGTTTTTGAAAAAAATCACAATAATCAAAAAGTGATTAGAACGTCGATTTACAGAAGACAATTCGAGTTTTCCGGAAAATTCGAAAGAAAATTGTATATTTTTATAGTTCATTCCCAATTTTTCACAAAAACAGTACAGTATAATATAGACGCTACGAGAGCTTTTTCGGGTTGTGATTTTTTTTCCAAAAACGCAAAGGAAACGTTTTCATTGATAAAAAGTATCCAAAAATATATATTTGGGGTTTTTCCCGATTTTCGGATAACTTTATGCTTAACCTATATATATTTCATTACTATATTTCAAGAATGATGAACTTTTCTTGATCTATATTTAAAATATGCTCGTCTAACTCTTTTCACCATTATTTTCCTTCATATGGGCTGAATGTCTTCTATGTTATGTTCTTAATTTGATATTTTTTCTGTATTTGATATATTTTACCCGGAACATTACTTAGCCTGCAATTTGTATACTAATTTCAGAAATCCTATTGTAATTTACCACGATTATTTGTTTAGTAACTATAAATTCATTCATTTTTAAATCTTATCTCATTGTATGTTTTGAAAATGAACTTATAAAGATTAGCTTGCAATTAACGTTTATTAATTAAATTCAGTAATAGTTAGCTATTGATTACCATATTTGTTTGAATTTGGGATTTCACGATTGCACTAAAATTCTTCTTTCAACTGTAAGTGGGACAAGAGCTATCTCTCGCTGGGCGAGTAAAAACATTGACTTTGAAATAACAAAGGAGGACAGCAGTATACATTATGAACTAAAAGGCATTATTTCAAGGTTGCCGTCTATAACTTTAAGGTTTCGAAGGATGAAGTATGATGAAGAGCTTCGATATTCTATCTATCTCATCAATTTCGAAACATGACAAAATTTTGATTTTTTCATTCATATTTGTAAATATTCTTCTCGAATCATGGGAAATATTTAAAAAAAAATTACGTTCTAAATGCTAATGGTGATCAAACAAATAAGCAGTTAGAAAAGTTAGAAACAATTCAAACAAATCGAATTTAAATTAATGTCAAGCTATTAAAAAATTTAGGTATACTTTCAGTATACGATAACTCTCGCATTATTTACAACAATGATTTCGTCACCACAGTCAATTTTGTGCAAGAAGAAATAAAAATTGCGATAAACACATCATTAAACGAAGTTATGGGTCTAGAAGTACCAAAATCAATCTCAAGTGCAGTACTACTCTCCCGAAATTCACAATTTTATTATTTGATCACGCTAGTGGTTTTCAATTCTACGAACTCAGTCTCTGTATGGGTAATCGGTGAAAAATCACCAAACCGTGTCATAATACAGCAAATATGAGTGAATTCACCGTGAAATTCACCATGTACTAAGATAGAAAATGGAAAAAATATAATATTGTTAACTAATATATACGAATTAACAAATTTCAGATCAAAAATATGGCACTATTAAAACATTTCGATTATTCCCAGAATGATGTTTATTCACTCTAGATGTCAACGGCAATTTCTTTTGAAAAGAACGTAAAATTAATACAATATTTCATCGCGAAATATGAACATGAATGAGGGGTCAAAAAACCCGCAACAGTCCCAGCGACTGAAAGGATACTGGAGTATTTAGTTAAGTATGTAAGAATTAAAGTGCCTTAAAATTTTCGATCATATAATTATGACAATTATAATATTCGAAAGTGATTCTATAACTTAATGTGTAGCATATTCATGAGAGTATAATGAATTTTGAGTTATGACATTCAATGAGGATAACTATTGCTACTGATAAGGATTAAATCGAATTCAAGTTATTATTACCATGTTGGGAATGATTAACCTTTAACATTAAATCTACATATCGAGCATGAATATGGAATAAAACGAGATAATTAAATAGTAAACTGAATTATTCATGGATACGTACCCAAATAACCCATCAAGGTATCCAGATCACAGGCTCCGTCCATCTTCACTTTTGGCGCTCACAGGTCGAAGAAGAAATAATGAAAATTCTACTCGCTGGCATACAACGGTAGGTACACCGATACACTCCACGAAGAAAGTCACTACGGCTTAGTCAAGTCGGAAAGTGATTGTTGTTGGTCTTTATAATACAAAACCAATACAATAAGTCTCTTGCTTCTGCTTGTCTCTACCGCAGCGTTGAGTTTGTGAATTTGTAATTGCGTCTGCGCGAAATTAAATCAAAATTATCTGGCTTAGCTGAAGGTACCTTCATTAGCATAATATGACTAGGAATTAGAAGTTAGCACGTGCTCGTGGTATTTTTATCTCGTAATTCGTGATACAGACACCCTCAACATTCTTACTGAAGGATATATACAACAGAAGAGATTTCCGAAGTCAAAAAAGTTGATTTAGTAAAACAACTATTAATGAATTTCCACTATTCAATAAAATAAAATAGTGTGATTTATGAACCACTACTAGTAAAGTGAATTATTAACATAATAATATATGTTTATTCAGTTCATATCATACAATTATAAATATATTGATATTTAAATACGATAATAAACTAACATACTCACAAAGAACTTTCAAAAAAGAAACAGTTCTTGTGTGTGAGATAGAGAGTGTACTTTTAAATTTTCAATATACTCACTAAAACTTAACTCAATCTAAATTCAAACCTACCCTTATACTAAACAATCTAATCAAGAATTCAGCAAACGAATGAATATGTTTTATGTGGTAAAACCACCATTCAATAAAAAAACGAACAAAAAAGTGTACGGATAAATGCTCCCAACCAGGCATTCAAAATCTTAATCTAATCAAAATACCTGCAAATTTGCATAGTTATATAAATCATAACTCATAACCATTTTCGTACACCTTAAACAAATAAACAAAATCATCACTGTAGAACAACAAATAATAAAATAATCCATCACTCAGCAAACAACACCGACAACTATCTGACCCATTCTACTTCTTGGCATATTCTGTATCCAAGACCTAAGATGTTTTTTACAGTGACTATATTGTAATCCCTTCAGTTCAGATGGTAGGAGATCATACAGTTTGAGGCCAATATAGGTGAAACACCTTTTTCCAATTGATTTCTTAATTCTACTCTTTATACAAGATTTGTTTCCAACCTGATATTCATGACCCTGATAGTCTATACAAGGTCTATTTGAGAAGAGTCATAACAAAGTGAAATAGCCATAGAGCTGTCTTTAGTCCATCACACCGGATTCCCTGTAAATAAGTTCAGTAGGATGAATTCTGCTCTTTTGAAAAATAACTAAGAACCCACTTTTGTGTGATTTCCAGACTTTTCAAGTTATTTCTAACCGATCCCCAACCATTAATACCATTATGATATTTGACTCTGTACAAGAGATAAATAAAGTGTTTTTAAATCCTCCAAACCTAGGAATTGTCTCAAATACTTGAATTTAAATATAAGTGATCTTACTATCTTGACAACAGTTTCAATATGTAAATCCCATCTGAAATGTCTATCTAAAGTTATACCAAGATAAACAACTGATTCCGAACTATGTAAATCGAGTATCTCATCATCACTCTGTATGCAGAGCCTCACGAAACTTGGTAATTTATTCACATACGACGTGAATGGAAGGAATTTCGTTTTTTGTCATTCTGTGTCAACAAATTTATATCAAACCACTGTTTGATTTTAGCGAAGTCTGCCTCTGATTTCTCTTTAAGATTCTCCCATGTATTACTCTCATATAATACAGCGGCGTCGTCAGCAAGACTCCCGTCTAAGTCCTCGAATAGATCATTTATATAAATTGTGAACAGCAGTGGGCCCAAAACTGTACCCTGTGGCACACCAAACTCAACGACTCTTGGTTCACTTATGACCTCACCAATCTTCGTACACTGCTGTCTATTCATTAAGTAGCTGCCCAGTAAATCCCGTGCCCTTCCCCTAATACCGCAGTACTCCAACTTATCTAATAACCTACTGTGACATGAAGGTAGAAAGAGCAACTCCAACTGTAAATAACATTTAAACAAATAATAATAATGATGGGATAAAAAATAACTTTTAAAAGTTGGTAAGTGAAGGAGAAGGAATTCATCAGCATATTATACAGATGTTACCGATTAAACAAATTTAATAAGAGTTAGTTATTACAATCCAACTCGTCGTTAAGTAGACCATGGGCATTTTGTGCTTATTTATTTATGATTCCCAAAGATGTAGCAATAGTTCGAATTCTGAATCAAATAAATGTTTTTCTGTCATAAATTATTTGAATAATTTGAGTCTGTTTTTTTGAAATGTGCTTCTAGTGAAACATTATTGAATAATACTAGGTCATTTGAACTCTAATCATAAATAAATGCTTTGTCCAGGGAACTACCAAAAGTTAAAAACAATTAAAGACCTATGGAGGGCAAGGTGAAAAGTCCTGAAACATGAAACAAGAAATGATTTATTTGGTCAAAACTTATTTTATTTCTCAACATCATCTCCTTGTAGCTCGAAAAACTTCGTCCAACGTTTTTCTAATTTTTCGATCCCTTCCAAATAACACGATTTCGGCAATCCTTCGAAGTAGGCGTTTGTTTCAGCGATGACCTCATCATTGGAGACAAATATCTTTTTTCAAGTTTGGAAATAGATAATAGCAGGGGGCCGAATCTAGAGAATATGGTGGATGACGAACCAATTCGTAGCGCAATTCATGCTATTTTGCCATTGCGACTGCGGACCTGTGCGTCGCTGCGTTGTCCTGGTGGAAGAGCACTTTTTTCTTTGGCAAATTCGACCGCTTTCGCTTCAAATCGGCGTCGAATCAATCCAACAGCTCTGCATAATATACGCCGGTGATCGTTTTTCCTTTTTCAAGGTAATCGATATGGACTATACCGTGTGCATCCCAAAAAACTGTAGCCATGACTTTGTTGACCAATAAACCCACTTTGGCCTTTTTCTACTCCGGTTCGCCAGGAAATGTTTACTGTTTCGACTGTTCTTTGGTGTCTATTTTTACATTTTTGGGACGATCCTCTGCGTGAGACAATTTAACCGCCCGATCTGTAAGGCTGCTTATAATATTAAAGGAAGGCTAAATAACATTTATGGTCTGTCACCATGACTTTGTTGACCCACTTTGGCCTTTTTCGGCTTCGATTCGCCAGGACAAGCATCTGGTGAACAGATCTATTATATCGACAACAAAGAATTCAAAAAACATCGTTTGCACTACAATGAAACTTTACTGAATTTTTCTAATGCGGAGAAAAAGTAATACTGAAATATTTTCTATTTTAATGTCAAAAATGTTGTTATCGTAGATCGAATCTAGCACCGGAATCGCATTCCGCGGTCCCGAAAACCCTCGATAGACGAATTTGGTTGCATTTCAGAGCATATCAAAAATCACATGGAGATTACCTAGGTCATCAGGGTATCCTGACCACCAGGTGACTATTGAGTGTCAGGTCTTGACCCATATGCTCAAAAGAACCTCCATAACAGGTTTCATTCCTTTGCAGAAGGTATTTTTGCGAGTTCCCTAGTGACGACGATAGTACCAGAAAGTCCTGAGCCGCAGGTTCGTCGTAGTGTAAATCTCACACCGGAATCGTGTTCAACGGCTTCAAAGACCCCAAGTGAGAAATGTTGGGTATATTTGGAAATTTTTTCAACATTTTTAATATTATCTCCTGAAAATGCGTTCAAAGGAAAATGCTAAAATGCACATTAGAAAAAAAAATGGTAACATTTTTCTAAATGACTTCCGGAATCTATTTAAAAAAATTATCAAAATCGGTTCATCCAATTTTTTTTCGACCTTTTCTGCTTTATTTCCTCGTCTATAAATATACTATTAAATTAAAGAACTAAGGACATTTCAGCTAACAACCAGTCATCATCAGATTAAACTAAATTAGGAAACAAAAGGTACTTGCTTAAATACTATTCGGGGTAAATAATATGAACAAGAGGAATAATTTATTGAATTTCAAAAGTTCTATTGCTACATATGGTCTCCCAGTAGCGAAAAATCCTTTGCTTTTTTAATCAACGGAAAAAATTATCAAAAAATTTTCCAGGGTTGAAAGGATTTTTAACAACCGACAGTAAATCCATAGCAACTTGAACTGCGAGACTTTTGTTTCCGTTATTTTTTTGCGCCGCCTTATTTAGTATTGTGTCAAATAAATATTCGTCCGATGAATAAAGACACCTATAAATTATTATACATAAATTCTCGGGAAACAGAAGACGTAGTATCAAGAATCCACTGCTTAGCAATTTTTTTATAATATACGAACTCATTTCGAACAAAGTCTGTATATGACTGAAACAAAAAAAAACAGGATTCCTATTGATCTCTCTAGAAATTGGAAAAGCTCGATTTTCTTTTCTTCATTACAAATCTTTCAGTTTTCTACATTATCAATATTTGTATCCATTAATTTATTTAAGTTATTCGTTGGACTTCAGCTCGGAATTGATTTCTACAACTATGATTTCCTTCGTCAATAAGCATACTTTGCTGGCTTTAAAATTCAGTTTAAGACTTATATAAGTTGTATCAACAGATGTTTATTAATAGCATGTTGACAATTCCTCAATTTACATAATCATCAGTCAGAAACAAAAGGATATTTGGTATTTCCTAATCATAATTTCTTAGAAGGCATCCACAGTACTTGATTCAATGTCATGTTCATTGGTAATTACAACAATCGTTAATATACAGGAAAAACGTGATTCCTCGGTTGCTTTCAAGGAAACAAGTTCACATGAACAATGGTCGAAAAATGATTCCTAATGGAGCTAGAGCCCTCTAAAAAGTGAATCCTGAAGATCGATCTCTATAAATATCTTCGAAACGGTTCAAGATGAAATAATGGAATTCGAAATGGTAAATGAGTATAACTATCTATCCTCAACTAGATCTGCAAACAAAAATGGCTGCTAGATCTCGAGATACAGCATCCGCATTTTTTTTTTGACTGGAGGTTAACCCTTTCCAAGTTGCAGTTAAATGAAAAGCATGCCACTTCCACCATGTGCCATCATTTTTTATCGTTTCCGTTTATCAGGCCGACCAGTTATAATTGAACCGAAAATGGACTGAAAGTTAACCCTCCCAAACCTGGTGGAAAATGTTCATTGGTGTTGATAATTGTTAACATCCCTATGCCATCAAAAGTTATAGGTCCATGTCCGAGTAATTGGCCATTATTTGGACCAAACATTTTTCTTTTTTCCATTTTGTGGCTAAAGCTTGCGGCTTACAAAGTAACATGATGGCACCATGTTAAATAACTTTTTTGGAGGTCAAATAAAGATTTAAAATTATTTCCATCACTCCTTGCCTATTTCAACCCCCCCTCCCCAAAAAAAAAACAAAAAACGGCCGTTTCGATTTTAAAACTCAGCCAGAATCTCTCTCAATATTCGACTAATTTATCATAAAATTGGTTATATTATCCATGTTATTCATATTTTTTTGGGGGTGGTTTTAAGGGGTTTTGGGGGGTTTAAATAGGCAAGGAGTGATGGCAATAATTTTAAATTTTAATTTAACCTCCAATACAGTTATTTAAAATGGTGCCATCATGCTATCTTGTACTGCGCAAGTGTTAGCTACAAAATGAGAAGAAAAAACATTGTTGGTCCAAATAATGGCCAATTACTCGGAAATGGACCGACAACTTTTGATGGCATAGGCGCATATGGTAGCTCAACAATTGCCAACACCAATGAACATTTTTCACCAAATTTGGGGGGTTAACTTACAATCCATTTTCAGTCCAATTTTAACTGGTCAGCCTGATAAACGGACACGATACAAAATGATGGCACATGGTGGAAGTGGCATGTTTTTCATTTAACCGCAACTTGGAAAGGGTTAACGTCCAGTAAAAAAAAAAAATGTGGATGCTGTATCTCGAGATCTAGCAGCCGGCGAAAATTCGGTCTGTGAGATGAATTGGTCATTGAACCGTCCTCTAACGATAAACCATAGTGCCATCGGGTTAATTCAGACCATCAATATCGCTCTGGCTCCTAGACTATAAAATTTGTTCATAGTAACCGTGGGGCTTGGTATTGAATGTGGATATATATTCACTATTCCATTGTGACAAAATGTGCTTTCTAACCGTAGACAGAAAGGTAATGTGAAATTTGCAACATCCAAGTCCATATTTTTCACTGCAGCTTTAGCTAGTGAATCAACTTTCTCATTTTATTTAAATTGGTAAACGAAATAAACTACACTGTTTTTACTATATCGTGTTATACCACTAATTTTATGTTACAAATCGTAATTGTAGTTTTGTCATTGTCATTATCAAACGATAACAATAAGTTCAGTTCACATTTCTATCACTAAATTACTGGTAAAACACATAGCAGAAATAGTGTTGTTTATTTCATTTATCAATAAGATCCATCACCATAAAGCAAACTCCTTTTCACTGTCGAATCAAATGTTGCCGCAAACATAATAAATTTCGACATACTTCCGACTTACTACACATCTTACATAAAATTATCCCACTATAAATTATATAGTACAATCTACATAGATAACAATTTTCAAAGGTGAAATCCTTAAAACTCTTAAAATAAATAAGCGTATGTATAATTTTATCAAACTTCTGACCTTCGCTATGATTTATGAAATTTGTTTCCAACAATTACTTTCAATTACGCAATTTTCTTATCCGCAAGTGTGCTAACCCACATGATATAAAAATTTAAAAAAGCAATTTTAAAATTAAACCTCCAAAATAAAATTGAAACAAGTATGATGTGTAATTTTCCGCCTAGAAGAATTTTATTATCGTAAATAAAATAAACGGTATCCGCAGGAATATATGGGATGTTTCAGTTAACAAAATATCTATTTGGAATTCACTATTTCTTTACTGTTCAGTTACTTGAACTAAATTAAAATACCTAATTATGTAAATCTACAAGCTTTGGCTTCGGTGCAGCTAATATTTTATTCGCTGTTCAATTTGATTTTATAACTACAGAAACTTATGAATATGTATTTATTGGATTATTCTGATTTTTAGTTGAAATATCTGGGGAAACATAATAATAATAATAATAATAATATAACTTTATTAAGAATACAAATACTCCAATGGGAGGCGAAGATCTAGCATAAGCTACTCAACTTAACCCCTCAAAACGAGCAAAATTATACATACAAATTCTAAATATAAGCCTAAATTAAACTCATACAAACAAGAAATAAAATGACGATCCAGTCTGTCGATGAGCAATGAGAACACACTCTCACCCCTCCGACAATATTCTGTCTCTCAGCCTCAAACGAAAGCACTTCACTGACAAATTATCATGCTGTAAACAGTACTTATTAAATATTACCGGCGCATTGTACGAAAAAGTTCTACGAAATCTAAAAGGACAATGTATTTACATGTCTCAAATGAAGATCATGCACATCCTGTCTAAAAGTAAGCTTCTGTCTCGAGTAAAGTGGTGACGAGGTAGACAACAATTTACACACAAACATCGAGAAGTGGTAACTATATAACTGGTCAACGCTAAGTCATCTGAGCTCCTTTATCTTATGTGAGATGTGGTCAAACTTTGCAAAACCAAATACAAATCGAGCACATGTATTTACAACCTTCTGCAAACGACACCTGCATAGTTTGTCCAAACAGGGAAAATATACCACACTGCAATAATGTAATAGTGGAATTACTAAACACTCACACAGTTTTTCACGCATTTTGAAGTTAATGATATGGTAGTTAGAGTACATCAATTTGAGTGGAAAAAAGGCTTTTTCCACAACATTTGAGACATGCTCTCTAAATCTCAAGTTAGTGTCAAAAATAACGCCCAAATTTCTCCCTGTCTCCACTTACTTAATAAGCTCACCGTCAATCATCAACCTAAAGCTCTGCAGGTATGTGTTCTGCGATTCCTAGGACAAAATACCATATACATACACTTTTTTGAATTCAATTTAAGATTATTTTCACGCACATAAACAGAAATAGAAGCCAATTCACGATTCAAAGCAGCAGCAGGTATAACGTCCCCAGGTAAAAAGACAGACCGAATCTGAGTGTCATCAGCAAACATCTGCATCTTAGACTGGCGAAAACTCTCAAACACATAGTTCCCCATAGTTAAAGAATTCCTTAATGAGAAACATATCATTAAGTATAATTAACATTGGTATGTATATGATAAACCGAATAAATAAAAATCATTAATATTGATTTATATATAATTTCTCGGGAAACAGGTCACACTAACACATATGCTTATTATTTTCGACTCCTTGTACGTTTCGGTCTCACGACCATCATCAGAAGTCGTATCAATGTTGAAAACGGAATTTCTTAAAACTAATTTTATCAGCACAAAGCGTCTTTATCGCACCAATTTCAATTAAAAATGCTCACGTCGCCGAAACGAACAGACACACGAGTGAATCAAGGATCCACTGCTTAGCAATTTTCTTATACTATTCGAAGTCATTTCAAAGCACCGTTTGAAATACGACTGAAACCAAAAAAATAAGGCTTATGTATTCACTTTGAAGATTTATGAGATAATAGAAAAAGGTTGTCAGACCTTGTTAGAAATATTGGTATTTATCTAAAATATGCTTTTAACATTATAAAGACGCATGTAGGAATTTGCAAAGGTTTTAATTAATTAAATAAGTATAAATCTGACTTAATGATTGAACGTCAGATCTATGATTTACAGATTTGGAGTCACGTTTTATGTGAATCATCTCTAGAATATATCTTTTATAATAATTGGTTTCTTTAGTTAAAATGTTAACATTATTGTAATGAAATTGATGATTATAATCAAAAGAATGTTTAGCAAGGGCAGTTTTGTTTCTAATACATCTGGCCATACATTCTTTTTTGTAGATATCGCTTAGAGATTCCTGTATAAGTCCGATCGCAATCCAAACTTTTTATTTTGCATAGTGTGGGTTTGTTTATCTTTAGGTATTAAAGGTTTTAGATTTGAAAACATTCACACAGTTAGTAGATTTATGCGCAACATTTATATCATACTTAACATTTCTTAATTTTCTCTGAGGTCTCCGGAAAGTATGATAATGTTATAAAATTATCTGTATTACCGTTTATGTTATTTATATATGATTATAAACAATATATATATTATAGATTTTCTTTATTCTTTGTTTAATAATAGGGTTGAGAACTGTTTTTGGGTAGCCATTCATTTTCAGTTTATTACGAACAATTTTAAAAATTTTTGGTACGTACCTTTCGGCTACGAAGTAGACATGATTAGTTTACTCTGGTAGTCGAAAAATCCTCAGTACTTCAATAGCATTTTTACTGGATAAATGGTGTCGTAATTATATGTTAGTTTCATAAATAAGGATTAAGTATTTCGGGCAAGTTTTACAACTAATTAAAATAATAATAATAATAGTATTATCTTAATTGCAGTACCTATTAACACCGAAACAATCTAAACAATAATTTTAGTTGGGTAGACAGAAACCGCTAACTTAGACAAACGGTTCCGGGACAGTTGCATCTTGCTTCAGATCATACATTTCTTAACGAGGAGTGTAACGTTATACCTAGTACTGGCAGAAAACCATTAGATAAATAATTCGTCTCGAAATCATTGTCGAACGGTAAACTAAATTACAGATTAGTGCAGATGTGATGACCTCCTTTCGCGTTAAACTTGGTCTTCGTCATTCAGAAAGTTCGTATGCAGTTATAATAATACATATTGTTTGCACGCAGGGTTGACTTAAGGCCTAAGGGGTTATTCGATTCAAAAATAAACATACAGGTCTAGATTCAGATTTAATATGTTTCTTTATTTACTTAATCTTATTTGCAAAAGGGGTGAAGAGAATTAAAAAATTTAAAAACTGATGTTAGAATTCTGCCAAGGTAACTGTCAGAACGACGTATAATAGTGCCAGGAATTCTCCAACATCATGAGACATTTTTTCACCTGAAAAATCAAACGCCATTGCGTTTGACTGCGGCGAATTAGCATACTTCCTATGCTCTCTAAATTGACAGAAAAAATTATGAAAATACAAGTAACAGAATATTTCGAGAGTAAGAGCCTAATACCTGTGACCCAGTCTGGCTTCAGAGAGAATCGCAGTACAACTACTGCCCTGACTATGATAACAGATGATATCATAAAAGCCACAGATGAAAGTAAGATAAGCTGTCTGATTCTGTTAGATTATAGTAAGGCGTTTGATACTATGGATCCAAGGATTTTATGTAACAAATTGTCATATTACGGTTTTGATAATGAAGCAGTTAAATTAATCAATAGCTATCTCAGTAATCGATTTCAACGTGTAATGTACAACACAGCAACGTCCCCTTACCGAAACAACACTTCCGGTGTGCCACAAGGGTCAGTACTAGGGCCTTTGTTGTTCTCTATTTATATTTCAGATTTCCACAAGCATCTGAACACCTGTACCACCCATCACTATGCTGATGATACACAAGCATACTTCTCATTTTCCGTTGAAAATATAAAAAATGCTGAAAAATTGATAAATGCGGATCTTAAAGCTCTTGTTAAAATTTCGAATGCTCACAATCTGAACCTTAATGCTAAAAAATCAACCATGATGTTATTTGGTCCAAAAGACAAACCAATATATGCTCAGTCTCAATTAAATATTAAAGTGAATGGAGAAAGTCTTTCTTTATCATCGGACGGAAAGAATTTGGGACTGTGGCTAGACTCCGATTTCAGATTTACCAAACATGTGAACCATCTGATCAAATCGTCATATAATATTCTTGGACAACTTTATCCACATAGATCATCACTGAATCCGGAATTGAAATTGAGTCTTTGCGAATCTCTAATTATTTCCAGAATCTCTTATTGTGACTCCGTAAATTTGATGCCGATCGACTACAAAAGTTACAAAACTCATGTTTCAGATTTTCTTTTGAAATCAGAAAGTTTGATCGGATTACTAACTCAATTTCTAAAGCTGGAAGATTGAAACTCAGCCAACTCAGAAAACTTCATCTCATGACTCTAGCTCATAAAGTATTGTCTACCAGAAATCACGTCTATTTATTCAATAAATTTAAACGATTTGGAGATCTAAACAAATTCAATACCCGTAACAAAGGTGTCTTAGTAATTCCTAAACACTCCACCTCTATGTTCAAACGAAGCTTCACATACAATGCCTGTATTCATTACAATGATTTGCCAACAGAATTTTATAACTACTCTCTGATCAATTTCAAGAAAAACTTGAAAAATTTACTCCTTGCTGAATGATGGAATTTATTATTTAGTTTAACGTGAGCTACACAAATGGTGATGATGAATATGAACGATATACTTAGAATGTTATTTAGTATTACTTCAATATTTGTTTTTGAATAAAATATGTATCTCTCCCTCCACAGGTCAAGTAGTAATAGCATAGGTTTATATGAATAAAGACGTATTATTATTATTATTATTATTATTGGTGTATTCATCATCTGTTTCTACATTTCAAACCTCTAGGAAAATACCCGTCCAGGCTTAATTTTAGTTCATTTACGAATTAGATTTTTATATTGTATGAACAAAAATTTCGATTCAAATTTGTAATCGCTAGCATTAATTGTTCCAAAGATATCGTGAGAACATACACATACTAGGATGACGTTTTCTTTATATTATTTTTCGTATTCATTCTCATTGGCTCCTAAATTCCTACCTATCACAGAACAACTAGTGAACTATAGTTGTTTCGAGCAAATTCCAGTCTTCATTACCTTTTCCAAAATAGACCATGAAGTAGTAATTATTTTGAATACATTCCAGGTATTATTATCAAGACCGGACTTCGTTCCAGGATGTTTTGTATCTTATTATTATTTACTCCACTATCTGTGCAGGGGAGTTAAAAGTTAAAACTGCAATTGTTAAAGTACAAAAACAACGCTACATCAACCCAGATTACATCCGTGTGTTCCTTATGTTATTTTGTGGTGACCAGCAACTAATAAGTAGAGTCTCTAGTCAGTGCCCTCAGTCGTAATCACGGTCGTTTATACAGGTCTGGGAACTCGAGGCTGTTTCCTATGTGAGAAGTGAGTGAGCTAAGCGTCATCTGTTGCATAGTACCAAAAGAGGGGCGCATGAGTCGAGGAATGATCTCTGGCAACTGTCATTGTTGACTTGTAAACACAAGGTATACCGGTGTTCTTAGAAAAAAATTACAAAACCGTGCATTGTGCCGAAATGCAAAACGGGGTACAAAAGTGTTTTTAAAGTGCCGAAAGATGCGGAAATGCGAAAAAAGTGGATGCTTGCGATTCCGGATAGAAATCGTTTCAACGAGGTCTTTTATGTGTGCGAGCATGTATAACGAAAAAGGGGAAGTTATTTTTAAGGTGAGTAATACATTTTGACAAGAGTAACAGTTCTATTCTTCTCTCAAATCAGAATAGTAAATATTGTGTTACGAGAAAAATTATTATACTTAATAATGTGATTGTTGCCATACTTCGATCCTGACAACATAACTTCGATCCATGCGCCAGCTGGTTGCTGAGCGAGGGACAACGAGTTTGGCGACATGTAAGAGACTCATGTCAATCATAGAGTTCCCAGACCTGTATGTACGACGGTGGTCGTAATCACGGTCGTATACACAGGTCTGGAAACTCGAGGTTGTTTCCTATGTGAGCAGTGAGTCCGCTAAGCGTCGACTGGCCCGTAGTACCAAAAGTCGTCACGTAGGAGTATTTTCTGACAACTGTCAATTGACTTGTCAACACAAGGAATACCTGCGTTTTTTAAACAAATTACGAAATCGTGCATTGTGCCGTAATGCAAAACGGGGTACAAAAGTGTAAAGCAAGAAACTTCAGTTTTTAAGGTGCCGAAAGATGCGGAAATGCGAAAAAAGTGGATGCTTGCGATTCCGGATAGAAATCGTCTTACCACTTCGTGATCCAAGCGCTAGCTGGTGGCTGAGCGAGGGACTACGAGTTAGGCGACCCGTAAGAGACTCAAGTCAACCATAGAGTCTCCAGACCTGTGTATACGACCGTGGTCGTAATTCATTACATAACCACTGATATGTATTATTATATTTCAGTGCGTACCATACATCTATGACGTTTACGTCATCGGATTTCGATGATTACACAGCTGGACTGCTGTCAGTTTTTAAGACAAAAATAATCTCCATATGTTAGGTATCAACAAATGCTGTTGATTATAAAGTTCGTCAATTAAAACAAACCATAAACAAAATATTCACAGCTTCCAACAGAATTAGACGTAGGTGATATACAACATACTGCTGAAATAATTATTAAACATGTCTAGTTGGGAAGAGGTTAAACGTTTGGCAGCAGATTTTCAGAAAATTCAACTGACTACAACCACACAGAAGTAAATATGTTTTTTTTATTATATTAAAACTTCTAGCAATCACCGTTGGCTAACATTACTATTATTTTGAGAACCCATATTGATTTTGCTTCTAATTTTTAGACTATCTGAACGAAATTGTGTTGAAATAATATCATGGCTGATCGACAGGAAGATGATAGAACTCATTTTCACCAGCGATGGAAAAGAATATATGACACCTTCACAGCTGGTGAAAGATATTCAGGATGAATTATACATTAGTGGAGGAAGAGTTAACCTAATAGATTTAGCTAAATCCATCGGAGTTGACTTAGCACACATCAATGCAAGTCTGAATGTTATTCTGAAAGGACAGAAAAGTATCCACTTAGTGCTTGGACAACTCCTAGATACTACATATATAAATAAAATAGTAAGCGAAATAAATGAAAAACTATCTCAACAGGGGCAGATTAATGTTAGCGACCTCACCATACATTATGACTTACCTACTGAGTTTTTACAACATCAAGTATTGGAGAAACATTTAGGGAAATCGATAATTGGGAAACAAGACAAGAATGACCCGAAATTGTTTTTCACAGAAACTTTTGTAGCAAGAACTGTAGCCAAGATTAGGGGAGCTTTATGTGGGCTCACAAAACCAACATCAGTAACTGCCATATTGAATAGTTTGGATATAACAGAGAAGCTCTTTTTTTCACTATTTGATCAAGCCTCAAGTTATGGGTCTCTAACAAATAGGTCTTTAGGAGCACTTTATATTCCTAATATTTACTCAAAATCACAGGTAAATTGATTTTTGTTATGCAATTGTTTTATATCTCCTCACCAATTTGATCTTTTATTCTAAAGAACTTAATTCCTATTGAAATGAAATATGTTTTAGAATGAATGGGTTACAAATTTCTATAAACAAAATGGTTATTTGGAATTTGACGCCTTGATCAGATTGGGGATTTCTGATTATAAGACATATTTGAAGAAACAATTGAGTAATGAAAAAACCATTTTCTTAAACTCATGTGTTATATCCCAAACAATAGTGGAAAGAATCGAAATTGATGTAGAGGAATGCATTTCCAGCAAAACCTACATAGATTTACAAAGTAGCTTACCATCTGTGTTCAATATTCAGGATGTGAGTTCACTACTTGATATAGTACTATCCAATCAAATGAAGCAACAAACTTTAGTAATTGATTCGTTCATATTAAGTAATGCCTTCATTGAAAACCTGTCGAAAGGTTGCGAGCACCTTGTTAACGATAAAGCGAAGGTTGTGGTACAAACTGGCAAATATCAGCAGTTCCAAACAGACTTAGCAGTTACAAGCTCTGGCAAGTCACATAAAACAGAAGAAACGGAAGAAAAAGTTGATAAACGTGAAGAACGTCGGAAGAAAGCTGCTGGTGGTAAATCAGGTGGAGGTACACAAGGCAGAGAAACTAAAACTAAATCGACTAAGAAATTTCCTAGAGGTGGAAATAAGAATGTGGAGGAAACAGGTAAATGAAATTAAATTATTAGTATTTCCTATCATCTCTCTGTTTCGAACAATATCTTTTGTATTTTTGGAGAAACTTTTCATGTGCCAACCCACTTTATGGCTTATTCAATCAATTTTCGCCGCGGTTACTATAATAGATCTTTTTTTGACAAATGGAAAGGTTGATTCGAAAAAATAGTAGTAGTAGTTGAAATTTTCTATAAATCAAGTATAGATCCATCAAGTTTTTCTTTTCTAATAATGTCATAGTCAGGAAAATACATAAGGCATTTTTAATGAGAATGAAAGAATTCATCATCTCCATTAATGTTTCAAGCTCTCGTCTCAGAGAAAAGCGTATGTTGAATAATATTCCGGTGGTTGACTCCGTTCCGGCACCTGACTGCCGTTGCGCGATCATGTACGAAGTGGAATTTTCGAGGATGGGTTTTTAATGCCGCGCACCTTTCATGAATGGGGTCTTGGTTCTGTACTACGCAATTTGACAGCTTCCGTATTTCTCGTAGCTATTTCGAAGCGGTGTTGCCTAACAAGTGGTACCAAGTTTTCAATCATAGTTACAGCTTTGCCAATAAGGAGTAATTACCAGGATATCAAAAATTATCTTGGTCATGGGTGGTTGTAGAATCTAAAACGTGTGTCTTACTTTACGTTTGAAATAACTCACTGTCACACTGACATCATCAATAACCTACAAATTTCATACCTATTTATTTCAGTTGTAAAACAATAATGAACTACAAATTATGAAATAATTATGTGAACTTTGAACCTTTTCAGAGGTCGTGATAGCCACAATCCGGGTCAAAAACGGTTTTGAAATAGTTAATTTTCCGTAAATCGGATGACGTTCACGTGAGAAGCCCGTCGCACGCGAGTTAGAAAAGTGCAAACTGGTTGTACCTAATACGGCTTTACGACGACTTTTCGCGTGCCGTTTTCGCTCCATGTAGTTAGATTTAGTATCGGACCGTGCCCGACGGCCCTTCTTTTTTCGATAATTGTCCATTAAATAGGAAAATTTCTTTAAAACAGTTTGAGCTATTCTCAGATCTCAGCTACGCGCGTCTAACGTGCGACGTACCAAAGGGAATTTTCTCGCGACTAAAATATACACGAAGCGGGTAAAAGCTAGCGGCCCATAGCCAAAAACTCTATTACAACTGGCGCCGGTCGCACGGGGCAAGAAACTGCCCCAAATTAACAACATCGAGGTAAAATGTATAAACTCTAACTTACGCGCAGCGAGCTTCTCGAGGCATATGTCAAAATGATTTCGTTCGTAGCTAATTACATAGGACGTCTGGCGTTCATGCAATTATGTTTTTAGATAATTCGAACCTTCTAATTTCGATAGGCCACGTGAGGCCCGGAGTCCAAAGCGCTAAAGACTTCTGAGTGTTACAATATTCGTATAAAATTGCGAAATTTCGCACTTTTAGAAACTTCAAATTAATTATGACATAGTTATTTCAAACGTAAAGTAAGACACACGTTTTAGAATCCAAAACCACCCTTGACCAAGATAATTTTTGATATCCCGGTATGACTCGGCGACAAAGAGGTCCATAATTCTTATAAGCAGGTGTACAGGATACCACATTACTTACCAATCGTCATCGTTTCGTCTGCTATCGTTGTAAACCAGATGGACCCGGTTTATCGAGAGAGGACAATTTTGGGCGCTTGTGACAGGGTTGGCTCTCATCTGTTGGCGGATCCACTGAAACAGAAAATAAATCAATATATCACATGCGAGTTGATAAGATATATGTTTTAAAGTACCTTTAACTTCTTCAATATTATCAGATAAAAGCGGTGACTCCAGAAGGTCTGTACCGTCGTCCACATCAAAGATGATTTCTTGATTAGAGCAGTTACCATTACAGTCACACAACCTTGTGCAGAACAATCCAGTTTTTCTGCATCCACAATTGCCCCTGCACCCCTTCTGCCACTTGCAGCTTATCAACGTCAGCAGCTTGTCTGGGGCTGGAGCTTTGAGGGTGGTTATAGGGATCAAGTTCCCCTGGACTGTCCGCCAACCCCACTCCTCTGTTGGTAGAGCGTTTCCAAGCCACTGCTGTACCTGATGGAAAACCCGATATGTGTGCTCCTTGGCTGCGGCTTCTGAGGGTGGAATGGTGGCAAAATTTGAATTGAATTTGTAGGCTGAAGTTATGTACTGCCTGTAGCGATGATCGTTCAAGAAAGTGCAACGAAAATCACCTCCGTACAATCCAACCAAGAATTTTTCCCCTGCTGCCGTGAGCTCTTCTTTTGTTCCAAATGGATTTTTGAATTGTTTGATGTAAGTTGATAGAATTGGGAACTTTTGGAGAGTCTTGACAAATTTTACCTTCCCTTGGTGAAAGATGGCGGAGGTCGAGTCGCAACCGCTGAATGCGTGTACGAACAGAATATGTTCTGCAACGGATCTGTTGATAGCGGTTGGTGGGTGGTACAAAGTAGGTGGCACCTTCCCTTTTCCTTCTGGTTTGAGGAAATAGACGTTGCTGGGTGTTTGTGTGCCAATGAGGATGACCAGAAGATCGATGTCCTCACCAACAACAACAACAATTGCATCACTTTCTTCTGGAAAGAATTGGGCAGTTTGTATATATAAAATTGATTATAGGGGTAAAAGAATGATAATAGGGCACCAGCAGATATTATCGAAGTGGTTTTCGCGTTTTTAGCAAACTTCGCTACTTATCACCATTTTTCAAAAAATCCTAACTCCGCGAAAAATGGTCTGATTTCGGATTTGTTTTTTTTTTCATTTGTAGGTATTGGCTTATGCTACTATTTAATATATTAAAACTTTCTTTTAAAAACGCTTCGTTGTCTCGTTATAGGCAAAAAACATTTAATTACCGCAATTTTGGGCGGTTTTTCGCGATTTTGAGTATGAAGCCGATGGTTGCCGTGGTAGCAAACTTCAGATTCAGATTCAGCACCCCCAAAAATATAAAAATCCGTCGAGAAAGAAAGTTCCGCAGTTTTTTCCTGAAAACGGCCTTTTGAAAACTTATATTATTGGACTATAAATCAATTTAGGTCACAAAGTTTGCTGAAGCTCTAACGAATCGAATGCACAAAACCGCATTCAAATCCATCTTACTGTTCAAATTTTTCGAACTTCAGTGCTTCGTATCCGCGACTATCTTTATTTTTGCTGTAAAAAGCTTGAAAATATTCTCTAGCTCTAACAACAAGGAATTCTCAATTGAACATCATGGACATGTAACTTTCTTTTGGTTACTATTCATTACAAGGATAATCTGGTACAATTTGATGGGTTATGTATCGTAATTTTGAGAAATGCGGTGGTGCATCTAATATTTTACAGAAACTTATAGTAATTGATGTTTTATAACTGTCCCCAGTTTTCAATATGACTTACTAATAAAATTATCATTTTTAGAAATTATAAATGTAGAAAAGAAGAGATATTTGGAAATAATAAGTGGAGAGGACATTGAGAAAATCGTTCAACCTCTTCTGGAAGATGACGGTCTAGACGAATTGGTACAACCCATTGTCGACCATCTTCTTCCGAAATTAAATGAAATGGGACTTCAGATAGCTGAAACATTGTACGCGACAACGGTTGCAGATCAAACCGCCACCCGTAGGCAAACGCACAACGAACTCCAAAATAAATTGAATACTCAAATAGGAGACGTGCGATTATTCGAAAAAGGTATCAAACTGTTACCCAACGATGTTCAACCACATTTGTATAAATACCTGCTGAAAACGTTGTGCACAGATATAGTGAACGATATTTTGAATTACCTGGCCCAAGAAAATAACCTGCACACAATAGCGAATACCATGAACAACGATCAAAAATTGAAATTCGTAAACGAGCTTCCGAAAGAATGCGACCTTCCGATTTCGGCTCTGGTGAGATCGTTGGCGACTCAAAACGTTGAAGATTTCACGAACGCACTCGATGACGGGTTGAGCGTTTGTAGCATGATCATCAAGAAGATCGACAAGAAGAAGGATCGTGTCATCATTTTGAATCATAAACTCGAGCTATTAGACCAGTTGAATAAGTGCGACGATCTTGCTCTTATTCTTCATTTGGCCGCTGTGGTCATCTTCACCACGGCCACGCAGTGCATGTTACACGCGAGCGGACGACACGTGGCTTCCATCTTGGTATTTCTGAAGCAGTATTTAACAGAGGAGCAGTCTTCAGAATTGACAGCCTATCATGGTGAGTTCGAAATAATAGATAACATGCGAGTTTGAGTACTATGGAATGATCATGTTTGAATAATCTATTCATTATATATCAATTCTCGGGAAATAGGTCACACTAACACATATGCTTATTATTTTCGTCTTTACGTACGTTTTGGTCTCACGACCAACATCAGAAGATGTATCGCTGACTGAAACGTGATTTCTTGAAACTAATTGTATCACCACAAGGCGTCCTTATCGCATTAATTTCAATTAAAAATGCCCACGTCGCCGAAACGTTTTCGTGTTGTAAGTATGTTAGTTGATATTTAGTTGATCTGCTGCCATCTATCAAAGGGCGGTGGCAATAGGTAGTGGGGACTCCCCGAGTTGAAGGGTATTCCCCGAGTAGTGTACAGCGCAAGGCTGGTAGGCTCGTACGTTGTGGTGCGTCAGTACGAAGTTAAAAATTAAGAGGTGCGGATGTACTTCTTAAGAGCTCGGTGTGGTGGTTGGGAGGAACGAGCCATATAGGCGGTAATTTACGTGATAATTCGTATAAAAACGAATGATGAACTAGCAAAACAGTTTATGAACTAACAAGTATATGAATATGAATCAAGAATCCACTGTTTAGCCATTTTTTTTTAAACTTAGAAGCCATATCAAAGCCCAGTTTGTAATAGGACTGAAGGACTGAACCAAAAATATAATTCCACTTTCTAACCAGATGTTGAATATGTATGAGGTAAATAGAAATATTGCTATTTGAGCATTCTACCTGAAATACACGTTTGACATTTTAAAGACGCATGTAGGAATTTGCAATGGTTTTAATTTTAATTAAATAGTATAAATCAAGGCTTATAACCATCAAATCGATTGCAAAAATGTTTATATTTCAACTAAAGAAACCAATCATTATGAACAATCTATTCTGGAGATGATTCACATAAAACGCGACTCCAAGTCTTTAAATCATAGAACAGATATTCAGTGATTAAGTCAGATTTATACTAATTTATATAATTAGTTTTAAGAATTCACGTTTTAATCATTGTATCAATATCTTCTGATGATGGTCGTGAGACCGAAACGTATGTAAAGGCGAAAATAATAATTAATGTGTTAGTGTGACGTATTTCCCGACAATTCATATTACGGGACTCGAGTACTCTATTCTTGATCTCTATGGTCTTGAGATTATGGTCCGAATCTATTAAACATTGGTATATTGGAGTCTTTGGGGTCCGAAATCATGATTTTTAGTCAAAATTCAAGATGGCGGACGAGATTTGTGATTATGGTCAGATTTGATTCAAAATTGGTATCGGAGAATTTCTAGGGTCGGAGATCATGATTTTTCTCAGTCAAAATTCAAGATGACGGACGTATTTTGTGATTATGGTCAGATTCTGTTCAAAATTGGTATAAGAGGTGGTCGAAGATCATGATTTTTTTTAGTCAAAATTCAATATGGCGAACGTGTTTTGTGATTATGGTCAGATTCTATTCAAAATTGGTATAAGAAGGTCTTTGGGGTCGGAGGTTATGGTTTTTTAGTCAAAATTCAAGATGACGGACGTATTTTGTGATTATGGTCAGATTCTGTTCAAAATTGGTATAAGAGGTGGTCGAAGATCATGATTTTTTTTAGTCAAAATTCAATATGGCGAACGTGTTTTGTGATTATGGTCAGATTCTATTCAAAATTGGTATAAGAAGGTCTTTGGGGTCGGAGGTTATGGTTTTTTAGTCAAAATTCAAGATGACGGACGTATTTTGTGATTATGGTCAGATTCTGTTCAAAATTGGTATAAGAGGTGGTCGAAGATCATGATTTTTTTTAGTCAAAATTCAATATGGCGAACGTGTTTTGTGATTATGGTCAGATTCTATTCAAAATTGGTATAAGAAGGTCTTTGGGGTCGGAGGTCATGGTTTTTTAGTCAAAATTCAAAATGACGTATTTTGTGATTATGGTCAGATTTTATTCAAAATTAGTATAAGAGGGTGGTCAAGATCATGATTTTTTTTTAGTCAAAATTCAATATGGCGGACGTGTATTGTGATTATGGTCAGATTGTATTCAAAATTGGTAAAAGAGGGTCTTTGGGGTCGGAGGTCATGATTTTTTAGTCAAAATTCAAGATGGCGGAGCTAGGTGATTATGGTGCGATTCTTTTCAAAATTGGTACGTGTGGGTTTTTGGGGTCGAAGATCATGATTGTTTTGTCGAAATTAAAAAATTCAATATGATGGTGAAGATTGTGGACGAGTTTTGTGATTATTTGTGATTTTTCACTTTATTTTTCGATTTATTTTCTGTTACCATGATCATTCATATATATTTGATCCGGAAACTAGTTTGTTAACAAAAGTTTTTCCTTATCAAGCCATGATACATAGAACAGTTGCGCCGCCAGCCAGTTCTCAGTTTCCTCTGGAACAAATTGCAAATTTTTATTCATCAGCATATAACATGTTTCAGATTACATAACGTTGATGCTAAATGGTGGATCCGAGGAAGAAAATGTGCGAGAAAAACTGAAAGAACTAGTGCCTGTAATCAAAAAAATTGCAAACGAGTTCAAAAGGCCAGGATTTGAAAAAAGTTAACAGTGTGAATGATCGCTAAATTGTACATATCTACTTAGATTTTTCTTCTATTCCTATAATTTCTCTGCATTTCATAACCGGTTAAATAATGGTGTTTGAAGGAAGCTGAAACTTATATTCTACATAAATTATTGATGTATGAACAGTGATAAAAACTGTACTTGTATTTATAGGAACATTAATTTCAGTTTTTATGGAAATTTTAATGTAGGTGCTACTTTTAAATTAATTGAGGAAGCAAAGAACAGTATCTCAGGAATTATCTAAAACGGGCATCGCTTCGTTTGTTGTTTAAATAAATGATGATAATAATATCTTTCCCACTCCTTTCAGTTTGCCAATATTGTATGCGAACTATCAACCCTTTCAGTTAATTTAGTGAATGATGAAACATCTATTGCATAATAACATTTTTCAAAATCTGTAATTCTTATTTGCAGCTCACGTAGTACGTAGATATATTTGTTGAGTAATGAACTATCATTGTAAATATGTATTAATGTGTAATGTAAGTGTTAATATATCAATAAATGCCTTTGTTACCTTTTTTCTATATCTTCCCTATTTATATTAGATACCAGTTTTATAATTGAATCGGGTTCCTTCATTTTCGGGGGAAAATCGGCTTAATCTACTACGGTCTTGCATACGAAATCCCAAAATTATCTTGAATTTGAGACTACCTCTTCAGGAATTCCTCGATAATCTTGGTTCTGGGCTTAGCCTGTATAACATGCAAGCGCGATTAGATGGTGATACACCGAAAACCATGACTGGTAACATGTTCAGGAAACAATCTGAAATTCACTATCGCTTGTTCTAGTGAGCATGGTTGGATAATTGTTTTTGTCGCTATCTGGTCATGTTTAGAATGAAACTGAAGAAATATGTTTGCACAGGTCTTCCATACTTTAGTCATCCACTACAGAGTAGGGGATAGAAGCTATAGTCCAGTTTCATATCCGTGATGTGACGTCTGGCGATATAAAGGACGTTCGACTTCGTGAATGTGACTAAAGACGATAGTCGCTCTCCCACGCAAGCACAAGATGTCCCTATTCACGAGAAAAAAGCTGGCCTACCGGAAATACGTCTGTTAGGGAAGAACTTGAATCCCAAAGGCTCTGAGAACTACGCACTTTCAATCGCTTTGAATTGAGAAGTGTAGGTATGACTATTACTATGGTTGGGAATTACTCAGACAGTAGTCATTCAATTTCCCGCAAACAATAATAGCTACTGGCATATAATTTATAATACTTTTGGTAAGGCAACAATATTTTTCTACTTATACATATATATCACAATCATACATCTAATATGCAGAAGTCTGAAATTAACATATTAAAATTCAAACGAACTGTGATCCATAGGTAACCAACTTCCCTTAATTGAAGGAACTGAATATATTGAAAATTATTAGAGCCTGACTTTTTATGTGCAACACCTTTGTAAGGGTTTAGTCGGATAGTAGGTGGTCACCTTTAGGTGAGGTATATGGACACCTTTGGGTTGTCGCTCTGACAGACGTCACTTTGACAGTTGTAGGTTATATAGGGATAAGTACGCGTTTATAGAGAAATGTATTATTAGCACGTGTCACACGTTATTCTATGGTATCCAACGTATGTGACTTAACATTTATAGGTCATATAGAGAGTAGTATGTTATCATAGAAGAGTATAAAATTAGAATTGAGTCAATCTTAGTCGAAGGTGTAGTTCCTCATGCAACCCCAATTTATTTTTTTTACTGACATGGATCCCTTGTAGTCGGAGTCGACCCCTGGGCCTATGTTTGGGGATGAGTGGTCTAAACCACGGTTGTACATACAGGTCTGGAAACTCGGAGCTGTTTCCTATGTGAGAAGTGGGACCTCTAAGCGTCGACTGTCGCGTAGTACCAAAAGACGTCACGTGAGAGTATTCTGTGACAACTGTCATTCTTAAGTTGTAAATACAAGGAATACCTGCGTTTTTAGAAACAAATTACGAAACTGTGCATTGTGCCGAAATGCAAAACGGAGTACAAAAGTGTAAAGCAAGAAACTTCTGTGCCGAAAAATCAAATAAATGTTGAGCTAACATCGCAAAGCTAATACGAGATGGCGTGCTTAGTTTTAATCTTGAAATGTTCAAATGCTGTGCCCAGAAATACCCTCTGAGCGGAAGTCCTCCGTTATTCTTCTTCAATAAAAATTAGCTTGACATAAAATTTTCAAAGAAAAAACAACAAGTTGATAAAATCTATTTATTAACAACTTCCTATTGCAACAACATAAAATATATAATATTTCATTGATATGTAATATGTAAATAAGTTACTGTCTGTAACGTCTCAAACAAAATCATTTAGATACATTCCTACCTAAAGTAATAATATCTCCTATAACATTTTTGTATGGTACGTCATGTATTGCAACTTAAACTTCATTTATTGTCAATTATTTACAAAATATTCGAAAACCGAAACAAATTCTTACTTATCTAATAACTATTTCTATCAATATAATTTATATAAAATTATTAATTACATGTATAAATATAAATTGTACAAAAGTAAATAGAATATAAATGCAATCTGTATAAAAATTAAATAAAACGATATAGCCAGCAGAATAAAAAAAGCTGAATTACTATTGATGAATTTAAATTTTATACTAGAGAAGAATCAAGGCTGGACATCACGCTGGTTCAGATGTTCTGGAAAGATAATATTAAGATTAGACATTCTGCTAACTACATCGTATAACAATTTTAATTCTATCACAAAGTAAAGTGTTTTGTTAACCGGGCAGGAAAAGGAGGTGTCACGTATGAGCATATTTGAGATCAGAAAGACTTTATTTCTTGTAGTAATGTATCTTCATTCCTCCCAAAATGTTACATGAACTAATATTGGTTTTAACAATATATAATGGGTATAAAATAGGCCAAACCCGTAAATCCTTGGGAAATGGATCGATTTTGATGGGACAAAGTGCATTCACTTCAGAATGTATCAGAAAAAAAGTTGACCACAAATAAAGTTGCGCAAATTGTTTGTATTGCTTATAAATAATAAATAAGAAATTTAATTCGTTCATTTCTGAGATTACATAAAAATTTCTAAACAATGCAAAATTAGACCGTTTTTCATCGGATAAAAACTATTTTTTGTTATAAACAATTTATTTATTAACAAAATAGATGATTCGACCAAAACTCCGACTTTTTTTTTCGGATAATTTTGGTATTCCGAGTTCGATTTTATCGTCAATATCGTCGAATGTATAGCCACAAATTTGCTAAGTTACTATAAACAAATTATATTTATTATTAAATATACGAATTTGACCTAAATGTCGAGTTTATAGTCGTTGTCGGATAATTTTGGCTTCCTGAGTACGATTTTATTGTTATTATGGTCTTTAAATGCATACATAAATTTTTGAATTGTTATAAACAAATTATTTATTAACAAATGAAGAAAAAAGAAATGTGACATTTTTATATAATATGCACACTTAGAACTTGATTCTTTTGACAAAATTGATGAAATGTATTAAGTCTTAATATATTTAAAAAATGGCATGCCACTAATTTTAAATAATTGTTTTCCCTTCCATAACAAATCTCCCATACCTCATTAAAAAAATTAAGACGTTTAATTTTATATGTGTTTATTGATACTTTGTCATACTAAAACATTACAATTTTTAATATTTTTTTCTAATTCGATTTTGAAAAATTCAACGAGAATGCATTTAAAGACCACAATAGCAATAAAATCGTACTAGGAGGTCAAAATTATCCGAAAACGACTATAAACTCGGCATTTTGATCAAATTCGTATATTTAATATAAATAATAAGTATACTTCTTTTATAACAAATTAGCAAATTTGTGTGTAAATATTCGACGATAAAATCGAACTTAGAATACCAAAATTATCTGAAAACGACCCTAAAGTCGGAGTTTTGATCGAATTCATCTGTTTTGTTAATAAATAAATTGTTTATAACAAAAAATAGTCTTTATCCGATCAAAAAATCAAATCAAATTTGCATTTTTTAGAAATTTTTATGTAATCTTCACTGCACTAATAAACTTACTTCAAGTTTACATGAATATGAAGAACGGTGCTAAATGGTATTCACTAAAACTACATATTAATTAGATTTAATTAATAATGGTCCTTGACTCAGGTATGAATTGTATGTAAAATATTGGGAAATATGTCAGATATATCATCAATTTAGCTACGTTTCGGTCTAACCATGTTTAAAATGTGGTTAGGTAGAAAGCCGATACAATAAATCAGTAGTTTTGGTACATCTAAGACGTTTGCTATCGCAGTCATAAAATTTTACACACATCTGTTTAACATTGTAACTACTTGGCACAAAGGGATTTTGTTGTTGCGACATTTTTAATTGGAATTAATGCGATAAATACGCTCAGTGCTTAGTGCAATTAGTTTAAGGGATCCAGCGCTTTTGTTGATGAGAATTAGTTTTCAAACGCCTTCTGATGATGGCCGTGAGATCGAAACGTACGCAAAGACGAAAATATATTTGACATATGTGTTAATGTAACCTATTTTCTAAGAATTTACATATAAAACATTAATTAGTTAGTATGTACTGAAAGTGGATATTAGACGCAAGCAAACATAAGAAGGTAAGCAAATTGAACGTTACTTCATGATTGAGTAATGAATAGCCACCGGAAATGCGGAAATTTAAATCATTCAAATATGCGGGTATGTCAAAATTGGATCATTAGATACAATTCTAACAACTTGACTACTAATTAACGAATTTATGAAGTTGAATAGAACTCGTCAAATGACCTATTTATCGAGACTGTCTACCACTAATTTTTTATCTGATCTTAGAATTATGGTAGTAAATACGATTAGTTTTTAAATAGAATCGGTAAATAGTACGAGCTAAAGATAGATTTGACATGATATTTGTTAGAGTTAATAAGAAGTAAGTTGGTCGGCGTCAACTAGTTTGAAGTACTACAATAGACTGGGATTAAAATAGTTCATAACAATTATTCTTCATTGTCTCCACTACAAAGTACGCCTTTCAATTATTAAAAATTATTGCATCGTGGCTCGGTCTACTGCGACACGTAACTTAATAGAGTTTAGTTGATTCAGTCAGGAAGTGTTTTACTCGCAGCTCTTTGACAAACGATGATATGTACTTTATTACGCTTACACGAAACGTTTAATAGTCTATAAACTCCAGATTTAGTATCGGATTAGTTTGTGATAGTATTCAGCCTGAACGCAAATATTTGAAAAATGCTGATATCAATCTTCAATTAACCTTTTTTTTGTTTTGGATTATTAATATATGAGTATCTACAGATTATCTGTTGCTTCAAATGTTTTTATTTTGGTTTTTGAGAAATTGAAATATTTTGTATGAGTATTTTGCTAGATACGGTAGATCACAAAATACTAGAGTAGCGTTGTATTCAAATTTTGTTCCGCTTTGAATAACTTTTAAAATTACATTAATGAATAATTTGTTACTTTTTAATTATCGCATGACATTTGAAATCACAGGTTATTCTTTATAAATAGTTGTAATTTGCCAAAGTTAAATCTCCAGACTCTATAATACGATTATAAGCTCTAGGAAATTAGATTGAATGAATAATATGATCAAATTGAGACCACTTTAAACAGTCCTTCTTTTCCTACAAGCCATATAAATTTAGATGAATGTGCATTTTCATTTTTTGCAAAAAATTAAATCTCTAAATTGGTGTCGATACTAAAACCCAAACCTATCTTTGGAATATTTTCATTAAAAAGAATGATAAAAGAAACAAATGCAGTTTTAAGATGGTTTATAGAATATTTCACTCAATTCATTACAATTGAAAACATCATCTTCTTTGAGTCAGGTTTGGGAATCAATCTCATCCCGATGTTCAAGGGTTAATCGTTTTTCATCAGGATTCTTACGTTTGATTGGAACTTTTTTTGAGAAATAGAAAGGTAGATCTGAAAGAATAGCAGGCTAACAATCTGAAACAAGTTTTATAATTGGGTACACAACGAAAAGGTATCCTGAGATGATACAACATGAAAATAAGAAAATTTCTTTACCAAGATATCATCAAAACTGATGGAATTGATATCTCATAAAATCAATATGGGAGACTAACACCACCTAAGCAACTGAAAATAAACACTTGAAATAGCTAGCTATTTTTAATTGTTACACTATAAAACATCACTCCAATCTCTTAATCTATATTTTGTTAATTGAAAAATGAATCAATTAGGTCTTACATTCACTGTATTAAGCATCAACATATTGTCAGAGCACGGATGCTAACTGACAGCACTATTTTCAAGCGAGCGTCGTGACATAGGCCTGCTTTGGTCATATGTCACGAGACACGAGCGTTACGGGGTCAAGGTGTTGGCCTGTTATAAGAGTAGGCTATGGTTAGTCATACAAAGATAGACTTGTATTATTATTAACCTGTGGATAAATTAGATTTAGTAATCTTTTATTGAGTTTATTTTGAAGTATTTTGTTATATTTCTTATTTAGCTATGAATAACGATTATGATGCCAAGATAACAAACAAGTCAAAATAAAATTAATAAAAAGCCCTGAATCCCCCAATCTCCCCAAATCTAACTTCTTACTATGTAAGGTATCTAGGTAAATACTCACAAATTCTCAACAAATAATCTATACTCATTTATCAATAATTCAAAACGTAAATTAAAGGAATCTAAAGTTTATAGACTAAGGTGTGAGTACTGTAATGTATACAGGACCAACTGAAAGCATGTTTAGTATAATGTTCCAAGAACATCTGAGTAACTAAAGTAAAAGTAAAAATTTCAGAGGGTAACTATTTTAGCAATTGAATTTCATCGGTTATATGTTCACAGATTTCTAATTCGGAGGTTCGAACACATAGAACTATATGAATGAAAATACAAGTTTGTCACATTATATACAAGATTGGTCTGGATACACTCAAAGGTGTCCTAAGATGATAGAAATTTAATTATTGTTAATCACAACCGACCTATTCTCAAGAACTATTTTTGTTAAAGTTTGAATAAATGAGTTTTGGCATGGTGTAGTTTACACCTACAAAAATGCAATGTAATTAAAAACAAGTCTGTTACATTCTATACAAGAATTCTTTGAAGTCGGGAGACACTCAAGGGTGATAAGTAGATTTTTCAAGGAATGAAGGTAGAGTAATTTGATTGTTAACTACACTTGACCCATTTTTGATTAGTTTTGGTAACCTACTCAAAAAATCCAGATATATTGATCATAGAACAATTTCTGTTATATTGCAACGAAATGAGGTATGGCAAGGTACAGTTCATACCTACAAAAACATGATGTGACTAAAAACAAGTCTGTCACATTTTATACAAGATTACTTTGAAGTCGAAAGAATCTAAAGACTGACGAGTAGAATCTTCAGTGTATAAAAATGGTATTAATGGAATCACATCTGATCTATTTATCACTAGTTTTGGTAACCTACTCAAAAACTCCAGATACGTTCTTCATAGAACAATTTCTGTTATAATTCAACGAAATGAGATATGGCAAGGTACAGTTTATACCTACAAAAATGCAAAGTAACTAAAAAACAAGTCTGTTACATTCTGTACTTTGAAAGTCGGGAGATACTCAAGGATTATAATTAGAATTTTCAGGGAATAAAATGGTAGTAATTTGATAATTATTGTTAAATCCATATCTATCAAATAATTATTTCTGTTATAGGTTAAATAAACGAGTTTTGGCAAGGTGAAATTTATACGTGCAAAAATGCAATGTAACTATCATAGAAAAGGAAACAATAAAAGTGAAAAGTCAAGATATCTTTTTTCTCGAGTTTAGGTCGCTGTTGTACAGTTCCATTCCTGAACCCGTTTAGTTCACGGTTATAACTTTATAAAAACTAATAGATCTCTGAATAAATTCGAACTAATTCTCTATGAAGGAAGACATATTTGAAATCGGTGATGGCGTCTGGTAGTTAAGATATTTCAAATAAGAAATAACCTTATGTTCATGTACCAATGTGACCATGAACCGTTAGACAATCTACCTACTAGTAGGTGATGAATCATAAAAAAGCCTGTAATCATGATCGAATATCAAACAAAGTTGAAACTCCTAATTATCTACGGTTACTATGTAACCTTGACGAAAATATAAAACAAATTCTGTAGAAGAAAACACTATATCACAAAAGTTGAAAGTGTTCATTCACTCACTACCTGAATTTTTACTAGATAGAATCCATACCTATAATACAGGATGTTCCATCTAAAACTCACATTAGAAGTATTTTGAGTGAATGATACCATTCTGAAAATGTGTAAAGGACTATAATCTATTATTTGCTGCTCAAGATGGCGGAGCTTCCGGTTAAGTGGACATCAACTTTTTAGCATTGATGGAGAATGGAATATACGGTTAAAGCCATCAACAATGAATTTCAACCTCAAATTTTATATTTATTTATTTATCCTATTACAAAAAATTCTGAATCCTCATCAAATTACGTTTCCCTAATATATTATATCGAAACATAATCTAAAAGTAAAATAAATTGTCCAATGCTGAAGATGAATCGAATACGGTGCACAAATGTAGCATATGAATTTAACCTGTTCAGAGTGTGACAACTTTTATATCGGTAGTTCAAGTCGTAACATAAAAATTTCTCTTTTAGGAAATAAAACAATATTTTTCCCCAATCATGTTTCAGAAACAGGACAATTGAAATTATGCATTCTTTTCGATGCCTTGATAATATAAAATTCACCAAAAAATGGATGGTGGAAGCCTTTATTTTCTGATAATTTATCATATTGTTATAATAAAATACTTTCTACTTTGTTTATCATCACTTATATTATAGAAAGACTAACGTGACTATATTTTCGATACTAGTCGAAATTATAGCTATATACACGTTAATGTTTCTATGATATAAGAGATAAAAACAAAGTAATAAGTCAAAAATTCGATGGTAGAAGCCGTTACTTTACGTTGATTCATCATTATGATTAAATGAAAGAGCAATTACTTTGTTTTTATACCACTTTTAATAATAACTTGAAAATGTTACTATAGTTTCAACACAACAAGTGGCATTATCAGACAGATACAAAATTATGAAGTAAACAATAAACAGTTCAAGTATAAATAGGAAGTAAAGTACAATGGGTTAATGAGATTCAGATTACAATTAAGAGTAAGGGATCATCGGAAATTCCGAAATAAGTAGATTCCGGGAAGTTCATATTCATTATACCCAATTTAAATTGGATATAAGGGAAATAAGAATGTATTCAGGAAGGGCTGATAATTATAAACATTAAAGTTATGTGAATATGAACGCTGAATAAGTGTGAAACAGACCAAAGTGTAATTAATAAGTCAAAATTAGTATATTTAATATAAGAATTAGAAAGTTAATCTAAATAATAGTATTTAACAGAAGTAATTTGATCAGTTAAAGAGGATCATGTAAATTAACATAATTGGAGAAACAAAATACTACAATTTTGGAGATATAAAGAGAAATTGAATAATAATACAGAAAGATAAAAGCAAAAAAAAATTAAAAATAACTGTCAAATTAATTCTAAAATTCAAATCAAAAATTGCTGCATTAATAAATTTATAAAATTTAAAGTATCATATATCAAAAGAAAGCCACATTTCAGCAGATTATCATATTAACAAAATATGAGAATTTTTCCCAAATTAGTCCTCAAAATTAAGAAAAGCTGAAAACTCATTTTGCATAAGGATAATTATTATTTGCTTTGAAAGACAAAGGAAAATATCACTTCTACCTTTATAAATCTCTATTGACTCTAATTTATTTGATTTGAACGTTTGGTTTGATTATGTAAAATGCTTAGGCTAACTAAATTAGGAAAGGTATGACCTGTTTAAAAATGGTTAGCAAAGGTTGAGTGTGTGTTGTTAAGTCTAAAAAAACGAAAATGTTCTTAGTATCTACGTTTAAAATTACGACATGTTCTACTTATATAAAAGTTATCACAGTCTGGGCAATTAGCTTATAAACTCCAGGTTATTTATTGGTTTTGTCGTTAGCATTATATATTAGATGGCAGAGTTTGTGGTTTGAAACCGATTTTGAGATTAGGGCGTGATAAATGTTAGCAATATTTTCGCTTACGGAACAGAGAAATGAATTTTGTTGATGTTTTATGTACAGGTACATATTGTAATAAGTTAATTATTGTTGTTGCGGTTAACTAATTTTGTTATTTGATCTACCGAAAAACCATTATTGATAGCTATTTATGTTTTATTGTGTGTTTAATAGCGGGGTGTAATAAGCGTTTTTTATGTCGGAATGACATTTCTTTTCTTTTACTAAAAGGAGGAGAATTATATTCTGCATTGATTTTGCACAGTTTGCCATGGAAATGAGAAAAGTCATGATTTCCCTTCTTGTTAGGTTATTGTCATGTTGTCTGTGTCCGACAAGTTACAAAATATGTACAATCAAATGTATACAAATTTGAATTTGATGGATTTATTTTGTATTTATGCATTATTTCTGAATGTAACAAAATAGTGATCAGAACTTGACGTTTATTCAACAAGAAATATCCTAGCTTGCTACCCCTGAATAGATGGGAATTTCATTTAAATCTGGACTTTTTTTTCAAAAATACTGGGAATACAGTTTGATCGGAAATAAACCTTCTCATGGGATTACTCTAAGATAGTGCGATGTTTTTGTGCATCGAAATAGTTTCGTTGATGAAATATCTTTTTATCCTAAAATCAGCAGCTCATTAAAATTAACCCACTTTAACCCCTATATTTGCTGAGCTATTATATACGAAAAATATTTGATAAATGTATAAAAATATATGGCACTATAAGTAGCGTAGATATTTGACTAGGAGGTTTTTTCGTGAAACCCTCAAATTTGTACATTGAATCACGTTACAACGTAGAGTAAAAATAACACCGTTGATCCGATTTTTTCCCTTCTTGATAAACCGATTTGGATTGGCAATCATTAGAAATCAACCTACCTGTATCGAGATTCTTAGTGTTTCCATTTTGTAGACTCGTCAACACTGCGTCGTGATTGCTGGTTGCAGTCCGGTGAGGCCTAACGCAACGCGTCAAAAACATGGCCACAGATCCAATTATGGTCGGTACTCCGGCCAAAATGAACGGCATGCTGTAACTCTTCTCGTGGTCGTATATAACGCCGGCTACGTATGGTCCAATTGTCAAAGGGATAGAGCAAAGTCCTAACAAGAAACCAATGCCTTGCGTCGCAGCTTCCTGCCCGCAAATATCGAAAGCCACGGGTCCCAAAACGGTGATAAAACAGCCGTCGAACACTCCCAAACACAGGGAGAGAAAGATAAGCGATGGGAAAGTGCCGGCCGTCAACGGCAGTGCCATTGTACAAATACCGATTACAAGAAAAGCCAGTTGCTGGAGAAGTATCCGATCAACTTTCGGAAGATCCGCTATGAAACCAAATATTAATCTCCCAAAACCTGAAGTTATACCTATACATAAAACAGCAAGTTTGCCATCTTTACGATCGAAATTGGTTTTGACAAATTCTAAAATATAAACGTAAGGAACGAAATATCCAAACATGGATAGAGCTATAATCGTGGCCCACATCACATATTTCTTATTACTAAATAACCTCGTGTTAAACGCGTCGGCAATTGAAACTTTCTTGAGATTCCGTCGATGATCCACCGGTTTGAAGAGGAACGCAAACACCATGATAAAACTTGACATCAAAGCCATCATTCTCAACGTCCATACGATGCCTACATTTTTGACGAACGCGTCTATAAGGAAAGGCATCGTGATGGTGAAGGCCGAACTACCAGCCGTTACGATTCCATTGACTAAACCTAGATGTTTCTTGAAGTAATGCCCTAACACAGCCAATGAAGGGGTGTACGCCAGAGCGCCTCCCAATCCGTACATGACGCCGTAGGTGAAACACAAGGCGACGATATTGTCCACGCAAAACGAGGATAACAACATCCCTCCGGATGCAATCAACCCGCCGAGGAATGTGGTGGTTCGAATTCCGATGTGGTCTGTCAATACACCGGATATGGGCGAGACGAAGAACGTAGTTCCCATGGCCAGCGAGCCCACCAGAGCTGAAATAAGAGAAAATATTACATTCCGGAAATAAGATTTGTGTAAGATGATACCTACAGCTAAGCAATTTTTAATTACAACCAATCGAATAAAAGAGGGGTTTGGATAAGTCAGGGATTCATCCTAGTTTATTAGAAATAAGGTACCTGCATATATTTAACTAGTGTTGCCGATTTAGTTAATGATTTTTATATAATTGTTTCACATTCTATAGGATACTGTTCTAATTGTGTAAAGATTACACAACTAAATAATATTCAAATTAATAATGTTTCTAAGAAAATGTTATTAGAAAAACTAATTTTGGAGCCTGCACCCTGCTGCCTATCTCCAGTGTATCAATGTTATAAGTGAAGTATTAATTATGTATTCTTGCTTGTAGTTGGCTAAATTGAATCATTTTTTACGTAACAATGGGCCTTAATTTCCAAAATTGAGGGGTAAGTATTGATCATATCGTCTTATTTATATTTGGGTGAATTGAATCATTTTCTACGTAACAAGGGACCTTATGATCCCTCACTTCTTTTTTGATATAGAATCAGAAATATCATAATTTCCTTGATTGGAGTGAAGGAGCTCATATTACAAGTGGCGCAGTCGGTAGGATCCGTACCTACGCTCCCAAATAGAATCTAATTTCCAAAATTGAAGGGTAAGTATTAATCATATCTTTTTGCTTGTAGTTGGCTGAATTGAATGATCATCTACCTTATGGTCCCGCAGTTCCTTCTTGATATAGAATCAGAAATATCATAATTTCCTTGATTGGAGTAAAGGGGCTCCTGTTAAGTGGCGCAGTCGGTAAGATTCGAACCTACGCTTCCAACGACAATCTAATTTTCAAAATTGAGGGGTAAGTATTAATCATATCTTCTTGCTTGTAGTTGACTGAATTGAATCATTATCTACGTAACAAGGGACCTTATGGTCCCGCACTTCATTTTTGATATAGAACTAGAAATACCATAATTTCCTTGATTGGAGTAAAGGGCTCATGTTACAAGTGGCGCAGTCGGTAGGATTCGAACCTACGCTCCCTAAGAGAATCTAATTTCCAAAATTGAGGGGTAAGTATTAATCATATCTTCTTGCTTGTAGTTGGCTGAATTGCATCATTTTCTACTAGGACCTTATGTTCACGCACTGCATTTTGACGATGAATCAGGACGACACGCTAGTATCGAAACTATAGTCACGATTTGTTTCTATAATATATGTGATAAAAAAACAAAGTAAAAGTGTTTTATTTTATTATATCAATATCAATATACAATCATTACAAAGTAATGGCTTCCACCATTGAATCTGGACTAGATTAGAGTAAAAGGGCTCCTGTTACATTAGACTGCAAATTTTAACCTAACAACGCAAGCTGTTGATATTTAACACATTGACGTGATATCGTGAAATTTCTGCCTGACGTTATTAATATTGGCAATGCGTACTTACAAGCCCATTATTGTTCCTAACATAAAGTTAGCAGTCAGTTATCTGATCTAAGTGTAGAAAAGTCACGAAATAGTATATTGTGTAACTACTGTGGAATATTGAATAGGATCGGCTATTACGTGATGAAAATCCATTCTAAACTTAAACAAAATAACTGTTTAAAGTTCGATTTTCGCTAATTTAATAATTAAATCTAACTATAATCTCGCTAACACCGTAGCTTCTTCAAACAAATATTACAAAGTATTAACTTAACAAGTGTGGTACACTCTCCTACGGTTTGTTTCACAAAGTGTGAAAAGTGTTATCAATCCTCTAGTTACACACTATTTTTTTTCTACGACTGCGTTAAAATTTTCAAGGTTAATAAATTTAGATTTCTTCAATTTCCTCTTCAGGAAAGATTAGTAATACATACGTAATTCGGGAGTTCCTTATCGAAAATGATGATAAGAACTTCTAGATAAGTCGAACGAAAAACGTTTCCAATCGTTCGTATTCGTTCGCAATGCCATCATTGCTGGCGTGCGCATTATCGGTAACGTTTCTGGGTAGCATTAGCAATAATTAGCATGTCACATCTAAACGAATGACATGTAATGTAAGGTGTACCTTCTCTAGCATTCCCAGTATTTCCACCCATTCGAAGTTGCTTTGTATTTGTAGAACCACGTGAATTAAAAAGTAATTAACAAATTTGGTTTTTAGTTTGATAAAATAGTTGAGAACTGAATTAAACATTGCTTGTCAAAAGTAGGTATATTGAATCAGTTCTTGTATTTTGGGCACTTCAAGACGACTGGACAACCTTCGGTCATAATAATACACTTTTACGTAAGGAGGTTCGGTAGAGAACATTTTTTGTGATAAAATTTTTTGAAATTTTTACAGACCGTTGAGAATAACAATATAAGAATACGTCTAATTTTTTGGAGGGTTTCACTACACCGTTTTTTAAATATATTGAGTCAAAAAAACAACATTTTAACATGAAACCTTATGAGGACATACTTAAATCTTCAAATTAGAAAAAAACGACTAAATAGATATGCTTTTTTTTTTAATGGAATAACATTATTACAATATCATTCTGTGCAAGTTTGAACGAGTCCCACTAATTAGATCTATAAAAAAATAGCTGAAAATTAGCAATTAAAACTACGTTTTTATTAAAACGTCTTAAATGCTCTAATATTTGTACAATAGCCATTCTTTGAGGAACTGCTGGTTATTATTTTTACATGTTTTTATGTATACAACTTCAGCTGGCAATATTTACAGCGTTGCCAGAGCTCTGCTCTCGCCCTTCCCTTGCTCTTCTTATACATATTTCCCCCGCTAACACTACCAAACCTCCTTAATTTTAAATCGATTATTTTCTGTTTTACAAAATTAGGCAAAATATTGGTAGACACAAAGGATGAAACATAGACCTTAAATTCAATATCCTTTACTTCTGATAATAAGCAAATAATTTTTATTGTTATAACTAGGATTTTCGTTCATATTTAATCCACTCACTTGAAAACAGAGCGTTCAAAAAAAATATCAGAATCAACGTTTCTCGAAAATAAATGATAGCGAAGAACATAATAAGCTATAGCTATTACCGCGTAATTCTTTTCAATTTTATTTCAGTACTTCTCAAAATTCGTTCATTCAAAACTGCTGCGCGCTACGACGACATCGGAGCAATCGCGCCAACTGATGCTACTCCTTCCCGTCAGTCGGTAAGTGGCTTTAGGTTCCCAAAGCGGGGTGCCCTAAGTAGTCTTATTGAACCCAGAATGACTGCCTTCTGTATCCGGTCTCTATCAAGATCTGCCCAGAGTTCCTACAGGCCGGAATGTTCTTCAAGTTCAAGCGCAGCGAAGACCGAATTCTCAAAACACCGATTATCAGAACCACTAATACGACCTTGTGGCGTAGATATAGCGTGCGTAGCAGTTTGAGGTTTCTTTACCTAATTGGCCTCAATTTCGTTTAACATTGAACCATAGGCGGAATTAGAACCTACATTCCTGGATTATACATCCAGTAATATATACTATTAACTAAACTCTTACTGAGTTTTTATTTTATGGAATTTATTGATTATGAATAATAATGAACTTTCTCTTTTTTTTATTATATTATTTTATGGAATTAAACACAATATTCTTTGAATGTTAAAAAGTTTCTATATTTAAATCTCTATGACTCTATTTATCTCAGGGTTTCAAATTTACAATTTAGTTTTATGTTCTAAGCATAGAACTAGCTTTAACCTCAAAACTATTCAATATTAATAGTTGTTTACAAAATTACAAACGACAATCTTTCTTTCAGATTTACAAATAACACTACAATGGAAATATAATAAACAAACTTACTTTTAGTTTATATCCAAAAGTGTGTTTAACTATGTTGGCAATTTTCGATTTAATTCTTTTATAATTTCGTTGATGATTCACTTTTACACAATACTATGCTTTTTCACAATAATCACAGGTAACTAATTTGGATTACTTCTTCTTGAGACTCAGGAACTGTTGATAATACTTTGTTTTATCCTTTTAGATAAAACATGAAACTTTTCGATGCTTTATTTAAATTATTGATGAATGGCAATCGTTGGAGACTTCTTCTTAATTGAAGGTTATTACAGCCTTTTTACTGGATTCAGATACATGGAATAATCGTTGACTTTTAATAAAACTTATTAACTTTGGTTTCTTTGAACCTATCGAAGTTTGGAACACTTTCGTTCAATTGGAGGTTATTATAGGTTATAAAATTTTGGTGAGTTGCAGTAGTACTTTCAGTCTACAGATGTAATGGCAAACTGAACTTCTTTACTTTCAGATTCGTTTTTATAGGCCTCCAAAACCGACGCAACTTTATGTCATAAACAACCTATGAGATGATTGCTTTTCAAATCAAGGATGCCAAGTTAATTGTTGTGAAACTGACACAAGTCTTCATTGTTACCAGATTGACATTAGAAATTCCTATTGACCAATCAGAATTTAGTATTCTTTACTTTTTGAATTATTTGAGATTTTCAACTTATTTTAATTGTTAGTGATTCCTTCTTTTTAAATTAATATTGCCTACATTTTTCCCCACACTTTGGTATAATATAACCTATGATTGGGTTATTATTAATATGATTATTCCCATATTTATGGTTTTCTTGACAGTTACTTATTCTTAAATCTAATACATACCATATTATATCAATAACATTCTTTTAACATTACATAACTCAAATTTACTAATCCTAACTTACATCTATAACATTATTCAATGTTTTGTACTATCTCATGATAGTTTTGTAATCATTTTACTTATGATTTATGATTTCGTTACACTGAACGTTTCTTCACTTTCACTGAAGTTCTTGTTTATCACATCTTATACTATTACATCGTTGTTTATTATGTTTTACATTGTTAATATTAATATCCTAACTATTATTTAGCTTTTATTATTGTTTTTAATTCCATAAAATATTTTTTATTTGATCTTTTCTTATTTTCATAGTTCGGTAAGTTATTATTTTTAAATTTTTATTGTCTATGAAATGAAATCATAACAAATTCCCCTAAATCAATTTTAACATATTAATCACATTAATATTTAAAATTTATTTATCTTTTGATTTTATTTTCATGAACTAAATTTATTAATAATTATACTTGTATATTTGATCAATATTAAATATTCCCCTTATCTTTCCGTTTTCAGGATTCATTAATTCATAACTATTTTCAGCATTTTCATTCATGACTACATACGGACCTTCAAAAGCAAAACATAATTTTCCACATATATTCTTTTTATTATTAGTTCCTCTCATTGCTCTTACTATTACTAATTCACCTATTTCAAATTTAATTAACCTTCCTCTTTTTCTCATTTCCCTATTCATATATTTTCTTGCATTTCTTTCTAACCTATTTCTTGTAAATAAATTCCCTCTTTGATTTTACATTTCTTTTTATTTTTTTCTGATAATTCTGTTTTCCCTTTTCTAATTCTATCTAATGAAATATTTGTTCCTACTTTATATTTGAACATTCTATATGCACTTCGAATACCAACAGGTTTATCTTTAAATCTATACACTTTTTCTTTTAAAATAATGCTAGTGTAATCTCTACAACTTTCATGTAAAGGAATCAACCAGAAACTATGTCTTAAATCAACTTTACTAAAAATTTGTGCCTTCATTATTCTACCAAAAATTGACTCTATATTTTTAGGAGCTTCATATTGTGGTACTGACAATCTATTCAATGTTCGAGCATCTAAACATAACCTAATATCACCATTTGACTTTTTTGCTATAACAATAGGGTTTATATATTTTGTTTTACTTCTTTCTATTATGTCTTGTTCTAGCATTTCACCGATTTTTTTCCTAACATCTTCTATGTACTTGTATGGGATTGGATAGTTCTTGGATTTAAAATTTTCAATTTCTTTGACTTGGAATTTATGAATATAATTACTAGCTATGCGAGTTTCATCAATTATTAAACCTTTATGTTGTGAAATTATTTCTGATATTATTCCCCTATATTTCTCGGATATTTTCATCTGCGAGATTATTTCATTTAAATTTCTGCTTGAGTCTTTTCTTTCGACCGCATTTATTATATTGCAACCTTCATTTGGTCTGTCAATATTTTCATTTTCCCCTTTCCCTATCTTTATAATTTCATCTAACAACTTTATTTCCTTTTCCTCGTAATCTATAATAATTCCATGCTTTTCTAATTCATCAGTTCCCATAACAATATCCAATTTCATATTCGGCACTACAAATAATTGCATCTCTAGACTTGACTTCCCTATTATAATATGCTCAGTAATCATTTTTGATACTTCAGTAATTTTCTTTCCACTAATATTTACTAATTCTACTTTTGGTATTTTCAATTGATTTGTTAATTTTATTTCAGACAATAGTTCTTCCCTTATTAAAGATAGTTCTGATCCTGTATCACACATAATTTCTACTTCTTTCCCTTTTAAAAAACCTTTTAATTTAATTAAACCTATACTTTCATTTTCTTCCCTTTGCTGTTCGTAGTCAATGTATTCCCTCTGATGTTCATATAATACATTAACGTGGTATTCGTGCTTTCTTAAAAATCCTGATTTTGTTGATTATTTTGACTTGAAGAGTCTTCCCTTTCCATATTACTTTCTATCCTACTACAGTTTACTTCCCTTTGATTATTTTCATTTCTACTATTATTTCTATTATTATTATTATTTTGACTTCTATAATCCCTATATCTATTTCTATTTTGATTAGCATTATTTCCATTATATCTATTTTCCCTATTATAATAATTTTGGTTTCTATTATCTCTATTTCGAAAATTGTTTTGATAATTATTATTTTGGAATCTATTATTATAATTTTGATTTCCCCTGTAATTGTTCCTGTTATCATTATGTCCATTTTGTTGCCTAGTTCCTATGTTATTCTTATTATCAATTCTATTTAAGTATGATAGTAGTTGATTCATGTTTTTAATATTTGCAATGGCTATTGCCTCAGATATTTGACTTCGATACTGTCTTGAAATGTATAAAACTATCTCTTCCTCTCTCATCTTAGGTTCTAAATATTGCGCTTCATTATATAGGCTAAGTGCATAAGCATTCATGCTTTTTCTAGTCCCTTCTATATACTTCCTAAAATATAATCTTTCTCGACATTTCGATTGTTCATTTTCACCCCAAAAATTATTTAAAAACTCATCTATAAACTCATCTAAACTATTTAATTCCCTTTCTTTGCAATTGAACCACAACAAAGGTTCATCAACCAATCGTTCTCTTATTAATTTTTTCATTCTCTCTATATTCCTTTCATACTGTATTTCATTTTTCAAATCTTTAACAAAAATGCATGGATGTAATAATTTTATGTTTCCATTAAATTTTATTGTATTCTCATGACCTACATTTCTGTATTCTATATTCATTCTCTCTTCGGATCTATTCTCAATTCTTTTTATTCTTTCATCTTGTTCATTTATCATTTTTTTCTGATTTTCTCTTATACTTTGTACATTCACATTTACATTCTCTTCAATATTCTTCCCCATATCATTCATTCTATTTTCCATAATATCTATTTCTTTCTCTACATTATTAAACTTTCTATTTACAAAGCTATTATATTCTTCTAATTTATTATCTATACTTTCTTCAACATGTTGTCTTATTTCCTTTTTTTCAGTTTCAACTATTCTCATAATTTCCTCAGTTCTTTTATCAAATTTATCATTCACTCTCTTAATTTCATCTCTTATATCACTCATACCTTGTTCAATTTTAGCATTAGTTTCATTCTTACATTGTTCAATTTTTTTATTTGTTTCATTAGCTTTTAAATTTAAACTTTCAAGCAATATCATTATTTGTGATTGACTATCTATTATTGGTGGTCTTTCTGCACTAATCATTTCACCCTCTTGATCAAATCCTATCAATTCTGGAGTCCTCTGTCTATCTCCTTCCATTTTTACTTTCTTTTTAATTAACCTAGTTCTTTAAATTATTTTGATACGCGGTTCTATTTCTTTTTTCAAATGGCCTCACGTTTGAGCGACAATTATTACTAAAAATCTTATGAGTTTATTTTGCCCCACGTTGGGCGCCAATTATTAACTAAACTCTTACTGAGTTTTTATTTTATGGAATTTATTGATTATGAATAATAATGAACTTTCTCTTTTTTTTATTATATTATTTTATGGAATTAAACACAATATTCTTTGAATGTTAAAAAGTTTCTATATTTAAATCTCTATGACTCTATTTATCTCAGGGTTTCAAATTTACAATTTAGTTTTATGTTCTAAGCATAGAACTAGCTTTAACCTCAAAACTATTCAATATTAATAGTTGTTTACAAAATTACAAACGACAATCTTTCTTTCAGATTTACAAATAACACTACAATGGAAATATAATAAACAAACTTACTTTTAGTTTATATCCAAAAGTGTGTTTAACTATGTTGGCAATTTTCGATTTAATTCTTTTATAATTTCGTTGATGATTCACTTTTACACAATACTATGCTTTTTCACAATAATCACAGGTAACTAATTTGGATTACTTCTTCTTGAGACTCAGGAACTGTTGATAATACTTTGTTTTATCCTTTTAGATAAAACATGAAACTTTTCGATGCTTTATTTAAATTATTGATGAATGGCAATCGTTGGAGACTTCTTCTTAATTGAAGGTTATTACAGCCTTTTTACTGGATTCAGATACATGGAATAATCGTTGACTTTTAATAAAACTTATTAACTTTGGTTTCTTTGAACCTATCGAAGTTTGGAACACTTTCGTTCAATTGGAGGTTATTATAGGTTATAAAATTTTGGTGAGTTGCAGTAGTACTTTCAGTCTACAGATGTAATGGCAAACTGAACTTCTTTACTTTCAGATTCGTTTTTATAGGCCTCCAAAACCGACGCAACTTTATGTCATAAACAACCTATGAGATGATTGCTTTTCAAATCAAGGATGCCAAGTTAATTGTTGTGAAACTGACACAAGTCTTCATTGTTACCAGATTGACATTAGAAATTCCTATTGACCAATCAGAATTTAGTATTCTTTACTTTTTGAATTATTTGAGATTTTCAACTTATTTTAATTGTTAGTGATTCCTTCTTTTTAAATTAATATTGCCTACATTTTTCCCCACACTTTGGTATAATATAACCTATGATTGGGTTATTATTAATATGATTATTCCCATATTTATGGTTTTCTTGACAGTTACTTATTCTTAAATCTAATACATACCATATTATATCAATAACATTCTTTTAACATTACATAACTCAAATTTACTAATCCTAACTTACATCTATAACATTATTCAATGTTTTGTACTATCTCATGATAGTTTTGTAATCATTTTACTTATGATTTATGATTTCGTTACACTGAACGTTTCTTCACTTTCACTGAAGTTCTTGTTTATCACATCTTATACTATTACATCGTTGTTTATTATGTTTTACATTGTTAATATTAATATCCTAACTATTATTTAGCTTTTATTATTGTTTTTAATTCCATAAAATATTTTTTATTTGATCTTTTCTTATTTTCATAGTTCGGTAAGTTATTATTTTTAAATTTTTATTGTCTATGAAATGAAATCATAACAATACATACCCTTAATAATAAAAAAACAAGTATTTTTTGACATGTCCAAAGCATTTGACACCGTAAATCACTATCTGCTAGCATACAAACTGGAAACAAAAAATTGGGTACGCTCATATCTCTAGGAAAGAACTCAGACAGTTGAAATAAACGGATACGCAAGTAGTTAAGGTGGGCACTCCACAGGGCTCCTGCTTGTCTCCTACTCTTTCCACAAAAAACAAAACACAGGATTATAGTATACCCATCCAAACTGAAAATAAATCATTGGAAAACATAACAAACAGAAGATTTTTGGGAGTTCATATCGATCAAAAGCTAACATGGAGTGTTCATGTGGAAAGTATATTACCAATATTGAGTTCCTGCTGTTTCCTGTTAAAAACACCGTATCTCATAATATACTAAAATTATTTTATCTTGGATAGTAGGCTTCCGCGGACAGCTAATCTTGAAAAATCTTGTCTTCCGGATGGATTCCGCGTCAAAATAGCTCGACTTGATGCCGACGTTTCGCCAACCATTACAGGTGGCATCTTCAGGGCAGGCTTTAGGCTTGAACTGAAACTGGTTCTACTGGTTTCTGTAGCCGTATTTATTGTAGGAAAAATCCTCCACGCTACATAGTTCACTGCCTTTGTTCCGGTGGTTAACTTCGTTCCGGCACCTGACCCTGCCGTTGTGCGATCATGTGCGACGTGGAATTTTCGAGGATGGGTTTCCAAATGTTGGGAAGGTAATATCCTGAGTCACGGTTCAGATTATTCGGATGATATAAATCCTAAAACATCCGGAAGACAAGATTTTTTAAAATTATTTTGGCTTATTTCAGTCCATCATAGCATACGGCATTATATACTGGGGCTAGGCACATAATGCTATTTCGGTAATCGCAATGCAATAAAAAATTATGACAATTACATTTTTGCAAAAAGCATTTCCGATCATTAAACATAATGACATATCCCACTCTCTACATATATTCAATAATATTATACACAACAAAACATCGGAGGCAGGACATTCACACTTATGATACAAGGACCACAAATGATCTTCATTTAAAGTTATTCAGACTATATGTTGGCTAACATAATCCCAATTATATCGGAAAGAAATGCCTAAACAAATTGAACAGAATAACCACCGATTTCGCAGATATTAAATTAAACTCGTTTCAAACTGAAAAAATTGTTTATACAAAAATGTTGTTACTCGGTAGACGAGTTTTTAGAAGATACCGAACGGACAAGCTAGTATACAATTAAATCACAACACGTGAAAAATTTTGTATCGAAAAAACTAATACTAATACAGTGTATACGACATTATCTTGCCAAAAATTTCTTTTTTGAACGAAATGTTTCTGTTTTGTTTTAATTAGTGATTATTATAATCGAACACTGATCTTAATAATACTGTAATCGTTAATCATAATTATTCTATTAATATGTCGGTTTTTATATTATGTTTTTATACCATTTTGATATGCAAACTCTGACGCGAGTGAACCTTTTATGTATTTGACACAAAATAAATCCATCTATCATTGCGATTCGATGCTCTGCTACAGATGATCTATTCACGCACATTCATCCAAAGTTCAATCGTTTTGAAGTGAGGATTGTAGGTTAGAATATTACTAGGGTTGGTAATTAATCTAACAGTACTCATTGAATGATAGCATCCCGGTTCTTATTTATTTCAATAGAACTCACTGAGAAATGTTCTGGGTAAGTATAAACAAGTTTAAGGCTTCTTTGCCTAAGATTAAAAAGATTGAAATATATAAGAACCGGGATGTTGTCATTGAATGAGTACTGTCAGAGTAATTTCCAATCATAGTACTACTTATACCTACACTCCTCAATTCAAAACCATTGAGCTTTAGATGAATGTGCGTGAATAGTTGATCTATTGAGTTAAACTAGAAGTTCACAGCCTTTTTATTAATTTGGGGAAAGTAGGTGCTGAAGAGTGAAATTGGCCGATCATTTATACAGGGTGTCCTCGAACTGCGTGGCTAAAATAAAACCGAAGATTCTTTGATTCGAAAAAAATTTGATGAGCCTTTTTACTTTTGCCTCAAGTGTCTTGTTTAGCCGGTAGAGGGCTTCGAAGTTGCAAAAATAATTTTGTTTTTTCGGTATAACTTGAGAACGTGATGAAGGACTTTAACAATATTTGGCAGGTGAGTTACTGTCAATAATAGCCGTTTTTGAGAGCGGAGCATAGAGCCTTAGAGACCATAGAAATGGCTCAAACTTGAGGATGTAACGGGAAAAGTGTCCAGAACTTTTTTGTGGTCGATGTAATTCACTCTATATTTTTTGGGTAGATAGCTTATCTAATTTGAAAACTTTTCTTACTCTTAGAAAATTTTGATAAAATCAACGGATTAGCTTGAAAAAAATAATTTTCGAGTCTCTGCAATTTTGGCTTACTAATTTTACTTGATTAAAATACCTTAGTTGCCTTTGCTTTTCTAATGTCATTTTGGCATTCGGAGAATTTATTCTCAAAACTGTCAGTTTTTACTTTGCTTTCCATAAAAATTTTATAAAATTATGGCTCAAAATTTCACTAACACTGAAATGGTTAATATCTCGGTAAAACACGAATAATAAAAACAATAGAAATGGGGAAACGATGTGATTATTTAGGAAAAACAAATGCTAAATTAAAAGAAACAACAAAATTTTTTTGGAAATCGCTAAGGCATCAATTGTTCGAAATGTTGCCCATTTTCCTGAATACACAAATTAATTCGTTCAATAAATTGGATTGAACTCTGGCTAGTACTTCAGGATCATTCTTCAATAAATCCGCTTCATGATTAATTCGTTGCAACAATTCCTCTCGTGTGTTTACTGGAGCTGCATAAAGTTTCGACTTCAAAGCGCCCCATAGAAAGAAGTCGCAGGGCGTCAAATTTGGGGAGCGGGCCGGCCAGTTCACTGGTGCATCGTGTCCTCTACCTATCCAGCGATCTGGATATTCCGCATTCAAATGTCGCCTCACAGCTAATGTGAAATGAGGAGGTGCACCACCATGGATAAACCAGGCCACGACGAATGTGTAAGGGCAAGTCTTCCAACAGTTCAAGTAGCCTTTGTTCCAAAAAGTTCAAGTAGTTCTCCCCGTTCAATCGATCGGGTATAACGGTAGGGCCAATAATAAAGTTATCCACAATTCCAACCCAAACATTGATTTTAATTTGATTCTGAAAATATGTAACTTCCGTTTCATGAGGATTTTCATCAGCATAGAAATGTTCATTATGGAGGTTAAAAAGACCACATCTCGTGAAAGTATCTTCGTCCGAGAACAGAATTCTTCTACAAAAATTGGGGTTTGCGTTTTGTCTTTGGACAATAAGCCGACAGAAATCTAGCCGATGACCTGGATCCATGGGCAATAAGTCTTGAACTGTTTTAATATGATAGGTATACAACAGTTCTTCTTTCAGTACATTATGAACTAATGATTTTGAGGCTCCAATACGAAGTCCCAAACGTAGTGTGCTTATCCCAGGTTCAGTTTCAACCGCTTCCAGTATCGCTTCTTCGAGCTCTAACGTCCTTCTTTTCCGTCTGCGTCCAGTTTCTCTGCGATTTGCTTCAAATTTGCCAGTTTCGCGAAGGTTTGCCGATTTGGAATTCTGCGATGCGGATATCTTTTCCTTCTCCGGCCATTGCAACGACAAAGTCCATAAATCAATAACATATCAACCATTTCAGTGTTAGTGAAATTTTGAGCCATAATTTTATAAAATTTTTACGGAAAGCAAAGTAAAAACTGACAGTTTTGAGAATAAATTCTTCAAATGCCAAAATGACATCAGAAAAGCAAAGGCAACTAAGGTATTTTAATCAAGTAAAATTAGTAAGCCAAAATTGCAGAGACTCGAAAATTAATTTTTTCAAGCTAATCCGTTGATTTTATCAAAATTTTCTGAGCATAAGAAAAGTTTTCAAATTAGATAAGCTATCTACATAAAAAATATCGAGTGAATTACATTGACCACAAAAAAGTTCTGGACACTTTTCCCGTTACATCCTCAAGTTTGAGCCATTTCTATGGTCTCTAAGGCTCTGTGTTCCACTCTCAAAAATGGCCATTATTGACAGTAACTCACCTGCTGAATATTGTAAAAGTTCTTCGTCACGTTCTCAAGTTATACCGAAAAAACAAAATTATTTTTGCAATTTTGAAGCCCTCTACCGAGTAAACAAGACACTTGAGGCAAATGTAAAAAGGCTCATCAACTTTTTTTCGAATCAAAGAATCTTCGGTTCTATTTTGGCCACGCAGTTCGAGGACACCCTGTATATGAAACGACACTCTTCGACATACTAATTGTTCCTCACTCCCTACCCCCTTGAAGTCACAACTATCCTTCCAATTTTATTTTATTGATTAATTGGTGAAGTGACACCACATTTCAAAGAGTATTCGATTGTCTGTGTGAGTGTGTGCTTGTGTGTGTCTTTCTGTGTGTGTGCCTGCGTGCGTGTGTGTGTGAAAATTTGAAAAACTAACCCGACGCCTTGTTTCTACGGTTATTAGCCGTTTCTGCGGGCATAACCCGCGGACAACAGCTAGTTATATAATATACAAAACGAATTTAAATGTATATCGCAAGGACAAGTAAGGTTTCTTAAGGTATTCTGTTTCTATTACATGCAAAAGTAGATTAAGACCTCATTCTCTCATGTTTCATGTACTTACATTAATTCCTGGCGTCTAGTATTTGATATATTTACAGGAAGTGATTATAATCACTCACGGACAAAAGCACAGGCACGGCCTTTTGAAATTTGGGATTGAATAATTGAAATATCTCGATTCTGATATACAAGATTATCACGTAACCCCGTTGATCAACAGTCGTTCCCAATCGAATGAAGTTCTGTAAATTTGGGAAGAGGGATGTGTGAATGAACAATCGATTTGAAATATCATCAGAGGCATATCACTCGCGGTCAAAGCTGATTTTCTGATAAAATGTCCAGTAGGTACCCAAAAAAGTTTGCCGGATTTTCGCGGATATATCAGTTTAGAGTATTTCTGAATCGATCTACATTAATTACGAGATGGTCTCTGTGCGTACACATGTTAGTGCGTAACCCTCTGTGGAAACGATTGCACCGATCCTATTGGTCGTACCGATTGGAGATTTTGCAAATCGTTCAAAAGTGGTGAAAATAGGAACTTATAGTTTAAGGCGCTCTGCATTTCCTACATATTGGGTCATCTGTGATGCCCTTAGTGTGGAGATGTTTGTTAAGACGACAGTGACCGGTCATTTCTCTGATGTCCCTTCTGTTCAGAAAAAGGAGTTTCTTTGAGAGCCTAGGCCAGGCTCTTTGATGAAGAACTTGGCCTGCCTCATGCGTGGTGATTCTCGCCACAGTTTAGACCACTCTTTATTCAGTTGGCCCAGAAGGGCGAGACCCCCTACGTAGTTTGATAAAGCGACCATTGGCTCCGGCCCAATAGGGGCGCTAGACGACCCTCGCCTGGCCAGAGAGTCGGCCATTTCGTTCCCTACATGGATGGATGGATTTTGATGTGAAGGGTGTATAATTATACTGGCACTTAGGCCTCTGAACTGGGCCCATTGTGCCACCCCTTCAAGGCGAATGCCCCTGTCCCTCCTTAGCCATCGAGCCAACCAATCGCGTTGATCAGCCCGAGGACCGCACCGGGTGGAGCGTCGCCAATGTTGACCAGATTTGGCCAGGGGTCCCCCAAAATGGCATCTCTTATCGATGAGAGCGCCGGGCAGTGACAAATCACATGTTCCGCTGTCTCATCCTTTTCGTAGCCTCCTCGACATATGAGGTCGACAACGACGCCCATCGTGTGAAGATGTTTATTTAGTCGGCAGTGTCCTGTCCATATTCCTACGAGTCTTCTAAGATTGTATCTTGTCAGTCGTGGGCAGAACTTTGCAATTTTTGGGCACGGTGCTTTTATAGCAGTATGTGCCTGTCTACAGCTATGATTCGATATCCATCGTTCGGCATGCCGTTTTAGGGTATCTTCTTTTATCAAAGCAGTCAGAGTGCTTGAGGTTAGCGGCAAGAAGGGCTCCGGTCCGAATAGTGTTTGTCCGGAGCCTTTTCGCGCCAGCCTGTCCGCCTCTTCATTTCCTTGATCTCCACTATGCCCTTTCACCCAGTTGAGTTGAACATCATTATACTGTGACAGATTTTCGAGGGTTCTGTGGCACTCCCAAACTAAACCTGAGTTAACCTTTTGATTCCCTAGAATTCTGCTGTGTCCGGGGACCCAGATGAGTTGAACTTTGTTTCTCCTAGCTAGTTCAGCCAGTGTATCCCTGCATTCTTTGACAAGCCTTGATGTGACTCTGGGTGATTTGAGAGCTCCCAGAGTCGACCGGTTGTCTGTGCAAATATATATGCGCCTATTTACATAGTTTCTTCGCAGGTTTTCCATGGCACAAGTCAATATTGCGTAGACCTCCGCCTGGAAAACCGTGTAGTAAGCGCCTAGAGTCACTGAGATAGTGATCCTTGGCCTTTTTAGGTACACTCCCGCCCCAGAAACCTAACCTACCTTGGACCCATCTGTGAACCATACGAGCCCGTCTGGTGACAGTAGGGTGAGGGTATCGTTGTTCCAATCACCTCTATCTGGGATGAGGATTTTGGGAGAAGTGACACATATAGCAGGGATCATACTATCTTGCTTCATTTCTAGTATGCGGCATTTAGAGATTGCCTCACTTAAAATCGATGAGTGTCCACGAGAGTGGTACGTTTTGGTCCAGTGGCCTAGGCCCTTTAACCTATACGCCGTTCTCATGGCCTCAGTTTTTATGTATAAGTGTAGAGGTGGTAATCCAGCGAGAGCTTCAAGGGCTCTCGTCGGAGTCGACCTCATGCCGCTCAGTATGTCTACGCATGCCAGCCGCTGCAGACGGTCAAGGGGGCGCTGGGAAATACCAGTCCTTGTCCCTGATCACCACACTACCGCCGCGTAGGTAACCATAGGCCCAATCACAGCATTATAGATTCAATAAAGAATCTTTGGCTGTAATCCCCATGTGCTGCTGAAAGCTCTTCCGCACGCCCAAAATGACGCAGAGGCCTTCCTCACTCGATATTCGAGGTGTTCGCGCCAGGTCAATTTAGAGTTTAGGATTACTCCCAGAAACTTCACCGACCCTTTGAAATGCAAGACATTGCCAGAGAATTTAATCTTTGGTAGTGTGGCACCAGCCGTCCACTAAGCTGAGCAGCGCGTTTTGCAGCTCGAACAGCGTCCCCAAGTGCCGCCCGAAGGTGACGCCAGCCAAGTCATCGGCATAGGCTTGGGCATAAAACCCAGCCTCTTCCAGTTCCTCCAAGAGTCCATCGAATACAAGGCCCCACAGAAGCGGAGATAGGACATCTCCCTGTGGACAGCCTTTTGTAGCGGTGGTTTGTAGAACGCATCCGTTATGTTGCGCCTTTATCGCACGCGAAGATAGCATTGCTTCAATCCACCGGATCAATGTTGGACTGACACCATGCTTCTCAGCGGCTGAGCAAATAGACTCGGCGGACAGCTAGTGTAATTAAATATTTAAAGAAATAAATAAATAAAAGAAGAGGAAGGTTACTTCTTACATGATATTTCGAAATAACTACGCAACTCCCTTGGTCAACCCTGCAAATGTTTGCTAATAATACAATAAAGGTAATAGTATTGCCCCTTGTAAAACACATAAATTGTCAATTCGTAGAAACGTTCAATGTAATGACAGAGTATAATTTAACGTCTTTCCACATCTTTATCTGTTTCTGATCATTTCCAATATATTTTCGGTTCCTACTAGTGAGCGAAGGTACGATTGATCTAGTAAGTTTACCGCAAGATCGCAAGGTTTACCGTTCATTCAATACGTGATTGAGCGTTTGCTGTTTGAATTGAACATGCCATTTAGGCTTTTTTTACCGGAGATTCAATACCTTCCACCTAGTATGTCATATCATTAATATGACATTAAATACATATATGAGGGCAAGGTGAAGTCTTTAAAAAATGATACAAGAAATGATTTATTTGTTCAAAACTTATTTTATCTTGTAGCCCTAGACACTTCGTCCAACGTTTTTTTTACTCTTTCGATCCCTTCCAAATAATACGATTTCGGCCAATCCTTAGGCGTTTATTTCAGCAAAGAACTCACCGTGGAAATCAAATCTCACTCCGCCGAGCCGTTTCTTCAAGTTTGGAAATAGATGAAAATTAAATTTTGCCATTAGGACTGCGTCGTCCTGGTGGAAGAGCATTTTTTTCTTTGCCAAATGCGGTCGTTTTCGATTCTAATTGGCGTTGAATCGATCCAACAGCTCTGCATAAGATCCGCTATGATCGTTTTGCCCTTTTCAAGGTAATCGATATGGACTGTGTTGGCCGATAAGTCCAGTTTGGCCTTTTTCGGCTTCGATTCGCCAGGAAAAGTTTACCACTGTTTCGACTGTTCTTTGGTCTCTGTTGTGTTGTGATTGCGTCCACGATTACGAAACGGCGCAAAAAGTCCTTTTTATCGCGCTTGAACATCGCCAAACACTCCTTAGAAGTTGTCACACGGTCGCGTTGGTTGGCAATAGAGAGCAAATGCGGCACCCCATATTCAAAAATTTATGCAAAATGTTCCGTACCCGTTAGGTTCAGATGCTCATAGCCTCAGCAGTCTCGTGCTAATCGTCCAATATCATACCGTGGATTTTATAGACAATTTCTGGCGTTATAACCTCAATTAGACGACCAGAACGTTCGGCTTCCTTTGTGTTCGTACCACCACAACGAAAATCAGTAAGCCACTTGTCAATCGTTCCAATCAATGGTGAGGAATCCCCATAATGTTCAACAAGCGATGGTTTGTTTTGCATAATGTTTTTTCTACGCAAGAAGTAATGTTTAATCAAGACGCGAAATTCACTTTGTTCCATCTTTACAAAAATCTTCAAGGTTGCTTGCTTTCGATGGTTATCAAAACAGAACAGAATGACGACATATCAGTCTGAAAATTTTAATGCGTTCTAGTTAAAGATGGTACATCACAAATGTCACATGGGATTTTCTATTGTAGCGCGATTTGTTTTATTTTTCAGGTACTTTTCCTCTTACCCTTGTAATCCAACAAACCTGCTGTTTTTTAATGCGAGTAATAATGTGGGGAACTTGGCAGGAAAGATATACAAAATCTGCAATCAGACTGTGCTCCATGAACTGTAAATCCCATATGCCACCAACATAGTAATAAATATAATAAAGTCTCTCGCTATATATACCCTTATCGGCCCTATCGTTTTAATGATACTGATTATCGTTACTGCATGTTTACATTAACCGAAACGGACAAAGTATCTCTGATCTTTATTTGTTTACCACATTTTACTCTTAAAAGTCTCTTTATGAGCCAGATACGCTGGTTCAGTTGAACAAATATTAATGAGATTGTTCAGTTATCAACACTAATCGATAGCAAAGTTTTGACCTTAAATTAACTAGAGCTATCATATTATCGCCATTTATCATACATTTGAATACAATTTGCTGAACCACAATGTTTAGTTCAGTCAAAAGTGTGAAATAATAGGGGTCATTACTAAAATCTTATAGACCGCACGAAGATTATAGACCGCAAAATTCTTTTTGCGTCGTGTTCAGGATGGCTTACTCATCGTCAGAAAAAAAGGGAGGCTTCTGAAAAGCCATTTTCAATTAACAAATAGAATGTCTTTCTATAACAAATGGAACATCTCGGGCCCTTTTAATTCAAAGTTTCTGAAATCCGAATCTGAAATCGGAAAATGGACAATCCGGCCTCTTTTTTTTCTGACTAACGATGTGTAAGTCATCCTGAACACGATGCAAAAAGAATTTTGCGTTTGCGGTCTATAAAATTGTAGATGTTTTTCACACTTTTGACTGGACTAGTTGTGAGCTTCTGGCTGTTCAGAATTATATGCATGCGATTACAAACAAGTCGTCCTGCCAAAGCAAAGGAATGTCACAGTCTCACAGTAGCAAAAAGTAATAGTCCGGTGACCTGCTTCAATTTCGGCTTGGGGAGTTGCACGTCAACAATGCCTAGATCCAGAAAATGAGCTCCCTGCATGTTGCACATCAAATTTACGGCCGTGCAACTCCCGAAGCCGCCAAGGTTGCTGACGCGTTTGACATTCACTCTAAATTGGGCCGCGCGCAATTACCCACGACTCAAAATTGAGGCGTTGCACGTCAGCAACTTTGCATACTCACGGTAAATGACCTTTTAAGACCATAAGTTACTGACGATGACAACTTGCACTCGAAAAGTTATGAGTGGATAATTGCAAATAAATCGTTTTTGAGTCTCGGATCAAGTGTCACACAGAGATAATGAGTCATTAGTTGTCGTATTGGGTCTAATTCACGAACCTACAATCTGAATTTTTCAGAAAATTGCAAGGAAAACACGAAAATGGCCTTTTCGGCGCTTCTATTGACACAGAATGCTGGAATACTAATCCAGGCATTTACGGAATTTTTTTGTCCGCATTTCGGCGAGGTCTAATTTTGGTCTATTCTTATGTATTTTGCCGCGCTGAACACGATGGTGTAGTTTAAATTTGATTTAACACTGTGCTCGAAATACTATGGCCATTTTTTGGACCCAAAAATTAACATTTTTCAATTTTTTGCGTTTTGAGACAAAACTATGGGTTGTATGAAAAAATGTAGGGAACAAAAGTTATTGCAAAAATCAATACGTGATTTTTGGCTCCACTTTGAAGTCGATTCGAGGTCGTAGGGCTCATTTAGTGAAAAATTGAGTATGTCAGAGTTCTTTTCATATTAGGTGAGAAGTTAGTATTTTTAGTTCCCTTTTTTTAGGTTTTCGGTATTTTGACCTAGGTACCTAATTTGTTGGCGCCAAAATCGGTATTTTGTAAAATCCGTATTTTGCGAATTTCAGACGAAATACTTATCGATCTAAAACCAAATTCATTTGAAAGATTTTATTATTCTGCACCTAATATTCAAAATTCAAGCATTTTGGTTCAAAGACATAGCTTTGGCGCTATTTTGGAAATTTTGGACCTCAGAAAAATTCAAATTTTTTGAGGTTAGACATTTTCCACGGAATCCAAATTGTCGTTTCTGTAAGAGGTTTTCAGAAGGAGTATTCTAAGTCCAAGCAGATCGATTTGGGTTAAGTAGAAGGGGAGCTATCCTAGTAAATGTATTTGGGTCTCTAGGGGGCTCAATTTTGGGTCTATCGACAAAAACTTTGGATCAAATTACAGAGACATACATCGGCTATTCAAGCCATTTTAGCCAAAATTGCCGCAGGCCGCCGGATTATAATGATTCAACACTTAGTTATTGGGGTTGGAAGATTATACAACTTCAATTTCTTTGAGGTGTCATGGGTAGAAGATTAAAGGGAGTGACTAAGTGACTATCCGCAGGAAGAAATGAAGCAATGCTTGACATAAGAGATTCCGTAACAAAGGCGGCAAATAACGCGCCAAAGAGACATCAATGCCCAACTGTTTTCCGAATCTAATTTTACTCAAAATACCGGATGTCCAAAAAAAAACGAGAAGAACTCCACATATCACGATTGGATCAGAAAAGCAGTTTTGCGTACAAGCTGGTTTCTTATTAAATTTAGACTCATGCTTCATTAGTCTTTTGTCATTTTCGATTCTGAATGAAACCTTTATAATTAACTAAACAGTTATCAGTTAATAGCAGGATTGATTATATATATTTAATAGCAACAGTGTTATTCAAATTGGAGAGATTTAAAATTTCCTAAGTAACGGACTTTGAAATGAATTTCACGTGATTCGTTTGCCCATCGAATGCCCATGTATTGTATTGTCCATTACAATTACTATTTGCTATTTTTGGGAATATTTTCAAGAAGACGATGTTCAAACCAATCTTCAAAAAGTTTTGCGTCAGTTTCTTGGTGGTAATCTAGAGAAGAGTCCGTTATATTTTTAGCTGATAGCAACAAACACTTCGCAACAAATTCGTTCTCTGAATCTGCATTATTGTTATTCTTTTGTCTTTATTTGAAGGAGCTTTAGTTTGGCATTTTTTTGAAAAATCATTTCATAGTTTTTTCACAGTGTCATGTGTATCACACCATGTTTCGTCAAGACAGATAATTAGAAGATTTTCTGCTCTATATTGCTTCATAATAATCAAATACTCAAGACACCATTCCCGTTCCCGTAAATGATTCCATTAGGGTTTGTCTTTTATGAATCGTGTGATATGTAAAACCCTCCTGAGACTTGAAATGCTACAGGAAATATTTGTTTCGACGTTGATCAGCCTATTTTTTAGGGAAACCAGCGTTGGTACAAGATTGTCCTTCATATATTTTATAAATTGTCCTTAATAAATCCACATCGTTCTCGTCAGTACTTCTGAATGTGCCATTCATATCTCTTTTTTTTTCTAGGAATAATAGGCTTTAGTACTATATCCTTTTCTGAATATAAAGAAGTAGTTGTTGAAGCAGACGTTTTGGCTAAATCACTTGAATTAAAATTTCTTTTTCAAGAATGCCCCACTATCAGCACAAGCCCAAGACCGCCACATTCTAACAAAAATCTCTCGGCGGAAAACCAATAAGAACTAAGCCAAAAAATTTCAATTATTAAGTAGGATTATAATACATCCGAACGGTCTGTTTATACCTGCTTGAAATGGTGTAATTAGGGTGGCAGGTAAATAATATTTGTACTCCGGCTGTGCCGGAAAAAGTGGTAAATTTGGTGCCTTTTATGGCCAAAGGCATAGTTATGGTTTTATTGCAGGACAACGTTATAATATGAACAATACCATAATTTTCAAGGCATGCAGCATTTCTTCTGCTGATAATTTTTTTTTGGAGGGTGGGCAAACTAATCACGTGAAATTCGTTTGAAATTTCCAAAAAGGGGGTGCCCCGATCTCAGACGTAAGTAACTGTTATATTATTTTCGAAACATATTGTGAAACAATAAATGCGATTAGTATTGAAAATGAAATCTTCACCAATTCTGATTCTTAAGACTTACCTGCTTTACCCGAAGCATTAGTCACATTTCTTCTATTTAAATTGTCATAAAATTCTGTGTATATCACACTGTAGGAATTGATCACACCAAACAATATCCCATTACAAAAAAACGATCCCACCATCACTAGCCAGGCCCTTGTTCCTCCATCGGGGGGCGAAAATTCTTCTTTGTGGTTGTTTTCTTTTTTACTTGCAATCCCATTCTGAGCGGACAATTTGGTTTTGTTGTGGTGGATCAGATTGGTTTCCGCGCTTTCAACCATTCTACGTTATTAAGGCACTACAACATCACTATTATTATTCGAGATTATACCGGCCCGGCTAGCAAAACACGTGGACGGTAATCAGCTGGGAGTCTGAAGCATCTGACCTAGAGATTGTGTCGACAAGTTACGTACTATAAAATCAATGAACTAACGAATTGTTGGCCGCGGGCTTCGGTGCAAACCCGGTAGTGTAATTCAATATAGTCGAAGTTGATCTCGTTAGGTGTCGGTTCACAGGGAGTTTGCGCTGATCCAGTCCTAGTCACATTTTTACACCGGCAGCATGGTCAGCAATTGCAATCGTGTCGCGCGTTGTGCCATTGGAGCAACAGTGTAACCTGTAACACCAAGTATATTGCAAAAAAATACGTTGACGCGTATGTTTATTGTTCGATTGAAATGTCAATTTCATATCAGTGTCATTTCATGTTGAAATAATAATAATCAAAAAAATATCGATAACATTTGTTGGGTTATCCAAAAATATCTGTCCTTGCTAAACAGCTTAGCGACGAACTATTCCTAGTATTCTACTTGGTTCAGTTACAGTTATGTATGTAATCTTTGATCCTTCTAATATGTTCCAGAAAGGACCTTAGGAAAATTCCAATCATTCTACATGCATACAGAAAATATGTAGAATATCTGTGCGAGATGTGTTTGTTCTCTGTATATTGTCATGTCCCTTAACGAATTAAAACAGGTCTTGTCACGAAACTATTTACTTATAGTATAGTCAATCTACGGAAAAATAGGACGAGGTTCGTAAAAATTTGATAGAGGTTAGCGACCTGGAAAAAAATGGTGTGCTTATGATAAAAATAATAAGATTCTAACATTTCTATTACCAATATTGGGTGGAACCATGTCTAACCTTCTAAAAACTGGTTTTTTGCTCTTTTTGTAGGTCAGTTTTGGAGTTTTATTTTTTTCGAACCCTTTAGACTTCTGGCTAAGGTTTGAAATTGGTACCCTTTTATTGTTGATATTTGAGGAACTTTCAGTCCAAATTTAGTGGCATTCTGTTACTAAGTAGCAATAGATTGTAAATACACATTCGTTATTTTGTTCTGATTTCAGATTTCAGAAGGTGGTAAAAATAGGGGTAGTTTTGAACATGAATTTATGTTCTAAGGAACCCAAGTTATCAGCCTTCGAAGAATGGGGTCGAAAACTAGGTTTCAATTGTTTTTACAAATTAAAAAAACCTAGGACAGATAATCTACTCTCATATACACTTCTTTCCCCCTTTTTATTATCCCACTTTTATTGGGAACGGATTAAATTCACAACCTACTTTAGTTTTTTGTGACTGCTTTTCAAGAAGGCTTTATTTTTTGGTCCTTCCATTTTTATATAAAAATGGTAGTTCAATAATCAATAAATCCCACAATTTGTTTCCTAAATTTGCATCACAACCCGTATTTGGCGATCTAAGAGCTAGAGCTAACAAACCGTTTAGAAAACACTTTTGACAAATCCGGCGTTCACAAAATCGATTGTGAGGCATGTTCAAAATGATATGTGGGTCAAACTAAAAGAAATATTCTAACTCGGTATGAAGAAAAATAACCGTTTAGGCAATACCTAAAGTTCCTGACTTCGACAAATCTGTAATTTACAAAATTGCTCTTTGGGTCAAACTAGAAGGAATATTTTAACCCGTTATAAAGAACGAACTGCCAATATAAAGAAGAATAATAGTGAAAAATCTGCATTAACAGGAAATATTTAAAATATAGGTCACACCATTACTGATATTCAATCAATCAATCAAAGTGGCGGCCAGAGTTCAGAGCACTAGACCGCTTCATTGGATCCATCGTGTGCCCCTTGATATAAGACTCAGTCTAGCAGGCCTAAGGCAGCGCCGAAGGTTAGGATTCTGCATGGACTTATGATTTGTTGTAAGAATATTTGACTTTAAGATAATAATAATAATTTTTTTACCTAAAGCTAAATAGCTACTTGTTTGATTTTTTAATAAAAAGAAATACGTGGGTGAGGATCTTAAAAGTAGAGCTAGGGTGCGTTACCTCTATTATGTTAATGTCATAATTATCACCCAATCTTCTGCATGTAAAACTGCAGATATCCCCAGAGCAGCATGGGTTCATGCCTGGCAGATCAACTGTTACTAACTTAAGTTGCTACAGTAAATACTTGGCTGATGTTATTGATGAGAGTGGCCAGGTTGATTGTATCTACCTCGATTTTGCTAAGGCATTTGATAAGTTGAATCATTTATCGAATAAAATGTCATTTGATTGAATTTTGGAATTGGAAGTGATAGATATCAATATGTAGAGCATAGAGGTTTTAAATCGTATTCTTTTCATGCCACCTTAGGTGTACCTCAAGGGTCAGTACTTGGTCCACTCCTATTTCATTTATTTATTAATGACATTTCTTCTTTACTTGCCTGTTATTTTCTTCTTCACGCAGACAATCTAAAACTTTACTTGGCAGTAAAGCATTCTTTATGTTGTATCTCACTGCAGCATGACTTGCACTCAGTACTCAGTGTGTAATCAATCATCTGGAGCTTAGTATTAGTAAGTGCGCTGTAATGACTTTCCCCAAAAAAATTATGCCTATTATTTACAATTACAAACTTGTTGACACAGCCCTTGCTCGTTCCTGTAGTTTCAGAGACGTGAAATTGTCATTTGCGTCTCACCTTGAATCAATTGTTTCTAGTGCCTACAGAATGCTGAGCTTTATCATCCAGAATTGCTGCCTATTTAACAATAGTGATTCAATAATAATTTATACAATTCATATGTTCGTTCTATGCTCGAATATGCCTCAGTTATAAATTAAATATAAGCGCGTGAATCAGCTTTTTTAAGATATTTAGTCTATAAACTTAGGGAAACTCATAGTATTTTATTCCTGTATAAGGTCCACGGGAATAGGTCACATTAACACTTTGTTTCATATTTTCGTCTTAGAAAATATAAAACAAAGTGTTAATGTGACCTATTCCCGAGAATTTTATATATAATTCATACTGTACTACTATACTACTGTATTTCTATCAAATACATGTTTATAAGAGAAACAATAACCATATATAACAAACATTTATTGCATAAATAAACTTACATTACTTAGTTGATTATAGAGTTTGAAAACAATAACAACGATTCATGGATTGACATAAAAATGAACGAATAAATTTTGAACAAGCGATTAAAAAACTCAAGAAGCTTTTATGTTCAAACTGAAAAGTTGGATAACAAATATCGATTAAAAATATTCCATATAGCATGTCATCTTCCAATAAACAATTAGAACACCAAAGTTAACTGATCTAAACGAGTAAGGATTTCGCTTATTTTTAAAATAGTACCTGTACGTCTTGAAATCCAAACAATTCAATTTACCTATTACCCTATTAGGGACATTATTTAAATTTCAATTATTTAGTTAATTTCAGATATTAACTAGGAGGTGGTCAGTACGTTGAACATGGCCGAAGGGTTCAGACGGAGTGAGTGTAATGTGCCGTTTCAGTGACAGGTACGCGACTTCGTTCTCTAAGCTCACTCCGTCTTTCGCATAAGCCGAACAAGAGCGCGAGCAGCAGTTTGTATTGTTGCGCGAGCTGGATTCTTTTCTCTACAATCATCCAGATAGTTAGCGCAACGAACAGTGTGCGAAACAAAGGAATAGCGTCGAGTATTTCTACGGACCGCTCTGCTCAATAACTCGAAAACGGCTCAAGGTACGACATTGAATTTTCATGTCAGTATATTTTGAGCATCATATCTAGTTTGTATTCAATTTTCTAGTGGATTGCAATTACCATTTGACCGCTACACGATGACTAACCTTGTGTCATATACAGCGTGATCAGTTAAGGGCAGCTTTCGGCAATATCTCAGAATCTGCTGGAAATAAAAATGTGGGAAATAAATTCATTATTAAAGTGGCCATGAGAAAATCCTAGTAGTTTCCAAGATATGACCGAGAGGCGCCCTCAACTGATCCCGCTGCATAAGTCGATTCAATACACGACTACGCTTACTCCGTCTTAAAAAGAACCGAAAGCAATGTCATGTCCTCCTAAGATGTTCCCGACATCTTATATTGTTCATCAGAATCAGGATAATAATAATTCTGGGCCAGGGGAAAATGAAGCAAACCACGAGGCTGTTTCTGAGTAAGCCTCATAGCAAAACATAAAACAGTTCACACTGTGGATATATTATAACACTATTATATTGATAAGAAATAATCACCCCTATCCACTAAAAATAATATTGTACTGAGGACCTGTTGGCCACCAAGTAGCCACCATCAGAGTTAACTAGATTATAAATCAAAATGTGCCTGTTTAAATACTATTGGGGATAATAATGTAAATATGAGTTACCTTCAGCTGGAGATAAATCGAAATTTAATCAATTGCTTTTTTGTTTATATATTTCCATCCCTTCTAAATTACCTAGATATTTGTCTGTACTGTGTTTTAAAAGTGATAAAATTTCTTAATGGTGTGACATGTATTTAAACTATGTTCAGCTACCGCCGATTTTTCACCACTATTTTTCTTTATGTGGGTAAAATGTTCCTTATAACGAGTTAAAATGTTTCTGCCAGTTTGACCCACATAGCATTTTGAACACGAATCACTATTGATTTTGTAAATTCCGGATTTGTCGAAATCGGAATTTTTCTCAAAGGTGTTGCCTAAACAGTGTTTTAGCTTGTTCTTACATCTATAAGCGGGTTGTATTAAAATTTTTGAAAACAAACCAAGGAATTTACTAATTACTGAAGAATGATAAGTGAAATTTTTGAATTTTATTGAAGTATTTGATGGTAATGGCTCTAATTTGGTTAGTTGGCTATGTTCCAATTTCCGTTTTTGTTTAGAAATTAAATTATTGATCCAAGATTTGTGATAACCATCGTTCAACGCAATTTGCTGAAGTTTCTCAACTTCGTTATTATAATTTTGCTGGCTCAAAGGGACGTTCAATAATCTATGAAGTAGACTATTGAACGGAGCTATTTTATTTCTAAATGGTGTAGCTGAATCCGCCGGGGTATATATATTTGTTTGAGGGGTTTTCTGTATATGTTGAAATCCAAGTATTACCATCTTTTATAATATTAATATCAAGAAAAGGAAGCCGATTATCTGTTTCTATTTCGACAGTAAATCTCAGTGAATTAAATTGGCGTTTAAGCGTGTTCAAAAAGCCATGTAAATCAAAGTCTTTAGTTGTAATCGCGAAAATGTCGTCAACATATCTATACAAAACTTTTGGAAACAGAAGACATTTTCGCGATTACAACTAACGTTGTGGACCGTACCTATATTCTAAGGGTCTTGGTTGTTCGGTGTCAGTTACCGCTTCTCTTTCGAGGGTGTTCTGTGAGACGCCGGAAAGGAAGAGAAAATGTACTTCTGGTCTATTAGTTCGAGTGGAAAGTCGATTGCTAGGTTATTTAAACAGGGAGGTGATACCAAGCGCTTGTTTGGAACCAAATTCTGGGAATATCCTTCCGTTGAAAACAAAGACATCAATCACTAATTTGGATTGGAATATTTGGAATTTATTGGGTGATTGATATACTTCGGAGATCTAAACTTAGTTTTCGACGTGTCTGGCTGTGAACGGAAGTAAAAGTTGTCTTATTTGAAGGAAGACCCTATCGTGTTAGAGGTAAATATCTTTGTAATTCCATTTGATTTATTCACTAAATTCAGGAATTAATTGCCTTCATAGGTGGTATCTGACAGGACATAACCTAGTTCTAATTTGTTAACAATTGTTGTGTATTTTGTTCATGTCTGTCTGTTGACGACAGTAGAACAATAGAGTGTGAACATTTCGTGATTTCAGGGTTCTACTTTTCCTTCTACTTCCCTATATTTTTGTCTATGTTGTGGAAAGTTCAACAAGAAGTGTGTTGAGGATTGTTTGGAATCAGCTGTGGGGAGGTCACTTAGGAGTCACTGATTTCTTTGTGCTGTACAATCGTGGAAACGGTATCATAATTGTGGCAGGAACCCCTACATGAAGTAGAAGTAATTAATCATCACCAAGCAAATACAACATCAACTCTCACCAGATCGGATTATCGATTGTGGTTTTGTGTAACAATTTTAATAATCATTGAGTATTGTATATTATGTAAATTCAATCAACTGTTCACTTGTTTAAATGATTTAAGTAACTTATTTCATCCATATTTTCTAATCATTCGCTTCATATCTCATTAATATAAGTTTGTCATAAATTATATCAATATTAGTATTTCAAAGTAAATTTCAATCATTCTGGGTACAGGTCTTTTATTTTCTTCTCTTTCAGGGTAATTTAACCTGGGGACTTGAGTATTTGCATCCCCTAGTTATTTACATAATTCATTGGTTTGTTGAAATACTCTGGCGCCCGAATTTTTAATATCTAAAATATAACCTACGACCATTTTCACTGTAGCTGTCGGCAACCAAGTGATAAAATAAGCTTTAGTTTATCCTTTAGTAAGAGTAAATAAGAACCCTTACACGATGACTACTTGGTAGCCGAAAGGTCCTCAGTATTTTAATGGTATTTTTAGTGGATAAGGGTGATTATTTCTTATCAATAAAGCATTATAGTGTTTCTAAGTTTAATTCTCATTGAATCCACATTATGTGAACTTGTGAAAATGATCATAATGCCATTTTCTAACCCGACAACTGGTATCTGTTTGGAAAATGCTAGCTGAGTCAATAATTCATATGTACATTATGCATTGACCTAGACGGTATAATTACGAACTTATCTTAAGCTGCTAAAAGTGATCAGAACGTAAAAATCAGTCAATCTGTTTCAAGTAGCATAGAAACGAACGCATTAACACGCGTACTTGGGAAGAGTACCGGTGTCGACGTTTCGGTAACTCAAAGTACTGCGCTTCAGTGTATTACTTTTGTGCGGATACAAGTTAAGGGGAGGTAAATTGGGGTGTTCGATACGTGTAGGCGAGGACACCCTCGGCCGACTAGGCACTGCTCGACGCAGCGTGTTGGGGTTGTAACTCAGGCTCATGCATCTCATGTCGGTATTTCCCCCGGGTACCATATACTGATGATGGTCTCTGTTTTCCAAGTCGTTTAAGGGGTACGTTTCGATGAGCGGTGTCGGATCCTCGTACTCGTAATCTACGAACCCAGAATTATCAAAACTCGATTTCTCACGAGACAGTTGTAATTTCAAACCTTTCTGATACGTATGGTGATATGTGGGTGGCGTGGGGGATAGTACTGGTTGTACGTTTAAACTGTCGATTGTTTCGTAATGATCTTCAGGTTCTCGATAGTCTACCAGATCCCTGGGATAGCTCTCCGAGATGAAATGTTGAGTGCCGCCTCGGGGTGTAAGAGCTGCCCACACCATGCGATTATCATGCATTGTCGATGTTCCGTGATAAAGAACCCCGTCAGATGGATGTATCAGCTTGTTGCTATTGATATTAGTTACAGACGTACATTCTCGTGGTTCGTGATTTTTTATTGGACGATGATCACGTGAATGTAAAGAACACTCGTTGCTTCCGAACATGTTCATCCTAAAAAAAATAGTTTCATTAGTCATATGAACCTAGAACCTATGGAGAGGATTAATGTTAAAGAATTGAACGTTCAAGGGGTGTAAAACTGTTCCACACCCTGTCATAATGAAACTCAGCTAATTACGTAATATCAATGTGATATTTCAAATTCTCGTTTATCGAACTTATCCTTGCTACACACCAAGATCATTTGTTCTTATATCCGGATGCATGTAATTACATGGAAAACTATATTTCCTTTTATCGTCACTAAATAGAATTATAAAATTGTCGAGTTAATTATGAGAATTGTTCATATCATTCCATTACCGCTGTTAGTTTAACCTGGCAAATGAACTACGTGGTTTCGTAGTATTCCGTAGCACTTTTCATTTTCATTTCATTCTTCATAATAAAAATGAAACAGTAGCTGCATTTTATACTGAAGTATTTGTGACATGTAGGAATAATCATTTGATATGGATGAGAAGTTTTTTCATGTATGAATAACTAATAAACATGATTATTTTTATTATTCCTACTGATTTTAGTTATTTGTCCTTTAAACGTGAGGCCAAGATAATGCTCGCATTGTCTGTATTCCAGGGTTTAAACGATCGAGACGTCTCCTTCCTTTGCCGGCAGAGCACGTAGATGCAGTTTCACAAACGCTCATCCAAGTTTCAAGAACGGTAACATTTTTTAGTTGGAATAACCAATGATGTGATTAGAATAAGTTTACATCTAAGCCCTAGAGCAAACTTGTTTAATCAGCTGGCAACCGTTGGGCTAGTTTTTGATTATCACAAAACTATTAAATGTTATATTGTTAAGAAAATATAAAAGAACAATGTCTGTTAGTCTTATCACTTGATATAACATTGAAATCGATATTAATTGATAAAAATATATATAATTGGACATGATCTATAATTTATTAAAATATTTTTTTATTGAATTATGAGGCATCAATATTCAGTAAATGAATATGAAAAATACAATGTTCATATATAGATAATAAAAGCATGCCGTTTGACAATGAAATAATGAATGAGAATCAATAGAAATATATGAAAATATAATTGTCTATTGTAAAATTCATTATATTAAATTGCAGGTAGATGAAAATCGGTCACTTTCGTCCACCTCCTGCATGTATATTGAATATGAATTTCATTATTTGTCGATTTTGTACAGCCCTATCCATATTTGATTATTGTACGCATTCTATTTGCAAAGTATGAGGAGAGAGCGAACGCCATGAAACCTCAGAAGAGAACTACAGATTTATCATTGTACACTGTGGCTTAACACTAACACCGCGGGAGACAAGCTCACTCCAACCTGGAAATTACGCCGGATCTCGACTATTTCAAAGTACAGGTGAGGATCTTTAATGTGCGGTGACATCCTACAGCACACATACATTATCTTGTCCAATAAAGCCTTTTGTCTGAGATATTTACGATATTGTAATAAGGGTTTAGTACAGCTTATTTCCAATGTTGAAAAAACAAAATTACATTAAAAAAATTAAAATTTCATGTAAAATTAAAATATCTCAAACAAACCAACGAAAACATATAAGGCTCGCCAGATGTACTCAGTTTAGTATGAATAACATATGTTAGCGCGAGAAATAGTAAAAGAATTTCTAAAATAAACACAAATTAGTTTACACCCGCATCAAGGAGGGCGATATGATACCATATGTGGCATGGTCAAGAGCGTTTGAATAATTTCACAAAAGTTCATTGTTATTAAAGAAATCATAAGCCTGTCAAGATCAATAACCAATATGGGACGGGAAACGAATGCTTAGCTATAATAAATGTTAATGTTAACCATCTGGAAATGTTTAAGTAACGCGCTTTATCCAGACCCGCTGTTGATCTCAATATGGAAGTTTCAAACGTCTTTCTTCCATAAGTTACATGATCAATCAAAATGGATCACACGTAAATCGGGACGTAACGTAGTATCTAATCGTCAACAAACACATAGCTGAATAGAAGACGATAAATATGACAATTACAATCAAATACACCTTAAAATCACATGATATTCAGTAACTTAAATTCGTATTTCGGCATCATGGTGCCATCTTCAGTTACCAGTTAATTCAGTTATCTCATTTTAAACAAGGAGGTGATTTAACTAGCTATCATGCCCGTAAAGAAGACATTGAGTCACACCCTGAATTTTCTAATAGTATCATCAATGAAAAGTATGACCACTTGCGGAATGCCAACTGTCACCTCGTTGATGTCAGGCATGAATCCAGCAACCTCCATAAACTGGCTTCGATATTTCAAGTAACCGACGAATAAAGCAATCGGGTATGGGAGAAAGTCCAATTACTAGGATAATGTGAAAAATGAAACAAGAAATGATTTATTTGGCCAAAAAAAAAAACATGCTTGGAATCTGAATAATTTTGAGGTATTATGAAAAAATACATCGAACCGGAGAGTGAGATGATGGAAGCATGATTTAAGTTGTCTTCCGCTATCATTTTGCAATGATTCCATAATTTCATTACAACTATTGCTATTTCTTTGATTGTTGATTTGTTTCAGTTTCTGTTTACCATTCACTGTCATAGGAATCAGAATGTGTAGTTTTGCCTCCAAAATACAGTAGTTTTCCATTTCCTACAGTTTGCGAAATAAATGGTTCATATAAAACGATCACGAATAACAGGCGTGTTCTAATTCTGTTTGTAATAATCAATTTGAAATGTTTGTTCACAATCGATATTACATCCGTTCATGAATACATAAAACCCTTCATTCATTGCTAGGTTGAAGTACTAATTTGTTCAAATGTAACTTACTCGCGACATTTCAATAAAAACATCGCCAACAGTGCTCCCAATATCAAAACTCCTATCGAAGATGCAACCAACACCAAAAGCCATGTATCGTCTATGCTTGAAACTGACCATGATTCAACATCTGAAAGAGATTAGTAATAATAAGATCATCAACGATATCGATAACATAATTGCCGATACGATATGGATATGTTAGGTTCGAGTTAGGTTCGAAAAATTTCCTACTCGTTAAAACAGTTTCCCTACTTTAGATGCAAAACAAAAGTATTTGTACCAAATATAGGAACTGGAGAAGAGAAAAACCAAATACTATTTACAGTGCCAAAAGATTTACACTAGTGCAAAAAAATAATAACTAGTAATATACCCTTTATATTTTTTTGCACTGGTGTAAAACTAACTACTAATATACCCTTAGTTGAGGTCTTCATGTTTCTTATAATTAGTAATATTTTTTAGAGTGCAACTGTATAAAAATAAGTTACCAGGAATCCCTTTACCACCACAACAAATTATCACCAGGTGGAACTTGGTTGAATTTTTTTATGCGGAATATTTTGACAATTTAAAAGGAATTATTTTAGTCATTGTTGATAGCTCCCAATGTGTTTTAAGATTTCAGGAATTATTTAGAAATAATGCAATTGCTCAACAATTAGATCTAATTATAGTTTTATTCAAAACTCAATACTAGCCCTAGAAAAAAGGTCTAGATCACTTCTCGAATCCGTAGAAATTATAAAAGACTTTTCAGAGAAATGTGAAAACGGGCAAGGAACTATGGGGAGTAGAGTTCTCGGAAAACTAGAGAACGTGATAAAAAATGTAGGCTATATATTTAAAATATTTCTAGGTGAAATAATATCACACAATTTTGATCAGCATTTAGAGTACAATACGTATATTGCACAAATTAAAATATTGTTCCATAACATCTGCTGATGAAGAACGCTGTTTTTCGATGTATACAAATATTTTAATTGATTTAAGACATCCCTTTTTAACTGAATATTTTGAAAACATATAATTATAAATTCCTTCCATAGTGTGACGGAATAATTTTGATTTTTTTATTTTATTTGTTAAATTCTAGGTTGAATTGGAGATTGTATTTTATTGTATGCAATTTCATGTAATATAAAATTGTGTTATGAAAGTAGTTTTCTTTATATTTAGTGTTTTTCAGAAAAATTAGTATTCACTTTTCTGTATTCGATAATTTTTCTAGCGTCAAACGATTTTGCATAATTCAATAAGAAAGATTTTTAATTTAATATTTTTCTATTATGTTCCCATGGGTTCAAAAAATATGTGCATATTTTGAGCACTTCAAAGAAAATATGTGCATATTTTCAATAAAGGCTGCCATAAATATGCGAATATATTATTATTTTTTCTTGCATATATCCCGCGCTTCAAATATCACTAATTAAAATTTTGACAAAGTGGTTATCATGGACCCGGCTTTAAGTATACACCCATTACATCTAATGACTTTGAAAGATCTTTTTCTTCGTATAAATTAATTTTAACGGATCGAAGACGTAATACTTCACTAGATAACATAGAAAAACTTATCATTGTTTACAGTAGTGAAAAAATCTGCAACAATTTTGAAAAATGTATGTAATAAATATTCTTAAGTAAGATTAAATATAGTCCTTTATTTTGTTGTAAATTGTTAAAATTGCAAGCATTTACAACATTTTTTCATATTTTCTTGTTCATAATGCATGCACATTTTTAGTGCATACTTTTATCCCAATCAAATAATAGATAATGGATGCATTAATCACGACAGAGGTGATGTTTTTAAGAGTTGTACCGGTTTGTTAAACTAATTTTCACAGGTTAGCCAAAAAAAATTGATTGCCGCCGGCGCCGCAATCTTAAAAAACCTTTTTTAGTTCATCGGACAATTTGACTGCACTATTTACATTTTGTCATTTTGAAGAACTTTTACAACGAATTCCTTTCAAATCAAATTCTTTGCGAACTCAAAGTAAGTGTTACCTTTCCTTGGCAATTCCATATAATCCCCATTCTCGGGAAGTTTATTGGAGTGCGGCCACGTGTCGCACAGTTGCAATGCCGAGCAGGGGGTAGTGTTCAATAATAGATCAGGTAAAGTGTGCTGAAGGAATGATGGAGCAGGAGGTGGCGGTAGAAATAAGATGCTGTCCGGAGGGGGTCCTACATCTATGCATTCTCCCAGACAACCCATGGTTTCTTATCGGCTATCTGAAAATAAAGTAACTATTATTGTTTGCTAACACTGGGAATTATATTGACCCAAATCGTTGAGTGTCCAAATAGATTTAACATTTCAAGACGTTGACAGTATTATCTTGTATTTGGAAAGAGAATAAATACTACTACTACCTATATGACAAAATGTTTATTTATTTATTTATTTATAGTTACACCAGTAAATGTTGATGAGTTCAGAATGGAATTACAAATGTTCTATTATTATTGAAGTGAAAACTTCTTTAGGTGCGTTGAGCTATTTTAGATGAGGGGTAAACCATAAGTCCGTCACGTCCCGTCACGCTGAAGCTATATATATTAGGTATTATGTATACTGCTGCGTGCGCAACTGTGGCCGTGCGGATAAAAATCGCAAGGGGCCTAATCTGGAGAATATGGTAGATGACGAATCAATTCACATTTTTCTTTGCCAACTGCGGCCGCTGTCGCTTCAAATCGGCGTCAAATCGATCGAACATCTTAGTATAATATACGCCGGTGGTCGTTTAGCCCTTTTCGATACCGTGTGCATCCCAAAAAACTGTGTCCATGACTTTTTTGGCCGATAAGCCCACTTTGGCTTTTTTCGGCTCCGATTCGCCAAACAAGTCCACTGTTTCGACTGTTCTTTGGTCTCTGGTGTGTTGTGATGGATTCGTGTTTCGCCCACAGTTACGAAACGCCGCAAAAAGCCCTTTTTATCGCTCTTGAACATCCCAAAACACTCCTTTGAAGTTATTGAAGAGTCTCCATAATGTTTGACAAGCGATGCTTGTTTGCGTTCTAGTTAAAGATGGTAGGTACATCGCATAGGACACATGGGATTTTCGATTGTGGCGATTTGGCCCTTAAAAAGTTTCCGAGAAAAAACTAATTTTCTGAAAATAATCTGGTTTCCTATAAATTTTAAAAGTCAATGTTGAATATTTGAAATTTACTTTATTTATCTTCTCTTGTGATAGCACGCTAAGCACACACACTCACTGTTGCCAACCTTACAACTCCATATGTAACAATCTTATTGATCTGTTATTTCCTGAAGTTTCGAACCTAAAATTTGAACCACTATTGATAGAACGTTATTTTTAATGTGTAAAATTTTGAGTCAACTCTTTCATACCATTTTCTTTGTCATTGTTATTTCTTAATCTAATATTCTACTAAAGTAGGTCAAATGATGTTCAATAATAATATAATTATTATACAAAAAAATAGAAGTTCAAAGTTGATAGGCATTAAAAGTCCTACGAGGAAATGTGTTTAGTCTAGATAAGTGGATTTATTGTAGGTTTAAGATAACACTGTTGAATAAAAACAATAAAAGAGCATTCAGGCCAAAGTGATTGTTTGTGTACAACGTTTCAGAGAACGTTGATAATATTGACTTCCTGTCTCTCCTTATGTTAGTGAAATGTACCTAGCATATACGGTGGTAAGGATAATGATTCCACGACGGTACCTAATTCGCCATGGTCGTTTTCCGCTGCGTTTTTATTAAAAGCACTTTTGCTTATTGTTTCTTGTTTGTTTCTTCTTTATTGCCCATTTTGAAAATTAAGTACAAGGGCCGTTCTTGCCCTCTTGTACTTTGGCACTAACAGCGTGTCATATGCCGCTGCGCCTCTGATTGTGGGGTTTCTATGGCTTTCCATCTTTTCGTATGTCTTTGTCGCCTGTTTCCGAGTTAATTCCCCTATTTTAGGTATTCCTGTATTCCTATGGAGCAGGTCGTTTGTTACGTGATATGGTGCTTTTAGACAGGATCTGAATACCTTATTCTGTATTATTTGCAAATTTGTTAGTTGCGCGGTTGATGCTTGTAACCATATTTCGGCAGCGTATGTTATTGTCGGTCTTATCACAGAAGTATGGATCTTTAATTTACTTTTGGTACTTAGTTTGCTTTTTCTGTTGAGAAGCTTCAGTATGATATAAGTGCTCCTTTATCTGATATGATTTTATCTTTTTGTTTCTTAGGTGGAGAATGAAAGTCAGCTTCCGGTCTAGCGTTAATCCCAAGTATTTCACACCTTTCATCCAAGGTACCTGTTACTTGTTGGTCTCAATATCTTTTGTCGGTGTTTAATGACTCTCGTTTAGAACTTTATCGCTTGGCTGTTTGTGGCGTTCACTTCTATTCGCCATTTAATGAACCACTATTCGAGGTAGGTGATATATTTTTGAAGCTGCGTTTGTTCGAATTTTATTTGGATGTGTGGGCATAAGGCGCCAATGTCGTCCACATATCGCGCCAAGTCTACTCCTACCGGGCCGAGAATCTGCCCTTGCGGTACACCTACCTTGAATTGTCTTTCTTCCAACGTGATATCGTTCACCCTTGTTTTAAATCTGCGCCCTGTGAGGTACGAATCTACAAGCTTCAGGTAGGCTATTGGTAGGTTGTATCTTATGTATGAGTCGGGATATTTGCCACTTTGTGATACGACGTTAAGTAAGATGCTAAAAAAATGTGTGCTGATTATCATACCAGAGATCTTAAGGGTCAAACAAATGGCGAAAATTCTATGCAGTATGCATTAAATAGCTGTGTTCCGATAATATTAAATGTGGTAAAAATAAGAATTATGAGATGTGCAAAAAGTGTTTATATTGCTGTTATAGGTGAAATATAGCCTACATATTGTTCCGCATAGACACATTTATTCAATTCAGAAATGTTTGAAAAAGTATGATATAAATGTTGCGCATAAACCTACTAACTGTGTTGGGAAGTATTTTTCAAATATAAAACCTTCAATACCTGAAGATAAACAAACCCACACAGTATACAAATTAAATTCTTTAGATTGCGATGGGACTTATACAGGAATCTCTAAGCAATATTTACAAAAAAGAATGTATGGCCATAAGTATAGTAAAAGAAACCAAAATTTTGAAAATTCCACCTCCCTTGCTAAACACTGCTTTGATTATAACCATCAATTCGATTATAAAAATGTTAATATTTTAACTAAGGAAACCAATTATTATAAAAGATCTATTCTGGAGATGATTCTCATAAGACGTGACTCCAAGTCTATAAATCATAGAACAGATATTCAGTCATTAAGTCTTTTATACTAATTTAATTAATTAAAATCCTTTCAAATTCCTACATGCGTCTTTATAATGTGAAAAGTATATTTTAGGTAGAATGCTGGAATAAAATAAATCTAACAAGGTCTGTGACAACCTTTTTCTATTACCTCATAAATCTTCAACATCTGGTTCGAAAGTGGATCCTCGAACGTTATATTTTTAGTTCAGCTCTTCAATCGTATTACATACCGTGATTCGATATGTTCATTATAGAGCTTATAAGAATATTGCTTAGCAGCGGATTATTAATTTTATATACTTAAAACATTAATGTGTGATAATTTCGATTGTTCATGTTTCTGTTCGTTCCGGCGACGTGGGCATTTTTGATTTGTGCGATAAGGACACCTTGTGGTGATACAACTAGTTTCAAGAATTCACGTTTATACAGTTATAAGGCTTCTGATGATGGTCGTGAGACCGAAACGTACATAAAGACGAAAATAATGAGCATTCGTGTTAGTGTGACCTATTTCTCAAGAATTTTATATCTAATTAATACAGAAATATTTTGTAAAATTCCTGTTCAAATGTAACCAAAAAATTCATTTCTGAAGAAGGCGAAAGCGGAATATCACACAGTAACATTTAAATCAATTCAATTTATAACCATATTAATTCAACTTGTTTGATTTCATCATAAGGCTGGGTATCTTAATTGTTTATGCTGACTGGCTATTATTGGAAAAATAAATAATAATGAAGTTCTGTAGTAGTTATTGAAAACACTGATTATCTGTCTACTGAATTGTTAAAATCTAATTTCGAACCATGAAACGAATTGAAAATACAAAGTGGGTATACATTTTTCATTTCCAAGTTGCATTTTTCATTGCTGTAGAAATTCTTCAACTTAAAGGCCCTAGATAATTTGGATCAGACCTGTGTCACTAAGAAGCAAATAGAGTGAGCAAGATACAATTGGAAATGAAGCCTACCTGCGTATGGAGTTGTTTATAAACAATAACACTATGTATAACACTTGCACGACACCCTATTGAGTTAGGGGTGTAAATCTAAATGTATCATATCGATTCTGTGGACGAACGCATGCGTCGCGACACTGAACGTCGTTATTGATCTCGTACCTAACAAGACAAGTGCAATTTGCGGATGAGATTGATATATAGGGTTTGTACACTCACATCGCGTCGGTATTCGTAGGTGGTGAGATAATTCAATCCACCTATCATAATTTTAGTTCTGTATACCATCACGTTCGTCTATGTCATTAACGACCCGATTCCCAATCCAATCTATTTGCTTTTGTACATTTCCAATTCGAATTTTGATCAATCTAATCAGATCCAGTGTGATTGTAGCACATTGTGCGTCGAATAGGTTCGTTACATGTTAGTAATGATGAAATTCAGCAATTGAGGAAGTGTGGAGAATTTCTGCTGTCTTTTTGCAATGTAACATTTACCTTTTCTCATCATTCATGATTCTGGATTCGTAATAGAAGCATATGGCAAGAGTCTGCCATGGTAATATTGAAAATCTTAACTGACATTTGCAGTAGATTTTCCAGATAAAAACAAGAAATTTTGCTTTATTTGAAAGAAAGCTGATTGCAATTTTGAACTTTACAGTTCATTATTAAAAAATACAATGTGAAAACACTGAAACGTCATAGTATTTATATGAAATTTACAATGAAGTCAATCGGTTCTAAGAATTAATCGTTAACATAGCTAATAAAGTTAATTATCTTAAGATAGCTGCCAGGAGCTGTCATGGGTGCCATTGACTCATCTATTCTCAAGCCGAAATGTTGGTTCAGATATGTCGACGACACTTTTGTTATTTGGCAACATGGTCGCAAAAGCTTGTTTCCTTCCTCAATCATTTAAATTCATTACATCCTAATATCCTTTTCACCATGGAAGTCGAATCGCAAGGTTCACTCCCGTTCCTGGATGTATTAGTTAGTCGACAGACTGACGGTACTTTGGGACATTCTGTGTATCGAAAACACACTCATACCGATAGATACCTCAATGGTTTTCCCACCACCACCCTGCCCAAAAGCAATCTGTCATAAGCTCCTTGGTCAACAGAGCTGTCAACTTATCTCAAACTCAATCCTTAAAATCAGAATTGAAACATCTTTCATCTGCCTTATTATCAAACAATTTCTTCCATTACAACATTTGAAAAGCCATAAACAGGTACATTTCGCCTAAAATTTCAAATGAATCTGAGCCACAAGCTCAGCGCAAGCCTGTTTTATCCACTGCCTATCTTCCATATATTGAAAACATAACAGATCGAATTCCGAAAATCCTTAAAAAACATAATATTTCTACCCGGTTTTCCACACTTCCAAAATTATCTCAGTTTTACAAACCTATCAAAGATCCCCTTTCTCCTCTTCCCTTAGAAGGTGTTTACAGCATTCCCTGATCTTGCAGTAAAGTCTACAGGTCGTACAGTAGCTACTCGTGTGAAAGAACATGAGCGCTGTAAACATAACAAGTTAAGTATCATAGATCCTCATCCGTTTGGTAATTCAAGACCATTATTTCATAGTCCACGAGAATTGGACATAAAAATCGTCGGGGACTTAAAAAATTTGAGCAGCATACAGACCTGGTTTTTTGGGAAGCTTTCGACTTCTAGAACACAACCTGTGCATTCTATGGCTAAAATACAAGAATCGACGTTTGAAGATTAAATATTTCCACATTTTTTTGTCCCATAATTTATTTATCTGTGATGCCCCATTTCGTCGCTAGGGCCACCAAAATTCATATTTTTCACTTAAAATTGCAAAAAATCGGCGGAAAAGTACCGGGATATCAAAAATTATCTTGGTCAAGGGTGGTTGTGGAATCTAAAACGTGTGTCTTTACTTTACGTTTGAAATAATTATGTCACTGGCACACTGACATCATCAATAACCTACAAATTTCATACCTATTTATTTCAGTTGTAAAACAATAATTAACTACAAATTATGAAATAATTATGTGAACTTTCAACCTTTTCAGAGGTCGTGATAGCCAAAATCCTGGTCAAAAACTGTTTTGAAATAGTTAATTTTCCGTAAATCGAATGACGTTCACGTGAGAAGCCCGTAGCACACGAGTTAGAAAAGTGCAAACTGGTTGTACTTAATACGGCTTTACGACGACTTTTCGCATGCCGTTTTCGCTCCATGTAGTTAGATTTAGTATCGGACCGTGCCCGACGGCCCTTCTTTTTTCGATAAATGTCCATTAAATAGGAAAATTTATTTAAAACAGTTTGAGCTATTCTCAGATCTCAGCTACGCTCGTCTAACGTGCGACGACGTACCAAAGGGAATTTTCTCGTGACTAAAATATACACGAAGCGGGTAAAAGCTAGCGGCCCATAGCCGAAAACACTTAAAATGATTTCGTTCGTAGCTAATTACATAGGACGTCTGGCGTTCATGCAATTATGTTTTTATATAATTCGAACCTTCTAATTTCGATAGGCCACGTGAAAATCCCGGAGACCAAAGCGCTAAAGACTTCCGAGTGTTACAATATTCGTATAAAATTGCGAAATTTCGCACTTTTAGAAACTTCAAATCAATTATGACATAATCATTTGAAACGTAAAGTAAAGACACACGTTTCAGATTCCACAACCACCCTTGACCAAGATAATTTTTGATATCCCGGTATAATACGTATAATATGTACATATACGCTGGTAAAACAGTTGCAGATGATGAGTTGTAATACACGCTAACAAGACAGTCAATGCTCATTGAGGACGCTTCAGTAGCACGGATCGTAACTCAGTTGACATCTCCAAGATTGACCCAAAAATGGAATTACCCCTTCAGCGATTCCATAATTTTCGGGGTCGGTGAGACGAGTAGTAATGATTTATGTTCTAGTTCAGAACTAGGATAGGTACTCGAACAACGTCGGTTATATCAATTAGTTAAGCCATATTTATAATGGACAAGCTTCTCATAAGGACTAACTTGACGTAACATTCACTCATCGCAGACGATAAAGTTTCTAACAGTAATTTCATCTTTGACTAGTATGTTCGAAAATTTACTTGAGCGATTATCAATATGAAATCGCTGTTTTTAGCTAAATTTAACCGAAACTTCAATCTGTCTAGTCGGGTTAAATCCTGCTACTTTCAGATGTTGACGCGAAGGCGAGCTCGTGGAAGGGTTAGGGCAACATTATTATATTACTCCATTAGGGAGAAATTGCGAAAATCGTGAGTTTTTGCATCAAAAGCACTAAACGTTGGATTACCAGTATTTCATTAGATTCGAAAATCATGAATAATTCAAGACTCATTACTATTACCTACTATAAATTCTCGTCGGTAATCGTATTACATTTTACAGTTTTAAGTTTCCAAAAAGATTATGTCAGTTAAAGAATTAAGGAATTTGAATTTTAAATCTCATTGTTCAAACATCGACTTTAATGGTCCGAAGAATATGAAAATTCGGTTCATTCCTCTTCTGAATTTGTTATTTGGAAACTTGAATTCTGATTCAACCCAGCCCATGTTATCCTTCATTGGAAATAAGTCGATGACTATAGACATTTAGTGTGGTGTGTGTGTGCGTGTGTGTTGTGCGTGTGTGCATGTACGTGTGCGTGTGCATGCTTAACCCACTGTGGAGTTCCTATTGGTAGTATGGATTTGAAATTTTGCAGATGGCTTTAAACTTTAAAATAGGAACTGTATTGATTATGATTGCGAAAGCCCCTTTGCGAAAGCTATATCTGACATCCATCTTCATTTTTTCGAATTGATTTATGGCACTTTATTGACCCATAAGGACAGCTGTATTTTTCTGGTTGTAAATATTTCACAAGTATATATTTAACTTGTAGAAGTGTTCGAAATTAAATTATATATAAAATTAATATTATATATAAATTCTCGGGACATAGGTCACACTAACACATATGCTTATTATTTTCGTCTTTACGTACGATTCGGTCTCACGATCATCATCAGAAGATGTATTGTACTTGGAAGGGAAGAGATTGCTACGACATCTGAGATTTAATGGCGCAAATCGAATATTTTACTAATGCGCGAAATCTCGAGAGAGGTCTATCGACATGCGATGAGTGGGGTGATTATAAAACATGGAAATCGATAGGAACCATCTTGTGTCGGAACTTATCTGTGGTGAGTTGAATTATGTTCATTCCTTTATCTTTTATCAATTGAATATATTGAAGGATGATTATCGATAGTGAACCTGATAATTTGATGTCTAATTATATCTAAGCCTTGTAGTAGACGTGTATAATTCTCGATCGATGATATTTTAAAATAATTATATGAATATCGACTCACCAGTGGCCATACTAGATCGCTCGGATCGATCTAAATTAGATAATCATTTAGTTATATTTTTTCTCTTGTCTTTAATCCGTATCTAATTTGTCAAGTTAATAGTCAGATTGGTTTATATCGTTCTTTGAGGCTTGCATAATCTAGCGATGATTCACGTGGTTACGTAGTATTCCGTATCACCCTTCATTGACTTTCCTCATGATAAATTTGTAATGAATATGTCTCTTTAGGCTAGTGTTGGTGAGATAACGGATTAATTATTGATCTGGGTGAACTTAAATAAAGCCGAAATTCTCATCTACTGGTTTATGGGGGCACCGAGTAAATCATCTGATATTGCTTGAACAGATTATTTATTTAGATACTATTATCACGATTTCAGTCTACTATAACAGATTATTTATTTAGATACTATTATCAAGATTTCAGTCTACTATATTCAGTAAACTATTCTGATTGTTCTCTTTCAAATTTCTAAATTAACTCACTCATTTTCTTTAAGACTACCATTTTTTTAATATAATTCGTAGTGCAAATTGTCATAACATCAATAAGTAAACTATTATCCAAATACTCTCTTTCAGATTTTATAATTTATTATATTTCACTAGTTCACTTCAAGATTCCAATTTTTGTAATAATTTCGATTATACAATTTGAAAAGATAACATAATCAGTTGTGGGATTATATTGATTATTCACGCTGATTTATTTATTTGTCTCTCGAACTTGTGGCCAAGGTATTGCTCGTATTGTCTGTAACAGGGTTTAAACGATCGGGACGTCTCCATCCCTTTTCCCGTGCCGTGTTGTAAAGGGAAATTCCTGACAGAGCACTTCCTCCAAGCTCATCCAAGTTTCAAGGACGGTCACATTTTTTTAGTTGAAATAACCAAATTTTCATGGTAAGTTGTTTATGATCTCTACCCAAAATTGTTTACATCTACAAATTAATTTCTTAAATTTGAATTTTGGTTCAAAAATTATTTTTCTTTATAAAATTCATAATATCCATTTAATTAATCAAATTATTTAGAATTCCAATATGTTTCACTTTCGTAAGTATTGATCTTTGTTAATTTATGAAATAAGTCAAACTAATTTTGTGCCAATTATAACTTACTGAAAGATTAAAACCAAATTGTTAAAATGAAACTTGTCTTTATTTCTCTGATATAATCAACCATTCTTCTTCCTCGTAGTGCCGGATATTTTCGATTGAGGATTCTATCTTATTTTTTTGGCTAAAGCAGTTGACGCTCTGGGTAATTCGAGCATTCAAGAATCTAAGGACACGTATCACCGCGAGCCCTGAGTGTAACAATATCCTAGTGAGCTAAATGGGATTATTAGACACAAAAGAACTCTTCAAAACCTTACAATGTTTCGAATATAAATGTCTAGTTCCATCAATTGAATAAATCCACCAGCATATGTGCTATCGATCTTATGATGTCGTAAAACGAAAATATAAATATGCCATTAGATAGTTGCTATTGATGAAATGTCATATGGAATATTAAAATAGGATGACAAACATAGGCATTTGAGTTGACCTGCGAACATTACATTGTTTGAATATACAATATCAGCAGGATCATGGTTTCATGTTTCCAGTGATTATCAAATTACGAATTGGCAAGGAAGAACTAATTTCAATTATATCACACAATACTGCGACTCTTTCGGAGGTACTAAAATGTGTTACATTAATTCCAGAAATATACGTAGCATTTAATGGCCAATTAGAATTTCTAAGCACCAATTTTCATTCGTAATTTATTAATGATTGCGTTAATTCGATGCCCACTTCACAAGCCAAATATCTCAACGAGAACTCAGCTTTGTCAACAATGAATGCACAAACAAAGCGAAAACTACCTACCTTTCAAACAATGTTCTGTATAACACAAAAGAAAGTGTTACTAGATCAACACCTTTAACAGGAAAACATAGACGTTGCACTAATCAGTGAAACCGTCGCACATGTTTTCCGTCCCTTACTATACGGTTTACAGGAAGGATAATAAAACATTAACACAAGAAGGAGGAGTAGTGATCCTTGTAAAAAAGAGCATATCACACAACGCACTCCCAATTCAGGAAGAATTGGAAATGGTAGAGGCGATAGGAGCTTTAACTAACACGAAATTGCGTCAGTTGGCAATCTACTTCGCATACAGTTCTCCCAATAAGAAACTAGATGACCGAAATAGAGGGCTTACTATGGAGAAATGTACCCACAATAGTAGCGGGTGATCTGAACGCAAGAAGACAAACTCAAAAGGAAAACAGCTGCACAGATATGTCGAGAATCGGCAACTAACACTAATTGCCCCAACGGAACCCACACAATTCTCAGATAATGGACGCAAGGAGGATATCTTGTATATACACCAATAATGAAAGACATTGTACAGCCTCATCAGATTATAACAAAAGAGTAATTGGATTCGGATCATAGCCCAGTGTACCTTACGATAGGGGATGAAGCCGAGGATAAGGCCGCCTACAAGACTAAATTTACGGACTACGAGTGAATGAAACAGCTTATACAACGAAATGCACTAGAAAACGCAATAAGTAATTTCGACAGAACAGTAAAACCGGCGTTTAAAGAATCAACAACTATCACTAGGAAAAAAATTAAAACGATACACATCCTTCATAGCATAAAAAACCGCATCAAACAGAAAAACAGGGCAAGAAAGAAATTTCATCTGACGAAATCACCTCAAGATAAAGTGGTATTAAATAGACTGAACTCGGAAATTCAGTATGCCCTATCAGACTCCAGGAATGAAAAATTTTACCGCAAAAAATGGAAACATACAACGAGAAAAATGTAACGCCCTGGGTTTTCGCGAAAAAGCTAAGGGGAACAAGCACCATGTTACTCGCACTCAAATTAGAAAATGGCAACACAGCAGTGACAGGTCTCGAGAAAGCAGAAGCATTCGCTGCGACGCTAGTAGACCAATTCACATCGAACTCAAGTGAACTACCGCGTCACAATCAGAAAGTAGAAAATGAGGTGAAGCTTATGCTAAGGATATAGGAGGAGTATAGGTTTACAGAAGTAACAAAAGAGGAAATCAAAGAGATGATAAAAAGCACAAAGATCAGGATCCATGACATGCCTGAAAAACAGTTTTTTAAAGGCACCTAAAATACTTTTTGGAAGGTGTTACTTGGCATCAATGACGACCAAATGCAAAATTACCCCATATTTACCAAATTTGTAATCTATCTTCCTGAACCTTAAAAATCACAATTCTATCAGACTACAGGAAAGAAAAATTTTACGCAAAAATGGAAACATACAACGAGAAAAATTTAACGCCCTGGATTTTCGCGAAAAAGCTGAGGGGGGAACAAGCACCGTGTTACCCGCACTCAAGTTAGAAAATGGCAAAACAGCAGTGACAGATCTTGAGAAAGCAGAAGCATCCGCTACGACGCTAGTAGACCAATTCACTCCGAACCCAAGTGAACTACCGCGTCACAATCAGAAAGTAGAAAATGAGGTGAAGCTTATGCTAAGGATATAGGAGGAGAATAGATTTACAGAAGTAACAAAAGAGGAAATCAAAGAGATAATAAAAAGCACAAAGATCAGGATCCATGGCATCCCTGGAAAATGTTTTTTTAAAGGCACCTAAAATACTTTTTGGAAGGTGTTACTTTGCATCAATGACGACCAAATGCAAAATTACCCCATATTTACCAAATTTGTAATGTATCTTCCTGAACCTTGAAAATCACAGTCCGAATATTCTAACTCGGTATAAAGAACATTTTTCCCATATAAAGAGAAATAATGGCATAAACTCAACGTTAGCCATATTTTAAATGCATTTTACACCATTTCTCGATAAAGTTTATCACTTTCAAAACACAGTGCTGATAAATATCTAGGTAATTTAGAAGGGATGAAAATGTATAAGCGGAAAAACAATTTATCAAATTCAGAATCATCTCCAGCTGAGGGTGACTCCCCACATAGTATTTAAACAGGCACATTTCGATTTCTAATTTGGTTTACTCTAAAGGCTACTTGGTAGCTCGTCCTCAGTACTTTAACAGTATTTTTAATGGATAAGGATGATTCTTTCTTATTTAATGTTATTATGTATCCACAGTGTGAACTCTTTTATAGTTTATTAAAGACAGGGGGGTTTGAAGGATGTCATGTGGGTTTCGCAACAGCTATATTTTTCATATGAGAAGATGTGAAAGCACGTTATCTGCGGTAATTCCGCAATATGCCTTTAATTCCATCTAGATTCTGCCACATACATAGTATCTAGACTCCTCTCAGACATATTTAATTTAATTGTGAGTTTGAGTTTGGGCACATGCGCCTTCCATTTAGTACTTTCTGTAAAGAACGCAACGACAGGTTCCTGTCTAGTATAAACCGTCGCCGGTAACGCAGGCAAACGCGCCACCGGAGCAAGACTGGTTGCGTGATTACTCAACGGTATTTTCTTAACACCGGCATGTTCGGTTGAAAGGCGGATAAAATTATTAATGTTGGGCCAATTTTTCAATATATTCCACGTCTCTGAAAAATAATGTAGATTTTGAGGTAAGATTGATGTATGAGTATGACTAGCACAATTTTTAAGAATACCGCGTCACTTATTTATATGTCATTGTTGTCCACGGATACGTATATCTAGTCACTGAAATTCTTTCGCTCATTTATGATGAAAGTATCGCCGCGGCACATTATCGAAATATCGGTTATAAAGACAGAAAACAGTGAACACATTCTCCAATAGATCTAGAACCACCAAGGAGTGAAAGTCATATTTTATCTTATCATATCAAGAAATGTCAGTTGATGCAAACCTTCCGAATCATTATTCACTCCCGACATATTATAGTATATTTTGAGTGACAAAGAAACATAAGAAATTCCTTATACTATCACTAATTGCATTCACCCCTACAACTCGATAAAGACCTGGAAACCCGCAAATTATATTATGTCATTACTTAAGACTAAATTCGAATTGACAACATATGAGTTATACAAGGGTCGATGTCAGGACCTTCATTGTATTAACTTTGTTAAGCTATTGCATATAACTTTTATCGCGGGCTTTGAGCGCGGCGACCGAATCAAGAAATTCCGTAACGAAAAATAACAGGAACTCGTTTATGTTGCGCTCTCTCGGGTGACTAATATTGAAAAATTGTATATCACGACAAAAAACGATAATTCTACATTCAAGTTTTATAATAATCGAAGGCAAGCTGCAACGACTGCATCTTTGTTGCAAGAATTCAAAAGACTGCCTTTAAATAGTGTTCAGACGACAGCTCAAAGTGTCTTAGATTACCTTAGTAATAGAAATGGCATTTCAATAATGACTTTCAATTGCCAAAGTCTAAATAGTCACAAATACGATTTACAAGATTCAATTACGAGACAAACAAATGTGTTACTTCTTACCGAATCTTGCATGGCGCATGATAATCCGATTGAAATACCTAATTTCAATTGTATTGTTGAATTCAAACGAGATACTGTTCCAAAAGGTGCGGTAGCTATTTACCAAAATAATAATAATGTAACTAATATTATGACTCCGAATATTGAAATAAATATTGCATACGTTAGCGATGTTAATGTTAGGCGCTCATTTTTTGGAGATATTTGTGCGTGCTTGTGCAAACTCAGAAATGGCCTACACATAGTCATGGTAGCAATTTACATTTCTTCGAATCCAAAATTGGACGAGGTAGAGCATTTTATTCATCGCACTTTACTGGAGTACACTGAAGAAGGGTCGAAAATACTTGGTACAAATGGTAATAAATTTCCACTTATCTTGGCTGGCGATTTCAACATCAACTTCGCTGATAAATAATCAGAGCGGTAGACAACTTTTCTTTCGGAAAAATTGAATTTGAAAATGAATAATGATCCACAAGAATCCACAACAAAATATGGGGCCACCATTGACGCGGTATTTTCCAGATATTTAGAGGATATCAAGTCTCAAACTTATGTTTCTTATTTCAGTTACCATAAACCTATAGTTTCAATGATAACAAATTCCTGAATAACCTACATGTATTGTAAGATAATTAAAATATTTTAAACAATATTAACTTCTCATTTATTCAATAAAAGAAAAAAATTTGTTTTCTTATCGGTCACCACGCTCAAAAAGTGTAACTTGAATTAATATCAAAGAAAAAAAAATACTGCATAAATTAAAAATAAATAAATAATTATAATTGCATAAGTTGAGAAAAAATGCTATGCAATAGCTTCACCGCGGCAGTCCCCGAGTGCCACACGTTTTTTTTCATACCACATCGAAATGCCATTATCAAACAGATACAAAATTAATCTTGTATTAATGCCGTTTTCAGGTAGAATACTTATTGCCACCTTTCATCTACAGGGTCTTCAATCAGCAATTCCTCCTGGAATATTCTGTTAGAACTTTTTATGGATCGATTAATTTTGAAACAAAAAATCTCCACATGTACACTTTTTCGTGTATATATTTTTAGAACATAGAGCCATTATCGAGCAGAAAAATGGTATTCATTTTAATATCCCCTTTTGTCACATCAAAACGATACAAAATACTGTAGGCTGCTGTCATATTATTAGGCACTGTTAATGACAGGCAATATAAAAAAAAATACTTGAATAAAGTAACTACTAAAAGTTCGATTTTCACTCTTAAACTATTAAGAGTGAAATCCATTCTAAACTTGAATAAAACAAATGTTTTATTCAAGTTTAGAATGGATTTTCATCGGTTAATGTAATTATTATTAATAATAGAACAAAAAACTCTACATGAAGTGTTCAAAATGCTAGCGTTCATACTGTTCCCATACCTGCAACCATGGAACCAAATTGCAAGTTACACTACATAGCATTTGTACCGAATTTTTATTTTCATTTGAAATTCTTCTAGTGCAGTGAAATGGGTTTTGGACCCGTAAATCCTTGGGAAAAGGTTCGATTTTGATGGGACAAAGTATATTCTCTTCAGATGTTATCAGAAACAAAGTCAATCTCATAGGTAGTTTTGCAAATTGTTTATATTGTTTATAAACAATAAATTAACAATTTAATTAGCTCATTTTTGAGATTACATAAAAAATGCTAAATTTGATGCTTTTTGATCGGGTAAAGACTATTTTTGGTTAGTGAACATATGAAACTAGTTAAACAAATAGTTGAATTAACGTCATTTGTTATAAACAATTTATTTATTAACAAATATATGAATTTGACCAAAATTTCAGATTTTATTGTCGTTTTCGGATAATTTTGGCATTCTGAGTTTTTATCGTCAATATCGTTGAATGTATACCCACAAATTTGCTAATTCGTTGTAAGCCAATTATATTTATTAATAAATATACGAATTTGATCAAAATGTCGAGTTTATAGACGTTTTCGGATATTTTTTCATTGTCATTGTCATCTATAAATACAAAATTTGCATTTTCATACATTTATTTCGAGTTTTCAGAGTGTCTCATTTTTGATTAGATTGAGATACATTACTCACCAATAGAATGGATTAGATCAGAAAATTCTCAAGTCTTTCAACAATTAAATATATATTTACAAATTAATTTACCGTTCACGCTAAACTACATTTCATATGTGAATTCTTTTCATACTATGCTATATGTTCCTTTAGGAACATAATGAACAACATAGCATTAGGTCGATATGAAATTAAAACAAGTTGGACAATCTCAAGTTGAGTTTTTATTGTTTTATTATTTATGGAACACTGATTCACACTTCAAGTGAATGCTTAGATGCATTACGTGAGAGATGTTGGCTCAATTGACCTAACATTGCCAACGCTTTTGATAAATGGTTATCTGAGGGTTGTGATGAAATTGTATTTGTCACTCCAATTAATTTGATTATCACGCTATGTCACACGTTTGACATATTTAACGCTATTGAAAGCAATTAGTGATGTAATATTTGACTTTATTGGTACTGAAATTCCATGCTACCTAAAATCATTATCAAAAGCAATTTTAGCACCCAACATGTTTTTCATTTTCATTTCAATGATTATGAATTAGTTTTAACATTTTAGTCCAGTCAATGACGGTAACAATGGTGGAAATATTACCTCCGAATTGTTTGAACCGCCACCTATTCTTATGACATTTTGAGAAGATTTAAGGGGTGAATCAAAATGAATTTTTGAAGCGGTCCCGAGATGCGCTTTATCCCAGATTTGGATGGAACTCCTTCTTTTCGGTAAAAATTTTGAAATATGAAAAAAATTAATAGAATACTGAATTCTTAGCAAAAAGGTTCTCCTACACTTTTTTCGTGAAGTCCATCGTTACGTTGAAGTTATACATTTTTCGGTGGAAAAAGCATGATTTCGAACAAGTTTTCCCAAATAACTCAACGACCTTACATTTTATGGGAAAAAGTAACATCACAAAAAATGAAGGCAATGAACAAAAAAAGTATTCTGGTTTTACTTATCTCTGTAGAAGCAATACTGACCGAGTTACAGATCCGTGAAAGTTCACTGAAAATAGAAATACAAGCATTCAAAGTTGAATCACTGCAAACGAGAAGCTCATTCATGGAAAACTCAAAGATTTCCTCAAACTACATGAAAATAGCTACAAAATGGTTCATTTACAATCCGTTATTGCATCTTTATTCAATTTTTTTATGCAAATAACAATCCTTATCGATAGTCATTGGTATTTTCAACATATCTCATGCAAATTTTGAGTTATCGGGTCGGAAAAAATACAATTTGTAGGGAGTTATAAATCATGTGGTAACGTGGTGAGGTTGAACGTAGGAAGCTTATTTTTCAAGATATTCAAGCTCAAAGACTTCGAAAATAGTGATTCTCGCACCCTATTACCAACTTGATTTTCATCATCCAGCTATAAGGAAAAACCAGAATGATTCGAAGTAATTTAGAAGAAACTAAATATTTTTTTATAAATAGTAAATCTTGTTTCCAAAATTATGCATTCTATACCTGCAAAACTTCTTGGTAATACCCCGATAAGAGGAATCACAGATGGATATTGGTCACATTCATTTTGTTTTTTTGATATATGTAAATGATTTCCCGAATTATGTCCCATTTGCAGATGACAACGAAGTACAGGTTGAAGGTTTTAGCCTGCATGACATGTAAAATGTAAATCTGCTTTTACTAAATCATCAGAATGTTTCAAATCGAAAATAAAACTAGTAAAATGTTATTCACTTGAGAAAAAAGGTGTTCCATCCGTAAATAAAAACATTTGAATCCTATAAAATGTTTGGGTATTCTCAATGATAGAGGACTTACTTGGAATCGACATATAGAATATACCTACACCACTCAATCTTGGCAGATATATTTGTAATTTGTTCTTCGTAACCTTGCTCAAACGGTCTCAACAGAAATCTCCCCACGGCCATTACATGAGTCACATACGAGGGCGAGCTGAAAAGTTCTTGAAAAATGAAACAAGAAATGATTTATTTGGTCAAAATTTAACTTATTCCTCAACAAAATCTCCTTGTAGCCCGATAGACTTCGCCCAACGTTTTTCTAATTTTTCAATCCCTTCCAAATAATACGATTTCGGCAATCCTTCAAAATAAGCGTTTCTTGGATAGTAGACTTCCGCGGACAGCTAATCTACAAAAATCTTGTCTTCCGGATGGATTCCGCGTCCCAATAGCTCGACTTGATGCCGGAAGACAAGATTTTTGTAAATAGGCGTTTGTTACGCAGGGGGACAAATCTGGAGAATACGGTGGATTATGAACCAATTCGTAGCGCAATTCATGGAATTTTGCTATTGCGACTGCGGACCTGTGCGCCGGTGCATTGTCCTGGTGGAAGAGCACTTTTTTCTTTGCCAAATGGAGCTCTGCATAACAAAAATCGTTTCGCCCTTTTCAAGGTAATCGATATGAACGATTCCGTGTGCATACCAAAAAACTGTCGCCCTGACTTTGTTGGCCGATAAACCCACTTTTGTCTTTTTCGGTTTCGATTCGCCAGAAAAAGTTCACTGTTTCGGCTGTTCTTTAGTCTCTGGTGTGTTGTTATGGCTCCGTGTTGCGTCCACGGTTACGAAACGGCACAAAAAGTACTCCTTATTGCGCTTGGACATCGCCAAACACTCCTTTGAACTTGTCACATAGTCGCGCTTGTTGTCAACAGAGAGCAAATGCGGCACCCGTCTGGCAAAAATAGCTTTCTCATATTCAAAAATGTATGCAAAATGTTCCTAAGATGCCCATAACTTCATCAATCTCGTGAACTTTAACTCACCGATCGTCCAATATCATACCATTTAACGACGACTGCTGACGTTGTAACCCCAATTGGACGACCAGAACGTTCTGCATCCTTTGTGGTCATACTACCACAACGAAAATCAGTAAGCCACTCGTGAATCGCTCCAATCTATGGTCTATGGTGCATCACAAATGTTACGTAGGATTTTCGATTGTGACGCCATCTGTTTTATTGTTCAGGAACTCTTCACTTTGCCCTCGTATGAGATATGCCATAGTAGTGGATGCGTTGTACCAGTAAGGTCTCGAAATAGACCTTTTTTACATGTATATACGCATAAGGAAATCTAAGGTTCATTCTGGCCATTTTCGGTCCCCTCCAAGATCATCCACCATACCGCATGAGTAATTTCACGAGACACGTGCTTTTGACAGAGAGTAACATGCTTTGATATTGATTCACGTGCTTCAAAATGCAGACACGTGTCTGAATTCTCTTCATTCCTGGTAGCATTTCGAATTTCGAAATTTTCACCCACATGAAGGGGTGGCATCCACCCCAGGGAAAAATCGCATCTCTAGGCCGGGTCGAAAATTCATTTTGGTCGATTCCCTGAATTTTCCCGTGCGCAGCCAGTATATTTGTTTGTGACCAGCTCGCTAAGATTTTCCACATATGCGTCTGCATGTCCATAGGGACATGCAGACATTCTAGCCTTGTGAATTGTATTTTTAAAATGGGACTCCCATGTCGCTTTATATCTAGAGTTATTCCCAGATATTTAGCGTCTTCCGCAAATGGTGTAGTTTCAGCCAGCAGGGAGGGTGGAGTTAGATTGTCCAGTCACTATGACAGTTTTGTGAGGATTTATAGACATTTGCTCCCCATCACACCAGCCTTGTACCTTGTGTAATATATCTTGCAGAGTGACAGAGATTATCTCTCCACATTTACTGATGAAGTAACTCACGATGAAAAATCGATGAGAACAGTGCACGAGATGTTCAGATGAAGAATGATTTTAATAGTAAATGAAATATTTTCCGCCTATATTTTATCTTCGGGTCACAGAGCAGAAAGCAATTTAATCAGAAGGTATAGAAATTCATAGAAATTCCAATTTCAATTACTTCCAGTTCTGATGGTGCAACCATTTGGTGAATGAGGTTGTTAGAACAATGTAGATGCTTAGCTTTTAACTTTTGTATTAACCATAACCATAACTGTTTATCCTGTTATGCGGCAATTATCCTGTAAGGACGTTTAGTGATTAAGATTATCATTAAAAGGTTAATTGGAAATAATATTGAACGATGCGAAGTGCTTTGTGAAAGTTAATGACTTTATATTTTCAAGCGTTGCGTCCCAACTTTATAAAAATCTGTGCCTGCTGTTTTGACAATGACAAATTTCACTAGTACTGTAAACTTCGGTCAAAGGTGTGTTTCGCAAAATTATAAATTTACCGTTCGTATCATTATAAAACGGCATATTACACAACGCGCCACTTGCTCTAATATCTTGGTTGCACGCCAAAGGTCCGTATCGGATTTGTATAAATTTGCATAAGCTTGTTAGAGTAGTATTGTTCGTTATATTTAACAAGCTTTTGCAGACATAATGGTTTCCAATTTCCGCTGTTGTCTTTATTACTCAAGTATTCCTATCACACTTATGACATATTGGAAGTTTTGAAATAACAATTTCATGTCGCCTGTTAGTGGCGAGTACCTACATCAACGACACAAAAGTCGAGAATATTTTTTTTTATACTTTGACTACACGAGAAGGAAACTTATAATGTTCGAAGAACATCGTGTGAGCCAGCAGTGCAATGTAGGGAGAGGAGATAGGCATTCGTATTTTTCTTGAAGGTTTGGAGGTTATAGGCATAGGGAAAGACCTCACTAGGTAAAGAATTCCACAACTTCTCTGTTTGATAAAAATATGAAGTCTGCTAGGAAGAAGATCGGCAGGTCTCGAGTTTGACAGTGAAGTGGTAACTATTTTGAGCTCGTCTAGTTCGCCTGTCTGGAATCTCTCGTGGTAGAACAACAGACGAAATTTCTGAAGAACACTGACCATGGAAATATCTATAGAATAGGGAAAGATCTCCCATCTTTCTACAATGTTCTAGAGAGGTCAATGAGCTCGTAATTGTGACATAATCAATCAAACGAATAGCTCTCTTTTATTTATTTATTCATTTAATTACACTAGCTCAACTGGAAAAAATCTCTTCTAGAGCTTAGAGGTATATATAATACTAGCTGACCCGGCAAACGTTGTATTGCCATGTAAATAATTTCTAGAGAATTTCTAGTTAAAAAAAAATAACTAACTTATTGGAAGTGTGTAAGGATGTGGTATATGAGTGAAAAAGGCGTGGAGCGCTGTGAACGATGAGGAAATATAAAAATAACAAAACACCAAACATTAATTTTTTTAATTTATTATAATTTGTTTTAAGTGATAATTATTTATATCATTAATTCATTAAATAATGTTAATCTCTTAATGCTACAGCTTGAACAATATTTTTTGTTAGCCCGTCTTTAGCCAATACAAACAAATTTGATGGTTTACCAACTCGAGAGCATGCAACGTATAATTGTCCGTGTGAAAAACATGGTGTGCTCAAATCTAAGTCACAAACAGACATTGTTTGGCCTTGGGATTTATTAATAGTCATTGCAAATGCCAATCTAATCGGAAATTGAATACGCTTAAATTGAATTGGCACATCTGTGGGTATTATATATATTCGTGGTATTAATATATTTTCCCCTCGAAACTTGCCATTCAAAATGGTGGCTTCGATAACGTTTTTCATTAATTTTTTAATGACTAATCGCGTACCGTTGCATAGCCGTGGCGGGTTCAAATTACGAAGCAAAATAATTGGAGATCCAACCACCAATTGTAAGTTATGCGGTGGCATGCCTGGCAAATCCAATGAGTTCAAAAACTCTGTTGGAAAATTTAAAACTTCAGTGGCATCGCAAACTGTATCAATAGATTTATATGATACCAAGTCCCCTGGCAATAACTGTTGTATCTTCAGATCTCTTCTCGAGATTTATATAATTCGTGTGTACATCGGGTAGACACATGGAGGGGATAACTCACCAAGTGATAGTAATTGATGTTATCGAGCGGGATAAAAAATGATAAAATTATTAAAATGACTATTAAAAAGCAGGGGTTGGTGATAGAAGAGTGAACATTTAGGGTTGTATGTATTTTTCAATGCCACATAATAAAAAAATAAAGAAAAGAAATTTTATCGAAAAAATAAAGCAAAAAATGTTGGGGTGGACACCCCTTATCACTTTGGGGTTTGAAAAATAGATAGTAACCGATTCGCAGACTTACTGAATATGCATAAAAAATTTCATAAGAATCGGTCGAGTCGTTTCGGAGGAGTATGGGAACGAACATTGTGACACGAAAATTTTATATATCAGATAATTACAGAATAGGAATTGAAATTAACTAATATACACAGTTTTACAAACATCATTAGGGATACAACAAAATATATCAATAGTCAAACCGATCATTTCGTAGAATCTACACATTTAGGAAAATTGGGGAAAATATAACGTATTTGTTTTGCAGAGTGGTAGATAAAATGTTTGTGTGGAACGGATGTGAGCAGATGTAACATGTAAATTCAGCCTTGATAAAATCACAGGACACTCAACCAGGTTATGAATGACCTTATAAAGGAATAAAATACTATGAATTTCCTTACGTTTATATAACTCTTGACAAGAGAATCTATCTAATAGAGCCTGGTGGGAAAATCCAACAAATGGATAATTACCATTTACCATCAGCCTTAAAGGCTAAATATTTTAGGAAACGCCGCTCTATTTTGTTTATATACATTTTATAATGGGGGTTCCACACAATTGAAGCATATTCGAGCTTAGAACGAACAAATGAATTATATAATATTGCTATTGAATTGCTATTGTTAAATGAGCGGCAATTCCGGATGATAAAGCCCAGCATTCTGTAGTGATTCAATGTGAGATGCAAATGACAATTTCACGTCAAACAAAACTCCCAAGTCTTTGAAACTATAGGAACGAGCAAGAGCTATGTCACTAAGTTTGTAATTTTAAATAATAGGCGTAATTTTATTGGTGAAAGTCATTACAGTGCACTTACTAATAGTAAGCTCCAGATGATTTACTACACACCAAGTACTGATTGCATCTAAGTCATGCTGCAGTGAGATATAACATAAAGAATGCTTTACAGCCGAGTAAACTTTTAAATCGTCTGCGTAAAGAAAAAAATAACAGACATATATCTCCTAGATAGAATCCAAGAGCTTCAGCGTATGTTTGGCAGCAGAATGCCAAGCATGTGAACAGTATTCCAGGACAGGTCGAATCTGTGCTTTGTAGATTATGAGGAGCTGCTGGGATGTATAGTAGCTCTTGTAATGGAATAGAAAACCAAGTTTTTGTAAAGCGGTTTTCGCAATGATCATCCCAGGAAAGAGTGCTGTTGGTGGTGATCCCGAGCATTGTTATGGAAGACTATAGGAATAGTTCTACCTGACATCATTATATTAGGGACTGTGAGAAGACGCAAGCTTGAGTTTAGGTTGCATTAAACTCTACTAGATTATTAGATCCAAATTTCAAAATTTTTGCGAGATCTCCATTAATTGCGTCAACTTGTCCTTGTGTCGCTCCTCTGGCTTAATGGATGGTATAGGGGCTCTAGATGAGAAAGCGGTATGAACTGTACCATCATCTGCAAAGCTATGGACGGGACAGGTGGCCACTTCCAGCAGATCGTTGATATGGAGCAGAAACAAAGTTGGTGCCAAGACAGATCCCTGTGGAACACCAGAGATGATAGACATTGCATCGGAGAATACTCCGTCAATCACCACATGGAGTGATCTACCTGAGAGAAAACTCGATAGTAAGCGACGAAGTTGAGGCGGCAAACCCATATGACGGAAGTTTCCCAAGAAGGCTTTGGTGCCTTTGACCGATCAAATGCTTTCGAGATATTCAATGATACAGTTAGAGATTTCCCATGTTTATCGATACATTTCTGCCATGCATGTGTTACGTAGGCAAACAGGTCTCTTGTTGATCTCTGCTGACGAAAGCCATTTTGCCGGTCATTCACGATTTTAGAGCCCTCTAGGTATTGTGGTGTAGTAGCCAGGTATTCCATCATCTTTGGTTAGGGGAGAAAATGAATTGGAAGTGAAATTCCTACCAATTGCTTTGGAGAAAGTCCAAAACGAACGTAAGCCGTTCGGGCATTCGATAAGCTTTGATCTCATTTTGGCATTATATGCCTCTTTCGAAACGTTTATTGTTTCATTACACATATTTCTGGCCTCAACATATTTTGTTCTGGTCTCCAGACATGGGTTCAACGACGGTATGTTGTTTGTTTCGAAGCGACGGCCCTAGAACAGATTTTACCAAACCATCGTTTACCAGATACATTGCGTTGGGTCATCAGATTCAAAACATACGCTTCTCCAAGGTAACTCGGAGAAAAACATGCGAAGACCGTCCCAGTCGGCTGAGTTGTAATGCCAAAATGTGCGTGGAGGTATTCTTAGCGATGACTCGATTAATGATACAGTATTTTTGACTTTTTTTTTATTCATTCGAAATGAGAAATTTGAAATTTATTTGCATTATTATATATGTCCATCAATTTATGAGAGCTAAAGCTAGCACACATCAAGCGCTTTACTATTACCTAATAGTACGATATGTTGAAATATTCATTATCTTTTACAATTTTTTTTGGTTGTGAGGGTGAGCTTTGACGTTAATTAATAATTATTACTAATATCAAATTAACAATATCAATATTCAATAATATGATTATAGCTGTACAAACTTCTTGTGAAAATGAATTTTTTAAAGTGAATCATTGAAGGTTAGAAATGCCTCATAATCGAAAAAATAATTTGTTTTCTTTTTGGCCAACAGTGGAACAATGAATAAGAAGAGCCAGCATAAAAAAGTACACTTATGAGGTGCTCAAAGTGCTCGCCAGTCCATCAGAGTGCTTGAGCAAGCTCTTTTGAGGGCTCGCGAGCATTAAGCACTAAGCCCTTTCATGAAGTGCTACAAGCACTAAGCCCTAAGCACCGATTCAAAGAAGTTGTCGTAGGAACAATAAATCTTTAGACAAGCACTGAGCACTGTGCTCGGCACCCCTTGGAAAGTCCTGGTTTGACGAAGGTATTGCGGCACTTATTTAGGGAAATTATTCAACTGAATTGGTAGCACTCAATTATTAAATATGAAGTCATTTCTATCTTATAATGAACAGGGTTTGGCAGGATTTGATACTAATAATTAACGATATAGAGATCGTGCTAATGCAACATTTTGCCATTTTTGTATACGTGTATTTGTATTTGGCATATCTTAGGCAAATGTTCACGTGTTTTACGTTCGAATATATTGGATAATCTTAGCTTTGTGGATGTTTCTTTTGTAAATGTGGTACAATGAAGTAATGCATATTATTTGTTTAGACTTTCACATACGTAAAAGATCGATAACATATTACAATCGACGATTGCGTGTGATTGTAACGTATTCAGCTTTGTTTTTGTAACCAGTAAAATGTGCTCAGTTAATTAATATTGATTTTCTTTACTGAGAAGTACAGAAATTATACAGTCGAATCTTAAAAATTCTAATGTCACTTGGTGTTTTAGATCCTCGCGAAGGGGGAATTTAATATACATAATAGTTCAAATAATTAAAGGATAATAGCTCGTTATACTACGTATGATGTGAAAGTTATAGGGCCATAATATGTGTAATATTCCGGGAGGTAGTAAACAAATATCTTGGATATTTTCAGTGGCGTGGCATAGGTTTCTGCCGCACTAAGAAGAAGAAATAATATTCTTAAAAACAATGAAACAAAATTTAACTGATTTGAATTCTGATATTAATCAATTACATATTGTCTAAAAACAATATTATTATTTAGAGAAAAATAATTGTTGATTGAAAATTATAAAAGATATTATACAAACAACTGAATCTTGCAATATAATAAATATTTCCGTCATTGAAGAAAATATTTCTTAGCATCAACGTTCCATGACAGAATCAAAGGCCTGTGGTTCGCGAAGCAGCATTTCAGGGTCGACATCCCATCGAGGCAGGAATGGGAAAATTCCCGAACGCCAAAGCACGGCACAGTTTGGACCTGGATCCTGTGTCACTCAGGTAGGAAATCCAAATACCCCCGAAAAACGTAGCAGGGGATAGTGTACAAGGGTCTTTGGCACCCTACTTTCTATTAAGCCCGCTACCATCTCAACCAATACCAATACCAATCAACTTGCCTGGCTGATACTCGTAGAATCAGCAGGAAGGACACTAAGTTAATTGGACGGAATGACTTGGGTATATAAATGACTTTCCTTTTTTGCCACTCAGTAGGTGTGTATGGCATAGCTATGCAAGCCTTAAATAGTCTACATAGATATGGAATTAGTATTTCCTGTTCGTTATGTGAATGCGTTATTGTTGTATTGCCGAATGACAATAACAACTGTCAATAATAGACTATATTTCATCATGTGAAAACACTATAAATAAGAAACAATCACTCTTAACCGCTAAAAATACTTTTAAAGTACTGATGACCTTTCAGCTACTAAGATGCCTACTTTTCTAGTCTTGACCAAGGCATGAGAGAACGACTTGCGCAACTCATGTATTATAGCATTATTGGGTATTACCACATAATCATTGTTTTACTTCATTTTGATTGGTTAAAATAAGTTTCGCTCCAAATAAAATTACTGTCTGTCAGTTTATTTGTACGGTTTGGGAATATGATAAAAGCAACGCTTGTGGGAAAATTATAGAATCGTTGACATAATTTTCCGCTTTGCATCCATCAGCCCAGGATCCAGATCACTTAACCCAGATCATACTACCGTCCTTTTAAAAGCAGTTGTTTCGTTTCTTTTAAATCTATAATATTGGTTTGTCTAACATGTTTTTCAGATGCTATTTTATAGTTATCACTTATATTTGATCGTTTAAGCAGCTATAATTACAATTTAGGGATCTTATGTAATGACCAACAATTGAAGAAAATTCCACCGCCCTTGCTAAACACTGCTTTGATTATAACCATCAATTCGATTACAAAAATGTAAATATTTTAACTAAGGAAACCAATTATTATGAAAGATCTATTCTGGAGATGATTCACATGAAACGTGACTCCAAGTCTGTAAATCATAGAACAGATATTCAGTCATTAAGTCAGATTCATACTAATTTAATTAATTAAAACCCTTGCAAATTCTTACATGCGATGTTAAAAGTATATTCCAGGTAGAATGTTCGAAAGCAATAGTTCTAACAAGGTATGTGACAACCTTTTTCTATTACCTCATAATCTTCAACATCTGGTTCGAAAGTGGATCCTCGACAGACTGTGATTCGATGTTTATAGAGCTTATAGGAATATTGCTTAGCAGCGGATTTTTAATTTGTATACTTAAAGCATTAATGTGTTATAATTTCGATTGTTTGTGTTTCTGTTCGTTTTGGCGACGGGGGCATTTTAAATTGAAATTTGAGCAATAAGGACGAATTGTGGTGACACAAATAGTTTTAAGAATTTACCTTTATACAGTTGTACGTCTCCTGATGATGGTCGTGAGACCGAAACGTACGTAAAGACGAAAATAATAAGCATATGTATTAGTGTGGCCTATTTCCCGAGAATGTTGGTGCTTCTCTCAAAATCTGTGCATGCAAGCATTTTTTAAATATTTTTTGTTTGTTCCTTCAGTCCTAAATAGCGTGAACATAACTCAAATAGACAAAATGCTAGAAAAAAATTATTCAGCACTATGTGTTGCTAGGCGAGGTTATATAATTAAATTACTATGAGCGATACTCAAAAGTAATATAACAAGAGCTTGATTGCATCTAAGTTTCTACTGTATTTTATAATAATTTAACGAGACATAATTTTGACACTGATAAGATCAAAGCTCGAGGGCTTCATCTGATTATTAATGCCAAAATTAGAACGAGTCAAATTAATGAATACAAGAGTAATTTAGCAGCAATCAAAATTGTAGCTAATTAATCAAGATCGTATTATATTTATGACGATTATTTGTTGAATCCAATTAATACATTGTATCAGAGACATATATTCATAAACTTGCTGAATCGTCGATGACTATTGAGCACCATGCATATAGTCGCTAATGTTGCATGTTGAGCAAAATAGTGATTGGTTGAAGAATGACATTTGACAGGTGAAAGAAATAATCGATTCAACCTCTCTGAGATATTATAATAACTCTACTGCGTATGATCAGAGAATGCGTATTCAGTTTCTATTAGCAAAACTAAGCTACGTTTTGACCACGGTCGCATACACAGGTCTGGAAACTCTAGGCTGTTTACTATGTGAGAAGTGAGTCCGCTAAGCGTCAACTGTCGCGTAGTACCAACGAGTGGCGCATGAGTCGAGGGATTTTCTCTGGCAATCTTTGTATTGTGGGACTTGAAATTTTAACGATATGGCGCCTAATCCTGAAAACGTACTGTGTTTACGACCGTAAAAAAAACTATTTTCGTTAATTTTTGATCCTATATTGACTGGCCCACGGTCTTGACAACATACTTCGATCCATGCGCCAGTTAGTGGTTGAGCGAGGGACTACTAGTTCAGTGACATGTAAGAGACTCATGTCAAACAATAGAGTTTCCAGACCTGTGTATACGACCGTGGTTTAGGCCTTTGCCTCATCACACACAGTATAGTACAGAAGTCGAGATAAGGTCTTTATAAAGGCTCGTCTCGAGTTGTCTCGTTGAGACGAGATAGAAAATTTTGTCTCTAAAACGAAACAATACAGACCCTTTATCTCGTCTCGTCCGCGGCACCACTTCCCTCTACGCTACACCACAGCAATTGTGTTTTGCTATTAAAGGTATCAGGAGCGAATCATAGATCACAAAAAATGCAAGTCTGTCCTGAATGATATGGTCACTTAATAATAAACCGTGTGAATATCTTTCTAGTAAATGATGATAGCACATAGATAAATTAAAGTGCAGCTTTATGGGTACATATAAGAGGATGTTGGTCGGTATAAATGATATAAAAAGGGCAGATCTCAAGACAGGAGCCATATTAAAAATGAAAACATTTTATATCAAGTAATAAGAAAATATATTAACAAATTATACATAAATTCTCGGAAAATAGATCACATTAAAACTTGCGCTTTATATTTTCGTCTTTACGTACGTTTCAGTCTCACGACCATCATCAGAAGACTTATTATGTCAAAAATGGGTTTTTTGAAACTAATTATAGCACAAAGCGTCCATATCGCACCAATTTGAATCAAATTTGCCCACGTCGCCGAAACGAACAGAACCAGGAATAATCGAAACAGCAATATGTCAAGTATAAAATATAGGTATCCAAAATCCACTATTTAGTAATATTCTTATAATATACAAATGCATGTTAGTGTAGATTATTTATAACTGAAGACCAAAACCATTACGTTGAGTATCTACTTTCCTGGGTTCCTTAGTTAACTAGCTTAACTTAGTTTTAACTAAGAAAACCAATTATTGTAAAAGATCTAATCTGGAGATGATTCACATAAAACATGACTCCAAATCTATAAATTATAGGACAGATATTCAGGCATTAAGTCTGATTTATACTAATTTAATTAAATTAGAACTCTTGCAGATTCCTACATGCGTCTTTATAATGTTAAAATTATATTTTAGGAAGAATGCTCAGAACTAATAATTCCAATAAGGTCTGACACAACCTTTTTCTATTACCTCATAAATCTTAACATCTGGTTCGAAACTAGATACTTAACGTAATAGTTTTGGTCTTCAGTCGTAAATAGACTACACTAACATGCGTTTGTATATCATAAGAATATTACGAAATAGTGGATTCTGGATATATTTTATACTTGAAACATTGATGTGGTACAATTTCGATTATTCGTGGTTCTGTTCGTTTCGGCGACGTGGGCATTTTTAATTGAAATTGGTGCGATAAGGACACTTTGTGCTAATACAATTAGTTTTAAGAAATCCCGTTTTGGACATAATAAGCCTTCTGATGATGGTTGTGAGACCGAAACGTACGTTAAGGTGAAAATATAAAGCATAAGTGTTAGTGTGACCTATTTCCCTAGAATTTGTATATAATTCATGCCTGGGTCAAGAATCTTTATTATCTATTAACAAATGGAAGTATACCAAATGGTTCTCGGAACGTGAACCTAGTCACCTTTTTTATGTTGACGATCACACATACCTTTTCTACTACAATGATCCAGTTTTTAATATTCCTGCAACCAAAAAATTCAATAAATTTCGCTCTTACTTATGAGCAGATAAAATTTTGTATAATTCCATTTGTTGCTTGATGCAAAAGGAGTGCGTTAATGTAAGCCACTATATCCATGCTAGACTTGGATGACTTCAGGCATGAAGTTTAAAAGAGCGTCTAATTCCGAAATTCTCAGTATATGGGTCTAAAACAAACCTTATAGCACGATTATGTTTGTCACTATGGTCCTTAGCTACACATCGCTGTCTTCTAACACAGCACTTAAAAGCGTGAACAGTTAGTTGGATGGTGTTATGCAATAGTGAGTCAACCCACATTTTCCTTAAAATTGAGTTATGCCACTCTGTCTACTTACAAATATATACAGATACAATTCGTTGAATAGAAAACTTCCCTTCACACTTTAACTCGGCTTAGGACGAGCAGCAAAATACTGGCGTGTTTGGAAGTTGTTTTTTTTTGTTTTGGTTTTGTTAGTTTTAGTTTTTTATTTGTTGTTAGTTTTAATTTTTTTTTGTTTTTATTCCATTTATCACCAATTCTTTTTTACGGTTGTTAATAAAATATGTTGTGGGCTATACCACGCATGAAATCTGGAAGGTTCACCTCGTCATAATTTCGTACTAGGTCTGCTATTGTTTCATCACAATCACGGTACATTTTACGAGCAGGGGAACCTTCAGTGCCGCATACCCATTGTTCTATTTGAAATTCATTCAAACTTTGCTCTCGTTGTATGGCTTTTACAAATTTTCATATATTGGGATGATCAGCTTAAACTTGTATCTCAAACGTTCTAGCCATCCTTCTATAGAATTGTTTGTTTTTGGTAGTCCTTCTACCATAGCCTCATGAGTTCAACATGTCATGGGGAAATCATGACGATCGGCGATGTTGAGGTCTTTGCAGGCGTCCCATCCAAGTGTCTTCAAAGTAGTACACTACTGGCTGGGCATTATCGGGCAACATATTCTCATCACAAAGGGTTTCAAATGCATCCACTACATTAGATCTAGGCACAAATGCTAACGCTGACAGTAAGTTTAGTTTGTATGCGAATTCTGGATCGGTTTGGTATTATCTTTAATCTTCCGATTGAATTTTTCCAAGGATACATTGCACAAAATGGAAGAAGCATCTGCGGTGCTTCGAGTCTGTAAATTCTTCGGCAAAAGTACAGGGGCGCCGGATGACCCCAGCCTGGCCATTCCATTTCCTTCGACTCCACTGGGTCCAGGGACCCAGATGAGTTGTACTTTATTTCTCGTGACATGTTCAAGTGTATCTCTATATTCTTTGACAAGCCTTGATGTGACTTTGGGCGACTTTTGGCTTCCAGACCCGACCGAATGTCTGTGTAAATATATATGAGATTATTTACATAGTTTCTTCACAGGTTTTCCATGGCACAAGTCAATATTGCGTAGACCTCTTGCTATTGCTATTGCTCTATTGCTTTGACCTTTTTAGGTGCACTCCCGCCCAAGAAGCCTGACCTACCTTGGACCCGTCTGTGAACCATACGAGCTCACCTGGTGGCAGTAGGGCGAGAGTTTCGTTGCTCCAATCTCCTCTATCTGGGATGAGGATTTTGGGAGAAGTGAGACATATAGCTGCGATCATGCTATCTTGCTTCCTTTCTAGTATGGGGCATTTAGAGAATGTCTCACTTAAACTCGCTGAGTGTTCGCGCGAGTAGTGCATTTTGGTCCAGTGACGAACTGTAACAATTCATAAATAATCAAGTAACTATTACCTGTTTGGGAATGTGAAAAATGTCATTTGGGGGCTCCATTCCCATTTCAGTGATGACGAAGAAGAGAAGGTTGCAGTTGAGCACATGCTGAATATAAAACGAAGGAATATTTTTTCCGGGGTATTAAATAGTTGCTGAAACGATATAATAAGTTCATTGATGTCAGGGAGGGAAATTTATTTGTGAATGTAAGACGTTTTTTTCCCGGCGCTGCGCTCGTATAGGTCTTTAAGCCAGAGGCAATATTTGCGTACAAACAACAGAACGTTTTTCAATAGTATAATATATAGATGTTATTCCATGAATAACTCCCACACTGTACATTTATAGCACGGAGATGTCCAGAATAATTGAAACAAACTAGTCCACCCCTGGTTGGAGTGACACTACATAACTTTGTAATCTACGTAACATTGTCTTTCATCATTTCACGAACATATTTTGTCGTTCAAATACGAAATAGAGATGTAGAGCACAGCAAGGTCTGGTGATCCTATGAATAGAGGAGTGTTTTCTATCGATTTAAGCCCTTAACAATAGTATGGGGACGTGGAGCTACAAATAGATAAATAGAACCGTGCAATATAATCTTCCTATTCCCCAATGAATACTTTGTTCGAACTCTGAAGTTGGCGTTTGTCACGTAATAGTCTCAGATAGAAAGTGCTGAAAGATTCGTATTTGATTCATCTGGCAACCGAGGATATTTTCATGAGGCACTCATATTTATATTGGTGTTGACCTGGAGGCATTAATCTGACTTGACTTTAAAAAGTATACCAAAGTATCAATGATGACTTATTTATTATTCTGAAAGTATAATACATTACATAATCGTAATAGTAAAATTACAAACACCTTTTTCCATTTTACTATTAGTAAAAAGTTCCTTAGATATAAATAAACATTACATTTTGATCAAATCGTCATTCAATTTTTTAATTTGTCGAACAAACGTCAATTTAATTTATTGATAAAAGTCAGTAGATTTTTTAATTTCTCTGTGCTATTCATTCAAAATGAACACCAGTAACAATGGCAGACATCTTCAGAATATCTCCAAATAGTTTGACCGAGTCTAGTGACAAGGCCTTCTTCTGAAACTTCCATCATATGGTTATCCGCCCCAACTTTATCGTTTACTATCGAGTTTTCTCTCAGATAGGTCAGTATTGGGAACTCAACTTTGATATATATATAACATATCAATATGGCCGCCACAAGAAATTAGTTTCGCACGAATAACATAGAGGTAGTTAGGTATTCTGTAGTTTTTAGTTCAAATATGAATTTAACTATAGAAGAAATTTTTCAATTTGCAGAAACAAATGTTCCTTGCAACAATTTTAAACAATCTGAAAATATTTTAAATAAAACTAATAATTCAATAAGCTGTGACAGGCTAAGAAATGAAAAAGCATCATATACGGCTATTATTGCAAGACTCCTAGCAACTTCCAATTTGAGAGGAGATCCTCATGAAATAAAGGAAAAAATTATACAATTGGGATGTTCTTGCAAAGCTGGTGCAGGACAACGCTGTAAGCATATAATTGCTACTCTGTTGAATTGTTGAAAATTAGTTTTTTTTTAACATACCATCATGGATCTCGTAATCAAAAGTAGTTTTGGTGTATTAGATAATTTTGACAGAATCTGAATTAACTTTTGAAACTTTATTAACTATTTCAACTAATGTATTCAAAATATCAAATGTTTCAATACCAGTAACTACTTAAACGTTAATTCATTTTAATGCGATGCATTATGGAGCCAACAAAAAATCATCTTTTCAAACTTGTGTTCCAACATTTCCTGTACCTAAAACACTGGGAATGTTATTGTCAACTGCGCTACTTAATTCATTATATTCTGCAACCTTATTCGGGTCAATAAGTCAAAAATTCATTTGCAGAAAATTTTTTACCATTTTCATATATTATTATTATTACGAATATTACAGGTTATCCTCACGTATAGTCAAAATATTAAAAGAACACACTTGGCACAAAGATTGAATCATATTTACTAAATTGTCTCCGTAAATCTAATTCGTGATACGTTTCATTATCAATTAAGTCTTGGGAATTCTGACTCATACCAAGAAGACTAAACCTATCTTAAAAAACATAATAACACTATAAATAAAAGATGATCCCCCTTATCCACTAAAAATACTGCTAAAATACTGAGAACCTTTCGGCTACCAAGTAGCCATTATCAGAGTTTACTCTGGTAGCCAAAAAGTCTTCAGTACTTTAACAGTATTTTTAGTAGATAGGAGTGATTATCTCTTATAGAAGTGTTATAGTGTATCCTCTGTGTGAACTCTTTTATAGTTTATTAATATAATATTAGTTCATCAGACCATCAATTTGGATTTAGGCAAAATGAATCTACAGAGGCTGCTATCGCATTATTAACAGGAAATACCAATAATTATCTTGATAACACTACTCCTTCATTATGTGGTTTCATCGACAAAACCTACAAAGCCTAATAAGAACATGTTGAAATCAGAGGCCTCGCTCATAAATTAATAACATCTTATCTTACTGCACATGTACAAATTGTAAATGAGGTGAGGGGTACAGTTCACCTCAATAGATGAAATGTGGAGCACCACAAGGTACTATACTGGGCCTTTATTATTTAATAATTACTTGAACACTTTGTTCAAAATAACGTCCACAGGCATCATAATAAGTTTTGCAGATACCGAAATTTTTTACACACATAATTCTTGGCAAATCCTGAAAAACAGTAAAGAATGATATGAAAAAAAAAAAAATTGGCTTGATGTAAGCTTACTAACTATAAACATAGAATACTTACCATTCACGTCTCGTAGTAGTAACCTACCCAATCTGGGATTCTCAAAAATTGGTGAGCTAAATAATATATACAAGAAAATATTAAATATTTAGAGATTACAATCGATCGACATATGAAATGAGAAATATACGTAAAAAATGTAACCAATAAATTAGGAAATCCGCTTACCCAATTTAAATATTATATCATCCCCTAATACACACACATCTTATGTACGGTATTATAGAGTGGAGAGGAATAAAATATGTACACATTCGTCATTTAGCTACTTTACAAAAATGGTTCATGGAAATTATTTACAACAAGTCCAAATTATATTCCAGCAACTCTCTATTCCTTAATCTCCAAATACTTGATCTTCAGGCTTCAGGAAATATTTTGATCTATCCACAGAAAAGAAACCAAGCACAATAAATGTACTGAAAGTATTGGTCAAAGCAGCTTCACATATCTCACTGGCAAATATTATGATTTGTTGAAAAAATTTGTGAAAAATTGCCCTACTCATTTATTTAAATTTTATTTAAAAACTGCTTAAACAAATGGATATTAAGTCTGCCTAGAAGTACATTCAAGTTATAACAACTAGCATGAGAATTCATTCCAAGCATATGTTGTTGCTTTTATTTCATTTCTAAAAACATGTTTGTAATGAATTCTGGATCAAGGTCAGTCATTGTCACGTTAAGCTCGTGACGTCACGTTTTTGTATACAACTACCCATTTGATATAATAAACTGTGTTACAAACTTTACCTATTATATCTAATAATACAAAGTATTTGTTTGTATTTTAAATATAATTTACAAACCATTCTAGTGTTTGCCAAATGTGTGAAGTGAGTACCAACTTACTCGCTCTGCTTGCATCGTATCCAAATAGTAAAAAGTACATATTTTGGTATCAAATGACGTATAGACGTGAATGGCAAAAGGGAGTATTTTTGATAAAGTTAAAGAAGGTTACCAAATGCCTTTCGATAGTTTACTTGATCGATTATTGATATAGAACTGATCCTACATCTAAAGATCTAGATAAAGATATGGAAACTCAGCTTCAAGTCAATATTATTGATTCATATTGTGATCTTAAAGTAAGCATTATTATTTATGGAAACAAATAATCAAAGTACGCGATTATCAAATTCTTCAAATCATTGCATGATTTTCGAATTTATTTTCGATAATCTCATTACCACTATTTTAGTAGCATGAATATAATTTCTCAACGAATAGAAACCAAACAAGTTGGAAGATTATCTTTCATATTAATCATCTTTGATTGCGTGTATTTATTGTTGCATACTTATGTATTAATGATATTGATATGGGTAAAGTTTGTTCAAAATACTATGGAATAAAGAGCTTACTTACTTTTTTAGCACGTTACTTACCGTATTCAATCCATTCATTGGTTAAACCAAGTGGAAGTTAGAAGAATTCATTTCAGTTACATTATCTTGTATATATTCCACAAGAGGTTCATAAACTATATAAAAAATAGAACTATTCAGATCACCAAGAGTTTAAAATACAGGTACGAAAAATTAAACTTCAGGAGAGGAAACGTACATCTTTAAATCCATAACATTTATTTATATTAAATTTGCTTTTGACGTTATTGCACATAACTTCACTGCCTTTAAAACTATAATCCTTTTAAATATTGCACATTAACATACCCCATACCCCATACTAACATATATACCCCATACCATACATACCCCAAACCATACATGCCCCATACAAACAAATCACCGTCATCTGGTGAACGATGGTTTAATAAAATCTGTTCAACGCCGTCGCTTCAAAAGAAACAGCATAACATCGTTGGCGCAGTAACCGATGTATGGAGATCAGAACACAATATGTTGAAGCCAGAAATATGTGCAATGAAACAATAAACGCTCCGAAAGAGGCATATAATGCCAAAATGTGATCAAAGCTTATTGAATGCCCCTAACCAATGATGGTGGCGCACCGGCTATTACAACACAAAAAGCCAACCTTTTTACTGGAATGTTTGTGCAAATTCCACTCTGGAACCACAAGGGGAGGACCCTCCTAATATTGCTGACATCGATAACCATATGCCTGAAATTGTCTGTCGTCAGCGCATTCTGCTTGATCTCAATACCAGTCTATGGGGCCAGACGAAATTCCACATGTCGTTCTAAAAGAATGTGCACCTGAATTAACACCAGGCTTTGACGCCGATTTGAAGCTAAAGTGGCAGCATTTGGCAAAGAAAAAAGTGCGCTACCACCAGGACAACGCACCGGCGCACAGGTCCACAGTCGCAATGGCAAAATTGCATGAAGTACGCTACGAATTTGTTCATCATTCACCATATTATCCAAATTTGGCCCCCTGCGAGATTAATCTATTTCCAAACTTGAAGAAATGGCTCGGCGGAAAGAGATTTGGCTCCAACGATGAGGTCATCGCTGAAACAAACGCCTATTTTGAAGGATTGCCGAAATCGTATTATTTAGAAGGGATCGCAAAATTAGAAAAAAGTTGAACGAAGTGTATCGGGCTACAAAGAGGTTAGGTTGAGAAATAAAATAGGTTTTGACCTAATAAATCATTGAAAAATCTTGTCTTCCGGATGGATTCCGCGTCACAATAGCTCGACTTGTTGCCAAATCGCCTTGTAGGTGATTCCAATAGTTCTATCCTAAATTCCTTTCATTTCGTTGAAAAACTTCAAACGTTAAAAGTAAACCCATGCGATTTGCTCGTCAGCTTCGACGTCGAATCACTGTTTACCAATGTTCCCATTCCAGACACCCTTTCCATAATTTCTCAATTGTTACCTGCCAAAAACATTTCAACGGAATAGCTACCGTTAATTGATTTTTGTCTATCCTCCACATATTTTCTATACGATGGCAAGTTCTGCGAGCAGTCCTCGGGAGCTGCCATGGGTTCCCCACTTTCCTCGATCATAGCTGATATCTTCATGGAAGCTTTTGAACAAGATGCCATTGACTCATCTGTTCTCAAGCCGAAATGTTGGTTTAGATATGTCGACGATACTTTCGTTATTTGGCAACATGGTCGCGAAAAGCTTGTTCCCTTCCTCAATCATTTAAATTCATTACATCCCAATATTCTTTTCACCATGGAAGTCGAATCGCAAGGTTCACTCCCGTTCCTGGATGTATTGGTTAGTCGACAGACTGACGGTACTTTAGGACATTCTGTGTATCGGAAACCCACCCATACCGATAGATACCTCAATGGTCTTTCCCACCACCACCCTGCCCAAAAGCAATCTGTCATTAACTCTCTGGTCCACAGAGCTGTCAACCTATCTTAGCCTCAATCCTTGAAATCAGAATTAAAACATCTTTCATCTGCCTTATTATCAAACAATTTCTCCCATTACAACATTCAAAAAGCCATAAAGAAATACACTTCACCTAAAATTTCAAATCGACCTGAGCCAGAAACCCCCCCGCCTGCTTTATCCACGGCCTATCTTCCATATATTCAAAATATAACAGATCGAATTTCCAAAATCCTCAAAGAACATAATATTTCTACCCGTTTTTCCACAATTATCATAGTTTTACAAACCTGTCAAAGATCCCCTTCCTCCTCTCCACTTAGAATGTGCTTATAGCATCCCTTTTCTTGCGGTAAAGTCTACATTGGTGAAAAGGGTCGTACAGTAGCTACTCGTGTGAAAGAACATGAGCGCTGTACAAGGCTTCGTGACACTAGTAGATCTGCACTTGCGAAACACAAGTTTGACACAAATCATCAAATCCTTTTTGAAGATACTAAAATCCTAGTCCGAGCCCCAAACTTCTATCAGCGAAAAATCCTTGAAGCTATAGAAATCCTAAAACATCCGAATAATCTGAACGGTGACTCAGGATATTACCTTCCCAACATTTGGAAACCCATCCTCGAAAATTCCACTTCGCACATGATCTCATAACGACGGGGTCAGGTGCCGGAACGAAGTTGACCACCGGAATAAAGGCAGTGAACTATGTAGCGTGAAGAATTTTTCCTCCAATAAATACGGTTACAGAAACCAGTAGAACCAGTTTCAGTTCAAGCCTCAAGCCTGCCCTGAAGATGCCACCTGTAATGGTTGGCGAAACGTAGGGCATCAAGTCGAGCTATTGTGACGCGAAATCCATCCGGAAGACAAGATTTTTCAAGATTAGCTGTCCGCGGAAGTCTACCATCCATAATAAATCATTTCTTTTTCATTTTTCAGGGACTTTGCTCCTTGCCCTCGTATACTGTTGGGGTAAAAATATTCTATGGTTCTGTAGCCCTGGCAACACCGGGTATATCACCTAGTTATTCAATGAACGTTGTCAATTCGAATAAACTATCAATGTCATGACGATAGAGTATAATCATTTGCAATATACTTTCGGTTCACACATTTCTTTTGATATAGCGTTGAGTTATATTGGACTTATAAATGATTAATACATATTTTTTTCAAATAATCATCAGTTAAGTAAAGTTAGACCGGATAACCAGATTTTCAATTTCATTAAAAGTTTGATTTTCTTTACAGGAGAGAATGTCTTTATTTCAACAAAGTTACACTCGTTTCATTCTTTTCATCGCTGGATATGTCCTGTTTTTGGCGTTAGGGGCATGGGTGTTCTCGGCTATAGAAAGTCCGGAAGAAAAACAAAAAGTACAAAGCTTGAGAAACTTACGCTCGGATTTCCTGCAGCATCACTCCTGTGTATCCGGTAAGTGTGAACAAGCATGTTCTTACTACATAATAAAGTTGGTTTCATTTATAATAAATGACAAATATGTATAAAATTTCAGTTTGTAGAACATTTTGATGTTCCTAGTTTCAAAAATTCACACAATTGGAAAAAATCCTCTGTAAATTAAATTACTATTTCTCTAATTCATTCCATTGGTTATTCCTTCACTACTATTCCTATGTTTAGGCCCAGCCCCCCAGTAAGGAACAACGATTTTTATATATGATGTCAGAAAAACCATATAATGTACCTGGGCACCAGAAAGTCCTGGTTAACTAGAAATTTGCTCGGAAATTGAATGAAAATGTTTACTCGTGGGTTCTCGAGGCCGCTGAACACGATTCTGATATTGGAAAAATTCTAGGTCATCTGTTCGACAGGTGGATGATTTTGAAAGTTTTAAGAGAAATAAATGAAATTAGTTATGTACGATGAAGTTAATGAATTTATATATTATCGATATGATAAAATATGATAAGAATTAATGAGTTTTCATAAATAAAGTTGATTTGATCATAAAATTGTCGAATTTAAATTCATTCAATATACAAAAAGTTTTATGATTAAATAGAATAATAATAATTTTTTGAAGGAATGGATTTAAAAAAAAAATGTGTAAAATACATTTTTTACATTTAATAATTTTTTTTACCTAACAATTATCTTAGTCATTGAATTTAATAAATTTGCAGTCATTTGCTTATCTTATTCTCATATATATGTGTCTATATTTATATCTTACAAATTATTTTACAAGTAATAGGTAAGATGAGTTAAATTACTTCTCACATAGGAAACAGCCTCGAGTCTCCAGACCTGTATGTACGACCGTGGTCTGAAATCAATGACTACGTCAAATTGTTTAGTTTATTTTTGTAAAATTCAGACATTTCTCACCATCATGTTAAAATTGTTCACATCAACAAACAATTTCAGTTTCCTAAAATATACTTTTAACATTATAAAGACGCATGTTGGAATCTTCAAGGGTTTGATTGATTAAATTTGTATAAATTTGATTCAGTGATTGAACGTCCGTTCTATGATTTACAGACTTAGAGATGATACACATAAGACATAAATCAGAGAACAGAGTTCAATCATTGAGTCAAATTTATACAACTTTAATTAATTAAAACGTTGGAAATTCCTACGTACGTCTTTATAATGTTAAAAGTATATTTTGTGAATACTGAAAAAAAACAATATCTTCTAGTAAGGTCTGAAAACCTTTTAAAATTGACCGGTTGTTACGTATGCTTGTAAGGCATTTCAATTTGTTCGATGTTGTTGGGCATCTCTATGGTATTAGCGTTTTACTTTATTAGTATTAATCATAAATCGAGGTTTTGAATTACATTGCATCACATTGATATAATATAATCATTAGAACAAATATTCAACGATAAAAGACGCGTGATCTAATGTGATGGACTTGGGGCAATACATAATTTATCATATTTATGAATACTTTTATAATTACAAATGAACTATTGATCTCTTTTATAGTCCACATCGAATAAACTCTATGTTATTAGGAAGATGTATATCTATGTTCTACTGAGGTTATGGAGCTGATAAAATTTGCTCTCCTGCTGTCATTGAAGATCAACGATTCAAAGATCGGAATGTTGGATTCATGAACTCATAGACAACATTCGTTATCTTCATATTTATATTGACCTTCAATTCTCAGAATTTAATCGCTATTCTAGAAATTGTACAGCTGTCGCAATGTCTGTTGAATTCCTAGAAGACCCGGTGCCGCATAATATGAAAAAATATAAAGACGTATAAACTTTTGGATGGAATTGTTCCAAAGCAAATGTTTGTTTTAAACGATCACCTCATAGTCTTGTATGAAATAGATATATTCTTAGAAAGAATGATTAGTATATACTATGTTGAATGTGTTTAATCAAAGATATGTCAGCATTTTACCAAGTGTCAAGAAAATGTCCTCCACTCATAACAACCGAATAAAGATTGAGTCAGATCGAACAGTGTATAGGATTAATGTGAGAGTATGAGAGAGCCAGACGCATTGTATTGTTAATAAGATAAACAGAAGAAAAACTTGTGTTCTGCGATAGGGAAAGGGGAGTGTGCATTGCACAGGTCGATTTGTTAATTAGTTAGAATTAGAGATGAGTTGCTATTCAGCAATCTGTTGTTATTTACCAACTGTTATTCCATAAAGGTAACTCCGTGAGTGAGGCATATTTTGTCTAATATCAAATAGCAACTGCTATATTGTACCTCTTATTTGAAACAGTTATTTTGAGATTTGAGATACAAATAGCAGTAATAGCACTTGTTATTATGATTATGACATTTCTATTCAGCAATGTATATTTTAGTTTTGCCCATCCCTAGTAAAAATAATGGTCTGTGCCGTTAGTCTCCTTGCCAAGCAGACGAGGAGCCCTCCAGTACATATACTGTGCTGCTAGAAAGGGCTAACAAGGCTAAGGTTCTCAACGATAGGAAAGGAAAACCACAACCCTCCCATTATATGGAAGACCTAAGATCTGGCCTATGGCGTGGCATAAACAATAAATCTTCAAAGGTCACGGTGGTGAGGCTCCTAGACCATAAGCCCCATACAAAGCTGGTCTAGTCGTTTTAGTTAAGGGGTACTGACATGCCCCTTATAAGTCACGCCCATTTTATTTCAGGTGGGAATACATTGGGCTATTTTACTCTGTATATTGCAAATGGTTAGAAACAGATAAAGTCGTGGAAATACGTCAAATTATACTCTATGTCATTGCACTAAAAGTTTATTTGAATTGGCAACTTAATGTGTTTTACAAGGGTCGATACTAGTACCATTATCGTATAATTATACATACGAATGAATCCCCTACTACTTTTGTTGACACACTTTTTCGCTTTCGGGCCCTTCTGCGGCTTAAATGTACGATTACCATATATATTATTTTCTCCAACACGCTTTCGGAATCTATCTATTCTATGATTGAAAACTAGATTGTATATCATTCTAACAGACTGCATCGGAATATATATCCTGTATCAGTTTTCGACCAATCGGAAACGGCTTTGCTACTTTCTTGAAGCAATTAATTATCTCGATCCACGCCTTGTCATTGAATACAACGTTCATATGACGACCTTTGTTCCGATTGCTATGGTTACATATTGATATTCACGCCCCTCGCGTTTATCACGTTCATCGTTTCAAGTGACTGTTTGCGGGTCAGTAATTTTGACAAAACTATTATTATTAATCAATAAAAGCTTGTTAGAGAAAGTTTAGTCTAACTAACAGGTTTGGAATGGCATATTCCACTCTCGCGAACCGTAGTTGTCTCCTTCGCCTCGGACTACACACTTTTCGCTCGTGTGGAATATGAGCCATTCCAAACTTGTTGTAGAATATACTATACTTGCTGTTGCCCGTAGATAGCTCAAATCGTGGAAAGTCGTCATATTATACTCTATGTCATTGAAAGTTCATTGGAATTGATAGATGTGTTCTACAACTATTCTTCTATTCTTACAATCCGTAGGGCAATTTCTTGGAATTCAAACTTGATTTTTCCTTCATACCACCTCGATCAATCTCTCTCGACGTGCTAGTTACAATGCTTTTTTGAAAGCCCCCACAACATTTCTATTGCATTTGCAGATACACATTGATATAGAAGTAATTACAAAGCTGTCTGTCCCCAATCGGCAGCTAATTCATCGATTACCTACCTCTTAGTAGGTGGTTTATTTCTAGAAAATATGCGGATGTAGATAAATAGTACCATAAGAAAGATGTTACTTACTTGTTCAATAATTCCATGAGACTCTAGGAGGATTGCCTTTTTGCACTGGAAACCAATGTTGAACAAAATTGTCCGTAACGAGTTAACCCAGCCTTCGAATATATTTGATTCACGTAATTCTTCTTGTAAAGTCTGCAGCGTTATGTATTCATTCAAGACTTTTCAACCAAACATCAACAATGATTATGTACAAGTTACGATGTTCGTTCATGTCGTCGAGCCTTGTTCTTTATTGCTACCCGATCAGTTTATATTGATATTATTTATATTTTCCTCTAGTAGACTCACAAACTCGTTGACACAGAATCCACGTTACTTTCATAATACCATAGATAATGTAATTCTTTTTGTAAGGTCTACAGCATCATGGGTTCATATATGATATCACAGAGTGATTAATTCGTAAACCTAGTGTGACATCATTCAAATCTTAAAATGAGAATTCTCGGCGGGTTAAATGTATGTGTCTGATGTATATTCATGCAAGAAACAGTTTTGTCTTATTGGAATATCATAGTTCCGTCTCCGTCTGAAAAACTTAAGATGGATGTCAAAAATAGCATTTGCAAGGTGCTACTGCGTCCCAAAATAATACACTTCCTATTCTCACCACTTTAAAGCGAGTTGCAAAAAAGTCATAAAGACTCACACGGATCTCAAAAATAGTCTAGATGGTTCGAGAAAGGCTTAAAAATGAAATATGTCCCCAAAAATCCGAAACATTTTTAGATTACACTATTTCCCTTATACTACCTACAGTGGGGAAGTTAAATTAGAATTGAATCTAAAACCTATGATTAATGAATGACAATTCATGGTGATTCTTCTCTGTGACTCTAGTGTTATGACTTTGACATAAACTAGTAGAGACCGATGACAAATTTCGAGTACTTTTAACATCACCAACATTCATAGCTATTCCTGAAACATCTGGATATACTGAAAATGACCAAACAACATTTTTAAAGTTTTGCCATGACAAAATCAATTCCTTCTATACTAATACAAGGTACCAAGATATTAGCTAAAAGTTTTTACAAAACCGTAGAACAAGAAGTAAAATTAAGCAACGAAGCAGCTCGAAACAGGTATCATGGCATTTCAAAGGAACAGAAAGACCGAATTCCAAGTATGAAATTGGAAGAAGCACTCAAAATTATCAATGTAAAACATATCGATTCACCGGAACTTGAAAGAAATTATATGCGTCTCGTCAAAGCTAACAAAGAATCGTTGTATCTGTTGTCGAAAATCGTCATTGCGAAGCAGTATATCGATCATGAATTACAGAAGAAAAATCAAGACACCAATAGGTCCGATCAAAACTTGCGTGTTTAAATGAGATATGTATGATATACATAATATACTCGTATACTCCATTTTACACTCCCAGGTCTATTGTAACAGTCGGCTTGGTATTTATTATTTCAGGTAGCGATAATACTTCGACGTCTTATATTGAAGTTTTTGTTGGAAGCTGGTCGGTTATCAAAGATATTGGTTGATCTGCACACCCTTAGGGCTGTTTTGTGCTGCCACCACTAGTTGTATAATTCATGGAGAATCTTGAATATCACGTTATAGTTTTATAATTTGAATGATAGTTCAACATTCAATTAGCCTCCGTCGGAGCTACTAGATTCTCAAATCTTTGACAAATCTGAACAGAATTGATTGGAAATGCTTTAGTCCGACGACGCAATTCAACCAGCTTTCCAAGTCTTATGAGTTCATGTTGTAATTATTCAAATTTAAGTGAGGCAGTCCAAGACAAAACTTCGTTACCTTAATTGAAAATTAAGTTCCAAGTTTTCAAACTTTGTCAGCTTCAAGCTGAGATAAAAGAAAGCACGGTTAATATGGTTAGATCTTTGCGGGATTTGAAGCTGACTCAAATTTATAAAATCGAAAACGCAGGTGTTCATTTTCAACTCACGTGTATGTCAGAATTACATTGAACATAAAACCAATTAAACATTCGTTTGAAATGACAGATATACGTGATTCTACGAAATAGAATATTGTAACTCTGAGTTACTAACAGTTGTGTCCCGAAATTAATATAAAGTTCATTTTTTCAATGGAAAGCTTGAAATATTATTAGTTTCGTATTCCGGTGGAAATTAGTCTACAAGAATCCCCAAGGTTGGGAAAACTGGAGTTTTTATGAACATTGAACTATGTCTATTTCCAATCCTTAAGGTTGTATCATTACCACAGTTTTCTTATGACCTATTTTCTTCCAATTCTAACAAAAAAAACGAAATATTTTACTTGAATACCAAAATGTTGTTACCCCCATTTTACCGTTATAGTATAAATTAATTGTTGACAAACTGTTTTATAAGCTTTATATGCCTTCAATGGGTAAAGGATAAAAAATAAAGGAATGTCGTGGAATTACCTGATGCTTTTCCTTGTAGTGGAATAAATACATTAATGGACTATATATTAAGGCAATCAATCGGTTCTAAAATCTCCTGCAACTTGCTTTGAATAGGTCATAATTTCAGAATTTGCCATTGACCAACTTTTTATTCAACATTCATTTGGATATAATAATTGAAAGTAATTGTTTAACATTTGGTTGGAGGAAATATCACCAATACTTTAATATTGTATTTATATATTTCAGGTAAGTTACATATACGAGGGCAAGGTGAAAAATGAAACAAGAAATGGTTTGTTTGGTCAAAACTTATTTTATTTTTCAACATAATCTCCTTGTAGCCAGATACACTTCGTCCATTGTTTTTGTAATTTTTCGATCCCTTCCAAATCATACGATTCCGGCAAATAGGCGTTTGTTTCAGCGATGATCTAATCATTGGAGACATTTCTTCAAACTTGTAAACAGATAAAAATCGCAGGGTTTCAACTCTGGAGAATATGGTGAGTGACAAACCAATTCGGACATGTGCGCCGGAGCGTTGTCCTAGTGGAAGAGCACTTTTTTCTTTGCCAAATACGGCTGCTTTTGCTTTGAATCGGCGTCGAATCGATCCAACAGCTCTTCATCTCATAAAACTGTCGCCATGACTTTGTTGGCCGATAAACCTACTTTGGCCTTTTTCGGCTTCGATTCGACAGGACAAGTTCACTGTTTCGACTGTTCTTCCGTCTCTGGTGTGTTGTGGTGGATCCATGTTTCGTCCACGGCTACGAAACGCCGCCAAAGTCCTTATTATCGCGCTTGAACATCGCCAAATACTCCTTTGAAGTTGTCACACGGTCGTGCTTGTTGTCAACAGAGAGCAAATGCGGCAGATAGCTTTCTCATATTCAAAAATTAATGTTCCGTACTCGTTCGATTCAGATGCCCATAGCCTAAATAATCTCGTGCACTTTAACTCGCCGATCGTCCAATATTATACTATGGATTTTAACAATTTCTAGCGTTGCAACCTTAATTAGACGACCATAACGTTCGGCGTTCTTTGTGATCATATTAACACAACGAAAATCAGTAAAACACTTGGTGAAGAGTCCCCATAATGTTTAACAAGCAATCCTTTGGTTTGCGTAAATCAAGTTGCTTAATCAAAATGTTTACAAAAATTTTCAAGGTTGCTAGCTTTCGATGGGTGTCAAAACAGAACTGGATGACATAACAATCTGAAAATTTTTATGCGTTCTAGTTAAATATGGTAGATCACAAATGTCACGTGCAATTTTCGATTGAGGCGCCATCTGTTTTATTTTTCAGGGACTTTTCACCTTGCCCACGTATACTCGTCCTTCATTTTTATTAGCGTTGAATATAATTTTAATTGTCGTTATTACATTTTTCCCCCATTGATGCTACTTAGTTTACTGCCAAATTATCAGTGAACACCTAAATACTTCTTGCAAAGCAGAGGTAAAGATATTCTATCAGTATATTTATAATGAATCGATCAAGACAAGTTTTAAACTTTCTAAAGTTGGATAATAAAACTCAAATTTACACAAAAACTAAAATCATTTGATTTCTAATTAATACTCACAAATTGTTCCACCACATTGTGGCTTTCTCAAAGCTTGGAGTTATCAACTAAAGGTAAATGTAAAATTATGTCCTTAAATATTATAAATCAATCTGAATTTGATATAAATTTAGGAATGGTGAATAACTTTTATTTTTATCATTCAACAGTATTACAATTTCACAAGAAATAATACTCAAATACATAATATGATAAATAATGAACAAACCAAAATGTTAGAGAACAATGAGAATGTTTATCTTAGCTTGAATCTAATACAGGGTTTCCTTAATAATATGCGAATATCTTAAGGGGTGATTCCTGGCTCAATTTTAAGTAACAAAGTTCCTATAAACCTGTCCTAAAACGCTCTGTTTTCGATATACAGGATGGCAAAGTTTTTTTTCAGGTTTTTTCCAAAAATCTAGAAAACTTTTTGAGATATTGAGCTGACTTTTGAGACAGATTTATGTGACTTAGGAACACGCTTATTCACTTAATAAGTTGTTTAATCAGTGTCGTAGTTATGGGTTAGCCTTACATCAATTTTTATCGAACGAAGTAGTACGCCACTGACCTTTTCAGATTCAGATATTTTTTTGGATAACAATTCTGTCTGTAGAAGCTCCCCTGGGAAACGGTTTTGAATAAAATAATAAAAACCGTTGTTGAACAAAACATTTAATAGAATTATTGATGAATACAATTTTGCAATAAATCCAGTTGGCCGCTGTCACTTGTGTTTGATATTCCACATTTTCAAGTAAGTCTGTGTCGTTCAAATCTTTTCGCTGTAATTATCTTATTATTACAATTTTGTTAACAATGGTGAATTATGGTAATGTTGAAATGGCAGTAATGCATTACGTGTATGGCCTCGCCAACGGTAATGCAGAGAAAACCAGACGTATTTATCACCAGAGATATCCCAGTTGTGCTTTGCCAGATAGTCGAACCTTTTCTAATATTCATCGTCGTTTTGTAGAAGCTGGCAATTTCCAGAAAGGTACATCTGAAGGTAGACCTCGAAGTGTAAGAACACCAGAAATTGAAGAAGCGGTGCTGCACAAAGTCGAGGAACATTCTGAAACCAGTACGAGGGAGATCCCTAGAAACTTAAACATCTGCCACCAAATTGTTTGGAGAATTTTGGTGGACCACTTTTTTTCGTTAACATTGGGATAAGGCTAACCCACGGTCGTACATTCAGGTCTGGGGACTCGTATGTTTGACATGGGTCTCTTACGCGTCGCCAAACTCGTAGTCCCTCGCTCAGCCACTAGCTAGCGCTTGGATCTCGAAGTGGTAAAACGATTTCTTTCCGGAATCGCAAGCAGTGTTACTAAGTATTCTGATTTGAGAGAGAAATAGAACTGTTACTCTTGTCAAAATGTATTACTCACCTTAAAAATAACTTCCCCTTTTTCGTTATACATGCTCGTACACATAAAAGACCTCGTTAAAACGATTTCCACCCGGAATCGCAAGCATCCACTTTTTTCGCATTTCCGCATCTTTCGGCACTTTGAAAACAGCAGTTTCTTGCTTTACACTTTTGTACCCCGTTTTGCATTTCGGCACAATGCATGGTTTCGTAATTTGTTTCTAGAAACGCAGGTATTCCTTGTGTTTACAAGTCAAGAATGACAGTTGTCAGAGAACACTCTTCGACTACTGCGCCACCCTTTTTGGTACTACGCGACAGTTGACGCTTAGCGGAGTCACTTCTCACATAGGAAACAGCCTAGAGTTCCCAGACCTGTATGTACGACCGTGGGCTAACCCATAACTACGACGGTTATTAAATTTTAAGCAAACTTGAAAAAGCGTGTTCCTAAGTCACATTAATCTGTCCCAAAACTCAGCTCAATATCTCAAACAATTTGCTAGATTTTTGGAAAAACCTAGAAAAAATAAAACTTTGCCTCCCTGTACATCGAAAACAGAGCGTTTTAGGACAGGTTTATAAGAACTGTTTTAATTGAAATTGACCCAGGAATTAACCCTTGAAATATTCGCATATATCATTAAGGAACACCTGTATATACCTCGATATATACTATGAAAAAAAATAGATAATAATACTTATTACGGACCACAATGGTGAAGATATAACAATCCACAAATTTCACAAAAAGGAGAAATAAAAATAAAAGCATGCAGTATTATAAGTAAAAGTTAAAACCTTATCAAATTAGTTCAAATTGAAATAAGGTGTAATTAGTTGTTACACGTTTTTGTTCTCCAAGCTTTGAGAATTCCACAGTGTGGTGAAACAATTTGTCAGCATTAATTAGAAATTAAATGTTTTTGTGTACATTTTAATTTTATTCTCCTACTTTAGAAAGTTTAAAATGTTTTCATACTACATAAACGCCGAAATCATAGATATACAAGATAAGTTGTAAGTCATGCTCATTAATTGAAGATATAATATATGTATATGCATCGATATGTTATAAACAGAACTTTGTAACTGGGTTATCGACCGGACTAGTTTGTTTCTCTTCAGTAGAAAGAGCAAAGCCCGACAGAAACAAATAAATAAATTTATTACCGACTATACAAAATATATTGTAGGCCATTACAACAATTAGTTAGATTAAAAGTAACGATTTTTATTGGGTTTTTTATACATGCATTTCGATATTATCACTTTGTTTTATAGTATTCCAAATTACTACTAACATTAGGGTCTTCAACGAGTGCTTACTGCTGAATGTATTGAATCAAAAATATAATCACCAAAATAGAACAATAGAATACTAATTCATTATTCATGGTAATCGTGGTTCGTACATATACCTCCTGAATTGATTATTAAAATAGAAAAGAGAGTTGCTGGATTGTAGAGTTACATCGACGTTCTGCCATATTACTGGTGGCAAATTGGAATGTGGAACTGAGAGTGACTGGTGTTGTGTCTCGAGCTATTTATCATGGTTTGTTAACTCCGTTCCGGTGCTTGACTTATTGATGTGTGATCATGTACAGTAATAATAATAATAATGATAAGAAGAAGAAATATTTATTTGAAATAGGTTTCCCTAAAATACAATAATACTAATATATATAACTACATCAATTTTGAATTAAACCTTGAATCAGCAATAGAGTAGATATGTAATTAATATTACCGAATAAGACAAACATTACAGAATAAAAGTAAATCTAATTTAGCTCTTTAATATGTGTCTGAACATTTTACAAGATTCACTAGATATAATATAATCAGGAAGATTATTGAACTCTATCATTCCTTTCAAAAACAAAGAATTTGTTGTATTTGACAATTTTACCCTTGGTGCATGAATGTTGTTCCTATTTCGGATGAAATGATTGTGAATCTCACGTTGGACATCAACATATTCAAGAAAATAAGAAGGTGCTTCATTGTGTAATATTTTGTAAATTAATATCATCTTTAGCAAGAAAAGTAGCTTTGTAACTGAGAGCCATTGTAATGTATTCAACATCCTTGAGATAGGAGTACAGCGATTACAGCTTAAAATGATCCTCATGCCCCTATTTTGTAATTTTTGTAGCTGTGTCATTTTATTTAAATTGAATTGGTATAATAAAGTGGCATAAAAGTCAAAATGAGGTAGTAAGATCGACCGATATACTGTGATTCTTGAATTAATAGATAATTGCTTAGCAATTCTTGAGAAAAAGAAATTTTCTTAGTAACATACATGAAGTGTGCGTCCAAAGAAAGTAGATTATCCAACTGAAACCCAAGATACTTGACAGTTGTTACGATTTCAATTTGCTCGTTATTAATCGAAATATCTATATCATTCACATTTATCTGTCTATATTTGTATTTAGTTGACGTAATCATTGACACTGCATCTTGTTCGAGCGACGTAAACAGGAAATAAATTTAATCTAAAATTAGCAAAGCAATCGGGATAATGATCCCAAAAGGTATGACAGAATATACCAATGTTTGTTTGTTGTGAAAGAAACCAAAACTTTCCAGTCGTAAATCGACATGTGCGCCTGTGCGTTGTCCTGGTGGAAAAGCACTTTTTTTCTCCGCCAAAGGCAGTTCATTTTATTTGGAAAATAATTTGGGGCCAGGGGGCCTCCACTCCTTTGTTGCCCCGAGGCCTCCAGATCTCTAAATCCGGCCCTGGGCTGGAGAAAAATCTAAACTTAACAACTTGTTCAAAATGTCATTTCCCTTAGGGAGGCAAAGTTAACTTTACCTCCCTAGAAAGAAAAAGTGCTGTTTTTTAACCTAATTCAGTGGTCGTAAACGTAATTTACTAAGGGAGTAGTAGGAAAATATATTTAACTATCTGCTGCAATTCTGTCGTATTTATTATCTTAATATTATTATCTTCTGCTTGCCAGAAGTTCAAAATGACATTATAAATCTTTAATATAACATAAGCTCAGAGCGAAAGATTAAAAATAAAATTATCACAGATTTGATATATTTCTAAAAATCATTCTACAACCATAAGTAGGTGATATTTCATTAAATTGTCAACATGTCATAGCGTTCTCAATAACTTCTTAAGTAAACATTATATCTAAAATGACATTTGAACTTTCTCACAGAAATTATACCTACTAGATTACAGAGCCCTCAATTAGAAGTAGCTTCTGTGATTAATTCTCTTCTCAGCCATTTAACATTATTAAATACATAAAGGAATTACGTGTATTTAGCTTGTGTTTACTAACTCTGTTAATGATGATTAATGCATGTTCCAATGCATGCTCGCAAACATGTTGATAATTGGTTTAATTTGCCAATTAGATCAAACAATCGAACGGTCGCCGAACTAATTAATCTCAACTGTAAAACGCTATCTGCAAATATATTTCCGATTTTCGTAAAAATACCATTTGTGGTTATTCCTGAATAACATTAGGGGAGTCATGTTGTTAACATCCCTCCCCCACTCACTGACATTATTTGTTTTATGAGAGATGGAAGAAAACGAAAGAATGCGTCGAAGAGCGGAATAGTTACAAGATTCTGAACATGAGAGGGCTGACTTTTGGGGAACCTGGAATTTTCATCGTAAAATTTTAGTAAGTAATATTATTCCAGTAAATTGGAATGTACTTAATTCGTTAATCTGAACACGAGGATTAATTAAATTTAGCCGGTGGTGAATTCGTTATAGAGGGCGCTTCAATATAAAATACTCCGAACTTAGATAATAATGAACTGAGTCCGTGACTTGTGACTCAGTGGGGGATTTTAAGATTGTATACAATGTAACGATGAGCCGAGCGTTGTATTTTTATAATAAATCTGAACTGGAATTGAAATTACTCCAAATTTAATATTCCCAGATAAGTGAATAGGTTCGGAATCCTATCTCACTGCTTGTAACACTTGAACTTGTAACAGTCGGCTGGGTATTATTTCAGGAAGCGTTAATACCTCATCGACGTGTTATATGAATTTGAAAATTTGATTGTTGGAACCTGGTCGGGTATCAGAGATCTTAGTTGATCCGTGTACCCTTAAGGTTCTTTTAAGCTGCCACCACTAGGCGTATATTTCAGCCCACCTAGAAGCTGTTTTTGACTATGAGGCTGTGATCCCTTCCAAGGGACCACCTCGTACAATTACCTATACTTATATCTTTATATCTATTCAAGCGTAAATTCTGAAGATCGTATTCGCTGAGAGGTGATTAGGAATTACCAGTTAAACTCATTAATCAAATTAAATGATCAAATATATATTGAATAAAAGTTAGCAAAATTTGATACATTACACACAGCAAACGAATATATAATTACTACAAAATTTAGAAATGGAAATGATACATGAATTTAATCGTATCACCTAAGTGATCTCCGATAAGCGGCATTTGTATAGAACACTCAAAATAGCCTAGATGGTCGAAAAAAAACATAAATTAACAAAATAAACATTGGCGGGCGGAGCATGGTCTGAAGGTTCAATAACCACATTATATTATATCGTCGATTCAGAGGTTGAAGTCAATATAACAGTTATTCTTTGGCAATCAAAATGCACTTACCCTGTTGGTCTAATAACCCAATTTCCTCTCGAACCCCTTGTAGAAATAACGCACAAAGGATTTAAACACTCGATTTCTACATCGAATTAAATTTGGTATGATAGGAAATTGTCACAAAATGATTTTAAATAAGGGAACAAACACTTTACGCGAGACACGAAAGACGCGAACAAGTCCAGCGCTGCTTTAGCTCCAGGGATGCATAACCCTTGTTGCGCTGAACACAAATTGATGAATTAATTTAATCTCTATAAATTTCTGAAATTTAGTTTGTCTTAATCTTGACAACATGATATTAATTGATTTGATTTAATGCAACAATGGAGCATCCCTGTGGACATAAAGCAAGCTGACTTACCAAACAAGTAGGTAGTTAAGAACTATCAGTAGGTGCAAACTTAGAAAATATGTTCAATTTAGAATCCCGGCATCAAAACACGCCCCTGAGTTATACCAACAGCCAATGGGAATCTGACTAGGCGAAAGAATCGTAAGTGACGGGTCTACTCAAGTCCGCGTGGACTTTTCCTGATTCAGGGAAAAAAGTACCGTTGACCGCATACTTTGCTACGTTTGCAAAGCATGGTTCATGGGTGGCTGGTCATTGATACAGGAAAGAGGGCTAAGATTACCGTCGCTATGTCTGTCTGGTATATCGTGTTCAAGATATGATAATTTATAAAACTTTCAATTTGAATTAAATCAAAATTATTCAAAGGCCTCAAAAACAAAAAAAAGTAATAATCCGTCGGATTATTACAACAATGAGTATCAAATTAATAAGTATGGGTTGCGGCAAATAATACCCAGTCATGGAATATTGTTTTAATTGTGTTATTTCTTTGACAACAGTCAAAAGTAAACCTTGAAAAATCTTGTCTTCCGGATGGTTTCCGCGTCACAATAGCTCGACATGATGCCGACGTTTCGCCAACCATTACAGGTGGCATCTTCAGGGCAGGCTTGAGGCTTGAACTGAAACTGGTTCTACTGGTTTCTGTAGCCGTATTTATTGTAGGAAAAATCCTTCACGCTACATAGTTCACTACCTTTGTTCCGGTGGTTAACTTCGTTCCGGCACCTGACCCTGCCGTTGTGCGATCATGTGCGAAGTGGAATTTTCGAGGATGGGTTTCCAAATGTTGGGAAGGTCATATCCTGAGTCACGGTTCAGATTATTCGGATGTTTTAGGATTTCTATAGCTTCAAGGATTTTTCGCTGATAGAAGTTTGGGGCTCGGACTAGGATTTTAGTATCTTCAAAAAGGATTTGATGATTTGTGTTAAACTTGTGTTCCGCAAGTGCAGATCTACTGGTGTCACGAAGTCTTGTACAGCGCTCATGTTCTTTCACACGAGTAGCTACTGTACGACCTGTTTCACCAATGTAGACTTTACTGCAAGAACAGGGAATACTATAAACACCTTCTAAGTGGAGAGGAGGAAGGGGATCTTTAATAGGTTTGTAAAACTGAGATAATTTTGGAAGTGTGGAAAAAAGGGTAGAAATATTATGTTTTTTGAGGATTTTGGAAATTCGATCTGTTATATTTTGAATACATGGAAGATAAAGCAGGTGGGAGGCTTTCTGGCTCAGGTCGATTTGGAATTTTAGGTGAAGTGTATTTCTTTATGGCTTTTTGGATGTTGTAATGGGAGAAATTGTTTGATAATAAGGCAGATGATAAATGTTTTAATTCTGATTTTAAAGATTGAGGCTGAGATAGGTTGACAGCTCTGTGGACCAGGGTGTTTATGACAGATTGCTTTTGGGCAGGGTGGTGGTGGGAAAGACCATTGAGGTATCTATCGGTATGGGTGGGTTTCCGATACACAGAATGTCCTAAAGTACCGTCAGTCTGTCGACTAACCAATACATCTAGGAACGGGAGTGAACCTTGCGATTCGACTTCCATGGTGAAACGGATATTGGGATGTAATGAATTTAAATGATTGAGAAGGGAACAAGCTTTTCGCCTCCATGTTGCCAAATAACGAAAGTATCGTCGACATATCTAAACCAACATTTCGGCTTGAGAACAGATGAGTCAATGGCATCTTGTTCAAAAGCTTCCATGAAGATATTAACTATGATCGGGGAAAGTGGGGAACCCATGGCAGCTCCCGAGGACTGCTCGTAGAACTTGCCATCGTATAGAAAATATGTGGAGGATAGACAAAAATCAATCAACGGTAGCAAGTCCGTTGAAATGTTTTTGGCAGGTAACAATTGAGAAATTATGGAAAGGGTGTCTGGAATGGGAACATTGGTAAACAGTGATTCGACGTCGAAGCTGACGAGCAAATCGCATGGGTCAACTTTCAACGTTTGAAGTTTTACAACGAAATGAAAGGGATTTAGGATAAAACTATTGGAATCACCTACAAGGGGTTTGAGAATAGATGACAGGTATCGAGAGAGTTTATAAGTAGGAGATCCGATAGTGCTGACAATTGGTCTCAGGGGAACTGAGGGCTTATGAATTTTAGGCAAACCATATAAACGGGGACATTTTGAACAATGGGGGATAAGAAATTTCTTATCTGAATCAGGAAGGGAACGTTCTATAGAGGAGGTGGGATCTTTTGGTAGAAGCTTATAGGAATTAGTTTGCAGGTGTTGCAGGATTTTGTTAACATAATCTGAACGATTCATGACAACAGTGGAGTTTCCTTTATCAGCCCTCAAAATAGCCAAATCAGGATTTGATTTGAGTGAATTGAGAGCTTGAATTAAAGGTTTAGGGCAATTTGATTTAGGAATCTTGGAATGACGAAGAATTTTAGCAGTTTCGAAACGAATTTCATCTGCTGCGAGATGGGGAACTTTATGTAGGGATGCTTCTACAGCAGAAATAATGGATGTCGTAGGAATATTTTTGGGGGAGAAGACAAAATTAGGACCTTTAGATAGAACCGATTGCTCAGCTTCAGTAAGGGTATGTGAAGATAAATTAACCACAGTATTTACAAGAGGGGTTGGTCTTGAAGGTTGGTGCTGAGGGCATTGGGAGGCAAGAAGTTTATTGAATTTTTGAATATGACGTTTGGAATTGAGGGTACGAATTTGATCGGCTTGATCATAGGTAATTCGGTCAAGAACCAACCAATCGGATGTTGAAAGGGTATTTGAAAGTTCAAGGTGGAGGCCAAAGAGGGTTATATTGATGAAATTGATCTCGCGTCTAGTATACTTAATTCGTTCCCGAATCAAAGCTAAACTAACGCGTCTAAATATGTTTTTGGATGAATGTGAATTTATGGGATGGGATATTTTAAGGAAATTGGGAATCAAATTATGATCACGGCAACGACAAAAGGTCAAAGTAAAGTTTTATATCAAAGTAGAAAGATACAGAAATTTGTTAAGTAACGTTATTCGCCTCAAGAACGGGCAGAAATTGTTAAATTGTATTTCCAAAACTTTTCTATTTATCTCAACGCGCTTTTAGGAGAGCGTATCCCAGTCGAAGATCTCCACATGGAGAAACAGTTCGTCGTTCAGCAAACACGTTTTTACAGAATGGCACAGTAAGTGATGTAAAGCATACAGGAAGACCTCGTTTTGGTCGTTCAAACGGCACGGGCTGACGTTCAGGCAGAACCAACAACTTCCACAAGAAGACGTGCGGCGCTATTAGGGTTGTCTGAGAGTACTTTAAGAAGAATTTTGCACTTAGACTTGCGTATGTATCCATACAAAATTCAAACTGTTTCCAAACTATGGCCAATTGATATTGAAAATTTTTAAAACGTTGCAATACGCACAAATCGTTACGAACTTAGTGGAAGCAGAACCCAAGTTTTGGCGATGCAGCAAATTTTTTCCTTTCTGCTCATGTTAACAAGCAAAATTATCGTTTTTCGGAAACAGAAAACCCTCGTTTTATTCAAGAGAACGTGCAGTTTGATCAAAAAGTCATTGTTTGGTGCGCAATATGCTCCGAACGAATCAGTGGATCCTTCTTTTTTGAAGATGCCAGGGACAATGCAGTTACTGTTAATGGAGAACGGTATCGTACAATGATACGCGAATTTCTGCAAGTACAGTTGGAAGAATTTGGCATGGGAAAACTTGTGGTTCTAGCAGGAACACGCTACATGCCACACAGCGCGTCATTTTCCCTGCCAGGCTGCTCTGAAAAAATGGAGATGTTGAGTGGCCGCTTCATTCCCCTGATTTAACGGCACCAGGGTTACTTAGGGATACTTGAAAAATAACGTCTACACTAATCGCTCACAAACGTTAGAACACTTAAAGGCAAATATTCGTGAAGCAATTGAACAAATTCCAGCTGAGAAATTGAGCGATTTCCAGCTGAAATATTGCGCAAAGCTTACACGCTCAAATAGAGTTGGTTATTATTTGCCTTGTCGTGGCGGTCATACACTCGATGTAGTTTCCCATAAATAATTTCATATGTTTTAATAAATAGTTTTCACTTATAATTACACGAGAGCTTTTTTTTGTCGAAGTAAACTTGACATGTATTAATGAGAATTTTGTTGCAATTTAACGAAAAAAACTGCCCCTGAAAAAATTACGAGTCCGCAGGACGAGTAATTTTTTCTGGCAGTTTTTTGAGTTGAATTGCCTAATGGCAACAAAATTTGAATTATTAATGTCAAGCTAGAGTGTAATTCGGTAAGACAATTTAATGAATATGTGAATCAATAAATTAAAAAATAACATGTAAATTAGTTTATTTAATTTAACGGAAAAGTACAATTGTTAAAAACACAATTATTAAAAAAAGCTTGACTTTCAGGACTTTCTTGTCTTTTGTTGATAGTTTGCTGCATGCTAGTATTTTGAGCGGTGGTAGTAACAGTTTCCTGGACGGTAGTATGAATGGAACCAATGATTTTTTTATGATGTTCTTCATTTAACTGAAGGTACGGTTTTAATGACGATGGGTTGCTATGTCCCGTAATTTTCACAAGTTTTTGTTCACCTATACCACTCCTGGACAATTCAGTTACGGCGGCAGCTCGATTAGAATGGTTCGTTATTTTCACCCGCTTGACATCAAGTCCAATATTTTTCGCCGAGGATTTTGTCCATTTAGATATTTCATTTATCCCAATAGGAGAATTCTTATACTAATCCTTTCGAATTTGCCAGAAGGGATTTGGAGTTAAAAAAAATTTTTCACATGTGATATGGTTTCCCCGTCTTCCCATAATTTGTTTAAACAATTGTAGTGGACATACACAATCTTCTTCAGTGTTTGCTACCAACCATTTACTGTCGGCCAACTTCTGATTTCCACCTTGTGCTGTCTTCGAAAACACTGGGTTATATTCAACTCTTCCGGTCTCTCTTCTACGGTTGTCTGTTTCGATTTTAAAATAGAATACCTTACAATTTGCTGCTTCTCCACCTCTCCAAGCCAATTCATAGGCAGCAATATGATAAAATTTTCTTTGAAGGCCTACAGGTTCTTCCTCACTCCAGAATAGTGCCATTTTAAAAATTTTTTTGTTTTGTGAGAGCCTTAGAACTCACCTTCCTTTTTTCTGGGATTGCTTGCAAAATTTTGCGTTTTGTGTCGCGTGCATTTCTCGCTTTCTTAAACTGTATGGCCGTGAACGTATTAAAAATTCTTTTATATTCTTTGAAGTACTTCTCTTGTAACATTTTTGCTGAAGTGTTTCAAATCGTTTTGACTGCACTCTATAGTCTTCTCCATTGTTCTTCTTCATGTTGATTGCCCAGTCACAAAATAGAAGCCAACTCTTCAGTGGAAGTTTCTGCAACGAGTTCATGTTTTTTTTTCAAACAAAACATCGCAAATTGTCGCCAAATTGACGTAGTTGAATTCACAGTATTGCGAGGCACATTATTATTGATGGCTTCTTCAATTTCTCCACTCGAAGACTATTCAAATCGCGACATTTCCACAAATAAGATACTTTTCTGACAACGCAAGTTTGAGAAAAACTGACATAACGTCATCAAAAATTTGTTTACAATGCTGGTTGTCATGCTTTCAAAAGTTAGGTTCGGTTAGGGCAAACTTTTTTCGCTGTCATAATGACAAAACACCGCGACATATGGCATTTTTAGTGCATGAATAAAATTGTCATTAAAAAAATAATTTTTTTTGCGCCTATTTTTTTTTACTTAAAAAAAATTGGCTGGGTATGTTTTGCCGCACCTTTTATATCTGGCATCTGGTAGTCGATTGAGGGAGCTTCATTGAAAATATAGACGAACAACAAGAATAAAATGTACTGGCTATTTTTCTAGTGTGCTAGTCAATTTGATCAGTAAACGCATTAGTGGTAGATCTCTAAAAAATATGTATTCTAGAAAGGTGACTGAAAGATCGTTCTGCTTGAGCTACGGTTACAGGGAGAGTACAAAAAAGTCTTGATGCTATAACTATATTTGGAAACAATTCAAATATCTAATTTCAATTTGTGAATTTCATTTCAAAGATTAACTGGGGTACGTCAGTGTCCTGAAAATTTGCAGAACAGATTCTTTTAAGATGTTTTATTTCTTCTTTGAATTGAGAATTGATATCTGCGTCGTAATGATTTTGAAGACAATTGACCTGCTCATCAATTTCTATTTCTTCTACCTTAAAAATTTCAATAACACACTAAACATGTCAAAATCTTTTTAGCTGCTCCAAATCTTGTGAATATAAACAATAAACAATAATAAACAATAACTTTATTCAGAATTTTTTTGCAAAAACGTATATCTTTACAAAAAATATGATGCATGTATATTCCACCGTACCCCGTGTGTGGGTCTGAATCCTAAACTAACATTATGAGCTAAATTGAATATCTAGTGTTGAATTATTGAAATTATGTTCAAATTACATTCAACTATAGTAAATGTTCGTGAGTCTTGAGATAGTCACAATGATATGCATGTATTTACTAATTATTATCTATATTCATAGATTCTGTCAAAAAGAGAGATATTTTTGTCACTAAATACAATTTTTTTGGATTTTCTATTACCAATTTGTAAAAAATAATAAGTTTCCGCGGCCCGGGCCCCCCATAAGCATGGGCCCCGAAAATTTGTAACGCCTTCAACGCCCTCTCGTCGGGCCTGCAAAACACCTGCCACCGGCACATATGAATTACTAAATACTTTGACTATGACATTCATAACTAATATTATTTAGATATTTCACAGTTGGCAATATATAGCGGGAAAATTAAAATTTGGACCCTCTGTTACGTATATAACTTCTGCTGTATATAATTTGTTTACGATAGCTTTTCTTGAATAACATGTGGATTTCCACTGCCCCAGACGCGATAATTTGGTCATTTGCTGCATTACTCAATACAAGTTTGTTGCTAAAATCAAAATCAATTTCTGTGTCTGTAATGAATTTGACAAGTGTTTTGATGCCAACTGAAAAAATATAAAATTTCCATATTCATACAAACGACGACACACAATTCAAGTTCAATGTGTATCACTTTTCATAATCCATTATCAATACATCAAGATTAAATCGTGATCTATCAAAGAATAATTCTACTTATCTTAGTATTTATTCAAGATAATTTCATAATTGAAAACTTCCATATCAACAGAGTAAAATATGACTTCAGTACCTGAATATACTCCCGTGATATAAAGCGGTTATCAGTAATAGGAAACTAATTAAAATTTATCATTAACTTCCTTTATTAAAAATAGTTAGAAACTGATTTCATATGTTTTATGCATTTCGCCACGATAAGCCACAGTTTGCAATTACCAAATTACGGTAAAAATGAATCCTACAGTTTCTACTACGAAAACAAGTGACTACAAAAAAATTTGACTAACTTGTGATGTGACGAATTCAAAGAATGGTAGGAAGTATTGTGAAATATGGAACAATAGCTGATGGAGAATCCACATCATTAACTCCAGAAGATTCTCCGGCCGAAAAAAAACGTGGTGGTTCTGGATTGAAGAAGAGTTCGATTTATTTCGGAACGTATGTGGTTCTATATTGCGTATTTTTAATGAGTGGTGCTGCGATATTCAGTATTACTGAAGGTCCAGAAGAGTTGGCTATGCAGTTAGAATTAAATTCGGCCATAGAAGACTTTCTGAAAAACAACGTTTGTGTAGAAGGTTTGTATTTCTGTATTATCAGACGTATTACGCATAATTTATGAGAAATCCAGAGTTTACGATACACGACTCCATCAAATCAACTGTTAGGAGATTTAAAGAATGTTTTCTCGTACCGTTGTCACGCATATAGAAAACGTTATTAAGGCCTGTTCACTATGAGGAAATGAGCATCATGTGATATAGTGTTGACAGGTTCACAATGAGTTATTGTAATAAGGTCTAACTATTCTAGATCAATCAGCAACATTGCAAACTAATAGTTCTGGACCGCTGTTTTGCTCTGTCATGGAGCTAATCAGCCGAACGAGTAAGTTTATAATGTTACTGAATGATCATTCGATCGAAGGTATACATAACCGACTAACAGAATGTTAGAGACAAAAATATCTACGAGTAGATATCGCAATAAGAAATCCAACAATATACAACACTGAATGGTAGATTTCTCGAACTTTGCAAAAGTTATGGGGGATATTAGACTTCTGAAGGACCAGATTTTTTGTTGAGGATACCATTCTCGTAGTTAACACAGCATATGACGTAAATGTAGGTAGAATTACAATCCTGAGAACAACGGTTTCTGTAATTCAATTAAAATTAAATTTCACAACGAATATATGCAATGTCAAGTCAATTGCATGAAATTCACTGATTTATCCGGCACGGTACTTATTTAAGGAAATAGAAATTATTTGGTTGCACTAAAATAATAGCTATGATGTAATTTCTTTATTATCGTGAATAGGGTTTAGATAGCACTTCAATTGGATTTTTGGAAAGTTATTAGAATAATTCTCAAGAAAAAATAAGGAATCACGACTAAGGCATCTGAAAAACGGCAGCTATCCCCCCAGTAATAAGTTTGCATGTAAATACATCCTCGTAACTCGAGGTCCTGTCTCTTTGAAGACACGCTTAGCGTGAATATATCATAGAGATGAAGAATAGAGTTCTTGACGGCGATATTTGTTGACCCCATCTAAGTAATTTGAATAGCGGCTATCTCTTTCTATTCGACGGACTTCTCTTTCTACTCGCTTGCGATTTGCCCAGCCCATATGCTCCGTTTTTTGATGACGAACGCATCATAGAGATCTCGATGGTAACGCATTCTGTATAGAATTCTCCAATCATCACGTTTTCTTTCCGCCATTTGTTTATTTTCATTTTCATAACCTAATTGCTTCTGATATATTATTATAAAACTAAAACTGATATATTATTATAAAACTATACTTTCGTAAAATTGTTATAATATGTTGCTTTATGAAAGTATTTTATACTAAAAAAATTTCACACATTAAATAACAAGTGTATTTTAGTAAAAATATATTTGAGAAAATTGTTGATAAAATTGTACAAAATATTTTTTAGACGATAATATAGAACATGACGAATGTCATAGGTATTCAATTATGGAAGATATTGTACATTTTTATGTAGATTGTCATTAGAATCTAATATAAATGATGATACTGATAAAAATCGGTGTGTAATCAATAAATTTTTAATCAATGAAACACAAATAAAAAAATTATTTCACCTTTTGTTTTTTACTATTCACCGATAATGTGTTTAAATAACGCGCTAAGAAACTAGGCGGAGCATACAAGAAAGAGAGCTCCGAGAATTAGAAAGAGATAGCCTGTCTTCAAAATTCTTAGATGGGGTCTTTTTCTAAAGCATTGCGCTTATGGGAATCAAGAACTCTATTATTTATCTCTATGGAATATACAGACAGAGGAGGCCTCTTGTCAAATCATACTGGCACAAAGTTCAAGTTACTCTTTCTCAAGAATAGAATAGAATTTACGAGATAATCATCTGTTTTTCATTGTTTTGGATAAAACTACTTATTTGCCATTATCGAGTAGATTTACAACGTCGATAGTAATTTTCAAGATTGATTATTTGAATTGATTTTTTTCCCTTCGTGTACTTAGTATATAGTATGAGGAAAGTGTCGGCAAAAAACAATTTTACCGACTTTACGCAGATATATCAGTTTTGACTATTTCTGAATCGATGTAACTATTTTCAAGATGATGTTTGTGTGTGCATGCGAATGAACGACATTTTTCAGAATTATATTCAAATATTATTCATTGTGTTTTGTAATGCGTTTGCAATGTTTTTTCCACGCAAGAAATGATGTTTAATCAAGACGCGAAATTCACTTTTTTCAATGTTTACAAAAATCTCGATGGGTGTCAAAACCGAACTGAATGACACATGACTCTGAAAATTCTAATGCGTTCTAGTTAAAGCAGAGAAATGTTAAGATAGAGTGCGCGAGCGACTATTTACGTGACCGGGTTTAAGATATATAATCCGTATGGTGGGGGAATTTTACGTAGATACTTATAGTTGCATAAAACACAAAATATTGTTGATTTATAAAACCCAGAGAAGATAAAACCACTGAATATAACGAGTCGCGCGAGTGTGGGGTGAAATTTAGTGAGAAGCAGAGAGAAACATCTCTCTGGTAAGAAGCAAGAGATTTTCGATTGTGGCGCCATCTGCTTTATTTTTCAGGGACTTTCCACCTTGCCCTCGTAACATTGAAATTGGGTATTTGTTTCCACCAAAGACGATGTTTTACTGGTATTACCACTTATACAATTTATATAATTTGTGAAAAACATGTAAAATTTCATACACCGCACAAAAATACAAAATTCTTTTAGCATCGTGTTCAGGATGGCAGCACATTTATCACTCTTAGATGCAAAAGTTTTGTTTGGCATTGCCAAATACTAAAGTCCGGTTTTGTCAGCATTAAAAATATCTTTAGCTTCATAATCCTTGATAATTGATGCCAATTTAATTTTTCAATCTTCATTACTTACTCCGTTCACGTCAGAGGTCGTGTCTCTTGCAGAACCAATTCAGCAATGAAATATCATTTTCAATTTACAAATGGAATGTATTTGATTACAAATGGAATATCTCGGGCTCTTTTAATACAAAGTTTCTGAAATTTGGTATCAGGTTTTTTTTTTGGTCCGCTGAACCCGAATCTGAAATCGGAAATTGGAAAATCCGGCCCGTTAGCTGGAAAACCCGGACATTTACCAAATCTTAGCAACAAACAAAATTTTTTCTCGGACTGTGGTATTGAAATAATAAGATGCCGTGATGTGTCTCGGTACAATTTTCACTAAGAGAAGGAAAATTCTGGAAAATTGGTGGAAAATTTAGTCGTTTTCCTTCATATTCCTGTCTCGGTCCTCGTCCAACGTGCCAAATCATATGTTTTTGTGGTCGCTGACTATTATTTTATGGTTATAAAATCAAAAGCAGCTTTAGTTTTCTGGAAAACTCCAAAAATGAAAATTTGACATATTTACACGACAGTCTTCAATTATTGACAATTATTATGATAAATAATTTCAAGTATCTCTTATTACGATACGTACAGCACCTCTTTAAAAGCAGGTAAAAAAGGAGCAGATGTTTTGAAGCATCAATGATGATGCGGTGTACGTGTAACATAGGGACTCTATACACAAGATCCCTATGACGTGGACACGTAAACGCGTAAGGAGAACACAGCAGCTGTCTTTGATTGTCGAGAGAAATGAAACTGGCTTGCTGGCAACAGTATCTAGGATACGGCTGTAAGATCACGTCCTTTTTTCTATTTGAATTTACAAAACACGTTCCTCCTATTTTTTTCTGACTAACGATGTGTAGGCCATCCTGAACACGATGCAAAAAGGATTTTGCATTTTCGTGCGGTCTATAAAATTTTAGTAATGACCCCTATTTTGTCACACTTTTGACTGGACTAATAATCCCACTCGTCCTACGAACTCGTGTAGTTACCAAGCAATTTGATCCTGTTGATTTCTGACAGAATTACTATCTTACGAGCACTGATAGTATTACCCCCGATAATTAATAATTAATTTCACGATAATCATAGCCGGAACACTCATGTGTGATGCATTTACTGTCACAAAATTAATAAATAGTTATCAGAGACGGAAATGCCTTGCGTATTATTCTGCATTTCTAAACTAAATGCAATACCCCAAGCTGAAAATCAATTGTGGTTTTCACGAATGTCTATTAAAAAGATAGTTAACCGCTAAACGTAGCATGGTTCTAACAAAATGCATTTTCAACAACACAATGCTATGAATAAAAGTTTTGTGATTACACAGTAGATGAATGTGTAAACGTTAACATATGTTTATCTAATCATCTTTGGCTAGTTTTCATTGAAATCAATTTTAAAGCAATTAATATGGTATAATCGATGATTTGTTGTTGTAATCCTAAATATAGCGATGCTGAATACCTATCGCAATGATGAAATTACTTTATTTTTCTTTACGGAACGTTCGTTATGTTACTGCTTCATCAAAATTTAACGTCAATCAATATAAGCATCAAATTCTGCATATTCCGATTTTCTTTTGAAGGCGGCTGGATTTCGAAACAACACCTGGGAAATTTAGCGTCCTCATTGAAACGTTTTCACTTGGTTGCACCCAATTACTTCCTTTTACGACATCATATTGAATTTATACAGGCTTATTTCTATAACAACCGTCTTCTTGGATATATTTTATTCCATTATTATCCGCATTGATGTTTTCGCATTTACATAATGTGATACGAACAGTTGTGTTCTAGGTTGTTATATGTACAGGGTGAGCGAAACTCGATGTCTCAGCTCTATTATAAATTATAAGAAAAGGAAAAGGAATGAAGAAAATCTGAAAAGAAATTCTTAAATGGGATTGAGTAAGGTCCATTTTAAGCCAAATTTACATATTCGGAAACTGAAGTAATGACGTCATCGGAATATTTTTGCCCGAAACAAACCTACCTTTTGGCATATTTGGAAAAAAAGCAAATTTTGCTAAAAGGGTAATTCGGACAATACTGTTGCCACTGCTTTGCAGTACTTTGAAGACCATCCAAGGAACTCGTTTCAGAAAGCCTGTCCTGTGTTAAATTTAAAACTTAGTTCGGTACGGAAACATTTTGAAAGAAAATGGTTATCATGATTATAAACTTCCCAACATAGAACACTTGTCAAATCAAGATAAACAACAAAGAATTATGTTGCCCAAGTGATGGAAAACTTAGAGATCAATGACAATCGGTATGTTCAGCATGTGTTTTAGATGGACGAAAGCTGTATTGTCAAAATTAATGTTTCAATTTTGATTACTCGTGTTTTGTTAGTTGCGGATTTTTAATTAAAATTAATGTATAAGAACGCATTGTGCTTGAGGCAATCAGTTTTAAGTCTTCTGATGGTCATGAGACCAGAACGTACTATTATTATTATTTTTGGTTCGAGATATTGAGTTTCATTGTATAATATGAGGGAGTTACTACTCACATTGTTCCCCCTATTCTCTGAGAATTTTGTATTTCCCTCTTTTTGCAATTACACCATAATAAAGGATTTCCCATTAGTTTGTCTGTAATTATTCCTTTAATCATCTAGTTACTTCCTATATTTTCTAACTCGTTCTTCAAATCTCTCACAAATACACACGAGTGTAACTTTCTTATATTACCATCGAATTCTAAATTTGATTCATTACCCATTGTCCTATATATACTACTTGCACTCTCTCCTTTTAAGCTACTGCATATAGCTTTTATCGCGGGCTTTGAGCGCGGCGACCAAATCAAGAAAAAAAAAACCAATACCGTAACGAAAATCTACAAAAACAAAAAACAAATACCGTAACGAAATATCCTAAGACCCACCACTCCGCCTACCATGTAGCTCGGCCGAGCTTAAAATTGTCGAAATGTTGACTTTGAACCTTTTAAAAGGTCGTGATAGCCCCAAAGTGGGTCGAAAACTGTTTTGAATTGGTTAATTTTCGATAAATCGAATGACGTTCACGTGAAAAGCGCGTAGCTCGCGAGTTAGAAATGTGCAAATTTACGGTACATAGAACGTCTTAACGAGGACTTTTCGCATGCGGTTTTCGCTCCATGTCGTTAGTTTATGAACAGGGCCAACTAAGTAGCATAGTCTCGGGCCCCAAAATGTCGATTAAATAGGAAAATTCAATCAAAACAGTTTGAGGTATTCTCAGCTGTCACCTACTAGCATCTGACATGCGACGTACGAAAGGGAATTTTTTAGCTACTTAAATATACCGAAAGCAAGTAAAATACTTTATTACAACTGGCGCCGGCCGCACGGGGTTCGAAACGGCCCTAAATTAACAAAATAGAGGTAAAATGTATAAACTCTAACTTACGCGCAGCGAGCTCCTCGAGGATATGTCAAAATTATTACGTTCGTAGCTAATTACATAAGACGTCTGGCGTTCATGCAATTGTGTTCTTATACATTTCGAACCTTCTAATTTCGATAGGCCACGTGAAAATCCCGGAGCCGGAAGCGCTATCGAGATCTGAACGTTAGAACTTTCGTATAAAATTGTGTTTACAAGTCAACTGACACTTGTCACCATAGACAACTCTACTACCGGTAGTAGAGTTATATATGCTTGTCACAGAATACTCTTCATAGAGATCAAGATGATACTCTTTTTTACTCATAATTCGTGAAGATTTTGAAGGGGTAGTAGATGTTTTTCTGCCCAAATTTCTCCAGTGGCGTTTACCGCGGTAGTCCCCGAGTGCCACACGTTTCATTTTTTCATATTTCCGATCCTTCTGATTATCTCTTCCTGTTCGCTTATCATCTTATCATCTGATAAGAGCTTACTGAGAGCAAATCATCTTATCTCGCTCTCAGATCATTCACATCCTCTCCGACATTCTCTACGATAGTTTTAGCCATATCATCAGCAATCGTTACTATTTCTTGCCCTATATCGTTTAATTTTCTACCGACGAAAACATTGTATCCATGCATTTCCTCATTTATTCTTCTACATGTTCTCTGATTACAACCTTTTCTACTTCAATGATTTGTTTTATCTCTGCATACTTTTCCAGACAACTTTCATTCACTTTTGTCAATTCTTTCCTCATCTCTGTCATACATTCTGTTAATTTTTGTATCCAAAGTGTCATTCATATTCATATGATTTTCATTTATACTTCTACTATTATCCTCTAATTCACTCATCAACATCTCAAACATTCTTTTCATTTGTACTGAACTTACATCTTTTTTTTTTAACTGTGATGACACAAGAGAAAAACCTAAAACGTTCGAAGAACATCATGTGAGTCAGCAGTGGACTGTTGGAAAAGGAGATAAGCATTGGAATTTTTCTTGAAAGTTTGGAGGTTATAGGTATAGGGAAAAACCTCACTAGGTGAATATTTCCACAACTTCAGTGTTCGATAGAAAAATGAAGTCTGGTAGGAAGAAGTTCTGCAGGTCTCGAGCTTGACAATGAAGGGGTGACTGGTTTGAGCTCGTCTAGTCCGCCTATCTTGAATGCTTTCTAGGTTATGAGGATCGTCCCATGAGAGGGTGCTGTTGGTGGTGATTCCGTGGACTTGTCCGCCGCCGATTTGATTGATCGACGTAAATAATACATGGTCGAAGTTTCATGATGGTTATTTGAAGGATATGGCAATCCATACCTACAGACAGAGTTTCACTTTTATATGTATTGATTTCCTAGAACAAACAAAAATATAATTCTTTTTAGAACTTATCCCAATTGTCTTTGTTAGTATTCATTCGAGGCAACCCTGGACATACTAGTACTTCACGTAGACAAACTTTTATTTACATAACCATTATGTTACGAAATAGAATCTATTCAAATCCCTTTATCAGCATGGATATGGCAGACTTCATAGGAATAGTCGTACCAGTACTGTTGTTTCTACTCTCGTTCCCTCTACACTCTCCCTGTAGTTCCGGTGTACCTTCCCTATCACCCTGATGATCTTTCCTCGTATTACTTCTTGTTTCCATTTTCTACTAATTCACTTTTTTTACGTGGTTCAAAATTCGAAATCATTTTCCTCTTCTACTTCGATTTTTGAAGGCCTTCACGTCGGATGACAATTAATATCATTATTGCACTTCAACTAGAACAGAATCATAGGGGGTAATTAAATAATAAATCATTTTAGTTCATTAATAGAGTAATAAGCTAGTCAGAAAACTAAAACAAAACAAAGTGCAAACAATATAAACATTTATTAAAACCAGTAATATAAAAATACATTCAATTTAACTATTTCACAATCAACATTTTTACAATAATTGTCACATAAAACAAAAGTTTTTGTTAATAATTTATTAACCAACGTTTAGACACTTGAAAAACTAGATAATTTAATTAAATAAAATATTCTTAATTAAAACTCCCAAAATAATGAATTTACTAAATTTTCATGGTTTTTCAATATTTATTCATTAAGAATTAAATTTAAAATTATTTTGCAGGGACTTATTATTAATTTTTTTCTTATTAATTGAATGAATAAAAAGTTTAAATAGATTCATTATTTATTATTAAAATATGAAAAATCATTTTAAAAACTTCTTGATTTAAATTTAAGAGAAATATTTTTATATTTATTATTTTTAAGAAAAAATTAATTTGATTATATTTTGTTAGTATTGAAAAGAATTTTGAGAAATATGTATTACTTTAATAAATGAAGTTTTGTTAATGCAAGAAATTGTCTTTTTCAACATTTTTTTTTTAATTTTCAATCTGCTTTTTTGTAATAAATTCTATGTTTAAAATTTATTGAAAATTTTATTTCAATTTTTCCTCCTATATTTACTAACATAATTTAAATGTTATAGACGAAAATAGAAAACATATATATGTTAGTGTGACCTATTTTCCGACAATTTATATGAATATAATTCAATTAAATGTATTCTTAAAACATTCTGAAATCAGACTGCTCCTGCATACTATATTATTTTCTGAACTTGAAAGGATGAAGTCACCGAAGGCTATGCTTGAAGTAATTACGTTTTGTTCATAAAAAATTTAGATATCTATAAATACTGTGATCATTTCTGTGTTACATCGATGTTGTTAGTCACGTAATCTGCGTATATACATACAGAATATGTTTCAATACTGATAGATAGATAATCAATTTATTTCCATATTCCAGAGTTAGTGAGCAACGAAATTAAAATAAGAGTACGGATCGGCGTGGGCTTCTCGTACTACTGCATTGTAACTATGATCGGGAGCGTTATTAAATTAGCCTATTTATTGTAGCGACTTGATTGATTTTATTTTAATAGGTTTTTCCCATGAACGTTAGATTAATACTTGAAATTTTTAATATGTTGGAATATTGGAAGACTTCCTTCGCGAATTTAATTTCACTTAGTTAAATTGTTATTGCAAGGCAAACGGAACCATGCTGTCAGATTCGATCAACACATAATACAAAGCAAATATACTGGACGTAATTTGATATAATAAATCAAACTGGCGAAGTTAACGCATTGATTAAGTTAACGTAAGCGGAAGTTATTTGAAATAACCGGCTTTCTGGAAAGCCTAAACTCGTTTTATGGATACCATGTGGCGTTGCGAACGCTACATGGCTACAATATTGGACGTTGCTCAGTGCTTTAGATGATCCAGAATGCAGAAAATATAAATATGTTGTTGAATTCCTGTAACGAAATGTTGAAAATCAACAACGAAAATCAGTAAGTCACTTGTGAATCATTCCAATCAATGGTGATTAGTCCCCATAATGCTTAACAAGTGATGCTTTGATTTGCGTAGTTTTTTCCAGGCGAGAAATAATGTTAATATAATAAAGACGCGAAATTCACTTTTTTCCATGTTTACAAAAATGTTGTTGCTTGCTTCCGATGGGTGTCAAAACAGAACTGAATGACGTATCAGTCTGAAAATTTGTATGCGTTCTAGTTAAATATGGCACATCATAAATGTCACATGAAATTTTCGATTGTGGCGCCATCTGTTTTATTTTTCAGGGACTTTGAAAATAGTAGCATTTATATTCCTGCTTACCTATTTGATTTCACGTTGTTAAAGTGCATACCATAGCTTTTTCGTATTCTATTAGTCGAAAACAAAACTAAAACGACCTAATAAGTGAGATTTCAAACCCACAAATCATCCCCCGAATCTTGCAAAGATAAAAACTACATAATAGCTATATAGGGTTCATCTATTAACTAAACATAAAGCAAAGAGGCCTATTTAAAAAAGTATTGGTTAATTGTTGACATATTATAGTTAAAAATATCAAGAGAGGTGAACGGGTGATATTATTAACATTTGAAAAGATTGTAGAGAATGGCGAGAACTTAATAGATCAGTGTTTTCTCTTGGTGAGTGAAAAACTAAACTAGATCGGATCGGGTGTTCTTGAGAGGAATATCAATGTCAATCTGAGTCAATAGATCAGCGTAGACGAAGAGGTCGTGTAAAAATTTAAACAAAAAGATGACAGAAATATTTTCTTCTAGATTTACAAAACCGAAACGTGACATATATATTGTATTTCTTCGATGTTATCTACATGTATCTAATCATTTAGGAACCAGATAACAGCTCAACTTTAATGCTCACTAATGTTGTGAATAACCTAGTTAAAGTATCAATGCAATGTTATGCTACTGTTTATTTTTAGACACCATGACTCAATTTAAGTAAGTATCCTCTTGTAGTAGGACACAATCATCGGCGTTCTTCAGATACTGGATTGCAAATCATTATTTATATCACCAATGAAACAGTTTGAAAATAATGGCCCCAATAAAGGGCCTTGAAGAACTACAGATGACGCGTGAAAAAGATGTGGTTCATGATTAATAATGTTAGTTAAATGATCATATAAGCACTTGCTGTCAACTTTACCATCATAATTACGTTTAGCGACCTTAAAACATCGCTGTATCAATATTCATTCAATTGCGCCCCATTATAACTAGCTAAGATATTCCATTATATGTGGATTTTTTAATCATTACAACCAGTACTTTGTGGCGAGTGCGTAAAACTGTGAAGACGATTGCGTCGTTCCTATTGGTCGTATTTTGATTTAAAATTTTGCAAATGGCTAAAGTGGTACAAAATAGGAACTGTATTGTTTTTGGAAGCGGTAGCAATGTTTCAAGTGGTATTTATGACATTCATCTTCAGTTTTTCAAATGGAATTGTAGTATTTCATTCAGTCATAATGAAAACAGTGTTTATCTGGTTATAATCAACATTTTAAAATTTAACGTTTTGTGACGTCGTCCTGATGTGCTAACAAAAGTGAGGGAAGTCAGTGATCACAGCTGTTTTATGGATCCCAAAAGGAACCGATTCCACCAAGTTTTCACCGCTTAGAAATTCCGAATAAAAATCGAGAGATGGATGGTTAATTTTTATTTTTGTTTTGAATGGATCTACATGAAACTAGTTGATTTTACGGGCTACGCCCCGCTGACGTATAGTTGTTTTTATGTGCTACGCCTTTGTAAGGGTTTCGTCGGATGGTGCGTGGTAACCTTTATGTGAGGCGTATGGGCACCTTTAGGTTGTCACGATGACAGAAGTCAACTTGACAGTTGTAGGTTATATAGAGATGGGTACGCGTTTATAGAAACTTTTACTATTAGCACGTGTCACAAGTTATTCTATGGTTTGGATCGTATGTCACTTTGACATTCATAGGTTAGATAGATTGAGAGTGGTAGATATTCATAGAAGAGTATAAAATTGGAATGGAGTCAAATCTTAGTCGAAGGTATAGTTCTAGAGTACTCCTTGAATTTGTGACGTACGTCACTTGGCCAATTCTAGGTTATATAATTCAATCATTGAAACTTCAAGTATTGCAAAAGAAAATGCTCATAAAATATAGTCGCTCTACAACTACATGGCTTCTGAAATACTATACAACAAATTAAAATATTGCAACCCCACTTTTTCAAAATTAAAATGTCTTTGAATCATTGATATTGTAAAATACAAATTTAATTAATTCATTGACGGAAGTACATTCTGATATTAACTTGTTTAAAAATCTTTGGCACTTTAAGAAAGAATCTACATATAGTTACTATAACAGTTACTTACTTATACGGATGTTAATCAAGTATCATTTTCATTACTTATTTGAATGAAAAGCAACTCTATTTTTCCAAAAGTACCTACCTATTTTAACTAAACAGAGGAAGGTACCCTATAGAAAACCGTTTATTTATCCAAAATTAACCATTTCAAAACAGTTTTTGACCCGGTTTGTGGCTTGTAGTACATTCTTCGAAATTTATATAAGGGGTTTTGTAGGGTAAATTATCCACGTACATTTTAAGGAACTTATGATACACTCTTCGAAATTCATAAAAGGATTGTGTAGAGTGAATTATTGCCCGACAAAATCAGGTAATATATAAGTCTTATAGAGCTTCTTTTGGAGCATATATTCGTTAGAAAAAAATCCCATTCACGTACAATTTAAGGAACTTATGATTTATTCTTTGAAATTTATAAAAGGGGTTGTGTAGGGTGAATTATTGACCGACAGAATCAGGTGGTATCTAGCAAATAGCTACACTGCAAATAATCGAGGGAGAACCTCCACCCCTTCTTGGTTGAATATAAGAATAGAATAAGAATAAATTTACAATAAGAGAAATAATTGCATTAAGTGTAGTATTTTATGTGACATCTGTAAAATAAAAGAAAAATTGGAATCCCATGTAAATTCTCATTGGAATTTGTTTTATGGAAATAGAGTTGTAAAAAGTTAGGATAAGTACGATTAATTAGTATTTAGCAATATAACAACCAGAAATAAACAAAACGTATACATATACATACATAAATACATAGATAATTAAATAAGTAGGTAAATAAGTAGACCAATTATTAAGGATCAGAACAAAAATTCAAGAAACGTATAAGAATTTTTTTTAAAGAATTAAGAGAGGGAATGAGTGGTTTATTAGTGATTTAGTTCAACATATAGGTTATGATTAAGTAAAAGAGTCTAACACCAATAACAATAATAATTGGATTCTAGCAAAACTATTAAGCAGAATTAATATAATGTAAAACGGTATTTATTTAAATGAAATTCTTGAAGTACTCTCTTCCTTTCTGTAAGATATGTTTTTTTATTTTATTTTTAAAGGCCTTAGTAGGTCCGTTGACATTTTTTAACTCTGCTGGTAGTTGATTCCAAAGTCTTGGCCCTAAATATGTAAATGTACTTTGCATTATCGTTTTATGACCTCTTGGGGTTTGTATGTTAATGGATGTGGTAGATCTAGTATTATAACTGACGTTCAATGGTATTTTCAATGCTTCATTATTTTTAAGATCAGCTCCTCAGTTGAAAACATTCTAGTTTTATTGTAGATTATTTTTAATATCCTTTTTTGCATTTTCTCTAATTTATCATGTTATACTTTCCCCATTGCTCCCCAAGCAATTATGCCGTAGCTAAGAATGTTCTCGACAAAAGAGTGATACAGAATTTTTAGTTGCTGCACACTAAGTATGTTCTTTAAATGACACATTCTGTAAACAATGCCTCTTAATTTTTTTATCATTTCTTGGGCATGTATATCCCATTTTAGGAATTTATCTATTGTGACTCCTAAATATTTTAATGAAGGGACAATTTCTAAGCAGGAATCGTTACCTGTTTTTAATTCCTTGAATTCAGGTTGCCCCCTCACATAAGAAGAGAACGTAAGTACTTTTGTTAGATATTTTATCTTCACCTGTACACTTATTTTTGTTACTTGAATTGATAATAGACACGACCTCATTTGGAGTTGTACTGTACAAGAACATTGATCTAGGACTCCTATTTTCATTAGTGTGAGTGTCAGTTTCATGCCTTCGTATTTTTTTTGCATAAGTTTTACCTATGTTAGCAAAGCGTTTATTGAAAGCATTTGAAATATCAATTGGAGTTTTTACAATCTCATCACTTTCAAGCTTCAATTCCTTGATTTCCGATTTATTTTTGATCTTTTTGTTCTCAAATTTATTAATTGTTTCCCATAATGCTTTATTAGACCCTACGTTATCCATAATTTTGTATTTGAAATGATTATACTTAGTTTTATGAATGAGGCCATTGAGTTCATTCCTGTATATTTTATAACAATTATTAATAGTCTCATTATTTGGATATTTTAGATATTGCTGGTAGAGCCAATTTCTAGTTTTTATAGACTTCAAAATGCCTGCTGTGATCCACTCTTTTCTTTTTATGTTTTTATTATAAATGATTTCAATATTAAGAGCCTTATAAACTGTGTCCCAATTTTCATCCTCCAATGATTTCCTTAATTTATCCTCGTCTATTTTTGTCACCAATAAGTCATTTTTTACACCTTTAATATGATTTATATTTAATGCTAGTAAAGTGGAATAGTGATCTGTTATGGTTGTCTTTATGATAGCAGCAGTAAATTCTGTATAAAGTTTATTTTTCATTTAAATATGATCAATACAAGATTTGCTTGTATTGCTTTCCCTCTTTTCTCAGACAATGTCCTATGCTGCTTTGTAATTGTACCCCCTAATTCTCAACATTCTAACAAATAGGTACACACAATTACCTCTCCTTGTAAGAAAAAAAATTGTAATACCTACCTTATGAATATCAAGCTAATTAATTTTCAGCATTGCCATGCTAAATGCAATACAATTTTGTATGTTAATCTCTCAAGCTGCTTTTTCAATTATTTTCAATGCTATTTGCAGTATCTGTGAAGTTACTTTATAAAAAAAACATTAATCGTACCATAAAATTTCTTATGAATATTGTGCTAGTATTTTCTTAACATGCTACCTACAATTGACTTCTATTTGTAGATAGCTCAAGCAGCCTTTCACTTTATTTTCAGTCCAAATTACAGTCTCTGAGGAATGAGAAGAAGCTATTTTATAAAAAAATCTATTAGCCGTTGAGGAAGCCTAAGCATTTTGACTGTCTGAAGCAGAATGACATTCTCTTTTGAGCTACCATAAGGATACACCTTCTCAGTCAGTATGCCATTCGAAAAGATTTCTCAAACATATCGGTAGCAGAACCATTGTAAAAACCAATTCCCAGTATTAAAACTGTACGATCTACCCTTTTTGTTATAAATACAAAGATACAGAATTTATTCATATTAGTAACTTGCAAAATGCAATTGTGTTTTGTTTGTACCTACATGTCTCAAGCAAGTTTGTACATATCTATTTTTATTGCTAGATAGTCTCAGAGAAAGTTATGTTATAAAAAATCTACTACCCGTTTTCAGCTTTGAATCTGATATACTTATGCCAGGAATAATGAAGAAAAAGGGTGCATTTCATTATTAAGTTTTCCTCCTACCTTTATTCTTTTCATATATACATTTGCAAAGCTCAATTTAAAGTATTGAAACTGTACCATCTATCCTTTGAATGTATCTCCGTCATATGTCTTAATATTGTATAACATCCATAAAGTGATGTATACTTTGTTGAAAGTATACCTTGTGGTAGCAGATTAATTGTTTAACACTTTTATAATTATTTTCATGCATGTAACATCTGTTTTGGTGAAATTTTTCCACCAACTGACATATGTATAAAATGATACATCATGTAAATTGAACATTAAGAATGCTTTCCTTTCCAACAACATATGAAATACTCTTGAATACATCTTTTTCTTACTTTATTCAATATCATTTACCCATATTTAGCATCGCATACTTGGTAAAATGTAAGACATAACCTTGTGTCTACGTTGAACATGTGAAATCACTATTTGTATTCCTAAAAACATAATACACGATACAAATGTCTATAGAAATATCTTTATTGTATATACAGTAACATTATTCGAGTACATTGAAAGTCCTGTACCATCAATTTGAACTAATTCTGAGTGAAACCAATGTTCGTGCTGCTACGTTACTTGAAAATTGCTACTTTTACTGTAGAATATGACAGATATCTTGATGTATTCCTTGAAAATGTATTGAACTCATTTCCTACATGATGTCCATACCTTTCTAAATTCTTTCAATACCTATGTACTTTAATTTCTGCAAGAATATATCTGTAGGTTCCAAACGTTAATAAAATTCATATATGCAAATCTGAAATAAAGTATGATGAATATCATTGTTAGACATTGTTTAAACTTACCTTTAGAACTTTTTTTAATAGATGGGGCCCCTTTGTTGTATCATATTCAAGTACTTTTGAATGGAAACATGATGTTCACAACTTACGCTTGCCAGAGGTTAAATACATGAGAGGAGGTTATCTGTGAGACCATAGAGGTTCGCTAGAACATTTTGCGACGATAGAAATAGTTTCAGTAGCCCCACATAAACTATAGATGTGGAAATGTACCTTCGTCCATGGACCATTTTGGAAATTTCTGAGCAGTATATAGCTATTTAAGATCTCTTGACATTATTTCTACATCGTTTTATTATACATACACCTCCGAAATCAGTCGCTTTCGTAAATTATCAGGTAATTCTTACATAGGTTACCTTCAAACGACGTCGAATCTTTATCAATTTATTTGACCTATTTAGAGGCATTTTTGGGTTAAAAGTTTGACTATAATAATTTTTTTGCATTATCGATGACGATCTTTCGAATGGTGAATTTTAATTGAAGGTACAGGCTCTAGTTTTCGATTTGAGAATATTTTATTATTATTATTACAATATGGCCGACAAAAAGTGGTATTACATCGATTTGAATAAAAATATCCCCAACTCTTGTGTCAGATTAATTAATTTGACGTTTCTAAGAATGCGAAATTTCGCAATTTTATACGAAAGTTTAAACATTCAGATCTCGATAGCGCTTCTGGCTCCGGGATTTTCACTCGGCCTATCGAAATTAGAAGGTTCGAATTGTATAAAAACACAATTGCATGAAGGCCAAACCTCCTATGTAATAAGCTACGAACGAAATGATTTTGACATATCCCTCGAGGAGCTCGCTACGCGTCAGTTAGAGTTTATACATTTTACCTCGATCTTGTTAATTTGGGGCCGTTTAGTGGCCCGTGCGGCCGGCGCCAGTCGTAATGAAGTCTTTTTTGCTATGGGCCGCTAGCTTTTACTCGCTTCGGTTATATTTTAGTAGCTAGAAAATTCCCTTTGGTACGTTGCACGTTAGACGTGCATAGGTGAGACCTGAGAGTACCTGTTTCTATTTTAATTAAATTTTCGTATTTAAACGGAATTTTTGGAAAAAAGAAGGGTTTTCGGGTGCGTATCCCGACTAAATCTAACTACATGGAGCGAAAACGGTACGCGAAAAGCCCTCGCAAAGAATTCCTATGTTCCTAACTTTTGCACTCTTCCAACTCGCGTGCTACGGCCTTCTCACGTGAACGTCATTCGATTTATCGAAAATTGACTATTTTAAAACAGTTTTTGACCCGGTTTGGGGCTATCGCGACCTTTTAAAAGGTTCAAAGTTTACATTTCGACCATTTTCCGGGCTCGAACCCGTCGCCAATTTTAGCTTGTCGGGTTCAAAAATGTACGTCGATATGGTCGAAAATCGCATATTTTTAGTGAGTTTTCTAGGAACTTAGGTACCAACTCAATAAGGCCAGTATTATTGTTGACTAGTTGATTTTACGGGCTACGCCCCGCTGTTAACAGTTTTTTATGTGCAACGCCTTTTCGAGGGTTTAGTCGGATAGTGCGTGGTAACCTTTTGGTGAGGCGTATGGGCACCTTTAGGTTGTCACTGTGACAGACGTCGCTCTGGCAGTTGTAGGTTATATAGAGATGGGTACGCGTTTATAGAAAATTTTACTATTAGCACGTGTCACAAGTTATTCTATGGTTTGGATCGTATGTCACTTTGACATTCATAGGTTAGATAGATTGAGAGTGGTAGATATTCATAGAAGAGTATAAAATTGGAATGGAGTCAAATGTTAGTCGAAGGTATAGTTCTAGAGTACTCTTTGGAATTTGTGACGTACGTCACTTGGCCAATTCTAGGTTATATAATTCAATCATTGAAACTTCAAGTATTGCAAAAGAAAATGCTCATAAAATATAGTCGCTCTACAACTACATGGCTCCTCAAATACTATACAACAAATTAAAATATTGCAACTGTACTTTTCAAAATTAAAATGTCTTTGAATCATCGATATTGTAGAATACAAATTTAAAGCAACTCTATTTCTTCAAAAGTAGCCACCTATTTACAGTAAACAGAGGAAGATACACTATTGAAAACCGTTTATTTTCTCTGTACGCAGAAAAATTACATTCCATTTGGAACAACTTGGCTCCTAGAATACTTTGCAACAAATTAAAATATTTGCAACTTTACTTTGAAATTAAATGTCTTTGAATCATTCATCTTCCTTTAGAGAATGCAACTTTTCAAATGTAAGGAGTCTTGTACCTGAAGTGTTCTTACCACTACAGTAATAACAATACCTTAGTTTTTATTTTGTTGAATGATTCCTTGTTCTCTTAATTATTAACTATTGTTCCCTGTTATTTACTCATTTTTGTTCTTGGAATGTTGTTGATATAATAATTAAATCAATAATTTTCTATGTACCTAAAGCGATAGTACAGTGGCTCACTAAATTAATAAACATAAAACACGGTCGTACATACAGGTCCGGAAACTCTATGGTTGACATGAGTCGCTTACGCGTCGTCAAACTCGTAGTCCCTCGCTCAGTCACCAGCTGGCGCTTGGATCACGAAGTGGTAAAACGATTTTGAAAACGCAGATATGCCTTGTGTTTACAAGTTAACTTACAGTTTTCAGAAAATACTCCTATGTGGCGTCTTTTGGTACCACGCGAAAGTCATAAAACAATAGATCAGATGTGAAGAATATTAAATTAAAAGTCACAGATAAAATAGCAACATATGTGAAACATTACATAACTGAAATGGACAATGATATACGCAACTATACTACTAATATTGTTATTAATTTATATAAATTCGATAGGGAGCCTCCCGTTTGATGCAAAACTGATAAACTCTGCTGACGATACAGTTATTATATTCAGTGATAGATATTCACATTCACTCATGAATGAAGCTACAAGTAGTCTTAGTACTGTGAATTGCTGGTTACAATCAAACAAACTCACCCTTAATTCAAATAAAACTAAATTCATAAGTTTCTCAATCACGAACGTTAGTGAATGCAATAACGTAAACAAACTATACATCCATACGAACTGTGAACGTGAAAATTACATACAAGCTGCAGACCACATTAAATATCTTGGTATAATCATTGACAAAAATCTTAGGTGGAATATTCAAGTAGAACATTTAGCAAGCAAAGTAAGAAAAGTAATTTATAAATTTTACCAAATAAGAGAATACATGTGTATGCTTAAAAATATATACAAAGCTCTGGTGGAATCTTTATTGAAATATGGCATCGAAGCGTGGGGGATCTATATAAAAATGCAATGGAACATCTTAATGTTGTACAAAATTACGTCTTAAAAATAATATTAAACAAATGTAAAAGATTTTCTACGAATATTTTATACAAACAAATGAATGTGCTAAAAGTAACAACCCTTTACATATATCAATGTCTAATCTACATGCATCTAAAAGTGGAAACTAAGTGCATAGATCATGCCTATCACACAAGAGCAGCTTACAATGAAGAAATCAAAATTAATAAATTCGCCAAAAGAAAATGTCAAAATAGTACCTATTTCCTTCAAAGGATCAAAAGTCTATAAAAAACTTCCGTTAGCATTGAGATCAATTAATAATGATGTTAAAAGATTCAAATATGAAGTCTATACTTATCTCATTGATAACGCCCACATATTTGTGAGTTGTCTCAGCGTTTCTTAATTATTGTTATATTGCTCACTCGAAATATCAATTATATTTATTATCTGACTAATAAATCGTAATATATAATATTCAATTATCTACTGTACTGTTGTGATAAATTATACGGCACAATACAAACCTCTTGGCGTTTAAGTGTCTATTTTCCTGTATTCACGTGATACCAGTTTTAGTTTCAATAAACATATTCTTATATTCTTAGGTATTCTTATTCTTATACTCTTCTCTTTTCTGAAGTTACATATAGCCTACTATTTAAGTAATCGATGGAGAATACCTCACCCTCTCCTGGTTGTGATATATTATTTGGAAACGTTTGCAACTCTATCAACTTTTTCAAAAGTGAAAGGTGTCTTTGAATCATTCAACTTCATACAAAGAAAATAGAAATTTAATTAATCATTTGAATGAAGGGTAACTCTATTTCTTTAAAAAGTACCTACCTATATAATACTTAAATCAATGATTTTCTCATCTCATATGGAGTAACATACATTACTATTTAAGTAATCGAAGAAAATTACCCCACCCCCTTTTGGTTGTGACTTATTATTTGGAAAAGTTTCCCAGTAAAGAAAGTACAGGCACCTTTGGGTTGTCACTCTGACATACGTTAACTTGACAGTTGTAGGTTACATAGAAATAATGCAAGGAACAACTGAGTAAATGGATGTATTTCATTATTAAACTTTAATCCTACCTTTATTCTTGTTATATATATATATATTCTGCAAAGCCCAATTGTTAGTATTGAAACTGTACAATCTATACTTTGAATGCCATTTCGTTATTTGTGCTAACGTTATATAACATCCTTCAAATGATACACTTTGTGATGTCAAATTCATTTTTGACCACTTTCATAATCATTTCGATACAGATTAACATCCATATAATTAGTCTTGATTGATGAAATACTCTTGTATACATCTTCTTCATAGTTTATGTGTTACTATATAAATATGCTTTCGGCTACCTACATTGAAAATGTCAAATGACATTTTATATTTCTGAAACACAATACACCATGCACATGTATATAAAGAAAGATATCTTTATTGTAAATACAATGAAATTATCCTAATACTACTTTAAAAGGCTTATACTATGAATCTGATGTGATTCTGAGTGAATCCATTGTACGTAGTGCTAAGTATCTCTGGAAGATGCTACGTATACTGTAGAATATGACAGATATCTTGATATCTTCCTTTAATATCTATAGTACCCTTCTCGTAAATGATGTACCTACATACCTTTCCAAATCGTTTTTGTGTTTCTTTCATCCCTATGAACTTTAATTTGTTCAAGAATATGTGTGTAGGTTAAACGTTGATAAATGATTTGTATCTTCATATCTAAAATCAAATATGTTAGCGCTATTGTTAAACATTGGTTAGACTTACTTTTAGAGAGTTTTTTGATAGATGAGGACCCCGATTTATATCATATTCAAGTACTTTTGGACGGAAACATGATGTTTACGATATACATCTGACAGATAGTTAATACGGGTAGTCACCAACGTGTGAGACCATAGAGGTCTGTTCGTGCTCATTTTAATGGAATTCACGTCCGTAGATCTGATTCCAGTGGGCCCCAATAGTCTATAGATGTAGAAATGTACTTGTACCGCTAGGAAGGATATCTTCGTCCATGGACCATTTTGGACACTTATACGCCGTATACAGCTTTTATTATTGCTTATACTTCATTTCATCATACAAACACCCCCGAAATTGATCATTTTCGTAAATTATCATCTAGATTGTCGTCAAACGACGTCGAATCTTTACGATTTATTTTAAGGTACTTAGCGGCATTTTTAGGGGTGCCAAAAACAACCATCAAAGTTCACCCGGAGTAAATCGATGACGATCTTTCCGATGGTGAATTTTAATTGAACGTAGAGCCTTTACTTTTCGATAAAAAAATTCCTCCAAGATAATTTTAAATATGGCCGACAAAAATTGGTACCGAATGGATTTGAATAAAAATATCCCCAAATTTTGCGTCAAATTAATTAATTTGAAGTTTTTGAAATTGCGAAATTTCGCAATTTTATACGAACGTTGAAACACACACAACTCTTTAGCGCCTGAGGCTCCGGGATTTTCACTTGGCCTATCGAAATTAGAAGGTTCGAATTGTATAAAAACACAATTGCATGAAGGCCAGATGTCCTACGTAATTAGTTACGAACGGAAACATTTTGACAAATGCCTCGAGGAGATCGCTACGCTTCAGTTAGAGTTTATACATTTTACCTTGGTCTTGTTAATTTGGGGCCGTTTAGTGGCCCGTGCGAGCGGCGCCAGTTGTAATAAAGTCTTTTTTGCTATGGGCCGCTAGCTTTTACCCGCTTCGCGTATATTTTAGTAGCTAGAAAATTCCCTTTGGTGCTTCGCACGTCAGACGTGCATAGCTGAGACTTGACACTACCCGTTTCTATTTTAATTAAATTTTCCTATTCAAACGACATTTTGGGGCCCGAAAATGTGCCTAAGCAACGGCCCCGATGGAAATCTAACGACATGGAGCGAAAACGGCACGCGAAAAGTGGTCGTAAAACCGTATTAGGTACAGAAAGTTTTCACTTTTCTAACTCGCCAGCTACGCGCTCCTCACGTGAACGTCATTCGATTTACGGAAAATTAACTATTTCAAAAGAGTTTTCGACCCGGTTCGGGGCTATCGCGACCTTTTAAAAGGTTCAAAGTTTACATTTCGACCATTTTCCGGGCTCGAACCCGTCGCCAATTTTAGCTTGTCGGGTTCAAAAATGTACGTCGATTTGGTCGAAAATCGCATATTTTTAGTGAGTTTTCTAGGAACTTGGGTACCAACTCGATAAGGCCAGTATTATTGTTGACTAGTTGATTTTACGGGCTACGCCCCGCTGACCAAGGCCCGCTGACGTACAGTTGTTTTCATGTGCAACGCCTTTTTGAGGGTTTAGTCGGATAGTGCGTGGTAACCTTTATGTGAGGTGTATGGGCACCTTTAGGTTGTCACTTGGACAAACGTCAACTTGACAGTTGTAGGTTACATAGATAAAATGCAAGGAACAACTGAGTAAATGGGAGTATTTCGTTATTGAATTTTAATCCTACTATACCTCTTTCTTTTATGGAGTAACAACATTACTATTCAAGTAATCGAAGGAGATGACCCCACCCCCTTTTGGATGTGACTTATCATTTGGAAAAGTTTCCCAGTAAAAAAAGTACCTAAATAGAACCAGTATGTAGGAGGGTATTCCTTCTTATAATGTTAATTAATAAATATTGTGCCAATTTGAAATTATGTATTTTCTCAACATGCTACCTACAATTGACTTCTATTTTTTCATAGCTCAAACAGCTATTCATACTATTTTCAATCCAAATTACATTCTCTGAGGAATGAGAAGAAGCTATTTTATAAAAAAATCTATAAGCCGTTGAAGAAACCTGAGCGTTTTGTCTATCTGAAGCAGAATGACATTCTCTTTTGAAGTACCTTAAGGATACACCTTCTTAGTATACCATTCGAAAAGATTTCTCAAACATATCGGTAGTAGAACCATTGTAAAAACCAATTCCCAGTCTTAAAACTGTTCGATTTACCCTTTTTGTTATAAATACAAAGATACAGAATTTATTCCTATTAGTAACTTGCAAAATGCAATTGTGTTTCGTTTGTACCTACAGGTCTCAAGCAAGTTTGTACATATCTATTTTTATTGCTAGATAGTCTCAGAGAAAGTTATGTTATAAAAAATCTACTACCCGTTGAGGAAGGATTTTTTCTCTTTTCAGCTCCGAATCTGATGTACTTATGCCAGGAATAATGAAGAAAAAGGGTGCATTTCATTATTAAGTTTTCCTCCTACCTTTATTCTTTTCATATATAAATTTGCAAAGCTCAATTTAAAGTATCGAAACTGTACCATCTATCCTTTGAATGTATTTCCGTCATATCTCTCAATATTGTATAACATCCATAAAGTGATGTATACTTTGTTGAAACTATACCTTGTGGTAGCAGATTAATTGTTTAACACTTTTATAATCATTTTCATGCATGTAACATCAGTTTTGGTGAAATTTTTCCTCCAACTGACATATGTATAAAATGATACATCATGTAAATTGAACATTAAGAATGCTTTCCTTTCCAATAACATATGAAATACTCTTGTATACATCTTTTCCTTCCTTTATTTCATATGATTTAGGCCTAATTAGCATCCGATTCCTAAAAGATGCTATTATATCATAACCTTGGATCTACGTTGAAAATGTGAAATGTCAATTTAGATCCTGAAACATAATAAACCATACACATATATGAAAATGTCTTTATTGTAACTAAAATAACATTATTTGAATACTTTGAAAGGCTTGTACTATGAATTTGAACTAATTATGAGTGAATCCAATGTTCGTGGTGCTACATAACTCTGGACGATGCCACGTGTATAGTAGAATATGACAGATATCTTGTTATTTTCCTCGAAAATTTATTGTACCCTTCTCGTAGATGATGTAGATACCTTTCCAAATCGTTTTTGTGTTTCTTTCAATCCTTATGAACTTTAATTTGTTCAAGAATATGTGTGTAGGTTAAACGTTGATAAATGATTTGTATCTTCATATCTAAAATCAAATATGTTAGCGCTATTGTTAAACATTGCTTAGACTTACCTTTAGAGAGTTTTTTGATAGATGAGGACCCCGATTTATATCATATTCAAGTACTTTTGAACGGAAACATGATGTTTACGATATACATCTGACAGTTGGTTAATATGTTGAGACATCGAAGTGTGAGACCATAGAGGTCTGTTCGTGCTCATTTTAATGGAATTCACGTCCGTAGATCTGATTTCAGTGGGCCCCAGTAGTCTATAGATGTAGAAATGTACTTGTAGCGCTAGGAAGGATATCTTCGTCCATGGACCATTTTGGACACTTATACGCCGTATACAGCTTTTATTATTGCTTATACTTCATTTCATCATACAAACACCCCCGAAATTGATCATTTTCGTAAATTATCATCTAGATTGTCGCCAAACGACGTCGAATCTTTACGATTTATTTTAAGGTACTTAGCGGCATTTTTAGGGGTGCCAAAAACAACCACCAAAGTTCACCCGGAGTAAATCGATGACGATCTTTCCGATGGTGAATTTTAATTGAACGTAGAGGCTTTACTTTTCGATAAAAAAATTCCTCCAAGATAATTTTAAATATGGCCGACAAAAATTGGTACCGAATGGATTTGAATAAAAATATCCCCAAATCTTGTGTCAAATTAATTAATTTGAAGTTTCTGAAATTGCGAAATTTCGCAATTTTATACGAACGTGGAAACACACACAACTCTTTAGCGCGTGAGGCTCCGGGATTTTCACTTGGTCTATCGAAATTAGAAGGTTCGAATTGTATAAAAACACAATTGCATGAAGGCCAGATGTCCTACGTAATTAGTTACGAACGGAAACATTTTGACAAATGCCTCGAGGAGCTCGCTACGTTTCAGTTAGAGTTTATACATTTTACCTCGGTCTTGTTAATTCGGGGCCGTTTCTTGTCCCGTGCGTGCGGCGCCAGTTGTAATAAAGTCTTTTCTGCTATGGGCCGCTAGCTTTTACCCGCTTCGCGTATATTTTAGTAGCTAGAAAATTCCCTTCGGTGCTTCGCACGTCAGACGTGCATAGCTGAGATCTGAGAGTACCTGTTTCTATTTGAATTGAATTTTCGTATTTAAAAGACATTTTGGGGCCCGAGACTATGCTATTAAGTTGACCCGGTTCATAATCTAACGACATGGATCGAAAACCGCACTCCAAATGTCCCCTTAAAGTCGTAGGAGGGAGCACTATTTTTGCACTTTTCTAACTCGCGTGCTACGCGCTTCTCGCGTGAACGTCATTCGATTTACGGAAAATTAACTATTTCAAAAGAGTTTTCGACCCGGTTCGGGGCTATCGCGACCTTTTAAAAGGTTCAAAGTTAACGTTTCAATCATTTTTCGAGCTCGCTGCGCTCGCTTCATTTAGCTTGTCGTGTTCAAAAATGTTCGTCGATTAGGTCGAAAATCGCATATTCCTAGTTACATTTTTAGTAACTTTGACACCAACCTAATAAGCCGCTTATTCTAATACCGACTAGTTGATTTTACGGGCTACGCCCCGCTAAGATACGCCCCGCTGACGTACAGTTGTTTTCATGTGCAACGCCTTTTCGAAGGTTTAGTCGGATAGTGCGTGGTAACCTTTATGTGAGGCGTACGGGCACCTTTAGGTTGTCACTTGGACAAACGTCAACTTGACAGTTGTAGGTTACATAGATATAATGCAAGGAACAACTGAGTAAATGGGAGTATTTCATTATTGAATTTTAATCCTACTATACCTCTTTCTTTTATGGAGTAACAACATTACTATTCAAGTAATCGAAGGAGATGACCCCACCCCCTTTTGGATGTGACTTATCATTTGGAAAAGTTTCCCAGTAAAAAAAGTACCTAAATAGAACCAGTATGTAGGAGGGTTTTCCTTCTTATAATGTTAATTAATAAATATTGTGCCAATTTGAAATTATGTATTTTCTCAACATGCTACCTACAATTGACTTCTATTTGTTCATAGCTCAAACAGCTATTCACACTATTTTCAATCCAAATTACATTCTCTGAGGAATGAGAAGAAGCTATTTTATAAAAAAATCTATAAGCCGTTGAAGAAACCTGAGCATTTTGTCTGTCTGAAGCAGAATGACATTCTCTTTTGAGCTACCTCAAGGATACACCTTCTTAGTATACCATTCGAAAAGATTTCTCAAACATATCGGTAGTAGAACCATTGTAAAAACCAATTCCCAGTCTTAAAACTGTTCGATTTACCCTTTTTGTTATAAATACAAAGATACAGAATTTATTCCTATTAGTAACTTGCAAAATGCAATTGTGTTTCGTTTGTACCTACAGGTCTCAAGCAAGTTTGTACATATCTATTTTTATTGCTAGATAGTCTCAGAGAAAGTTATGTTATAAAAAATCTACTACCCATTGGAAGCATTTTTTCTATTTTCAGCTTTGAATCTGATATACTTATGCCAGGAATAATGAAGAAAAAGGGTGCATTTCATTATTAAGTTTTCCTCCTACCTTTATTCTTTTCATATATACATTTGCCAAGCTCAATTTAAAGTATCGAAACTGTACCATCTATCCTTTGAATGTATTTCCGTCATATCTCTCAATATTGTATAACATCCATAAAGTGATGTATACTTTGTTGAAAGTATACTTTGTGGTAGCATATTAATTGTTCAACACTTTTATAATCATTTTCATGCATGTAACATCAGTTTTGGTGAAATTTTTCCACCAACTGACATATGTATAAAATGATACATCATGTAAATTGAACATTAAGAATGCTTTCCTTTCCAATAACATATGAAATACTCTTGTATACATCTTTTCCTTCCTTTATTTCATATGATTTAGGCCTAATTAGCATCCGATTCCTAAAAGATGCTATTATATCATAACCTTGGATCTACGTTGAAAATGTGAAATGTCAATTTAGATCCTGAAACATAATAAACCATACACATATATGAAAATGTCTTTATTGTAACTAAAATAACATTATTTGAATACTTTGAAAGGCTTGTACTATGAATTTGAACTAATTATGAGTGAATCCAATGTTCGTGGTGCTACATAACTCTGGACGATGCCACGTGTATAGTAGAATATGACAGATATCTTGTTATTTTCCTCGAAAATTTATTGTAGCCTTCTCGTAGATGATGTAGATACCTTTCCAAATCGTTTTTATGTTTCTTTCAATCCATATGAACTTTAATTTGTTCAAGAATATGTGTGTAGGTTAAACGTTGATAAATGATTTGTATCTTCATATCTAAAATCAAATATGTTAGCGCTATTGTTAAACATTGGTTAGACTTACTTTTAGAGAGTTTTTTGATAGATGAGGACCCCGATTTATATCATATTCAAGTACTTTTGAACGGAAACATGATGTTTACGATATACATCTGACAGATAGTTAATACGGGTAGACACCAACGTGAGACCATAGAGGTCTGTTCGTGCTCATTTTAATGGAATTCACGCCCGTAGATCTGATTTCAGTGGGCCCCAATAGTCTATAGATGTAGAAATGTACTTGTAGCCCTAGGAAGGATATCTTCGTCCATGGACCATTTTGGACTCTTATACGCCGTATACAGCTTTTATTATTGCTTATACTTCATTTCATCATACAAACACCCCCGAAATTGATCATTTTCGTAAATTATCATCTAGATTGTCGTCAAACGACGTCGAATCTTTACGATTTATTTTAAGGTACGTAGCGGCATTTTTAGGGGTGCCAAAAACAACCACCAAAGTTCACCCGGAGTAAATCGATGACGATCTTTCCGATGGTGAATTTTAATTGAACGTAGAGGCTTTACTTTTCGATAAAAAAATTCCTCCAAGATAATTTTAAATATGGCCGACAAAAATTGGTACCGAATGGATTTGAATAAAAATATCCCCAAATTTTGCGTCAAATTAATTAATTTGAAGTTTCTGAAAGTGCGAAATTTCGCAATTTTATACGAACGTGGAAACAGACACAAGTCTTTAGCGCGTGAGGCTCCGGGATTTTCACGTGGCTCATCGAAATTAGAAGGTTCGAATTGTATAAAAACACAATTGCATGAAGGCCAGATGTCCTATGTAATGAGCTACGAACGAAATGATTTTGACATATGCCTCGAGGAGCTCGCTACGCTTCAGTTAGAGTTTATACATTTTACCTCGGTCTTGTTAATTTGGGGCCGTTTGTTGCCCCGTGCGAGCGGCGCCAGTTGTAATAAAGTCTTTTTTGCTATGGGCCGCTAGCTTTTACCCGCTTCGCGTATATTTTAGTAGCTAGAAAATTCCCTTTGGTGCTTCGCACGTCAGACGTGCATAGCTGAGACCTGAGAGTACCTGTTATTATTTTAATTAAATTTTCGTATTTGAAAGACATTTTGGGGCCCGAAAATGTGCCTAAGCAACGGCCCCGATGAAAATCTAACGACATGGAGCGAAAAGGGCACGCGAAAAGTGGTCGTAAAACCGTATTAGGTACCGAAAGTTTTCACTTTTCTAACTGGCCAGCTACGGGCTCCTCACGTGAACGTCATTCGATTTACGGAAAATTAACTATTTCAAAACAGTTTTCGACCCGGTTCGGGGCTATCACGACCTTTTAAAAGGTTCAAAGATTACATTTCGATCATATTACAGGCTCGCTCTGCTCGCCTCGTTTAGCTTGTCGGGTCCAAAGTTGACGGTGAAAATCGCATATTCCTAGTTAGATTTTTAGTAACTTTGACACCAACCTAATAAGCCGCTTATTCTAATACCGACTAGTTGATTTTACGGGCTACGCCCCGCTGACGTACAGTTGTTTTTATGTGCTACGCCTTTGTAAGGGTTTAGTCGGATGGTGCGTGTTTACCTTTATGTGAGGCGTATGAGCACCTTTAGGTTGTCACGATGACAGAAGTCACTTTGGCACTTGTAGGTTATATAGAGATGGGTACGCATTTATAGAAACTTTTACTATTAGCACGTGTCACAAGTTATTCTATGGTTTGGATCGTATGTCACTTTGACATTCATAGGTTAGATAGATTGAGAGTGGTAGATATTCATAGAAGAGTATAAAATTGGAATGGAGTCAAATCTTAGTCGAAGGTATAGTTGTAGAGTACGTCACTTGGCCAATTCAAGGTTATATAATTCAATCATTGAAACTTCAAGTATTGCAAAAGAAAATGCTCATAAAATATAGTCGCTCTACAACTACATGGCTCCTCAAATACTATACAACAAATTAAAATATTGCAACTCCACTTTTTCAAAATTAAAATGTCTTTGAATCATTGATATTGTAAAATACAAATTTAATTAATTCATTGACGGAAGTACATTCTGATATTAACTTGTTTAAAAATCTTTGGCACATTATGAAAGAATCTACATATAGTTACTATAACAGTTACTTACTTATACGGATGTATCATTTTCATTACTTATTTGAATGAAAAGCAACTCTATTTTTCCAAAAGTACCTAACTATTTTAACTAAACAGAGGAAGGTACCTTATAGAAAACCGTTTATTTATCCAAAATTAACCATTTCAAAACAGTTTTCGAGCAGATTTGTGGCTATCACCACCTTCTAAAAGGTTCAAAGTTAACATTTCGACCATTGGCAAATTTATATCCTAATCCAGGAAACCCTCAAGTTCCAGTGAATACGATATGGTTCCAGCAGGATGGAGCACCACCACATTACCAATTTAATGTCCGGCAGTACGATTGAATGGTCAGCGCGATCACCTGATCTTACATTATTAGATTTCTTTCTATGGGGATATGTGAAGACCATTGTGTACAAAACTAAACCTTTTGATTTAAATGACTTGAAAGAACGAATAACGCTTGTGATGAGGTCAATCACGCCTGATATGTTCAATAATGTTAGAAGACAGTTTTATTTAAGATAAGGAACATCTACTTTATTAAAATACATAGTTCTTTTTAGTGTTTTACATTTTATCACGTTTTGAATTACATTTTAGTTTTTGATTGTATTGTAGCGAATTTCGGTAACCACATGATTTTATTTTATTCTATGTTAATTGTTGCAATAAACTTGAAAGCGATAACATTTTTGAATGGAGAGACCTTTCAAACGATATATCACAAGCCTATACTTCCTATTTCAAAAATAGGGTGTTGTACCTGACATTCAGAGGGGGTTGAAGATAGGGGTCGCATTTTCACGTAGAAGGACGTCAATTTATAATTTAAATTTGACATGTTTCGGGATTTTTTTTAAATATGTATAGTAATCGAAATAATGAATTTATTCCGTTTGGCGTTTACACACTGTATAGACAACACCCATAAGCACTTTGAAAACTGTCACATTATCCTAATAATTCAATAAACTCAGCATTATACATATTTAAATTTAGTTCGATATAAATTGGAGGCATCGATAAAAGACTTGTTGAGAATTCTGACCACTGTTTATTCAAAGCAGAGGGTAGAGGTTCGTTCCAATGTTATTTTTTGAGCCATAGCCATAACCAATATAGGCCCCACCAATTCAAGAGGATCATAAAATTTGCAAACGAAACTTAAAATTTGTCTTTTGGTAAAATGACTATTCAAACATTGGGGTGGACAAACCATTTTGAATTTATCTAAGTTTACATCATAAAATAAACCTAAAGTTTCAAAAACCATATTAGCAGTATTCATATCAATGTCATCAAAATGCTGATTTTCAATTGATATGTCCTTAAGAAGTTTCTTCCTATTGGAACACCATTTATGTAGCTTGAATGTACCCAATTTTAAAAGTTCGATCAATTCATTTTATAATTAAGTATGATTTAATAAGATTTATACTATTGTTATCAAAGTTGTATTCTTGGAGCTTTTGCATCAACAGATCATGGGACACACAGTCAAAAGCCTTGGTAACGTCGAAAAAGGAGGCTTGCATGAACTTCTTTTCCTCAAAACATTCTCGAACATAGCTAGTAAGTTTGTTTATAGCAGCTGTAGTAGAAACATTGCTACGAAATCCAAATTGACATTTATTAAACCAATTATTTGCCTCAAAATAGTATGTTATTTGCCGTTTCAGCACAGTCTCAAAAATTTTGCCAAAGATGGGTGTAATTGATATTGGCCTATAGTTATCAACATCATCGCATAAGCCTTTTTTGTAAATCGGAACTACTTTAGATATTTTGAGGGAATCTGGAAAAATGTTAGAGGTGATACGTTGGTTTATAATTTTACATAGAGGAAAAACGATAAAATTTAGAATAGTTTTAAGTATTTTAACATTTATATTATAAGTGTCCTTGCTGGGACTATTATTTAAATTTGAAATTATATCTCTCATTTCATTGAAAGTAACTTCTATGAATTTAAATTCTGAATGGAAGACTGAATTAATTTTTTTTGTATAATCAATAGGATTATTTTGTAAAGGTGGAAGATTCTTGACAAGGGATTCTGCTATATTTGTAAAAAAAATATTTAAATCAGTGGCACAATGCCTTTTGCATATTTTTTGAATTGTTAATGTATTTATCGTTAGCTTCTTTTTTACTTTTATTAATGTCCTCACGATACCTTTTTTAAATTTATTAAGTGATTCATTGGAAACAATTTGTGGATTAGTTTTATTTAAACTGTTTGATAACTGCAATTTTTCTCTACTTTGTTTTAAGTTGTCATTGAACCAATGTATTTTAGGTATGTTAGGTTCGTTTTGTTTTATAAATTTTGTTTTCATTGGGAAGCTAGAATCACAGACATCTATTATCAGATTTAAAAAATGATCAAATTTGTTATTTACATTTATTTGAGAATTGTTTACAAATGACCAATGTACTTTATCTACATAATTATAAAGTTTAAAGAAGCCTTGTTCTGTTATTGGTCTGTAGGTTATTCTGATTTTATTATTTAATGATGTTTTGTTTTCCACTTCAAAATTAAATGATATAGCAAGATGATCAGATAAATTGAGATCTGTTACTGTTGCAACATAACAATTGCTGTTAAAATTGGTAAATATGTTATCAAGAGTTGCTCCGTTTCTAGTATAGTTATGAACAGTTTTATGTAGTCTGTAGGATTCAAACATATTACATAGTAACTGAGATTCTTTACTATCTGAATGGAAATGTACGTTAAAGTTCCCAGTTATTATAGTACCTTTGTGTAATGATAGCTTATTAAATGTTGCATCTAATCTATTTAAAAATATGTCAAAATCCCCAAGAGGTGAGCGATAGATTGTCAGTACCTGTATATTGTTGTACATTATACCTGCTATTTCAAAATGTATTTCATCAGATATTTCTTGAGTATCAAAGGCTAACGGAATTGCTTCTATGATATTACTTATAAAAATACCCACTCCCCCATGTTTATGCGTTGTTCTGCAAAAAGCTGAGAGATTTACAAAACCACTTATGTTCAGAGTGTTTATAATTCGTCAGATCCCAACCAATGTTCATTTATACAAAGTATATCATAACTTTTACCTATTAGAAAAGCTTCTAGTTCTGAAGTTTTGTCTCTTAGACATTGAATGTTATAACGTAAAATTTTAGAGAAGTTTGACATTTTAGAGGTATCGAGTTTGTTATTAGGTAATTGCTATTGATTTGTTTCCATTTCTAATTTTCGTTAATTATTTGAACTAACACTGGACAGTTATAATCGAATGGGGAATGATTCGAATTCAATTTTAAAGAGAATTTGTCATTTGCTTCTACACGGTTGGGACATCTGTTTGATTCACTATCACAATTAATACCAGATTGATCATGATTGCCACATTTCAAACAAACATTTTCTATTTTACAGTCTTTAGCACTATGACCAAAACCTGAGCAGTTATAGCACCTATAGATACCAAAATATTCATAGACAGAACATGCTCCAAACCGAATATATAAAGCTCCATTTTCAATGTGGAAACTGATATCATTAGGATATTATGTACTTATATGTTTGAAAAGTATTCATTTTAGATTTATTTAGTTTGTAATCGTTTTACATATAACATCAGAAGTAGGTAGATATATTAAATAAATTCAATTAATCCTTTGAATGGAGGGTAACTCTATTTCTTCAAAAGTACCTACCTATATAATAGTTAAATCAATAATTTTCTTACTTCTTGTGGAGTAACATACCTACATTACTATTTAAGTAATCGAAGATGACCCAACCCCCTTTTGGTTGTGATTTATTATTTGGAAAAGTTTCCCAGTAAAGAGAGTACCTAAATAGAACCAGTATGTAGGAGGGTATTCCTCTTTATAATGCAATTCGATAGCTACTCTGTACTTTGATAGTATTTTTAGTAGATGATGGTGATTATTCTTTATTTAGTGATATAGTTTATCCACAATGGGAACTCTTTTGATATGTTTATTAAATTTTCAAATGTAAAAGAAAAAACCTAAATAAAACCACCTATTTGTGAATGAACAAATACTTGAAATCAGACAATGATATATTATGCAAGTCTGTAACTATACCATTCTCTTTTCTGAAGTAAGATACAGTTACCACTTAAGTAATCGAAGGACAATACCTAAAACCCCAACACCCCTTAGGGTCTGATATATTATTTGGAAATCTTTCCTCAGTTGAAGTTAAAATGTTATTCGATAACTTTCAAATATAAATAAAAAAAAAATCAACCTTATCCAGTAAAAGAACTGCTCAATTACAGAGAATCTGTCAACTCTGATGCCTTTTGCTTGTCGAAAGGTCCTTTGTACTTTAATAGTATTTTTAGTGGATAATGGTGATTATTTCTTATTTAGTGATATAGTTTATCCACAATGTGAACTCTTTTATTATTTATTAAATTCTCAAATGTAAAAGAAAAAACCTAAATAAAACCAACTATTTGTGAATCAACAAATACTTGAAATCAGACAATGATATATTATGCAAGTCTGTAACTATACCATTCTCTTTTCTGAAGTAAGATACAGTTACTACTTAAGTAATCGAAGGAGAATACCTCCCACCTCTACCCCGTTAGGTCTGACATATTATTTGGAAATCTTTCCTCAGTTGAAGTTGAAATGTTATTCGATAACTTTCAATCAGATAATGTTGTTTGCAACTACTTTTGTATGTAAATCTCTCAAGCTGCTTTTTCAATTATTTTTAATGCTATTTGCATTATCTGTGAAGTTACTTTATGCTAGCTAGTTACAGTACAGAGAAATCAGAGGAAGGTATGTTATAATAAAAAAATTATTACCCGTTTTTCTCTTTTCAGCCCGAATCTATCTGATATATGTCAGGAATAACTGAATGAATGGAAGTATGTCATCATTAAACTTTACTCTAACCTGGGTTCTTTTCAAATATATATTTACAAAGCTCAATTTGAAGTATTGAAACTGTACAATCTATCATTTGTAAACTTTCCCGTCATCTCTCTTAATGTTGTATAACATCCATATAGTGATGTATACTTTGTCGAAAGTATACCTTGTGGCAGCAACTTCATTGTTGAAGACTTTTATAATCATTTTCATGCATGTACGTTTCCATACAATTTTGATAACGATTTGGTGAAATTTTTCCACCAACTGACATATGTATGAAATGATAGGTACATGTAAATTGAACATTGAATGCTTTCCTTTCCAAGAACATATGAAATACTCTTGTATACATCTTTCCTTATTCCATATAATTTATCCATATTTGGCATTGAATTCTTGAAAGATGTTATTATATGTATGTATCATAACGTTGTATCTACGTTCGAAATGTGAAATGACAATTTAGATCCTAATACATAATACACCATACACATGTATATGAAAATATCTTTATTGTATCTATAGTGACATTACTCGAGTACTTTGAAAGGCTTGTACTGTGAATTTGAAGTAATTCTGAGTGAATCCAATGATCGTGCTGCTACTGGAAGATGCTACGCTTACTGTAGAATATGACACATATCTTGTTATGTACCTTAGTAAATCAGTTGTACTAATATCGTAGATGATGTACATACCTTTCTTAATCGTTTTGTTATTCTTTCATCCCTATGTACTTTAGTTTGTTGCAAGAATATGTATGTAGGCACCATAATTGATATTCTCAATTTATCTATTTCTAAAATAAAATATGGAAAGTCTTATTGTTACACATTGTTCAGACATACCTCTAGAACGTTTTTTAATAGATGGGGCCCCACGTTCATATCTTATTTATGTAGTTTTATTGACTTTTAGTTAGAGACATGTTGTTTACTACATATAACTCCCAGACTATGAATAAGGTTAGATTTTGGTGAAATAAGACCATAGATTTGTTGCATAGCTTATTGAAAAGATTCTACAGTCGATATATATGCTATTTCGTGCCCCAAAGCTTCCAAGGATGTAGAAATGTACTTGTACCCCTAGGAAGTATACCTTCGTCCATGGACCATTTAGGAAGTTTCTGAGCAGTATATAGCTATTTAAGATCTCTTGGTATTATTTCTACATCGTTCCATTATACATACACCTCCAAAATCAGTTCTCTTCGTGAGTTATCACTTAATCCTTACATAGGTTACCGTCAAAACACGTCAAATCTTTATGATTTATTTTAAGCTACTTAGCGGCATTTTTGGGTTACGTCTTGGAATTAGTTTGGTGTCATATTAACATTATCGATGACGATCTTTCGAATGGTGAATTTTAATTGAACGTAGAGGCCCTAGTTTTTGATTTTGGAAAATTCCCGAGAAAATCTTGCAATATGGATGACAAAAATTGGTATTATATCGATTTGAATAAAAATATCCCCAACTCTTGTGTCAGATTAATTAATTTGACGTTTCTAAGAATGCCAAATTTCGCAATTTTATACGAAAGTTTAAACACTCAGATATCTTTAGCGCTTGAGGCTCCGGGATTTTCACTTGGCCTATCGAAATTAGAAGGTTCAAATTGTATAAAAACACAATTGCATGAAGGCCAAACCTCCTATGTAATAAGCTACGAACGAAATCATTTTGAAGTTTCCCTCGAGGAGCCCGCTCCGCGTAAGTTAGAGTTTATACATTTTACCTCGATCTTGTTAATTTGGGGCCGTTTCGTGGCCCGTGCGGCCGGCGCCAGCTGTAATAAAGTCTTTTTTGCTATGGGCCGCTAGCATTTATCCGCTTCGGGTATATTTTAGTAGCTGGAAAATTCCCTTTGGTACGTTGCACGTTAGACGTGCATAGGTGAGACCTGAGAGTACCTGTTTCTATTTTAATTAAATTTTCGTATTTAAAAGACATTTTGGGGCTCAAAAATGTGCCTATCCTATGACCCCGCTCATAATCTAACGACATGGAGCGAAAACGGCACGCCAAAAGTCCTCGTAAAGACGTTCTATGTACCGTAAATTTGCACTTTTCTAACTCGCGAGCTACGGGCTTCTAACGTGAACGTCATTCGATTTACGGAAAATTAACTATTTCAAAACAGTTTTCGACCCGGTTTGGGGCTATCACCACCTTTTAAAAGGTTCAAAGTTAACGTTTCAATCATTTTTCGAGCTCGCTGCGCTCGCTTCGTTTAGCTTGTCGTGTCCAAAGTTGACCGTCGATATGGTCGAAAATCGCATATTCCTAGTTTGATTTTTAGTAACTTGACTACCAACTTAAACTGCCGCTTATTCTAATACCGACTAGTTGATTTTACGGGCTACGCCCCGCTGTGTTACGCCCCGCTAAGTTACGCCCCGCTGACGTACAGTTGTTTTCATGTGCAACGCCTTTTTGAGGGTTTAGTCGGATAGTGCGTGGTAACCTTTATGTGAGGTGTATGGGCACCTTTAGGTTGTCACTTGGACAAACGTCAACTTGACAGTTGTAGGTTACATAGATAAAATGCAAGGAACAACTGAGTAAATGGGAGTATTTCGTTATTGAATTTTAATCCTACCTAGATTCTTTCTATATACATATTCTGCAAAGCAAAGTATTGAAACTATACAATCTATACTTTGAATGCCATTTCATTATTTGTGCTAACGTTATAATATAACATCCTTATAGAAAACCGTTTATTTAACCAAAATTAACTATTTCAAAACAGTTTTCGAGCCGGTTTGTGGCTATCACCACCTTCTAAAAGGATCAAAGTTAACATTTCGACAATTTTCCAGGCTCGCTTCGCTCGCTTGTCGGGTCCATATTCCTAGTTTGATTTTTGGTAACTTGTGCACCAACTTAAACTGTCGCTCATTCTAGTTAGCTGATTTTACGGGCTACGCCCCGCTGAACAAGGCCCGCTGACGTACAGTTGTTTTCATGTGCAACGCCTTTTCGAGGGTTTAGTCGGATAGTGCGTGGTAACCTTTATGTGAGGCGTATGGGCACCTTTAGGTTGTCACTTGGACAAACGTCAACTTGACAGTTGTAGGTTACATAGATATAATGCAAGGAACAACTGAGTAAATGGGAGTATTTCATTATTGAATTTTAATCCTACCTAGATTCTTTCTATATACATATTCTGCAAAGCCCAATTGTTAGTATTGAAACTATACAATCTATACTTTGAATGCCATTTCATTATTTGTGCTAACGTTATAATATAACATCCTTATAGAAAACCGTTTATTTAACCAAAATTAACTATTTCAAAACAGTTTTCGAGCCGGTTTGTGGCTATCACCACCTTCTAAAAGGATCAAAGTTAACATTTCGACAATTTTCCAGGCTCGCTTCGCTCGCTTGTCGGGTCCATATTCCTAGTTTGATTTTTGGTAACTTGTGCACCAACTTAAACTGTCGCTCATTCTAGTTAGCTGATTTTACGAGCTACGCCCCGCTGTGCTACGCCCCGCTAAGTTACGCCCCGCTGACGTACAGTTGTTTTCATGTGCAACGCCTTTTTGAGGGTTTAGTCGGATAGTGCGTGGTAACCTTTATGTGAGGTGTATGGGCACCTTCAGGTTGTCACTGTGACAGACGTCACTCTGGCAGTTGTAGGTTATATAGAGATGGGTACGTGTTTATAGAAACTTTTACTATTAGCACGTGTCACAAGTTATTCTATGGTTTGGATCGTATGTCACTTTGACATTCATAGGTTAGATAGATTGAGAGTGGTAGATATTCATAGAAGAGTATAAAATTGGAATGGAGTCAAATGTTAGTCGAAGGTATAGTTCTAGAGTACTCTTTGGAATTTGTGACGTACGTCACTTGGCCAATTCTAGGTTATATAATTTAATCATTGAAACTTCAAGTATTGCAAAAGAAAATGCTCATAAAATATAGTCGCTCTACAACTACATGGCTCCTCAAATACTATACAACAAATTAAAATATTGCAACTGTACTTTTCAAAATTAAAATGTTTTTGAATCATCGATATTGTAGAATACAAATTTAAAGCAACTCTATTTCTTCAAAAGTAGCTACCTATTTACAGTAAACAGAGGAAGATACACTATTGAAAACCGTTTATTTTTTTTTTGATAGTTGTGCAATATGATGCTCCCATGTCAATCTTGAATCGAGATAAACGCCGAAGAATTTAACTATGTTGGTTTCAATATTTAAATTGACTGGTCTAAGTGAAAAATGTAAAGTTTGTGTTTTGCTATCATTAATGCTAAGGTTATTAGCAAGGAACCAATTACAAATACTGGTTCGTGTTTCCAAGGCCTGTTGACTCAATTGCTCCAAGCTGTCCAAGCACTATCATGTGTTGTTGTGTCGTCGGCAAATAAAATATTGTTGTTCTTATACAACAGAGAATTGCTAATGTCATTAATGTATATTAAAAATAAGGTTGGCCCCAAGACAGATCCTTGTGGAACGCCAAATGTGATTATTTTATTTGTCGAATTTTCATTGTTGTATGATACATATTGCATACGATTAGTTGAGTATGATTTAATAAGATTTATACTATTGTTATCAAAGTTGTATTCTTGGAGCTTTTGCATCAACAGATCATGGGACACACAGTCAAAAGCCTTGGTAACGTCAAAAAAGGAGGCTTGCATGAACTTCTTTTCCTCAAAACATTCTCGAACATAGCTAGTAAGTTTGTTTATAGCAGCTGTAGTAGAAACATTGCTACGAAATCCAAATTGACATTTATTAAACCAATTATTTGCCTCAAAATAGTATGTTATTTGCCGTTTCAGCACAGTCTCAAAAATTTTGCCAAAGATGGGTGTAATTGATATTGGCCTATAGTTATCAACATCATCGCATAAGCCTTTTTTGTAAATCGGAACTACTTTAGATATTTTGAGGGAATCTGGAAAAATGTTAGAGGTGATACGTTGGTTTATAATTTTACATAGAGGAAAAACGATCAAATTTAGAATAGTTTTAACTATTTTAACATTTATATTATAAGTGTCCTTGCTGGGACTATTATTTAAATTTGAAATTATTTCTCTCATTTCATTGAAAGTAACTTCTATGAATTTAAATTCTGAATGGAAGACTAAATTAATTTTTTTTGTATAATCAATAGGATTATTTTGTAAAGGTGGAAGATTCTTGAAAAGGGATTCTGCTATATTTGTAAAAAAAATATTTAAATCAGTGGCACAATGCCTTTTGCATATTTTTTGAATTGTTAATGTATTTATCGTTAGCTTCTTTTTTACTTTTATTAATGTCCTCACGATACCTTTTTTAAATTTATTAAGTGATTCATTGGAAACAATTTGTGGATTAGTTTTATTTAAACTGCTTGATAACTGCAATTTTTCTCTACTTTGTCTTAAGTTGTCATTGAACCAATGTATTTTAGGTATGTTAGGTTCGTTTTGTTTTATAAATTTTGTTTTCATTGGGAAGCTAGAATCACAGACATCTATTATCAGATTTAAAAAATGATCAAATTTGTTATTTACATTTATTTGAGAATTGTTTACAAATGACCAATGTACTTTATCTACATAATTATAAAGTTTAAAGAAGCCTTGTTCTGTTATTGGTCTGTAGGTTATTCTTATTTTATTATTTAATGATGTTTTGTTTTCCACTTCAAAATCAAATGATATAGCAAGATGATCAGATAAATTGGGATCTGTTACTGTTGCAACATAACAATTGCTGTTAAAATTGGTAAATATGTTATCAAGAGTTGCTCCGTTTCTAGTATAGTTATGAACAGTTTTATGTAGTCCGTAGGATTCAAACATATTACATAGTAACTGAGATTCTTTACTATCTGAATGGAAATGTACGTTAAAGTTCCCAGTTATTATAGTACCTTTGTGTAATGATAGCTTATTAAGTGTTGCATCTAATCTATTTAAAAATATGTCAAAATCCTCAAGAGGTGAGCGATAGATTGTCAGTACCTGTATATTGTTGTACATTATACCTGCTATTTCAAAATGTATTTCATCAGATATTTCTTGAGTATCAAAGGCTAACGGAATTGCTTCTATGATATTACTTGTAAAAATACCCACTCCCCCATGTTTATGCGTTGTTCTGCAAAAAGCTGAGAGATTTACAAAACCACTTATGTTCAGAGTGTTTATAATTCGTCAGATCCCAACCAATGTTCATTTGTACAAAGTATATCATAACTTTTACCTATTAAAAAAGCTTCTAGTTCTGAAGTTTTGTTTCTTAGACATTGAATGTTATAATGTAAAATTTTAGAGAAGTTTGACATTTTAGAGGTATCGAGTTTGTTATTAGGTAATTGATATTGATTTGTTTCCATTTCTAATTTTCGTTTCTCATTGTTAATTTTTTGAACTAATACTGGACAGTTATAATCGAATGGGGAATGATTCGAATTCAATTTTAAAGAGAATTTGTCATTTGCTTCTACACGGTTGGGACATCTGTTTGATTCACTATCACTTTAAATGAGACACATTCTGTAAACAATGCCTCTTAATTTTTTTATCATTTCTTGGGCATGTATATCTCATTTTAGAAATTTATCTATTGTGACTCCTAAATACTTTAATGAAGGGACAATTTCTAAACAGGAATCGTTACCTGTTTTTAATTCCTTGAATTCAGGTTGCCCCCTAACATAAGAAGAGAACGTAAGTACTTTTGTTAGATATTTTATCTTCACCTGTACCATTATTATTGTCACTTGAATTAATAATAGAAACGACCTCATTTGGAGTTGTACCGTACAAGAACATGGATCTAGGACTCCTATTTTCATTAGTGTGAGTGTCAGTTTCATGCCTTCGTATTTTTTTTTGCATAAGTTTTACCTATGTTAGCATAGTGTTTACTGAAAGCATTTGAAATATCAATAGGAGTTTTTACAATCTCATCACTTTCAAGCTTCAATTCCTTGATTTCCCATTTATTTTTGATCTTTTTGTTCTCAACTTTATTAATTGTTTCCCATAATGCTTTATTAGACCCTACGTTATCCATAATTTTGTATTTGAAATGATTACACTTAGTTGAATGAGGCCATTGAGTTTATTCCTGTATATTTTATAACAATTATTAATAGTCTCATTATTTGGATATTTTAGATATTGCTGGTAAAGCCAATTTCTAGTTTTTATAGACTTCAAAATGCCTGCTGTGATCCACTCTTTTCTTTTTATGTTTTTATTATAAATGATTTCAATATTAACTGTGTCCCAATTTTCATCCTCCAATGATTTCCTTAATTTATCCTCGTCTATTTTTGTCACCAATAAGTCGTTTTTTACACCTTTAATATGATTTATATTTAATGCTAGTAAAGTGGAATAGTGATCTGTTATGGTTGTCTTTATGATAGCAGCAATATATTCTGTATGAAGTTTATTTTTCATATAAATATGATCGATACAAGATTTGCTTGTATTGCTTTCCCTCTTTTCTCAGACAATGTCCTATGCTGCTTTGTAATTGTACCCCCTAATTCTCAACATTCTAACAAATAGGTACACACAATTACCTCTCCTTGTAAGAAAAAAAATTGTAATACCTACCTTATGAATATCAAGCTAATTAATTTTCAGCATTGCCATGCTAAATGCAATACAATTTTGTATGTTAATCTCTCAAGCTGCTTTTTCAATTATTTTCAATGCTATTTGCAGTATCTGTGAAGCTACTTTTTACTTTATTTTCAGTCCAAATTACAGTCTCTGAGGAATGAGAAGAAGCTATTTTATAAAAAAATCTATTAGCCGTTGAGGAAGCCTAAGCATTTTGTCTGTCTGAAGCAGAATGACATTCTCTTTTGAGCTACCTCAAGGATACACCTTCTTAGTATACCATTCGAAAAGATTTCTCAAACATATCGGTAGTAGAACCATTGTAAAAACCAATTCCCAGTCTTAAAACTGTACGATTTACCCTTTTTGTTATAAATACAAAGATACAGAATTTATTCCTATTAGTAACTTGCAAAATGCAATTGTGTTTCGTTTGTACCTACATGTCTCAAGCAAGTTTGTACATATTCATTTTTATTGCTAGATAGTCTCAGAGAAAGTTATGTTATAAAAAATCTACAACCCGTTGAGGAAGCAATCGAATCTGATACTTATGCCAGGAATAATGAAGAAAAAGGGTGCATTTCATTATTAAGTTTTCCTCCTACCTTTATTCTTTTCATATATACATTTGCAAAGCTCAATTTAAAGTATTGAAACTGTACCATCTATCCTTTGAATGTATCTCCGTCATATGTCTTAATATTGTATAACATCCATAAAGTGATGTATACTTTGTTGAAAGTATACCTTGTGGTAGCAGATTAATTGTTTAACACTTTTATAATCATTTTCATGCATGTAACATCTGTTTTGGTGAAATTTTTCCACCAACTGACATATGTATAAAATGATACATCATGTAAATTGAACATTAAGAATGCTTTCCATTCCAACAACATATGAAATACTCTTGAAAACATCTTTTTCTTGCTTTATTCAATATCATTTACCCATATTTAGCATCGCATACTTGGTAAAATGTAAGACATAACCTTGTGTCTACGTTGAACATGTGAAATCACTATTTGTATTCCTATAAACATAATACACGATACAAATGTCTATAGAAATATCTTTATTGTATATACAGTAACATTATTCGAGTACATTGAAAGTCCTGTACCATCAATTTGAACTAATTCTGAGTGAACCCAATGTTCGTGCTGCTACGTTACTTGAAAATTGCTACTTTTACTGTAGAATATGACAGATATCTTGATATATTCATTGAAAATGTATTGAACTCTGCTCGAATATGATGTACATACCTTTCTATATCGTGTTGTCACGATATTTCTGCAAGAATATATCTGTTGGTTCCAAACCTTGATATAATTCATATATTCAAATCTGAAATAAAGTATGTTGAATCTTATTGTTACATATTGTTCAGACATACCTCTAGAACGTTTTTTAATAGATGGGGCCCCTTTGTTGTATCATATTCAAGTACTTTTGAATGGAAACATGATATTCACAACTTACGCTTGCCAGAGGTTAAATACATGACAGGAGGTTATCTCCGAGACCACAGAGGTTCGCTGGAACATTTTACGACGATAGAAATAGTTTCAGTAGCCCCACATGAACTATAGATGTGGAAATGTACATATTTCCTTCGGAAGTATACCTTCGTCCATGGACCATTTAGGAAGTTTCTGAGCAGTATATAGCTATTTAAGATCTCTTGGTATTATTTCTACATCCTTCCATTATACATACACCTCCAAAATCAGTTCTCTTCGTGAGTTATCACTTAATCCTTACATAGGTTACCGTCAAAACACGTCAAATCTTTATGATTTATTTTAAGCTACTTAGCGGCATTTTTGGGTTACGTCTTGGAATTAGTTTGGTGCCATATTAACATTATCGATGACGATCTTTCGAATGGTGAATTTTAATTGAACGTAGAGGCCCTAGTTTTTGATTTTGGAAAATTCCCGAGAAAATCTTGCAATATGGATGACAAAAATTGGTATTATATCGATTTGAATAAAAATATCCCCAACTCTTGTGTCAGATTAATTAATTTGACGTTTCTAAGAATGCCAAATTTCGCAATTTTATACGAAAGTTTAAACACTCAGATATCTTTAGCGCTTGAGGCTCCGGGATTTTCACTTGGCCTATCGAAATTAGAAGGTTCAAATTGTATAAAAACACAATTGCATGAAGGCCAAACCTCCTATGTAATAAGCTACGAACGAAATCATTTTGAAGTTTCCCTCGAGGAGCCCGCTCCGCGTAAGTTAGAGTTTATACATTTTACCTCGATCTTGTTAATTTGGGGCCGTTTCGTGGCCCGTACGGCCGGCGCCAGCTGTAATAAAGTCTTTTTTGCTATGGGCCGCTAGCATTTATCCGCTTCGGGTATATTTTAGTAGCTAGAAAATTCCCTTTGGTACGTTGCACGTTAGACGTGCATAGGTGAGACCTGAGAGTACCCGTTCCTATTTTAATTAAATTTTCATATTTAAACGGAATTTTTGGAAAAAAGAAGGGCTGTCGGGTGCGTATCCCGACTAAATCTAACTACATGGAGTGAAATCGGTACGCAAAAAGCCCCCGTAAAGAAGTTCTATGTTCCTAACTTTTGCACCATTTCAACTCGCGAGCTACGGGCTTCTAACGTGAACGTCATTCGATTTACGGAAAATTAACTATTTCAAAACCGTTTTGGACCCGGTTTGGGGCTATCACGACCTTTTAAAAGGTTCAAAGTTAACGTTTCAATCATTTTTTGGGCTCGCTGCGCTCGCTTCATTTAGCTTGTCGTGTTCAAAAATGTTCGTCGATTAGGTCGAAAATCGCATATTCCTAGTTTGATTTTTAGTAACTTGACTACCAACCTAATAAGCCGCTTATTCTAATACCGACTAGTTGATTTTACGGGCTACGCCCCGCTGACGTACAGTTGTTTTTATGTGCTACGCCTTTGTAAGGGTTTAGTCGGATGGTGCGTGTTTACCTTTATGTGAGGCGTATGAGCACCTTTAGGTTGTCACGATGACAGAAGTCACTTTGGCAGTTGTAGGTTATATAGAGATGGGTACGCATTTATAGAAACTTTTACTATTAGCACGTGTCACAAGTTATTCTATGGTTTGGATCGTATGTCACTTTGACATTCATAGGTTAGATAGATTGAGAGTGGTAGATATTCATAGAAGAGTATAAAATTGGAATGGAGTCAAATCTTAGTCGAAGGTATAGTTGTAGAGTACGTCACTTGGCCAATTCAAGGTTATATAATTCAATCATTGAAACTTCAAGTATTGCAAAAGAAAATGCTCATAAAATATAGTCGCTCTACAACTACATGGCTCCTCAAATACTATACAACAAATTAAAATATTGCAACTCCACTTTTTCAAAATTAAAATGTCTTTGAATCATTGATATTGTAAAATACAAATTTAATTAATTCATTGACGGAAGTACATTCTGATATTAACTTGTTTAAAAATCTTTGGCACATTATGAAAGAATCTACATATAGTTACTATAACAGTTACTTACTTATACGGATGTATCATTTTCATTACTTATTTGAATGAAAAGCAACTCTATTTTTCCAAAAGTACCTAACTATTTTAACTAAACAGAGGAAGGTACCTTATAGAAAACCGTTTATTTATCCAAAATTAACCATTTCAAAACAGTTTTCGAGCAGATTTGTGGCTATCACCACCTTCTAAAAGGTTCAAAGTTAACATTTCGACCATTGGCAAATTTATATCCTAATCCAGGAAACCCTCAAGTTCCAGTGAATACGATATGATTCCAGCAGGATGGAGCACCACCACATTACCAATTTAATGTCCGGCAGTACGATTGAATGGTCAGCGCGATCACCTGATCTTACATTATTAGATTTCTTTCTATGGGGATATGTGAAGACCATTGTGTACAAAACTAAACCTTTTGATTTAAATGACTTGAAAGAACGAATAACGCTTGTGATGAGGTCAATCACGCCTGATATGTTCAATAATGTTAGAAGACAGTTTTATTTAAGATTAGGAACATCTACTTTATTAAAATACATAGTTCTTTTTAGTGTTTTACATTTTATCACGTTTTGAATTACATTTTAGTTTTTGATTGTATTGTAGCGAATTTCGGTAACCACATGATTTTATTTTATTCTATGTTAATTGTTGCAATAAACTTGAAAGCGATAACATTTTTGAATGGAGAGACCTTTCAAACGATATATCACAAGCCTATACTTCCTATTTCAAAAATAGGGTGTTGTACCTGACATTCAGAGGGGGTTGAAGATAGGGGTCGCATTTTCACGTAGAAGGACGTCAATTTATAATTTAAATTTGACATGTTTCGGGATTTTTTTTAAATATGTATAGTAATCGAAATAATGAATTTATTCCGTTTGGCGTTTACACACTGTATAGACAACACCCATAAGCACTTTGAAAACTGTCACATTATCCTAATAATTCAATAAACTCAGCATTATACATATTTAAATTTAGTTCGATATAAATTGGAGGCATCGATAAAAGACTTGTTGAGAATTCTGACCACTGTTTATTCAAAGCAGAGGGTAGAGGTTCGTTCCAATGTTATTTTTTGAGCCATAGCCATAACCAATATAGGCCCCACCAATTCAAGAGGATCATAAAATTTGCAAACGAAACTTAAAATTTGTCTTTTGGTAAAATGACTATTCAAACATTGGGGTGGACAAACCATTTTGAATTTATCTAAGTTTACATCATAAAATAAACCTAAAGTTTCAAAAACCATATTAGCAGTATTCATATCAATGTCATCAAAATGCTGATTTTCAATTGATATGTCCTTAAGAAGTTTCTTCCTATTGGAACACCATTTATGTAGCTTGAATGTACCCAATTTTAAAAGTTCGATCAATTCATTTTATAATTAAGTATGATTTAATAAGATTTATACTATTGTTATCAAAGTTGTATTCTTGGAGCTTTTGCATCAACAGATCATGGGACACACAGTCAAAAGCCTTGGTAACGTCGAAAAAGGAGGCTTGCATGAACTTCTTTTCCTCAAAACATTCTCGAACATAGCTAGTAAGTTTGTTTATAGCAGCTGTAGTAGAAACATTGCTACGAAATCCAAATTGACATTTATTAAACCAATTATTTGCCTCAAAATAGTATGTTATTTGCCGTTTCAGCACAGTCTCAAAAATTTTGCCAAAGATGGGTGTAATTGATATTGGCCTATAGTTATCAACATCATCGCATAAGCCTTTTTTGTAAATCGGAACTACTTTAGATATTTTGAGGGAATCTGGAAAAATGTTAGAGGTGATACGTTGGTTTATAATTTTACATAGAGGAAAAACGATAAAATTTAGAATAGTTTTAAGTATTTTAACATTTATATTATAAGTGTCCTTGCTGGGACTATTATTTAAATTTGAAATTATATCTCTCATTTCATTGAAAGTAACTTCTATGAATTTAAATTCTGAATGGAAGACTGAATTAATTTTTTTTGTATAATCAATAGGATTATTTTGTAAAGGTGGAAGATTCTTGACAAGGGATTCTGCTATATTTGTAAAAAAAATATTTAAATCAGTGGCACAATGCCTTTTGCATATTTTTTGAATTGTTAATGTATTTATCGTTAGCTTCTTTTTTACTTTTATTAATGTCCTCACGATACCTTTTTTAAATTTATTAAGTGATTCATTGGAAACAATTTGTGGATTAGTTTTATTTAAACTGTTTGATAACTGCAATTTTTCTCTACTTTGTTTTAAGTTGTCATTGAACCAATGTATTTTAGGTATGTTAGGTTCGTTTTGTTTTATAAATTTTGTTTTCATTGGGAAGCTAGAATCACAGACATCTATTATCAGATTTAAAAAATGATCAAATTTGTTATTTACATTTATTTGAGAATTGTTTACAAATGACCAATGTACTTTATCTACATAATTATAAAGTTTAAAGAAGCCTTGTTCTGTTATTGGTCTGTAGGTTATTCTGATTTTATTATTTAATGATGTTTTGTTTTCCACTTCAAAATTAAATGATATAGCAAGATGATCAGATAAATTGAGATCTGTTACTGTTGCAACATAACAATTGCTGTTAAAATTGGTAAATATGTTATCAAGAGTTGCTCCGTTTCTAGTATAGTTATGAACAGTTTTATGTAGTCTGTAGGATTCAAACATATTACATAGTAACTGAGATTCTTTACTATCTGAATGGAAATGTACGTTAAAGTTCCCAGTTATTATAGTACCTTTGTGTAATGATAGCTTATTAAATGTTGCATCTAATCTATTTAAAAATATGTCAAAATCCCCAAGAGGTGAGCGATAGATTGTCAGTACCTGTATATTGTTGTACATTATACCTGCTATTTCAAAATGTATTTCATCAGATATTTCTTGAGTATCAAAGGCTAACGGAATTGCTTCTATGATATTACTTATAAAAATACCCACTCCCCCATGTTTATGCGTTGTTCTGCAAAAAGCTGAGAGATTTACAAAACCACTTATGTTCAGAGTGTTTATAATTCGTCAGATCCCAACCAATGTTCATTTATACAAAGTATATCATAACTTTTACCTATTAGAAAAGCTTCTAGTTCTGAAGTTTTGTCTCTTAGACATTGAATGTTATAACGTAAAATTTTAGAGAAGTTTGACATTTTAGAGGTATCGAGTTTGTTATTAGGTAATTGCTATTGATTTGTTTCCATTTCTAATTTTCGTTAATTATTTGAACTAACACTGGACAGTTATAATCGAATGGGGAATGATTCGAATTCAATTTTAAAGAGAATTTGTCATTTGCTTCTACACGGTTGGGACATCTGTTTGATTCACTATCACAATTAATACCAGATTGATCATGATTGCCACATTTCAAACAAACATTTTCTATTTTACAGTCTTTAGCACTATGACCAAAACCTGAGCAGTTATAGCACCTATAGATACCAAAATATTCATAGACAGAACATGCTCCAAACCGAATATATAAAGCTCCATTTTCAATGTGGAAACTGATATCATTAGGATATTATGTACTTATATGTTTGAAAAGTATTCATTTTAGATTTATTTAGTTTGTAATCGTTTTACATATAACATCAGAAGTAGGTAGATATATTAAATAAATTCAATTAATCCTTTGAATGGAGGGTAACTCTATTTCTTCAAAAGTACCTACCTATATAATAGTTAAATCAATAATTTTCTTACTTCTTGTGGAGTAACATACCTACATTACTATTTAAGTAATCGAAGATGACCCAACCCCCTTTTGGTTGTGATTTATTATTTGGAAAAGTTTCCCAGTAAAGAGAGTACCTAAATAGAACCAGTATGTAGGAGGGTATTCCTCTTTATAATGCAATTCGATAGCTACTCTGTACTTTGATAGTATTTTTAGTAGATGATGGTGATTATTCTTTATTTAGTGATATAGTTTATCCACAATGGGAACTCTTTTGATATGTTTATTAAATTTTCAAATGTAAAAGAAAAAACCTAAATAAAACCACCTATTTGTGAATGAACAAATACTTGAAATCAGACAATGATATATTATGCAAGTCTGTAACTATACCATTCTCTTTTCTGAAGTAAGATACAGTTACCACTTAAGTAATCGAAGGACAATACCTAAAACCCCAACACCCCTTAGGGTCTGATATATTATTTGGAAATCTTTCCTCAGTTGAAGTTAAAATGTTATTCGATAACTTTCAAATATAAATAAAAAAAAAATCAACCTTATCCAGTAAAAGAACTGCTCAATTACAGAGAATCTGTCAACTCTGATGCCTTTTGCTTGTCGAAAGGTCCTTTGTACTTTAATAGTATTTTTAGTGGATAATGGTGATTATTTCTTATTTAGTGATATAGTTTATCCACAATGTGAACTCTTTTATTATTTATTAAATTCTCAAATGTAAAAGAAAAAACCTAAATAAAACCAACTATTTGTGAATCAACAAATACTTGAAATCAGACAATGATATATTATGCAAGTCTGTAACTATACCATTCTCTTTTCTGAAGTAAGATACAGTTACTACTTAAGTAATCGAAGGAGAATACCTCCCACCTCTACCCCGTTAGGTCTGACATATTATTTGGAAATCTTTCCTCAGTTGAAGTTGAAATGTTATTCGATAACTTTCAATCAGATAATGTTGTTTGCAACTACTTTTGTATGTAAATCTCTCAAGCTGCTTTTTCAATTATTTTTAATGCTATTTGCATTATCTGTGAAGTTACTTTATGCTAGCTAGTTACAGTACAGAGAAATCAGAGGAAGGTATGTTATAATAAAAAAATTATTACCCGTTTTTCTCTTTTCAGCCCGAATCTATCTGATATATGTCAGGAATAACTGAATGAATGGAAGTATGTCATCATTAAACTTTACTCTAACCTGGGTTCTTTTCAAATATATATTTACAAAGCTCAATTTGAAGTATTGAAACTGTACAATCTATCATTTGTAAACTTTCCCGTCATCTCTCTTAATGTTGTATAACATCCATATAGTGATGTATACTTTGTCGAAAGTATACCTTGTGGCAGCAACTTCATTGTTGAAGACTTTTATAATCATTTTCATGCATGTACGTTTCCATACAATTTTGATAACGATTTGGTGAAATTTTTCCACCAACTGACATATGTATGAAATGATAGGTACATGTAAATTGAACATTGAATGCTTTCCTTTCCAAGAACATATGAAATACTCTTGTATACATCTTTCCTTATTCCATATAATTTATCCATATTTGGCATTGAATTCTTGAAAGATGTTATTATATGTATGTATCATAACGTTGTATCTACGTTCGAAATGTGAAATGACAATTTAGATCCTAATACATAATACACCATACACATGTATATGAAAATATCTTTATTGTATCTATAGTGACATTACTCGAGTACTTTGAAAGGCTTGTACTGTGAATTTGAAGTAATTCTGAGTGAATCCAATGATCGTGCTGCTACTGGAAGATGCTACGCTTACTGTAGAATATGACACATATCTTGTTATGTACCTTAGTAAATCAGTTGTACTAATATCGTAGATGATGTACATACCTTTCTTAATCGTTTTGTTATTCTTTCATCCCTATGTACTTTAGTTTGTTGCAAGAATATGTATGTAGGCACCATAATTGATATTCTCAATTTATCTATTTCTAAAATAAAATATGGAAAGTCTTATTGTTACACATTGTTCAGACATACCTCTAGAACGTTTTTTAATAGATGGGGCCCCACGTTCATATCTTATTTATGTAGTTTTATTGACTTTTAGTTAGAGACATGTTGTTTACTACATATAACTCCCAGACTATGAATAAGGTTAGATTTTGGTGAAATAAGACCATAGATTTGTTGCATAGCTTATTGAAAAGATTCTACAGTCGATATATATGCTATTTCGTGCCCCAAAGCTTCCAAGGATGTAGAAATGTACTTGTACCCCTAGGAAGTATACCTTCGTCCATGGACCATTTAGGAAGTTTCTGAGCAGTATATAGCTATTTAAGATCTCTTGGTATTATTTCTACATCGTTCCATTATACATACACCTCCAAAATCAGTTCTCTTCGTGAGTTATCACTTAATCCTTACATAGGTTACCGTCAAAACACGTCAAATCTTTATGATTTATTTTAAGCTACTTAGCGGCATTTTTGGGTTACGTCTTGGAATTAGTTTGGTGTCATATTAACATTATCGATGACGATCTTTCGAATGGTGAATTTTAATTGAACGTAGAGGCCCTAGTTTTTGATTTTGGAAAATTCCCGAGAAAATCTTGCAATATGGATGACAAAAATTGGTATTATATCGATTTGAATAAAAATATCCCCAACTCTTGTGTCAGATTAATTAATTTGACGTTTCTAAGAATGCCAAATTTCGCAATTTTATACGAAAGTTTAAACACTCAGATATCTTTAGCGCTTGAGGCTCCGGGATTTTCACTTGGCCTATCGAAATTAGAAGGTTCAAATTGTATAAAAACACAATTGCATGAAGGCCAAACCTCCTATGTAATAAGCTACGAACGAAATCATTTTGAAGTTTCCCTCGAGGAGCCCGCTCCGCGTAAGTTAGAGTTTATACATTTTACCTCGATCTTGTTAATTTGGGGCCGTTTCGTGGCCCGTGCGGCCGGCGCCAGCTGTAATAAAGTCTTTTTTGCTATGGGCCGCTAGCATTTATCCGCTTCGGGTATATTTTAGTAGCTGGAAAATTCCCTTTGGTACGTTGCACGTTAGACGTGCATAGGTGAGACCTGAGAGTACCTGTTTCTATTTTAATTAAATTTTCGTATTTAAAAGACATTTTGGGGCTCAAAAATGTGCCTATCCTATGACCCCGCTCATAATCTAACGACATGGAGCGAAAACGGCACGCCAAAAGTCCTCGTAAAGACGTTCTATGTACCGTAAATTTGCACTTTTCTAACTCGCGAGCTACGGGCTTCTAACGTGAACGTCATTCGATTTACGGAAAATTAACTATTTCAAAACAGTTTTCGACCCGGTTTGGGGCTATCACCACCTTTTAAAAGGTTCAAAGTTAACGTTTCAATCATTTTTCGAGCTCGCTGCGCTCGCTTCGTTTAGCTTGTCGTGTCCAAAGTTGACCGTCGATATGGTCGAAAATCGCATATTCCTAGTTTGATTTTTAGTAACTTGACTACCAACTTAAACTGCCGCTTATTCTAATACCGACTAGTTGATTTTACGGGCTACGCCCCGCTGACGTACAGTTGTTTTTATGTGCTACGCCTTTGTAAGGGTTTAGTCGGATGGTGCGTGTTTACCTTTATGTGAGGCGTATGAGCACCTTTAGGTTGTCACGATGACAGAAGTCACTTTGGCAGTTGTAGGTTATATAGAGATGGGTACGCATTTATAGAAACTTTTACTATTAGCACGTGTCACAAGTTATTCTATGGTTTGGATCGTATGACACTTTGACATTCATAGGTTAGATAGATTGAGAGTGGTAGATATTCATAGAAGAGTATAAAATTGGAATGGAGTCAAATCTTAGTGGAAGGTATAGTTGTAGAGTACGTCACTTGGCCAATTCAAGGTTATATAATTCAATCATTGAAACTTCAAGTATTGCAAAAGAAAATGCTCATAAAATATAGTCGCTCTACAACTACATGGCTCCTCAAATACTATACAACAAATTAAAATATTGCAACTCCACTTTTTCAAAATTAAAATGTCTTTGAATCATTGATATTGTAAAATACAAATTTAATTAATTCATTGACGGAAGTACATTCTGATATTAACTTGTTTAAAAATCTTTGGCACATTATGAAAGAATCTACATATAGTTACTATAACAGTTACTTACTTATACGGATGTATCATTTTCATTACTTATTTGAATGAAAAGCAACTCTATTTTTCCAAAAGTACCTAACTATTTTAACTAAACAGAGGAAGGTACCTTATAGAAAACCGTTTATTTATCCAAAATTAACCATTTCAAAACAGTTTTCGAGCAGATTTGTGGCTATCACCACCTTCTAAAAGGTTCAAAGTTAACATTTCGACCATTGGCAAATTTATATCCTAATCCAGGAAACCCTCAAGTTCCAGTGAATACGATATGGTTCCAGCAGGATGGAGCACCACCACATTACCAATTCAATGTCCGGCAGTACGATTGAATGGTCAGCGCGATCACCTGATCTTACATTATTAGATTTCTTTCTATGGGGATATGTGAAGACCATTGTGTACAAAACTAAACCTTTTGATTTAAATGACTTGAAAGAACGAATAACGCTTGTGATGAGGTCAATCACGCCTGATATGTTCAATAATGTTAGAAGACAGTTTTATTTAAGATAAGGAACATCTACTTTATTAAAATACATAGTTCTTTTTAGTGTTTTACATTTTATCACGTTTTGAATTACATTTTAGTTTTTGATTGTATTGTAGCGAATTTCGGTAACCACATGATTTTATTTTATTCTATGTTAATTGTTGCAATAAACTTGAAAGCGATAACATTTTTGAATGGAGAGACCTTTCAAACGATATATCACAAGCCTATACTTCCTATTTCAAAAATAGGGTGTTGTACCTGACATTCAGAGGGGGTTGAAGATAGGGGTCGCATTTTCACGTAGAAGGACGTCAATTTATAATTTAAATTTGACATGTTTCGGGATTTTTTTTAAATATGTATAGTAATCGAAATAATGAATTTATTCCGTTTGGCGTTTACACACTGTATAGACAACACCCATAAGCACTTTGAAAACTGTCACATTATCCTAATAATTCAATAAACTCAGCATTATACATATTTAAATTTAGTTCGATATAAATTGGAGGCATCGATAAAAGACTTGTTGAGAATTCTGACCACTGTTTATTCAAAGCAGAGGGTAGAGGTTCGTTCCAATGTTATTTTTTGAGCCATAGCCATAACCAATATAGGCCCCACCAATTCAAGAGGATCATAAAATTTGCAAACGAAACTTAAAATTTGTCTTTTGGTAAAATGACTATTCAAACATTGGGGTGTACAAACCATTTTGAATTTATCCAAGTTTACATCATAAAATAAACCTAAAGTTTCAAAAACCATATTAGCAGTATTCATATCAATGTCATCAAAATGCTGATTTTCAATTGATATGTCCTTAAGAAGTTTCTTCCTATTGGAACACCATTTATGTAGCTTGAATGTACCCAATTTTAAAAGTTCGATCAATTCATTTTATAATTAAGTATGATTTAATAAGATTTATACTATTGTTATCAAAGTTGTATTCTTGGAGCTTTTGCATCAACAGATCATGGGACACACAGTCAAAAGCCTTGGTAACGTCGAAAAAGGAGGCTTGCATGAACTTCTTTTCCTCAAAACATTCTCGAACATAGCTAGTAAGTTTGTTTATAGCAGCTGTAGTAGAAACATTGCTACGAAATCCAAATTGACATTTATTAAACCAATTATTTGCCTCAAAATAGTATGTTATTTGCCGTTTCAGCACAGTCTCAAAAATTTTGCCAAAGATGGGTGTAATTGATATTGGCCTATAGTTATCAACATCATCGCATAAGCCTTTTTTGTAAATCGGAACTACTTTAGATATTTTGAGGGAATCTGGAAAAATGTTAGAGGTGATACGTTGGTTTATAATTTTACATAGAGGAAAAACGATAAAATTTAGAATAGTTTTAAGTATTTTAACATTTATATTATAAGTGTCCTTGCTGGGACTATTATTTAAATTTGAAATTATATCTCTCATTTCATTGAAAGTAACTTCTATGAATTTAAATTCTGAATGGAAGACTGAATTAATTTTTTTTGTATAATCAATAGGATTATTTTGTAAAGGTGGAAGATTCTTGACAAGGGATTCTGCTATATTTGTAAAAAAAATATTTAAATCAGTGGCACAATGCCTTTTGCATATTTTTTGAATTGTTAATGTATTTATCGTTAGCTTCTTTTTTACTTTTATTAATGTCCTCACGATACCTTTTTTAAATTTATTAAGTGATTCATTGGAAACAATTTGTGGATTAGTTTTATTTAAACTGTTTGATAACTGCAATTTTTCTCTACTTTGTTTTAAGTTGTCATTGAACCAATGTATTTTAGGTATGTTAGGTTCGTTTTGTTTTATAAATTTTGTTTTCATTGGGAAGCTAGAATCACAGACATCTATTATCAGATTTAAAAAATGATCAAATTTGTTATTTACATTTATTTGAGAATTGTTTACAAATGACCAATGTACTTTATCTACATAATTATAAAGTTTAAAGAAGCCTTGTTCTGTTATTGGTCTGTAGGTTATTCTGATTTTATTATTTAATGATGTTTTGTTTTCCACTTCAAAATTAAATGATATAGCAAGATGATCAGATAAATTGAGATCTGTTACTGTTGCAACATAACAATTGCTGTTAAAATTGGTAAATATGTTATCAAGAGTTGCTCCGTTTCTAGTATAGTTATGAACAGTTTTATGTAGTCTGTAGGATTCAAACATATTACATAGTAACTGAGATTCTTTACTATCTGAATGGAAATGTACGTTAAAGTTCCCAGTTATTATAGTACCTTTGTGTAATGATAGCTTATTAAATGTTGCATCTAATCTATTTAAAAATATGTCAAAATCCCCAAGAGGTGAGCGATAGATTGTCAGTACCTGTATATTGTTGTACATTATACCTGCTATTTCAAAATGTATTTCATCAGATATTTCTTGAGTATCAAAGGCTAACGGAATTGCTTCTATGATATTACTTATAAAAATACCCACTCCCCCATGTTTATGCGTTGTTCTGCAAAAAGCTGAGAGATTTACAAAACCACTTATGTTCAGAGTGTTTATAATTCGTCAGATCCCAACCAATGTTCATTTATACAAAGTATATCATAACTTTTACCTATTAGAAAAGCTTCTAGTTCTGAAGTTTTGTCTCTTAGACATTGAATGTTATAACGTAAAATTTTAGAGAAGTTTGACATTTTAGAGGTATCGAGTTTGTTATTAGGTAATTGCTATTGATTTGTTTCCATTTCTAATTTTCGTTAATTATTTGAACTAACACTGGACAGTTATAATCGAATGGGGAATGATTCGAATTCAATTTTAAAGAGAATTTGTCATTTGCTTCTACACGGTTGGGACATCTGTTTGATTCACTATCACAATTAATACCAGATTGATCATGATTGCCACATTTCAAACAAACATTTTCTATTTTACAGTCTTTAGCACTATGACCAAAACCTGAGCAGTTATAGCACCTATAGATACCAAAATATTCATAGACAGAACATGCTCCAAACCGAATATATAAAGCTCCATTTTCAATGTGGAAACTGATATCATTAGGATATTATGTACTTATATGTTTGAAAAGTATTCATTTTAGATTTATTTAGTTTGTAATCGTTTTACATATAACATCAGAAGTAGGTAGATATATTAAATAAATTCAATTAATCCTTTGAATGGAGGGTAACTCTATTTCTTCAAAAGTACCTACCTATATAATAGTTAAATCAATAATTTTCTTACTTCTTGTGGAGTAACATACCTACATTACTATTTAAGTAATCGAAGATGACCCAACCCCCTTTTGGTTGTGATTTATTATTTGGAAAAGTTTCCCAGTAAAGAGAGTACCTAAATAGAACCAGTATGTAGGAGGGTATTCCTCTTTATAATGCAATTCGATAGCTACTCTGTACTTTGATAGTATTTTTAGTAGATGATGGTGATTATTCTTTATTTAGTGATATAGTTTATCCACAATGGGAACTCTTTTGATATGTTTATTAAATTTTCAAATGTAAAAGAAAAAACCTAAATAAAACCACCTATTTGTGAATGAACAAATACTTGAAATCAGACAATGATATATTATGCAAGTCTGTAACTATACCATTCTCTTTTCTGAAGTAAGATACAGTTACCACTTAAGTAATCGAAGGACAATACCTAAAACCCCAACACCCCTTAGGGTCTGATATATTATTTGGAAATCTTTCCTCAGTTGAAGTTAAAATGTTATTCGATAACTTTCAAATATAAATAAAAAAAAAATCAACCTTATCCAGTAAAAGAACTGCTCAATTACAGAGAATCTGTCAACTCTGATGCCTTTTGCTTGTCGAAAGGTCCTTTGTACTTTAATAGTATTTTTAGTGGATAATGGTGATTATTTCTTATTTAGTGATATAGTTTATCCACAATGTGAACTCTTTTATTATTTATTAAATTCTCAAATGTAAAAGAAAAAACCTAAATAAAACCAACTATTTGTGAATCAACAAATACTTGAAATCAGACAATGATATATTATGCAAGTCTGTAACTATACCATTCTCTTTTCTGAAGTAAGATACAGTTACTACTTAAGTAATCGAAGGAGAATACCTCCCACCTCTACCCCGTTAGGTCTGACATATTATTTGGAAATCTTTCCTCAGTTGAAGTTGAAATGTTATTCGATAACTTTCAATCAGATAATGTTGTTTGCAACTACTTTTGTATGTAAATCTCTCAAGCTGCTTTTTCAATTATTTTTAATGCTATTTGCATTATCTGTGAAGTTACTTTATGCTAGCTAGTTACAGTACAGAGAAATCAGAGGAAGGTATGTTATAATAAAAAAATTATTACCCGTTTTTCTCTTTTCAGCCCGAATCTATCTGATATATGTCAGGAATAACTGAATGAATGGAAGTATGTCATCATTAAACTTTACTCTAACCTGGGTTCTTTTCAAATATATATTTACAAAGCTCAATTTGAAGTATTGAAACTGTACAATCTATCATTTGTAAACTTTCCCGTCATCTCTCTTAATGTTGTATAACATCCATATAGTGATGTATACTTTGTCGAAAGTATACCTTGTGGCAGCAACTTCATTGTTGAAGACTTTTATAATCATTTTCATGCATGTACGTTTCCATACAATTTTGATAACGATTTGGTGAAATTTTTCCACCAACTGACATATGTATGAAATGATAGGTACATGTAAATTGAACATTGAATGCTTTCCTTTCCAAGAACATATGAAATACTCTTGTATACATCTTTCCTTATTCCATATAATTTATCCATATTTGGCATTGAATTCTTGAAAGATGTTATTATATGTATGTATCATAACGTTGTATCTACGTTCGAAATGTGAAATGACAATTTAGATCCTAATACATAATACACCATACACATGTATATGAAAATATCTTTATTGTATCTATAGTGACATTACTCGAGTACTTTGAAAGGCTTGTACTGTGAATTTGAAGTAATTCTGAGTGAATCCAATGATCGTGCTGCTACTGGAAGATGCTACGCTTACTGTAGAATATGACACATATCTTGTTATGTACCTTAGTAAATCAGTTGTACTAATATCGTAGATGATGTACATACCTTTCTTAATCGTTTTGTTATTCTTTCATCCCTATGTACTTTAGTTTGTTGCAAGAATATGTATGTAGGCACCATAATTGATATTCTCAATTTATCTATTTCTAAAATAAAATATGGAAAGTCTTATTGTTACACATTGTTCAGACATACCTCTAGAACGTTTTTTAATAGATGGGGCCCCACGTTCATATCTTATTTATGTAGTTTTATTGACTTTTAGTTAGAGACATGTTGTTTACTACATATAACTCCCAGACTATGAATAAGGTTAGATTTTGGTGAAATAAGACCATAGATTTGTTGCATAGCTTATTGAAAAGATTCTACAGTCGATATATATGCTATTTCGTGCCCCAAAGCTTCCAAGGATGTAGAAATGTACTTGTACCCCTAGGAAGTATACCTTCGTCCATGGACCATTTAGGAAGTTTCTGAGCAGTATATAGCTATTTAAGATCTCTTGGTATTATTTCTACATCGTTCCATTATACATACACCTCCAAAATCAGTTCTCTTCGTGAGTTATCACTTAATCCTTACATAGGTTACCGTCAAAACACGTCAAATCTTTATGATTTATTTTAAGCTACTTAGCGGCATTTTTGGGTTACGTCTTGGAATTAGTTTGGTGTCATATTAACATTATCGATGACGATCTTTCGAATGGTGAATTTTAATTGAACGTAGAGGCCCTAGTTTTTGATTTTGGAAAATTCCCGAGAAAATCTTGCAATATGGATGACAAAAATTGGTATTATATCGATTTGAATAAAAATATCCCCAACTCTTGTGTCAGATTAATTAATTTGACGTTTCTAAGAATGCCAAATTTCGCAATTTTATACGAAAGTTTAAACACTCAGATATCTTTAGCGCTTGAGGCTCCGGGATTTTCACTTGGCCTATCGAAATTAGAAGGTTCAAATTGTATAAAAACACAATTGCATGAAGGCCAAACCTCCTATGTAATAAGCTACGAACGAAATCATTTTGAAGTTTCCCTCGAGGAGCCCGCTCCGCGTAAGTTAGAGTTTATACATTTTACCTCGATCTTGTTAATTTGGGGCCGTTTCGTGGCCCGTGCGGCCGGCGCCAGCTGTAATAAAGTCTTTTTTGCTATGGGCCGCTAGCATTTATCCGCTTCGGGTATATTTTAGTAGCTGGAAAATTCCCTTTGGTACGTTGCACGTTAGACGTGCATAGGTGAGACCTGAGAGTACCTGTTTCTATTTTAATTAAATTTTCGTATTTAAAAGACATTTTGGGGCTCAAAAATGTGCCTATCCTATGACCCCGCTCATAATCTAACGACATGGAGCGAAAACGGCACGCCAAAAGTCCTCGTAAAGACGTTCTATGTACCGTAAATTTGCACTTTTCTAACTCGCGAGCTACGGGCTTCTAACGTGAACGTCATTCGATTTACGGAAAATTAACTATTTCAAAACAGTTTTCGACCCGGTTTGGGGCTATCACCACCTTTTAAAAGGTTCAAAGTTAACGTTTCAATCATTTTTCGAGCTCGCTGCGCTCGCTTCGTTTAGCTTGTCGTGTCCAAAGTTGACCGTCGATATGGTCGAAAATCGCATATTCCTAGTTTGATTTTTAGTAACTTGACTACCAACTTAAACTGCCGCTTATTCTAATACCGACTAGTTGATTTTACGGGCTACGCCCCGCTGACGTACAGTTGTTTTTATGTGCTACGCCTTTGTAAGGGTTTAGTCGGATGGTGCGTGTTTACCTTTATGTGAGGCGTATGAGCACCTTTAGGTTGTCACGATGACAGAAGTCACTTTGGCAGTTGTAGGTTATATAGAGATGGGTACGCATTTATAGAAACTTTTACTATTAGCACGTGTCACAAGTTATTCTATGGTTTGGATCGTATGTCACTTTGACATTCATAGGTTAGATAGATTGAGAGTGGTAGATATTCATAGAAGAGTATAAAATTGGAATGGAGTCAAATCTTAGTCGAAGGTATAGTTGTAGAGTACGTCACTTGGCCAATTCAAGGTTATATAATTCAATCATTGAAACTTCAAGTATTGCAAAAGAAAATGCTCATAAAATATAGTCGCTCTACAACTACATGGCTCCTCAAATACTATACAACAAATTAAAATATTGCAACTCCACTTTTTCAAAATTAAAATGTCTTTGAATCATTGATATTGTAAAATACAAATTTAATTAATTCATTGACGGAAGTACATTCTGATATTAACTTGTTTAAAAATCTTTGGCACATTATGAAAGAATCTACATATAGTTACTATAACAGTTACTTACTTATACGGATGTATCATTTTCATTACTTATTTGAATGAAAAGCAACTCTATTTTTCCAAAAGTACCTAACTATTTTAACTAAACAGAGGAAGGTACCTTATAGAAAACCGTTTATTTATCCAAAATTAACCATTTCAAAACAGTTTTCGAGCAGATTTGTGGCTATCACCACCTTCTAAAAGGTTCAAAGTTAACATTTCGACCATTGGCAAATTTATATCCTAATCCAGGAAACCCTCAAGTTCCAGTGAATACGATATGGTTCCAGCAGGATGGAGCACCACCACATTACCAATTTAATGTCCGGCAGTACGATTGAATGGTCAGCGCGATCACCTGATCTTACATTATTAGATTTCTTTCTATGGGGATATGTGAAGACCATTGTGTACAAAACTAAACCTTTTGATTTAAATGACTTGAAAGAACGAATAACGCTTGTGATGAGGTCAATCACGCCTGATATGTTCAATAATGTTAGAAGACAGTTTTATTTAAGATAAGGAACATCTACTTTATTAAAATACATAGTTCTTTTTAGTGTTTTACATTTTATCACGTTTTGAATTACATTTTAGTTTTTGATTGTATTGTAGCGAATTTCGGTAACCACATGATTTTATTTTATTCTATGTTAATTGTTGCAATAAACTTGAAAGCGATAACATTTTTGAATGGAGAGACCTTTCAAACGATATATCACAAGCCTATACTTCCTATTTCAAAAATAGGGTGTTGTACCTGACATTCAGAGGGGGTTGAAGATAGGGGTCGCATTTTCACGTAGAAGGACGTCAATTTATAATTTAAATTTGACATGTTTCGGGATTTTTTTTAAATATGTATAGTAATCGAAATAATGAATTTATTCCGTTTGGCGTTTACACACTGTATAGACAACACCCATAAGCACTTTGAAAACTGTCACATTATCCTAATAATTCAATAAACTCAGCATTATACATATTTAAATTTAGTTCGATATAAATTGGAGGCATCGATAAAAGACTTGTTGAGAATTCTGACCACTGTTTATTCAAAGCAGAGGGTAGAGGTTCGTTCCAATGTTATTTTTTGAGCCATAGCCATAACCAATATAGGCCCCACCAATTCAAGAGGATCATAAAATTTGCAAACGAAACTTAAAATTTGTCTTTTGGTAAAATGACTATTCAAACATTGGGGTGTACAAACCATTTTGAATTTATCTAAGTTTACATCATAAAATAAACCTAAAGTTTCAAAAACCATATTAGCAGTATTCATATCAATGTCATCAAAATGCTGATTTTCAATTGATATGTCCTTAAGAAGTTTCTTCCTATTGGAACACCATTTATGTAGCTTGAATGTACCCAATTTTAAAAGTTCGATCAATTCATTTTATAATTAAGTATGATTTAATAAGATTTATACTATTGTTATCAAAGTTGTATTCTTGGAGCTTTTGCATCAACAGATCATGGGACACACAGTCAAAAGCCTTGGTAACGTCGAAAAAGGAGGCTTGCATGAACTTCTTTTCCTCAAAACATTCTCGAACATAGCTAGTAAGTTTGTTTATAGCAGCTGTAGTAGAAACATTGCTACGAAATCCAAATTGACATTTATTAAACCAATTATTTGCCTCAAAATAGTATGTTATTTGCCGTTTCAGCACAGTCTCAAAAATTTTGCCAAAGATGGGTGTAATTGATATTGGCCTATAGTTATCAACATCATCGCATAAGCCTTTTTTGTAAATCGGAACTACTTTAGATATTTTGAGGGAATCTGGAAAAATGTTAGAGGTGATACGTTGGTTTATAATTTTACATAGAGGAAAAACGATAAAATTTAGAATAGTTTTAAGTATTTTAACATTTATATTATAAGTGTCCTTGCTGGGACTATTATTTAAATTTGAAATTATATCTCTCATTTCATTGAAAGTAACTTCTATGAATTTAAATTCTGAATGGAAGACTGAATTAATTTTTTTTGTATAATCAATAGGATTATTTTGTAAAGGTGGAAGATTCTTGACAAGGGATTCTGCTATATTTGTAAAAAAAATATTTAAATCAGTGGCACAATGCCTTTTGCATATTTTTTGAATTGTTAATGTATTTATCGTTAGCTTCTTTTTTACTTTTATTAATGTCCTCACGATACCTTTTTTAAATTTATTAAGTGATTCATTGGAAACAATTTGTGGATTAGTTTTATTTAAACTGTTTGATAACTGCAATTTTTCTCTACTTTGTTTTAAGTTGTCATTGAACCAATGTATTTTAGGTATGTTAGGTTCGTTTTGTTTTATAAATTTTGTTTTCATTGGGAAGCTAGAATCACAGACATCTATTATCAGATTTAAAAAATGATCAAATTTGTTATTTACATTTATTTGAGAATTGTTTACAAATGACCAATGTACTTTATCTACATAATTATAAAGTTTAAAGAAGCCTTGTTCTGTTATTGGTCTGTAGGTTATTCTGATTTTATTATTTAATGATGTTTTGTTTTCCACTTCAAAATTAAATGATATAGCAAGATGATCAGATAAATTGAGATCTGTTACTGTTGCAACATAACAATTGCTGTTAAAATTGGTAAATATGTTATCAAGAGTTGCTCCGTTTCTAGTATAGTTATGAACAGTTTTATGTAGTCTGTAGGATTCAAACATATTACATAGTAACTGAGATTCTTTACTATCTGAATGGAAATGTACGTTAAAGTTCCCAGTTATTATAGTACCTTTGTGTAATGATAGCTTATTAAATGTTGCATCTAATCTATTTAAAAATATGTCAAAATCCCCAAGAGGTGAGCGATAGATTGTCAGTACCTGTATATTGTTGTACATTATACCTGCTATTTCAAAATGTATTTCATCAGATATTTCTTGAGTATCAAAGGCTAACGGAATTGCTTCTATGATATTACTTATAAAAATACCCACTCCCCCATGTTTATGCGTTGTTCTGCAAAAAGCTGAGAGATTTACAAAACCACTTATGTTCAGAGTGTTTATAATTCGTCAGATCCCAACCAATGTTCATTTATACAAAGTATATCATAACTTTTACCTATTAGAAAAGCTTCTAGTTCTGAAGTTTTGTCTCTTAGACATTGAATGTTATAACGTAAAATTTTAGAGAAGTTTGACATTTTAGAGGTATCGAGTTTGTTATTAGGTAATTGCTATTGATTTGTTTCCATTTCTAATTTTCGTTAATTATTTGAACTAACACTGGACAGTTATAATCGAATGGGGAATGATTCGAATTCAATTTTAAAGAGAATTTGTCATTTGCTTCTACACGGTTGGGACATCTGTTTGATTCACTATCACAATTAATACCAGATTGATCATGATTGCCACATTTCAAACAAACATTTTCTATTTTACAGTCTTTAGCACTATGACCAAAACCTGAGCAGTTATAGCACCTATAGATACCAAAATATTCATAGACAGAACATGCTCCAAACCGAATATATAAAGCTCCATTTTCAATGTGGAAACTGATATCATTAGGATATTATGTACTTATATGTTTGAAAAGTATTCATTTTAGATTTATTTAGTTTGTAATCGTTTTACATATAACATCAGAAGTAGGTAGATATATTAAATAAATTCAATTAATCCTTTGAATGGAGGGTAACTCTATTTCTTCAAAAGTACCTACCTATATAATAGTTAAATCAATAATTTTCTTACTTCTTGTGGAGTAACATACCTACATTACTATTTAAGTAATCGAAGATGACCCAACCCCCTTTTGGTTGTGATTTATTATTTGGAAAAGTTTCCCAGTAAAGAGAGTACCTAAATAGAACCAGTATGTAGGAGGGTATTCCTCTTTATAATGCAATTCGATAGCTACTCTGTACTTTGATAGTATTTTTAGTAGATGATGGTGATTATTCTTTATTTAGTGATATAGTTTATCCACAATGGGAACTCTTTTGATATGTTTATTAAATTTTCAAATGTAAAAGAAAAAACCTAAATAAAACCACCTATTTGTGAATGAACAAATACTTGAAATCAGACAATGATATATTATGCAAGTCTGTAACTATACCATTCTCTTTTCTGAAGTAAGATACAGTTACCACTTAAGTAATCGAAGGACAATACCTAAAACCCCAACACCCCTTAGGGTCTGATATATTATTTGGAAATCTTTCCTCAGTTGAAGTTAAAATGTTATTCGATAACTTTCAAATATAAATAAAAAAAAAATCAACCTTATCCAGTAAAAGAACTGCTCAATTACAGAGAATCTGTCAACTCTGATGCCTTTTGCTTGTCGAAAGGTCCTTTGTACTTTAATAGTATTTTTAGTGGATAATGGTGATTATTTCTTATTTAGTGATATAGTTTATCCACAATGTGAACTCTTTTATTATTTATTAAATTCTCAAATGTAAAAGAAAAAACCTAAATAAAACCAACTATTTGTGAATCAACAAATACTTGAAATCAGACAATGATATATTATGCAAGTCTGTAACTATACCATTCTCTTTTCTGAAGTAAGATACAGTTACTACTTAAGTAATCGAAGGAGAATACCTCCCACCTCTACCCCGTTAGGTCTGACATATTATTTGGAAATCTTTCCTCAGTTGAAGTTGAAATGTTATTCGATAACTTTCAATCAGATAATGTTGTTTGCAACTACTTTTGTATGTAAATCTCTCAAGCTGCTTTTTCAATTATTTTTAATGCTATTTGCATTATCTGTGAAGTTACTTTATGCTAGCTAGTTACAGTACAGAGAAATCAGAGGAAGGTATGTTATAATAAAAAAATTATTACCCGTTTTTCTCTTTTCAGCCCGAATCTATCTGATATATGTCAGGAATAACTGAATGAATGGAAGTATGTCATCATTAAACTTTACTCTAACCTGGGTTCTTTTCAAATATATATTTACAAAGCTCAATTTGAAGTATTGAAACTGTACAATCTATCATTTGTAAACTTTCCCGTCATCTCTCTTAATGTTGTATAACATCCATATAGTGATGTATACTTTGTCGAAAGTATACCTTGTGGCAGCAACTTCATTGTTGAAGACTTTTATAATCATTTTCATGCATGTACGTTTCCATACAATTTTGATAACGATTTGGTGAAATTTTTCCACCAACTGACATATGTATGAAATGATAGGTACATGTAAATTGAACATTGAATGCTTTCCTTTCCAAGAACATATGAAATACTCTTGTATACATCTTTCCTTATTCCATATAATTTATCCATATTTGGCATTGAATTCTTGAAAGATGTTATTATATGTATGTATCATAACGTTGTATCTACGTTCGAAATGTGAAATGACAATTTAGATCCTAATACATAATACACCATACACATGTATATGAAAATATCTTTATTGTATCTATAGTGACATTACTCGAGTACTTTGAAAGGCTTGTACTGTGAATTTGAAGTAATTCTGAGTGAATCCAATGATCGTGCTGCTACTGGAAGATGCTACGCTTACTGTAGAATATGACACATATCTTGTTATGTACCTTAGTAAATCAGTTGTACTAATATCGTAGATGATGTACATACCTTTCTTAATCGTTTTGTTATTCTTTCATCCCTATGTACTTTAGTTTGTTGCAAGAATATGTATGTAGGCACCATAATTGATATTCTCAATTTATCTATTTCTAAAATAAAATATGGAAAGTCTTATTGTTACACATTGTTCAGACATACCTCTAGAACGTTTTTTAATAGATGGGGCCCCACGTTCATATCTTATTTATGTAGTTTTATTGACTTTTAGTTAGAGACATGTTGTTTACTACATATAACTCCCAGACTATGAATAAGGTTAGATTTTGGTGAAATAAGACCATAGATTTGTTGCATAGCTTATTGAAAAGATTCTACAGTCGATATATATGCTATTTCGTGCCCCAAAGCTTCCAAGGATGTAGAAATGTACTTGTACCCCTAGGAAGTATACCTTCGTCCATGGACCATTTAGGAAGTTTCTGAGCAGTATATAGCTATTTAAGATCTCTTGGTATTATTTCTACATCGTTCCATTATACATACACCTCCAAAATCAGTTCTCTTCGTGAGTTATCACTTAATCCTTACATAGGTTACCGTCAAAACACGTCAAATCTTTATGATTTATTTTAAGCTACTTAGCGGCATTTTTGGGTTACGTCTTGGAATTAGTTTGGTGTCATATTAACATTATCGATGACGATCTTTCGAATGGTGAATTTTAATTGAACGTAGAGGCCCTAGTTTTTGATTTTGGAAAATTCCCGAGAAAATCTTGCAATATGGATGACAAAAATTGGTATTATATCGATTTGAATAAAAATATCCCCAACTCTTGTGTCAGATTAATTAATTTGACGTTTCTAAGAATGCCAAATTTCGCAATTTTATACGAAAGTTTAAACACTCAGATATCTTTAGCGCTTGAGGCTCCGGGATTTTCACTTGGCCTATCGAAATTAGAAGGTTCAAATTGTATAAAAACACAATTGCATGAAGGCCAAACCTCCTATGTAATAAGCTACGAACGAAATCATTTTGAAGTTTCCCTCGAGGAGCCCGCTCCGCGTAAGTTAGAGTTTATACATTTTACCTCGATCTTGTTAATTTGGGGCCGTTTCGTGGCCCGTGCGGCCGGCGCCAGCTGTAATAAAGTCTTTTTTGCTATGGGCCGCTAGCATTTATCCGCTTCGGGTATATTTTAGTAGCTGGAAAATTCCCTTTGGTACGTTGCACGTTAGACGTGCATAGGTGAGACCTGAGAGTACCTGTTTCTATTTTAATTAAATTTTCGTATTTAAAAGACATTTTGGGGCTCAAAAATGTGCCTATCCTATGACCCCGCTCATAATCTAACGACATGGAGCGAAAACGGCACGCCAAAAGTCCTCGTAAAGACGTTCTATGTACCGTAAATTTGCACTTTTCTAACTCGCGAGCTACGGGCTTCTAACGTGAACGTCATTCGATTTACGGAAAATTAACTATTTCAAAACAGTTTTCGACCCGGTTTGGGGCTATCACCACCTTTTAAAAGGTTCAAAGTTAACGTTTCAATCATTTTTCGAGCTCGCTGCGCTCGCTTCGTTTAGCTTGTCGTGTCCAAAGTTGACCGTCGATATGGTCGAAAATCGCATATTCCTAGTTTGATTTTTAGTAACTTGACTACCAACTTAAACTGCCGCTTATTCTAATACCGACTAGTTGATTTTACGGGCTACGCCCCGCTGACGTACAGTTGTTTTTATGTGCTACGCCTTTGTAAGGGTTTAGTCGGATGGTGCGTGTTTACCTTTATGTGAGGCGTATGAGCACCTTTAGGTTGTCACGATGACAGAAGTCACTTTGGCAGTTGTAGGTTATATAGAGATGGGTACGCATTTATAGAAACTTTTACTATTAGCACGTGTCACAAGTTATTCTATGGTTTGGATCGTATGACACTTTGACATTCATAGGTTAGATAGATTGAGAGTGGTAGATATTCATAGAAGAGTATAAAATTGGAATGGAGTCAAATCTTAGTGGAAGGTATAGTTGTAGAGTACGTCACTTGGCCAATTCAAGGTTATATAATTCAATCATTGAAACTTCAAGTATTGCAAAAGAAAATGCTCATAAAATATAGTCGCTCTACAACTACATGGCTCCTCAAATACTATACAACAAATTAAAATATTGCAACTCCACTTTTTCAAAATTAAAATGTCTTTGAATCATTGATATTGTAAAATACAAATTTAATTAATTCATTGACGGAAGTACATTCTGATATTAACTTGTTTAAAAATCTTTGGCACATTATGAAAGAATCTACATATAGTTACTATAACAGTTACTTACTTATACGGATGTATCATTTTCATTACTTATTTGAATGAAAAGCAACTCTATTTTTCCAAAAGTACCTAACTATTTTAACTAAACAGAGGAAGGTACCTTATAGAAAACCGTTTATTTATCCAAAATTAACCATTTCAAAACAGTTTTCGAGCAGATTTGTGGCTATCACCACCTTCTAAAAGGTTCAAAGTTAACATTTCGACCATTGGCAAATTTATATCCTAATCCAGGAAACCCTCAAGTTCCAGTGAATACGATATGGTTCCAGCAGGATGGAGCACCACCACATTACCAATTCAATGTCCGGCAGTACGATTGAATGGTCAGCGCGATCACCTGATCTTACATTATTAGATTTCTTTCTATGGGGATATGTGAAGACCATTGTGTACAAAACTAAACCTTTTGATTTAAATGACTTGAAAGAACGAATAACGCTTGTGATGAGGTCAATCACGCCTGATATGTTCAATAATGTTAGAAGACAGTTTTATTTAAGATAAGGAACATCTACTTTATTAAAATACATAGTTCTTTTTAGTGTTTTACATTTTATCACGTTTTGAATTACATTTTAGTTTTTGATTGTATTGTAGCGAATTTCGGTAACCACATGATTTTATTTTATTCTATGTTAATTGTTGCAATAAACTTGAAAGCGATAACATTTTTGAATGGAGAGACCTTTCAAACGATATATCACAAGCCTATACTTCCTATTTCAAAAATAGGGTGTTGTACCTGACATTCAGAGGGGGTTGAAGATAGGGGTCGCATTTTCACGTAGAAGGACGTCAATTTATAATTTAAATTTGACATGTTTCGGGATTTTTTTTAAATATGTATAGTAATCGAAATAATGAATTTATTCCGTTTGGCGTTTACACACTGTATAGACAACACCCATAAGCACTTTGAAAACTGTCACATTATCCTAATAATTCAATAAACTCAGCATTATACATATTTAAATTTAGTTCGATATAAATTGGAGGCATCGATAAAAGACTTGTTGAGAATTCTGACCACTGTTTATTCAAAGCAGAGGGTAGAGGTTCGTTCCAATGTTATTTTTTGAGCCATAGCCATAACCAATATAGGCCCCACCAATTCAAGAGGATCATAAAATTTGCAAACGAAACTTAAAATTTGTCTTTTGGTAAAATGACTATTCAAACATTGGGGTGTACAAACCATTTTGAATTTATCCAAGTTTACATCATAAAATAAACCTAAAGTTTCAAAAACCATATTAGCAGTATTCATATCAATGTCATCAAAATGCTGATTTTCAATTGATATGTCCTTAAGAAGTTTCTTCCTATTGGAACACCATTTATGTAGCTTGAATGTACCCAATTTTAAAAGTTCGATCAATTCATTTTATAATTAAGTATGATTTAATAAGATTTATACTATTGTTATCAAAGTTGTATTCTTGGAGCTTTTGCATCAACAGATCATGGGACACACAGTCAAAAGCCTTGGTAACGTCGAAAAAGGAGGCTTGCATGAACTTCTTTTCCTCAAAACATTCTCGAACATAGCTAGTAAGTTTGTTTATAGCAGCTGTAGTAGAAACATTGCTACGAAATCCAAATTGACATTTATTAAACCAATTATTTGCCTCAAAATAGTATGTTATTTGCCGTTTCAGCACAGTCTCAAAAATTTTGCCAAAGATGGGTGTAATTGATATTGGCCTATAGTTATCAACATCATCGCATAAGCCTTTTTTGTAAATCGGAACTACTTTAGATATTTTGAGGGAATCTGGAAAAATGTTAGAGGTGATACGTTGGTTTATAATTTTACATAGAGGAAAAACGATAAAATTTAGAATAGTTTTAAGTATTTTAACATTTATATTATAAGTGTCCTTGCTGGGACTATTATTTAAATTTGAAATTATATCTCTCATTTCATTGAAAGTAACTTCTATGAATTTAAATTCTGAATGGAAGACTGAATTAATTTTTTTTGTATAATCAATAGGATTATTTTGTAAAGGTGGAAGATTCTTGACAAGGGATTCTGCTATATTTGTAAAAAAAATATTTAAATCAGTGGCACAATGCCTTTTGCATATTTTTTGAATTGTTAATGTATTTATCGTTAGCTTCTTTTTTACTTTTATTAATGTCCTCACGATACCTTTTTTAAATTTATTAAGTGATTCATTGGAAACAATTTGTGGATTAGTTTTATTTAAACTGTTTGATAACTGCAATTTTTCTCTACTTTGTTTTAAGTTGTCATTGAACCAATGTATTTTAGGTATGTTAGGTTCGTTTTGTTTTATAAATTTTGTTTTCATTGGGAAGCTAGAATCACAGACATCTATTATCAGATTTAAAAAATGATCAAATTTGTTATTTACATTTATTTGAGAATTGTTTACAAATGACCAATGTACTTTATCTACATAATTATAAAGTTTAAAGAAGCCTTGTTCTGTTATTGGTCTGTAGGTTATTCTGATTTTATTATTTAATGATGTTTTGTTTTCCACTTCAAAATTAAATGATATAGCAAGATGATCAGATAAATTGAGATCTGTTACTGTTGCAACATAACAATTGCTGTTAAAATTGGTAAATATGTTATCAAGAGTTGCTCCGTTTCTAGTATAGTTATGAACAGTTTTATGTAGTCTGTAGGATTCAAACATATTACATAGTAACTGAGATTCTTTACTATCTGAATGGAAATGTACGTTAAAGTTCCCAGTTATTATAGTACCTTTGTGTAATGATAGCTTATTAAATGTTGCATCTAATCTATTTAAAAATATGTCAAAATCCCCAAGAGGTGAGCGATAGATTGTCAGTACCTGTATATTGTTGTACATTATACCTGCTATTTCAAAATGTATTTCATCAGATATTTCTTGAGTATCAAAGGCTAACGGAATTGCTTCTATGATATTACTTATAAAAATACCCACTCCCCCATGTTTATGCGTTGTTCTGCAAAAAGCTGAGAGATTTACAAAACCACTTATGTTCAGAGTGTTTATAATTCGTCAGATCCCAACCAATGTTCATTTATACAAAGTATATCATAACTTTTACCTATTAGAAAAGCTTCTAGTTCTGAAGTTTTGTCTCTTAGACATTGAATGTTATAACGTAAAATTTTAGAGAAGTTTGACATTTTAGAGGTATCGAGTTTGTTATTAGGTAATTGCTATTGATTTGTTTCCATTTCTAATTTTCGTTAATTATTTGAACTAACACTGGACAGTTATAATCGAATGGGGAATGATTCGAATTCAATTTTAAAGAGAATTTGTCATTTGCTTCTACACGGTTGGGACATCTGTTTGATTCACTATCACAATTAATACCAGATTGATCATGATTGCCACATTTCAAACAAACATTTTCTATTTTACAGTCTTTAGCACTATGACCAAAACCTGAGCAGTTATAGCACCTATAGATACCAAAATATTCATAGACAGAACATGCTCCAAACCGAATATATAAAGCTCCATTTTCAATGTGGAAACTGATATCATTAGGATATTATGTACTTATATGTTTGAAAAGTATTCATTTTAGATTTATTTAGTTTGTAATCGTTTTACATATAACATCAGAAGTAGGTAGATATATTAAATAAATTCAATTAATCCTTTGAATGGAGGGTAACTCTATTTCTTCAAAAGTACCTACCTATATAATAGTTAAATCAATAATTTTCTTACTTCTTGTGGAGTAACATACCTACATTACTATTTAAGTAATCGAAGATGACCCAACCCCCTTTTGGTTGTGATTTATTATTTGGAAAAGTTTCCCAGTAAAGAGAGTACCTAAATAGAACCAGTATGTAGGAGGGTATTCCTCTTTATAATGCAATTCGATAGCTACTCTGTACTTTGATAGTATTTTTAGTAGATGATGGTGATTATTCTTTATTTAGTGATATAGTTTATCCACAATGGGAACTCTTTTGATATGTTTATTAAATTTTCAAATGTAAAAGAAAAAACCTAAATAAAACCACCTATTTGTGAATGAACAAATACTTGAAATCAGACAATGATATATTATGCAAGTCTGTAACTATACCATTCTCTTTTCTGAAGTAAGATACAGTTACCACTTAAGTAATCGAAGGACAATACCTAAAACCCCAACACCCCTTAGGGTCTGATATATTATTTGGAAATCTTTCCTCAGTTGAAGTTAAAATGTTATTCGATAACTTTCAAATATAAATAAAAAAAAAATCAACCTTATCCAGTAAAAGAACTGCTCAATTACAGAGAATCTGTCAACTCTGATGCCTTTTGCTTGTCGAAAGGTCCTTTGTACTTTAATAGTATTTTTAGTGGATAATGGTGATTATTTCTTATTTAGTGATATAGTTTATCCACAATGTGAACTCTTTTATTATTTATTAAATTCTCAAATGTAAAAGAAAAAACCTAAATAAAACCAACTATTTGTGAATCAACAAATACTTGAAATCAGACAATGATATATTATGCAAGTCTGTAACTATACCATTCTCTTTTCTGAAGTAAGATACAGTTACTACTTAAGTAATCGAAGGAGAATACCTCCCACCTCTACCCCGTTAGGTCTGACATATTATTTGGAAATCTTTCCTCAGTTGAAGTTGAAATGTTATTCGATAACTTTCAATCAGATAATGTTGTTTGCAACTACTTTTGTATGTAAATCTCTCAAGCTGCTTTTTCAATTATTTTTAATGCTATTTGCATTATCTGTGAAGTTACTTTATGCTAGCTAGTTACAGTACAGAGAAATCAGAGGAAGGTATGTTATAATAAAAAAATTATTACCCGTTTTTCTCTTTTCAGCCCGAATCTATCTGATATATGTCAGGAATAACTGAATGAATGGAAGTATGTCATCATTAAACTTTACTCTAACCTGGGTTCTTTTCAAATATATATTTACAAAGCTCAATTTGAAGTATTGAAACTGTACAATCTATCATTTGTAAACTTTCCCGTCATCTCTCTTAATGTTGTATAACATCCATATAGTGATGTATACTTTGTCGAAAGTATACCTTGTGGCAGCAACTTCATTGTTGAAGACTTTTATAATCATTTTCATGCATGTACGTTTCCATACAATTTTGATAACGATTTGGTGAAATTTTTCCACCAACTGACATATGTATGAAATGATAGGTACATGTAAATTGAACATTGAATGCTTTCCTTTCCAAGAACATATGAAATACTCTTGTATACATCTTTCCTTATTCCATATAATTTATCCATATTTGGCATTGAATTCTTGAAAGATGTTATTATATGTATGTATCATAACGTTGTATCTACGTTCGAAATGTGAAATGACAATTTAGATCCTAATACATAATACACCATACACATGTATATGAAAATATCTTTATTGTATCTATAGTGACATTACTCGAGTACTTTGAAAGGCTTGTACTGTGAATTTGAAGTAATTCTGAGTGAATCCAATGATCGTGCTGCTACTGGAAGATGCTACGCTTACTGTAGAATATGACACATATCTTGTTATGTACCTTAGTAAATCAGTTGTACTAATATCGTAGATGATGTACATACCTTTCTTAATCGTTTTGTTATTCTTTCATCCCTATGTACTTTAGTTTGTTGCAAGAATATGTATGTAGGCACCATAATTGATATTCTCAATTTATCTATTTCTAAAATAAAATATGGAAAGTCTTATTGTTACACATTGTTCAGACATACCTCTAGAACGTTTTTTAATAGATGGGGCCCCACGTTCATATCTTATTTATGTAGTTTTATTGACTTTTAGTTAGAGACATGTTGTTTACTACATATAACTCCCAGACTATGAATAAGGTTAGATTTTGGTGAAATAAGACCATAGATTTGTTGCATAGCTTATTGAAAAGATTCTACAGTCGATATATATGCTATTTCGTGCCCCAAAGCTTCCAAGGATGTAGAAATGTACTTGTACCCCTAGGAAGTATACCTTCGTCCATGGACCATTTAGGAAGTTTCTGAGCAGTATATAGCTATTTAAGATCTCTTGGTATTATTTCTACATCGTTCCATTATACATACACCTCCAAAATCAGTTCTCTTCGTGAGTTATCACTTAATCCTTACATAGGTTACCGTCAAAACACGTCAAATCTTTATGATTTATTTTAAGCTACTTAGCGGCATTTTTGGGTTACGTCTTGGAATTAGTTTGGTGTCATATTAACATTATCGATGACGATCTTTCGAATGGTGAATTTTAATTGAACGTAGAGGCCCTAGTTTTTGATTTTGGAAAATTCCCGAGAAAATCTTGCAATATGGATGACAAAAATTGGTATTATATCGATTTGAATAAAAATATCCCCAACTCTTGTGTCAGATTAATTAATTTGACGTTTCTAAGAATGCCAAATTTCGCAATTTTATACGAAAGTTTAAACACTCAGATATCTTTAGCGCTTGAGGCTCCGGGATTTTCACTTGGCCTATCGAAATTAGAAGGTTCAAATTGTATAAAAACACAATTGCATGAAGGCCAAACCTCCTATGTAATAAGCTACGAACGAAATCATTTTGAAGTTTCCCTCGAGGAGCCCGCTCCGCGTAAGTTAGAGTTTATACATTTTACCTCGATCTTGTTAATTTGGGGCCGTTTCGTGGCCCGTGCGGCCGGCGCCAGCTGTAATAAAGTCTTTTTTGCTATGGGCCGCTAGCATTTATCCGCTTCGGGTATATTTTAGTAGCTGGAAAATTCCCTTTGGTACGTTGCACGTTAGACGTGCATAGGTGAGACCTGAGAGTACCTGTTTCTATTTTAATTAAATTTTCGTATTTAAAAGACATTTTGGGGCTCAAAAATGTGCCTATCCTATGACCCCGCTCATAATCTAACGACATGGAGCGAAAACGGCACGCCAAAAGTCCTCGTAAAGACGTTCTATGTACCGTAAATTTGCACTTTTCTAACTCGCGAGCTACGGGCTTCTAACGTGAACGTCATTCGATTTACGGAAAATTAACTATTTCAAAACAGTTTTCGACCCGGTTTGGGGCTATCACCACCTTTTAAAAGGTTCAAAGTTAACGTTTCAATCATTTTTCGAGCTCGCTGCGCTCGCTTCGTTTAGCTTGTCGTGTCCAAAGTTGACCGTCGATATGGTCGAAAATCGCATATTCCTAGTTTGATTTTTAGTAACTTGACTACCAACTTAAACTGCCGCTTATTCTAATACCGACTAGAATTTCGGCAATATTAGTCTTTATCTGTCCCTTTGTATTAAATGTAATAACTCACTCATTATATTTGAATGTGTTGTCTCATGTTCTGAGCTACCGTAAAAAATGATGAAGCGATGTTCAACAATAAATTGTAGATAGTTTACTATCACGATCATTTGTATAGTTCATTATTGGTGATGGAGAATGTGTGTAAACGATTATTTCGACAGCAACACACTTTATCGAAAAATTATCTCACCCAGTTTCTGATGACTACCTACAAATACGAACAAATCAACATTCATTACCACATACATGTACTATTTTCATTATATCTATCGTGATTAATAATTATTCTTTTTATCACAAAGTATCCAAAGTCGATAAGCTCGATGATATATAAGAAAATAAATTGGTTGATTCTCTAGTTTACTTGATTCCAGCGGGGTTAGAGGATACTCACCGACAATTAATTAACTGTAAACGCCGGTTTTCTTGTGAATTAATACAGAAGACATGGAACTTAGGACTTTTGTGTTGAAATTTAAAAGATGTGCAATTTTTGTTCTTCTTGATCTAAATACCATTAGTGGACATTTATAACATAGGACATTAATTGATACAGAACAATTTTGTTTGGTTTAAACTAATTATTTTGAATACTCATAACAATGTTAATCAAAACGTACGGTTCAACGGTAAATAAATGGACTACAGTATTATCAACCGATCAGGAAATTTTGATACCGACTGAACCGCATGTGAAGCGGGTGATTCAAAAGCCATTCGTTTTTGGAATGTGCAAATCGGCCGTGTTGTTCAAAGTGTATTTTACCGTTTATGTCGTATTTTTGATAAGTGGTGCCATGACATTCAGTTTATTGGAAGGCCCGGAAGAGAAGGCCGTTAGACTGAAAGTAAACTCCGCAATTCAAAATTTCTTGAGCGCAAATCCATCTGTATCAGGTTAGTATTGATGTTTCTTATAATTGGATTCAATTTAAGAATCTACGTGTTCCGTTTTCTGTATTAGTATCTAAAGCTCATCTCTTATTGGACATCCGTTTCAATTGCAGTTCTGATTTTCATTGAAGTTTTTACTTTTCAAACAAGCTTACGAGTAAAAATCGAATTAGTTCGTTACTTTTCAAACGTAACGTACACTGCAGAAGAGTCTTACTGTCTAGCCGGTTCTGTAGATATTAAGTTATTGAGTAACGATTTATCTGTCGCAAGTACTAGTATCTTGGGAAAACGTTCATATTTACATTGATCACAAAAAGTCATGAATAACAGTAAGATTATCAGAACACGATGGAATAAATGGGTATTGGACCCATAAATCCTTGGAAAATGGATCGATTTTGATGGGACATCAGAAAAAAAGTTAACCACAAATAAAGTTGCGCAAATTGTTTATAATGTTTATAAACAATATATAAACAATTTAATTAGCTCATTTTTGAGATTACATTAAAATTTCTAAAAAATGCAAAATTTGACCGTTTTGATCGGATAAAGTCAATTTTTTGTTATAAGCAATCTATTTATTATCAAAATAGATGAATCATTCGACCAAAACTCCGACTTTAGGGTCGTTTTCGGATAATTTTGGTATTTAGAGTTCGCTTTTAATCGTCAATATCGTCGAATTTATACCCACAAATTTGCTAATTTGTTATAAACAAATTATTTTTATTATTAAATATACGAATTTGACCAAAATGTCGAGTTTATAGTCATTGTCGGATAATTTTGACCTCCTGATTGCAATTTTATTGCTTATTATTATTATGGTCTTTAAATGCATACATAAATTTTTGAATTGTTATAAACAAATTATTTATTAACAAATAAAGAAAAAAAGAAATGTGATATTTTTATATAATATGCACACTCAGAACTTAATTTTTTTGACAAAATTGATGAAATGTATTAAGTCTAATTATGATAAAAATGTCATGCCACTAATTTTGAATAATTGTTCTTCCTTCCATAACAACTCTCCCATACCTCCTTAAAAAATTAATATGTTTAATTTTATATATATTTATTGATACTTTGTCATACTAAAACATCAAAATTTTTATTATTTTCTTCTAATTCGCTTTCGAAAATTCCCCCGAGAATTTAAAGACCATAATAGCAATAAAATCGTACTCATGAGGCCAAAACAACGACTATAAACTCGACATTTTGATCAAATTCGTATATTTAATAATAAATATAATTTGTTTATAACAAATTAGCAAATTTGTGGGTATACATTCGACGATATTGACGATAAATCGAACTAAGAATACCAAAATTATCCGAAAACGACCGTAAAGTCAGAGATTTGGTCGAATTCATCTATTTTGTTGATAAATAAATTGTTTATAACAAAAAATAGTCTTTATTCGATCAAAAACGGTCACATTTTGCATTTTTTAGAAATTTTTATGTTATCTCAAAAATGAGCTATTTAAATTGTTTATAAGCAATATAAACATTTGCGCAACTTTATTTGTGGTCGCCTTTTTTCTGATGACATTCTGAAGAGTCTCATCAAAATCGATCCATTTTCCAAGGATTTACGGGTTTGGTCTATTTTTAGACCTGTTTGACTGCATTATCTAAACGGATTAATAAATTGAGTTATTGCTCTAATCGCCCAAAAATTCGAAATAAGATTTTCGTGATCACAGGACGGTACATATAAAAAATGCACATAAATTACTGTTGAATCTGTAATCTGATCTGTGTTAGTGTGTGAGCGTGCGTGTGCGTGTGCATGTGCATGCATGTAAGCGCATGTGTGTGTGTGTGAGCATGCGTGGCGTGTGAGCGTGCGTGTGCATGTGTGTGTGAGCGTGAGCAAGCGTGCATATGTGTGTGTGTGTGTTATTGTTATTATTATTATTATTTATTGAACCAATTAGATTTTCACAGATCACAAAAATACACTATAGGGCTTATAGAACTTATACAAGAAAAATAAATAAAAGTGAAAATACTGTTAGTTACGATAGAGCTAGGTAATCATATTATATATTATTCGTCGTCCATTATAGTCAAATATCCAGAAAATAATAGAGGTCACTAACTGAGCATAACATGTTTTTAATACACCACTGTTTTATGAAGCTCTTTATGTCTTTTTGACCCAGATGTATTGAAAATTCATTCATAATCCTGCATCTTATTTTTTTTCACAACGGCCGGCAAGTACAGTCTATCACTGTCCTGTCACCTTCGTAAAACTGTGTAATCAACCTGTATATAGTGGATTTAGTCAAGTTTAGCAGGTAATTGCAAAGGTTTCCTCCTTGGGATGTAAGAGGACAGCCACAGTATAAGTCTTCCACGTAGATATGAGATGAATTAAGTAAATTGTCTTAGAATATTGATAATAAAGGTTCACACTGTTTTTGTTGACATACGTTCTATGCTGATATGCCAACCAGTGCCTTTTTGATTTTGGCATTACAAATAATGTGTATTATTTTATATAATAAGTAAAGAACACAATTTTGTTTGTAAAACAATTTATTATATTTCGATGCTTCAAATCTGCAATAGCATAGGACACCCTGTTTTATTTATTTATTTATTTATTTAATTAATCACACTAGCTCAACGGGAGAAACCCATTGGACAGCTTAGGAGTACATATAAAATATTTACAAAGTAGGAATTAAAATTAACTAACATACACAGCTTTACAAATATCATTAGGGTTACAACAAAATATATCAACAGTCAAACCGATCGTATGGTAGAATCTACACATTTGGAAAATTGAAAAAAATAATAGCGTATTTGTTCTGCAGAGTGGTAGATAAAAAGTTTGTGTGGAACGGGTGAGAAAAGATGTAAATTCAGCCTTGATAAAATCACAGTCAACCAGGTTATGAATGACCTTATACAGGAATAAAATTCTATGAATTTCCCTACGTTTATATAGCACTAAGCAAGAGAATCTATCTAATAGAGCCCGGTGGGAAAAGCCAATAGATGGATAATTACCATCAAATTTGAAGGCTAAATATCTTACGAAACGCCGATTCACACGCTCTATTTTGTTTATATAAATTTTATAATGGGGGTTGCACACAATTGAAGCATATTCGAGCTTAGAATGAACAAATGAATTGTATAATATTGTTATTGAATCATCATTGTTAAATGGGCGGCAATTCCGGATGATGAAGCCCAGCATTCTGTAGGCGCTAGAAACAATTATTGATTCAATGTGAGACGCAAATGACAATATCACGTCAAACAAAACTGTTGATTATTCTTTAAGCAGAGGATGGTAAAATTCCAATAAAATCAGCAACAACAATTTGCATTCCAACATTGAGTATAATATTATAACGTCTTTTATTAGCGGTTTCTGAATCATTTCCAATATATATATATATTCATTATCTATCAAACATTTCCACTACGAGTGGGTCTTACATACTCTGAGCTTATGACAAGCGGACCTATGAACGGCGTGAGCGATAATATTATTAAGAAATACCTAATTAGAAATAACGTTGTACATAATTCGCAGCTGGTGATTGCGGCTAATAAAAGTTATTCGATATTTAACAAAAACATATTCTATTTATAATATATGACCATCTTGTTATCAAAATTTCAAAAGTATATATGATATACAGAATTTTCCATTATTGGAATGAATTTGATACATTTGTCAGGAATCTTGTTACATACGGACTGCCATTTTGTACTTTTTTTTTATTTTGACTACACGCGAGGAAAACCTATAATGTACGTAGAGCATCGCGTGAGCCAGCGATGGAATGTTGTTGTGGAGGTTATCAGGAAAGACCTCACTAGGCGAAAATTGAAGGCTGGTAGAAAGAAGTTCAGCAGATCTCGAGTTTGACAATGGAGGGGGTGATCAGCTTGGTCTCGTCTGGCTTGTATACCGCCAGTGGTGCAAGAGCAAGCTAGATTTCTAAAAAGCACCGACTATGGAAATATCTATAGAAAACAAAGAGATCAGCCTCCTTTCTACGATGTTCTAAAGAGGGCAATGGAATCGGAAAAGGTGCATCACCAATCAGATGAACAATATCTCTCTTCTGCATAGAATCTAATAGCGCACGTTTGGGAGCACTCCGAACATGTGATCAGTAATCCAAGACAGGTTGAATCTTGTAGATTATGAGGAGCTGCTGAGGTGTAAAGTAACTCTTGGCATGAGAGGGTGCCAGACTCGGTCAAATGCTTTGGAGATATGCAATGCTGCAGCTAGAGATTCTCCATATTTATCAATGAATGTCTGCCATAAATGTGTTTTGTAGGCAAGTAGATCTCCTGTTGATCTCTGGTGGCGGAAGCCATATTGTTGGCCACGATTTTAGGGCACTCTAGATATTGGATGAGCTAGTGATGACAGATATTAATGCGTTGGGTCTAGAATTTTAGCAAGGGCCTTCTTCCCATTTTTTCATTTAGTTGGACATTAATCGTCTTCCAGCTGGAGGGAAACGCACCAAGTGTTTTTTTGGAAAACCCAACTCCCATTCAATATCTTCATCAATCAACGAGAATTACTTGTTTTGACGTGATATTTGAAGCTGAATTTAACTCTTCATGGTCACATGAAAAACTTTCATCTCACTCATAACTACTCAATCTATCGAACTGTATCCTCAAAAACTTAATATTAATGTGCTGTGCAACCGAAAGGTTCACCTTCTACTCAGTTATGATATTTCTTCCTCACCATTCCATTATCCAGGCAACCCGCCCTCTATGTGCTTGGCAAGCCTGGGACCGATTACGTCCGGCAGTACGAAAATATCAGTGACAGTTATATAGTTGCTTCAATATCCGGCTATTTTGTTTCAGATGATGCCCTAGAAAACTTAATTGCTGAAATAGTGAAGGCAAGCAATAGAGGAGTTTCTGCAGTGAGGAATGCAACAGGAGAGCCTAACTGGAGCTTTGGACAATCTTTGTTTTTCACCAGCACAGTTGTAACTACTATAGGTAAGAAACTATTTTTGGAACCGCCGTAAGTTGTTCAAAATGTAGACATAAGAACTTTGTCATGAATCCTGTTATAATTCTTAGATTGTCCCTGCTTAACCTTATACTTTCCAAAACATCCTTTTTCCTAATTTTATATAGGAGGGGTCCCGGAAGTGAACTCCAATACTTTGTACGGAGTTCTGTTTCTTCTGCTCAGAGAATTTCCTGTGTATACCATGCTTCCCTATACCGAAGAATCAGAAACGTTTCCGCTCCCTTGGGTGCAAGAAAGTCCAACTCAATTCCAAGACATACAGGCATCCTGTGGATTGTGATTATGTTCTGCACTCCTTAAGGTGTGGTTATGGATATATCCTACCTTTTGTATCCAATTGTCCAAATTGTGCCGTGCACATCTCCCAATTGCATGAACTTCTGCTAGTCTTATGCTGTTCTTGACCCATCGAAATACCAACCTGTTGCTTCTTTTCTGACAGGGTGGCTGTTCCCCTGTCACCACTCTTCTTGTTATTCAAGGTGGATTTTGGAAGTTCTGTATAAACACGAACACCGAATCGATGTAATTTCTTGGTGCAATGAGTGTTGGGTGCTACTTCTTCAGACTTCCACCGAAGTTGAATGTCTCCCTGAGGTTCTTCTTTGCTTATGTAAAGCATAGTCTTTCTCGTTGTCCTACATATTGTTATATAGAGGGGTCCAGTATTTTCCCAGTATTTTCTCCATACTTGCAGTAGGAAAAGATCTCGAGGACCCAGTTATGAATATCAACACCTTGGTCCCACATGTGTCTTAATCTCAATGAACCTTCCGATTAAAGAATATATAACATAATTTAGTAGGTCCTCTTGCAATTGAAAAATTAGGATATATTAAAGCATTACCGACAATTAACATTATATGTGCAAATAACTTATAATAATACACAATAATACTTCCATTAAATCGATCTTGGCACATGAATAAAAGTTCTGTGGGCACTATGTTTTGATGTATTTTTGCAAAGGGGTACAATTTTGCACTTATTATTAAATCACTTATGTAAATTCCGTTCAGATTTTGGTTTAAACCTATTCAGTATATTATTGTTAAGCGTTTTCTTAAATTCAAATTATAATATTTTTCTATTGCATTTTTGACAATGTTTTTGAAGATGAAGTAAAAAGAAAAAAAATGTGATATGGGTAACTATTCTTAATAGACTATTCATCAGAAATAATCACCCTTATCCACTAAAAATGCTATTAAAGTACTGAGGATAAGTGTGATTATTTCCTATCAATAGTGTTATAATATATCCACAGTATGAACTCTTTTGTAGTTTATATTATTAATAGGTTTGAAGTGTTAAAAATAGGTCAGGACTTAATTCCCACAAACGCAAACTAGATTCACTTGAAATCAACAAGTACTATTAGTAAATATTTTTCTTTCTTTTCTTAGAAATTTCGGATTCAAATAAAATCAACAAATCCTTCCCTATTCAAATATAACATAAAACAATATTTATTGTCCAAAGCCAAATGTTTTTTACTTGAAATCAACAAGTACTATCAGCAAATATTTTTCTTTCTTTCCTTAGAAATTTCGTATTCAAATAGAATCAACAAATCCTTCCCTATTCAAATATAACATAAAACAATATTTATTGTCGGAAGCCGAATATTTTTTCCTTTTTTCTGTTGGACGTGGTTTCTCTAAGACATTTTAATAATTAAAATTACATTATATTTCAAAAAATTATACTACCGCACCATTTTCTAACGATATCTCAAGAAAATAGTGTGCACTAAAACTAATAATAATAAATAATAAAATAACGCCTTTGTTATTATATACGTGATAAAAAAACAAGTTATAAGTGTTTTCTTTCATCATAAATTGTATTTCTTTTTTTTTTTAAGTATTATTTATCGTCATTTGAGCGTAACGTTATCTTTGTTCTTATCATGTTTTCTTTTTATACCAGAATCTAATCTAGGTTGAACTAATTTGTTATCAATATTGATAGTATATAACTAACTTATATAAACAACTATTTCTTGGAGTGAATAAACGGATTCCGTAGATCCCACCCTCTAACAATACCAGTCACTGATAAAATGAACATATTTCACTCGATGGTTTATCATCAACTAACATACTATAAAAAATAATTTTAATATTTTCGGATTAATAGTCCAGTCAATGGCAGCATTGATTCGTAACTCTTTAACTTTAACAAAACGTGTTTATACCGGAATTAATCAATTTATGTTTTGACGGATTTTACTCCAACTTCAACGATCTTTTTTTTATCCCACAATTTGGAATTATAGTTTTCACCGGAAATGGGTATATATGTTTTGAGGTTCCCTATAAAAAAAATATTTTGTTTTTGGGTTTCATGTATATCTGTGTGACATGATTCAAGGAAAAATTAGAAAAGCTCAATCACTGACTTTCAAACATGAGTTTATTCCTTGTATAAACCCTGTAGGTGCACTATCTTTTATATTATATAAATGATCTTATGATTCCATAATACATTATTATACATACATCTTTTTTTAGATAGTTTTTTGTATTGTTCCTTTGTGAGTCCAATTATTGAACATACATTCTCCATGATATAACAAGAATTAATTATTTCTAATGTTCTAGCACTTGTAGTTATATAATGTAAAATATGACAACCTAAAGTATAAGAAATTCGTTTTACAGGTTATGGACATGTGACACCTCTAAGTAGAACAGGAAAAATATTTTGTATGCTTTACGCCATAGTAGGAATTCCTTTAACTCTGGTATTGCTGTCCGCACTGGTTGCAAGACTGTTAGTTCCTACGATATGGTTGTTACAGTGGCTGAATTCCCGCCTTGGTCATTTGTATCAACCGTTTAATATAAGACTCTTTCATCTTTCAATTATAGGTAAGTAACATCTGATTTGGCTTGTAGTAAAATTAATCTATCATCAGAGATCACAACTCAAAACTAGAAATATATTGCCGCTTGGAGAATAGATCAATAGTATGCGTGGCGAACTTACTCTTTGTAAACCATTTGATTTGGTTACTGATTTTTATATAATAGTTTCACATGCTATAAGATACTCTTCTCATTTGTGTAAAGTTAAAAAAAATTTACAAAAACAAATTTTCGTTATTGGGAATCGAACCCGAGTGAGATGTCAGTATCATAACCGCTATACTATATCGCCGTTTAATATAAACTGTTAAAGTACAGTGAAAATTCAAGTTTACTTCAATAATAATTGTTTTGGTGTTGATGTTGTTGTTGAACGACATTGTTAAAATTTGGGTGAAACCAGTTTAAATTAACTTAAATTTACTGTATTCATTTTGAATCGAGTATTCACTTTGAACCGATTCATTGTATACTTTGAGAGTTGATTTGTTCTCAACTCTTCAAAACATGGTGTGTTTATTAGACGATTATCCTGAAAAACAATGGGGTTCTTCACCGAACAGCAAACGATTTTTCGTTAAAATTTTGCAATGATAGGACCTTTAATTTTTGAATTAACGTGTAGATAACCATTTCGTGACGGAAATCTAGACAGACAGACTGATTTTTAAAGTTGCTTAAAATTCGATTAAAAATACTATGGTAAAGAAATTTCTACTCTAGTACTTTTCTTGACGATTTTAAAAATAACTTGAGCAAATGCAATATACTGTTCGGACTTAGTCTGCGAAGCAAAAAAATTACACAAGGTTCATAACTTGAATAGAAAAATTAGAGATAAAATTTCTAGATTTCTACCTAAAATTTGTAAAATTATATGTAACAAACATAAGAGAATCAAAACCAATTCAGTGAAAGAAAAGTATTAGGCTGCGTTATTTGGTACCTAGATACAAAATTAAAAAGATTAAGCAATCAATATAATTTTAAAAACTCTCGACTAATAATTAATAATTCAGAGCTCTGAGCTATATAAATCCCAGGATATTTGGTTTAAAGTAAAGTAATACACATACAAAGAGTTAACAACTGTGGATATACTAATAAGTACGAAATAATCACCCTTATCCACTAAAAATACTATTAAAGTATTAAGGACCTAATAAAACTGTATCAAAATATTATTTCTCAATTAAATATGTATGTAAATTGTTAATTTGTTGTAATTTTTTTTTTAAGATTTAATTACATTCAATATATAAAATTATTTATAATATTTGTTGAAAACAACAAATTGATAACACTAAACTCACAAATCGCTTTGAATTATAACCCAATTTTTTCAGCAATAATCTAGTTTAAAGTTTATAACAATATTCGATATTATAATCATTTTGTCATTTTACGGGAAACTTTTTATTGCACTGAAAGTCCAAAGTTCTCTCTATTTAAAATCGTATGGTTTCATCACTTTACCACTAGATGTCATTAATTTCTTATAATTGCATAAACATCAAACTTTTAAAACACATCCATTTTTTATAATTTTTTACCAATTTGAGTTACATATTCCTCACCATTAGAATAACTCCTTTGTAGCTTCCTGAATGTCAACTGTTGAACATGTATTACATAAATCAAAAATGAAAACTTTAATTATCTGGAAATGAAGCTATATATGATTATAAATAATTTTATATATTGAATGTGAGTAAATCTTATAAAAAATTATAAAACAAATTAACAATTTACAATATTATTAATTGAAAAATACTATTTTGATTAAATTTTGAAATGAAAAGATTTTTACAACTGCTTTAACAAATTATGATACATTTGTCTTTAACACAGCCATGCTTTATATACAGTATCGGAAACAATTCTTCTGGGGTATCGACAGAACTCTACACGTGCAACAAGGAACGCAATGATATGATAATACCACATAAACAAGAGAGACCCTGTGCGCCCCTTTTCTTACCCCACCCGAGGCGAACACAGCGAGTCGCACATTCTCCCGACTGGTGCTGGTATGATACTGACGTCCTACGTCCTGAGCTGACCGCCCTGAAATTGTAATGCTCTCTCAACATATAGCAAGATAAATACTTTCCGATACTGTATACCTGAGGATCAGGTTCATTATTGACCTCGAAACCTGGTAGTTCGGATCTACAAAAATATGGATTGTTTGAATTAAGCATTACAATATTAATATCAAATTCAGTTTCATCCCCAGCTGAGGTTAACCCCTTGTTTGCATCATTAACATCATATAGTATTCAAACCGGCACATTTTGATTGCTACTTTTCTTTACTACATCATGGCTACTTGACAGCTGAAAGGTCTTCAGTACTTTCACAGTATTTTTAGTGGATAAGAACGATTGTTTCTTATTTATAGTGTACTGAGGATCTGGTAGCCTTGTTAGCCATCATCAGGGTAAATTGCTGTTTACTCTGATGATGGATTCTTGATAGCTGAAAGGTCCTTAGTACTTTAATAATATTTTTATTGTATATTTTGTAGGTACTTGTACGTGTTGAAATAAAGTAATTAATTGTATAGCATGAAATAAAATAGAATTAAGTTGTTCAGATCATCACGATTTTATGCTGCTATAATGCAATTTATGGCATTAGGAAATTTTAATTCCATTAGGTAACAGAATTTTGATTCCGATTTAGCTAACCTGGCGAATAACATTCAGATATGATATCAGATATAACAAGGTATATTCTAAGAAATATTAAACTGAACTACATTTTGCCGTGAGTCATGGTTTTAATATAACGCTGTTACTGGATAAAGCTCTAGGTATTTATATTTATGTTTGTTGGGCTTTACTTTCAAATAAAAATTAAGGCGAGTTTAATTGAAAGCAAGAACGTTTGATCTACGAATATTCGAAAGTTTCCATCTAATATTCCTGTTGTTTCTGTTGCAGTTTTACTTCTCATTGTGATATTTATGCTATTACCGGCGGCTATATTTGCATCCATAGAACCGGACTGGGATTACCTGGACTCACTCTACTATTGTTTCATTTCACTCACAACAGTCGGATTAGGAGATTATATTCCTGGAGATTCGTCGAATCAACCTTATCGACCTCTTTATAAGATAGCAACCACAGGTACGGATTATATTAACGTTCTGCTACGAGAATATCGCAAAAGACATTTACTTATTTATATCTCTTGAATCGGGTAATATGGCACAAGGCATGTTTTCGTGTAGCGGCCAAACGGTGGATGCAATCAACTTGAAATTTTGTCACAAGCTAGAAATGATGCTTGAAATTTACTGGCACGTACCTTGAGTCGTTTTCAAGTTTCTGAGCAGAGTTGTCCGCCGAAATACTCGATGCTATTCATTCTGTTTCAAGCATCTTTGTCTGCGCTAACTATTTGGCCGATTGTAGAGAGAAATATAATAAATAACACGACGTTCGCTGCTTGTCGCATCTGCTGTTGCGGTACTGAACTGAGGGCAAGCGCGTTCTGTTGAAGGTACCAGACAAAGGATGCTTTTCGCTAAACAATTAAAAGAAATAAAAGAGTTTCATTTTCACTAATTTAATTAATTTCTTCTTATCGCCTCACTCACACTCCGTTCTAACCCTTTGGTACTGACCGACCTCCCAGTATAACATAGTATGACCTAAGAACGTCCAGTTCGTACAGGAATAGATTCAACCATAGTATTCCTTTTGCGAAGATTTTTTTTTCATAATCCCTTCTACGAAGACAAGGTGAAAAGTCTGAAAAATGAAACAAGAAATGATTTGTTTGGTCAAAACTTTTTTTTTTTTTTTATTTCTCAACATAATCCTTGTCGCCCGATACACTTCGTCCAACGTTTTTCGAATTTTTCGATCCCTTCCAAATAATACGATTTCGGCAATCCCTCAAAATAGGCGTTTGTTTCAGCGATGACCTCACCCTTTTTTTTTGTTTTTTTGTTGCGGAGGTGAAGACAACCTATGAGCCTTTGAGTCTCAAGGTCTACTGTGAGAGTCACCATTTCAGGCATACTCACTAAAAAATTCCACCCCCTTTGTAGGCTTATCTGGCTATTGCCTTCGGTGGCACTTAGGCCTGCTGGCCCATTGAATCTCGCCTATTTTTGTACCTTGTACGAGTTTATACAAGTCCTTTACTGGGTGGGAACTGCATAATTCTGGTTCGCCGTTAGGCTTTCCAAAAATTGGCTGTCTTTTGCGATCCAGTGCCTCGCATTTACACAGTATGTGTGTCATTGCTTCTGTATCCTTACCGCAAAAGTCTGCATGTCAGGTTGCCATTGTACAGTCCCATTTTGTTTATGTGCCCTTTTACTGGCGCATAGCGACTTTTTATTTTTCCCCTATTTAGTGCTAATAGGTCTGTCGTTCTTTTGTTACACGGGGCACTTCATCCTTGTAACCAATTCTCTTTCCACCGAACCATTTCTTTCGAGTTTGGAAATAGATAAGAATAGCGGTGGGCCAAATCTGGAAAACATGGTGGATAACGAACCAATTCGTAACGCAATTCATGCAATGTTGCCATTGCGCACAGTTCCACGTGAGCCGGTGCGTTGTCCTGGTGGAAGAGCACTTTTTTCTTTGCCAAATGAGGCCGCTTTAGCTGCAAATCGGTGTCGAATCGATCCAACAGCTCTGCATAATATACGCCGGAGATCGTTTTGCCCTTTTTAACGTAATCGATATGGATGATATCGTGTGCATCCCAAAAAATTGTCGCCATGACTTTGTAGGTCGATAAACCCACTTTGGCCTTTTTCGGCTTCGATTCGCCAAGACAAGTCTCCTGTTTCGACATGTTCTTTGGTCTCTGGTGTGTTGTGTTGGATTCATATTTCGTCCAAGGTTACGAAATGATGCAAAAAGTCCTTCTTACCTTGCTTGAACATTGCCAAACACTCCTTTGAAGTTGTCACACGTTCGCACTTGTTGTCAACAAAGAGCAAATGCGGTACCCATCTGGCATATAGCTTTCTCATATTCAAAAATTTATGCAAAATGTTCCGTACCCGTTCGATTGAGATTCCCATAGCCTCAGCAATCTCGGCCACTTCAACTCGTCGATCGTCCAATATCATACCATGGATTTTATCGACGATTTCCTCAATTGAACGACCAGAACGTTCGGCGTCCGGCGAAAATCAGTAAATTACTTGTGAATCATTCCAATCGATGGTGAAGAATCTCCATAATGTTTAACAAGCGATGTTTTGCTTTGCGTAATGTTTTTCCGTGCAAGAAATAATGTTTAATCAAGACGCGAAATTCACTTTTTTCCATGTTAAAATTTTCCATACAAAAATCTTGCTTTCGATGGGTGTCAAAACAGAACTGAATGGCATATCAGTCTGAGAATTTTAATGAGTTCTAGTTAAAGATGGTCATCATGTCTAGCTTTTAAAAAGACAACTACCTTTAATACGAAAAAAATTTCATTAATTATTGTTATTCAACTCCTTGATTGATATACAATTAATTAATGTTCGGCTTAATAAAATTTACTATGCTTTTCCTTTGTAGGCTACCTATTTTTGGGGATAACGTTCATGATGCTCACTTTGGCCGTCTTCTACGATATACCTCAATTAAACTTAGGATCTCTTTTTACTTCAAACGAAGAAACGAACTCTGAAAAAGTAAGAATAGCCGGTGCCGGTTTAGGTCTACAATATGGTGCCGGATCCACTTTCAGCACTCCCATTGAAGAAAACGCCCATCGTCACGTGGTGCGGGTCAGATCTAGAAGAGACGATAGTCCAAGTCCTGATGAAAACAATGCAATCAAAGTACCGTAATGTAATTTCGAAAGATCTATTGATGCAGACTGCAAACTATGATCTGTCCAGAGGTTGATGGTATTTGTATTCTCAAGAAACGTGGGGAAAAGCGAGTCGCTATAACGTTTGTTGCACCTTCAGCCTGGAGACAACTTTGCCAGCCAGAATATGCTGAAGAATATACAAACATCATTCATTTCGCACGGAGACAATAGTCCGGCGGCCTTCCTTAATTTCGGCTTGGGGAGTTGCACATCAGCAATTAAAATGGTACTTCGGCAATGCCTTAAAACGCCTAGATCCAAAAGATGAGGTCCCTGCATGTTGCACATGAAAGTTCCGGCCGTGTAACTCCCCAAGCCTTCAACATAAAAAAGTTGCGCGTCACCAATTTTACTGGTACACTCGCATCGAATTAGCTACCAAAGCCGAAGTTGCTGACGCGTTGAACTTGCACGCTAAATTTGGCCGTGTGCAATTCCCCAAGATTTAAAATTGACGTTATAAGACCATACTTCAAGTTGCTGACGAAGATAACTTGCACGCAAAAAGGTATAAGTGAAAAACCGCGGGCGGAAAATAAATCGATTTTAAGTCTCGGATCGAGTGTACACAGGGATAATGAGTCATGGATTGTCGTATTGGGTGAAATACACGTACCTACAATCTGAATTTTCCGGAAAACACGAAAATGACCATTAATTTTGGTGCTTCGTGTGACACGGAATGCTGCGATACGGGCATTTTTACGCCTTGTAACGGCAATTTCCATGAGCAAAAATATTATTGGGAAAACTTCGAAAACAATTTGAAAAAGGCAATTTTCCGGAAAATTCGGATTGTAGGTTCGTGAATTTGACCCAATAACCACAATTCATGACTCATTATCTCTGTGTAATCTATCCGAGGTTCAAAAACGGTTTTTATTTCAAGAGAAACTGCGTTTTTGTTGCAATTTTCAGCGTGGAAGTTGTCATTGTCAGCAACTCAAAATATGGTCTTAAAACGTCATTTACCTTGAGTAAGCAAAGTCTTGTGGTATAGAAATTTGGCGAGCAAGTCAAACGCGTCAGCAACTTTGGCTGTGGTAACTAAACCATACCTTGAGAGTGTACCATTAAAATTGCAGATGTGCTAGAAATTTGATGTGCAACACGCAGGGACCTCTAGATCTAGGCGTTTTAAGGCATTGCCGAAGTATCATTTTAATTGGTGACGACCAACTTCTCAAGCCGAAATTGAGGCAAACGCCGGAGTGAATTCATGCGACCGCCATTCCTTACTGGACCGATCATAATCTTGAACCAATAACAGTACACCTACGTTTTACAACCCACACAATTCTCTGTTTGGTGAATTTGGCTCCATCATTTACGATTTTCAAAAAATCAACTTTCAGCCAGAGAATATTCAGTTTTTGGCTTAAAAACCGAAATTCACATATGTATATGGAAAAAAAATATACCCTGATTAGAAATTTTACCCTTATTGACCCAGGTATGAATTATATTCAAATTCTCGGGAAATAGGTCACATTAACACTTATGCTTTATATTTTCGTCTTTACGTACGTTTCGGTCTCACGACCATCATTAGAAGACTTATTATGTCCAAATGAGAATATTACTAAATAGTGTATTCTTGATATATTTTATACTTGAAACATTGATGTGGTACAATTTCGATTATTCGTGGTTCAGTTCCTTTCGGCGACATGGTCATTTTTAATTGAAATTGATGCAATAAGGACGCTTTGCTTTATATTTTCGTCTTTACGAACGTTTCGGTCTCACGACCATCATCAGAAGACTCATTATGTCCAAAACGGGATTTCTCAAAACTAATTATATTAGCACAAAGCGTCCTTATCGCGCCAATTTCAATTAAAAACTCCTACGTCGTCGAAACGAACAGAACCACTAATACACGAAATTGTACCACATCAAAGTTTCAAGTATAAAATATATCAAGAATATTCAGTAATATTCTCATTTGGACATATTAAGGTTTTGGACATAAGTCTTCTGATGATGGTCGTGAGACCGAAACGTACGTAAAGACGAAAGTATAAAGCATAAGTGTTAATGTGACCTATTTCCCGAGAATTCATATATAATAACTTATTGTAAATTAAACACTATGTTGATATCACTTTTATTTGTAACTTTCGTTACTCGCGTTCCAGCGTTCTCACGCCATCTTCAGGCGGTTTTTATCCCCTTTCGGTTAATTTTTTATGAACACGTTAAAGAAAAGATTAACTTGTCATGAATTGTGGAGTTAGAGAATTCCGATTTTTCTCATAAATCTTCGAATTATGAGGACATTCAAGCTAGTTATGAACAATAAAAATAAACGTCATACGTTTTATTCGAAAAGGCTTATTTCTTCTATTCATGATACGTCTTTGGGAGAATACCAATTTCAAAACATTTTGCTAAGTAGGATTAAGGAGACTGACCAACACAATTAAACTAAATATACCCAAAAATGGAATCAATAACTTATCTAAACATTTATTTCAGCAACTTAGTTGTCAGTCATCTGCAGTAGATCAGTATAATTCAGAAGGCAACTTATATGCAGAAATTACTATATGATTTAGTTTATACTAATAACACCCTTTTTCCACTTAAATTGTAACTTATCTAAAGCACTTTTCAATGGCGATGTAGCCATATTACATATCTCTTTGATAATGGCTGCAACGCAGTTGAAGTGCTTTAGATAAGTTACAATTCAAGTGGAAAAAAGCTGTTAATGTAAACTAAATTATACAGGATGTTTCAAAAAAAGGTGACCCCGAAGCTAGGATAGGTAGAACACTGAAAGATGAGTGCTTCGCTTAGTAAAAAAATTTCGTAACCACATCCGTATTCAAGATACAGGGTGTTGTAAAAACAAATTTTAAAGACATTTTTTACGATTATGTCAAAACTACTGGCAATATTGTAATGAAATTTAGTACGAATATGTTTTGGAAGCTGACACATCGCATGAATTTATTTTTTCATCTGACTCTCATAGAGGGCACTAGTTTCACAGTTCGTACCGAGTAGTTTTAATCATAACTTTTTTGAGGTTATATTTTCTAATTCAAATTTTACATGAATCCGGGATGATATATTAGATATTGACTTAGGAGGATCGATATATTTTTTACCGAACTTTTAATCCTGCACTTTCATCTTAATTGCAATACCTGTCTTTGTACGATATTTCGTCTCATAACTAACTAATTACGTAACATGTTCAGTTAAAAATAAGGCACTACTAAGGTTACAGCGAAAACTAATCGACTTAAAGTTTTATTCTTACTATAAAGATGAAGATGCATTTGGAAGATTTGGTCTTCGATTAAGGACCAGAAATATTTGTAAGATTTGACAGTTTTGAAGTTGATAACCTTCCAACCAAAATATCATCTTTACATGATTTTTTTAATTACTTATTTTTGAGGAACAATAAATACCTCTAATTAGATAAAATTGATGTTGATGTAAGTAAACTGACAAAATGAGCACTGGTCATCATTGGAATGTAAAAATATTTGCAGGCATTTTTATTCTTAGGAGTCAAAGCAAATTAACATAGCAAATCGATAGGCGCTGTTGACATGGAGTAAAATCATTACGTCCAGTTATTATTTATATTTAGTTTTAGAGTCGAGACTTATTTTTCTATTGGAATAATCATATCCAAAGACTAAAAAGTATTTTTCCAAGTTGGAGTAATATTTTTTATATGAACCGAACATTCTATGCATAAATGTTTAAATTATCTCAAGTAACTATTATGTACCTACATGTATGTTATAATTGTGGACCATAGTAAAAAAACTTCACTTACTAATGTTTTCTTTCTCCTTCCTTGGAAACATCCATCCAGTGTTTTTCCCTTGTCAGAACAAACGGTACACTACCAAAAGAAACTAGTTCATAGCCATGACAATTATTTAGTTTTACCCAAAAGGGATTGTCGCATTCAAGGAAAACCAATGCACCTACACAGATATAGTAGGTATATTTTTTGGGACGCCATCTGGATATGCTATACGACTTTATAGGAAGGAAACGCAGTATTTGAAATTGAACGTCATGGGGTTTCAACATGCAACACAAGACGTGAAACATTGCACTTTCCTTCAAATCATATTCCCTGGTCGCCTGATTGGCACCGAAATTTTCCGATCTAGCCCAATCAGACTTTTTCTGGTACTATTTGAAGAAGCGTTTATAGCAACAAACCTGCTACGGTTCCAGAGCTAAAATTGAACATCACACATGCAATTTCCGATTTTTTTTTATACAGTCGACTACACGAGCCAGCAGTGGAATGTATGGAGATGAGATAGGCATTCGTATTTGTCTTGGAGGTTTGGAGGTTATAGACATAGGGAAAGACCGCACTAGGTGAAGAGTTCCACAACTTCGCTGTTCGATAAAAAATGAGGTCTGGTAGAAAGAAGTTCGGCAAGTCTCGAGTTTGACAGTGAAGTGGTGACTAGTTTGAGCCCGTTTAGTCGGAATCTCTCGTGACGGAACAACACGAGACTTCTGATGAACACCGACCATGAAAATATCTATAGAAAGGGGAGGTAACTCCCACTTTTCTACGATGTTCTAGGGAGGTCAATGAACTCGTAAGTGTGACATCATCAATCAAAAGAATAGATCTATTTTGGATAGAATTCCAGCGTATGTTTGGGAGCCGAACTTCAAACATGTGAACAGTACTCCAGGACAGGTCGAATCTGTGCTTTGTAGATTATGTACAGCTGCTGGCAAATAAACTAGAATAAAAAGACGTGTGGCACTCGGGGACTCCGCGGTAAAGCTATTGCATAGCATTTTTTCTCAACTTATGCAATTATAATTATTTATTTATTTTTAATTCATGCAGTATTTTTTTTTCTTTGATATTAATTCAAGTTACACTTTTTGAGCGTGGTGACCGATAAGAAAACATTTTTTTTTCTTTTATTGAATAAATAAGAAGTTAATATCGTTTAAAATATTTTAATTATCTTACAATACATGTAGGTTATTCAGGAATTTGTTATCATTGAAACTATAGGTTTATGGTAACTGAAATAAGAGACATAAGTTTGAGACTTGATATCCTCTAAATATCTGGAAAATACCGCGTCAATGGTGGTCCCATATTTTGTTGTGGATTCTTGTGGATCATTATTCATTTTCAAATTCAATTTTCCCGAAAGAAAAGTTGTCAACCGTTCTGATTTTTTATCAGCGAAGTTGATGTTGAAATCGCCAGCCAAGATAAGTGGAAATTTATTACCATTTGTACCAAGTATTTTCGACCCTTCTTCAGTGTACTCCAGTAAAGTGCGATGAATAAAATGCTCTACCTCGTCCAATTTTGGATTCGGAAAAATGTAAATTGCTACCATGACTATGTGTAGGCCATTCCTAAGTTTGCATAAGCACGCACAAATATCTCCAACAAATGAGCGCCTAACATTAACATCGCTAACGTGTGCAATATTTATTTCAATATTCGGAGTCATAATATTAGTTACATTATTATTATTTTGGTAAATAGCTACCCACCTTTTGGAACAGTATCTCGTTTGAATTGAACAATACAATTGAAATTAGGTATTTCAATCTGATTATCATGCGCCATGCAAGATTCGGTAAGAAGTAACACATTTGTTTGTCTCGTAACTGAATCTTGTAAATCGTATTTGTGACTATTTAGACTTTGACAATTGAAAGTCATTATTGAAATGCCATTTCTATTACTAATGAAATCTAAGACACTTTGAACTGTCATCTGAACACTATTTAACGACAGTCTTTTGAATTCTTGCAACAAAGATGCAGTCGATGCAGCTTGCCTTCGATTATTATAAAACTTGAATGTAGAATTATCGTTTTTTGTCGTGATATACAATTTTTCAATATTAGTCACCCGAGAGAGCGCAACATAAACGAGTTCCTGAGAATGTGCTTTGCTATACTCGTATACTATTTCGTCAAAAGTCCCACCTTGCGACTTATGTATAGTTATAGCAAGAGCTGAAGTTAATGGAAAATGCTTGCGTTTGATATACATTTTCTATTCGATGTTAATGAAATATTTGCTGTTCGTGATTCAATGGGAACAGCGAGATTGCCGACTCTATTTTGCACTGCTAGAGCGGCTGCTTTTTGCCTTAATTATGTCACTGTCGCACTGATATCATCAATAACCTACAAATTTCATACCTATTTATTTCAGTTGTAAAACAATAATGAACTACAAATTAAAAATTATCTTGGTCAAGGGTGGTTGTGGAATGTAAAACGAAATGTTAACTTTGAACCTTTTACAAGGTCGCAATAGCCACAAACGGGGTCGAAAACTGTTTTGAATTGGTTAATTTTCGATAAATCGAATGACGTTCACGTGAGGGACGTGTAGCTCGCGAGTTAGAAAAGTGCAAATCTTCGGAACATATAACGTCTTTGCAAGGAATTTTCGCATGCGGTTTTCACTCCATGTCGTTAGTTTATGAACGGGGCCAACTAAAGAGCATAGTCTCGGGCCCCAAAATGTCGATTAAATAGGAAAATTTAATTAATATAGAAACAGGTACTCTCAGGTCTCAGCTACGCACGTCTAACGTATAAATTCTAACTGACGCGTAGCGAGCTCCTAGAGGCATATGTGAGAATCATGCAATTGTGTTATACAATTCGAACCTTCTAATTTCGATAGGCCACGTGAAAATCCCGGAGTCTAAAGCGCTAGAGTGTTATAACATTCGTATAAAATATAGAAATTTCTCACTTTTAGAAACTTCGAATTAATTAATTAATTTGACACATGTTAGGTGTTTCAATCAATCAATCAATCAGAACGGGGGCGGACGAGTCCGGAGCACTTAGACCGCTTGATTGGGTCCATTGTGCGCCCCTTGATACGAGAATCAATCCAGCAGGCCCAAGGCCGTGCCAAAAGCTAAGATTTTGCCTGGACTGATATCTCTTATTGCTTCAGGCAGCATATATGTACTGCCGAGGTGTTGTAGCCTGAGAGAAACCAGTGCTGGACATTCTGCTAGGATATGAGAGGCAGTTTCATCCGCCTCCCCACATCTACTACAAATTGAGTCTTCGACAATGCCCATTGTGTGTAGATGTTTATTCAGATGACAGTGTCCTGTGAGGAGTCCTGTCACCAGTTTTAGGCCTCTCCTGCTCATAGAGAGTAGGGTTTTAGAGAGTTTAGGCGAGAATTCCCTGATGTGGAGCTTCGCCTGCCTCATGCCTGGAGAACCACGCCAGATCGAGAGCCACTGTCTGTCCAGCAGCTCCTTGAGGGCGTGGAGCCCGGTGGTCGATGAAATTCCGATCGTGGAGTCGGGGCCAGGGGCGCTCAAGGAGCCCCGTTTGGCCAATTCATCGGCCACTTCGTTTCCCTTCACACCAGAATGGGCAGGTACCCACACTAGCTGAAGTTTGTTTCTTCTGGCTAATTCAACCAGAGTTTCCCTGCACTCCAAGACAAGCCTAGAAGTCATTCTGTGGGCGCGGAGTGCGCCCAGGGCCGCTCGGCTGTCAGTGCAGATCTAAATCCGTCTACCTCGGTAGTTTAGTCTGAGGTTTTCCAGGGCACATGTCCGTATTGCACAGACCTCAGCCTGAAAAACGGTTGCGTGGCCACCTAGGGAAACTGAAATCTCCCTTCTGGGTGTGCGCGAGTAGACTCCAGCTCCGCTGAAACCGCCAGTCTTAGACCCGTCCGTGAAACACACGAGTCCCCCTGGCGGAAGCGGCCCAGAGTCCTTGTTCTCCCAGTCCATCCTCTGAGTTATGAGAATGTCTGGTGTTTGAAACCTGACCGCCGGCGCTATCGCATCCTGCGTCTGTCGGAGGATCGGGCAGTTCTCGGCTGCCCAATCCCAGATTTTGCCATGACCACGAGGCGTAGACGCACCGACCCACTGGCCCAGACCAACCAGCCGATAAGCCGTACCCGCAGCCACCGTTTTGATATGGAGTTGTAGAGGAACGATACCCACCAGAACCTCCAGAGCCCTGGTGGGCGCGGTCCTCATAGCCCCCGTTATCCCCACGCAGACAAGTCGTTGAGCCTTGTCCAGCGCCAGACGGGACAAAGCCGTTTCTGTCGCCGGCCACCACACAACGGCTGCGTAGGTTATGATTGGGCGGATCATGGCCGTGTAGATCCAGTGCAGGACCTGTGGCCGTAGACCCCATGTATTCGCGAATGCTCTCCTGCATGCCCATAAGGAAGCAACGGCTTTCCTTACCCGGGTTTCCAGGTGCATTTTCCAGCTCAGTTTAGCATCGAGGATAACTCCAAGGTACTTCACTGAGCCTTTCATGTGCAGGGACCTTCCAAACAGGCGAATGTCTGGTAGCGGTCCCAGTTTCCGTTTCCTCGTGAAAAGAACCGCTTCGGTCTTTTCAGGATTCACCCTGAGTCCCTCGGCCTGGCACCAGCGTGCAACGATGGCAAGTGCGGTATTTTGCAGCTCGCACAAGGTGGCCGGGTGTCTTCCGAGGGTCACAGCTGCCAAGTCGTCTGCGTAAGCTTGGGCGTAAAACCCAGCCTCATTCAGCTCGACCAACAAACTGTCCACCACCAGGCACCACAGGAGCGGAGACAGTACTCCTCCCTGAGGGCACCCACGGGTGACGTATGTACATGCGACGCTGCCATTATGGTGCGCCGTTATCAGTCTCTGCGAGAGCATGGACTTGATCCACCTAACCAAGGTGTGATCGATTCCATGTCTCTCCGCAGCATGACACATGGACTCGAAGGAGGTATTGTCAAACGCTCCTTCTATATCCAGGAAAACGCCAACGGCGCACTGTCCGAGGTTAATAGCTCCTTCGATCTGGGTTACCAGGTGATGAAGGGCCGTCTCGGTTGATTTGCCAGCCTGATAGGCGTACTGTCGACGGTGAAGCGGAAAGTCCGTTAGGGCGCCTCTCCAGCGCTTTCAAGAGAAAGGATGTGAGGCTAATAGGGCGGAAAGATTTGGCTTGAGTTTCCCGCCTTAGGAATGAAAACGACTTTGACCGATCTCCAAAGCCTTGGTATAAAGGCGGAGGCGATACAAAATCGGAATATCCGGAGCACCGGGAGGGTGATAAGCTCCAAGCCCTCTTGTAAGAGAGCCGGGAAGATTTCATCCTCACCCGGTGATTTATAGGGCGCAAAGCTCGAAATGGCCCAGCGCACTCTTTCATAGCTCACCACATTCGAGGCCATCCTGTAGTCAGTCGCTTTCGCGTTGACACGGAAGTCCTCGGGTGGTGTGCCTATGAGGTTGTCATCAGACCCGGGGAAATGCACCGACATTAGATGTCGTAGCGTTTCGTCCGGGGATGACGTGTACTCCCCGTTCGGCAGAATCACTGATCCTGTGCCAATCGAGGAATCCTTGGAGAGGGCCTTGCATAACCTCGCTGCTGACGGCATCTTATTGATGCCCTCACAGTAGGTACGCCACGAATCTCTTTTGGAGCTCCTCAGAGCTTTCTTATAGTTCTTTTGGGCGACTTTAAAGGTCTCCCAGTCTGAACTACACGACGTCCTCTTCGCCTTGTTGAAGAGTTTTCTTACCCGTTTCCGATGTTCCTCCACTTGGGAAGTCCACCAGGGGGTGTTATTGCCGTCCCTCCTTCGTTTGAGGGGGCAGCATACTTCATAAGCAGAGGTCAGGGCCTTGCTGATTCCACACACAGCGGCATCAGCCTCTTCCCGACCTCCTTGAAATGCAGGAAGATGAGAGAGCCTATCGCTTAGTTCCTCTCTGAATAGGTCCCAGTTGGTGGCTCTCGGATTCCTGTAATACTTGTCTGGGTTGGAATCAGATTCCAACTCAAACAGAATGTGTCTTGGTCCGAAAGTGAGACTTCCGTTGACACATTCCATCTTCGGACCCAGCCCTTGATTGCTCTAGAGCTAAGGGTTAAGTCAATTATTTCCTGTCTGCGTGTGGTGAAGTAGGTAGGCGTTGACCCTCTATTGAGGACCTCCAGCTGAGTAGAAATGAGGAACTCAAGCAGCGCCGTCCCTCTCGAATTGACGTCCGAACTTCCCCACACCGTGTGGTGAGAATTGGCGTCGCATCCCAGAAGGAGTGGCACTCCCCGCCCCTCACAACGTCTAACTAATTCGACCACTTCCGCAGGTGGAGGGTTGCTGGAGCCGTAGGGAAAGTATGCAGAGCAAACTACCACCTCCGTTCGGACTCCTTCCACAAGGTGCCATATCCTAACCGCAACCAGATGTTAGGTGTTTAGGTCTTACATTATTTTTCGTTACGGAATTTCTTGATTCGGTCGCCGCGCTCAAATCCCGCGATAAAAGCTATATGCAATAGCTTAAAAAAGTTTTTGTGAAACGGTTTTCGCAATGAACCTCACATGATCGTCCCATGAGAGGGTACTGTTGGTGGTGATTCCGAGCTTTGTTATGGAATACTTCATAGGAATAGTTGTACCTGACAAGTAGTATAGTAGCAGCGCCTTTATGAGAAGGCACTATAAAAATATTACAGTTTTTATTATATAAAAACAAATAACATAGCATACGTTTTTCTGTAGACTGTCTCATGTGGACACAGTCACGTATACTTCGAGACATTAGAGATTACCTACCAGAAGAATGGAAGACATATCTTCAAATCGGTCAAGAGGTTAACATTCTTTCAGCAGGTACAATATATGCTGATAAGAGACATTGCCACACTGCTTAAATCTCATGCCTAAAGCCACATTCACATTATGCTGAGAAATGCCGATTGGCAAAGCCAAAAGTGATGTGAACGCTTTGTCGGCACGTGCCGATCGGCACATTTGTGCCGCCTGGCATGCCGGGCCAAACCCGACGATTGTCGGTTTTTATCAAAGGAAGTCGATCGGCAAATGAAGTGGGGACGTGCCGCTCGACCTGTCTATTCCCGACTGTCGAAGCAAGCATTTATTGAGAAAAAAATGGAGTGGACAAATGAAAAGTGTTGCCCTTAATCGACTTGTATCGAGATCGACCAGTTTTATGGAATTGCAAATTGAAAGTATATCAAGATCGCAATAAAAGGCATGATGCCTTTTTGAAATTGGTGATCTTCATCTTGGAAGTGCAGTGCAGTGGCAACCGAGGTAGAAATTTGAGCCCGCACCGGGCCCAGAACGGTTCCGACCACCGTCTGCCGGAAGTCGGCTCGACGTCCGATTGAGACTATGTCCAAACCCATAATTTAAAAAAAAGGGGGGGAGGGGCCCCCAAAATCTGTTGTGCTTAGGGCCCCTCATAGTGTTAATCCGGCCCTGGTAACAGCAAGTCGTTCATGAATTGGAATAGCTTTTCTGAATCTAGTGTCCCTCTTGCTGATTATCGGCCCGGTGAAATTAAGAAGAATCTCAAAATCACTGCTCGTCATTCGGAGAAAGTTCCGAAAACCACTTCCACATCTGTATTCAAGAATTAACTCGTCCACATCGTCCAAAATTAAATTCTTCATCAATAATTCACTTCCTCCATATCGAGCTCTACCTCTAAGGCTCGGACGTACCCAAAATCGTCGATTCCGTGGTTTATGAGTTTCTCGATCAATTACTATTATTACGGCTGCAGCAGCAACAAGCAAGTCCTCGTCGGTAAACATTTTGTGACTGAATGCAATTTCTGTGTGTGTATGTGGACGGAGTGAATTATGTGCGGCAGCGGCAACTGGCTTTGCCGATCGGCATAATGTGGATGGGGCTTTACACAGTCCTCCTCCAGAGAAAACAGAATTCCTTACGTTCGCTCGGCGCTTGTTTGTTATGTATAACAAGTACTGGAGGAGGAGTATATTACTGGTCATGACATTTTGACCTATCAGCGCAATGTTTAACCATAGCCTACTGGAAAGTTAGACCATGATGTAAAATTTGTCACGTAACAAACACAGGCCGACTAAGCGCGTTCTTTTCAAATAGTATCGGACTTTGAATACCATTAATAACATTTTTAATTACCGTATGACCGGGTATTCTTTTGAAATAGTTGGAATTTGAATTGTTGACTGAAACTGAAAATAAGCATGAAATAGCTCACTGTTTCAAATTTTTACAGTATAAAACTTCACTCAATCTCTTAATCTATACTTACTCATAATGGTTTGCACCACAAATAAATTCAGTTAGGCCTTTATATTCACTGTATTAAGCACGAACATATGCACGGAGTACAGACCCCATGGAACTAGTTCCGAGTGATTTTGTTATAATAGGCGTGTGGTCAATATGTTGACCTGTAATAGAGATGGTTATGTTTTAACTCATATGAATCAAATATTTACTTATGTGGTTCACTAGATTCAACCTAACAAAGAGAGGGTACAAATTCAAAGAAAATATTCATCAATATTCAACGTAATGAAAACTATATTGGAAAATTAGAAACATTTTATTGAAAAAAAAAATAAAGAATGGAACAAATGTCATTAAATTAAATTTTCATATATTAATATAATTAAAAGAAATAAAAAATATCAAAGATAATATTTGGATATGCAAAAGCAAATTCAAATGAATGGCTTACAGGGTTATCATAAGTGATTAATTTAATCTCAAGGGCGATTTCTTATCATATTTTATGAAGAAGGTTTATACAAACAAAGGTATGTCCTGAATTTTCGAGGAACGGAGTGTCACTCACGTTTTAATTTGAATAAATGTTTTGATTAAATACTAAAGTCTTTTTGCTGATTTTGAGAAAACTTGGTGTTGGTTTGGTTAACAATAACAGCTTCTTTTGATGTAATAAGATTTACAATAATAATACCAGCGGCGTCGCAGAGAGTTAGCTGATCAAAACTAAAAGAAAAGCTTTTTGAACTTTAGTAGTTGCTGAAATGTATTTTTTGCAAACCTACTTACAATCATCCTGTAAATCGGGAAACACGGATTCATTTGAGTTTTCTTTTAGTTTTAATTATTAACATTTCGGCAAAATTTTAGGGTTTTATATTTTTGTTTTATTAATTATTAATTTTTTTCCGAAAACTAAGCGAGTAACAAAATATTTAAAGGACAAGAAAATATTATTTTCATTTGCTTGATTGGATAAACAAATCAAACTAGAAAAAGCCCGTGGCGTACTTTGATTTTTACCATAGACACCAATCTGCAATGCCACTAGTATTATCATTCTAAATGTTATTACATCAAAATGAGTCCCTTGTTACTGCTAACAAACACACCAAGTTTTATCAAAATCAGCAAAAAGACTTGAATATTTAATTACAAACAGGTTTTTTTATAAAAATTTTAACAGGCTGTTTCTTGACAACAAAACAAGTTAGGATATATGTTTATTTGACATTATTATTCCCTAACATTAAAGTCATCACTTATGATACATCCTGTACATAATATAGTAAAAGGAAACATACCTCAAATCAATCAGATGCAACATAATTCCATAATACTGACTGGTTAACAACAAACTAAATTCAATTTTCTGAACATAATGAATATTATATAAGTTATAAGCCACTACAAACCTTCACAGCAACATAGTTCCATGAGAAGAAAGTTTAACTTAATTCATCATGAAATAAAAGACCCTGTAAAATGTATTGAGTCAAAATACATAAACCGCGAATAAAAATTCAAAATTAGGCTTACGCACATTAGATTTTAGGTCAGGCAAAGGTGAAATTTGAAATGATCACATTCTCAACGATGCTTTGAGAGAATAACCTTAATTTCCTCTTTCCATAAAACGCATGTGTTGGAACACTTCAGACACAATATATTCGAAAATACGAGATTCAATATGAAATTGATTCATCCCTTTCAGGCGAGGTCAAAAAGAGATTCTGACTCATTTTGAATGAATTTAATTTTAAAATGATAATCCTATGTGTTAACAAATATTTTCAGATTCTTTTAAAAATTGACCTCTACCTGACCTTTAAAAAATATATTTTGGTAAAAAGGTAAGGAATGCTAAAAATATATAAGAGTAAGTGAAATTAAAACAATCAAATAATCTAGAGTTTGATAAATGTTCCATATTGGTCAAGTTGATCTTCTATAAAGAAATATTCCTATTTCTAATATTTTGGTTAATCATGAAAATAACTATCATGGTGAAACGAAAATTAAGTTTTTACAATAACATTCATAGTACAAGCATGTCCGACATTTTTTATGTTTATATTACGTGAATATTGAGAAGACGCAAATTCTAAAATTCTGTTTTCGCAAAGAATCAGAGTTTATTTCAATTATCTACAATGATGCAAAATTTGAAGTCACTGATAATGTTATTTATCTAGGAGTACATTAGATTCCAGGTTGGACTGGAAAAAGCACATTGACAGTGTTATGAAAAGTTTGAGTAGTTATTGTTACGTATTGAAAGTACTAGCGACATTAGTAAATGAAAAAACGCCCTTTATAGCTTACCATGATTTTGTCGAATCGCGTATGCGCTATGGCATAATACTTTGGGGTAACTCTTCGGATACCCGTAGAATCTTCATTCTCCAAAAGAAATGCCTAAGAAATATTTTGAATTTAAAGAGAACAACAAGTTGTAAAAAATATTTTATCGATCATAAGCTTCTCACGCTAGCCAGCCTGTACGTTTTTGAGTGCATAGTAATTTTAAGAAGAAATAGCGGACCGATAGTGGTAAATTTACCCAACTCTAGGATAAAGGAACTACACACTTCTTAAAACATAATAAAAAACATTACTATACTACTATCATCTTGGTAGTTATTCAAATCGTACTCCTCTCTAATGCAGGCATAGAAAGGCACATCATTCTATCAATTCTTTCAGTCTTATTAGTATTACATACTTAATTAGTCTTCCTGAAAATAAATAAAAACATTAATTTACAGCACCTCGGAATACAATTTCAAATGCCATAGTTTATGAAAGGAAAGATACATATTTCTCAATCCTTTATCAAATATTAGTTTCGCTTGTCCATTGTTTCAATAAGTATTTCATTGTGTACATTTTCCACTGGTTTAAAAAAATCTTTTCCATAAAGCCAATCACCATGAAGATATAGAAGTAGAATGTTTTATTTTATCCAGTGAAGAAACATGAGACCATACTTTGTGGGATTGTAGTTCAGCTTTTGTTTCAGCAAAAAAACGGAAACTAGTAGAAAACTTTCCTCACTTAAATTTCAACGAATTCTTTCCACTATTGATAATAAATAATCACCCTTATCCACTAAAAATACTATTAAAATATAGAGGACCTTTAGGCTACCAAGTAGCCAGCATCATCATCACTAATACTCCAGCTACACTCAACATTGTATTAGCGTCGAACTATCCGGTAAAAACACCACATTTCTGTTGCCAAAAAAAATAGGCAGAATATATTTAAAAATCCACAATAGTTGAAAAATTGCCATTTGATGTCAAACTACTCGCTCACAATATGACATTTTTCATTCACAAGGGAGTATCCGAGCAAAAATAACGCAGGAGTTGTAAGAACAAGGTATTGCTTGATTTAAAATGACTTGAAACGAAAGTTGAACGAGAAAGTATAACAAAGATTCGCCGATGTTTTTTATTGTTATTCAAAACTTTTCCAAGAAGAAACAAGGGCCTAAAACTTGATCTTACCAATAAATATGTTGTCATCCTTGCAGTTCCTGTATATAAAAATTCAAACATGTTAAGTTATTGATATTTGGAGAAAATGAAGTGATTTATCTGGAGAGAATATATGAAAATAGACATTTAAAATATTAAGGTGTTAGTAGTCTGAAAGAAGCTCGTATCATCATATAATCGAACATGCTAAGGTTGCTATGCCTTACCTTTGTACAATGCAATGGTAATGTTAGTTGTTCTCCAGGCAGTGAAGTATAAGAACAGGTTCTCTTCTTGTACAAGTAAAATACTCCAATAGCAAGCACACTAATAAATATAATTACACCACTGGCTGCACCTGCTATACCTGAAAATGATAATAATATTCAGAATATCAAACATTCTGGTTTCACTTGCAGAGAAAAACAAACTCTATGCATCTTGAGATTTCTATGCTGTCACACAGTCGGTGAATAAATTCGTGCTAATTACAATAAAAATAAAGACTTAATTGAATTAATTTGCAATTAACAAAAGTATAGTTTAAATAGATTAAGTGTAGTTTGATATTAGTAGAGTGCATTTAGATAAAAAACAATGTGAAGTTTTTGAAAAAATGCACGAATCGATATTTTTGCCCAAAGTGACTGTACCTGCTTGCTTCCGGTCGCCATCTTTAAAACTCGAATGACGTTGTATCTCCATTCTGTTAGTTTTTTCGGAAAATTTATGAAAACTAAAGTTGTAGAAAATCACTTCATCTTACATTTTTATTTTACTTCTTCGTAGGATTGATATTGTAAAAGTTACAGATGTTTGTTTTTATTAGAGAAGAGAAAAAAGTAAAATTACATCTCTTTTTCCTTCATTCCGATTTACACCGATAGATTTACGAATTGACTGGAAAATTTGTATACGGTAAGCCAGTAGAGGCAGCCCTGATTGCTAATTGTTAATAGTTTTTGTAAAAATGACGATACTCACGACGCAATCAGAACTACAAGTAGTATATAATTACCGACGCACGCGCATACACAAACATACACCTTTCCGCCTATTGCTATATGCAACAATCGATGTGTACTCTACTTAGTTCACCGGAATTATACAAAAAAAAGGCCTATGGTCGAAGTAAATAGTATAGCAATGTGACCTATACCAAATTGAAGGTAATTGAAGGTAAGTAAAAAAAAGGCGATTTTTGAGAAATAGATGTATATTTATCAAATATGATTTTGTACTTTTTCACCTATATCAATTGTTGGAAATTAGCCGCTCTACAATTTTTGACTTTTGTATTTTTTCTCTAAAACGCATATTTTCCGAGGAAAATGAGGAAAAAGGCAGAAACGTGAAAAGTGAGATATATATACTGTTATGATTTCATTTCCTAAACAACAAAAATGATAAAATTAGAACTTACCGAACATTGAAAATCAGAAAAGATTAATAAAAAGATATTATATGGAATTAAAAACAATATTAAAAGTTAAATAATAGTTAGTATAATATAATAAACAATGTAAAACATAATAAACAACATTGTAATGAGAATTAGAAGTGTAAAACAAGAACTTCAGTGAAAGTGAATAAACATACAGTGTTACGAAGGCAGAAATCATAATTAAAATGATTACAAAAACTATTATGAGATAGCACAAACTATTGAAAAATGTTATAGATATAAGTTAGGATTAGTAAATTTGAGTTATATAATGTTAAAGACATGTTATTGATATATTATATTATGTATTAGTTTTTAAGAATGACAACTGCCAAATTTATAATAATTATTGGGATAATCATATTATTAATAACCTAATCATAGGTTATCTTATACCAAAGTGTGTGGAAAAATGTAGGCAATATGAATTTAAAAAGAAGGAATCATCATTTAAAATAAGTTGAAAATCTCCAATAATTCAAAATTTGAGGAATACTAAATTCTGATTGGTCGAGGCGATTTTATAAACGTCACACTAGTAACAATGTAATACTTCTGTCAGTTTGCAACAATCATCAAAGCATTCTTGATAGGTAAACTAAGCACCTCATTGGTTATTTTTGAAAATACTTGGCGTCCTTTTTGAAGGCCTATAAAAGGCATCTGAAGACAAGCCAAGTTATTTAGCCATCAACATCTGAAGAGTCAAGGTACTCAAGCAACTCTCAAAGTTTCCATAACCTTAGATTATTGGATAAACATCGGTGAACCCAAGTGTTCCAGTAGCTTCGTAAGGTTGAAAGTAACTGAAGCAAATAAATAATTTCTACAAGTCAAGTAGTGTTCCAAGTCTCCGAACAAAGTTTAAAGGTTACAATAACCTATAATTCATAAGTAACATCGAACGATAGCTAGCCTTCGATAAAGTTCCAAACATCATTAAAGAGTTTTGTATCTTTAATAAAAAGAATAAAACTAAGTTAACAATTTTCAACAGTTCGTGATTCCAAAAGAAGTAACCAAAATAGTTTACCTGTGTTTATTGTGCATAGCAAAGAAATTGTGTACGGTTAAAGTGAATTATAAAATTAATAAGAAGATCAAGCCAAGTGAACATTGCCTACATTTTAAAACATATTCTTGGATATAAACTAAACGTAAGTTTATTTATTATTTCTCCATTGTATTATTATCTGTCTGTAAATCTGAAAGAAAGATTGTAGATTATAACTTTGTAAACAAAGATGAATAGTAAATAATTTTGAGGTTAGATCATAGATCTATTTGAACATAAAATTGTTAAAATTGATACCCGAGATAAAAATAGAGTCATAGAAATTTAAATATAAAAGTTTTTTAACATTCAAAGAACATTGTGTTTAATTCCATAGATATAAAATAAAAAGGTAAAAGTTCATTATTCAAATCAAACAAACATTAATAAGATTCAAAATACAATAAGAAACATTGAAAGAATCAAATTAATCAAATAATTCATAATAAATAATAAGCTCAAAAGACCATTCTTAACAATTGTCACAACAACGTGGGGAAAAATGAATCAAAAGAGGTTTTCTTAATAATACATCTGTAGTTCAGAAATAATCCTTTTTTAAGGGTGCGGGTTGAGACAGATCAATCTCTTATGTCCTTACCTACAATTTGGTATAAGTCACAAGGCATTTTCCGTTGAAATCACAAAATATTCCCATAAAATGCCAGAAAATTGTTCAAAATAATCTATACACGATTTGGCGCACTGTAGCGGAAACATTTCGTACTAAGAAAAATTTCTACAATTTATCACTCCTGTCGTTTTTCCAAAAAATACGTATTTTCCGAGTTGAATGAGAAAAAAAACGAAAACACGCGAAAAAACGTATATATTATTAAGAAAACTCTTATGAGTTTATATTGCCCCACGTTGTGGTGACAATTGATATAAAAACTCTTATGATGAGTTTTATTCTTTAATTATGATTTGAATTAATTTGAATATTGATTTGATTATTTCAACGTTTTGAATTCTTCCGGCTAGCTTTTATTTTAATTTGATTGATTGTATTTGGATTAATGTTTGTTTCGATTTAGTTTATGAACTTTTGAACTTGAAGTTTATCTATGGAATTATTTATATGGAATTAAGCACAATGCTCTTTGAATTTCACAATATTTAATTTCTATGACTCTTTTCTTATCTCGGGTAAATAAATTTTATGTTTCACAAGATCTATGATATAACCTAAGAATCACTTTTACAACTAATATTTGTTTATACTGTTATAATCAACAATCTTCCTTTTGCTTTACAGATAATACTATGATGTAGAAATTATAAACAAACTTACGTTTAATTAATATCCAAAAGTGTGTTTAATAATGTTGGCAATGTTCAATTTACTTCTATTTAATTTCGTTGATTCACTTTAACACAATACTCTGCTATTTGACGATAATCACAGGTATCTAATTTTGGTTTCTTCTTCTTGAGAATCAGGAACTGTTGAAAATACTTAGTTTTATTCTTTTAGAGAAGATATAAGACTTTTCGATGCTTTATTGGAATTATATCGAAGAATGGCAATCGTTGGATACTTCTTATAAATTGGAGGCTATTACAACCTTTTACTTTGTTTGGAGACTTGGAACTTTCTTGACTTTTAATAATTATTTACTAACTTCGGTTACTTGGAACTTATCGAAGTTTGGAACACTTGAGTTCACCGATGTTTATTTTGATAAACTTAGGTTAGAAATTTGTTGAGTTGCTAGAGTTCTTGACCCTTCAGATATTATTTGCAAACTGACTTGGCTTGTCTTTCAGATCCTTTTATAGGCCTTCAAAACCGACGCTACTTGATGTCATTTTCCACCTATTAGGTGCTTTCTTTTCATATCAAGAATGCCAAGTTAATTGTTGTGAACTGACAGAAGTTTCTGATTGTTACCAGCCTGACACTAAGAATTCGTCTCGACCAATCAGAATTTAGTATTCTATAATTTTTGAATTATTGGAGATTTTCAACTTATTTTAATTGATAGTGATTCCTTCTTTTTAAATTAATATTGCCTACATTTTTCCACACACTTTGGTATAAGATAACCTATGATTAGGTTATTATTAATATGATTATTCCCATATTTATGATTTTCTTGACAGTTACTTATTCTTAAATCTAATACATACTATATTATATCAATAACATTCTTTTAACATTACATAACTCAAATTTACTAATTCTAACTTATATCTATAACATTCTTCAATGTTTTGTGCTATCTCATGATAGTTTTGTAATCATTTTAATTATGATTTCTGCCTTCGTTACACAGTATGTTTCTTCACTTTCACTGAAATTCTTGTTTAACACTTCTTATTCTATTACATTGTTGTTTATTATGTTTTACATTGTTAATTTTAATATTCTAACTATTATTTAGCTTTTACTATTGTTTTTAATTCCATATAATATCTTTTCTGATTTTCAAAGTTCAGTAAGTTATTATTTTTATATTTTTATTGTTTATGAAATGAAATCATAACAATATATAATTATTTCTCGGGAATAACCCTTTCTTTGAACTTTGGATTGCCACAGATTTATCTCTTATCGAAACCTTCAATTTGGTATGATTTATAATGTATTTTTCTATCAACGAGGAGAATTATTAATTTTCATCACATGAAAAAATGCAAAAAACATATATATATATATATATATATATATATATATACTTTAGTGCTTATTGTAAACTAAATGAAAATTTAAATGACTCATATCGATCGGAAATTTTCCCTCTACAATTTTTCACTCCTGTGTTTTTTCTCTAAAATGCATATTTTCAAAGAAAAATGCGAAAAAAGACAAAAACACGTGAATTTTGCTATATATATACCTCTATTTCTCGGAAATCACCCTTTTTTTTCTTCCGGTTTTCACACATTTGTTTCGCACCTTCAATTTGGTATAGGTCGCATTGCTGTCCTATTTACTTCGACCTCAGAGGCTAATTCCGGCGGACTAACTACTACTACTCTTACCAAGTTTATTAATAATAAGCTCGGAAGTCAAACGGAAGAGACAATGAAACTGATAGAACCAGCTGGTAGTCGCTAGCAACTTTTATTCGACACTTACCTGCTATGGACAATTCATTGCTACTCAGGATGAGGCAGATTTTTGGATTAGTTAGCTCAAATGTCGCATTACATTTGTTTTCCTGAAAATACGAATGATGTCTGTACTGGCTGAAACAACATACAAAAACTCAACGAGTCAGGTGTCGTTTTTGTTTTGTAATTATATACATTATACTGTTAGCATTTGTAAAGAATAAATATTACTTTCATATCTAATGGATTATAAAAATGACCGTTAAATGTTATTCAAATATCCCGTTGCTGACGCTGGATCATATTCTCAAAGCGGCCGACCACTAGCCCCTAACACATTATGGTTCCTAAAGCATCGGTTGCTGGGCAATAAAAGCAATATGATGGTCGTGAGGCCGAAACGTACGTAAAGACGAAAATAATAAGCAAATGTGTTAGTGTGATCTATTTCCCGAGATTCATATATATTAAAATGTTCTGTGCAAAATGTAACTGTTTATGATAAGATAGAACATGAAAATGTATTGATTTTATTAAATTTAATTTAGCTTCTCGTTTCAATTATTTAAAAAATGTTTCAATAAAATGAACTCAAGCTCAGACGGAATGTTAATAATTCTTGAAGAACTAAAATAAGCAATGATGAAAAATCGAAAACTTATTGAAAATACAAAAGTAGAAGGTTCAATTCTCGAATTCAATAAGCTACTTACTCGGATTACCATCGCAGTTGTCCTAGATTCATGGCACTTCAATCGAACTTCCACATTATAGTTGTCCGTTTCATCACATTTTGTACTAATGTAAAATTTAAAGCTTACATAAGAATTGTTATATGCAATTTGTGGACATTTATCTAGAAAAGGTAAAATGACCTGTCCATTTTTGCATATATAACCATCACAATTCATCGAGTATTCATTGAAATTGATCTGGTAATTGTTTTCTGCGGTTTGAATCTGAAATAACTAGTTTCTACAATTGATACATGTTGAAGGTACAAAGTTTCCCGAAGATGTATTTCTCGTAATATCGAAACCTCAGTATTAATATTTGAGATTTATGCCAGAAAATAGATTGTTTAGAATGTGTTTAATTCAAGATGTACAAAAGTACTATACAACATTTCATCTACTGTAAGCTATGACTCAATTGCTTTTTCTTAAACATTGCTTAATTCTTCAGTTTTGAATGCTGAGCTTCTTACAACGAACTATCTATCTTTAGAAGAGATCGCAATTTTCAACAATTACAGTTATCGCGTGGAGGTTGTGTATTACTAGCTATAAATAGTAATTTTTCTGCTATTGAGATTGATATCAATAATAATACCTAGTTTGGATATGGTAGGTACCAAATTTAGTATTTGAAGCTGTGTTTATATATTCGTGCTGTTATATATTCCACCGAATATCCCCTTTATGTCATAAGAAACAATTGTAGATGCTTTCATTGACTTTGAATTTGGACAATATTAACCTACGTCTTTATTGGGTGATTTTAACATTACTGAGTATGCCTCGTACAAACCTGAGACAGCAGTTGACAGTTCTAAATTATCATACTTCAGCGATCTGCGGAGTGGGGAAACTGATTCGTGCGTTCAAAGAGGGTTGTGCTTGCAAAATCTTCAATATCTCGGCTTTTGGATCACGTACAAAAATCCTTTTGTACTTAATCTGGGGAATATCGATTTTTGCTTAGTGAATCATACTGACGTTATGCTTGTTGTGCGACACTTGTGAAAACTAATATAAGACTGCTGTATACCGTTACTTTGATTGTAAGAACTTTACAAATATTTTATAATCTAATATATAAAATTCTCGTGTCACAATGTTCGTTCCCATACTCCTCCGAAACGGCTTGCCCGATTCTTATGAAATTTTTTATGCATATTCAGTAAGTCTGAGAATCGGCTACTACCTATCTTTCAAACCCCTTGTCCACCCCAAAAAAATTTTTTTTATTTTTTGGATAAATTTTTTTCTTTATTTTTTATTATGTGGCATTAAAAAATACATACAACCCTAAATTTTCACTCTTCTATCACCAACCCCTGGTTTTTAATAGTCATTTAAATAATTTTATCATTTTTTATCCCGCTCGATACTATCACTTGGTAAGTTATCCCCTCCATGTGTCTACCCGATGTACACACGAATTAGATAAATCTCGAATGGCTTGCAGAAAGAGCAATTTTAGCGGCAAGAAATGTGGACGTTGACATTTTGAATCTGAAGATACAACAGTTATTGCCAGGGGACTTTGTACCATATAAATCTATTGATACAGTTTGCGATGCCACTGAAGCTGTAAATTTTCCAACAGAGTTTTTGAATTCACTGGATTTGCCAGGCATGCCACCGCATAACTTACAATTGAAGGTTGGATCTCCAATTATTTTGCCGTTATCGAAGCCACCATTTTAAATGGCAAGTTTCGAGGGGAAAATATATTAATACCACGAATACATATTATACCCACAGATGTGCCAATTCAATTTAAGCGTATTCAATTTCCGATTAGATTTGCATTTGCAATGACTATCAATAAATCCCAAGGCCAAACAATGTCTGTTTGTGGCTTAGATTTGAGCACACCATGTTTTTCACACGGACAATTATACGTTGCATGCTCTCGAGTGGGTAAACCATCAAGTTTGTTTGTATTAGCTAAAGACGGGCTAACAAATAATATTGTTCACGCTGTAGCATTAAGAGATTAAGATTATCTAATGAATTAATGATATAAATAATTATTACTTAAAATAAATTAAAAAAATTTATGTTTGGTGTTTTCTTATTTTTATATTCCCTCGTCGTTCACAGCGCTCCATGCCTTTTTCACTCATATACCACATCCTTACACACTTCCAATAAGTTAGTTATTTTTTTTTTAACTAGAAATTCTCTAGAAATTATTTACATGGCAATACAACGTTTGCCGGGTCAGCTAGTAATTTTGTGAATAAATGAAATTTCAAATTTATCTTAATATGTTGCATGTATTTAATTATTTACTGAAATAATTAAATAATTGTTAAAGCATAAGCAAGCATAACGTCAGTATGATTCACTGAGCAAAAAATTTGAGGTATTACAAGGAACATACTGTTTTGATGACAAATAATAATTTAAATGACGTAAAAGTAAAACATATTAGAAATGTAAAAAAAATATTTCCGATTCTATATGGCTTCTAAGGCGAAAATATATACGATATTCGTGTTTATCTCGATTTTTATACGTCATCCAAAAGCACAAGCCACTTTGAACGCACGAATTCAGTTTCCCCCACTCCGCCACACGCTCCGGCAGCCGCGTACGCTTCACTTTGTTACTCAATTTCTAATACTGTCAATCAATAAAACATATCCTAGTATTTTTTATTGAAAATGTAGGTATTTAACGTTAACATCCATAAAGCACACTTCTGTAAAATGTTTATTGCGTCTTACAGATTTTTTCGAAATAAAAAAGTTATCTCTGATTCAGGGGGTCGTAGATGAAAAATGTTTTTGGTAATGCGTGACAAAACGTCAGGAATCGTTTTCCGTCAAAGAGGTTTCCCTAAAATAAAAATTGTAAAACTTGTCTGAAAAAACCATGTTCAATGTAATTTTTTTACCCTCAAAATCCGAAAAATCGCTATATTTCTTCAATAACATTATAGTACAACTCTTCAAGAAGAAAATAAGCCAGGAATCGTTACTCTAGAACCATCCGCTGAGAAGATCTAGCCAATTTATGAGAGCGCCTTTTCATAGAAAAATCGATATATCTCGAAAAACTATTAATATTTCAAATTAAAAAAAAAAAACCTCTTTTTAAACTTGCCATGGACTATATGTACAGCAAATAACAAGTATGGAAACGTAAACGATTTCTCGATACCCCGATTTTTAACGGTTTTTTCAATATAACTCGAAAAGTATGGAAGATATCGATCCGAACTTTTTTCGATCCGAGCAATAGTTTTTTACTTATTAAAAAAAAACGCTTTTTGCAACTTTGTCAATTTTTGTAGGTCATGTTCGCCATTTCGGATCGAGTTGCATGAATCAGTAACTCACCTTTAAATTTAATTTCCTATACGCTCATATTTTTTTCCCGGTATTAATTTTAGCGCAAATTTAACATTAGGTCGTCGTCTATTGCTTGAACTAATATACTGACTACCGGAATTCCACAATAACATTTTTTTTCCCGAGAATTTATATATCATTGCTTACAATTATGTCATCACGCAGCAATGTTATCAGTAATTCAGCAACTGCCGAATCCACAGCGAAATAATAAATTAGTTTTGACTTACATTTCCTCCCACTATTTCGTTAATGCCCAACTTGACGCCTTCTTTACCGTTGATCCAACAAACTTTGTGTTCAATTCTTGGTATTGTCCTCGGTTTCTTATCACTTAATATTCGCGGTACTTCAATTTTCAATACTTCATTATCCAGATTATCATTTTCACTTTTAACATTAGCTTTGGTTATTTCCGGTGTTACAGAATGTATAGATTCCACCTATAATTTTATTTGCTCGATTAATTCCGATTAGAATCTAGCATTTCTAATTAATAATAAGCATGTAATATTTCAAGCATTATTTATAGTATATATCTATGGTTTCGGCGTTTACGTAGTGTAAATTCATAATACTTCAGAAGTTGGAGAATAAAACTCAAATTTTACACAAAACACAAAAAAATTAAATGTTAAAAGTTTTGTGTAAAATTTGAGTTTTATTCTCCAACTTCTGAAGTATTATTTATAGTCTTAATATTTAATTATTGATGGAAATGGATATTAATGCATGAATTTTGTTTTCACCTGATTTTCCTTAGGAGTGGGTTTTTCTTTGGTTTCTTCATGGGGTGAGGGATGGGGAATTATCCTAAACTGGAACAATCAAAGAAATATAAGTTAAAAGTTCACCAAGGTAGTTGTATAGTGTAAAGCGATCTAGGACAACTCGATCTCGAAGCCACGAATTATTAGTAGTTGTACATAGTCCAACATAATCATCTTCAAACCAATCTTATATTGGAATACGTTCGTCTGGCAGTACATCTTATAGTTGCTGTAAATCATCTTCAAAACGTTCTATTGGAGCGAATAAGGCAAGTGTGGAAATCATTTTTGCTAATACGGAAAATCTGTGTCGTTCTCGTATTGTTGTTTGAATTCCGCATGGTAAAGGTGTTTTTTCATGGTTTGTGCCAAACGAAGAAGTTGCTTGACATTGAATATTGATTAGCTCTTTGATCATTACGATCAATTCGTCGTATGTAGAACGGAGAAAACAAAATAGAGGATGTATTTTTTTCACCTTATTACGTACACTTGCCAAAACAAGGATGAGGAGAGTTTAAACGTACAGCATAAGCTCTGCGGTTTTCCACAACCTCTAAATTTGGATGTTTGCCAAATATTAACATTCGAGATGGGCCTAGGCCTAAGCAATACCCTCTGTAATACGAAGGCAAGGTGAAAAGTTCCTGAAAAATGAAACAGGAAATGATTTGTTTGGTTAAAGCTTATTTTATGTCTCTCCTTATAGCCCGATGAACTTCGTCCAAAGTTTTTCTAATTTTTGATCCCTTCAAAATAATAAGATTTCGGCAATCCTTCAGAATAGGCGTTTGTTTCAGCGATGACCTCATCGTTGGAGCCAAATCTCTTTCCGCCGCGCCATTTCTTTAAGTTTGGAAATCGCAGGGGGTCAAATCTGGAGAATATGGTGGATGACGAACCAATTTTGCCATTGCGACTGTGGACCTGTGCGTTTTCCTGGTGGAAGAGCACTTTTTTCTATGCCAAATGCGGCCGCTTTCGCTTCAAATCAGCGTCGAATCGATCCAACAGCTCTGCATAGTATACGCCGGTGATCGTTTTGCCCTTTTCAAGATAATCAATATGAACGATTCCGTGTGCATACCAAAAAAACTGTCGCCATGACTTTGATGACCGATAAACCCACTTTGGCCTTTTTCGACTTCGATTCGCCAGGACAACTCAACTGTTTCGACTGTTATTTGGTCTCTGGTGTGTTGTGATGGATTCATGTTTCATCCACGGTTATTAAAAAAAGGCGCAAAAAGTCCTTCTTTACGCTCTTGAACATCGCCAAACACTCCTTTGAAGTTGTCACACGATCACGCTTTTTCAACAGAGAGCAAATGCGGCAAACAACTGGCAGATAGCTTCTCATATTCAAAAATGTATGTAAAATGTTCCGTACCCCTTCGGTTGAGATGCCCATAGCCTCAGCAATATCGTGCACTTTACCTCTCCGATCAATTTGACGACCAGTAAAGCACTTGTGAAACGTCCCAATCGATGTGAAGAGTCCCCATTATGTTCAACAAGCGATGCTTTCGTTTGCGTAATGTTTTTTCTACGCAAAAAATTCACTTTTTTCGATGTTTACAAAACTCTTCAAGGTTTTGATGGGTGTCAAAACAGAACGGGATGTTGACATATCAGTCTGAAAATTTCAATGCGTTCTCATGGGATTTTCGATTATGGCGCCATCTGTTTTATTTTTCAGAAACTTTTCACTTTGCCCTCGTATAATACCGTACTCGCTCAACGTTTGCAGTGGCGTCCCATTTGAAAGGACGATCGACGCGCTCATGGATTCTAAAAATTTGATAAATAGCAAAAAGTGTAAGCGTTATCGAGATATATCCATTTGGTGGTTGTGCGTATAGTTGTATTGAAATTTGTATTCTTCATTTTGATGTTTACACTTTTTCACTCAAATTTGAGATGACAAATGAAAATTCCAGTTAAGAGTTGACTGCTTTTATAGCCTTGTATGTTCAATAAACAGTTAATTATGTTTCATACATGGTGTTATCATTTCTAATGTCTCCAACGGTTGGTTGCAAGTATTGCGAAATTTGATCTGCAAAGGGATTACAATTATCCTACTCTGGAACACCAAAAGTCCTTCATAACTCAATTCTGTTAGATGTTACTTAAAGTAACATTTTGAGCATTAGATGTTAAGCGGACAAATCGGCAATTGAGTTGAACTATCGACCCAAAAATTAAAACATGTTATAAAGTCTAGATATTCTATCATTATTCTAGGACATTCATCTTAAAGTACAATTTTGTTTTTACCTTATTTTCCTTATAAGTCACGTTCTTTTAAGCTTCTTCATAGGCTAGCTGATGAGGAATTGAACTACCCTGCAACAATAAATTTTACTGAATACAATTCAAACATTATGAACATAAATAATAACAATGAGGGTTTTATCAACAAAAAGAGATTAAATTTTCTGCATACGCTGATGTTAGATGTGAAAGATCGCAGAGCTTTCAAGGTCAGAGCATTCAAGATTAGTAGGAGTATCAACTCGTAGTTTCAAAATTCCCGATTGAAACTGTGTCAGACCTAGCTTTAATTTTCAGTTCCTTTAATATCTTAGGAAGAACTAAATTTAACTGAACATTATGCCGCGAGTTCTATGACTAGCATACAAAATGTGGAACGAAAATCTCAAAATTGTAGAAGTGGTGTTGAATATTTAAGGATGTGGTAATATGGGAGAATACTTACAATATGTCTGAAATTTGATCCTCTAACCTGCTGGTTGTTAACATTTTCAAAATGACTAGCAGCAAATCTATCTACATTATTTAATTAATTAGGGAAAGGGAATGTTTCAGATGGTTATTCGTTCTGGCGAAAAGGGGGTGAAAAAAGAGTAAATACGATTTGATGTTTCCGAAAACTATAGGAGTTTTCTGTTTGCCTGTAAGTTTTTTCAATTTTTTTTTCAAAACCAATATCCAAATTAGTCAAAATCAAGTAATTGCTGCTTTCTTGACACGGTTTATTTTTAACGAAATTTGCATAGCAATATATTACCTGATTATTTTCATCTTTAGAATTATTTGGTTCACTGTTTAGAATGACACCAAATTCGGTTCAAATCTCAACATTTTGGGAGCTGACTTTAAATTAATTTTAAAATACTAAATATTTCAAAACTAAAGCAGTGGCAACAAAAATTCTTGAAGCACTAAAAAGTACTAACGCAGCACTAAAAAATTATCCGAAATTCGGTTGAATTCTAAAAATGTTGGTGGCTGGCCTTGTAATAAGTAAATATCAAAGATCTAGGAAACTAAAGAAGCACGAAAAGTTTAGAAACTCTAAGGAAACACTAACTGGGATAACATTTTGAAATAAAAATTACAAATTTTCGGGGCTAGCTTCACAGACCTCTGGCAGTGTCCTAGTATATAGGAAATAAATTTTGTATTTGAGAATTTATAAAAGCAACAATATGTGGGTTTTTTCACAATATTTTTTAATATTCGCCCACCTCCTCGTGACTGATTTGATTTTGAACGAAATGTCTATGTTTAACTATTTCCTGGGTCCGAATTTCAAATTTGACTTGTTTGTTTTTGAGGTCACCTTTATTAAACTTTCTTATCAAATGAATATGAAAGAGTAATTATGTATCTATATCACCACAAAATGCTTAAATCAAAAAACATCTGTTAAAAATAGACTCAGACATTACGTGTTAAAAATCCATTCTAAACTTGAATAAAATAACTATTAAAAGTTTGATTTCCAGTAATAAATAAATGTGACTGAGTACTTTGTAATATCTGTTTGAAGAAGCTACGGTGTTAGCGAAACTTTTAGTCACATTTATTTATTAAACTAATGAAAAAAAACTATTAGTAATTTTAATAAAGCTAAAAGCTTAAAAATGTAAAAAATTTCCCTCACGTGTCACCTGTCAACAAAAAAAAATTATTCAAATTAGAAAAACGATGAAAAATGAAAATTATTGTAAAGTCCGTAATTTCAATACTATTAATTAAATTAAATTTAAATTTGACAGATAAAACGGGTGGGCTCCAGTTCGTCTCTGATGAAATCACGCTACTTAAATTAATGAATCATATAATCCAGGCTGTGAAAATGGCCCGAAATCTCCCCCACATTTGCAACATGTCGAGTCTTGAATTGTATTTTCTACAAAAAAAAGGTATTTTGGCATTTCGAGTGCACCTAGGTGGTTTTTTGGGTCGCTGAACACGAATCCGGAGACAGATTTACTTGCTATCCATTATAGGAGAATTTTGCAATTTATGTGTTTTAGGCATTTCGAATGCACCAAGGAGGTTTTTTGGGTCGCTGAATACGATTCCGAAGCCAGATTTACTTGCAATACATCGTTGGGGTGGTAAATTCGACAAAATTGGCCATTTTCGCCCCCAATGGGTGGGGTTGGGGCTCCTAAGAGGTTTTAAGGTGTATGAATGATCCTGAGAACCTCCTGAAGCTAATGCAAAAAAAAAAATTTTATTCGAACTTACATGTTTTTATTTTTTTATTTTCCGGTTCATAGCCTGGACTAATACTTTGAAACGTGATAATGAAAATGCACTTACCCTAATATCACAGATAACTGGCGTTTCAACGATAAAATTTAAAACATCATCATGAAACTTTTCAATCTTGAACGTTTCGCCCCCAGATCGTGCACTGCATTGGAATTTGAAAGACACTTTCTTAACAGAATTATTTCGTACGCCATTAATGAATGCAAAACCAACATAAATATCATTGCCTTCAATATACATGGTTCGATTTACACTTGCTTCAATGCACGAATCTAGAAACATCGTGAAATATGTAAATCATATTCTGATATCAAGAAACTTAAAATGTGCCATTCTGTTACGTTAATACAATACCAGAACATAAATAGTTTACTTCAATACTTCGCGGCTACACATAATAAAAATAGATCAAATCAAATAGACAACAAATAGTGAAAATAAAAGATGTCAACTGTGTTCCATTAGCAGTCAGCTGTGGTACATCACAGGGAACAGTTTTGTGGACACTGAATTTGAATTTCTTGTTAAATGTCTTAATTTTGTTCGTTTTTTATCAGGCATTGGAACCCCATATTTTGTTGTTTTTATAATATAATAAAGATTCTTGACCCAGGTATGAATTATATATAAAATCTCGGGAAATAGGTCACATTAACACTTATGCTTTATATTTTCTTGTCTTTACGTACGTTTCGGTCTCACGACCATCATCAGGAGACTTATTATGTCTAGAACTGGATTATTTAAAACTAATTGTATTAACAAAGCGTCCTTATCGCACCAATTTCAATTAAAATGCCCACGTCGCCTAAACGAACAGAAACACGAATAATCGAAACCGTAACACCTCAATGTTATAATTATAAAATATCAAGAATCCACTGTTATGCAGAACTTTCAATAAGAACGAGTTCATGTCAACAGAGACTGCGAACTACTAGGAACTACTAGTTAGTAGTTCGCAGTCTCTGTTGACATCAACTCGCTTTTATTGAAAGTTCTGCATAACAGTGGATTCTTGATATTTTATAATTATAACATTGAGGTGTTACGGTTTCGATTATTCGTGTTTCTGTTCGTTTCGGCGACGTGAGCATTTCAATTGCAATTGTTGCGATAAGGACGCTTTGCTAATACAATTAGTTTTAAGTAATCCAGTTCTAGACATAATAAGTCTTCTGATGATGGTCGTGAGACCGAAACGTAAGTAAAGACAAGAGAATATAAAGCATAAGTGTTAATGTGACCTATTTCCCGAGAATTTATAAATAGTTGTTATATCATTAATTTTATTATTGTTTTTGACATGTTCTACACCTTATATGCTTAGGCTTAGGTTACTGCATTACTTGTAGAAAGAACAAATAAAATGATCTATCTATCTATCTATTTATCTATCTGTCTATCTATTAGGTACAGTCGAATTCTTGAAATATGCTGCAGTTTATGATAGGTCAAATCACATTAAGATAATAATGGTATTAGGCAAATATCATAAATATCCATTCTGAAAATATAAATTCTTGGTAGTTCGTTTAATATCCTTTATAACTAATTAAATTTTAATATTAATCCATTTTTGCTCTTCTGTTAGTCTCATTCTGTACTCAACAGGTCATTTGTACGTATTTTGAGTGGATGAGGATGATTTACTTCATACTTATTAGTGTTATAAGTTGTAAACTCAACAATTTTTTAAAAAGTTTCAAGATTTCGAAAACTACTAGGCTTAGGTATAGAGAAGGCTGATGATTGAGATCTCTGAGCAGCAAATAATCGATTATGACCGTTTATTTTAGCCTAAAATCGACCAAGGAACTTTTTGCGCCATATAATCAACGATACTTGCTGTTCATATCAATAATGTGTAAGAATTACTGAATGACACTTTGATGTGTCGAAATGAGGTTGCCGCCAAATTTACAAAATGCTGACCTGTAGATTCAAGTTATGCACCTTCAGCAACTTCTCACTACTGTCTTTAATCAACAAGCATTAAAAATAACCTATAAGAAATGCGGTCAACACTAGATAGGTCCTATTACTGCAATTGATTGAATATACTGGAGTTTGCAGGGTTTAGAGCATCCATTTATAAAATTACGTTATGAAAAAATACTTACTTGTGCTGTTCAAAGGGCAAATAATTACATAACTTTGACACAGATCGAATCCATACTGTGAATTATTATTTATGTTGACATTAACAGAAGTGTTGGTCAATAAAAATAAGTCGAAACTGAAACAAAACGAATTTTGATAAGATAGTGCAGGTACCTTATTTTAAAAAATATTGTTTAAATAATAACATAATTAATAATGATTCTTGACCCAGGTATGAATTATATATAAATTTTCGGGAAATAGGTCACACAAACACATATGCTTATTATTTTCGTCTTAAGACGATATGTGTTTGTGTGACTTATTTCCCGATAATTCATATATAATAAATAATAATGTATGGGCAATTCTAAATTGAAGGAAACGGCCAAGGGGGTCAATTTTTTTCCGTTTCTACATCGTATTTGAATTCGGAAAGTCACGAAATTTGGACTGAGGGCTCCTCAAATATCACAAAAGGGTACCAATTTCAAACTTTAGCCGAAAGTCTAAGCGGTCAAAACAAAATAAAACTCCAAAACTAGACCTAAAAAAAGGCAAAAAAACAGTTTTTTGAAGGTAGACATGGTTCCAGCCAATATTGGTACGAAATATTGGTCTTATTATTTTTATCATAAGACATCATTTTTTTTCCAGGTCGCTAACCTCTATCAAATTTTTACGAAACTCGTCCAATTTTTCCGTAGATTGACTCCACTATATTGGGAATAAATTTCAACGACCAGATTAATCGCTACATCTCACCGGCGATAGCTGTACTGTGCTCATTAGCTGATTATAGCTTGCTTTTAAAAGGACGTTAATAACATTTGGGTTAATTGTATGGTTACTATTGTAAACATACAATTAAAGACATGATAAGATGAGAGTATAATGCCAAGGTTCACTAGACTGGATTCCGAGATGTACGATTTTTGTGCTTAGTATGTACTTACTTTTATTTTTTCATTCGTCTTGGAATAATCAATTTACATAAATAAGTTCATGACCCAATATGCAGATAAGTTAATGATAATAAAGAATATGCAGTTTACAATAAGAACACGAAAATATGATGGATGTTTGGCAAATAATAATTAAATATTATCTGAATGTGCCATGAAGTAGAATTTTATAAAACAATATTATTTTGAAGATTCTTGTTTAATGTACGTGATTAATCCATGAACAGGAGCTTCGAATTATTCAACTAGACATACGGAATCCGAAAGTTGACTGCAGTTATAATCCAAGTGGAAAGCAATACAATGGAATGGTTTCATTGGAAAATAACTCTGACAACATCTAATCTGTATGATGGAATTGTAATATATCAGGTGAAATCCTAGAATATTGGAAGTAGTAAAAAAATGTTAATGGTTTTATTAGAAGATAACGTTGAAATATCAAATAAGTACGATGGAATTGGCATTTACGAGATAAAAGATAAAATACTAGAATATTGAAAGTAGGTATGTGCTATTCGCTATAAGAAAGAAATGATGTTTTAGTTAGTAACTACCATCTCCGCAGGATGAACCTTAGCGATTCGCGTTGGTGTAAACGGAAAAACGAAACATCAACGCAGATTCGGTGCATATGCTGGAAGGTTTTTGGAGATTCCTTTTGTGTATTAAGACCCCGAGTAGCTCAGCAAGATATTTTACTCTCAGGACTCGTAGTGAAACGTGTCCTTCGATTCTTGATTGATAGGATTTCCCAGAGCGCCAGCCGCTTTAGCAAAAACGAGATACATTTTTTTCAGTCATACTGCGTTCTAAATATTGTCTTTCAGCACCATATTAGCGGGAGTCGATAAGAGGAAAAGAGTTAATTTGTTCTTTAACTGCTTCCATATTTCTATTCCCTAATGCATTATATAGTTTTCTGACTCACAAAGAGTTGAAGGCAAATAACTTTTGCATACCGGCACTCGTCTATCTTTGATCTAGACATTTAGCGACCGCAACGCACCCCTCCCCCCTAATTATTAATAATAATAGTAAATTTTACAACTTTTGAACCATTTCCCCAAATAAGTGCAGCGCTATCTTCTTAAAACCAGGAATAATCTATTCAAACTGTTGGCAACACATTCCGTTCTATTTGTTTAGTTGACTTGACAGTTGATATATTCGTTGTGAATATGAATTTCAATAGAATTAAACTTCAGAAATACTAAATGTATTTTCAATTGTTTTTAGGCTTTTCTTAGCAATACCACTAGTAATAACATTGAAAACTTATTGATGGGCTGTTACCATAATCGCCACATCTGCAATAACTGGAAGCTTCTCCCCTTACTGTGTATCACGTGATCACTGTTTAAAATAAAGTTTATATTTTAGACTAGTGCGTGAAACAAATATCTATTCAACCATCCTGGGAAAAATACCACTAAAACTAAGGAATGAATTATCTTTTATAACCAACCAATTTATGAAACGTATTAGTTGCAATAACATATAAAAACGGTTAGGAAATTTCAAAAAAAATTTTTTTTTTAATTATGCACATATACTCTTGAGAGCCATGAATTTAAAGTTCAAGGTTTAAAATTGCCTTCCTAACCTAGAAATACATACAAAGTTTTCAAGTGGACCTCAGAATAAAAAAGCAGAAGTATAGCGGCATAGAATGAACATATGATAGAAAAAAAAATCAGATTTTAATTGAAAAAATTTGATACTCCGTCACTAAATGAAATTTTTTTCTGTCCAATTCTTTACATACATTATGGAGTGTTAATTAATGATACAAAATTTACGGGTGACAGGCAAACACCCAAAGATGTTTCTCCTTGTTCTACATTATTTTAAGTAGATCTTGAAGTCAGGTTTTATTGAGGATTCTTGTGGTGGGACCATTCTTGAATCGTTCATCTTTAGCTATGGTTTCTATGTTCATTGTTTGACAAAAGGAATCTTCTTTTCTCATCATTGAGTAGTGTCTAGTACCACGGTGTATCACAACTGATTTTAGCACTTTAGACTGAAGTCATTGTAGGATGATAAAGTTGTTTCCATTTAGTACGAATTTGTTTTTCCCAAGTTAGACGTTAGTCAAGATGCAGGTTTAGCTATTTTGTTTCTGTAGCTATACGTACGTTATATTCTTACAGGTGGACATATGTTGTAAAGCGTGGCAAAGTAATTAATAAGTGTATCCAGGTGATGTTGCATATTTTGGAACCTCTTAAAGGGTCTTCGTGTAGAGCAAATATTGCTGTACCGTTGGCAAAGGGAGCGATTGTTGTTGTAAAATTAATAAACTACTAATATGTGAAACTGTGGTTTTATTACTGATTTAAAACTATCCTTTTTTATTGCTTTTGTTGGAGTAAAAAATAAAGGATTTCCGTTAATGAGCGATAAAAGACAAGAAAATATGGATTTTTATTTATTGGGGATACAAATAAAATAATGAATATAAAATAGTTTTTCCGATACATTTATAAGTTCCAAATACGTGAAATTATTTTAGTTAGAGTCAACAGAATAAGGTAAATCAAAGAGCTTTAAGGGAGATTAACTTACATATCTCCTTTAGTTAAAGAACAATTTCTTGAAACAGTTTCAGGACATGCATATCTTGTTCTCCATTCAAACTCAAATTTGCAGTTGTCTTTCTTGATCAATTTTGGCCTATGCTGGAAAAATAATTTCGGTTAATATATTATAAAAAAAGTCATAAATGTTAGAAACAGCAATGCTTAAAAGTTTGTAGAATTTATAATTATTCTCAAAGCTAATCAAATTTCTTAAATATTAAATTGTATTTTTGAATACCGTGAATACTTTTAGGAGCTGTTCAAATCTTCTAAAATAACAATTTTTGAATTTTTCATGTATTTTACATATATGAAATATTTACTACCTCTCCAGTCCAAAAATTTTAATTCAAAATATTCTTTATTGGATAAAATAAGTCTAGTATTATTACTTGAATCACTTAAAATCAATAAATATAAGAATTCGGAAATCCTATTAAATGACCAACAAACACTTAATAATTCACCCTTGTTGAACTTGTATAATTAGATCTTCCGCTTACAACTATCTACCCTGTGATTAGCATGAAATTATTTATTAGTTTAGCCATTACGTTATCTGTTAGTACTTTGAAATACGTTTGAAGAAGCTACGGTGGTAGCGAAACTAGTCACATTCTTAATAAACTTGTGAAAATTCAATTTGTAATAGTTGTTTTATTTAAAGTTTATAAAAATTTAAATTTAATCTCTAGACTGAACATAGAATACACAGAATATCTTAGTAAAAACTTTAAAGACGAGAGGTATCAACCACTCATTGTGAATTCTACTGAAAAATGTCCAATGCGAAATTGAAGAATTGGCTTTTCTGAAATCTATCAATAAGTATGAGACTGTACAAAAATCGTATGAGACGCTCGTCGTTCGCAATTCAAAAATTGGCCCCCTGGCGGTCATTTTTAAAAGTGACCTGCTCAAAAATCATAAATGCCCGTTCCTTTGCCATCAATAAAAATAAGTATAAACTATAATGATAGTGAAGTACAAATCTTTTCTCTCTCACTTTGGCAGAAAAAGAACATACTATATTGATATATAAATAAAATTACCTCAGATTCGGAGCATGTAAAGTATATTATACTAGAATATTCCGTTCCAGGATTACAAAATTGCCCCCAAACAGACTTAATTGCTAATTTTCCATCAACAAATCTAGGTCCATCAACCATACCAATTGAAGTATATCTGAAAAAAATATTGTGAAATAGTTCAAATTACAAATGAATGCTTTAAATTCACACCAACTATTGTTAATCATCAACAATTTAGAAGGATCATGAAAATTCATTATTTTTAGTACATAGTTGTATCTTGGTATTCAAAGATTCTCCACTTCATTTTAGTACAGTCAGAGAATGGGTGACTGAATTTAAATGAGTTTGGAGTGATAAAGTGTATAACAATAATAATAATACTTTTGCTATCAATCTATATCTAGGCAATAGCATTACAGATAAGTACATTAAAGTTACTATAAATAAAAGTACAAGTACAAATATAAAGGATATCCCCGATTAAGATGGTCAAAATTCCCCCTCTCGGCGAAATGTAAAATCGGAGAGATTACCTGTTTTGAACTGTCAAATAAACATGTTTCCTGGGGTGGTATGGTCGATACCCCCTCCACAGACCCCCGTGGAGGAGAAAAACTTTTTATTTTCCTCATCGTCACGTATATGCAAAATTTTATCCCTCATGCAAAAGTATGGTATCGATGGGCACTTTCAGCACAAATTTTTTGACCCCCATCTAGGTCCATCTAAGGCTCCAAAAACGTGTCTAAAACTTTAAAATCGATTTTTATAGCACCAAACCAAGTGGTACACCAAAGTTCGATTCTCCATCATATTCCTGAGTAAAAAACCCACAAAAAACCATGCTTACATGATTTAGATAGAAGTGGTGGTTCACATGCAAAAAGCGATTTTTCAAGTTTTTTAATTTTGTTGCAAAAATGACTAGAGGTCATTTTTACAACAAAATTATACTTTAATATTCATAACCGTCTCAGGAAAATCTCAAATTTCCCGAATTTTCCATCTGGAGAGTTTTTTTGGAAAAATAACAGCGGGATCGTGATCAGCGACCCAATAAACCTACTAGAGGTCATTTTTGCAACAAAATTATAAATTATATATTATATATAAATTTTCCAAATTTCCCATTTGAGGGGAGTTTTTCGAGGAAACTAACTGCGGAATCATGATCAGCGACCCAAAAAACATACTAGGAGTCATTTTCGGCCCTTAATTCATTAATTTTGGACTGTTTTTATAAGAATGCTCCTATGAGGGGTTGAAACCCCGTTTTGTGGGGGTAGAAAGGTCGACCCCGCGGTCTTGATAATCATGAATGATCTATGGGGTATTAGGAACAAAAAGCAAAAAAAAATTTGAAATTCTAGCTTACTATATTTTTTTTTCCGTTTCGTTGCCTGGACTATAATATAAGTAATAATTTTGCATTCATATATACCTTTATTTACATAAAAAAGAGTAAAAAACCTTGAAAAACATAAAAATCGCTTTTTGCATGTGAACCCCCACTCCTATCTAAATCATGTATGTATAGTTTTTTGTAGGTTTTTTACTCAGGAATAAGATGGTGAATCGAACTTTGGTGTACCACTTGGTTTGGTGCTATAAAAATCGATTTTGAAGATGGACCTAGATGGGGGTCAAAAAATTTGTGCTGAAAGTGACCATTGATACCTATACTTTTGCACGAGGGATAAAATTTTGCATATACGTGACGATAAGGAAAAAAAAAAAAAGTTTGTCCTCCACGGGGGTCTGTGGGAGGGTATCGACCATACCACCCCAGGAAACATGTTTATTTGACAATTCAAAACAGGTAATAACTCCGATTTCAGATTTCGCGGAGGGGGGCATTTTGATCATCTTAATCAGGGATACCCTTTGCTCTAGGTCAATGAAAACACTTCAATAAGTTCTAATCTTTGCCAGGATCTCCATTAATTGCGTCAACCTATCCCTGTCTCGCTCCTCTGGCTTCATTGGATGGTATAGGGGCTTTAGATGAGAAAATGTACCATCATCTGCAAAGCTGTAGACGGGACAGGTTGTCACTTAAACTACGTATATTGACGAAAGTAACCACAGTAACACAATATTGATGTAACAGTTTTTTTTTCCAGTTTTTCCAAGATATTGAATTGTTCCATACATCAACAATTCCATGTTATATTTTCAGTAACTATACAATTTTTGTAATAGTGTATGTGTATTTGTGTATTTATGACCAATAAAGATAAATCTTGCACATTTAAAAATTTTGCTATTAAAAAAGACGCCTTACACCATTATTTACACACTCACCTCTTTCTTATGTTTGGCTCACTCATATTATGCATACAAACCATACTGTTTCCATTACATAATACTTCAGGTCCGTTGATAACCGAGCCACAGATATTCATTATATATTCGATATTTCTATTATGCTCATCTTCTACAATATAATTATTGGTTCTATCCATCAAAGGTTTTAGATTATAAAGAGTTTTATTATCTGAGTAGCTGCAATTGAGAAATGATTGCGCAGAACAAGCTTTTGGCGAGTAAATCGTTAAGTTGTAAATTAGCCGGTCTTGAATCTGAAACAAAAATACAAATTATTGTAAGCTATGAAGAGATTATGAAAAAAAAAGTTCGATTACCAATTTAGAGCTTTAAATTAGAGTAAACAAAGGAGTAATAAACTATAAAAGAGTTCACTCTTTGGATACTATTAATAAGAGTAAACTCTGATGATGGCTACTTGGTACTGAAAGGACCTCAGAGCTTAACAGAATTTTTAGTGGATAATGGTGATTATTTCTTATTTAAAGTGTAAATGAGGGAAATTCCGTTCCAAGGTCCCATTGTTTCTTTGAAAATAGTAGTCGGGCTCACTTGGAACAAAATCTACTAAGCAGTTTATCAGTTTTCACAAACTTACCACTTTTAGTTCTGGCGGTGGTGAATTTAAGGCCTGATTGCATTTGAAATTCATGTTCAAAGCTGCACGACTTTGTCCTTGATACAACATTTGAAGATTACCATTCCAATCAACAAGCTTTTCACTCAACAAACCTTTAAAAATATAAGTAATAGTTCAATTGGTTATTTGATTGTATAAAATTCACGAACAAGCCAAACTGATCAATCGAGTTTAGCAAAAAAGTGCATTGTAAGGGAACACTTACCAATTATATGCTCCTGGTTACCAAGGACAAGACATGCACCAACATTGTCAACACCATTACAGGTTGAGTGCAAAGGTCCACAAATATTATATCTAAGTGTAGCTTTTGGTGAAATATGATGAATTTTATCTTTCTCTGTATACAAACTAGAAATATCTCTGCGACCATATTCGTCTGCGATATAACACTTACCATACGCATTCTGCAAATAGAACAAATTAAACAATAATAAATACTTGAAAGATTAAAGTATTTTTCTTCATGAAATTCATCCATCGAGGAATTTTAGCCAGCGATTTAAATGTTCAAGAATCATTGGAAGTCAATGTTAAGGGATTGGTAAAATCCGAATTAATTAATTCATACATTTATACAGGATGTCCAATAAAGAATTGACAATACGTCATAGCTTCCTTGCATATAAATAAGGTTAACTCTGTTGGTAAAATTTTATTTTTTAGAAGTTGGCTGAGAATTTTTTTTGTTTTTGACGATAATTCATTTATTTTTTCGATAATTGAACTTGAATTTTAGGAGAAAAGATTTACAATTACTGAGCTTATATCTGTAGGATTTTTTACTAAAAGTAAAACACCCTGTCCATTATAGATTTTTAATATCTTATGCGCATTTCGCCAGCCACACTAGCATCACTGAAGAAAGTTGTTTTTCTCAAGGAAGGAAAATTGTTCTGAGCTCTGTTAACTTAAATCAGCTGCTGTCAAAGGCGAGTTATGAACTGAATCAGGTTCAACGACATGACAAAACACCTCATTAGGCAACCTCTCACTGTTGGGATGAATCTATATCTAGTTTACATCGATAATTGTTTTTGTTGTTGAACGATTTTGTTAAAATTTAAGTGAAAGCAGCTTCAAATTAGCTCAAATTTACTGTAACAGTTTTGAATCGATTGAATGTATAGTTTGGGAATTACGGTTTTAAAAAAAAAATTTTGAACCCTTCAGAAAAGGGTGTTACATGATTTTCCTCAAAATAATAGGGTTTGTCAACACACAGCAAAAAAATTTTTGTCGGATTTATTTGAGTGGTTGACAACATTTCGTGACATAGATCCAGACAGACAGACGGATTTTTACAAAGTTGCTTGAAATTCGATGAGAAATACTAAGGTGAAAGAATTTTTACTGTAGGACTTTTTATATTTTAGAAATAGCTTGAGGAAATGAAGTATACTCTAAGGACTAGGGTCTGCGAAGATTGTACTAATATATCATTACGAATCAATTAGATGAATAATTATGCGAAGAAATAGGATTTATTCAGGTCATTCTTTAAGAATTGTTCTCGTCTTCATTTTATTATTGTCAGAATTCTAAATTATATCTTACATGATTAAGAAAAAAGTTTTACGTAGATACTGAGATAATAAAAAATCAGTTAAAAAATATGCTCAAAATGATAATTGTGATTAATAATTAAACTTTTTTGCCTTTAATAATGAAAAATAAAATAAAAAAATATAGATGCATTATTGTTATTTTAATGCTAGCAATAATTAATTATGCTAACAACGATTGAAGTTTGAATCATACTTTAAAAATCATTATTTGTAGGAAATTTTCTAATTTGAAGAAAACGTCTACAACCCATTTCTTGTAGCTTGACTCTCTCATTTCCAATAGTTCTATTCATTTATTCCTACCCTCAAAGTATCAAAAAAGTTATAAATCTTGCTTAAACTACCCCCCCCCCCTCAAAGAAAAATATATATTAGAATCTAACATAATAGTCTGATAGTAAAAATATAAGATAATTCAAGGTACTCACATAATGTGGACAAGCTTTCGGAGTCTCCCAAATCAAATATATAACACAAGATTTCTCTTCTTGAAAAACTGGTTTCTTCTCCTGGAATGAGCATACAAAAACTATTTCGGTCCGGTATTTTAGAGTATTATTTTCATGGCAAGCTGTACCCTCTGAAAGCATAAAAACATCATCAATAAAGTGTTCAATCGCATATCATACATAAATAATTAAAAAAAATTAAGTCACGTCTGTTGATATTTACAATATGAAGAGGAATAATTGTAGTTTGTCACTGAAGAAGACTCAAACACTTGGCAAAAGGGCTATCCTGGATTAATAAAACATTAATTGTGTTCAATTTGATGTTATATTTCTTACCTGTAAAAATGCCTCTAATTGGATTCTCATTCTTTTCTACTGATAAAGAAAATATGCTGCCTTTATTACTTTTCACTGAACCATTCTTTTCAAACTCACATACTTGAGATAAGGTACCTGGAAGAGTAAAGAGTTAAAATTTCAATCTAACAGACATTTGAATAAAGCTTTCTAACGTATATTTCTCTTAATTTTCGTAAGACATCTTCACTTTAGCGATTAAATAAGTTAGTTGTTATCATGACGGTGTAGCAAAGCTGCCTTATTAATTATCAATTAGAATTCATTCAGATATCAAACATGTTGCTAAAGTTCAAGCTGGGTTTTAAGAACACCCATTAACGTAAATAGAAATAGGATATTCTTTGTCGCCTTTTATTACGGACGAGTCAAGTACATAAGTTCATTTCTTAGTACGACCGTCCCATCATAAATTAATACAGTTTGTTCTTTGTATCTGTGGGACGGAAACGAAATGTATAGTCTCTGAATCCTTGTTAAGGAAGGGTCATTATAATTTGTAAGATATCGACAAAGTCGAAGAGGTTCCTCACAGTTTCAATAGGAAATCATAAATTACGAAGTTAACAGAAATGGTTCTAAAGAAAACAAGTGCTTTACAGTATACTGGTAGTTAAGACAAATTTTTATGATCTCATTCGAAACAGCAAGTGGATCGCTTGCTATGGTTTGAACAAAGGTTTTCTACTCTATCTTTTCCTTAGAAGCTACAATCTATTCACGTAACCATAACATAAGACGTGCAGGACGCAGTCGTTTCTTATTAAACATGTATTTAGAATATTAAGTTGATATGATTTTCATTCATACCTACATTCAAGGAAGTCTAAATAAGGTCCCTGGTCAACAAAAATAGAATAGTTCTTTCGTATCCAGCTCACTAGACTTTACTCTCTTATAGAGTAAAAGTTACTACCCCCAAACATATTACTAAAATAGGAGTGGTTATCCAAGATTATAAAAAACCAAACTCACCACACTAAAGTCAGTTATATTCTAACTTCTTGAGTTAAATCTTGCTTTGACTATTTCACGAATCACTTAAATCATACTTTAGACAAGTTTCCATGTTTTCTAGTTAAGCTTGCGTTGTGGTGTTTATGGTAGAATTTTCGTTAAGTTCATTTAGAATCAAGTCATATTGCTTAATACATAAAATTTAGAATTCCTTGAATAAGTAAATCATAATCGTTTTGTTTAACTCTTTACCCTGGAACATCCGGGTTGAGTTAAATTAGTTTCACTTCATATCTAGATTTTAATAAGGTTAATTTTAAAATTAAGGATTGATTAATTGTTTTCCAAATTTAACATAATTTCTGAATAAATACTTTAGTTATACTTAATCTTTTAACTTTTAATTCATTGTTATAATTGTTTTATTTCTTTATTATTATTGAATATTTTATATTTGTTTTGATTGAGAGTTTTTCTACTTAGCGTAATTTATAAACTACCCTCGAACACACAGTGCTTAATTAATGTGTTAGTGTCTCAACCAAAGAACCAACATATATTTATTAACCGCATTGTTACCTGATTTGCCTAGCTAATGAGAAACCCGTAATTTTGGGTCACTTCCTGGTTATAGGTACACGTACTGCAAGTTATACTGATATTAATTAATAAAGGCAATAATATATAAGAATGAATTTCATAAATAAGTAAATTGATAAACGTTAGTAAACAAAGTATACCAGAGAAGGGCTCGTTATTACAACGGAAACCAAATCGTTAATAGCCAAATTTACTGACAAACGGATAAACACTGTCATAGATGACACCTACTTTGAATAAATATATAAAAACGCAAAAATTAATACAGTATACAGTAAAATATTATTTTCGCTATTAAAGACTTACACATTAAAAGCGACCCGACATACGATACACAGTTACAAAGAGAAAAAAGCCAGGATTCCCATTTCAAAAAATACAACTTTACGCCACACCTCGAAATTGCACCTTTTTTTCAAATTTTCCCGACGCCACTGGATTATACAGAAAAAAGTGGCTCAACAATTTAAAAGAGATATATTCTCCTAACTTCACAAACAACCACGATATATGTATCTAAGTCGAAAAATGGAACTTTTGTTTATAACCCTAAAACAAAAGACGATAGCAAATTTTTGTTTCCGCCAGTGAATTTGTTCAAAAAAATAATAGAGAATGTGACTTTTTTGTATCTCCTCAGTTTTCAAAGAATGCTAAAAAGTTTAGCGGATATTGAACCGATGTACGTCATTATCACAATCGATTTCCTGTTATTTGTGACTGTAAATATGATTGAGAGTTAGAAGTAACTTACGTTTGCATATGTTGTTGTCACTCAATTTCAGCGGTCCACAAACGTTCAACCGCATTGTCCTACCCTCAAGTGTGCTTATTTCATATCCCCCATTGGGATTATACAGTCCTCTCAAGTCGTAATAGAAATTCTCATCTCTTATCTGGAACAATGTTACATTATTAAGAACGTAGACGCGTTAAAGTTGCAAATTAAGTAGCAAAAATTTGGTGCTGAGGCTTCAGATAGTTCCTAGCTCCATTGAGCGAAAACCCATTGAAAGAATAATCAAAACTCTTACGGGCCCTTATATACATACAAGACTGAGGTGAATTGACCACTTTCTGGAACGTAGTAATTGGGTCAACTTGTATTTTAGTTGTATAGTCATTTTAGGATACTTGCTAGAATCAAGTTGCGATTGTTTCGATCTCATTTGGTTTATCAAAAACATTTCAGAACATTAAATATTTTTAACAAAAGAGGTCGGATACAAATTCTATGTACTACAAAAAAATTTTATAAATGATAAAAATAATTGTATTAACACTAATTTACAATTTAGGTTTAAAAGTGAAATGAAAGATTTCTAATATCTTTAAAAAAGACAAAATTCTGTTTTTTGACCACAAAAGTCGTATTACGAATCCTAAGATATTTTAACACAAACAAGGAAATAAAATGAGTTAATTGTAGATTTATATGTTGCGGATCTCGGAATCCATGGTGAGAATGACCCTTCGATAGATATAACAGAGCTTTAAGAATTTCTAGAATGCTAATGTTGAAAATAACAAAATTATTCAATATTAATTACCAATTATTAAAAGTCAATAATTGAGCAAAGCAGAGACCTATTACTACTATTACTATTAATTATGAATTACATGAAATATATATCACCATATGATCTCAGTACAGGTTTCTATGGTTGAATATGTCAGAAAAATTTATATTTTGAATGATATGCAAAAGCTTCTTTTCGTCATTCTTTTTATAAAATTAACATCCTCAGTTTTGTTGTTTTTATTTATTTCCGAAGTTTTCATATTAAAAATTAGTGAGTAATGATCCGACATAGAATTATGGAATACTATTTTTAGAGTACGGCACTGTTAAGGGCGGTGCGGGGAAGTCCCATAGTTGGTTAGGGGAGATCCCTCGTTGCGTGGGCGATGAGGAAGTTATATAGAAGTGCGAGGAAGACAAGAGGGGAATTACGCATTTAGCATAAGAGACTATTGGACGTATTATTAATGTAATATTAATTATAAATATTCTTAAGACTGTCATTTTTTTAGAGTATAATTTTATATTTAACTTTTATTTGACAAGTGTTTTTTTTTAACTCTAACACTATTAATTTAAATTTTAATTCATTACTCAATTTATAAGCATTTGATTCATACAAATGAATATAATCAATAATAATTGCGAAATCACCTTCTACATGTGTTGGACAATTTATTTGTGATAGAAATCCATTGTATGTGTATGTCAAAATGTCTTGCTTATTCGTCACAGGTTTTATATCAATGAAAAGAATCATATCATCATTATTTATATTTGATATGTAGCAATCCAGATCATTTACGAAAACACCTATATTTGATTTATTTGGTCTGTAAATTCCAATTATAGTAAATTTTTTCTATTAAATTCGTCGAGTTGAATGGTACTTACTGTTAGATTGAGGTACTCACAATCACTTTTTGAATACTTTATTAATGATACAGTAATAGAATTATATGGATTATATTATTTAGTAATTAACTATTGAGGATCGCTCAGTACTTCCCCGGCTATAGCTCGAGAAGCGATGATGTACCCACCGGCATGCGTATGTCCCTTCCCACATGCGTATATATCTCGATAACAGAGAGCACGATGGGCTTGGACTGCTTCGGGAGGTGTCGGTAGCCCGTCGGTACGGATGGTTTATAACACTCGGCCATCCTGACCACCATTCGCCCTCGAATCGGTCTGAAGGAAAAAAACAGAGAAAAAGTGGAATTAACTCAGCATGTTCAGCAATTTGGAAGTTACCACTGCAGTAGTTGTGAGTATTAGTATATCTTTGTTCAGCAATTTGGAACATACCACTACAGTAATTGTAATTATTAGTATTTCTTTGTTCAGCAATGTGGAACATACATCTGCAGTAATTGTATTAGTATATCATTGTTCAGCAATTTGGAACATACCACTAGTAATTGTAAGTATTAGTATTTCTTTGTTCAGCAATGTGGAACATACATCTGCAGTAATTGTATTAGTATATCATTGTTCAGCAATGTGGAACATACCTCTGCAGTAATTGTATTAGTATATCATTGTTCAGCAATGTGGAACATACCTCTGCAGTGTAAGTAATAGTATATCTTTGTTCAGCAATGTGGAACATACCTCTGCAGTGTAAGTAATAGTATATCTTTGTTCAGCAATGTGGAACATACCTCTGCAGTGTAAGTAATAGTATATCTTTGTTCAGCAATGTGGAACATACCTCTGCAGTGTAAGTAATAGTCAATTTACTCTAGAATAGTACAATTGCGTTATAACGTACCTACTGCTTAAATACCTCAAAAGGTTTCATATTCTCGAAGCAGACTACAGCGTCATAAGGAATTTGTGATCTTGTAGTGTGTATATCTTCCTTAACCCTTTATCTGTCATTGGAGAGCACCTCCACAACCTTGAAAGGACCTCTAAACTTAGGAAGTAACTTCTTACTTTCATTATTTGCAGGATGGCTATTTATTTTTGTCAAAACAAGGTCTCCTACAGAAAATGTGCCTGCACTACATCGTTTCTTGTTGAAGTATTCATTTTGTTTTATACGATTTTCTTCCAAACTTCGAGAGGCCTCAGCTCGAATTCGGGTTACATCGACAAGATGTTCTTCAATATCATCATCTTCAACCTCACTATCTTTTATATCAGCGTTCGTTCTTAATTTCACGCCGAACATAAGCTCTGCCGGGGTTTGTTTAGTAGTTTTGTGTATGGTACTATTCAACCCTTGTTGAATTTTAATCAATTCCTCGTCCCAACAATTTGAACTTTTATTGAAATTGCAAGATGACAGGGAACTTATAATAGTTCTATTAGCTCTTTCGACTTGGCCGTTGCTGCGAGCCATGCCTACTGCTGCTATGAATAATCTGATATATCTTTTATTACAAAAGTCGTTAAATTCATTCGACGTGAACGCTTTACCTGCATCAGAGATTATTCGGTGCGGATTTCCGAATGTGGAAAATATGTCTTGCAATACTTTGACAGCACTAGTAGCTTTTGTATCGGGTACAGCTCGAACAAAAGTAAACTTTGTAAAAGCATCGACAATATTTAATAAGTACGAATTTCCGTTTGTTGTTTTTGTAAACGGTCCTAGGTGGTCAATATGTAGGGTATGGAAAGGTTTCGCGTATTTAGGTATGGAATATAAAAGCCCTGGCTTTCTACCAGATGGATTCTTGTGATATAAACATGGTAGGCAACATTTAACATACTTCTGTACAAATCTACGCATTTTTGGAAACCAATACTTTTCCCGAATGCGATATAGGGTCTTTTCAAGAGCAAAGTGACCAACATCATCATGATTGATCTTAACAATTTGCCAGCGGCAGTTCTTAGGAACAAGCCACCTTCTACCGTATTCTGTTAACTTAAAAACTCTATTACCCCTCAGATCATATTTATTAAATATTTCTTTATTATTATCAGAATCGCCCGATAAAAGAATTTCTTTAATTTCTTTAATTTTATTATCCTGATCTTGTGCATGAAGTAGCCAGTCACTCTCGGAAATCAAGCACACGTTTTCAACAAGTTCGCTTTCATTTGGGAAATTGCGACTTAAAGCATCAACGTGTTTCATACTACTACCTGGACGATGTTTGGTTTCGAATTGAAAATCTTGCAGCGCTAGAATCCACCGTGCTACTCTTGGTACGGTTGTCTGATTGGACAAAGAACTCTTTACTGCGTTGCAGTCAGTTACCACCACAAAGTGTTTCCCAATGAGATAATGTCGAAACCGCATCAGGGTGTACACCACAGCTAATAATTCCAGTTCAAAAGAATGGTAATTTTTCTGTTCTTTGGTTGTGCTTTTGCTGTAATAAGCTATCGGTTTTTCACCTTCATTCGTAACTTGTGTCAGTATACCAGCCACACCATCTCTACTCGCATCAGTGTAAATTATGCATTGCAGTGCAGGATTGAATATAGATAGAACAGGGCTAGACGTTATCACGGTTTTAAGGTACTCAACAACTTTAGTGTGTTCTTCCCTCCACATCCAAGGTTGGTCTCTTTTGAAAAGTGCAGTTAGGGGTGCAGTTTTTCTAGAAAAATTGGGGATAAATTTTCGGAAATAACCTACTAAGCCTATAAATTGTCGTAGCTGATGGACTGATTTTGGTAGCGGAAAATTTTTGACAGCATCCGTTTTTAATTCGTTGGGAGAAATGCAATTCTTAAAAATTTTGTAGCCCAAATAGGTTATTTCAGTACGCAAGAAGGAGCATTTAGAAATTTTCAATGTTAGACCATATTCTTGCAATACTGACAATACCAGTTCAAGTTTATGGAACCCTTCTTCTATTGATTTAGAAGGAATTAAAATGTCATCCAAATATATGAGGATTCCAAGATGTCGGAGATGTTCGAAAATGAGAGTCATCATTCTTTGAAATTCAGAGGGGGCGTTTGTTAAACCGAAGGGAGTCCTAAGAAATTCAAAGACTCCGTCAGGAGTGACAATCGCAGTTTTTTCTATTGAATTCGGATGAACAGGTATTTGATAGTAGCTAGAAGCCAAATCGAGAGAAGTGAAATAGGTGTAATCAGAAAGTTGATCTATCAGATCTTCTATCAGGGGCATTGGAAATTTATTTTTGACTGTTATCTTATTGAGTGCAATATAATTCAGGACCATCCTTTTCTCACCACCCTTCTTATTAACCAATATTACGGGTCTTGCATATGGCGATTTACTCCTTCTAATTATGTTCGCTTCTAGTAGCTCTTTAATCATACCCCTCAAGACTTCCTTTTCTTTTTCTGCCACCCTGTAAGGCCTACATGCTATTGGTTTGTCATTTGTTAGCTCAATTTGTAAAGAAACTGTCGAAACTTTTCCTAGATCCGTAAGCTTTCGATAAATACACAATTTGAATTTATTAATTAATTCGTACAAGGTGGCTTGTTGATCAGTTGTTAACGTCCCGTGATCAATCGTAAAATCAAGCACATTATCAATGTGCTTTTGTTTAAATTTCAACTGATCGTCCACTTTATAATAGATAACCGAAGTGTTCTCTGAAAAGTTTCGACCAATAAGAACGTCGTGTGAAAAGGCGAAGTCGTCAATAACGTACAATTTGCAAGGTACTTCGGCATCATCTACTTTGATAGTTTCTATATAGTCATACACTGAAGTTCCGAAACCCAAGAAACCTGATAAACTGATTTTACTTTCTAGCGGTAATATTTTCATACCAAGAGATAGCGCTGTACTTTTCTGTATAATAGAGCAGTCGCTCCCTAAATCAACAAATGCTTTGATAGGTTTACCTTTAACAAAAATGTTTTTGTAAAACTTATTATTATTTTCGGAGTTAACTAAATTCACCTGGTTATTTGATTGAGAATTTGTTTTTTTTGCACAAACAGCCTGTATATGGCCAGCTTTATTACAGTATCGACATACTTTCAGTCTACTAGGACAGTCTCTGCGAAAATGATCAGCACTACCACAAGAAAAACAGAGTTTATGATCTTTGGAGGTATTCGGAATATTGTCATTGCGGCCTTGTGTCTTTGTTGTATTAAAAATTGTAGGATTACGTCCTTGAACAGTTTTTTGAAACGTTGGAATATATTTATTTTGACCTGTTTTATGAACACCGAAATTTCCTGTATTATTATTTTGAATTGTTTTACGAGCAACAAAATTACTTTGAGCGCGAACCTGCGTATTGTTGTATATTTTATTTCTTAGAAAACCAGACAAAACATTTAGATCGGTTATATTTGCCGCTTCCACAGCTGAAGCGATATTTGAGTCGTCTATTGCGCCAACGATAATAGAAATTTTATCGTTATTAGTAAAGTTTAAGCCGAGGTTAGCAATTTTTACATAAATGTTTGAAATAAAACTCATATAAGTTGTCTCCGACTGTAGGCTTATGACATAGTAAGTCATTTAGTAAATCAAACATGTTTCGTTTATTGACGAACGTGCTTTTTAGCAAAACCTTCCATTGATCCCATGAATATTGTGACCAACCTATTTCGTTTTTAACAATGTTATTATACCAAATCTGAGCTGTACCACGTAATTTATTTAGTGCTTGAAATATTACAGATCTTTCATTCCACTTGTAAGTTACATATAAATGGTCAATTATTTCTAACCATTTATAAACATCGTCGATAAGTGGATCAAATTCTGGGACTACGGATGCATTTGATACGAAATTTGTATTAGAATCACATAACTCACTTACCCCGGCTGAACTATTTGTTTTGAATATAGGAGGTGTATACGAACGTTTTTTGCGTCTTCCATTTGAATTATGTACATATCGAGAATTATCATCGCTAGAAAATGATGACGAAGTACTTGAATTTGAACTAGGAGACCTGTTCCTCTTCCTATGTCTTTTCTTTGATGATGATGATGTACGTGGCATTGTAGGTTCTTAACCACTTCTGATGTTAGATTGAGGCACTCACAATCACTTTTTGAATACTTTATTAATGATACAGTAATAGAATTGTATGGATTATATTATTTAGTAATTAACTATTGAGGATCGCTCAGTACTTCCCCGGCTATAGCTCGAGAAGCGATGATGTACCCACCGGCATGCGTATGTCCCTTCCCACATGCGTATATATCTCGATAACAGAGAGCACGATGGGCTTGGACTGCTTCGGGAGGTGTCGGTAGCCCGTCGGTACGGATGGTTTATAACATTACGTAATATCGTCCGTAACGTATAAAAGCACCCCATCGCATTTGTTGAAAGAACCCACATTGTAAAACCAGGCATAGTAAAATTTTCAATATCTTCAATTTTCCATGATTCGCTAAGAATAACCATGTTGATACCGTTGTTTGCTCAACTCTTATTTTTGTTTTACAAAGTTTGGAGCTTGTAGGCATAAGGAAATACCTAACTAGGCAAAGAGTTCCACAACTTCGCTGTTCGATAAAAGAATGAAGTCTGGTAGGAAAAAGTTCGGCAGGTGTCAAGCTTGACAATGAAGGGGTTACTAGCTTGAGCTTGTCTAGTTCGCCTATCTGAAATTTCTCATGGTGGAATAACAGACCTGATATGTTATGAACACCGACAATGGAAATATCTATAGAAAAGGGAGAGAACTCCCACCTTTCTACAATGTTCTAGAGACGTTAATGAATTCGTGTGTGACATCATTCTATCAGATAAATAGCTCTCTTTTTGGAATAGAATCCATGAGATTTAGTGTATGGATGGGCGATTTTAAATCGATTCAATGCTGAATCAATTCCAAAAGGTGTCTATGTATCAGAAAAAATTAATTGATTCAAATCGTCTAGATTATATAGTGAATCGATTCAATGTGTTAGAGTTTTTAAGGAAACACTTATCAAATAAAAGTTATTATATTCTAAAAGAATTACAATCTTAAGAATGACTATTCATAATTAATATTACGTCAATAATACGTCTGATACTCTCGTATGCTAAATGCGTAATTCCCCTCTTGCCTTCCTCGCACTTCTATATACCGTTCTCATCGCCGACGCATCGAGGGATCTCCCCTAACCAACATGGGACTTCCCCGGACCGTCCCTAACAGTGCCGTACTCTAACAAATGGTTCAGATTATTTAATTTTATAACGATAGTATTAGAGTTAGTAATATATTAAAGATTCCAATGAAACACTTTGCCTAACGTATAATGCCTCTCTATCTCTAACCTTTCTAGTACCATTCTTACCGTACCGCGCTCCCACGCATCGTGGGTCTCCCCGGATTTACTGTGGGGCTTCCCCGCTCTGTAGTGCCGTAGTCCTAACAATAATGTAATTTTAATGCCGCTTTTAAGCTATAGTGCAACTTTTTGCATCGTTTATGAATTTGTACCACTTGAAATCCATAAATAATAAAACTGCATAAACTTTTATAGAAAGTCCGCGATCAGACACAAGATTATCGAACTTTTTTCTTCGGGTCATTAGATAAGAGAGATTGGCCTCTGTATTTAATGTTTTCAATAAATTGCGTATTGCCTAAAGATGATAATGAAGTTATGAACTCTCCGTATCCCGAAACTTACGCTTATGCTTAGAACAAAAATTTTTTTTGGATCGTTTTTGATTAATCCAATTGAATTCGATGCATCGGAAAAAAGGAAACGATTAATTAATAACATTAAAGTATCACATCGCGATTCCAATCGATTCAACTGAATCGATTTATTGAGAATTTTGACCATCCCTTATTCAGCTTAATGTTTCGGAGCTGAACTCCAAATATGTGTTATTTTACTCTACTGTAATTTATATTAAATTTCGATATTTGAACAATAATGAAGCAAACCTATTTCATCACATGAACTATGTACACCGCCTCCGCAATCCTAGTTCTTGAATATTTGTTGCAAGAGCGAAATTAAATAAAACTTATGTGGGGAAAAATATCGCCTTGAGAGGAAAGTCCGTAAGTCACAATGGATAAAAGTAATGCTATGAGTAATAACATCAAGTGGAAGAATATGCTTACTATTCACAACATCACAACACCAGCTGCAATACTATATCAGGATGACTAACCAGTTATAGCTGATATTTGTGCACCATGAAATTTTATGAACTGCCACATTTAGTTTATTTGCATATTTCCACTGGTTAGTATAATGTGTTATCTTAAGTCAATATAAAACATCAAACGTGACATGTAACGTAAGCCCTATGTTATAACAGCTGACCTGGTATTTCGTATTTCACACGGTAAGCGATTGTCCTATTCCTTATTATGAAGTATCACCGTTTCTTATATTATATTGTAAATGTCATTGTTTGAAGTTTGAACAATGATTGTTTAAACAATCAATTTGGCTAAACAAAAAGACACGGTTAATTTTTTTTCATAGATTCTATGATCTGCGTAGCTAGTTTCCTGAGCATGGATCTAACGGACTTTTCAACATCTGAATTGTTTATTAGCGTTTCAACAATAAACAATTGTGCAAAATGCGAGGATACGTCCATATCTCTTAGTAATTTGGTCTTTTAAGTCGATCGACACCCTCAAATCGAAAGAATTCCGATGATTTTTAACAATTGTTTAAACAATTATTTCGGCACAAAAAACACGGTTAACTTTTTTCCACTTATGCTATGAACTGCGTAGTTAGTTTGGCTGTAATTAGGCTGCGTTTTGCCTGGGCGTTGATGGGTTAAATATGTGAGAATTTTCACGAAACTTAATCAGTTAACGCGCTATAACTTTTTAATAAAAGTCCGTATATACTTCGGAATGGTATCAATCTCTTCCTAATGAGTCACTCTACGGATACAAATCGCGAAAAAACGGTATTTCGATCTGAATTTGGCTCTACGATTTTTTATTTGGCGATTTTTACGTCAATTTGCGTTTTTTTCAACTTTTCTGCAAATGCGTCTTACATATGCCACTTTTAACTGTTTATCTCATTTCTCAACACAATTGCGAATAAGTTATTCAAGGATAGCAAAGTTTTACTTTTGGAAAAGAATTCGCCCTGAGCGCAAAAGCAAACTTTTCAACTTCTAAGGTGACTTTTAATTATTTGAAATAGATGTAGAATCGAACGCAAACATCGAAAAAGGTTAGGCAGAAGAAAAAGTAACAAAAGAATTTTGTTACATAGTGTTATTAAAAAGCCCGAGAATTTATATATAAGTTATTAAAGAGTCAATTGTTGTTCTCTTGTTTGTAATATCCAGAGTACCAAGAATTGAACATATAACCATACACGGAATTTAAACCCAAATCTTTGATGTCTAATCAATAGCGTAACCAATTATCCCAACAGAACTAAGGTTCTGAAGGGATAGTTTAATTCCATTGACTAGAACAGCTAGCAGTCTAGGAGTCAGAGCGATATTGATGGTCTGAACATTAACCCGATGGCACTACGGTTTATCGTTAGAGAATGGTTCAATGACCAATTCATCTCACAGACCGAATTTTTCCCGGCTGCTAGATCTCGAGATACAGCATCCGCATTTTTTTTTTACTGGAGGATAACCCTTTCCAAGTTGCGGTTACTTGAAAAGCATGCCATTCTTATACACTTCCACCATGTGCCATCATTTTTTATCGTGCCTGTTTATCAGGCCGACCAGTTAAAATTGGACCGAAAATGGACTGCAAGTTAACCCTCCCAAACCTGATGGAAAATGTTCATTGGTGTTGACAATTGTTAACATACCCTACGCCATCAAAAGTTGTCGGTCCATTTCCGAGTAATTGGCCATTATTTGGACCACAAATGTTTATTTTTTTCATTTTGAGGTTAAAACTTGCGGGTTACAGGATAACATGATGGCACCATGTTAAATAACTTTATTGGAGGTCAAATGAAGATTCAAAAGTATTGCCATCACTCCTTGCCTATTCAAACCCCCCAAACTCACCCCCTCACCCAAAACAAAACAAAAAAACTGCCGTTTCGATTTTAAACCCAGCCAGAATCTCAAAAATTTACTAATTTATGATAAAATTGGTCATATTATCCATATTATTCATATTTTTTTGAGTGTGGTTCTAGGGGATTTTGGGGGGTTTAAATAGGCAAGGAGTGATGGCAATAATTTTAAATCTTTATTTGACCTCCAATAAAGTAATTTAACATGGTGCCATCATGTTATCTTGTAACCCGCAAGTTTTAGCCACAAAATGAAAAAAATAAAAATTGTTGGTCCAAATAATGGCAAATTACTCGGAAATGGACCGATAACTTATGATGGCATAGGGTAAGTTAACAATTGTCAACACCAATGAACAGTTTCCATCAGGTTTGGGAGGGTTAACTTGCAGTCCATTTTCGGTCCAATTTTAACTGGTCGACCTGATAAACGGGCACGATAAAAAATGATGGCACATGGTGGAAGTGTATAAGAATGGCATGCTTTTCAAGTAACCGCAACTTGGAAAGGGTTAACCTCCAGTCAAAATAAAAAATGCGGATGCTGTATCTCGAGATCTAGCAGCCGGGGAAAATTCGGTCTGTGAGATGAATTGGCCATTGAACCGTTCTCTAACGATAAACCGTAGTGCCATCGGGTTAATGTTCAGACCATCAATATCGCTCTGGCTCCTAAGACTATAGTATTCATGAGTCTTGTTCAATAAGTAGGTATAATAAGACTTACAGTGCACTCTGGTGGGAATATTATACAAGCATACGAAGAATCCACTGTGAATTTATATCGTTCCCCTTGTGTACGTGGAGCCTCATATTTCGCATTCGCTAGATCGGAATTCCAATCACATTTCATTGTCATCTCGAAGTGCCTTTTCTCTGAAACAAAATATAACAATAAATTGTGTACAAATTTGAGTTCACATTTTCTTTTGTACAATGTTGAACAATAACTCTGAAGAAGGTTTGCCATTTCTATTTCAATTCCATGGAAAGATATCATCAACTTTTTGTATTAGCGACCTTATAAAAAAATCATAGTTCCTGTATGATTCGACCTATCACCATTAAAGCTTGATATTCATACTAAAAATGTAGTGTTAGCACATCCCACCCGTTGGGAAAATGCCGCGAACAAAATTTCAAAAATTCGTTCAGCCATTCCTTAAACACACTTCACACTATTAATTTATTAACTGAGGCTTGAATGCTTCACGTTTCATTGGTATCAATTTAGTTGTAGTTTCCAAATGACCTGAAGTATATTTTGTATATTGTTACAACACTAACTTGACGATTTTAGATGCTCCATATTCAATTGTGAAAACAACCACAACTTTTCATAATCTACCAGTTTTTGAATACCCTCATTACAACATGTAGAATGAATTGGTTGGAACATAAGAACCTGAGGGTGATTTCAAAACTGTGGATCCAATGATTCCTTGGATGAAAACTAATACCGATACTGTAGGGTTTATGAGAAAAGTCGGCCAGTTTTTTTACAGGCTACTTATCTCACAGGTATACGGGGCTGTCCGTAGAGGTACAATTTAAATAAATATGTTGTCTCTAAAAAATTCCTCGGTAGTATAAAATGTTTGTTTTATAAGAAATTGTTTGAGTTTGTTCAAAAGTACTTTTCTCAATTTCAAAAACATTTTACATGACTCCTATAACTCCACAAGAGATCGAAATATTAATACAGAAAACAACTACAAAATCAGCAGCAGGAATCGATGAAATAACAGGAACAGTTTTGAGAGCTGTTGGTAATATAATTTCTATACCATTATCTTATATCGTCAATGAATCCTTCTCTAGTGGAACATTCCCGGACTCCCTCAAGATATCAAAGTCGGTTCCTGTATATAAAAACAAGGGGTCACGAAATGAACCATGCAACTATAGGAATATATGCATTCAAAGTCAGTTAGCCAGAATTATAGAAAGTAGCTTTAGTATAAGGGTAACAAAATTTCTAGAAAATAATCAACTATTATCGAATGCACAAAATGGTTTTAGACAAAACAGGTCAACCGCCACTGCCATTGGCGACATGTGCCATCATATTTATGAAGCCTTAAATGATAGACAGTCACCCCTCGCTCTCTATTTTGATTTGAGTAGAGCTTTTGATTCTATTAATCATAATCTTCTACTAGAAAAATTAAACCTGATTGGTATAAGAGGCAATGCAAATGAATGGATCAAAAGTTATCTTCAAAACAGAACACAAATTGTATGCATTGAAAATTTTAAATCAACCCCGAAATACATGCTGACAGGTGTCCCGCAAGGCTCAATTCTGGGACAACTGCTTTTTATAATATTTATAAATGATACGCCAGCACTAAGTACCTCAAAAAATAAAACTATTATTTACGCTGATGACACAAACAAAGTGATATCTGAAAAATGTTTAAATGATACAATGGCGCAGGCCAATACTTCAGCAAATGAGCTTCATCAATGGTGTTTAAGCAATGGGCTTATGCTGAATTGTACTAAAACTTTTTTCATGGTATTCCTACCAAAAAATAAAGTCCAAGACTGCAGTCCTCTTATTAAGATCAATGGCAAATCTTTAATACAAGTAAATTCCATCAAATTTTTAGGAGTAACACTGGACCACAAAATGACATGGGAGGAACAAATTGACAACATAGTTGCAAAATTAAGCAAATCTTGTTTCCTTATTAGGCACATCCGGGAAACAATATCTACAAATATACTAAAACATGCTTATTACGGACTTGTACAATCAGTTTTATCATATGGCTTAATGTTTTGGGGGAATTCAGCTCACTCCACAAAGCGTTTATAATGCAGAAAAAAATTATTAGATGTATGGTTCATGCGCACCCTCGAACTCACTGTAAGCCAATTTTTATAAAATTATCAATATTGACGCTGCCATCATTGTACATATATTTGCTCACTTTAAACATAAAAAAACAACAACATGCACTAAAAAAAAATAATCATTTTCATAACCATAATACCCGCATTAGTAATCATTTACACATGCCTTTCTCCAGATTAGGAGTTGGACAAAATTGTGACTTATATCAGGGTATAACATTTTTTAATCGATTTGTAAGTTTGTTTGGCGATTTTAATAACTTTAGCAATTTTAAAAATAGACTGCATAGATATTTAGTAAATAAGGCTTTTTATTCTGTAAATGAATTCCTATCTTTAAATTAAATTTGTAGATTTTATTGAACTAGTTTCATAAGAATTTGTACTTTGTATAAATCTTGGAAAACGAAATATATATTATTATTATTATTATTATTATTGTAAATTTTCACTAGTTTATATAAATAATTCTCCATTTGCCGTTATGAATGATACAAATCTGCAAAATGTCTTGTACAACTTTACCCTTTTTTAGGTGAAGCAAACAGCGTATTATTTTGTTTTGCAGTATAAGTCTGGTGAGCTACCTCAGAAAATAATGTCATATTTTAGCCTGGATTCTATATGCGCATAGTAAGTTATTAGAGAACATTCTGTGTTTGTGGCAAATACTCTCAACACATAGCTGTTTTATTTATTGTATTGACTAAATGTTCAATATGCTTTCGTCAGTCTAACCTGGCATCTATAATTATTCTCAGGAAATTTAATTTCTTTAATGTTGTATAAAATTTTGAAACTGTTGTTTTTATTCGTAAATGAAAATTTAAGAATCGTTTTATCAACACTCAACTGTAAGCTGTTATTTTGACACCACTGTTCTAGTTCTCCAATGTTAGTAATTAAATAGATCATCATTTGTACTGGATATGACATCTGATGTGTCATCTGAGAATTGAACTAAATCGTTATTGATAGCATTAGGAAGATCACAAGTATTTAGAATAGGTATAACAAGGGTACCAGAATTGATCCCTGCGGTACCCTGCTCATAACAGGTAGGATTTCAGATTTTACTTTTCTGCCAACGTCATCCAATGGCCCGTCCCCCTTTTATGTAAGGTTTCATTAAATCCAAACATATTCCTCTCATTCCCAGTAGTTCTAATTTTTTTATTTAAATGCTTTTTGTTGATTAACATATAATGCTAATGTTTATTTTTTTCATTCAAGGAATTTATAACATCATCTGTTGCTTATACATAGCTCTTTCAGTATTTTTATTTGTTTTGATTGTTATTCAGAATCCGATATTTTTGAAAAAATTATATCATATATTACTTTTTCATATACTTTACTTAATACATTTAAGATAACTACATATTGGGTTTGTTCTTGATAGATAGATATTCTTTATTCGTCCATTTACATTTACATGTACCCACCCATATGGGTGAACACGTCAAAATATATATATTCAATAATTCAGTAATACAATAGAACACAAATTTTCAATTAGAGTTTTTAAGGAAACACTTATCAAATAAATCACAATCTTAAGAAAGACAATTCATAATTATTATTACGTCAATAATACGTCTGATACTTTCTTATGCTAAATGCGTAATTCCCCTCTTGCCTTCCTCTCACTTCTATATACCTTCCTCATCCCCCAAGCGATCGAGGGATCTCCCCTAACCAACTATGGGACTTCCCCGGACCGTCCCTAACAGTGCCGTACTCTAACACAAATTTCTTCAGTCAATCTTTGATCAGCAAAAATAGAGTAAGCTTTTTTTAATAAAATTAACTTCAGTCTACATTTCAAGGTAATATCTGGGTTTCTAAGTTATGCTGGAACTTTGATGCATATCCTTATAATTGAGTAACAAGTATTTCTTTGCAAGTTAGTGAAATTTATTAAATTGCAAGTAATATTTTCCTTATTTCTAGTAAAGATTCTTTACCCAGGTAGGAATTATATATAAATTCTCGGGAAATAGATCACACTAACGCATATGTTTATTATTTTCGTCTTTACGTAAGTTTCATCAGAGGACGTATTATGTCTAAAACGGGATTTCTTAAAACTAATTGTATCAGCACAAAGCGCACCAATTTCATTTAAAAATGCCCATGTTACCGTAACGAACAGAAACACGAATAATCGAATGTGTTACAATTTCGACGAAACGTACGTAAAGACGAAAATAATAAACATATGTGTTAGTGTGACCTATTTCCCGAGAATTTATATATAACTAATTTCTAGTGTTACATTATATGTGAGTAATTTCATTATTAATAAATAAATCCCATTAGTGAAAAAAATTATAGCTTCATAGTAGTAGTTCAATTAGTGAAAAGATTTTGTTCCCAATGAAATTTTTTTTGCAACTAGTAGTTCTGTTTTAAGTTGATGTATCTTTTTGGCAAGTTAAAAATACGATGAGCTTCCATAGAGTTTGCCCAGAAGATCTAACACGAGGCTGTAAATATGCATCGTACCAGCTGTACCAGCAGACTAGGGAACATTGCTCTTAATAAGTAAACACATTTAGCCATATTATTATTAGCATATTATTTGCTAAGTTAGCTATTCGATGATTCCAGTCTAATCTATGTTCGATTTCTAAAACTAGAATGTTCAAATTTGCTACTGCTTGGGGCATTCTGAAATATGAATTGCTCATTTTCTTTTTTGAATCAAAAGTTTAATAGTCGGATTTTATCAACATTCAGTACTAGATTGTTCTCTACAAACCATCCTTCTAGTAGCTGTAGTTTGTTTTTATACCCTCAATTGGAATATCATTAGAATTCAAATAATTATCATAAGCATATTGATGCACAAACGGTAATTCATTAGTACTATAACGTACAATGAAGGTCCTAGTTTCAGTCCCTGTGGTACACCATTTCTAATGATCTTTCCCTCAGATTTCAAAATATGCCAATTTTTATTATTTTTAATTACATTCTGTTTCTATTATGCAGATATGTTTCAATTGGCTTTAATGACACCACCCTAATGCCATTTGGACCTTTCTTATGAATGAGTTTTACAACAACTATCTAGAGATGGTATGGAAAAAATACAGTACTGATTTTGAATTTATGATGTGAGCCGATAGGTTTGGATAATTCTTCATTCGGGTATTTTAATAGTGAACCGGTATTTCATCTTCTCTGACAGACTTTATATTCCTGAGAGATAATGGTTAGTAGGCGAGATAAGCGGACTATGGACATTCAAAAAAGGGATTACCACGAAGAAATGGTTGGTCAATTCTTCTTCGAAAATTGCCATAATAGTTTTGGATAATGCTCCTTACCATTGCAGGAGATTAAGAAAAATTCCCACGAACGCTACTAAGAAGGCGGACATGAAGAGTTGTGTATTATCTAAAAACATCGCATTCCAGGATGAGATGTTTAGGGTTTAATTGCTCGATATAGTTCATAAAGAGTGGTATAGTAAAAATATTTTTTATGGAATGGCAAGAACACTGTTTTATATCTACCATATCACTCTGATCACAATCCAATTGAGCTCATTATGTGCATCTCAAAAAAAACAATTTCGTGTGCGCTATATCTTGAAAGTGGATCGACTATTTGTACGATGTATTTCTGTTCAGGGAAGGAACATGCATTCAAAAAATGTTATCAAAATTATTACTCACGCCGTCCCTGTTTCCATGAAGCCACCAATCTTAACTGATTTCGGTTCACATCAAAATTAAGGTGTTGACTCACAGAAGTTCCTATGACATTCACTTTTTGATCGGGTAGTATTTCGCATATGCTTGCATGCGAACCACATCGACGGTCAGGCATACAAAATGTCATTTGAAATTGTCTGTCACCACTTGTTATAGTGAGACTTTTTCCTTTCAGAGGTCTCAAATCAATTAAATGACCGTCAACCATTTTTGTACATTTTGGTTCAAAATCTGGCCTCATCATAATAATTTCTAATTCACATTCATCAATCTCTATAATTCGAGGTTTCTGGAAAAAAAAGGATGTCAATATTATTTCCATAATTTTGTATTTGACCTAAAAATTAGAATTTATTGATTTTTGTGTTCCCCTATGAACTTGAAATTTGTCTCTACCACCCTCTTTGATTTGCTAATTTTTTCAACAATAAGAGCATTTGCTTTACCTCTAGAAGTAAAGGTTGCATTTTTAGTATTATGGAATAATTTTTGGTTCTATTAAAATGGCATTTCAGTTCTTCATCCATTGTGAACACAAATTCTTTCTTTTCCCATGGATCTTTCATTTCCTCATCAGCCTCTTTTTCTGCAAATGAAAAGTTGGAATAGCAGTGGTTTCTTATATTCTTAAATGTTAACTTGATAAGTATAAAATGTAACAGATGAAGGAAATGTATTGACCACAACAAATCAAATGGATAACTGAATATGGTAAATATTACTTAATTGGCTATTATAATAAATGAAAATTCAAAATAGCTTTGAAGCAATCTAGGAAGTTACAAATTTAAAAACAATTTTTTTGTTTCTAATGAAATGAATGAATATTTCGATGGTGTAATAAGTGTTACATTATAAGGTATTTACCTAGCAGCAATTTACTTGAAACAGTCCTTGGCAACATCTTTTCATTTCCATTATGTTTTCGCAAAAGACATACTACAGAATCGAATCCACAGGAACTAACATTCATGATAGGTCCACAAAGTGAATAATATATCAAGTAATTAGGATTTTCTGCTTTCAATAAATGCCTTCAAAATGAAATCAAAGTGACTTAGGGTATTGTTAATGAACATGAACTTACTTTCCCATTTGCACACCAGCTTTACCAATATTCAATAAGCAGATATCCAGTTCTCCAAATATTTGTGGATTTGCCACACAAGTTCCATTGAAATAACAGATTATTGCAAATGATAAAACCAAATTACACAATTTCATTCTTCTCTAATTTATAGCAACAAAAATAACAATCAAACTGCGAATACCAAAAGGTAGTCACTAAAGTAGCTGCCTGAGAAAGCCTTTCAATAAAAGCAATAGTAAAATTCTAGGAAATGGTAGATTTAAATACCGCAATTCAGTTGTTTTGAAATACGATATTGTTGTATATAGGTGTATGAATAAATGTGATTGCCGCTTCCTAGAATTTTACAAATACAATGTAGAATATAACCCCAATTTGAGAGATAACTATGTGAATGACTTAAGAGGGAAAGAGAACTAATTTATTAGATAATTAGATATATGTTCGTCTCTGCTCTGATGACTTCTTCTTCTTAAGTTGTAATTCCCCTGATTCCCCACAAAACAAACAGTACCCCGAATCGAATAACGACTATACTGTTTAGTGTTCAATGTACATACTGGAGACAACAGTTGCCTATATAGATACATAAATGATATTTAAATGAGAAAGTTAAATAGGGATGACTTTTTTCATAACGATAGAAAGAGATTACTTAGAAATACTGTAATAACACAAAGCGTCCTTATCGCACAAATTTCGTTTAAATGCCAACGTCGCGAAACGAACGGAGACATGAAATCGGAACTATAACACAGCAATGTTGCAGCGTAAAAATTAAAAATCCACTATTAAGTAGAATCATCAATAAATACGAACACATTTCATAAATGTCTGCGAGAGACTAACATACAAAGAGTTCTATCCTCTTTGCTAACAGACGAGACCATCTCAAGTGTTCATTTAAGCGCCAGATGTCATAATTTATTAGGTGATAAAAGAAGGTCTCTGGCCTGTGAGAAATACTTTAGACAATTCTACCTAAAGTAAACTTTTACATTATAAGGACGTAAGTAGGAATTTGCAAGAATATTAATTAATTAAATTAGTATAAATATGACTTAGTGTTTGAACGTCACTCCTATGATTAACAGACTTGGAGTCACGTTTTATATGAATCATCTCCAGAATAGATCTTTTATAATAATTGGTTTCCTTAGTTAAAATATTAACATTCTTGTAATCAAATTGATGGTTATAATCAAAGCAATGTTTAGCAAGCGCGGTGGAATTTTCTAAGTTTTTGTTTCTTGTGCTATACTTATGGCCATACATTCTTTTTTGTAAATATTGTTTAGAGATACCAGTATAGGTCCCATCACAATCTAAACAATTTAATTTGTATACTGTGTGGGTTTGTTTATCTTTAGGAATTACAGGTTTTAGATTTGAGAAATATTTCCCAACACAGTTAGTATGTTTATGCGCTACGTTTATATCATACTTTTTCAAACATTTCTTAATTTTCTCTGAGGTCTCCGGAATGTATGGTAAAGTTATATAATTGTCTGAATTACCTTTTACGTTATTTTTATATGACGCTCCATTATAAATTTTGTTTATTCTCTCTTTAATAATAGGATTGAAAAAAGTTTTTGGGTAGCCATTCAATTCCAGTGTATTACGAACAATTTTTAGATTTTTGGGACGGTCCTCTGGGTGGGACAATTTAACCGCGCGGTCTGTAAGACTGTTTATGACGCTTTTTTTATAACAAGTTGGTGCAACGGAATTGAAGTGAAGATAGCGTTGAGACCAAACTTCTTTAGTAAACCACGAAGTTTTTATTTCTCCATCTGCATCATGCCTAATATTCATATCTAAGAAATTTATGTTTTTGTTAACTTCTATTTCACAGGTAAATTGAAGTTTACAGTGGAAATTGTTAAATTTATTAATCACGTACTGAATTTTGTCATTGGGAACACACATAAGGCAATCATCTACATACCGTTTAAAAAATACGGGCCGAAAATCTAATGAACTTATAACAGATTCCTCCAGGCATTCCATAACGAGGTTAGCAATGGTAGCAGAAATAGGAGATCCCATTGCTGTGCCGAATATTTGTCCAAAATATTGTTCACCGTACTGAAAATAAGTGCATTCTAAACAAAACTTCACAGCATTTATAAATTCCGATTGATCTAGAGGTGTGTGGTTTTTAATCTCTGCCCAACGTTTTTTGATGCTATTCAATGCCAAATCGACTGGTATATTTGTAAATAAAGAAACAACGTCTAAGGAAATTAGTTGATGGTTTACGGGTACGGATTGATTTTTTATAAATTCATTAAAATGCCATGAGTCTTTCACATAAAATTCATTATTTCCTATTATATTATTGATCGATTTTGATAAAAATTTTGATAAATTGTAAGTAGGCGCTCCTATATTACTAATAATGGGTCTTAGAGGTATATCAATTTTATGTAGTTTTGGAAGCCCATAGATATAAGGTGCTAGCCCATTATGGCAAATTAATTTATTTTTCAATTCAATAGGGATTATCTTATTTTTGTGCCAATTATTTATCAATTTATTCATGTTATTTTGTATTGATAAAGTAGGATCAGATTTTAATTTTTTATAAGTTGTTTCATCATTTAAAAGGTTTTCTATTTTCTTTTCATAGTCATTTCTATGCATTATGACGGTTTTATTACATTTATCCGCGTTCAAAACTAAAATTTCAGGGTTAGCATTTAAGAACTCTTTTGTTATTTTTGTATGATAGTTAAGACGATTCTTTGCAGTACCTACTTCTGCTTTCTGTTTGTTCTTCTTGTTTGTCAAGATGTTACAAATTTTGTTTCTAATTTCATTCTTTTCTTCTAAATTTTTATTCCTGATTCCACATTCTAAATTTGCAATTATATTGTCGATAGGCAGTTTTTTGTTATCAGGCAATGCAAATTTCGGACCTAAGCTTAACGTATGCTGCACCTCATCCGGAATTTTTGTTTCGGTTAGATTTTTCAACCATTGTTCATTGATATTTTGTTTTTCATAAGCTACGCCTTTCATTAGATTATTTATCTTTTTAGATTGTATGGCTTTTATTTTGTTGAAATTTTTTTCGAAATTATTTTGTTGATTTTGAAAAAATTGCGAGATAAAGTTGCTATCAAAGTTTAAATAACAGGATTGTTTAATGCGTTTAATTTTGTTTTCAACCTCTGTTACATTCGCGCATGCTTCTTTAATGCATAAATTTAAACAGCTTTTATGAAGCGAATTTAATAATTTTGTGTAAGCCTTCTTATTTTGCAACCTGCTAAACATATTCTCCTTTGATTTAGATATAATAAAATTTGGGAAAACTTGCAAACTCCTACATCTTACCAGAAATATTCTGCGATTCTTCTCTTTTGCTAATATCTTCATTAATTTTCCGTATTCCTTCAAATCTCCAGGATAGGTGGTTGTCCCTTCCATATTAAGGCTTATATCCCAGCCAAAATTATAATAAAGATTCTTGACCCACGTATGAATTAATACACAATTCTCGGGAAATAGGTCACATTAACACATATATTTTTATTTTTACCCTCGTCTTTACGTACGTTTCGGTCTCACGACCATCATCAGAAGACTTATTAATACAAAAACCTGATTACTTAGAAATACTGTAATAACACAAAGCGTCCTTATCGCACAAATTTCGTTTAAATGCCAACGTCGCGAAACGAACGGAGACATGAAATCGGAACTATAACACAGCAATGTTGCAGCGTAAAAATTAAAAATCCACTATTAAGTAGAATCATCAATAAATACGAACACATTTCATAAATGTCTGCGAGAGACTAACATACAAAGAGTTCTATCCTCTTTGCTAACAGACGAGACCATCTCAAGTGTTCATTTAAGCGCCAGATGTCATAATTTATTAGGTGATAAAAGAAGGTCTCTGGCCTGTGAGAAATACTTTAGACAATTCTACCTAAAGTAAACTTTTACATTATAAGGACGTAAGTAGGAATTTGCAAGAATATTAATTAATTAAATTAGTATAAATATGACTTAGTGTTTGAACGTCACTCCTATGATTAACAGACTTGGAGTCACGTTTTATATGAATCATCTCCAGAATAGATCTTTTATAATAATTGGTTTCCTTAGTTAAAATATTAACATTCTTGTAATCAAATTGATGGTTATAATCAAAGCAATGTTTAGCAAGCGCGGTGGAATTTTCTAAGTTTTTGTTTCTTGTGCTATACTTATGGCCATACATTCTTTTTTGTAAATATTGTTTAGAGATACCAGTATAGGTCCCATCACAATCTAAACAATTTAATTTGTATACTGTGTGGGTTTGTTTATCTTTAGGAATTACAGGTTTTAGATTTGAGAAATATTTCCCAACACAGTTAGTAGGTTTATGCGCTACGTTTATATCATACTTTTTCAAACATTTCTTAATTTTCTCTGAGGTCTCCGGAATGTATGGTAAAGTTATATAATTGTCTGAATTACCTTTTACGTTATTTTTATATGACGCTCCATTATAAATTTTGTTTATTCTCTCTTTAATAATAGGATTGAAAAAAGTTTTTGGGTAGCCATTCAATTCCAGTGTATTACGAACAATTTTTAGATTTTTGGGACGGTCCTCTGGGTGGGACAATTTAACCGCGCGGTCTGTAAGACTGTTTATGACGCTTTTTTTATAACAAGTTGGTGCAACGGAATTGAAGTGAAGATAGCGTTGAGACCAAACTTCTTTAGTAAACCACGAAGTTTTTATTTCTCCATCTGCATCATGCCTAATATTCATATCTAAGAAATTTATGTTTTTGTTAACTTCTATTTCACAGGTAAATTGAAGTTTACAGTGGAAATTGTTAAATTTATTAATCACGTACTGAATTTTGTCATTGGGAACACACATAAGGCAATCATCTACATACCGTTTAAAAAATACGGGCCGAAAATCTAATGAACTTATAACAGATTCCTCCAGGCATTCCATAACGAGGTTAGCAATGGTAGCAGAAATAGGAGATCCCATTGCTGTGCCGAATATTTGTCCAAAATATTGTTCACCGTACTGAAAATAAGTGCATTCTAAACAAAACTTCACAGCATTTATAAATTCCGATTGATCTAGAGGTGTGTGGTTTTTAATCTCTGCCCAACGTTTTTTGATGCTATTCAATGCCAAATCGACTGGTATATTTGTAAATAAAGAAACAACGTCTAAGGAAATTAGTTGATGGTTTACGGGTACGGATTGATTTTTTATAAATTCATTAAAATGCCATGAGTCTTTCACATAAAATTCATTATTTCCTATTATATTATTGATCGATTTTGATAAAAATTTTGATAAATTGTAAGTAGGCGCTCCTATATTACTAATAATGGGTCTTAGAGGTATATCAATTTTATGTAGTTTTGGAAGCCCATAGATATAAGGTGCTAGCCCATTATGGCAAATTAATTTATTTTTCAATTCAATAGGGATTATCTTATTTTTGTGCCAATTATTTATCAATTTATTCATGTTATTTTGTATTGATAAAGTAGGATCAGATTTTAATTTTTTATAAGTTGTTTCATCATTTAAAAGGTTTTCTATTTTCTTTTCATAGTCATTTCTATGCATTATGACGGTTTTATTACATTTATCCGCGTTCAAAACTAAAATTTCAGGGTTAGCATTTAAGAACTCTTTTGTTATTTTTGTATGATAGTTAAGACGATTCTTTGCAGTACCTACTTCTGCTTTCTGTTTGTTCTTCTTGTTTGTCAAGATGTTACAAATTTTGTTTCTAATTTCATTCTTTTCTTCTAAATTTTTATTCCTGATTCCACATTCTAAATTTGCAATTATATTGTCGATAGGCAGTTTTTTGTTATCAGGCAATGCAAATTTCGGACCTAAGCTTAACGTATGCTGCACCTCATCCGGAATTTTTGTTTCGGTTAGATTTTTCAACCATTGTTCATTGATATTTTGTTTTTCATAAGCTACGCCTTTCATTAGATTATTTATCTTTTTAGATTGTATGGCTTTTATTTTGTTGAAATTTTTTTCGAAATTATTTTGTTGATTTTGAAAAAATTGCGAGATAAAGTTGCTATCAAAGTTTAAATAACAGGATTGTTTAATGCGTTTAATTTTGTTTTCAACCTCTGTTACATTCGCGCATGCTTCTTTAATGCATAAATTTAAACAGCTTTTATGAAGCGAATTTAATAATTTTGTGTAAGCCTTCTTATTTTGCAACCTGCTAAACATATTCTCCTTTGATTTAGATATAATAAAATTTGGGAAAACTTGCAAACTCCTACATCTTACCAGAAATATTCTGCGATTCTTCTCTTTTGCTAATATCTTCATTAATTTTCCGTATTCCTTCAAATCTCCAGGATAGGTGGTTGTCCCTTCCATATTAAGGCTTATATCCCAGCCAAAATTATAATAAAGATTCTTGACCCACGTATGAATTAATACACAATTCTCGGGAAATAGGTCACATTAACACATATATTTTTATTTTTACCCTCGTCTTTACGTACGTTTCGGTCTCACGACCATCATCAGAAGACTTATTAATACAAAAACCTGATTACTTAGAAATACTGTAATAACACAAAGCGTCCTTATCGCACAAATTTCGTTTAAATGCCAACGTCGCGAAACGAACGGAGACATGAAATCGGAACTATAACACAGCAATGTTGCAGCGTAAAAATTAAAAATCCACTATTAAGTAGAATCATCAATAAATACGAACACATTTCATAAATGTCTGCGAGAGACTAACATACAAAGAGTTCTATCCTCTTTGCTAACAGACGAGACCATCTCAAGTGTTCATTTAAGCGCCAGATGTCATAATTTATTAGGTGATAAAAGAAGGTCTCTGGCCTGTGAGAAATACTTTAGACAATTCTACCTAAAGTAAACTTTTACATTATAAGGACGTAAGTAGGAATTTGCAAGAATATTAATTAATTAAATTAGTATAAATATGACTTAGTGTTTGAACGTCACTCCTATGATTAACAGACTTGGAGTCACGTTTTATATGAATCATCTCCAGAATAGATCTTTTATAATAATTGGTTTCCTTAGTTAAAATATTAACATTCTTGTAATCAAATTGATGGTTATAATCAAAGCAATGTTTAGCAAGCGCGGTGGAATTTTCTAAGTTTTTGTTTCTTGTGCTATACTTATGGCCATACATTCTTTTTTGTAAATATTGTTTAGAGATACCAGTATAGGTCCCATCACAATCTAAACAATTTAATTTGTATACTGTGTGGGTTTGTTTATCTTTAGGAATTACAGGTTTTAGATTTGAGAAATATTTCCCAACACAGTTAGTAGGTTTATGCGCTACGTTTATATCATACTTTTTCAAACATTTCTTAATTTTCTCTGAGGTCTCCGGAATGTATGGTAAAGTTATATAATTGTCTGAATTACCTTTTACGTTATTTTTATATGACGCTCCATTATAAATTTTGTTTATTCTCTCTTTAATAATAGGATTGAAAAAAGTTTTTGGGTAGCCATTCAATTCCAGTGTATTACGAACAATTTTTAGATTTTTCTTGACAAACAAGAAGAACAAACAGAAAGCAGAAGTAGGTACTGCAAAGAATCGTCTTAACTATCATACAAAAATAACAAAAGAGTTCTTAAATGCTAACCCTGAAATTTTAGTTTTGAACGCGGATAAATGTAATAAAACCGTCATAATGCATAGAAATGACTATGAAAAGAAAATAGAAAACCTTTTAAATGATGAAACAACTTATAAAAAATTAAAATCTGATCCTACTTTATCAATACAAAATAACATGAATAAATTGATAAATAATTGGCACAAAAATAAGATAATCCCTATTGAATTGAAAAATAAATTAATTTGCCATAATGGGCTAGCACCTTATATCTATGGGCTTCCAAAACTACATAAAATTGATATACCTCTAAGACCCATTATTAGTAATATAGGAGCGCCTACTTACAATTTATCAAAATTTTTATCAAAATCGATCAATAATATAATAGGAAATAATGAATTTTATGTGAAAGACTCATGGCATTTTAATGAATTTATAAAAAATCAATCCGTACCCGTAAACCATCAACTAATTTCCTTAGACGTTGTTTCTTTATTTACAAATATACCAGTCGATTTGGCATTGAATAGCATCAAAAAACGTTGGGCAGAGATTAAAAACCACACACCTCTAGATCAATCGGAATTTATAAATGCTGTGAAGTTTTGTTTAGAATGCACTTATTTTCAGTACGGTGAACAATATTTTGGACAAATATTCGGCACAGCAATGGGATCTCCTATTTCTGCTACCATTGCTAACCTCGTTATGGAATGCCTGGAGGAATCTGTTATAAGTTCATTAGATTTTCGGCCCGTATTTTTTAAACGGTATGTAGATGATTGCCTTATGTGTGTTCCCAATGACAAAATTCAGTACGTGATTAATAAATTTAACAATTTCCACTGTAAACTTCAATTTACCTGTGAAATAGAAGTTAACAAAAACATAAATTTCTTAGATATGAATATTAGGCATGATGCAGATGGAGAAATAAAAACTTCGTGGTTTACTAAAGAAGTTTGGTCTCAACGCTATCTTCACTTCAATTCCGTTGCACCAACTTGTTATAAAAAAAGCGTCATAAACAGTCTTACAGACCGCGCGGTTAAATTGTCCCACCCAGAGGACCGTCCCAAAAATCTAAAAATTGTTCGTAATACACTGGAATTGAATGGCTACCCAAAAACTTTTTTCAATCCTATTATTAAAGAGAGAATAAACAAAATTTATAATGGAGCGTCATATAAAAATAACGTAAAAGGTAATTCAGACAATTATATAACTTTACCATACATTCCGGAGACCTCAGAGAAAATTAAGAAATGTTTGAAAAAGTATGATATAAACGTAGCGCATAAACCTACTAACTGTGTTGGGAAATATTTCTCAAATCTAAAACCTGTAATTCCTAAAGATAAACAAACCCACACAGTATACAAATTAAATTGTTTAGATTGTGATGGGACCTATACTGGTATCTCTAAACAATATTTACAAAAAAGAATGTATGGCCATAAGTATAGCACAAGAAACAAAAACTTAGAAAATTCCACCGCGCTTGCTAAACATTGCTTTGATTATAACCATCAATTTGATTACAAGAATGTTAATATTTTAACTAAGGAAACCAATTATTATAAAAGATCTATTCTGGAGATGATTCATATAAAACGTGACTCCAAGTCTGTTAATCATAGGAGTGACGTTCAAACACTAAGTCATATTTATACTAATTTAATTAATTAATATTCTTGCAAATTCCTACTTACGTCCTTATAATGTAAAAGTTTACTTTAGGTAGAATTGTCTAAAGTATTTCTCACAGGCCAGAGACCTTCTTTTATCACCTAATAAATTATGACATCTGGCGCTTAAATGAACACTTGAGATGGTCTCGTCTGTTAGCAAAGAGGATAGAACTCTTTGTATGTTAGTCTCTCGCAGACATTTATGAAATGTGTTCGTATTTATTGATGATTCTACTTAATAGTGGATTTTTAATTTTTACGCTGCAACATTGCTGTGTTATAGTTCCGATTTCATGTCTCCGTTCGTTTCGCGACGTTGGCATTTAAACGAAATTTGTGCGATAAGGACGCTTTGTGTTATTACAGTATTTCTAAGTAATCAGGTTTTTGTATTAATAAGTCTTCTGATGATGGTCGTGAGACCGAAACGTACGTAAAGACGAGGGTAAAAATAAAAATATATGTGTTAATGTGACCTATTTCCCGAGAATTGTGTATTAATTCATACGTGGGTCAAGAATCTTTATTATAATTTTGGCTGGGATATAAGCCTTAATATGGAAGGGACAACCACCTATCCTGGAGATTTGAAGGAATACGGAAAATTAATGAAGATATTAGCAAAAGAGAAGAATCGCAGAATATTTCTGGTAAGATGTAGGAGTTTGCAAGTTTTCCCAAATTTTATTATATCTAAATCAAAGGAGAATATGTTTAGCAGGTTGCAAAATAAGAAGGCTTACACAAAATTATTAAATTCGCTTCATAAAAGCTGTTTAAATTTATGCATTAAAGAAGCATGCGCGAATGTAACAGAGGTTGAAAACAAAATTAAACGCATTAAACAATCCTGTTATTTAAACTTTGATAGCAACTTTATCTCGCAATTTTTTCAAAATCAACAAAATAATTTCGAAAAAAATTTCAACAAAATAAAAGCCATACAATCTAAAAAGATAAATAATCTAATGAAAGGCGTAGCTTATGAAAAACAAAATATCAATGAACAATGGTTGAAAAATCTAACCGAAACAAAAATTCCGGATGAGGTGCAGCATACGTTAAGCTTAGGTCCGAAATTTGCATTGCCTGATAACAAAAAACTGCCTATCGACAATATAATTGCAAATTTAGAATGTGGAATCAGGAATAAAAATTTAGAAGAAAAGAATGAAATTAGAAACAAAATTTGTAACATCTTGACAAACAAGAAGAACAAACAGAAAGCAGAAGTAGGTACTGCAAAGAATCGTCTTAACTATCATACAAAAATAACAAAAGAGTTCTTAAATGCTAACCCTGAAATTTTAGTTTTGAACGCGGATAAATGTAATAAAACCGTCATAATGCATAGAAATGACTATGAAAAGAAAATAGAAAACCTTTTAAATGATGAAACAACTTATAAAAAATTAAAATCTGATCCTACTTTATCAATACAAAATAACATGAATAAATTGATAAATAATTGGCACAAAAATAAGATAATCCCTATTGAATTGAAAAATAAATTAATTTGCCATAATGGGCTAGCACCTTATATCTATGGGCTTCCAAAACTACATAAAATTGATATACCTCTAAGACCCATTATTAGTAATATAGGAGCGCCTACTTACAATTTATCAAAATTTTTATCAAAATCGATCAATAATATAATAGGAAATAATGAATTTTATGTGAAAGACTCATGGCATTTTAATGAATTTATAAAAAATCAATCCGTACCCGTAAACCATCAACTAATTTCCTTAGACGTTGTTTCTTTATTTACAAATATACCAGTCGATTTGGCATTGAATAGCATCAAAAAACGTTGGGCAGAGATTAAAAACCACACACCTCTAGATCAATCGGAATTTATAAATGCTGTGAAGTTTTGTTTAGAATGCACTTATTTTCAGTACGGTGAACAATATTTTGGACAAATATTCGGCACAGCAATGGGATCTCCTATTTCTGCTACCATTGCTAACCTCGTTATGGAATGCCTGGAGGAATCTGTTATAAGTTCATTAGATTTTCGGCCCGTATTTTTTAAACGGTATGTAGATGATTGCCTTATGTGTGTTCCCAATGACAAAATTCAGTACGTGATTAATAAATTTAACAATTTCCACTGTAAACTTCAATTTACCTGTGAAATAGAAGTTAACAAAAACATAAATTTCTTAGATATGAATATTAGGCATGATGCAGATGGAGAAATAAAAACTTCGTGGTTTACTAAAGAAGTTTGGTCTCAACGCTATCTTCACTTCAATTCCGTTGCACCAACTTGTTATAAAAAAAGCGTCATAAACAGTCTTACAGACCGCGCGGTTAAATTGTCCCACCCAGAGGACCGTCCCAAAAATCTAAAAATTGTTCGTAATACACTGGAATTGAATGGCTACCCAAAAACTTTTTTCAATCCTATTATTAAAGAGAGAATAAACAAAATTTATAATGGAGCGTCATATAAAAATAACGTAAAAGGTAATTCAGACAATTATATAACTTTACCATACATTCCGGAGACCTCAGAGAAAATTAAGAAATGTTTGAAAAAGTATGATATAAACGTAGCGCATAAACCTACTAACTGTGTTGGGAAATATTTCTCAAATCTAAAACCTGTAATTCCTAAAGATAAACAAACCCACACAGTATACAAATTAAATTGTTTAGATTGTGATGGGACCTATACTGGTATCTCTAAACAATATTTACAAAAAAGAATGTATGGCCATAAGTATAGCACAAGAAACAAAAACTTAGAAAATTCCACCGCGCTTGCTAAACATTGCTTTGATTATAACCATCAATTTGATTACAAGAATGTTAATATTTTAACTAAGGAAACCAATTATTATAAAAGATCTATTCTGGAGATGATTCATATAAAACGTGACTCCAAGTCTGTTAATCATAGGAGTGACGTTCAAACACTAAGTCATATTTATACTAATTTAATTAATTAATATTCTTGCAAATTCCTACTTACGTCCTTATAATGTAAAAGTTTACTTTAGGTAGAATTGTCTAAAGTATTTCTCACAGGCCAGAGACCTTCTTTTATCACCTAATAAATTATGACATCTGGCGCTTAAATGAACACTTGAGATGGTCTCGTCTGTTAGCAAAGAGGATAGAACTCTTTGTATGTTAGTCTCTCGCAGACATTTATGAAATGTGTTCGTATTTATTGATGATTCTACTTAATAGTGGATTTTTAATTTTTACGCTGCAACATTGCTGTGTTATAGTTCCGATTTCATGTCTCCGTTCGTTTCGCGACGTTGGCATTTAAACGAAATTTGTGCGATAAGGACGCTTTGTGTTATTACAGTATTTCTAAGTAATCAGGTTTTTGTATTAATAAGTCTTCTGATGATGGTCGTGAGACCGAAACGTACGTAAAGACGAGGGTAAAAATAAAAATATATGTGTTAATGTGACCTATTTCCCGAGAATTGTGTATTAATTCATACGTGGGTCAAGAATCTTTATTATAATTTTGGCTGGGATATAAGCCTTAATATGGAAGGGACAACCACCTATCCTGGAGATTTGAAGGAATACGGAAAATTAATGAAGATATTAGCAAAAGAGAAGAATCGCAGAATATTTCTGGTAAGATGTAGGAGTTTGCAAGTTTTCCCAAATTTTATTATATCTAAATCAAAGGAGAATATGTTTAGCAGGTTGCAAAATAAGAAGGCTTACACAAAATTATTAAATTCGCTTCATAAAAGCTGTTTAAATTTATGCATTAAAGAAGCATGCGCGAATGTAACAGAGGTTGAAAACAAAATTAAACGCATTAAACAATCCTGTTATTTAAACTTTGATAGCAACTTTATCTCGCAATTTTTTCAAAATCAACAAAATAATTTCGAAAAAAATTTCAACAAAATAAAAGCCATACAATCTAAAAAGATAAATAATCTAATGAAAGGCGTAGCTTATGAAAAACAAAATATCAATGAACAATGGTTGAAAAATCTAACCGAAACAAAAATTCCGGATGAGGTGCAGCATACGTTAAGCTTAGGTCCGAAATTTGCATTGCCTGATAACAAAAAACTGCCTATCGACAATATAATTGCAAATTTAGAATGTGGAATCAGGAATAAAAATTTAGAAGAAAAGAATGAAATTAGAAACAAAATTTGTAACATCTTGACAAACAAGAAGAACAAACAGAAAGCAGAAGTAGGTACTGCAAAGAATCGTCTTAACTATCATACAAAAATAACAAAAGAGTTCTTAAATGCTAACCCTGAAATTTTAGTTTTGAACGCGGATAAATGTAATAAAACCGTCATAATGCATAGAAATGACTATGAAAAGAAAATAGAAAACCTTTTAAATGATGAAACAACTTATAAAAAATTAAAATCTGATCCTACTTTATCAATACAAAATAACATGAATAAATTGATAAATAATTGGCACAAAAATAAGATAATCCCTATTGAATTGAAAAATAAATTAATTTGCCATAATGGGCTAGCACCTTATATCTATGGGCTTCCAAAACTACATAAAATTGATATACCTCTAAGACCCATTATTAGTAATATAGGAGCGCCTACTTACAATTTATCAAAATTTTTATCAAAATCGATCAATAATATAATAGGAAATAATGAATTTTATGTGAAAGACTCATGGCATTTTAATGAATTTATAAAAAATCAATCCGTACCCGTAAACCATCAACTAATTTCCTTAGACGTTGTTTCTTTATTTACAAATATACCAGTCGATTTGGCATTGAATAGCATCAAAAAACGTTGGGCAGAGATTAAAAACCACACACCTCTAGATCAATCGGAATTTATAAATGCTGTGAAGTTTTGTTTAGAATGCACTTATTTTCAGTACGGTTAACAATATTTTGGACAAATATTCGGCACAGCAATGGGATCTCCTATTTCTGCTACCATTGCTAACCTCGTTATGGAATGCCTGGAGGAATCTGTTATAAGTTCATTAGATTTTCGGCCCGTATTTTTTAAACGGTATGTAGATGATTGCCTTATGTGTGTTCCCAATGACAAAATTCAGTACGTGATTAATAAATTTAACAATTTCCACTGTAAACTTCAATTTACCTGTGAAATAGAAGTTAACAAAAACATAAATTTCTTAGATATGAATATTAGGCATGATGCAGATGGAGAAATAAAAACTTCGTGGTTTACTAAAGAAGTTTGGTCTCAACGCTATCTTCACTTCAATTCCGTTGCACCAACTTGTTATAAAAAAAGCGTCATAAACAGTCTTACAGACCGCGCGGTTAAATTGTCCCACCCAGAGGACCGTCCCAAAAATCTAAAAATTGTTCGTAATACACTGGAATTGAATGGCTACCCAAAAACTTTTTTCAATCCTATTATTAAAGAGAGAATAAACAAAATTTATAATGGAGCGTCATATAAAAATAACGTAAAAGGTAATTCAGACAATTATATAACTTTACCATACATTCCGGAGACCTCAGAGAAAATTAAGAAATGTTTGAAAAAGTATGATATAAACGTAGCGCATAAACCTACTAACTGTGTTGGGAAATATTTCTCAAATCTAAAACCTGTAATTCCTAAAGATAAACAAACCCACACAGTATACAAATTAAATTGTTTAGATTGTGATGGGACCTATACTGGTATCTCTAAACAATATTTACAAAAAAGAATGTATGGCCATAAGTATAGCACAAGAAACAAAAACTTAGAAAATTCCACCGCGCTTGCTAAACATTGCTTTGATTATAACCATCAATTTGATTACAAGAATGTTAATATTTTAACTAAGGAAACCAATTATTATAAAAGATCTATTCTGGAGATGATTCATATAAAACGTGACTCCAAGTCTGTTAATCATAGGAGTGACGTTCAAACACTAAGTCATATTTATACTAATTTAATTAATTAATATTCTTGCAAATTCCTACTTACGTCCTTATAATGTAAAAGTTTACTTTAGGTAGAATTGTCTAAAGTATTTCTCACAGGCCAGAGACCTTCTTTTATCACCTAATAAATTATGACATCTGGCGCTTAAATGAACACTTGAGATGGTCTCGTCTGTTAGCAAAGAGGATAGAACTCTTTGTATGTTAGTCTCTCGCAGACATTTATGAAATGTGTTCGTATTTATTGATGATTCTACTTAATAGTGGATTTTTAATTTTTACGCTGCAACATTGCTGTGTTATAGTTCCGATTTCATGTCTCCGTTCGTTTCGCGACGTTGGCATTTAAACGAAATTTGTGCGATAAGGACGCTTTGTGTTATTACAGTATTTCTAAGTAATCAGGTTTTTGTATTAATAAGTCTTCTGATGATGGTCGTGAGACCGAAACGTACGTAAAGACGAGGGTAAAAATAAAAATATATGTGTTAATGTGACCTATTTCCCGAGAATTGTGTATTAATTCATACGTGGGTCAAGAATCTTTATTATAATTTTGGCTGGGATATAAGCCTTAATATGGAAGGGACAACCACCTATCCTGGAGATTTGAAGGAATACGGAAAATTAATGAAGATATTAGCAAAAGAGAAGAATCGCAGAATATTTCTGGTAAGATGTAGGAGTTTGCAAGTTTTCCCAAATTTTATTATATCTAAATCAAAGGAGAATATGTTTAGCAGGTTGCAAAATAAGAAGGCTTACACAAAATTATTAAATTCGCTTCATAAAAGCTGTTTAAATTTATGCATTAAAGAAGCATGCGCGAATGTAACAGAGGTTGAAAACAAAATTAAACGCATTAAACAATCCTGTTATTTAAACTTTGATAGCAACTTTATCTCGCAATTTTTTCAAAATCAACAAAATAATTTCGAAAAAAATTTCAACAAAATAAAAGCCATACAATCTAAAAAGATAAATAATCTAATGAAAGGCGTAGCTTATGAAAAACAAAATATCAATGAACAATGGTTGAAAAATCTAACCGAAACAAAAATTCCGGATGAGGTGCAGCATACGTTAAGCTTAGGTCCGAAATTTGCATTGCCTGATAACAAAAAACTGCCTATCGACAATATAATTGCAAATTTAGAATGTGGAATCAGGAATAAAAATTTAGAAGAAAAGAATGAAATTAGAAACAAAATTTGTAACATCTTGACAAACAAGAAGAACAAACAGAAAGCAGAAGTAGGTACTGCAAAGAATCGTCTTAACTATCATACAAAAATAACAAAAGAGTTCTTAAATGCTAACCCTGAAATTTTAGTTTTGAACGCGGATAAATGTAATAAAACCGTCATAATGCATAGAAATGACTATGAAAAGAAAATAGAAAACCTTTTAAATGATGAAACAACTTATAAAAAATTAAAATCTGATCCTACTTTATCAATACAAAATAACATGAATAAATTGATAAATAATTGGCACAAAAATAAGATAATCCCTATTGAATTGAAAAATAAATTAATTTGCCATAATGGGCTAGCACCTTATATCTATGGGCTTCCAAAACTACATAAAATTGATATACCTCTAAGACCCATTATTAGTAATATAGGAGCGCCTACTTACAATTTATCAAAATTTTTATCAAAATCGATCAATAATATAATAGGAAATAATGAATTTTATGTGAAAGACTCATGGCATTTTAATGAATTTATAAAAAATCAATCCGTACCCGTAAACCATCAACTAATTTCCTTAGACGTTGTTTCTTTATTTACAAATATACCAGTCGATTTGGCATTGAATAGCATCAAAAAACGTTGGGCAGAGATTAAAAACCACACACCTCTAGATCAATCGGAATTTATAAATGCTGTGAAGTTTTGTTTAGAATGCACTTATTTTCAGTACGGTTAACAATATTTTGGACAAATATTCGGCACAGCAATGGGATCTCCTATTTCTGCTACCATTGCTAACCTCGTTATGGAATGCCTGGAGGAATCTGTTATAAGTTCATTAGATTTTCGGCCCGTATTTTTTAAACGGTATGTAGATGATTGCCTTATGTGTGTTCCCAATGACAAAATTCAGTACGTGATTAATAAATTTAACAATTTCCACTGTAAACTTCAATTTACCTGTGAAATAGAAGTTAACAAAAACATAAATTTCTTAGATATGAATATTAGGCATGATGCAGATGGAGAAATAAAAACTTCGTGGTTTACTAAAGAAGTTTGGTCTCAACGCTATCTTCACTTCAATTCCGTTGCACCAACTTGTTATAAAAAAAGCGTCATAAACAGTCTTACAGACCGCGCGGTTAAATTGTCCCACCCAGAGGACCGTCCCAAAAATCTAAAAATTGTTCGTAATACACTGGAATTGAATGGCTACCCAAAAACTTTTTTCAATCCTATTATTAAAGAGAGAATAAACAAAATTTATAATGGAGCGTCATATAAAAATAACGTAAAAGGTAATTCAGACAATTATATAACTTTACCATACATTCCGGAGACCTCAGAGAAAATTAAGAAATGTTTGAAAAAGTATGATATAAACGTAGCGCATAAACCTACTAACTGTGTTGGGAAATATTTCTCAAATCTAAAACCTGTAATTCCTAAAGATAAACAAACCCACACAGTATACAAATTAAATTGTTTAGATTGTGATGGGACCTATACTGGTATCTCTAAACAATATTTACAAAAAAGAATGTATGGCCATAAGTATAGCACAAGAAACAAAAACTTAGAAAATTCCACCGCGCTTGCTAAACATTGCTTTGATTATAACCATCAATTTGATTACAAGAATGTTAATATTTTAACTAAGGAAACCAATTATTATAAAAGATCTATTCTGGAGATGATTCATATAAAACGTGACTCCAAGTCTGTTAATCATAGGAGTGACGTTCAAACACTAAGTCATATTTATACTAATTTAATTAATTAATATTCTTGCAAATTCCTACTTACGTCCTTATAATGTAAAAGTTTACTTTAGGTAGAATTGTCTAAAGTATTTCTCACAGGCCAGAGACCTTCTTTTATCACCTAATAAATTATGACATCTGGCGCTTAAATGAACACTTGAGATGGTCTCGTCTGTTAGCAAAGAGGATAGAACTCTTTGTATGTTAGTCTCTCGCAGACATTTATGAAATGTGTTCGTATTTATTGATGATTCTACTTAATAGTGGATTTTTAATTTTTACGCTGCAACATTGCTGTGTTATAGTTCCGATTTCATGTCTCCGTTCGTTTCGCGACGTTGGCATTTAAACGAAATTTGTGCGATAAGGACGCTTTGTGTTATTACAGTATTTCTAAGTAATCAGGTTTTTGTATTAATAAGTCTTCTGATGATGGTCGTGAGACCGAAACGTACGTAAAGACGAGGGTAAAAATAAAAATATATGTGTTAATGTGACCTATTTCCCGAGAATTGTGTATTAATTCATACGTGGGTCAAGAATCTTTATTATAATTTTGGCTGGGATATAAGCCTTAATATGGAAGGGACAACCACCTATCCTGGAGATTTGAAGGAATACGGAAAATTAATGAAGATATTAGCAAAAGAGAAGAATCGCAGAATATTTCTGGTAAGATGTAGGAGTTTGCAAGTTTTCCCAAATTTTATTATATCTAAATCAAAGGAGAATATGTTTAGCAGGTTGCAAAATAAGAAGGCTTACACAAAATTATTAAATTCGCTTCATAAAAGCTGTTTAAATTTATGCATTAAAGAAGCATGCGCGAATGTAACAGAGGTTGAAAACAAAATTAAACGCATTAAACAATCCTGTTATTTAAACTTTGATAGCAACTTTATCTCGCAATTTTTTCAAAATCAACAAAATAATTTCGAAAAAAATTTCAACAAAATAAAAGCCATACAATCTAAAAAGATAAATAATCTAATGAAAGGCGTAGCTTATGAAAAACAAAATATCAATGAACAATGGTTGAAAAATCTAACCGAAACAAAAATTCCGGATGAGGTGCAGCATACGTTAAGCTTAGGTCCGAAATTTGCATTGCCTGATAACAAAAAACTGCCTATCGACAATATAATTGCAAATTTAGAATGTGGAATCAGGAATAAAAATTTAGAAGAAAAGAATGAAATTAGAAACAAAATTTGTAACATCTTGACAAACAAGAAGAACAAACAGAAAGCAGAAGTAGGTACTGCAAAGAATCGTCTTAACTATCATACAAAAATAACAAAAGAGTTCTTAAATGCTAACCCTGAAATTTTAGTTTTGAACGCGGATAAATGTAATAAAACCGTCATAATGCATAGAAATGACTATGAAAAGAAAATAGAAAACCTTTTAAATGATGAAACAACTTATAAAAAATTAAAATCTGATCCTACTTTATCAATACAAAATAACATGAATAAATTGATAAATAATTGGCACAAAAATAAGATAATCCCTATTGAATTGAAAAATAAATTAATTTGCCATAATGGGCTAGCACCTTATATCTATGGGCTTCCAAAACTACATAAAATTGATATACCTCTAAGACCCATTATTAGTAATATAGGAGCGCCTACTTACAATTTATCAAAATTTTTATCAAAATCGATCAATAATATAATAGGAAATAATGAATTTTATGTGAAAGACTCATGGCATTTTAATGAATTTATAAAAAATCAATCCGTACCCGTAAACCATCAACTAATTTCCTTAGACGTTGTTTCTTTATTTACAAATATACCAGTCGATTTGGCATTGAATAGCATCAAAAAACGTTGGGCAGAGATTAAAAACCACACACCTCTAGATCAATCGGAATTTATAAATGCTGTGAAGTTTTGTTTAGAATGCACTTATTTTCAGTACGGTTAACAATATTTTGGACAAATATTCGGCACAGCAATGGGATCTCCTATTTCTGCTACCATTGCTAACCTCGTTATGGAATGCCTGGAGGAATCTGTTATAAGTTCATTAGATTTTCGGCCCGTATTTTTTAAACGGTATGTAGATGATTGCCTTATGTGTGTTCCCAATGACAAAATTCAGTACGTGATTAATAAATTTAACAATTTCCACTGTAAACTTCAATTTACCTGTGAAATAGAAGTTAACAAAAACATAAATTTCTTAGATATGAATATTAGGCATGATGCAGATGGAGAAATAAAAACTTCGTGGTTTACTAAAGAAGTTTGGTCTCAACGCTATCTTCACTTCAATTCCGTTGCACCAACTTGTTATAAAAAAAGCGTCATAAACAGTCTTACAGACCGCGCGGTTAAATTGTCCCACCCAGAGGACCGTCCCAAAAATCTAAAAATTGTTCGTAATACACTGGAATTGAATGGCTACCCAAAAACTTTTTTCAATCCTATTATTAAAGAGAGAATAAACAAAATTTATAATGGAGCGTCATATAAAAATAACGTAAAAGGTAATTCAGACAATTATATAACTTTACCATACATTCCGGAGACCTCAGAGAAAATTAAGAAATGTTTGAAAAAGTATGATATAAACGTAGCGCATAAACCTACTAACTGTGTTGGGAAATATTTCTCAAATCTAAAACCTGTAATTCCTAAAGATAAACAAACCCACACAGTATACAAATTAAATTGTTTAGATTGTGATGGGACCTATACTGGTATCTCTAAACAATATTTACAAAAAAGAATGTATGGCCATAAGTATAGCACAAGAAACAAAAACTTAGAAAATTCCACCGCGCTTGCTAAACATTGCTTTGATTATAACCATCAATTTGATTACAAGAATGTTAATATTTTAACTAAGGAAACCAATTATTATAAAAGATCTATTCTGGAGATGATTCATATAAAACGTGACTCCAAGTCTGTTAATCATAGGAGTGACGTTCAAACACTAAGTCATATTTATACTAATTTAATTAATTAATATTCTTGCAAATTCCTACTTACGTCCTTATAATGTAAAAGTTTACTTTAGGTAGAATTGTCTAAAGTATTTCTCACAGGCCAGAGACCTTCTTTTATCACCTAATAAATTATGACATCTGGCGCTTAAATGAACACTTGAGATGGTCTCGTCTGTTAGCAAAGAGGATAGAACTCTTTGTATGTTAGTCTCTCGCAGACATTTATGAAATGTGTTCGTATTTATTGATGATTCTACTTAATAGTGGATTTTTAATTTTTACGCTGCAACATTGCTGTGTTATAGTTCCGATTTCATGTCTCCGTTCGTTTCGCGACGTTGGCATTTAAACGAAATTTGTGCGATAAGGACGCTTTGTGTTATTACAGTATTTCTAAGTAATCAGGTTTTTGTATTAATAAGTCTTCTGATGATGGTCGTGAGACCGAAACGTACGTAAAGACGAGGGTAAAAATAAAAATATATGTGTTAATGTGACCTATTTCCCGAGAATTGTGTATTAATTCATACGTGGGTCAAGAATCTTTATTATAATTTTGGCTGGGATATAAGCCTTAATATGGAAGGGACAACCACCTATCCTGGAGATTTGAAGGAATACGGAAAATTAATGAAGATATTAGCAAAAGAGAAGAATCGCAGAATATTTCTGGTAAGATGTAGGAGTTTGCAAGTTTTCCCAAATTTTATTATATCTAAATCAAAGGAGAATATGTTTAGCAGGTTGCAAAATAAGAAGGCTTACACAAAATTATTAAATTCGCTTCATAAAAGCTGTTTAAATTTATGCATTAAAGAAGCATGCGCGAATGTAACAGAGGTTGAAAACAAAATTAAACGCATTAAACAATCCTGTTATTTAAACTTTGATAGCAACTTTATCTCGCAATTTTTTCAAAATCAACAAAATAATTTCGAAAAAAATTTCAACAAAATAAAAGCCATACAATCTAAAAAGATAAATAATCTAATGAAAGGCGTAGCTTATGAAAAACAAAATATCAATGAACAATGGTTGAAAAATCTAACCGAAACAAAAATTCCGGATGAGGTGCAGCATACGTTAAGCTTAGGTCCGAAATTTGCATTGCCTGATAACAAAAAACTGCCTATCGACAATATAATTGCAAATTTAGAATGTGGAATCAGGAATAAAAATTTAGAAGAAAAGAATGAAATTAGAAACAAAATTTGTAACATCTTGACAAACAAGAAGAACAAACAGAAAGCAGAAGTAGGTACTGCAAAGAATCGTCTTAACTATCATACAAAAATAACAAAAGAGTTCTTAAATGCTAACCCTGAAATTTTAGTTTTGAACGCGGATAAATGTAATAAAACCGTCATAATGCATAGAAATGACTATGAAAAGAAAATAGAAAACCTTTTAAATGATGAAACAACTTATAAAAAATTAAAATCTGATCCTACTTTATCAATACAAAATAACATGAATAAATTGATAAATAATTGGCACAAAAATAAGATAATCCCTATTGAATTGAAAAATAAATTAATTTGCCATAATGGGCTAGCACCTTATATCTATGGGCTTCCAAAACTACATAAAATTGATATACCTCTAAGACCCATTATTAGTAATATAGGAGCGCCTACTTACAATTTATCAAAATTTTTATCAAAATCGATCAATAATATAATAGGAAATAATGAATTTTATGTGAAAGACTCATGGCATTTTAATGAATTTATAAAAAATCAATCCGTACCCGTAAACCATCAACTAATTTCCTTAGACGTTGTTTCTTTATTTACAAATATACCAGTCGATTTGGCATTGAATAGCATCAAAAAACGTTGGGCAGAGATTAAAAACCACACACCTCTAGATCAATCGGAATTTATAAATGCTGTGAAGTTTTGTTTAGAATGCACTTATTTTCAGTACGGTGAACAATATTTTGGACAAATATTCGGCACAGCAATGGGATCTCCTATTTCTGCTACCATTGCTAACCTCGTTATGGAATGCCTGGAGGAATCTGTTATAAGTTCATTAGATTTTCGGCCCGTATTTTTTAAACGGTATGTAGATGATTGCCTTATGTGTGTTCCCAATGACAAAATTCAGTACGTGATTAATAAATTTAACAATTTCCACTGTAAACTTCAATTTACCTGTGAAATAGAAGTTAACAAAAACATAAATTTCTTAGATATGAATATTAGGCATGATGCAGATGGAGAAATAAAAACTTCGTGGTTTACTAAAGAAGTTTGGTCTCAACGCTATCTTCACTTCAATTCCGTTGCACCAACTTGTTATAAAAAAAGCGTCATAAACAGTCTTACAGACCGCGCGGTTAAATTGTCCCACCCAGAGGACCGTCCCAAAAATCTAAAAATTGTTCGTAATACACTGGAATTGAATGGCTACCCAAAAACTTTTTTCAATCCTATTATTAAAGAGAGAATAAACAAAATTTATAATGGAGCGTCATATAAAAATAACGTAAAAGGTAATTCAGACAATTATATAACTTTACCATACATTCCGGAGACCTCAGAGAAAATTAAGAAATGTTTGAAAAAGTATGATATAAACGTAGCGCATAAACCTACTAACTGTGTTGGGAAATATTTCTCAAATCTAAAACCTGTAATTCCTAAAGATAAACAAACCCACACAGTATACAAATTAAATTGTTTAGATTGTGATGGGACCTATACTGGTATCTCTAAACAATATTTACAAAAAAGAATGTATGGCCATAAGTATAGCACAAGAAACAAAAACTTAGAAAATTCCACCGCGCTTGCTAAACATTGCTTTGATTATAACCATCAATTTGATTACAAGAATGTTAATATTTTAACTAAGGAAACCAATTATTATAAAAGATCTATTCTGGAGATGATTCATATAAAACGTGACTCCAAGTCTGTTAATCATAGGAGTGACGTTCAAACACTAAGTCATATTTATACTAATTTAATTAATTAATATTCTTGCAAATTCCTACTTACGTCCTTATAATGTAAAAGTTTACTTTAGGTAGAATTGTCTAAAGTATTTCTCACAGGCCAGAGACCTTCTTTTATCACCTAATAAATTATGACATCTGGCGCTTAAATGAACACTTGAGATGGTCTCGTCTGTTAGCAAAGAGGATAGAACTCTTTGTATGTTAGTCTCTCGCAGACATTTATGAAATGTGTTCGTATTTATTGATGATTCTACTTAATAGTGGATTTTTAATTTTTACGCTGCAACATTGCTGTGTTATAGTTCCGATTTCATGTCTCCGTTCGTTTCGCGACGTTGGCATTTAAACGAAATTTGTGCGATAAGGACGCTTTGTGTTATTACAGTATTTCTAAGTAATCAGGTTTTTGTATTAATAAGTCTTCTGATGATGGTCGTGAGACCGAAACGTACGTAAAGACGAGGGTAAAAATAAAAATATATGTGTTAATGTGACCTATTTCCCGAGAATTGTGTATTAATTCATACGTGGGTCAAGAATCTTTATTATAATTTTGGCTGGGATATAAGCCTTAATATGGAAGGGACAACCACCTATCCTGGAGATTTGAAGGAATACGGAAAATTAATGAAGATATTAGCAAAAGAGAAGAATCGCAGAATATTTCTGGTAAGATGTAGGAGTTTGCAAGTTTTCCCAAATTTTATTATATCTAAATCAAAGGAGAATATGTTTAGCAGGTTGCAAAATAAGAAGGCTTACACAAAATTATTAAATTCGCTTCATAAAAGCTGTTTAAATTTATGCATTAAAGAAGCATGCGCGAATGTAACAGAGGTTGAAAACAAAATTAAACGCATTAAACAATCCTGTTATTTAAACTTTGATAGCAACTTTATCTCGCAATTTTTTCAAAATCAACAAAATAATTTCGAAAAAAATTTCAACAAAATAAAAGCCATACAATCTAAAAAGATAAATAATCTAATGAAAGGCGTAGCTTATGAAAAACAAAATATCAATGAACAATGGTTGAAAAATCTAACCGAAACAAAAATTCCGGATGAGGTGCAGCATACGTTAAGCTTAGGTCCGAAATTTGCATTGCCTGATAACAAAAAACTGCCTATCGACAATATAATTGCAAATTTAGAATGTGGAATCAGGAATAAAAATTTAGAAGAAAAGAATGAAATTAGAAACAAAATTTGTAACATCTTGACAAACAAGAAGAACAAACAGAAAGCAGAAGTAGGTACTGCAAAGAATCGTCTTAACTATCATACAAAAATAACAAAAGAGTTCTTAAATGCTAACCCTGAAATTTTAGTTTTGAACGCGGATAAATGTAATAAAACCGTCATAATGCATAGAAATGACTATGAAAAGAAAATAGAAAACCTTTTAAATGATGAAACAACTTATAAAAAATTAAAATCTGATCCTACTTTATCAATACAAAATAACATGAATAAATTGATAAATAATTGGCACAAAAATAAGATAATCCCTATTGAATTGAAAAATAAATTAATTTGCCATAATGGGCTAGCACCTTATATCTATGGGCTTCCAAAACTACATAAAATTGATATACCTCTAAGACCCATTATTAGTAATATAGGAGCGCCTACTTACAATTTATCAAAATTTTTATCAAAATCGATCAATAATATAATAGGAAATAATGAATTTTATGTGAAAGACTCATGGCATTTTAATGAATTTATAAAAAATCAATCCGTACCCGTAAACCATCAACTAATTTCCTTAGACGTTGTTTCTTTATTTACAAATATACCAGTCGATTTGGCATTGAATAGCATCAAAAAACGTTGGGCAGAGATTAAAAACCACACACCTCTAGATCAATCGGAATTTATAAATGCTGTGAAGTTTTGTTTAGAATGCACTTATTTTCAGTACGGTTAACAATATTTTGGACAAATATTCGGCACAGCAATGGGATCTCCTATTTCTGCTACCATTGCTAACCTCGTTATGGAATGCCTGGAGGAATCTGTTATAAGTTCATTAGATTTTCGGCCCGTATTTTTTAAACGGTATGTAGATGATTGCCTTATGTGTGTTCCCAATGACAAAATTCAGTACGTGATTAATAAATTTAACAATTTCCACTGTAAACTTCAATTTACCTGTGAAATAGAAGTTAACAAAAACATAAATTTCTTAGATATGAATATTAGGCATGATGCAGATGGAGAAATAAAAACTTCGTGGTTTACTAAAGAAGTTTGGTCTCAACGCTATCTTCACTTCAATTCCGTTGCACCAACTTGTTATAAAAAAAGCGTCATAAACAGTCTTACAGACCGCGCGGTTAAATTGTCCCACCCAGAGGACCGTCCCAAAAATCTAAAAATTGTTCGTAATACACTGGAATTGAATGGCTACCCAAAAACTTTTTTCAATCCTATTATTAAAGAGAGAATAAACAAAATTTATAATGGAGCGTCATATAAAAATAACGTAAAAGGTAATTCAGACAATTATATAACTTTACCATACATTCCGGAGACCTCAGAGAAAATTAAGAAATGTTTGAAAAAGTATGATATAAACGTAGCGCATAAACCTACTAACTGTGTTGGGAAATATTTCTCAAATCTAAAACCTGTAATTCCTAAAGATAAACAAACCCACACAGTATACAAATTAAATTGTTTAGATTGTGATGGGACCTATACTGGTATCTCTAAACAATATTTACAAAAAAGAATGTATGGCCATAAGTATAGCACAAGAAACAAAAACTTAGAAAATTCCACCGCGCTTGCTAAACATTGCTTTGATTATAACCATCAATTTGATTACAAGAATGTTAATATTTTAACTAAGGAAACCAATTATTATAAAAGATCTATTCTGGAGATGATTCATATAAAACGTGACTCCAAGTCTGTTAATCATAGGAGTGACGTTCAAACACTAAGTCATATTTATACTAATTTAATTAATTAATATTCTTGCAAATTCCTACTTACGTCCTTATAATGTAAAAGTTTACTTTAGGTAGAATTGTCTAAAGTATTTCTCACAGGCCAGAGACCTTCTTTTATCACCTAATAAATTATGACATCTGGCGCTTAAATGAACACTTGAGATGGTCTCGTCTGTTAGCAAAGAGGATAGAACTCTTTGTATGTTAGTCTCTCGCAGACATTTATGAAATGTGTTCGTATTTATTGATGATTCTACTTAATAGTGGATTTTTAATTTTTACGCTGCAACATTGCTGTGTTATAGTTCCGATTTCATGTCTCCGTTCGTTTCGCGACGTTGGCATTTAAACGAAATTTGTGCGATAAGGACGCTTTGTGTTATTACAGTATTTCTAAGTAATCAGGTTTTTGTATTAATAAGTCTTCTGATGATGGTCGTGAGACCGAAACGTACGTAAAGACGAGGGTAAAAATAAAAATATATGTGTTAATGTGACCTATTTCCCGAGAATTGTGTATTAATTCATACGTGGGTCAAGAATCTTTATTATAATTTTGGCTGGGATATAAGCCTTAATATGGAAGGGACAACCACCTATCCTGGAGATTTGAAGGAATACGGAAAATTAATGAAGATATTAGCAAAAGAGAAGAATCGCAGAATATTTCTGGTAAGATGTAGGAGTTTGCAAGTTTTCCCAAATTTTATTATATCTAAATCAAAGGAGAATATGTTTAGCAGGTTGCAAAATAAGAAGGCTTACACAAAATTATTAAATTCGCTTCATAAAAGCTGTTTAAATTTATGCATTAAAGAAGCATGCGCGAATGTAACAGAGGTTGAAAACAAAATTAAACGCATTAAACAATCCTGTTATTTAAACTTTGATAGCAACTTTATCTCGCAATTTTTTCAAAATCAACAAAATAATTTCGAAAAAAATTTCAACAAAATAAAAGCCATACAATCTAAAAAGATAAATAATCTAATGAAAGGCGTAGCTTATGAAAAACAAAATATCAATGAACAATGGTTGAAAAATCTAACCGAAACAAAAATTCCGGATGAGGTGCAGCATACGTTAAGCTTAGGTCCGAAATTTGCATTGCCTGATAACAAAAAACTGCCTATCGACAATATAATTGCAAATTTAGAATGTGGAATCAGGAATAAAAATTTAGAAGAAAAGAATGAAATTAGAAACAAAATTTGTAACATCTTGACAAACAAGAAGAACAAACAGAAAGCAGAAGTAGGTACTGCAAAGAATCGTCTTAACTATCATACAAAAATAACAAAAGAGTTCTTAAATGCTAACCCTGAAATTTTAGTTTTGAACGCGGATAAATGTAATAAAACCGTCATAATGCATAGAAATGACTATGAAAAGAAAATAGAAAACCTTTTAAATGATGAAACAACTTATAAAAAATTAAAATCTGATCCTACTTTATCAATACAAAATAACATGAATAAATTGATAAATAATTGGCACAAAAATAAGATAATCCCTATTGAATTGAAAAATAAATTAATTTGCCATAATGGGCTAGCACCTTATATCTATGGGCTTCCAAAACTACATAAAATTGATATACCTCTAAGACCCATTATTAGTAATATAGGAGCGCCTACTTACAATTTATCAAAATTTTTATCAAAATCGATCAATAATATAATAGGAAATAATGAATTTTATGTGAAAGACTCATGGCATTTTAATGAATTTATAAAAAATCAATCCGTACCCGTAAACCATCAACTAATTTCCTTAGACGTTGTTTCTTTATTTACAAATATACCAGTCGATTTGGCATTGAATAGCATCAAAAAACGTTGGGCAGAGATTAAAAACCACACACCTCTAGATCAATCGGAATTTATAAATGCTGTGAAGTTTTGTTTAGAATGCACTTATTTTCAGTACGGTGAACAATATTTTGGACAAATATTCGGCACAGCAATGGGATCTCCTATTTCTGCTACCATTGCTAACCTCGTTATGGAATGCCTGGAGGAATCTGTTATAAGTTCATTAGATTTTCGGCCCGTATTTTTTAAACGGTATGTAGATGATTGCCTTATGTGTGTTCCCAATGACAAAATTCAGTACGTGATTAATAAATTTAACAATTTCCACTGTAAACTTCAATTTACCTGTGAAATAGAAGTTAACAAAAACATAAATTTCTTAGATATGAATATTAGGCATGATGCAGATGGAGAAATAAAAACTTCGTGGTTTACTAAAGAAGTTTGGTCTCAACGCTATCTTCACTTCAATTCCGTTGCACCAACTTGTTATAAAAAAAGCGTCATAAACAGTCTTACAGACCGCGCGGTTAAATTGTCCCACCCAGAGGACCGTCCCAAAAATCTAAAAATTGTTCGTAATACACTGGAATTGAATGGCTACCCAAAAACTTTTTTCAATCCTATTATTAAAGAGAGAATAAACAAAATTTATAATGGAGCGTCATATAAAAATAACGTAAAAGGTAATTCAGACAATTATATAACTTTACCATACATTCCGGAGACCTCAGAGAAAATTAAGAAATGTTTGAAAAAGTATGATATAAACGTAGCGCATAAACCTACTAACTGTGTTGGGAAATATTTCTCAAATCTAAAACCTGTAATTCCTAAAGATAAACAAACCCACACAGTATACAAATTAAATTGTTTAGATTGTGATGGGACCTATACTGGTATCTCTAAACAATATTTACAAAAAAGAATGTATGGCCATAAGTATAGCACAAGAAACAAAAACTTAGAAAATTCCACCGCGCTTGCTAAACATTGCTTTGATTATAACCATCAATTTGATTACAAGAATGTTAATATTTTAACTAAGGAAACCAATTATTATAAAAGATCTATTCTGGAGATGATTCATATAAAACGTGACTCCAAGTCTGTTAATCATAGGAGTGACGTTCAAACACTAAGTCATATTTATACTAATTTAATTAATTAATATTCTTGCAAATTCCTACTTACGTCCTTATAATGTAAAAGTTTACTTTAGGTAGAATTGTCTAAAGTATTTCTCACAGGCCAGAGACCTTCTTTTATCACCTAATAAATTATGACATCTGGCGCTTAAATGAACACTTGAGATGGTCTCGTCTGTTAGCAAAGAGGATAGAACTCTTTGTATGTTAGTCTCTCGCAGACATTTATGAAATGTGTTCGTATTTATTGATGATTCTACTTAATAGTGGATTTTTAATTTTTACGCTGCAACATTGCTGTGTTATAGTTCCGATTTCATGTCTCCGTTCGTTTCGCGACGTTGGCATTTAAACGAAATTTGTGCGATAAGGACGCTTTGTGTTATTACAGTATTTCTAAGTAATCAGGTTTTTGTATTAATAAGTCTTCTGATGATGGTCGTGAGACCGAAACGTACGTAAAGACGAGGGTAAAAATAAAAATATATGTGTTAATGTGACCTATTTCCCGAGAATTGTGTATTAATTCATACGTGGGTCAAGAATCTTTATGATAGAAAGAGATAAAAATCAAAAGGTTGAAGATAATCTACAGATGTCGCCTCGTGCGCCATGTTGCCACGGTTATTAATTTGGAATAGCAAGGGGTATTACATTAGTAGAATTCAGCGTTAGCAAAGCGTCATTGTAACATTGACTTTTAGCATTCAATAAACACTGCTATAACAATTTCTCATGTTTATGTTGATTTGACTCATAGACATCACATAGCTAAGATCTGTGATTTGACTTCTAGGTAAATTTCCGCCATCTTAGTTGTCCTTTACTTTATATTCGTTTCATAATGGGGATAATTTCCGCCTGGGAACAAAAAATACAAATGTGTCGTGTCTCTGTTTCATAGTTTACTATTTATAATTTATTTATGTTTTCAATAAATATTCTATTTTATGTAAATGTTTTTCATTTTAAAAACAATTTACAAATCATTGTTGAATTTGTTTTTAACAGATTTTGGCTTTAACAGTTATTGAATTATATAAGCAAAATATTTGACCCATTTGTTTGAATCATTGATTGTGCTCGTTCCAACTAAGATTTTTCGCTAAACAGGAAGATGAATAAAGCCATAGCGTGGACTTCGTAGATCTTCATTTTTTGGTACGTTCGTTATTATCAACGATTCCTTGTAGGGTTTCAGCTAACTTATTCCAACGAGGTAGTAGACCTCGTTGACTTATTCACATTGTCGCCGACTGTATTTAAATTAAGTGGATGAAAATTATCACCAGTTAGGTTCGTTAGTATATTATGTATAATTATCCATTGTTCGTCATATTTAATTCCAAACTAATCTGTATAAGGTAAAGAAAAAAGTAAGATCACGGAATTTGTACTCTTCAGGTTCGGATGTTCAATTGACAATTCACAATTTAGATTTACAACTGTTTTTGCTCAAAGATGGTCGGCCGACTTTGCTTATCGCTACGTAGCAGTAGCAGCTACCGCAGTACCGCACTTTCTACCGAAAACACTGTTTCAACTGTGCAAACTATGTTGTTCTATGCATACTAAGCATAGAAGATACTAAGCGAGTTTAACCAAGGAGCTATAGAACTGTTTGAATTTTACCATTAATTAATATTAATCAATGCTTTAACGAAGAACAGACTAGGTTAGAAGTCGAGAGGCACCATAGATATTGTATATATAATATCTGAGTGGCACTCAATGATCCAATTGAAAGCTAGACATTATTTGAATTTGAATTATTCAATCAACACCAACCATAGCTACGCTACAATAACAGAATATAAATATTTCCGTTATTCATTGAAATATACAGAACAAACATTTAAGCCACATGTGTCATACTTATTTTGAAATATGTTCTGTGATTCGGAGATGCAAAGAGTTCTGTATATAGATTAGACAAGTACTTTGTTAAGCATAGAAAAGCGCTGGTACTTAGTCGGACATTCTGTCCTTCTCGCACATGTTAGTGCGCTCTCACTCGCAAGGTCTCCCCTTCTATCACAAAGAGTATAATAATACAAGAATAAGTATAACGCGCGCACATCGTGCGAGTGAGAGCGCAGTACATGTGCGAGAAGGACAAAATGTCCGTTAAGATACCAGTGAAAGGCTTAGTTGTCTACTCGATATATAGAACTCTGCGGAGATGTGGATTGTGTACAAGATTTACAGAACTGGTACAATGCATAGATAATACCACAGAACTTATTATTATTTGTTCTTACCATAGAGATCATATAGTATAGAGGAGTAAATCCCGTATATAGCCTATGTATTCGTTGCGTACCATGTTCGATCCTACGCGATGAGTTATCCGTACCCCACTCTGCGGTATTTTAACTCGTTCCCCTTACTCTTCTATAACCGCGTGTAACTATAGTTACTTATAATGTCCGCGGAGTGGGGAACGGATAAGTTTTTGAAACCTTCTCGCGTTAAGACGGGGCTTTACTCCTCTTGTACTATATGATCTCTATGGTTCTTACTTTATCATTTCGTGTTTTTTATTTCGATGAATTTTTGATGTTGAATTGGTGAATGCTAGATTTACGTAATATCTACTCATATATCTAATTGAGATATATTTATCCAAAAACGATATTTTATATATAAAATTGTAAGAAAACTATTTGTTGTAATAATATGTATTATTTTATCTGTAAGATGGCGGTGTGCTGGCTTTCACAAAAATATAAGAATCAAGAATCTGACAGGACCAAAGTGTTGCAATTGGGACTTGACATCCAGAAATGTGGGTTCGAATCCCGCCTATGGTTCAATGTTTCACGTTTACTCATCTTTATAATCTTGTTAAATTATCAAAGTTATCTTCATCATTCACAAAATTTAATTCTATATCTCTTAATGTACATGAAAATAGTTCTAAATATATATATATATTTTCCAGTTCTCTACTTTTTTCTTTTTAGTGTGGGAAGAAAATCCAAAGAATTAATACAAAACAACTTTCAGAGGACATTGTGACATTATATTTAAAGATAATAGTTTTAAAGTATATTTGTCTAACAATGGTCCTTAATTCCATATAAGTATATTAAGAAAAATAGTATATATTTCTGTGAGTATAAACCTCTGGAAGGATAGTAGATCATTGATAAACATGAGGAAAATAACTATGAGTATTAACTACTATGGTTGGCAAACTATGAGTCACGGTCGTACATACAGGTCTGAGGACTCGTATGTTTGACATTGGTCTCTTACGCGTTGCCAAACTCGTAGTCCCTCGCTCAGCCACTAGCTAGCGCTTGGATCGGTAAAACGATTTCTTTCCGGAATCGCAAGCAGTGTTACTAAGTATTCTGATTTGAGAGAGAAATAGAACTGTTACTCTTGTCAAAATGTATTACTCACCTTAAAAATAACTTCCCCTTTTTCGTTATACATGATCGCACACATAAAAGACCTCGTTAAAACGATTTCTTTCCGGAATCGCAAGCATCCACTTTTTTCGCATTTCCGCATCTTTCGGCACTTTAAATACAGAAGTTTCTTGCTTTACACTTTTGTACCCCGTTTTGCATTTCGGCACAATGCACAGTTTCGTAATTTTTTCTGAAAACGCCGGTATTCCTTGTGTTTACAACTTAAGAATGACAGTTGTCAGATAATACTCTCAGACTACTACGTCACCCGTGACGTCTTTTGGTACTACGCGACAGTCGACGCTTAGCGGTCCCACTTCTCACATAGGAAACAGCCTCGAGTCCCCAGACCTTGCTATGAGTATTAACTACTATGGTTGGCAAGTACAAAAGCATTTCTTTCTTGTAATACCACATTTTAAAAGATGAAAATGGAATGAATTGATAATAAACAAACAGAACTTCGATACGAATAGTTTTATATTTTCACTAACATATGCAGGAACAATCAATAAAATCTACTAAAATATAACACAGTGCTTAAAAAAAAAATAATTTAGATTTTGAAACTTAACAAATTCATTCCCTTCGCTACAGTTCATCAGTGGTCACTTTCTCAAAATTGTCTTCTTGGCTTTGAACAGCGGAGATAATTTTATCTGAATACGTTGGATTTATAGAATTTTGGAGTTCATTCAAACTTTCTTCGGTCTGTAAAAAACGTTTGATAATTAGTTCAGACTGCAGAATCACCTTCTACTACTTGTGATAAGATCTTTCTAGTCCAGATCGATCAGTAACGCTACAAACTTATAGTTCTAGACTTAAACAAAACGTGATATAAAAAAAATGCATTCAAGTTACTTTGCTATCCACCCTCGTAAGATTGGACTTACTTGTTTGAGCAGTTCTATTGACGTTTTCAGAATCCTCTGCCATTTCTGCGCTTCCACTGAATGCAAACTCTCCTGTTGCTGCAACAACTTGATCCATTCGTCGTGGGATTTGGGCGGATCTCTGCGAAACAATTCGATTAGGATTCACAAACGCACATTCTTCCCTTGTAACTTACTTCAGAACGTTTACATCTAAGAGTGTGTAAGGGGGCGCCTCCTCCAATGACCATAATTTATAATACAACATTACATTGAGGATGACTAGCAGCAATAACACGATGAATACTATTATAGTAGCTGCGTCCGAGCTGAATACACCAAACGACAGACCTTTTGCCCTAATTGACGAATCTGAAACGTAAAAATTATCAAACAAGTTACCGACTTAATACGCCAGGAAAGGGGAGAGTGGATTGTCCATTGTATATCTGCTTGTTTGTTTGTGGAATATATATTTCTAAGTGGACTTGACATCCCCTCAAAATCAAAATTAAATCAGTTTCCAAAAGTTTCGCAGAGACATGTCGATGATTTTTACACAAAATATAAGTAAACTTATCCCTATTTGTAGTAATATTTAATTTTGTTAATATGCGTTCCAGCTAGTTTGGATTCATTATGTGCAGAGTTAGTTCTACAAAAAGTCTAAATTTCATAAAAGTAATCAACGGTGGAAGCCATTACTTTGTTATAATGTATCATATTGATTACAATGTTGCCAGGTTAGGGGTTTCCCCCCTAAATTTCTGTTTTTTCTGGGTGGGTATTTTAGGGGGGGGGGGGGATTTATTCAGGGGTTTTTATTTGAATAATTTCTTTTGCTTATTTTAAAACATTACAAATTGTTGAATTAATCAACCGATCAATAACAACATTCACAAGAGTGTAAGATTATATGAAGCATAACATCATAACCTTAAATAAGTAGAGGGCGACACACGATTCCCTGGAAACGTGTCATGAATCACAAGCAGGAATTTCAAGGCTCACATTTTATAATGTGTATATTATTCTTAGATTATTTAAAAGTTTAGGGGTTTATTTCAAATTTTAGGGGGATTTGCAGCGTCATCTGGTGATTACTGGGCGAAGCTACCTGGCAACTCTGTATTGATATAATGAAATAAAACATTTTTTTAATCACATATATTATAGAAACAAATCGTGGCTATAGTTTCGACACTAACGTGTCATCTTCAAACGATATTAATGTATGAAAATATGAATAATCTTGGCTATTTATGACAGAATATAAAACATAGGTAACAAATAGGGTTCCCGTGGTGGAAATACATTGTTAGAATAGTATAATTGAAATTGGATGATGAGGTAGAGTTAATATTGTGATAAGGAAATTTGTTAATGCGGAGAGTCTACTGGAGGGAACTGCCCCGTATGTCGCACTCCAAGCGACTGATGGGAGATCTCCAGCAGCCACGAGTGAAAAATCTGCTTACGTTAAGCAGACAAGAAATACGGAACCGGAACCCCACTTGTTACTTGTGTTTTATATTGTACCATAAATAGTCAAGACTATTCATATTTTCATACATGTATCATTTGAAGATGGCACGCTAGTGTTAAAACTGTAGTCACGATATGTTTCTATAATATACGTGATAAAAAACTAAGTAAAACATGTTTAAAATAATTAAAAACGTGATTACAGATTAAAGTGTAATCTCGTTACTAGTTATCTAAAAAACCTTTCCTTGATATTATGGATTCACATAAAGTCAAAGCCATCTTTGTCAAATTTTTGATGATATGTTCGATTTAAACTTAATAATTTCATCTCCTTATTGTCAACAAAAACAGAATAACCTATTTGCGATTTCCATGGGATATAATACCAGTTCAATCATATGTTGCTGGCACTATTTTAATGTATTCAATATTATTTTCAAACAGTATTTCCAGAGTCCATTGTAGCGCAGTCAAATTGGCATTGGGCCCGTAGATCCTTGGGAAATGGATCGATTTTGATGCGACAAAGTGAATTCTATTCAGAATGTCGTAAAAAAAATGTTGACCACAAATAAGGTTGCGCAAATTATTTATAATGTTTATAAACAATAAATAAAGAATTAAAATGCATGATTTAACCGTGTTAGTTCGGATAAAGACTATTTTTGGTCAGTGAACGTGTAAAACTAGTTAAACAAATAGTTGAATTAACTTCATTTGTTATAAACAATTTATTTATCAACAAAATAGATGAATTCGACCAAAACTCCGAGTTTATGGTCATTTTCAGATAATTTTGATATTCTGAGTTCGATTTAATCGTCAATAACGTCGAATCGTCGAATGTATACCTACAAATTTGCTAATTTGTTATAAACAAAATGTTAAATATTCGAATTTGACCAAAATGTCGAGTTGTATAGTCGTTGTCGGATAATTTTGACCTCCTGAGTGCGATTTTATTACTATTATGGTCTTTAAATGCATGCATACATTTTTTAATTGTTATAAACAAATTATTTATGAATAGGAATTGTGCAAAAACTCCGAGTGTAATGTGTAATTAAAATTAATCTATATTAATAATCAAGTAAATTATATCAAAAAAATCAAAATAGATATGTATAAATACATTTCATCAGTTTTGTCAGAAAAATCAAGTTTTGAGTGTGCATATTATATAAAAATGAAAAAAAATGTCACATTTCTGTTTTCTTTATTTGTTAATAATTAATTTCAAAAATGTATGTATGCATTTAAAGACCTTAATAGCAATGAAATCGACAAAATTATCCGAAAACAACTATAAAATCGTCAAATTCGTATTTGTATTAATAAACATAATTGTTTATAACAATTCAAAACTTTATGTATGCATTTAAAGACCTTAATAGCAAGAAAATCGTACTCAGGAGGTCAAAATTATATGAAAACAAATATAAAATCCACATTTTGGTCAATTTCGTATATTTAATAATAAATATAATTTGTTAATACCAAATTAACAAATGTTATGGGTATACATTCGACGATATTGACGACAAAATCGAACTCAGAATACCAAAATTATCCTAAACTCGGAGTTTTGTTAATAAATAAATTGTTTATTGCAAATGACGGTAATTCAACTTTGTGTAACTAGTTTAACATATTCACTGACCAAAAATAGTCTTTTCAGATCAAAAACAATCAAATTTTACAAATTTAATTGTTTATTCATTGTTTATAAACAATATAAACAATTTGGGCAACTTTATTTGTGGTCAACTTTTTTCTGATGAAAATTATTGTAGAAATTCCTATTTCAAAAAGTGTAGTGTATAAACCTGATATTAACCAATATAAGGAAAAGTAAAAGCAACTTACAGATCAAGGAATCGGATTCTTCTATTCCCGGTCGTGGCATACTGTGAATCCTACGTTTTCGCCTAGATTTACGTTTTACATCGGGAACTAGTTCATCGCCTTCCGAATGAAGAGCCTTACTCATGCTGTTATAAAAATCCTCTAGCCCCGACCAGCAATTTTTCTCGATCATTCCTGAAAAAGTTATCTTCCGATTTAATCCCCTTTACGTTCTGTCGCTTTATACCTTTAACTATACTCCATACCGTCTTCCTATATTTAATCTGTCCGAAAACTGTTATCGAAGTTTTCGTTTCTGAAATTTTCTTAATGCAACAATGTACCACAATATAAAAGCTATCACCATAAGGAACACCTGCATTAATGGTTTCTGAGTTTATACAATATAATTGTCCAGCTTTGCTGCAAGGAAGCATAACCTAAAACAATAAAAACCCATGAAAAACCGGCCTATTAAATGTCGAAGCTACTATTCAGCTACTATTAGAATAAACATTCTTCATTGTTACTATCTCAAATTGACTATTGATAATTACAATATTTTGTTTTTAATTGAGTTATCATTTCTTTGCTGAATATAAATAATACGACCGAAAATATCATTTTATTCATTGAGTTTTGAAAACAATGAACCCGGAATAACTTTAGCAACGCACACAATGTTGGATTCGATCTCCGGAGTTGTTTTTACAGCTCGTCACCCATTTCGCGGGTTAAGACGTTAACTCCTTCTATAATAAGTTCCCTTAGCTCTGGAGAGGTGTGAGCGATATTAAAAAAAATTCCCAAAGAATTAAATCGCAAATGGTACAATCTGGAAACGTCCAAGGTTAAACCGTCATTTCCCTCAAAACATCGAATGCATCTCTGGGTGTACCCCCTCATATTGAAACCAGAAGTCCTCCAACTCCTCTTCTTCTAAAATCTCTTCAGAAAAGTCTTTCATGAATAAGATCAAAGCGTATCGAATGCCCTAATGGCTCCCGTTCGTTTTGGAGTTTCTACAAATCTATTGGTAGAAATTTCACTTACAGTTCATTCTCTCCCCTAATCAAAGATGATGTCACACTGATTACTACACCACAAGAAAAGCCAACCTTGTTGCTGGAATGTTTGCAGCAAATTCCACGTTGGATCCACAAAGAGACCAACCATCCTAATATTGGGCCATTCATAGCCATATGCCTGAAATTTTCTTACGTCAGCGAACAATTAGGTGCATTCTGCTTGATCTCAAGATCAAAAAGTCTATGGGGCCAGACGGAATTCCACCTGTCGTTCTCAAGGAATGTGCCCCTGAATCAACACCAGCTTTCTGCACTACCCGTTCCTACAAACTTGGTGTTTCCTTCCTGCTGGAAGACAGCTAGAGTCCAACCAATTACAAAAAAAAGAGAAGAAGACCCTTCCTAATAATTACAGAACCATCGAACTATTATCTGCGATCTCAGCATCGAGCTCATCCAATACCTAGAGCTCCAAAATTGTGAATGACCGGCAATATGGCTTTCGCAGGAGATATCAACAGGAGACCTGCTTGTCTACGTAACACACGTATTGGAGAAATCTGTTGGAAAACATGGGGAATCTCTAGATGTAGCATTGGATATCTCCAAAGCACCAAATCCTTCTTGGGAAGCTTCCGTCATATAGTTTGCCGTCTCAAATTTGATGCGTATTATCCAGTTTTCTCTCAGATAGATCACTCCATGTGGTGGTTGACGGAGTATCTTCCCATACAATGATTATCAACGCTGATGTTCCAAAGGGTTCTGTCTTAGCACCAACTTTGTTTCTACTCCATATAAACGATCTGCGAAGAAGTGACCACCTCTCCCGCTCACAGCTTTGCAGATAATGGTACACTTCATACCGCTTTATCATCCAATGACGCCAGAGGAGTGAGACATAGACAGGTTGGCACAGTTAATGGAGACCTGGCAAAGATATTGAAATGTGGATCTGATAATCTAGTTGAGTTTAATGCAACCAAAACTCAAGGTTGCGTCTTCTCCAGGTAGGCGGATCCCACAATCCCTAATATGAGATGTCAGGCACAACTATTCCTATAAAGTGCCCGAAATTCTCAACTTAAGATTCATGGGACGGCATCGATATGACATCACAATATATTTGATGTGTTTAGCCTGTGGAAAATTTTAATAGTTCATATGACCATTTGAATAACATTTCAATGTAACAGAGTATAATTTAAAGTCTTTCTTCAATAGCTGTTTCTAAATTATTTCGAATATACAGATTGGTTCAGATTAAGTGCGCACGATTGGTAACTTCTTTACTTTTGTAGATACGACGTCGTTCAAATCAGCAAACTAGGAGTTTTCACGTTGATTACAAAGGTGAAATCGAAAAAAAAAACAATTGATCAACGCGTTATTGTTCTCGTAGTCCAGTAAATGAAGCCCAAAATCGACCCGACTTCGGCGATTTTTTGCTCCTGAACCGATTTTGACGTTTAAGGGCTTGTTTGATTCGTTATGATCCCTAGATCAAAGATGGACACTTTTGATTTCTGACAAATTGTTTATATTGTTAATAAACAATAAATAGTGTTAAATAATGGCTTCATCCAGAACGCTCTTTAAAAAATTGAAAACAGTTTTTATTGTTTTTAATCATCTAAATGTTGATTTTCATATGCCTAATCGGTAAACAAAGTGCTCTTAATGATCTAATTTGTTGATAAACTAATTGTTTATTAACAAATGCTCGAGAAAATCAAAGTTACCTAAATGTTCGATATCGGACTCGTTTTCGGATATTTTTTACTCAATAATCGCAATTTTGAATGCGAAATTACAATTAACCATTAATATAATTTATTTATTAACAAATTGTTGATTAACAATTGCTCAAAAAAATAAAAGTTATCGATATTACAGTAGTTTTCGGATATTTTTGAGTCAATAATCATGATTTCAGGTTTTTTGTTCGAGCATTTGTAGAATTAATTTCAGTTTTATATTGAGAAACATTATTTTTTATTAAAAAATATAAAAAAACGACTGTAATATCGAACATTAAGATAAAATTCATTTTTTAGAGCATTTATTAATTAACAAACTCTATTAACAATTAATTCAAGTTACACATTCTAAATCATGATTCTTGACTCAAAAATTTCCGAAAACGACAGTAATATCGAGCATTTAGATAACATTAATTTTGTTGAGCATAAATTAATAAACAAATTATATTAACAATTAATTGGAGATTCACATTAAAAATCATGATTATTAACTCAAAAATATCCGAAAACAACTGTAATATCGATAACTTATATTTTTTGAGCAATTGTTAATTAACAATTTGTTAATAAATAAATTATCTTAATGGTTAATTGTAATTTCGCATTCAAAATTGCGATTATTGAGTATAAAATATCCGAAACCGAGTCCAATATCGAACATTTAGATAATTTTGATTTTTTCAAGCATTTGTTAATTAACAAATGATATTAACAATAAATTTTATTTTTACATGCGAAATCATGATTATTGACTCAAAAATATCCGAAAACAACTGTAATATCGATAACTTTTATTTTTTTGAGCAATTGTTAATCAACAATTTGTTAATAAATAAATTATATTAATGCTTAATTGTAATTTCGCATTCAAAATTGCGATTATTGAGTAAAAAATATCCGAAAACGAGTCCAATATCGAACATTTAGGTAACTTTGATTTTCTCTAATTAGTTTATCAACAAATTAGATCATTAAGAGCACTTTGTTTACCGATTAGGCATATGAAAATCAACATTTAGATGATTAAAAACAATAAAAACTGCAGTTTTCAATTTTTTAAAGATCGTTCTGGATGAAGCCATTACTTAACACTATTTATTGTTTATTAACAATATAAACAATTTGTCAGAAATCAAAAGTATCCATCTTTGATCTAGGGATCATAACGAATCAAACAAGCCCTTAAACGTCAAAATCGGTTCATGAGCAAAAAATTGCCGAATCAAATGCTTCATTTACTGGACTATCGAACAAGATAACAATTTTTCAAATGGAACAACCTGTATATTATGTTTTTTTATGAAAGATATTTGAATCTAGAATGATATTCGTTATTATTCCGTCCTGTATTTTCGTTGAAATTAACCTCAAAATTTTCAACCAAAAAGTGTATTTTTTGATTTTATCCGATGAAATTTTTAGTTTAAAACAGGTTTTCCAAAATTAGAGCTAACTAAATACATCACAATTTTTTTTTCGGAAATCATTAATTTTCAATAGTCCTTGAACTAAATTATTACCTAGAATCAGTAAACAAGCCTAATTGCCCGATAGTACAAAAAGTATAAATGCCGTTTCAAGCGAAAAATGCATTTTAGTAAGTATTACAGGTTCAAGGGTGGAAATAACCAAAGTAATATTGTAAATTTCGATAGGGTTGTCCAGTTTTTGTAACGTGACAAAAACGTTCTGATACGTTCAAACATGCTAACACGTCTCTCAATGACTCACCTGAGTTTCTGTGACTTGAGCCGTTTTGGGGCCCAACGATTGGTTCAGTGCCACTGTAAGATTAACAACACGACATTTACTATTATCTACAGGATTGTGTGACCACGGCGTCTGGATCAGATCTGTAGTTTTACGGGACGCGTGGAAATCTAGATAAAATTTCGAACTGGTAAAAATGAGTGTAAATAATTGATCTATATGAATTGGTAATACTTCGTTCATGAGTTGACGTCCCTCGTGGGCACTGCTACATTTAATATTGGTAATATCACATCTGAAACAGAGAGTTCATTGAATACTATGTATTGTCTCAAAATGCTAAAAGTAGAATCGCTACTGAAAATCAACATAAACATTTATACCAAATAAACTATAAAGATATCACATTATGGATATTTTGTAACACTTGATAAGAATTAATCACCCTTATCCACTAAAAAAAACAATTAAAGTACTTAGGACCTTTCGGCTACCAAGTGGCCATATTCAGAGTAAACTAAATTATAAATCAAAATGTGCTTGTTTAAATAGTATTTGGATATAATAATGTAAACAATGAGTTATCCTCAGCTGGAGATAGATCGGAATTTAATAAATTGTTTTTTCGTTTATACATTTCCATCCCTTCTAAATTATCTAGATATGTCTGTCTGTACTGTGTTTCTTGATAAATGGTGTGACCTGTATTCAAAATATGTTCGGCTACCGCTGATTTTTCACCATTAGTTTTTTTTATATGGGCAAAATGTTCCTTATAACGAGTAAAAATGTTCCTTCTAGTTTGACCCACATAGCATTCTGAACTCGACTCACAATTGATTTTGTAAATCCCGGATTTGTCGAAATCGGAAACTTTATCAAAGGCGAAAATAGATAAAATCATTTTCTTTGCAAAACAAAGATGGTTAAAATCAGAAATCAGTAACAAATATCATAAACTAGATCATTTTGGCTTATAACTTACATTTAAAACTAGCGTTTGAAACAACATCATAGGAATTCCAGTTCTTTTATTCTAAATTATCAAACACAGTTTCGGCAAAAAAACAGAAGAAAAGTTGAATCAATCAACCATAACTTTCAACAATAGTTACCAAAAACTCCTAGAGTAGAAACTAAGAATATAAACATTATTCACCCACAATAAAACCGATATTAATTTCAATGAAACGGAAATGAGTTAGTTAAATAAAGGTTTCAATTTTGCAATTGATTCTAAGAAATTATGTACGGAGGATTTAACTAATGATATTGAAAATACGATTTGGTCTCTCAACTTTCAAGATGCTGTTCTTCCTAACAAGTGGAAGACAATTCTTGAACATTCAAATAAATCAATCAAAGTTTCTCCAATAACTTCAATAATAACAGTATAATAATCCGACGGATTATTACTTTTGGGGCCTTTGAATAATCCTTTGAATAATTCAATTTAATTCGAAAGGAAAGTTTTATAAATTTTTGTCCACGACTATTGTATAAAATATGCATAATGCATGTGTTTCCTCAAGTATAATGATATCCATTATTCACTACCATCAATATGACAAACAATATGGGTCGTTTATGAATAACCAAAACATCAATATAAGTTCAGACTTAGTGCCTTCAATCAATTTTGAACATTGTGTTAATACAAACATTACTATTAATATTAATAAATAGTTGAATTTGTTTTCAATTAGTTATAATACAAATCCCATGTTACTCACGTATATAGTTTGTGATTAGTTTACAAAGTATGATTTATGGGTCGTGGACAAAGTACAGTATTCTACTTGCATATTATGGCTATTATTCACTTGGATGATTTACGACACTCGCCTGCGGCTCGTGCCTTAAACTTCATCCACGTGAATAATAGCCATAATATGCTCGTTGAATAATATACTATTATATCTTGATAGAACATACGATATGTCTAGCGACGTTTGTAATCCGAACCCTCTTTCCGGGGCACCGACCCCTGAGTCAGGATAAATCCACGTGGAGTTGAAAAGAGCTGTAACGCGCCCAGTCAGATTCCTATAGGTCGTTTTTTATAACGTATGGGCGGGGTTTTGCCCCCGGTATTCTAAATTAAACATATTTTCTAAGCTTTGCGCGTGGGGTGACCCCCGCTTTAAGGGTTTCATAAAAACTAATTACTTTGAGAATAAAGGAGAGTTCTTCACCTACTCGTTCGGTAAGACCAGCCAGCTTCATGTCCACAGGGATGCTTCATTGTTGCATTAATTCAAGTCATATATTTTATTTAGATTCCACACTTAAAATAAATAAAATATTTTCAATTTCTTTTTATTGTTGTTAAGATAATGTCTCTATAAAGTAATAAAGTAAATTTCCAGTCAAGTCATGTAGAACCTTAATCCAGGTTAATTTTTGTTCCAAAGATCATATTTTTTGAAATCAATTAATATTCTGTTTGTCAAGATTGTAACAAATTAGGTTAATTTATCAATTTGTGTTCATATAAGTCAACAAAGAAATTATTTAAATTCAACCTACGTTAAACTTTGTTGTAGTATGTAAAGAAAAGAAACCCGGAGCTGTAGGTAGCTTGCGTAGGAGTAGTTTGGAGCATTGCATTGGCTCATAGTTAGAACTCACTTATGTAGCAAAATTAAACGTAGGATTTGTGCAACAAGGGTTATGTATTCCTGGGGGAGGGGTAAAGCAGCGCTTGACTTGTTCGCGTCTTTCACGTAAAGTGTTTGATTCCTCAAAAATTTTTTGTGACAATTTCGTAGCATCCATAATTTAATCCGACGTAGAACCCGAGTGCGTACATTTTCTGCGCCTTATTTCTACAAGGGATTCGAGAGGGAATTAGAGTGTTTAATTGTAATTCCGCTTATCGCAGATCACATAGAGTATATGACAGAATATCAGGCCGTTAGGCTTACCCCAGGTTACCAGAAAGAAAGGAATCCTTCTTTAATTCTAAAAATTATTTATCAATCATCGGCGTGGTCGAGCGCGAAATCGATCACTGTTCGGAGTTTGTGCTGATAAGTTTTCACTGATTCCAACTCTCTTAAGAGAACATGAGCAGGAACTCGCTCGCTGGCGAAAGGGGTAGAACTAGCGACATTGATAACGATCTCCCAGGTTATCACTTGGGTGAACCTGAATTAGACGTCTGTAAATTCATATCATTCCCATTTCTAAATTTTGGACCAATTTGAGGCAATTCTTGGGAAGGGATCAATGCATCATAATCAAACACAGCTTCTAGGTGGGCTGAATTATACACCTAGTGGTGGCAGCTCAAAAGAACCTTAAGGGTACACGGATCAACTAAGATCTTTGATATCCGAACAGGTTACAACAAACAATTCTCAATTCATATAACACGTCGACGAGGTATTAACGCTACCTGCAATAATACCCAGCCGACTGTTACAAGTACAAGTACGAGGTTCAGCAGTGAAATATGCTTTCAAACCTATTCACTTGATAGAAATATTAAATCTGGAGTAATTTCAGATTTATAAAACATACGCTTGGCGCACTGTTACAAGTCCTATTCCCTTGCATATTCACTTGCCCGGCAAATTTAAATCTGGAGTAATTTCACATTTAAAAAACATACGCTCGGCGCATTGTTACAACAGTAAATCATTGAAAGAAAAAGTTGGTAAATACCTTATTAAATATTGGTTCCTATGAACAGATTACCAGGAATTCGTTATCAAAATGCGTTAAACCAGTCAATAATTCATTAAAATCGTGTACAGCTGTAATATCTGATAATTTAAAATACAAACTTAGATTTTCAAATCCTAATCTTCCTAAACTGTATTGCTTACCTAAGATTCATAAACCGGGTAATTAAATGATACCAATAATTTCAAACATTCATACAACATAGCATTTTAGCAACTTCCAAGCCGCACCAAGTTTGTCTGTGAAAAATTCTTTGGAACTTATTGAAAGATATCAAACTTGAACCTAGTGATACTCTCGTTTCATTTGATGTTGTTTCACTATTTACAAATACCCCAATCCCTGAGTCGATAAATATTCTAAAGAAATGGCTTTCAAATATTAATATTCCCGATAGAAACTGCAAAGAATACGTGATCCTTACATATTTATGCATGGAGCAAAATTATTTCACTTTTACAACACAGTACAGACAAATATCTAGGTAATTTAGAAGGGACAGAAATGTATAAACGAGAATGCAATTCATTATCCAGCTGAGGGTAAGCCATTGTTTACATTATTATACCCAAATAGTATTTAAACAGGCACATTTTGATTTATAATTTAGTTTACTCTGATGATGGCTACTTGGTAGTCGAAAGGTCCTCATTACTTTAATAGTATTTTTAGTGGATAAGGGTGATTATTTCTTATCAATAATATATACCAAAGTAGATACTTACAAATATTTCGAGAGGTTAATAATATTACCATGACTAATTCCAAGGAAAAAAAATGGTTGTGATTATATTATTATGAATAACCTGAATGAATCAAGATGTTAGTTTCAAAATGTTACTGTCTGAAACGCTTTATAATAAATGCTATTATATAACCATGAAAAACATGTAACATTCAAACCGAATAATGAACAAATACGGACAAGATGATTCAGGCCACAATAAAACAATAATCCATATAGTTATCTTCATGGTTAGCCCACTGGAGTAAGTGAAATTGTTAATTCAGATCAAAGAGATTTAGTAGAAGTCCAAAACCCAAAATTTTAGCAACTTACTTGTGAGGTATCTGCAAACCACAATCGGGATCATCGGTATCAGAATGATATGATGAGGGTACAGGTTCAGGAGGGATGTATTCACTGGGATTTGGGACAAGCAACTTTGTTCTGAAAGCAACACTGAATAACATAAATTAGCATGTAACGGGAAGGCAACTCTTGGCTATATGACAAAACCGTAACCCAAATGAATAAGCTGATTCATCACGGATCGCACTGAATAATGTAAAACTTGTGATGAATGAAAGGAAACAAGTATAAAATAGATGCAATTCTAACATTCATGCTTTAGGTTAGATGCCACATAAGTAACCTCCAATGATTTCGTTCACATGATTCACGCATATGACAAAGAGAGCGTAATTACCGAAGGATTACAATGCATAAAAACAAACCTTGCTGTGATCCAGGGAGGAAAAAGAATGGAGATTGTGCGACTTCATTTCGTTAGAGCTAATCTCTAATTATACTTTAAGCTTTGATGTATTAACTTGACATCGTCAGTAGTATTTCAAACTCGGGATCATCACCAACAGCACCCTCTCATGGGACAATCATGGGAGGCCCATTGCGAGAGCTACTTTACATCCCAGCAGCTCCTCATTATCTACAAAGCACAGATTCGACCTGTCCTGGAGTACTGTTCACATGTTTGGAGTTCGGCTCCCAAACATATGCTGAAGCTCTTGGATTTTATCCAGAAGAGAGTTATTCGTTTGATTAATGATGTCACACTTACGAGTTCATTGACCTCTCATACTTTAAGCTTTGATGTATTAACTTGACATCGTCAGTAGTATTTCAAACTCGGGATCATCACCAACAGCACCCTCTCATGGGACAATCATGGGAGGCCCATTGCGAGAGCTACTTTACATCCCAGCAGCTCCTCATTATCTACAAAGCACAGATTCGACCTGTCCTGGAGTACTGTTCACATGTTTGGAGTTCGGCTCCCAAACATATGCTGAAGCTCTTGGATTTTATCCAGAAGAGAGTTATTCGTTTGATTAATGATGTCACACTTACGAGTTCATTGACCTCTCTATAACACCGTAGAAAGGTGGGAGATCTCTCCCTTTTCTATAGCTTTCATTGCATGGTCGGTGTTCGTCAGAAATCTCGTCTGTAGTTGCACCACGAGAGATTCTAGATAGGCGGACTAGACTTCACACTAGTCACCACTTCACTGTCAAACTTAATTTTTTTTATCGAACAGCGAAGTTGTGGAACTCTTTACCTAGTGAGGTCTTTCCCTAGGCCTATAACTTCCAAACCTTCAAGAAAAATACGAATGCTTATCTCCTCTCCCTACATTATAGGTTTCCCTCTCGTGTAGTCAAATAATAATAATAATAAAAAAAGATAGCATTTCAACTGTATGAATCATCTCGGACACAAAAACCATCTCCTTAGAAATATCAAATTAATAAATTCAACTCAACAGTCTGGAGAGAACGATCTATACTAAGAGAACGACGGCCATCTTGTCCGTCATTAAGCAAAAATTTTGTATAACGAGCCACACATTTGAAGGGATGAACACAATTGTTTCATCTTTTCTTTCATAATGTGAGAAGTCATTTTATAGTTTAGCATATTTTTACCCTTCATACTACTCCGACCATCCTCAACAGATGAAAGAATAAAGCCCCTTACGCCATTCTCCTCTTCTTTGGGGCATATTCAAGCTCCTGGCAAGGACACAGGATTTGAGAGGAATGGAAAAAATTATATAGTTGATTAGAAGTATGCAGACCCAGTATTATACCTCTTGTAGAGCAGTAGCCGAATATGTACCAAGTATGAAATACCCTATAAAGCTAACGGTAGATGAATCAGACTCAGATCTGAAGATAGGTTGACGCACCAACACACCATACAACCTAGATGAGTTAGGTTAGATTTCTTTGAGTGAGTCGAGCAACAATTCGTCCCCTACCATAAGGTCTATTGTGGCTCCCATTTAGTAAGTTTAGCCTTTATATTAAGCTGAGGATCTTGCTGGTCGAGGTTTTTTCAGATCTCTGGTACGATAGAATATGTGTCTTATCGAATATCTCAGATGTAATTCTTTCCCATCTGGGCTTTCAAAGAGAACTTGTTCCGCCGTTAAATCTTCCTCGAAGTATAGCTGACATGGAATCTATAACATGGACTGCGCCCTCCATATCCTACATAGCGACGTATAGCCATAAACCTACTAGAAAGTCTATGCGTATATCACTCTATAGTCCCCGACACGGTTCAGGAGCGTAGTGTTAACCGCCACCACGATGAAACTGACCAAAGCAATTACCTCAAATTGATTCTCATAAGCACAGTCTATGTACTAGAAAGTTTATGATATAGACCGAATAGAAGTATTAGGTTTAACTTGCTTTGCTCTAGAAGTATTGCTTTCAAAGGGTTTACAATAAACGCTTTATAGTGGGTTAATCCTGGGCTTGCCAGTACTGAAGTATGCTACTTTCAGTCCAAGATGACATAAGATTTTTATTGATCGGCGAGAACGATGCCTTTGTTCTAGTTTTCTTGTACACAGTTCGATGGTATGTACCTACGCTTGAAAAATAGTTGCTTAAGCACCGGTCTTCGGATAGCAACTGTCTATTCAGGCTTCAACTCTTAGGAGTTTTGGAGTCGTCTGTGAAATATATGTCCGCCCTTAGTAAATCATTCATCTCTGATGATGTTGAATAGAAGGTTGTCGTTGGTAGTTGTGGGTATGATATCAGGATCATCCCCAAAATACAGTGACTTTCTAGGTCTTCCAGCAGCCTATTCTGCTCACTAGACACTATGCCTGCTAGTGTTAACAGCGGTTACTTGCGTAATCCTGCACGTTGCCCTCCCCTCTCTATCCAAACAGATGTGAAGAGGAGGCAAATCAAGGGGGATTTTTATAGCAGCCGTTGGTGTGGAGCAAATGGATCTAGTAATAGCCAGGCATGCTTCATACTATGGCACCATACGTTAGCACATGTCTAATGACCAAGACGTACATCCAGTATATTTATTTGGGACCCAAGACCATATATCCCATTTCCAAATGAGAGTTCGAAGTCGACTTTCTATGTAGGGTTATCCCCTGATTTTAGCCTTTTACTCAAATGCCTAGGTGGGTCCCTTCGAAGGTTGGCATTGGACAAGAAGGTTAGATACCCGATGGTTTCATTCCTCCACTCCTGTAGAATTTTTTTTTCGGTAATTCACACATAGTCGGGCAATCGTACATTATGTGGCATAAATATATACTACTCAAAATGAATTAATGATCATATGAAATGTTGAGAACAGTATAACTAATGATCTTAAAACTTGATTGTTAATTAAAAGCAAATGATCAACATGCACATTGATCCGGGAGTAATACATCTTCCAAACGTCTTTAGTAATTACGGGAAAAGAAGATTGAACATCAGAAGATAGTTGCAAAGCTGGGCGACATTCAGCCTCTGATTAAAATAATATGGAGGATCTCATACTCAATTAATAATCGCTAGTGAAGATCAAATGTTGGTGCTCGACCAAGGCACAATCCAGAATGTGGCAAATCCCAGCTTTATAGGGGGAAAAGGTTATTAGTTTGCCCGAAACCATCCAAGATAGCAATACAATTTTCTGATTACTGTCGCTTCCATTTATTGACAGCAATGCATTGGCGACGAAGTCATAGTACTGGAAATTGAATATTTTGGAGAGAGCATGCTCTGGCTTAACTGAACTTGTAAAAAAGGGAAGGAACATTAAATGTTGTGTTACAGTTTCGTTGATGAGATTGCTGCTCTTCAAGGTAGGTAATTACGGTTCAGAATAACGATTGTCTAAAAGTGACAATGATAAAAAAGTAGTAGAGATAAAAAAATGTCATCGCGGTGGGGCAAATGGAAAAATGTCATCTTTGAAAGATTCTCGATTTGATTTGGGTAGTATACAATAACAAAGTCTTTCCACCATACATATATAAAGTATGTGATCGGTACCATCAAAACAAACCCGTGAATTGCTAAACATTACAATATGACATTGTGATGAGTTTACCAGATTTTTCAACGAATGTGTATGTTATAGTAACCTGTATGTGATCAATTATTATTATTTTTCAAATGTTTTGATACAATACATTGCAATACCCGTCTACGAAACAAAATAGTTGAATCTTTGACTCATTGTCAAACAGCTGCAGAGATTGATTAATGATTTTAGTTTAGTTTAGACGTCTCCAAAAAGGTTTATTCTTAAAGCGAGTAATAATTATTTTCTACTAGTCTGTTTATTTTTTAATACAATAACTTAATAACCACCTTATTTTGAGATACGATAACGACCTAGGGAGTAATGAACATTTATATTAGCCTGGCCCTAGGGCATTATCGATTTATAACGCACTGACATGGCAGTAAATGAATTTTAACCTAGAATCGCGAGTAACCTTTATTAATGTCTAAACATAAATTAAATGTTATACTAACTATTTTGTAAAGTTGAATGTACAATTTTCGAATAACTTGTTGGGATTATGAGGCACAAGTGTTTCTTCAGAAAGATTTTCTTCTTCGAACATTCTCACTACAACTTAACATAAAACACGTTTACTCTAAAATACTAAATTTCTCGAATTGAATAACAGAACTTTGGATGGTTTCGGTGCTTACTTGTTGAAAATTCATATCCATAGTTTTTAATAAAAAATACACTTGTAATCAATTTTCACAAACTTCGTTTTCATTAAACAAAACGTGACATGTTTCACCACACGTTGACTTTATCAAACAATGGTTTTACAAACTGTGGTTTATTCCCTAAATATTAAAATTAAAAAAGGGAGGATGAGTGAGGTACGTGTACAGTAGGATAAGAGTTACTTACAAATAAATTTAATGATGGAGAATTGGTAAAGTATTTCTGATTATTTAAAAGGTATTTTGAAACTTATTAATATCAATTTTTTCTTAGTTGTTTAATACTTTACTTTCTTTTACTAACTTATAGGAAATCTCAAAATCTTCTTTGAAATGATAATCAGTTTCTTTAATATGGTTTACATCTTTTGAATATCCTCTGTTCAAATTAAAATGTTCTTTAATTTTAGTTTTGAAAGATCTTTCTGTCTGGCCTGTATAGCATTTATCACAATCTTCACACTCTACCTTGTGTACTCCTGATTCTTGATCTTTTTTATCCTTATCTTTGTTGCTTTTAATATATTTGCCTATCATATTATTTGTTCTGAAAGATGTGGTAACATTATGTTTTTTAAGTAAATTGCATAAATTAGCTAGTTAGTTTACCCTAGTACAATTAAGACTCATAATTATAGATCTATAATGTATTTAGGTAAGCTTTTTGAAGGAGGTCGACGTACATTGTCAACCTTGGGGTGTCATTACCCTAATAACACATTGATACCTTAATTAATATTATGTTCCTAATGGGATATTAATTAGGTAGTATTTTAATAAGAGGCACATATCTAAAACTGCCAGAAAATTGATTTGGGAATTAAATTCTAATTTCAATACTTTCAGATAAAGGCAACAACATACATGACATCCATTTAATCCTATCTCAACCAGTTTCGTTATAAACAAAGCTGTTTTTTTACAATAATTGAACAAATCTATAAATGATGACACAAGGATATAATTCAAGCGAGTTATAACACTTTTTAGTTGTCATACTTACTACGCCACTGTATGGTAATACGATTAAATTAGGTTATTCAATAAACATTTTTTATTCACCATTTATTATTCGATTCGTCTTGGTATCCGCTTGAACGTCATAAACGTCGAAACTTCGGAATTATTCCTTTCATTTATCATTATCGTGCACTATCTGTACAGGATTTTATATTAAAACCGTTGATTTAAAACAAAAATATTTACCAACTAGCTATAAGCAACAATTGACCCTGCATTCAATTAGATGGCACATGAGAATATTTGATGGCTGAATACTGAGACTATCAATGATAACTGAATATACATTCACATTTTGTTAATGCATTGTTATCATCTTGTGATATTGTATATGAGTAATTAACACATGCTACATAGAATTGAGTTGAAAGGTGTATCTAATCATTGGCCGGATAGACTTTCAACATGTTTTTCAAACAAATATTAATTCTTTACGACACGAATATGAACTTACAATGAACGGTATTTCACATATTATAAGACCCGAAAAGAATCCGGACATTTAATTTCCGGTTCCGGTAGGATTTTCGAATTTTTGAGGCTTTATATATAATTCATACCTGGATCAAGAATCGTTATTTTACTTGTACTTTAAACAGTTATTTTCCGTCCTTATAATGCAAACTATTACTGTAAGATTTATTCCTACAACACAGTAGAATGAACTATGCCTTTATTGCAAATACAGCCGCCAGGTGATGGTCCGGCAACAATGCATAGTGAAATACAAACACATTTCGTGTTAGCAGTCAATAGACAAAGTTTTGGTTCACCAAGTTGAACAGATCTATAGTCGATTCTTTGAATCGCGAGACTCTTTTGTCAATGCGTAACATTGTGAATTGCATTTTCAGTGGGACATCTGCTTTTCGGCAGATGGTTTTTTAAATATATCACTTCCAGAAATGGTTGAGTCATGAGTAGAGCGAAGCATCTGTCTAGGACTATAGGTCGTATTGTCACTGTTCAACCTGGTGAACCAAAAGTTGTCTATTGACTGCTAACACGAAATGTGTTTGTATTTCACTATGAATTCCAGTTGTTCTCATTCGATTGCAGATTGGACCTTTTAAATCCCAAAATAAAATAGTTTGTAAGTTTTGCCGAAATTGGGCTACAATTTCCCTGGAGTGACTATTTTGAGATATGTACGAATAAGAATAAATGAAACTCTAGTACAAAAATAAAAACATTCAATCAATCTCTGGTTCGTTCGAAGTTATAGCTTTCTTATAGACACATCGACGTTCCAACAAATGTTGGATAAATAAAGAACACATTTCCAGCTAGTAGTCCAGTAAACGGGGGACTTGATTACATTTTTTTCTTATGGACCGATTAAGATCTGCGAGTGCTCATTCGATTCGTTTTGACACCTAGACCAAAGCTTACCACTTTTGGTTCTCGACAAACTGTTTATTTTGTTGATACATAAATAGTGACAAAAAATGTTAACGCTATTTTCCATTGATTTTAAGTAGGTAGAATGTATTTTTTTTATTTATTTAACAGATAAACAGTATTTACTCAATATTAAAACAATTTGTTAATGAATAAACAATTTGTTAATTAACAAATTAACAAAAAAAATCAAAATTTCCTAAATATTCGAGATTAAGTTATTTTCCGATAATTTGGACCTTTAAACAATTAGGTGCTAATATAATTAGTTAATAAGCAATTTGTTAATTATCAAATCAACAATAAAATCAAAATTTTCTAAATATTCAAGATTAGAGTCATTTTCGGATAACTTTAACTAACTCAACATGAATGTAATGTCCATTTTTTAATTTGTTGCTAATATAATTAGTTAATAAACAATTTCTTAGTTAACAAATTAACAAAAAATAAAAGTTTTCTAAATATTCGACAGTAGAGTCATTTTCGGATAATTGGGACCTGCTAAACATGCATTTGATGTCCATTTTTTAATTAGTTGCATTAGTTAACAAACAATTTGTTAGTTAACAAATTACCAAAAAAATAAAAAATTTCTCAATATTCCACATTAGTCATTTTCGGATAATTAGGATCTGGATAAATGTTTTTTCATATCAAGGAAAGGTTATATTCTGAAATAAATTAAAAAAAAAACATTTCAAATTATATTTTAATTAAATTAAGACAAAATTTTGAAATATTACATATGAATTTTGAGAAAGGGACCATAAAAGACAGGTGCGTACCCAAAAGGGAGGAAATAGGGCAATTAAAATTTTGCTCATCAAATTCAAATTATCCGAAAATAACTGTAATCCTGAATATTTTTGTTAACTAAGAAATTGTTTATTAACTAATTATATTAGGAACTAATTGATAGATTGACATCAAATTCGTGTTACTGGACTATAGATATGGTTATAATCTCTAAGGTTTGTAAATTAAGAAATAGAAACTTACTTAATTGGCTTTTCCCCGTCCGATTCTGTGGTGTCAGACATGTCGGTAGGTAGATGGGCGTCGCTGCTCGGTTGTTTCGAACCTATCGTATTCCTGATTCGGATGTCAACATTGTGCTTTTCCTCCACCAGAATATGTTCTATCATACTTTCTACCGGGTTTACGCACTCCTATCGAAACAATTAATGGGAACATTCGTAATTTTTGCGACGAACGAATAACTTACCTCTGAAAACGATTCTATAGACAATCTAGCCGACAATTTATCGTCTTCCGTTCCGGGTGCGATATAATCCTCGTCGTCGCTAGTCAAGCCCAACTCGTCACCATACGATTGATGAACCTGTGAAATTTGAAGATTGAATACATTTTAGGCTTTTTTTCCTTCAACCAAGTCAGCGTACCGATTAAACCGTACTTTGTTTGCAGACTTCAAAATGTGTGATTAGTTAGTTTAGAACGATCAAACGTTAATAAGATGGAATTATCAAAATTAAAAAAGGAAGACGGCCACCCATTCCATTTTTTGGACCCAGAAATGGCAATTTTTCGACTTTCGGTCGTCTTGAGATAAAACTATGGGTGTATGAAAAAATGTTTAAAACCAAAGTTTTTGGAAAAATTAATACGCAATTTTTGACTCCGGTCAGAAGTCGATTCGACGTAGTGGCCCCATTTAGTGTTTTTTTGGCACATTGAAAAATTGAGTATATGTCAATTGAAATTTGAATCTTTCGGTGGTTCAAAATGGCACCAAAATTATATCATTGGACCAAAATTCTTGAATATTGGATTTTAGGTGCAGATAATGAAATAAGTAAGTATTTCATCTGAAATTTGCAAAATACGGATTTTTCAAAATGGCCGATTTTGGTGCTAAAAAATGAGGTAGGTCAAAAAGTCAAAAACAAAAAAAAAGAGAAATAAAAATACTATCTTCTAACCGAAACAATATGAAAAAACAAAAACTCTGACAATACTCAATTTTTCAAATCAATTTGACCCGAGTCAAAAAACGCGTATTAATTTTTCCAACAACTTTGGTTTTAAATATTTTTTCATACAACCCATAGTTTTGTCTCAGAATGGACATTTTGGGTTCGAAAAATGGCCATTTTGGGTTCAAAAAATGGCCATAGTTCGGACAAAAAAAATTCCTTAAATGCCTGGACTATAATACAAATAAAAAATAATATATTGCCTCTCGATCAACGATTTTACAATTAATGATCCAGTGTTTCAACGGTGTTTTGTTTGTCCGAAAACATTACGAAAGTTTGGTCATAAGTTTTACACGTTTTCGTCTGGAATTCACCATTCACTTCGTGAAACGTTTTTATAATTTGTCGATCCCTTTCAAATAATACGATTTCGACAACCCTTCAAAATAGGCAATTGCTGTAGTGATGACCTCATAGTTGGAGCCAAATCTCTTTCCGTCCAAGTTAGGAAATAGATAAAAATCACAGGGGTCCGAATCTGTAGAATATATCGATCCAACAGCTTTGCATAATATACACCGGTTATATTTTTGCCCTTTTCAAGGTAATCGATATAGAAGTTACCGTGTGCATCCCAAAAAACTCGCCATGACTTTGTTGGCCGTAAACCCGCTTTGGCCTTTTTCGACTTCGATTCGTCCGGACAAGCCCACTGTTTCGACTGTTCTTAGATCTCTGGTGTATTGTGATGGATCCTTGTTTCGTCCACGGTTACGAAACGGTGCAAAAAGTCCTTCTTATCGCGCTTGAACATCGCCAAACACTCCTTTGAAGTTGACACACGGTCGTGCTTGTTGTCAACAGCGAGCAAATGCTGCAGCCATCCGGCAGATAGCTTTGTCATATTCAAAAATTTATGCAAAATGTTCCGTACCCGTTCGGTTAAGATGCCCATAGCCTCTGCAGTCTCGTGCACTTTAACTCGCCGATCGTCCAATATCATACCATGGATTTTAAAGACGATTTCTGGCGTTGTAACCCCAATTGGACGACCAAAACGTTCGGCTTCCTTTGTAGTCGTACTAACACAGTAAGCCACTTGTGAATCGTTCCAATCGAAGGTGAAGAGTCCCCATAATTTTTAACAACCGAGCTTTGGTTTCCGTAATGTTTTTGCCAGGTAAGAAATAATGTTTAATCAAGACGCGAAATTCAGTTTTTTCCATGTTTGCAAAAACTTCCCAGGTTGCTTGCATTCGATGGGTGTCAAACAGAACTGAACGACAATCAGTCGGAACATTTTAATGCGTTCTAGTTTTGTGGCGCCATCGGTTTTAGGGACTTTTTACCTTGCCCTCGTGTGAAGAATTTAAAATTTATTTTTCTTTCAAATTACAATTAAAAATAAACATTCGAATACTTCACTTTGTGAAGTAATTGAATACTATTTACATATTAAATGGCCACTAAAATATATGTAACGCAACAAATATCTATTCAAAACAGTTTTTCTATGATTGGTAATTGTATACTTGCGATTATTTGAATTCCTGAAGGTCATTTAAATATTAATTTCGGCAAAAAAACCTAGCACTCCCGAATTTCAATTGAAAATGTTTGACCAGAACTCATTTTCTCGATACCAAAAAACTATCAAATTACCCATTGCCACATTTCCTGAGTACTCATTTGTCGACCCATAAGCGCATTTTGCCAGACTCGAAACAACATCATGTACACCTTGTCCCTTGACACGAAACTGGTGAAGAACATTTTCTCCGACTTTGTACTTATCAGGACCGCGTTCGGAATGACCAGTGCCGTTTTTTCTTTCGTTATCGAACTGACATCGGCCCATTTCAACGTCACGTTCGTTTCCCAGCCGAAAATGTTGGCGTAAAAGCAAAGGTAGTGTTGCGTTACGTACAACCTGCCGTGCACGAGGATCTCTTTCTGAAGGGCGCACGAATAATCTAGAATAAAAAATAAGTTTAATTTACTTACTGTGTAGCAAACACAGGAACAGGTGCGAGTGCTTAAGATAGATAGTTCACATGTTTTCGATAGCGAGCGTGTTATCAATCAGTTATCTCGCTGGTATCGTTAATTTCAAAACAGGTTGAATGGCGGAACATACGTTGATCATTTTATGTAGTTATAAAGGTATAAAATATTTATTTCTGTATGTCGAGATTCCTAGTTGCACTTACTCATATTCAATATGTAAAATATAGTAATTTATATAATAAAATTGTTACGTAGTGATATCAGTATCATGTGATTTGGAAATCGTTCCGTCGGTAGTAGTCTAGGAGTCAGAGCGATATTGATGGTCTGAACATTAACCCGATGGCACTATGGTTTATCGTTAGAGGACGGTTCAATAATCAATTCATCTCATAGACCGAATTTTCCCCGACTGCTAGATCTTGAGATACAGCATCCGCATTTTTTATTTTTTTTTTACTGGAGGTTAACCCTTTCCAAGTTCCAAGTTACTTGAAATACACTTTCATCATGTCCCATCATTTTTTATCGTGTCCGTTTATCAGGCCACCAGTTAAAATTAACCCGAAAATGAACTGCAAGTTAACCCCCCCAAACCTGGTGAAAAATGTTCATTGGTGTTGGCAATTGTTAACATACCCTACATCAAAAGTTATCGCTCCATTTCCGAGTAATTGGCCATTATTTGGACCAAAAATGTTTCTTTTTTTGTGGATAAACTTGCGGGTTACAAGGTAACATGATGGCACCATGTTAAATAACTTTATTGGAGGTCAAATAAAGATATAAAATTATTGCCATCACTCCTTGCCTATTTCGACCCCCCCAAAACCCATAAAACCACCCTCCAAAACAAAACAAAAAACGAAAACGGGCATTTCGATTTTAAACCCTGCCAGAATCTCAATAATTGACTAATTTATCATAAAATTGGTCATATTATCTATATTATTCATATTTTTTGGGGGGTGGTTTTATTGGGTTTTGGGTGGTTGAAATAGACAAGGAGTGATGGCAATAATTTTAAATCTTTATTTGACCTCCAATAAAGTTATTTAACATGGTGCCATCATGTTACCTTGTAACTCGCAAGTTTTATTCACAAAATGAAAAAAAGAAACAGTTTTGGTCCAAATAATGACCAATTACTCGGAAATGGACCGATAAATTTGATGGCATAGGGTATGTTAACAATTGCCAACACCAATGAACATTTTCCACCAGGTTTGGGAGGGTTAACTTGCAGTCCATTTTCGGTCCAATTTTAACTGGTCGGTCTGATAAACGGACACAATAAAAAATGATGGCACATGGTGAAGGATATAAGAATGGCATGCTTTTCAAGTAACTGCAACTTGGAAAGGGTTAACCTCCAGTCAAAAAAAAATAAATGCGGATGCTGTATCTCGAGATCTAGCAGCCGGGGAAAATTCGGTCTTTGAGGTGAATTGGTCATTGAACAGTCCTTTAACGATAAACCATAGTGCCATCGGGTTAATGTTCAGACCATCAATATCGCTTTGGCTCCTAGACTATAAGGAAGTTCGGTAGAGATTGTTTTTTATGATAAACTTTTTTGAAAAAAACAATATAAGAATATGTGTAATTTTTTGGAGGGCTTCACCACACCGTTTTTAAAATATATCGAGCCAAAAAAACAACACGGGGACGTTGTTAAATCTTCAAATTAAAAAAAAAACGGCTAAATAGAAAAGCTTTTTTTTTTAATGGAATAACATTATTACAATAATATTCTGTGCAAGTTTGAGCGAGTCCCACTAATTATTTCTATGAAAAAATAGCTGAAAATATGGTTTAGGTAGACAATTATTAATTGTAATAAACTAAAACACGAAAAGAGTCGACGACAACTATATGATTATTATTTTTACATGTGTTTATGTATAAAGCTCCAGCCGGCAATTTTTATAGCGTTGCCAAGACCTCCGCTCTCCACTCTTATATTTCCCCCCGCCAACACTACCGGACCTCCGTAAGAGAAGCATACGAATGTACCTATCACTTGCCAGAAGAGGTTTCGATAGATTTTGATTTAATTTTGCAGAACGATTATTCGAAGCCTCGTAAAACTACACGAAATTATAAGCGTACGACTTGTTCAGCATTAGTTCTTATGGGCTTGTATGACGTAGGCAAGTTATGCGAAAATGAATTTACCTCAATATCAACAAAAAGTCATCACAACTTTAAAACTATGAAACATACGTGAAGGAAGCATTGGTAAAGATGCGGAATTTCATTAAAGGAACAAAATTGGTATACCATTTCTCCAAATTTGGCGGACTTTTAATTAATTCTTTTTTCCCAATAATACGAGGGCAAGGAGTCAAGTCACTGAAAAATGAAACAAGAAACGATTTATTGGGTCAAAACTTATTTCATTCCTCAACATAATCTCCTTGTAGCCCGATACACTTCGTCGTCGCTTTCGCTTCAAATCGGCGTCGAATTTATCCAACAGCTCTGCATACGCCGATGATCTTTTTGCCCTTTTCAAGGTAATCGATATGAACGATACCGTGTGCATCACAAAAAACTGTCGCCATGACTTTGTTGGCCGATAAACCCGCTTTAGCCTTTCTAGGTTTCGATTCGCCAGGACAAGTCTACTGTTTCGACTTTTCTTTGGTCTCTGGTGTGTTGTGATGGATCCATGTTTCGTCCACGGTTACGAAACGGCATAAAAAGTCCTTCTTATCGCTTGAACATCGCCAAACACTCCTTTGAAGTTGTCACACGGTCGCGTTTGTTGTCAACAAACAACAAATGCGGCACCCATCAGGCAGATAGCTTTCTCATATTCAAATATTTATGCAAAATGTTTCGTACTCGTTCGGTTGAGATGCCCACAGCCACAGCAATCTCGTTCACTTAAACTCGCGGATTGTCCAATATCATACCATGGATTTTATCGACAATATCCGACGTTATAACCTCAATTGGACGACCAGAACGTTCGACGTCCTTTGTAGTTATACTACCACTACGAAAATCAGTAAACCACTTGTGAATTTTTCCACGCAAGAAATATTGTTTAATCAAGACGCGAAATTCACTTTTTTCCATGTTTACAAAAAGGTTGCTTGCTTTCGATGGGAGTCAAAACAGAAGACAATGACATATCAGTCTGGAAATTTTAATGCGTTCTAGTTAAAGATACATCACAAATGTCAAATGGGATTTTCGATTGTGGGGCCATCTGTTATTTTTTTCAGGAACTTTCCACCTTGCCCTCGTATATACACTAAAGAAAAATAACCTTTTTTCTTCCAGATGTACGAAAATAATTTCGAAATATTAAAAAATGACAAAACTTGTTCATTTTCATAGCGGAATCCTGCTTATTTCGGAAACGGATACTTAGGTATAGGGAAGGATAGAGAACATTTCAAACAACCATCTAATATAAAATATAGCTATCCGTTTAAAATAACCGGAAGTGAAAATATTTTCATTGAGCAGCAAATAATCGGTTATCGCAGTGGTATCATCATTAGAGCTCAAAATACTTGTAATGTGCGTTTTAGACGGAACACATTCTATATATAGGATGATTCTTTATCACGAAAGATGGTCCCATTTAACGCCCGTATATTATAAACCGTATATTACAAAATGATGGGCATTGAAACTCTTTTCTGTTTCATTACATTATTTTTCAAATGAATTTAAACATAAAAAGGGATTATTTAGGTGCATGGTGATTCAAATCGCATATTAAAGATCACCTTGTATATTATAACGAAGTAAAAAAGATTTGTACTGTTCTTTTTTCCTCCATAGTTATACCGAACAGGTTTTGAAATATTCAGCTATCAAAGTACACATTACGGATTTATGTACTGTTTTCTGTAGTGTCATGAAAACGAAAAACCTGAATACTAAACATTGCGAATTCGAGATACTATAGTGTGATAGAATTAGCTTTTTGGAGTTTTTACTTCTGAGTTCGGAGAAAAAAATTGCCTTAAGTAGATAATTATGGTACAAATTGAAGGAACTAAAATCGAACACTTTTTGATCATCGCAAATGGTCCAAAAAAATGGTAAAAATGGCCAAAACCGATTTTTCGCGTCGGACATCGTCAGATTTTGTGAAAAAAAGAAGCTTTTGATAAGCTTATGCGCCGTAAAAAGACGGAAAAAATGAGCTGCGGATGAACCCGATTAGTCCAGCGGTGACCCCGCAAATTGCAAAAAAACCATCGATTTTGCTCGAAATTTCAAAAATTACTAACTCTTTCTCTCTTTTAAAGACTAAGAGCTGATTTTAATAGGTTGTAGCTTTTGTGCCCACCAAGTACCACACAAAATTTCAGCAAGATCGGATGTGTATACTTTTTGCAAACCGCAGCTTAATGCAAAAAAAAGCACTTTTGTAAAATGGCCCTAAAAAAGTTGTGGTGCGGTAACACGCTATTTTTTTACGAGATCATCTTCTTCAATAGTTAATGAACAACTTACCAAATTTCCAACCTCTTATTTTTCGTGAAAGTTGCTAAAACGATTATTTTAAATAATGGTATTTCGTGCGCTTGGCTGTGCGGCGCGCATGTAAGGGAGAGCCGCTGCGCTAGGCTCGTAAAAACAACAATATCTCGGGAACCCTTGCCCGATGTTTTTTTTTAATCCGTACTACCATTCAATAATATTAAGATTGCGCGTATTTTCAAATTTCTAGTTATGTCGGAAGTAATCTAAAAACAGCTCTTAATCTTTAAAAGAACAAGAGTTAGTAATTTTTGAAATTTCGAGCAAAATCGATGGTTTTTTGCAATTTGCGGGGTCACCGCTGGACCAATCGGGTTCATCCGCAGCTCATTTATTCCGTCTTTTTACGGCGCATAAGCTTATCAAAAGCTTCTTTTTTCACACAATCTGACGATGTCCGACGCGAAAAATCGGTTTTGATCATTTTTACCATTTTTTTGGACCATTTGCGATGATCAAAAAGTGTTCGATTTTAGTTCCTTCAATTTGTATCATAATTATCTACTTAAGGCATTTTTTTCTCCGAACTCAGAATTATGCTAAAATTACCGACATATTTTTACTAATTCTATCATACTACTACTGTCAAACTCAGATTTGATTAGTATTCAGGTTGTGCGTTCTCCAACATAGTCTACAGCAAATAATACAAATCCATGATCCCATTCTGCAAAACAAGTATATAAGTTTAATCTACGAAATGAGAATCATCAGATTTATGAACAGTATGTTAAATATTTTGCAGTTTTTCCTGCTCAAACTGTAGACAAATAAATACAAGGGCAAGCGACAAGAAGACATTGTTTCAGAAAATAAAAAATATAACAAGAAAATGTAAGATTTTTATTCAGTTCATTTACATATATGACAAATAATTTACAGTAATTAACAGTTTTTATTAAATTAAGTAATGAGTTATTTTATGATTGTCAATAATGCAACATTGAATGTACACGTAGAATATATTATCAACATGTATAGACAAAACAATGCAATATATTGCATTTGATATAAAATAATCAACAATAAATATATGTTATGAATCAATCAATGCCAGGTTATTGATATAAACAATTCACAATATTGTTGTTCGAGTAGAAAAATTCATCAAGCTTTGGTTCTTTCTTTGTAGATTCACAGATTTACATGTTTGTCAATTTTCTGAAAATGTTGCTATAACCACGAATAGTGAAAAACGTTTCACAAATTTTTTTCATTCAATTCGTCAAATTAAATTAAATAACGTTTTGCACTATACTTTCCATCAATTGTTTAGTTCCTTTTTTCATACTACCTTTTGTAAAGTTGACGATTTTGTGCAAACTGAAAGGCTTCATTCAACATGCTTTTGAAAACCAAAATTATAATAAATTTTTTGCAAACACAAAACGGAAGCTACTTCACTTCAATATCCATCTTCAGGCATTTTTTGGAAACCTGAATGGAATGTCCAGACTACCATTTCATTTGTATCTGCTGGAAGTGACCACTTGTCCCCCCATCCACAGCTTTGCCGATGATGGTACACTTCATACCACTTTTTCATCTAGAGCCCCTATACAATCCAATGAAGCAAGAGGAGCGAGACAGGGAGACAGGTAGACTCAATTAATGGAGATCTGGCAAAAGTTTTGAAATGGGGATCCGATAATCTAGTAGAGTTTAATGCAACCACAACTCAAGGTTGCATCTTTTCCAGGTAGGCGGATCCCACAATACCTAATATGATGATGTCAGGTACAACTATTCCTATGAAGTCTTCCATAACAATGCTCGGGGTCATCACCAACAGCACCCTCTCATGGGAAAATCATGTGAGGTTCATTGCGAAAACCGCTTCACAAAACTTGGTTTTCTATTCCGTGCCAAGAGCTGCTTTACATCCCATCAGCTCCCCATAATCTACAAAGCACAGAGTCAGCCTATCCTGGAGTTCGGCTCCCAAACATATGCTGAAGCTCTTGGATTCTATCCAGAAGAAAGCTATTCGTTTGATTGATGACACATTTACGAGTTCATTCACCTCTCTAGAATATCGTAGAAAGATCCCCTTTCTATAGATATTTCCATTGTCGGCGTTCAGCAGAAATCTCTTCTGTTGTTCCACCACGAGAGATTCTAGATAGGCGTACTAGACCAGCTCAAACTAGTCACCACTATCAAGCTCGAGACCAGCCGAACTTCTTCCTACCAGACTTAATGTTTATATCGAACAGCCCAGTTCTGGAACTCTTTACCTATTGAGGTTTTTCCCTATGCCTACAACCTCCAAACCTTCAAGAAAAATACGATTGCCCTACATTCCACTGATGGCTCACACGATGTCCTTCGAACATTATAGGTTTCCCTCTCGTGTAGTCAAAGAATAATAAAAAAAAACGTGTGGCACTCTTGGACTGCCGCGGTAAAGCTATTGCATAGCATTTTTTATCAACTTAAGCAATTATAATTATTTATTTATTTTTTATTTATGCAGTATTTTTTTTCTTTGATATTAATTCAAGTTACAATTTTTGAGCGTGGTGACCGATAAGAAAACCAATTTTTTTCTTTTATTGAATAAATGAGAAGTTAATATTGTTTAAAATATTTTTATTATCTTACAATACATGTAGGTTATTCAGGAATTTTTATCATTGAAACTATAGGTTGTAACGGGTTGCGTTACGAGATAGTATAGAACTTGCTAATAAACAGATTAGATTTCTTTTCGGCTAGCAAACTTGTCATATAATTATTTAAAGACATCTGCCGGTCGATAAAACATCGACTATGGAAACTAGCATTCCTGATGTGGGATGTCGCTAAATATCGCGAAGTGGCAGGTATGATAACGGAAAGAAATCTAATCTGTTCATTATCAAGTTCTATACAATCTCGTAACCCAACCCATTACATTAAAAGGAATCAACAAACAAAAAAAATGTACTGTAACGGGTTGCGTTACGAGATTGTATAGAACTTGATAATGAACAGATTAGATTTCTTAACGCAACCCGTTACATTCCCCCTCTTCCACGAGAAAAAATGTTGAAGTGAAGCTTCAAAAAATTTTTAAGAGAATAACAAAAAACGGTCTTGACGTAGAGACTGGTTGACCAACTCCAGAATCACGATACTCAAAAGAAGTTTTGTGGTCCATACATAAATATTGGTTGACCAGTTCCAATATTACGATACCCAAAAGGTAATTTAAAAAATTAAAATGAAAATTAAAATGTTTCATACATTTTATAAAAATGAATTATTCACACTCGCTAGTGAATAATCGTAATCGCTGCACATCCCGGCGTTTTGGTCTGAATATTTAATTAATTTTCGATATTCGACACTATAAAAAACGTGCTAAATTGAATTGCTATCATTAGTAATACTTTTATTAAAGATTTTAGTAAGAAAATCGCAAAATTTTGAATGTTTACAAGAAATCAATCCACAGCTTATTATATCGAGAAATTACAATCACATTCAAATTGCTTCAAACTACTTACACCGAGCAAGAGAAATAATAGATATAAATACATAAGTACAAATTATTTTCATAGATGGTATTTAGCTATAATTTCAACTAAAAAAATACAAAATAAATACTTACCTTTTCCCATGTTTACATATTCGGCAAATGAAACTACCTAACCTAGATGGAAACCGAAATGCATGAGTGTCCTTAAAACTAATCGATGACCGAGACTCAAAAAACAACAATAATCAGTAACTTGTGTTTGAAAATCTATGCTAGAGGCTTTTCTGAGAATACAGGTTTCCCACTTGTAATTTATGAATTCATTATTCATATTTTACTGCTCCGACCCCTCGTTGCTACGAATAGCAAAGCAATGTAGTACTTTTTCATTACTCGTTTCTATGGTTTCATAATCGGATCAGCTTAACAAATAAATTTGTTACGTCATTGTTTTTTTGATGAATTCACGCTCTCTCAACATTCGCGTTTGATAAAATGAATTAACGTTTGATCGATGATTCACAAATTGTATCAATATTGCAAACGCAATAATTATAGTGTGCAACACAGGTTCAGTAATATAAGAGAATGGAAAGTTTACTTCTTCCAAAACAAGTCCTATTTTTACTCGGCATTTGGGAAATAATTAACGTTCTCTTAACCACAAAGATTACTTCCTTTTCATAGCATTTAGTCCGTGAAGTGAAGTTTTTACTTCACATTAAGCCATATCGATGATTATATGACCGACACCTAAGAATACAGAAAATTGTTAAAAACGTCTACTTGACATAAGCAGGACACAAACTCTTTACCCTCAAAAAATCCTATATTATTTCATTCTGTTCGGAAAATTCTGTCATTAATTTAGGACTGGAAAGGTGAACATTACATCACTACTATTTTTACAAGAAATCTCAAGAATTAGTACTTTTTGTCGTACCTTTTTAAGAATTTGTTTGGAATCAATTTTCCGATAGCTTCGGTGCTTTTAAATTAAATTTCTTCCCTGTTTACGCCGCCCGAACAAGGTGCAGTGTCAATTTTTCGGAAATGAAAATAAACAAACGGAAGAATGTCACGATTAGCGACTATTTAAAAGCGACTCAATGTAGCTGCCATTCTGACAATACAGATACCCGTTAAAATTTAAAACAACAAAAACGACAAATTGTAAAAAAAACTATTTTAGTGAAACAGTATAAAATAAAAGGTATTCCACGCATCGCAGTAAAATACTATTGAAGTACTCATTTATAAATTAATTAATTAATAAACATGTAAACTGGTACTTTAATTATATATAAATTCTCGGAAATAGGTCACACCTATTTCCCGAGAATTTATATATAATTCATACATGGATCAAGAATCATTATTTTACTTGTACTTTCATAAGTTATTTTCCGTCTTATAACTATTGGAAGATTTATTCCTACAACACAGTAGAATGGACTATGCCATCTTTAAGAGCATGAGATTACATATCAACATAAATTAATAATCATTCTTGACCCAGGTATGAATTACATAAATTCTCGAGAAATAGGTCACACCAACACATATGTTTATTATTTTCGTCTTTACGTACTTTACGTATCAGCAAAGCGTCCTTATCGCACCAACTTCAATTAAAAATGCCCACGTTGTCGAAGCGAACAGAAACACGAGTAATCAAAATTGTAACACTTTAATGTTTTAACTTAGTGATTTTCTTATAAAATTCGAAGTAATTTCAAGCAATATTTGAATACGACTGAAACCAAAAAACATAATGCTCATAAATCCACTTTCGAACCAGATGTTGAAGATTTATGAGATAATAGAAAAAGGTTATCAGACCTTATTAGAAATTCTGCTATTTGAGCTTTCTACCTAAAATATACTTTCAACGTTATAAAGACGCTTGTAGGAATTTGCAAGGGTTTAGTTAATTAAATTAGTATAAATATGACTTAATGACTGAATATCTGTCCTATGACTTACAGATTTGGAGTCACGTTTTATGTGAATCGGTCCTCTGGGTGGACACTTCAACAGCGCGATCTGTAAGGCTGTTTAAAACACTTTTTTTTATAACTTGGTGCAACTAAATTAAAGTGAAGATATCGTTGAACCAAACTTCTTTCGTAAACCACGAAGTTTTTTTTTCCATCTGAATCATGCGTTATGTTCATATCTAGGAAATTCATGTTTTTGTTCACTTCTGTTTCACAAGGAAATTGAAGTTTTCAGTGGAAATTGTTGAATTTATAAATCACGTACTGATTTTTATCACTGGGAACACATATTATAGTCTAGGAGATAGATACCTATTTTGGGCCTGAGATATAACATGTTGGCATATGTGTTATGTATTAGCAATTATTAATCTGAGTATTTTATCCTATGTGAGTTGGACCTCCCATCCCGCCCCATTTTGAGGTAGACGCCCCAGAAAATATTCTATTTTGGAACATGTTATAACAGTTTGGTGTTTGGTTCAATAAATGCCAACATTTTTTCTCCATGCTGTTGGCAGCACTGGCAGCTTTAGTTGTGACCAAAATTGAAACGTGGTATAACACTTTCTGACCAGGCGGAAAACTTTTGTTATCAATGCTCATTACTCGAAAACCATACGCCAACATTTTCTATGCGTCCATTTTCAAGAATTTTGCCCATGTTTTGGTCTTTTTGCCAAAAATTGGCCAAATCGTCTGAAATTAGAAAAAATAAATGTTGGCACCTCCATAAAGTTGTAGTTTTTATGTAAAAGAAAAGCTTGTGTGAGTGCCAACATTTTCCTTCATGTTTAACCCCTGGGAGGGGAGATAATATGATAAATATTTTGATCATTCAATTGTGTGACCAAGATTATTTTTTGCCCCATTCTGGCCTGAAAATACCCAATTCTTGGAGAATAACTGCGATTCTAATGATTTAGGGGGTTTGGGGGGTTAAACATGGAAGAAAATGTTGGCACTCACACAAGCTTTTCTTTTACATAAAAACAACAAGTTGATGGAGGAGTCATTTTTTTTTTTCAATTTTTCGATTTGGCCAATTTTCGGCAAAAAGACCAAATTCTTGAAAATGGAAGTAAAGAAAATGTTGGCTTATGGTTTTCCAAACAACAATTTTCCGTCTGGTCAGAAAGTGTTATACCACGTTCCAATTTTGGTCATAACTAAAGCTGGCCAGTGCTACCAACTGCATGGCGAAAAATGTTGGCATTTATTGAATATTGCTCGCAAGGGCTCTTCGACTAGCACCAAACACCAAAGTGTTATAACACGTTCCAAAATTCAATATTTTCTGGGGCGGCTAACTCAAAATGGGGCGGGGTGGGAGGTCCAACTCACATAGGATAAAATATTCAGATTAATAATTGCTAAAACATAACACATATGCCAACATGTTATATCTCAGGCCCAAAATATGTATCTATCTCCTAGACTATTAGGCATTCATCTACAACGGTTTGTTCAATACCAATTGAAGAAACTAGAGTTAAGTAACATTACTTTTAGGCTCAATTTTAACGAGCTCTTTTACCATTTAGTTTCGAATAAAATCATGAATATGGAAAACTTACCAACCACTAAACGTTCATCGTCCGGAACATCTTTGAAGATCTTTTTGAAATCCTCCGATCTAGATTTATAGGTGGGATAGAATGAATTCAACCAGGATTTCTTCTTACTCCTACCCTCCTTCTTGTCTTTATTTGTACTGCTGCCGCTTTCGGATTTACTCAATTCTATCGGACCCGGAGTTCCTTCAGTACCAGTTAAGCGACTATTCACTGATCCTTCTTGGCTCTGCAAAATAGAATCGAATGTGAAATCAATAAAATTTAGCTGTATTGTGGATTCGTGGTCAAACTGCGATTGAGGTTATTTTCCACCCACTCCGTTAAAATAATTTCGCTAATTTAAAGCTGAAAATGTTTGATAATTTGATTCAGAGCAACTTGCGCCAAGCATCCTCCACCTCTCCTCACCTGAGGCCACTTGGGCGGTCAACATTTCACTACAGCTGATTGAGCCAATTGGGTACAGAAGACGGCATTTAATAAATTTTTAATCCGTATAAGCAGCGCTTTTGAAAATAGAGCAACGTAGAAAAAAATTACCAAAGGAAAGTATGTGTCGAACAAATTGGTCTTAATTTATAAATAAGTATTTATTTTTGTACTTTTAAGCTAACCCTTGCTCATACATAAATTAGAGACGACTTTACATTCTAGTTCTATATAATGTATGTTTTGAACTAATTTAGACTCTTTCTTCGACAAAAAAAAGTTTATGATTTGTACGAACGTATGTATACCTTTGTACCTCCTCCACTTGAAGTCTCATCGATATTGATAAGGAACAAACAAAATGATTGCTAGTTCCAAACGAATAAAAATTCACGATAATATAATCAACCATATCTCGGATTTCGTAACTTCCAGCCAGATTAAATATCTGCCATGTATACATAAACAATAATCACCTAACAAATAAATCTATTATCGAGGAATAATCTCTAAATGTAATGCAAAAATGTACCAAAATTAATATACATAATATGCTGTAGTTATGGAAATGATGAGATCTTTATAGAAATTGGATTTATAATTTTAAACGTTAACGTTCAAATCTGAAATTTTTCTTAAAGTAATGACTATTCGAGATATGGCATACTGTTAACAATCGTTCCTAATTCCTCTGTAGAAATTAGAAGAATATGCTTAGACATTTGAAAAGTTAACTAAGAAAAAGTACTCCGTGTATTAACCATGAACATGACTTCTGTCAATTAGCTGCCAAATTTTGTGACAATTCGAACAATTGGCAGCTATTTGACAAATTCGTAAAAGCGACCCAAAAAACCCCTATATGTAAAATTATTCCTCCTTTCCAAAACGTTGAATTTTTTCCCAAATTTGACTCTTAGAAGCCCCAAATAAGGACCGGTAGTTAATAAAAAAAGAAGCCATTGGTGGTATGGGTTCTTGGGATTCTCACCAATGTATACTCTGCAATAGGCTTACTTTATTATCAACATTTGGTCATATTGGTACGGTTTAAAGAAAAAAACGGAAAAATTTGCCCTTTTAGTTCATAAAAACCCGTTTGCGACAGCAGTCATTCCTGGCAAGATTCTACCACTACAACTGAGGAACCGAAGAAATGAATCTTTTCAAATTATTTTCTTACAGCTTCCACTCGGTTTTCGTTCAACTACCACGTGAATTCAATACAGTAAGTAACTTGTTTTTATGCGATTCTACAAAAAATGGGACTCGGCTTGAATATTTGTTGAAATAATATATTTATTTTACTATAATAGTGCTAAGTACTGAGATTATTAAACGTAGATTTGGATACCGTTCATTGACTTGAAAATTGGGATAATCAGGTATTTTGAGAGATAAAATAAAATAATGCTTACATCACAATATGGATTATTACAATAATCGATAAGTAAACTCAAATAAATATTTTGTAACCAGAATGAATCTAATGAAAAATGTTACCCTTTGCCATTCTCTTGCTTTTCCTTATTTAATAAGTGAATTTAATACAGAAATACATAAGCCTATTTTGGTAATATTTTTTACAATAAGAATATTTAATTGAGACCTACATATAAATTCTTGGGATAAGGTCACATAAAAAAAACTTTAGGCAGAAACGCTTTGGAATATTTATGAAATATTTTATTTATTTAATAATTATTATTAAGTATTATACTTTTATTATTAAATAAAAGTTATTTAATATTATTTAAATAGTTTTATTAATAAGTATAACAAATTTATTGAAAAAAATGTATTATTGTTTTATCTAATTAAAATAAAGTTTTGTTAAGGTAAGGAATTCTTTTTCAGCATTTTTAGATGGAATTTCAAAAGAGCTTTTTTTATTAAAAATTTTAATGTTAAAACGTTATTTATGAATAATTTTAATGAAAATTATAGATTTTATTCAACTTCATAAATTTTTTGTTAAAATGTGAATTCTTTTATATGAAACGAATATTTTTGAAATATTTTATTTATTAAATAATCATAATTAAGTTTCATATTTTTATTATTAAATAAAAAATTTATTAACAAAAATTCATTTTTGTTTTTATCTAATTAAAATAAAGTTTTTTTGAGGTAAGAAATTGTTTTTCAGTATTTTTAGATGGAATTTCAAAAGTGCTTTTATATAAAAAATTCTAATTTTAAAACGTTATTTATGAATAATTTTAAAGAAAATTATAAAATTTACTCAACTTCATGAATTTTTTGTTAAAAATGTGAATTCTTTTTTATATACTAGTATAATTTAAATTTCTAAATAATCAAAATATGTTTATTCATTTATTATTAAATATTATTTTATATAAGTTAAGATTTTCACCTATATCGTTTTTTAGATGAATTTTAAAGTGTATTTTTGTAATTTTTTTTAATTTTATTAATAAATTCATTAAACATTTACGGCTTTAGAATATGAAAAATTTACTGATATTTATGATTCGGAATTAAACTTTGAGATTTAGGGAATTATTATCAATTTTTATTTTACTAATTAAATAAATAAATCAATTATTTATTATCGAAATATGAAAACTTATTTTAAAAATATTTGATTTAAAAGTAAAAGAAATATGTATATTTTTATTATGTAAAAAAAAATAATTTAATTATATTTCACTGGTACTTATATTTTCGCCTTATTATCTCGTTTTATGTGAATCATGTAGAGAATAGATCTTTTATAATAAATGGTTTCTTTACGTAAAATATCAACATTTTTATAATCGAACTGATGGCTATAATCAAAACAATGTTTAGCATGGGCAGTGGAATTTTCTGTTTTTCTTTTTAGGTTCTATACTTATAGTCTAGAAGCTAGACCGATATTGATGGTCTGAACATTAACCCGATGACACTATGGTTTATCGTGAGAGAACGTTTCAATGACCAATTCATCTCACAGACCGAATTTTCCCTGGCTGCTAGATCTCGAGATACGGCATCCGCATTTATTTATTTTTTGACTGGAGGTTAACTAACCCTTTCCATGTTGCGGTTACTTGAAAAGCATGCCATTCTTATACACTTCCACCATGTGCCATCATTTTTTATCGTGTCCGTTTATCAGGCCGACCAGTTAAAATTTAACCAAAAATGGACTGCAAGTTAACCCCCCCAAACCTGGTGTAAAATGTTCATTGGTGTTGGCAATTGTTAACATTCCCTATGCCATCAAAAGTTTTCGGCCCATTTCCGAGTAATTGGCCATTATTTAGACCAAAAATGTTTCTTTTTTTCATTTTGTGGATAAAACTTGCGGTTACAGGGTAACATGATGGCACCATGTTAAATAACTTTATTGGAGGTCAAATAAAGATTTAAAATTATTGCCATCACTCCTTGCCTATTTCAGCCCCCAAAACTCCCTTAAATCATCCAGCACAATAAAAAAATAAAATAAAAAAGAGCCGTTTCGATTTTAAACCTAACCTAGAGTCTCAAAAATTGATTAATTTATCATAAAATTGGTCATATTATCATATGATTAATTTTTTTTGGGGGGTGGTTTTAGGGGGTTTTGGGGGGTTGAAATAGGTGAGGAGTGATGGCAATCATTTTAAATCTTTATTTGACCTCCAATAAACTTATTTAATATGGTGCCATCATGTTGCCTTGTAACCCGCAAGTTTTATTCACAAAATGAAAAAAAGAAACATTTTCGGTCCAAATAATGGCCAATTACTCGAAAATGGACCGATAACTTTTGATGGCCTAGGGTATGTTAACAATTGCCAACACCAATGAACATTCTCCACCAGGTTTGGAAGGGTTAACTTGCAGTCCATTTTCGTTCCAATTTTAACTGGTCGGCCTGATAAACGGACACGATAAAAAATGATGGCACATGGTGGAAGTGTATAAAAATGGCATGCTTTTCAAGTAACCGCAACTTTGGAAAGGGTTAACCTCCAGTCAAAAAAAAAAATGCGGATGCCATATCTCGAGATCTAGCAGCCGGGGAAAATTCGGTCTTAGAGATGAATTGATCATTGAGCCGTCCTCTAACGATAAACCATAGTGCCATCGGGTTAATGTTCAGACCATCAATATCGGTCTAGCTCCTAGACTATTATGGCCTACATTCTTATTTGTAAATACTAAACAAGATTCCTATATATAAGTCCCACCACAGTCTAAACAATTTAATTTATATGTTGTTAATCTTTAGGTATTAACGGTTTTAGATTTGAAAAATATTTATCTATTGTTAAGTTTATGCGCAACATTTATGTCATACTTTTTTAAACATTTCTTAACATTTCTCTGAGGTCTTTGGAATGTAAGCTAATTTAAAAAAAATATCTTTATTATTACTAATGTTATTTACAAATTCTTCAATAATGGGGTAACAAAATTTGTTTAGATAGCCATTCATTTCCAGTATACATACAAGTCATTATCAAATTTATATAAAATAGGCCTATAAAATGTTCAAAGTAATTAACAAAGAAGAAAAGTTCATATGGTTCTCCTTCAATAATACTATTTGACTGCCAAAAGAATAAGGCATTTCTTTGTGGCCTTGTTTGAACCTACTTGGTTTTTATGACTAGTTCTAAAATCAGGCAATTATAACATTACTAAATCTCGGAACGAACTTTCTGGACAATTAATCTATTCAAATTATGTACATTTTGAGAACATACCTGATAAATAAATTCGTGAAACGCGCCTATTTGATTAACTACAATCATATCCATTAATATTTTGCCACGGAGTGAAGTTGATATAAGACTTGCACATAATAAAACTACGACTTATTTGATACTGGGATACGATTCTTGTTACCTTCGTTTTATTATCTGCATATCTCATTATTCATCATTGTTATCGAAATGCTTACAGAAGACAGAAATATATTCTAAAACACCCAGATATGGCAAGAATTACTTAGACTAAATTGTACAAACTGAACCGGTAGTGCAAATAAGTTTTTAATTTTTGTAATAAAAATATGTCCATTAAAAAACAACTTCCTAATTAGATATTTCGTAATTACAGTACAAGGTTACAATGAAATTGCACATGTTCTGAAAATATAGCTCATGCATAACTATTCAATGCTTTCCTACTGATGGTGGAATTTATAGAAGAGCCCATAAAATTTCACTTTTACGTATATACTGTGATAGCTGAGATGATCATTTTTTTTTAAAAGTGCATTTTTTAGTTTTATATTCGTAAGTGGGACGAAATCTCCACGAAATGCCATACATGTAAGTGATATATTTTTGAAAATCTGTCTCTGGGAGCTCAACAAAACATAAATAGTGCCGTAATTGTTGCTAATTTTCACTCCGTAATCAAACATATCGTTATATGAACAATTTGTTTTACAAGGTACCTAGATATCTTGAATAGTAGACTTTTGCGGATAGCTAATTTTGAAAATTTCACACCTGTCATTCTAAGCCAATCACACACTTTCATTTCGACAGTTACCAATGACAACCTTCAAATTTTTCGGAAATTTTTCTCCTCCTGCCAAGCTAGGCGAACAAAATTAATAAGTGGAAATTTTTTCTTGACAGCTATCGTGTGATCCGAAAATCAGTATGCAGGGTCAAATTTTGGTATTTAATGTTTTTATTCAATTTATAATACTAAATAAATACAAATATTTATTTACCAAATATTTATTTCATTAAGGCTAAATATTTTTGGAATTCTGATTGGGACTCTTCTCTTCGTAATGGAGAATAACAAGGATAATGGTTATCTTCCCTTTCCACTTCTATCAGATGTCTATATTTAATATAATAGATGTAATATTTGGAAGCAATTTTGTTCTGCTGAATTCAGGTTTTTCTTAAAAAGGATGGGATATCTTCCTCCAAAATCTTCTGGATAGCTGAGAAAAGGTTTTCTTGATGGGGTTTTAATTCAGTTGTTTTCATTAAACATTGCAAATACTTTAAATTTTTATGAGACATATCAATGTCTTATTGTGAACTAAAGAAGCACGTTTAAGAGATAGCTGTCGATGTGACGTATAGCAGAGACGATTTTGACATCACAAGCCTAAGCCTACTTTACTGTGGTTATGTTTTATTACGAATCATTAAAAAACTGCTATAGACGCCGGATATCCTTATCGTTTTTTTAGAAAAACGTACTTTCCTTATATTTTAGTAGCATTAAGTTAGTTGTAGTCCAAAGATAAATGTTTGAGTTGAAAAATTGGATGCCTTCTATGTTACTAAAGAGGAACATTTTTTTTTCACAAATAATACTATCCAAAACTGGAATACTATAGTTTCATTCAAACCATCTATTGGCATCTTTTTTCATAACAAAAACTTTTTCCTCCGAGTTTAGTAATGTTAAATTAAATGTAACAAAAGGATAAATATTCTGTTCGAAAAACTGAATGCCCTCTATGTTAATAAAGTGAGAGGTACATTTGTTTTTTCTACTATTATTTTTAATTTTTTTTTCAAATAAATTTTAGGTGTGAAATTTTCTTACCGAATCCTCCGCGTCCTTGAATTAATATCCGGAAATTTTTCCTCAGTCACGCATTTTTCTAGAAAATGCGTTTCTTCGGAAAAATTTCCGGAAATAATTCAGGCACTAGGGAGATTATAAGTGAAAATTACCATATTATGTAGTTTTCAAAAGAAAATAGCAATATTTTAATATAGTTAACTTCTTTAGCGCTTTGTTTTTTAGTTGTGATTAATTGTTTGGCTTTTTACTTTCATTTTATCAAATGAAATTGTGTAATAACTCTTGACGACAATAAGATTATTATAGTGAAGTTTGTGATTAATTAGTTTTATTGGATACTTCTAATAAATCTAAGATATAACAACGGTGAAATCGTGTTCCGCATTTGGATCTACAAATCGTTATCAAAAAGGGAGACCTAGTGTTCACTGGTATTTACAAGTTTAGTAGATACTGGATATTGGTTGTAGATACTTAATTGACAATAATGTAATTAAGACTCAGGAGAAGAAACGTAGCATTACAGTTTTAATCGACTATTCGACAATAGAAACTAATTACTTTTCATTTCAGATGAAAATATGAAACACAAATGGGTAATAGCAATGAAGAGAAAAAACTTCGTGCCCAACAAGAATTCTCATCTTTGTAGTGAACACTTTACAGAAAATGTTTTCGTTTATTCAATTGGAAGGCAATCAGTAAAAGATCATGATCCTAGTATTTTTAATTTTCCAGCGAAAGTTTTGAAGCACAAGGTGAAACCCAGAGAACCTAGAAATCGGTAAACAATATGAATTTGTCATAATTTTTAGCTGGGAATATGTTATTATTATGTTTTACTAGTGATGATACGAACATTATTTGTTGTGAGGGTACCTCATTTAGGATCAATGAACAACAACCTGTAAATGAACCAGAAAATTGGTATGTTATATACTAAGTAGATTTATAACATTTTCATACAATCTTTTTAGTCTTATATCTTCATGTTCTAACATGAACATAATATCTCAAATTGTGAAGCATACTGTTGATAAGCAAAGAAAAGTAATCAAATATTTGACTACAAGGAATCGTCGTACAATGAATGCAAAGATTAATAATTTCAAAAATTTATTAAAATTTCATTTTTAACAGTTACAGTACCTAATATTTAATACTGTCCTCTGTTGGTAAAATTCAAGTTTAAAACTAAGGTGACTGTTAATCTAATTTGTAACTATCAACATTAATGCTGTGAACTACACCCTGTTCATATCACTATTATTTTCTTTGGAAACCGTTATATTTTGTTGATGTTCATTATTATAACACAAAAGGTAAGCTAGCGATTTGGCATCTAGCATGACTAGCCACAATGCCAGAAGTTCACCACTGAATAACAACTATTCATTTATTTAATTTCCAGTTCTTATTTATATTTAGCATCTTTAGGCACAATCGGATTCAATCTTTGGCTTAGGAAAAACCCAAGTTTGGGTTATATGGTAGCAGAATTAGATTAATAACTTTAATAAAAGACATCCTTTTTTCAAAACCACTCCAAGAAATAGCTATATTATTTCTGTCTAATTATTTGAGCATTTTGATATTTATAGATATATTTCTTCTGTAGCTTATTTAATTTTGAATGTGTATATGTTACTTGTTTTCCATATTATAATTAAATCTTCACGACATTATGAACGATGTTGTTTTATTTATTAGGTCATGTATGGTAATGATTATGTAGTTGAATGTATGTATTATTTAATAATTGCAGCTGTTAATAACTAATTATGTCATTTAATGTGGGGTACAGTAATTTCAGTTAATTACATACTAAAGTTTTCCATTGATGAAAAACAAAACAAGTTGCATATGGATGCTTCATGGAAATATGCCTAAATATATATATTTAATATAATTTTGTAAATAATACTATTATGTATTATTGTTGAAACATAAAAACCGATTTAAGAGGATTATAACTCAATAATTCAAGATATTCCATTTAAATCAATGTAAATTAGCACGTTCTTGCCCCTTGTCACGTGTTCAGAATTATCACCATCTGTCTAATACCAGGCTGAAATAGGTCTTCCGTCTCTCTTACTTGTTAGAGTCATCGACTGAACAGAGGTTCGTATACCATGCGCTATCCATGTATGTATATATAATATCTATGATACTCAACCATCGAACTACACAATAAGCATGCTCGATGCTAACAAAAAAAACTCATGAAATGAGCCAGCATATTGCGAATTATATCACCTTTACTGAGACATTTAAGAGTATACGCTGACTCATAGGGATACTTAACTTCATTTTCTAGCCAACAAATAATCAAAAATTCCTTGGAAATTTGAAAAAACTTGTTCAACTTATGCTCTGATTGATTTGCAGGGAATTACCGATCTATGTACACAGAAAAGTTTATGGTAAGGGCCTGCGTCATTTCGAATTGAAGCTCTTCCCTATTAGAGAGAGTCATTAGGGTAGGTTCGTTTTAGTTATATATGGATAGTTTCCTGCTGTTAGCTGATTTTATTGATTTGCACATCCAGTTAAAAGGTTGAATACAAGGCTTACACGCTTCAAGGCCATTGAAATAGTAGCGAAAGATCAAAGGAGCCGATCGAAGTTTAGCTTATTATAGTTTACTTATTCTTTGATATCGACTCGTAAAAACACAAACATTGTATTTTAGGTCACTCTTACTTGCTACTTTCCTACTTATGGACATTATGTGAGGTTGTGGATACAACTGACTAAATTCATAATTCTGATACGAAACGAATGTTTAAATAGCAATACAGATGTGCTAGAAAGCTCCAACTAAATTGAGTCCATGCCAGAACACCTTTCTGGGATTTAAAATATAACCTTCTGGAATTTTTTTAATTATAAAAAAGCAAACAATATTTTATTTAGAGGTGAGTCGTCAATTCAGTTACACGGTCGCCTCAAACCATCTGTTGTGCGTCATTGTTCTCGGGAAAATTCTCATAGGCGTACCCACTTCCACAGAAATTAAATATATTTTGAGAATGTTTTTAGGGAATAAGGCTATTGGTCCCAATTTCATTTACGAAACCTTAAACGGACAGAGGTATCACGAGTTGCTGCAAACGCGTGTTATTCCCGCTTTAGTAGCTATACCTAACATTAATTTGACGTTCACATATTGTATTGCATGAGAAGAAATTTCACACTAATGTCCCAAATCGGATAATGAACGGGGTAGAGGGATATTCTCTGGCCCGCAAGGTCCCTTGATTTGACCCCATTTGATTTTTTCTTATGATGATTTGCGAAATCATAAATTTGCAAATTTCAGGAATCTAGGGCCAATAATTTTATCTGACCTGCGTATAAATATTGAAAATTCTTTGGGTGCGAATAGCGGCGCAACATTTAACAATGTGCGTAGGTTTTTTATGATTGGTTGGGGTTTTGTTTTGCCAACGAAGGTCATTTTGAGGAGTTGATCCAATTTGGAACATTCGTTTAATTTTTTCAAATAACAATGATAAAGGTCTTTAACCTAGATCGATCAGTAACATTACAAGCTAATAGTTCTAGACAGCTTACAGTCTCTTGCAATGTTACTGAACGATCTCTGTTGAAGGTATACATATCCACCTTACAGTATAGTAGAAAGACCAAAATATCTAACGCCATCTACATAAAGATGTCCCACTAAGAAATCAAACAATGTACGACATCTGAATTCTCGAACTTTATAGAAAAGATACGGGGGTAGGTTAGACTTCTAGAGTGGCCCAGATGGCCAAACCGAATCAAGCTCCATGAGAGAGTGAAACGCTATATAGATCGGTTAACTTGTAATATTACTGACCGATCTAGATTAGAGAGACCTTATCATTGTTGACTGGCAAAAGCAAACAAGAAATAAATGAATATATTCATTTATTTGTTAATTGTTACTCCGAAGTTATTTTTAGTTTGGTTTAATATTATTATAACGAAGTATAAGTGATTGTTTCGTTATATTTACTCAGAAAACATAAAAGTAATATAATAATAGTTTGCCGGCCCGGGACATTCCGAGATATAAATTTACAGATATCTAAATAATACAATACGTCATTAAAACTGAATATTGCATTATCTCATCAATCTCATTTAATAGTCTTATTTATAGATTATTAAAAGTTCTTTTGGACTAGCGAAATTATGAAAACGAAGTTGAGAAACTTCAACAAATAGCGTTGGATAATGGTTATGACAATTTGATCAATAACTTAATTTCTAAACAAAAAAGGAAAATGGAACGCAACCGGTTAACCAAATTAGAGCCATTACCTTCGAAGAGTTCAAGAAAATCCAAAATTTTCCACTTATCATGCCTTCAGTATGAATGAATTCAATAATTTGGTTTCTAAATTTGCAATACCACCCATTTATAAATATAAGAGCAAGCTACAAAAAACCGTTTAGGTAACACCTTTAATAAATAAACTATAAGAGTTCACTATGAATACAATATAACACTATTAATAAGAAATAATCACCCTTATCCATTAAAAATACTGTCAAAGTACTGAGGACCTTTCATTTACTAAGTAAGCATCATTAGGGTGAACCAACTGAGAGTAATCCTTTATATACTCTATTAATAAACAGTCACATTTTGATATTCAATTTAGATTACTCTGATGATGGCTACTTCGTAGCTGAAAGGCACCTTAGCACTTTAACGCTATTTTTAGTGTATAAGGGTCATTGCTTCTTATTTAAGGTGTTTAAGTGTATCCATAGTGTGAACTCTTTTTTAGTTCCTTGGTATGCTACTGTTAAATCCAACCATATCCATCATTACTATAACCATCAACCAAGCCAGAATAGTTTTGCGCAAGTACTATTATATATGTAGTGAGGTGGTAAGCTGCTAGACTTTCTACATGGTAGTTCAAGTTTCAGCCATGATAAAATGTATCATATATACACTCCAAAACTGTATAGCAAATGATATAGATTAAATAATATTTCAACTTGATATTTGATGAAGTTTGGAAATATATTCGACATTGTCTGTATTAACCACTTTTGAATGTATCAATTCCATAAAACTTATCTCAAGATAGGTCACACAGTGGTTAATGTATGATATTTTGCAGGTAATTAAGTTTCCGAGAACATGGAGGATGTTGCCGAAAATACATCATCAAGGATGGTTCACATACTACGATGAACAAAGTATATTATGGAACTTAGTTGTGGATGAAAATTCATTTTTCATGTTGCAATTTCATTTTCACCCAAAATAGAGAAAATAAATGATTAAAAAATCTACAACTGGCCTTTGAATTATTGATTATTGATGACAATGTTTTCTAAGTTGAATACAAAATATCAAAATCCAACAACATGCATTTGCTTTCTCTCACAAAGCAATCAAGATTTATCATTCTTCATCATAATGATAAATTACCATAGAGTAACTGCTTCTATTGTTGATTTTTTGATCAAGATAGACAGATTAATAGTATAATTAATGAGTGAGCACTGTACTTTTGACTTGAGACACAGTTTAAAATTAAAATTTGACTATCAACAAGATTCATGGTGTTAAAATGCCAACATCATGATATTCTGCTTAGGAGTTGTATATCAATAATAAATGACTATTGACCATTCTTCATATTTTCGTTCATATATTTTATAACTATACTCTCTGCTTTTAGATTCGAGTAAACTCCAAAAGAATAGAGCCTTATCAAATTAACCACAATAATTGATTTAACGGAGTAGGTGAAGAGAAGAATCATAACCCAAAATAAACATTCAAGATATAACATCATCTTTATGCATATGTATCATACAATGTAATTAATTATGTAAATCCAATTATAATTTTCAACCTTAGGTAGTCATTAATTGCACACATTTTGTTCGTCTTATCTTCCTTTTTAAGTTTATAAGTATATTGCTCAACAATTTGGTATATTATATCTCATGATAACTATTCTGAAACATCTTGAGCAGTAATCAGAAAAAATTCTGAAACTACATTGAATAATAATTTTCGTAAATCAAATTAACATGAAATTAATATTCTATTGTGAATCATTAGATATAAAAATTCTCAGGAAATAGGTCACATTAACACTTTGTTTTATATTTTCGTCTTTACGTACGTTTCGGTCTCACGACCATCATCAGAAGACTTATTATGTCAAAAAGGGTTTCTTAAAACTAATTACAGCACATTTAAAAAAACCCTTTTTGACATAATAAGTCTTCTGATGATGATCGTGAGACCGAAACGTACGTAAAGACGAAAATATAAAACAAAGTGTTAATGTGACCTATTTCCCAAGGATTTTTATATATAATTCATAATGGGTCAAGAATCTTTATTATTGTGAATCATTATGAACTTTATTCTTTGTTCTCTGAATGAAAATTTTGTTTAAATACATGAAATGATTTGAATGTATTTTAAAATCTTATCAGGCAGTACTTATATGAAAACAGGTTTCCTTATCCATTCAAATTTGGGACTGCGTTCTAACCAACATTTCATTGGAATACTTATATTCAGAGGTAGTGTTGGACTATCTATTTTATGGAAATCCATTTTAATAAAATTAAATAAGACAATCTTTTGTCTAATTTCCACAAGAGATTTTATTCTTCAATAAACACAACCGGTTTCGACTTGATAACGATGTAAAAGTCGAAACTGGTCGTGTTTATTGAGAAATAATACCTTTTGTGGAAATCAAACAAAAAAAATTGTTTCATTTCATTTTATTGGAATACTTATACTAGTAGATAATCTAGTAATACTATTCATCAAATTACATTATAAGTTGAAAAGAAAGAATACATAGGACAATTTTTGATTTTTCATACATTGATGAAACAATAAATGCTATAGTTGTTCAGATAGTGTATTCAGAAAATATAAGAATATAGTTGGCGGTTCTACAGAAAGATGTGTGGTCATATTACTTCTTTAAACCCAACATATTAAGAGGAGACAACATCCTAAGATGGACACATATCAGAAACTGTATCTGTTATGAACTTCAACTGTCTCTGAATGTATCCAACAATAAATTATAAAAACATCATCTATATTTTCTGAACTGCTCTGCTCATAATTATAATTATTTCAAAAGCAATTATAATCTACTTACTGATGGAGATCCATCCTGCTTCTGATTAGAACTTATCTCTTTATAGTTGACAGTTAAATGTGTATCTGATTTTGAATGCTCCCTCCTATTTTGTGGTTTAGGGGAAGGCCTAGGGCTGCTACGAGGACTAGAATTGGGACTTAAAGATCTAAAATATCAAAAATCAGCAATCACTATTAACATCAGATTTCAAGAAATAAAATAGAACATACTTGTTTTCAGATGTGGAATTTTGTCTTTCAGTAGAATTACTTGGAGATGATAGTGTCATCTTCATGGTCCAAGTGGTTAGATGAATTATCACCTCCTTGATGTTACATTAACGATTTTGTTTTAAATGCATCGTCTATTATCACCAGTAATTATTCATGTACTTCTAAGTATATTACTACTAATATTGAATTTATTAATATTGAAAAGTTTAATTCAACTCATTTCACAAATTGCGTAGACTTCAAACCTTCCATAATTAGGTACTATTATTGATAGCATAAGTGGTAAGTAGAGAACTGTCTGCCGTCAATTCACTTTCAGTTTTGAAGTTGCTTAAAGAATTGTTTTTACGCAAGTACCCATCGCTCCCTTCCCCATTCAGAACTATTAACTGTTTATTTAAATTTTTGATTATTTGACAACATATCATTACCTAACCAGATAAGCATAAGCATGTAAGCAAGCATCAAAGGATCAAACATCAAACTACTATTGAACATAAAAACATTCTAAAGTATCATAATAAAATCATTATTGATATTCTATGCCCTAAAGGTAGGTTTATTAAGAAACTTAAGCATGTGAGAGTGTTTCTACATTTTGAATTACTTTATGCTCAGCACACAGACTTTTATTTATCTTACAAGTGTTACAATTTGAATTTTTCATTTTTTTGCTCGTTGTTGTGAAGTAGACAGTTTCAATTGAAATCACTAATAAAAATTCTTGACCCAGGTATGAATTATACATAAATTCTCGGGAAATAGGTCACATTAACACTTCTGCTTTATATTTTCTCGTCTTTACGTACGTTTCGGTCTCACGACCATCATCAGAAGACTTATTATGTATAATCGAAATTGTAACACATTTCGGTTATTCGTGTTTCTATTCGTTTCGGCGACGTATCCATTTTAATTGAGATTGGTGCGATAAGGACGCTTTGTGTAATACAACTAGTTTTAAGTAATCCAGTTTTAGACATAATAAGTCTCCTGATGATGGTCGTGAGACCGAAACGTACGTTAAGACGAGAAAATATAAAGCATAAGTGTTAATGTGACCTATTTCCCGAGAATTTATATATAATTGAAATCAATGCGATATAGACGCTCAATGCTTAGTGCAAATAATTTAAGGAATCCCGCTCTTTAATCAATGTGAAGTAGTGTTCAAACGTCTTCTGATGAGAGTCATGAGACCAAAACTTACGTAAAGACGAGAAAATATAGTAAACATACATCGATGGTAGAAGCCGTTACTTCATGATAATTTATTTCATTTAATCACAAGGATAAAATAAACATATGTGTTAATGTGACCGATTTCCTGAGAATTTACACATAATGGTTTTATATCACAAACTAGAACTTAAAATTTATTAGTAAAATATAATTGACAGAGGTCTTCAGAATTAATTGCTCTAATTTATCATGCCATGGGAGATGCGATTTTTTGTAATAATGACGAATCATAACACAATGACTTCATTGAATTATCAGGTTAAGAAATTAAATTGACACACACTGTGCTTCATTGTTTAATCAAACAGTTAAGATATATCAGCCGTAGAAAAACGTTATTCCTTACCGCTTACCGCTTGTCTGTCTCTTGCGTAATTGTGAATGAAGCTTTACAGTTAAACACGCTGAGTTGCCGAAACTGTGAAATCCATTAGGAGGCAGATATAGGTTTTCGCTCAAGCGCGAGAGAGATGTAACATGGTCAAGTGAAATGTATGACAAGTCACAACGTTGGACAAAGTTTATAGGTAGATAGATATACCAACGAGCGAATGGACGCCATAAGTGTCGTCTAAGCCCATGTTACATTTTACAAATCGTTGTGGAAAAATGTGCTTGAAGTGATTAATTCAGTGTTTAATGAACAAAGGAGAGGAAGCAGCAAACAGTGAGTATATAAGTTACTATTTTACTTGTCGAAAATAATCATATTTGACGAATGCACGAATTTTTATGTCTGCCCCAAGCTGTTTCTATAAACCGTAAACAATACATCTGTCCCCAATACAATTTTTTTTTCGGATTCAATGATCATTAGGAGTCATTTTGATGTTTGTTTCGCGTTGTTGCTGGTACCTGTGGTTGTGGTTTCTTTATGGAAAAATGACCGGCCGCCGTGATCAAGGCTTTGGGCAATCGACTGTCAAGTCAAACATCATTGATGTTACGCTGTTTCAGTTAATGAGGAGACTGCGACTTATCAGAATCTTAAATAAGACCTTCAAAGTATCTTTTATTGCAGGCTTACAATTGAATTATTCGCATATTTTGATAATCGATGTAATCGTAGATAGATACTTTTTTGTCACTGGGGGGAAGGGCGATGACACTACCTGCTTTAACGTTTGAGGTGATGCCAGAAAAATGATACAAAGTGCAGACGATTAGATAGCTGATTTGCAAGAAACTATAACTTGCCGCCCAAATTTTCATTCGACCTTCCTAATCCGAAATGAAACCGTTGCCAAGGAGTGCGTAGGGGGTATTTTGATAAATGCATTTTGCTTGCTTGTAGCGTGGGTGTCTACCAAAATATTTACAGTAAAGGTTTCATGTGTATTTACCAATAATATGGAATGAAATGTGTTGGAAATAATGTAACATTAATAAATAAATACAAATAATGTTTGGTTGAAGAACTAATACTTTATTATTGTGGGTTAAATATAATTACAATAATTTGTAGATATTAATTCCTACAGGTACTTTATTTGTTGGCGTTATCACAAGATCACATTTGGTTCAGGTCTCAATTGTATCGGTCAAGCAGAGTTGTGTATAAAACATTACTTTGCGATGTTTGCATTCAAGATTATAATGATCATAAAATTAAGTAGAAATGAACCTAAGTTGTATAGTTTAAAGTTAAAATATATTTTTATCGTTATAAATAACTACAATTCGAACCGTATTTATTCTGGGTTCACCGTCTTTTTCTAAATGAACCAATATCCCACGGTTTTTATCATGGATTCGTTTTCTCAGTGAATGCATGATACTCGGTATCAGTGGCGTAGTAAGGGGGGAGGGGTAATCCGCGTAATGTTTGAAATATATTTCAAGTTTAAAATTCAACCCTCACGAAATTATTTATCCACTAAAAATACTGTTTAATAAGTAATGAGGACCTTTCAGATACCACGTAGCCATCATCAGAGTAAACTAAATTATAAAACAAAATGTGTATGTTTTATACTACTTGGAATAATAGGTATTGAAAATAAGGGATCACCCTTAGCTGGATCTGAATTAATTAAATTGATTTTTCCCTTTTACATTTCCATCCCTTCTAAATTACCTAGATATTTGTCAGTTCAGATAAACTCTCTTTAGGAATGGTGTAACCTGTAATGAGATGTAATCTGCTATTGGTGATTTTTAACTATTATTTTTATTCTTCTTATATGGGCGAAACTGATTTAATTTCAATTTTTATGTGGGTAATTTCATTATTAATAAATAAAGCCATATTATTAGAACATAAATTATAGCTAACAGGAGACGGGGTGTCCCAAATTGGTTGTCTCCGTTAATATTTGAGATAGAAAAAACCGACCACGCATCCGCGCCCTTTTTTTGAGACAAACGTTGTTTACAAATTTTCTCTGTCAGTTGTTTTGACGCCAGAGCCAACTTTTCAATTTTTGCCCATTATATCGCTTAATATCAAAGATATTGCCAAACTTAAAAACATTATATTGGCACTTTTTTCTATTCCCATTTATGAGGTATGACCTAAACTTGTGTATTTTTTAATGCAAATCGTAGTTAGCTCTTTAAAAAGAAGATATTTTTCTGATTACAACCATACATAACATGATAGGTCTAAAATAGTAACAACATGAGAACAAAATAAAATTTTTGATAGATTATCTTATTTTGTTGCCTTAAAATCTATTTTGACTTATCCATGAAGTTCTCTACAATTAAAAAAAATATAACAAACATTAAACTACAAAACCTTTACTCAACAAATATTAACAATAGTAATAACATTCTTTAACTAGACCTATATAAATATTGAAATATCCAAAACAAACTAAATGTAGTGATGCAATTATTTTGTTGCTTTTATACCTTCAATAATTGAAATATCATTAAAAGTCAAATAATTATCATAATCATATTGATACAGAACAGAAGGTAATTCATTCATATATATAGTAGTATACAATAAAAGTCCAAGTATAATTTTTATCATGTTCAATTACAATCATATTGTTTTGCACTATGCAGCTATGTTTCAATTAGCTTTAATGGTACTCTTAATGCCAAAGGTATCGTTCAAGCTTGTCTAGTAATATTTTATGATTTACACTGTCGAATGCCTTTGATACTTCTGTACACATCAATAAAATGTTTTATCATTATTGAGTGACTCAATAATCTTGCAGTTGTAGATCTGTTTCTGAGAAATCCCTTCAGATTATTTTTTATCAAGTGATATTTTTATCAAAGAAGAACTATACGGTTGATAATTATTCTTTCAAATATGGCTTATTCGAATCAATGGGTTTTCCGATGTATTCATGAAATAACACCTTTATTTTCTAATTCAATTTTTATGCATTCTTTAAAAAAAGTACCTGGCCGACCTTTATGTTCCACCAGACTGGAAAAATCAAGTCAAAATATAGCTCAACACACAAACAATCATCGAATAAAACAAAAAATGTTACTCCTATATATTTATTCTTGTGTTACCAAGATAACTTCATTCATCACAAGTTCATGTTGAAACACACGTCTGTGATGGTTTCAAGACTAAAACTAGTTTCTGAAGACTCGTATATTATTATGAACAATTTCCCGAAAATACACAAATAATTCATATCTGGGTCAAGAATCTACTTGGAAATTAACAAAGCTTTGAACATTCATATGGGAAATTTTCCGTGTAGGTGATACATACATTGTGGTATTCTGAACGGAAATAATTATTATAAGCGAACGTGCAAACGAAGTACTAACGTCCTTCAGAGAACAGTTATTAAGTCGTTAAGTCTGTCGACTGCCATTTCCTACCGAACCGACCAGCTCAACAACTTGAATCGAATAAAAGTAAACAAAAACCTCGATACTCGATACGATGGTTGAAGAGAGGAGGATTTCGAAGATTTCGAAGCGCGGGAAATTGTAAAAATGAAGACGCGGTCTTTAGCCGGAAATGACGCATTACTTGAATAGTTGTGAAGGGTACCATAAAGAACCATAATTTTGGTTTTCTGTAAGGAAGCTGCTTATCTGTTTCTGCTTCTATCCGCATCCTTTCCTTGATATTAACATTATAAATGATGGTAATCACTTGGATTTCGACATATACAGAAAACCCACTAAAACAATTAGGTATATCCCGCCAGATTCAGCTACACCATTTAGATACATTTAATACTCTAGTTCATAGATTATTGAACGTCCATTTGAGCCATCAAAATTATAACAACGAAAACTTCAGCAAACAGCTTTGGATAATGGAAATTCGAACGTTGTCAACTAATCAAATTACCTTCAATGAAATTCAAAAGTTTCACCTATCATCCTTCAGTAATTAATAATTTCCATAATTTGTTTTCTAAAATTGCAATACAACCACTTTATAGATGTAAGAACAAGCTAAAAAATCTTTCAGGCAACACCTTTGATAAAGTTTCGGGCTTCAACAAATCCGGGATTCACAAAATCAATGTGGGTAAAACTAGAAGGAACATTTTAACTTGGTATCAGGAACATTTTGCCAATATAAAGAAAAACAATGGTGAAAAAATCAGCGTTAACCAAACATATTTTGAAATGGTCACATCGTTTCTCCAGAAACTTTTAAAACACTGTACAGACAAATATCTAGGTAATTTAGAAGGGATGGAAATGTATAAACGAAAAAACAATTTATTAAATTCCGATTTATCTGCAGCCGAGGGTAACCCCGTGTTTACATTATTATCCTCAAATAATATTTAAACAGGCACACTTTGAATTTAGTTTACTCTGATGATGTCTACTTGGTAGCTGAAAGGTTCTGAGTACTTTATTAGTATTTTTAGTGGATAAGGGTGATTATTTCTTTTCTATAGTGTTATAATGTATCCACAGTGTGAACTCTCTACTTTGTTTTCTCCCTAGGTTGAAGAGACCCTCTACTTGAATTTTATTTCACACTTCTATAGTTTACGTGGCATAACTACACGAGATCCTTTAAGCCACCCTCTTATCCTCCACCCGAGTGTACATGCACATTGCACATCAATAATATACGTTTTTAAGGGCACGGAAAATAAAATGTGTGTACAAAGAAGGAACATCAATCAATTACATGCACTTTAATAATACATGTGTTCAAGGGCAAGGAAAAACCAAAAAAAAAATAAAAAAAATTAAAGCTTGCCGCTTGGAGTTCTCGCAACCACCGCTGCAGGTGAAACGGTTAGGTTAGGCCAGGTTAGGGGTTTTCCCCCTAAATTTGTTTTTTTTTCTTTGGTGGGTATTTTAACGAGGAAATTTATTTAGGGGTTTTTATTTGGATAGAAATTATCCAAATAAATATATTCTTTTGCTTATTTTAAACATTACAAATTGTTGAATTAATCAACCGATCAATAACAACATTTACAGGACTTTGAAGCATAACATCATTTCCGTCATTCAAATATGAGCGGTTATCTGCGTCATAACCCCAAATAAGTAGAGGGCGACACACGATTCCCTGGAAACGTGTGTCACGAATCACAAGCAGGGAGTGTAAGACTCACATTTTATAATGTGTATATTATTTTAGATTATTTAAAAGCTTAGGGATTTATTTCAAATTTTAGGGGGTTTGCAGCGCTATCTGGGGGTTATTGGGCGAAGCTACCTGGTAACTCTGATATGGGAGAGGAAGAAGAGAGTAGCATACATGTCTGCTTCGTATTACCCTCATTACCTACATATTATATGACAGTATTGAACTTCACTCTATATTTAAACTAGTAACATAACATGTTTGTAAATATTAATAGTCGGTTTCTCGTTAATAAATTAAATTAAATAACTATTTAACATTGACATCATATTGAACTTTGTAAAGTTGGAGCATAGCCTACTAGAGGGTTAGGTCGATGTAGAATTTGTCACGTGATCAACTCGGTCTACTCTACCGGCTACTAATTCGGAACCGTTTAGTCTTTTATTTCATACTATCCGGAAAATTCAACTTACGATGGGAAAGTGGAGCATTACGCCACTAGGCTGGAAAGTGTTGCCTACCAATTTTCCCGTTGCTTTGGTGCTTTTAAATTAAATTTCTTTTCTGTTTACGTCACCCGAACAAGATGCAGTGTCAATTCTCTTGACAGAGGGAATGTGTAGCTATCACTATTAGCGGAACTGGAACTGTTGTTTTGACAATACAGATTAAAATTCCTTATTTTAATAAAACAGTATGAAATGAAACATTTTACGACCATTGTCGTAAAATACTATTGAAGTAGGTACTCGTTAATAAGTTATTTTCCGTCCTTGGAACATAAATTACTACTATTCACTAGTTGACATTTGGCAAACTCAAAACTCCAGACTAATAAAATAATTATATTGAATCGAATTGAGACCACTTTGAGCAAATGTCGTATATGCTTTAAGCCAACCACATTTAGAAGAACGAGTACCTTCCGCAAAAATGGAATCATTAAATTGCTGTCGATTCTAAAACTTGAAACAATCTTTGAAACATCATGCATATTTTCATTAAAAGAATAAAAAATAAATTCAATTGTGGAAGCCGTTACTTTGTGATAGTTTATCATTTTAATGAAATAATAAATAAAACTACTTTGTTTACTATCACTGATATTTAATATAGTCGTTACTATAGTTTCAACACTAAACGTGTCATCTTCAGACGAAAAATGAATTTAACAAATATTAAATCTACTATATATAGGTTAAAGAAGGATTTCAAACAAATTTTATGGCTATAGGAAATAGTTTTAGGAAAAACCAGAGAGGGGTAAGGTGATTAGGTAATTCCGTGAGGACATTAGTGGTGCGGGTATATTTACTAAGACTTTAAATACTAAAATCAGGTTATTAATACATTGAAGAGATTACTGTAATATAAATCTAGTTGATCGTTTAGGATCTTATTATCATACATCTTCATTCCTTTGAAAATTTCCATTGACTCTAATATATTTAGTTTTGAAGTTTTATCTTGACTATGTAAAATTTGGACATTATTCAAATTAGGAAAGGTATGGCCTGTTTCTAAAATATGATTTGCAAATGAAGAATCGGTTTTATTATTTTTAAAGGAACGAAAATGTTCTTTATATCTAACTGCTATGTTACGGCAAGATCTACCTATGTAAAAACTATCACACTCTGAACAAGTTAGTTTATAAACTCCGGGTCTTTTAAATTTGTCAGTTTTATCCTTCGCATTGAACAGAATATGAGAATTTGTTTGGGAGTTTGAAGCTGATGGTCAGGTTATGATGGGATAAGATGTTTGCAATTTTTTCGCTTATAGGACCAAAATAAGTTAAAGAAACATACTTTAATGAGTTATCTTTGTATTTTATAAAGGGATAAATGCTATTGTAAAATAATTTTTCAATTTATTAATTCAGAAACTACTTGAGGACCGAAACCGTTATTTGTAGCAATGACTTTAATTGTATCTAGTTCTTTACTAAGATTTTCTTGAGATAAGGGAAGGGAACAGGCTCTATGTATCATTGAATGAAAAGCAGCTAGTTTATGACTATAGGGGCTATGTGAAGAGGTACAAATTACTGTATCTGTGAAAGTAGGTTTTCTGTAAATGTCGAATGAGATGCTATTATTATGATGTGATAATGTTAAGTCTAAGAAATTTATTTTGTGATCCTTTTCTGTCTCTAATGTGAATTTTATGTTGGGATGAATATTATTGATGAATGATAAGAAAACATCTAATTGTCTAGGTGTACCTTTAAAGACGGCTAAAATATCGTCTACCTATCTGTACCAAAATTGAATATGTTTTTTAGTTATGGCAGAACTCATTATAGTATCTTCTATGTGAGACATAAAAATATCTGCGAGAAATGGACTTAATAGAGAACCCATAGCTAATCCGTTTCCCAAGTTTTCTAGGAAACACAAATAAGCTTACATAACCATCAAGTTTTGTTGTCTTGTCTTCTTTGATAATGTCATGGTCAGAAAACAGTTTAAATACATGTGAATTTTTAATTTGCAACTAAAAAATCGTATCAATTAAGAAAATTTGTTCTTTGTTTTGGCATTTGGGCCTGTTTTCCTATTCGTGAATCCAGCGTTAGGTTTCAGATTCTTTCTTTCAAATGACAATGAAAAGAAATGTCAATACAATCTGGTTGAAATTGAATTGACATTTCTTTTCATTGGTATTTGGAAGAGCACAACGAACAATAATGATATTAATAAACTATAAAAGACTATTTATTTATTAGTAATTAACGACATTTAAAAATGACATTTTCTAGTTAAGATATTGTACATTGTGAGAGACTATATAAAAATAAACTTATACAATGTGCATACTATTACAAGTTATTCACCTAAAAGTATCAACATCTGCTATAACAGAGTTCACACTGCGGATATATTATAACACTATTGATAAGAAATAATCACCCCTATCCACTAGAAATACTATTAAAGTACTGAGAATCTTCCGGCTACCAATTAGCCATCATCAGAGTATACTAAATTATAAATCAAAATGTGCCTGTTTAAATACTATTTGGGGATAATAATGTAAACAATGGATTATCCTCAGCTAGGAATTTAATAAATTGCTTTTTTGTTTACATATTTCCATCCCTTTAAATTACCTAGATATTTGTCTGTACTGTGTTTTAAAAGTGATAAACTTTCTTGAGAAATGGTGTGATCTGTATTCAAAATATGTTGGGCTACCGCTGATTTTTCACCATTATTTTCCTTTATATGGGCAAAATGTTCCTTATAACGAGTTAAAATGTTCCTTCTAGTTTGACCCACTTAGCATTTTGAACACGACTCACAACTGATTTTGTAAATCCCGGATTTGTCGAAATCGGAAACGTTATCAAAGGTGTTGCCTAAATGGTGTTTTAGCTTGTTCTTACATCTATAAACTGGTTGTATTGCAAATTTAGAATACAAACTATGGAATTTATTAATTACTGAAGAATGATAAATGAAACTTCTGGATTTTGTTGAAGTATTTGAAGGTAATGGCTTTAATTTGGTTAGTTGGCTAGATGTTAATTCCCTTTTTTGTTTATAAATGTGTGGTAACCATTGTCGAACGCAATTTGCTGAAGTTTCTCATTGTTATAATTTTGCTGGCTCAAAGGGACATTCAATAATCTATGGATTAGACCGACCAGGGGCTCCCAACCTTTTTGCACCTGCGTACCACTTGACTTTTTGAGAAAATTTGCCGTATCACCAGACCTAAATATTTTAATAAACGTATAATATTTACTCTTCTAAAAGTTTTTTTGAATTAAATTCCTGAGAAAACTTCATATTTAATGGTTAGATATTTGTTTATTTATAACATGCTTATAATAAAGGAGAAATAAAGGATTAAAATGGTATTAATTTACAGTTTTATTTATTACCCATAGGTCTAAACACATACAAATAAAAAATTAGTACAAACTCAGCACAAAATTAATCATCATACAAAATATACTTTTATAGTCTTTAGTGCGAAACTTGTTGTTGTTTGCCTGTGATTAAAATATCAACATTAGGAGTCCTCTTCAACACTTATTCTGCTTCTATGTTTATTTTTTTTGTACAAGAGTTCAGAAAATCCACTCTCACACAAGTAACTCGTAACAAATGGCATCAAAAATAGCAGAGCTTGCCGGAAGATCAAAGGGTACTCGGTTTTACATCCGATCCAGAAGTTAATTAAAGATTTCTCCTTAAAATAATCTTTCATGGACTATCTTCTGTAAGATCGATAAAACTTTCTTTTAGTTCCAATTCAGGTGAGGTTCCCGAAAAAGGATTTCTGATCCAGTCCACTTTTGAATAATCTTCAGAGAAATACTTCTTAAAGCTTTTTTGAAGTGAACAATGATATCTGCAACCACATCTGGCATTGCCGATATTAAATTTTTTTCAAAAATGATGTTAGAGCTCATGCGTACAGAAGTTATTAATAGCATTTTGCTCACATAACTCACGCGTACCACCTGAAACGTTCCCGCGTACCGACAGTGGTACGCGTACCACCGGTTGGGAACCCCTGAACTAGACTATTAAATGGAGCTATTTTATATATAAATGGTGTAGCTGAATTCGCCGGGTAATACTATTCGTTTGAGTGGGTTTTCTGTATATGTCGAAATCCAAGTGATTACCATCTTTTATGATGTGATTATCTGTTTCTATTTCCACAGTGAATTTCAGTGAATCAAATTGATTTTTCACCATTATTTTTCTTTGTATGGGCAAAATGTTCCTTATAAAGACTTAAATTAAAATATGCCTTCTAGTTTGATCCACATAGCAGTTTAAACACTACTCACAATTGATTTTGTAAATCCCGGAGTTGTCGAAATCGAAAACATCTTTGCTAAAGTTTCCGATTTCGACAAATCCGGGATTTACAAAATCAATTGTGAGTCGTGTTCAAAATGCTATGTGGGTCAAACTTGAAGGACCATTTTAACTCGTTATAAGGGACATTTTGCCCATACAAAGAAAAATAATGGTGAAAAATCAACGGTAGCCGAATATATTTTGAATACAGCTCACACCATTTCTCAAGAAAGCTTATCTATCACTTTTAAAACACAGTAGTGACAAATATCTAGGTAATTTAGAAGGGATGTAAATGTATAAACGAAAAAGTTATTTATTTTATCCCCAAATAGTATTTAAACAGGCTCATTTTGATTTATTAGTTTACTCTGGTAGTAGTCGAAAGGTACTTATAATAGTATTTTTAGTGGATAAGGGTGATTATTTATTTATTTTTACTATAAAAGAGTTCACACTGTGGATACACTATTACACTATAAATAAAAAACAATCATCCTTATCCACTAAAAATACTGTTAAATTACTGAGGACCGTATCTAGCTAGGAATGATTACATTGTAATTAAGGTTTTTTGAATCCCAACCTCATTTCCATAAAAGTCAATGTTACCCAACTTTGCTGCCTTTATTCAAATAAACTATGTATTTATTTTTGCTGAAAGTAGTTTGAATACCTTGTTCTTTTTTGTTTTTTTTAACAAATAATAATTACTTTTATTTCTTTTTCATGTTAATGCATGTTTAATTGTGTTTTTCATCCTGTAACTCCTGTAGCTATTTTATTTTCGAATTTTACTTTTAATTAATTTAATAATTTTAAGTTAACTACTATTTGTTGTTTAGTTTGGTTATAAAAGTGTTGTTTTTATTGACCAACATATATGCATTATTTAATATTTAATTTATATAATATGTAAATAATCTAAAATAATTTAGTTGTTGAAAATTTGTTTTTGCTTACTAATACATTAAATATGCCGATATTTATCGGCAAAAATTTGCGGTATGCCGATACGACACCGATGCACCGATATTTATATCGGTATCGGCCGATCGCGCTCTGCAGCTTCTCTCAAATGTTGTTGGAACCTTCAAGGTAAGTACTTCCAATATTCAAATATAAAATTGAAGGCAGGGAAAGCGAAAGTTCAGTCCAGAAGAAGAGCTTGACAATATAAAATTCTCAAAGTTAAAAATGTGACTGCCACAAGATATGAAAAGTCGTGCTGCTTTTTATTATAAAAATTTAGAGAGAAACATCTGCTTAATTTACCATAATATAATTGTTTGTAAATTTTGTGAAAAGGTTAAAACAATTGTTCAATTCATTTGTTTCATGAAATGGAACAATTGACACGATTGTTGGTTGCTATTATTTTGATTTCAATTTGAATGAAAATTGTATTGTGTATTGAATTGAAATAATATCAAATTTCTATGATTGTTTCGATTGAAAATAGACGTTCACGAAACTGAATAAAATAATCGCTAGTTTAACATATTTCAATTTATTAAGTTTTGAGATAATACGTTTAACATAATTTACCTTTTAGATCAATATTGCTATGTAATAACTCATATTTTCAGTCACTGCTATTATTTTAGCAATGACAAAAAATACATAATGATAACCCAAACTCGTTATAAACTGTGATAACCTTGGACTAGACACTTGATAGAAAATTGATTCCACAGGTCATGACTACCAACACAATGTTGCATAGAGTAATCATTAGTCTTGTGTTTGTTGCTATTTTTAGTATGGTTTGACAAGCGCTCATGCGACCTCGGCGCCTGATTTTCGTTATCAATCATATTAAGCCAAACATTTTTTATTATCAACCATAATAAAAAATCTGTGATCAATGGATCACGTGACTTCCCTCACTCGTTAATGTAGTTTTAATTTTAAAAAGCGTTCTTTACTTATAATTTCTTCCATCATCTGAGAATTTGTTATCACATGAAAGTTCTTCCGATTCTGAAGATTATAATAATGTTTATGTGAAACGGAATAACACTTACAAGAAAAAGAAGAATATAAAAATGTATGTCATTGCATTGCTGGCAATCCAATTATCAAAATACAGATATGGTATAAACACGTATCTGACATCATGGGAATCATTTGTTATTACAGCTTTGGGACATTGTTACATAATAAACTGTAACAACCAAAATTGAGTTCTTTACTTATTATATCAATTAATACAAATCATTTTAAAATCTTGAATTTAATTTACAAACAATTGTAGTGCTTACCAAATGCTCGAAGAAAAAAGTAACTGAAATTATATATGAAATAAGAAATAGGAACATTGGATATCCAGCTTCCACAAGGGATATTCTCCGAAGCTGTAACTGAAGGGTAGTGCCATGTGATTGTAAGATGTTAAAGATTCATTTATACTTTTATTTTGATAAAACAAGTAACAGCAATCGTGATAAATGAGCATTCAAATTGTGTTTTTGTGGACAGTGAAATATTATTGTAATTGTTCATTATACAGGGTGTCTCAGGTTTTAGTAGCTGAACTTCAACAGTCGATAGAAAATTTGATTTTGAGAAAAAAGTTCTTATTAACATATATGCACAGACGCTTAGTTTTTGAGATAGATAGATAGTTGAAATTGAAAAAAAAAATTAGTTTTTTGCGAATATCTCCGGAATCGTTTATTGTACAGAAAACAGCTTTTGCAATCATAGTAAGCTATGTTCTGTGTGATAAAAAATTTTTTTAGTCAGAATTGGTGAAGATTTTGAAGGGGTAGTGAGTGTTGTTCTCCCCAACTTCTACGCCACTGGAAAAAGTACGGTTTTGAAGCGCCAATGTTTTCTACACAAAAAAGATATCATTGGTCATAAGCTCTAAAGTTGACCGTTTTCGAGAAAAATCAACTTTTATGTTGAAAAACATGGTCAATTCTTACTAATTATACAAAATTTATTCAAACGTTAGAAAAAGTAAGAAAACCATAAAATTTACCATGTTTTTGATTTTTCTCGAAAACGGTCAACTTTGGAGCTTATGACCAAGAGTACCTTTTTTGTGTAGAAAACATTGGCGGTTCAAATGGTTGTGTCAAAACCGTACTTTTTCTAGTGGCGTAAAGTTGGGGAGAAAAACACCTACTACCCCTTCAAAATCTTCACCAATTATGACTAAAAAAAATTTTTGTATCACATAGAACATAGCTTACTATAAGTAGAAAATGCTTGCAAAAGCTGTTTTCTGTACAATAAACGGTTCCGGAGATATTTGCAAAAAACGAAATTTTTTTTTCAATTTGAACACCCTGTATCTCAAAAACTAAGCGTCTGTGCATATATGTTAATAGGAACTTTTCTTCTCAAAATCAAATTTTCTATCGACTGTTGAAGATCTGCTACTAAAACCTGGGACACCCTGTATATATAAATTCTCTGGAAATATGTCTTACTAACACATATGCTTATTATTTTTTTTTTATATTATACGTTTCGATCTCACGACCATCATCAGAAGACGTATCAATGTCTAAAACGGGATTTCTAACTAATTGTATCAAGCACAAAGCGTCCTTATCGCACTAATTTCAATTTAAAATTCCCACTTTGCCGAAATGAACAGAAACACCAATAATCGATTGTAATTGTAACACATTTATGTTTTAAGTGTATGAATATGTATCATAAAACGTAACTCCACGTCTGTAAATCAAAGAACAGACGTTCAATCATTAAGTCAGATTTAGACTAATTTAATTAATTGAAATCCTTGCAAATTCCTTCATGCGTCTTTATAGTGTTGAATTATATTTTAGGAAGAATTCTGAAATAGCAATATTTCTAGTAAGGTCTGAAAATCTTTTCCTAATTTTCATAATTCTTTAACAACATCTGGCTCGAAAGTTTATACTTGAGCGTTATAGTTTGATTTGTCTTACTCAGATTGCTAGGACTTCGAATATTAGAAGTAGATTGCTATGCAGTGGCTTCTTGATACATATTCATATACTTAAAACATTGATGTGTTACAATTCCGATTACTCGTGTTTCTGTTCGTTTCGCCTACGTGGGCATTTTATATTGAAATTAATGCAATAAGGACGCTTTATGTTTGCTACAATTAGTCAGTGGCGGCTGGTACTAAAGGGCAGAAGGACACGTGTCCACCCAACCACCAACATGCCCACCCTAGCACCAAGATAAACATAGAAAGAAGTTCTCATGTAATTCAGTGCAATATTTTATTCCGCACGTCAGGCGCTTTCAATGCTAACGCTCACAACTATGTTCCAGGGAAAGTTCTGAAGTGTACATATTTCAAGTATGATTCGGCTGACTACGGTTACTGCTTAACCGTCGGTTTTGGGTACAAAGCGCCGTATCTCCAGTAAACGTCTTGCCTTCATAATGTACAGTGCCTTTGAATTGGCGTTACGAGACCATGATGAGACATTGACGTTGGAAGATCCAGGTATTTTTGTAGGCTTGAACAACTTTGCAGCTGAATTTGACGCTGTGCCTGCAATACATATGACTTCGCAAGGTTTCAAAGGTGTCTGAAAAACTATTCAAAACGAATTGCTAGATGCAATGCTGCAAATTTACAAGCAGGAAATATTTTTTTTGCAGAAATTAAATCTGAAAATTGCATTGCTTCGGAGGCCGATGAAACTACAGACACTCTGATCAACAGCAAATGGTTATTATTCGATACTTGTTTAATGGACACATTTTTGAACGCTTTTGGTCTTTTTTTAAACCGGGTGAACATAATGCTGATGTATTAGCATTTGCTGAATGAATTGCAAACTATTTTAAATTCTCCTGGGTCTGATAACAATAAACTAATCGCTCAAAGTTACGATGTGTGACCTATTTCCCGAGAATTTATATATAATGCATACCTGGGTCAACAATCATTGTAAATGTTCATGTACAGAAAGAATTTTTATCGAAAAATCCCAAGTTTTCATTTTAATTGAATCTTAAAATTGATAATTAATGCGATATTGCAAATCTGCGGCCAGTTGAAGCAATTATTAAAATAGCAAAGATAAAATAAGAACGCTTACAAAAGTACGAGCTTTTGTTGTTTGAAATTTAGATATTTGAACAACGGGCATTTTGAAATTGCTTCGCGGTTACCCTCGGAGTTGCCGACCCCTGGTATAGAATAATCGAAGAAGTTTATCTAGGATTATCAGAAATATTCTGACGATGACACACGTTTCTTGTGGTTCGTGGCACTTGCAAAGCGGTTTCGTATAACAGACCATTAGCTGTAAAATGGTATTAGCAATGAACGTAAACAAGCTGTTCTCGTATTCGTGTGTTATACGAGCTAATTGTGGTGAGGTCATTGTGGCCATCATGTTACACTAGGTCACCGCTCTGTATCAAGACAATCCCTGAATCCTAATGGAGCTTCGAGGTGTAAATTTATTCCCTCTCGCAAATTTTGTTACTGTACACAACTATAGAAGCCATTTAGGATACAATGATTGGTATTATTATAAATACATTAGGTTATAGTGGAACCGTTTGTAGTTGAATGGACAATTTAATCATTGGAAAAGGACAGTAGAATGATGATTTAATAGAGGCGTTTAGCTTCTCTCTTTTGTGGACATACCTTTGAATAATGTATAGACATCATTTTGTCATCTTCAGAAGATTCGAATCATTGCATTAGTTGACTATTTAATATAGATTGATGTTGGTGCGAAATATTGAACTAGAAAGTTAGCAAACCCAAGGTCACTGTAAAAGTTTTGCCTTTACCAATCTTATGAATCATCTACAGCTCTTTGGAGATTGTAGTCATTAAAAAAATTCCATATATGAGGAAGGAATTTAAAAAAGGGACTTTGTAACGAGAAAAATTAACAAGATGAACTTCGCTTTTATGAAGGAAAACCCGTTTCAATTGAGTTTAATGTAGCAAGTATATTAGTTTTGATGGATACTCATCTATCTGTCAATAATGCAGAAAAATTGATATCGTTAAACGCTAGAAACTATAACAATGAAAGGAGATAGTGATTTGTACTATCCTGAAAGTGCTGACTGTTTTTATTTGTTCCAGAATTTGGTGGTCTAAATCATGAATTCTGCCTATAAGCCAGGATTGACAGCAACAGGGCCTCAAAATTCGCCACTACCATCGCAATTAAACAAACCCATGCACCCGCAACAAGTACCGCCTGCCACTTATGGGCAACCATCCAATCATATACCCCCCAGTATGGTAAACTTGCCCCACGGGAACACGACCGCAGCTCACAGTCATCCACCGGCAAATCATTACTCTTTGAACGTGCCCAACGCCGGGCAACATTATATGAGCAATTCGCAACCGATACCAGCCAGCAATCATCCTGTCCCGAACAATCCTTCACAGAGCTCTCCGCAGATATTTGGAGCACCCAAAAACATTCCTTACCCAGGCGCGTATCAGCCAAACCTCGGACATCCGCCAAATGTAAGTAGATTTCTGTCCATTTATATTAGTTTTTCTGTCGGATTGATTATGAGATCAATCATTTCAAACATTACTTGCCACACGTATAGCATAGCAAAATGATTAGTTAACAAATTTAACAAAAACCAACCCGCACCAAGTTTGTCTGCAAAAATAATTCTCAGGAACTAGTTGCACAATTGAAAGATTTCAAACATGAACCTGGAGACACTCGTTTCATTTGATGTTGTTTCTTCATTCACAAACACCCCAATTCGTGAGTTGATAAACATTCTAGAGAAATGACTCTCAAATATTAATATCCCAATACAAACTGCATAGAATACTACTTGAATCTTACGTCTTTATGTATGGAGCAAAATTATTTCACTTTCAACAAAAATTACTTATAACGAACAAGCGGATTCAATGGAAAATCCTCTATTCCCTTTCAGTACCAATATTTTTCTAAGCTCATTAAAATCAAAATTAAATCAGTTTGCGAAAGTTTGTTAGTTATGTCGACGATATTCGCGTCATAAGTAAAGATTTTGAACATCATTGTTTTTTCAACAGGCTTATAGCAAATTTGATTCGCAATAGAAACAAATAACCAGCTTCATTTCCATGACATTAACAATTTTAAAAGAGGTTACCATTTGATATTTTACATACCCTACACAAACAAATAGATAAATTCCTCTGATTCAGGTACACTAAGTAATTATAAAATAGCTCCATTAATAGTATTATCCATGGACTATTAAACGGTCCTTCGAGCCAGAAAAAATATAATAACGGAATTGAGAAACTTCAGAAACTACCGGCGGATAATGGTTACCACAAATTTTGGAGTTTCTCAGCAAACATGGAAAATAGAACGCAATCGGATTTTAACCAAATTAGAGTCATTACTTTCAAATAATTCAATGACATGAAATTCAAAAGTTTCACTTATCATACTTCAATAATTAATTGTTCACAAGTGGTTTACTGATTTTCGTCGTGGTAGTATGACCACAAAGAACGCCGAAAGTTCTGGTCGTTCAATTGAGGATACAACGGCAGAAATCCTCGATAAAATTCGTGGTATGAAATGGGACGATCGGCAAGTTAAAATTAAAGCACTTTTTGCGCCGTTTCGTAACCGTGGACGAAACATGGATCCATCACAACACACCAGAGATCAAAGAACAATCGAAACAGTGAACTTGTCCTGGCGAATCAAAGCCAAAAAAGGCCAAAGTGGGTTTATCGGCCAACAAAGTCATGGCGACAGTTTTTTGGGATGCATTTGGTATCGTTCATATTGATTACCTTGAAAAGGACAAAATGATCACCGGCGTATATTATGCAGAGCTATTGAACCGATTTGAAGCGAAAGCGGCCGCATTTCGCAAAGAAAAAAGTGCTCTTTCACCACGACAACGCACCGGCGCATAGGTCCGCGGTCGCAATGGCAAAATTGCATAAATTGAACGAATTGGTTCGTCATCCACATATTCTCCAGATTTGGCCCCCTGCGCTTATTATCTATTTACAGACTTGAAGAAATGACTCGGCGGAATGAGACTTAGCTCCAACGATGAGGTCATCGCTGAAACATACGCCTATTTTGGAGGATTGACGAAATCGTATTATTTGAAAGGGATCGTAAAATTAGAAAAACGTGGTTCGAGGTGTATCGGGTTACGAGGAGATTATGTTGAGAAATAAAATAAGTTTTGACCAAATAAATCATTTCTGGTTCCATTTTTCAGGGACTTTTCACTTTGCCCTCATATCTAGGTAATTTAGATGGGAGGAATGAGTTCAGGTTTATCTTCAGCTGAGGGATCTCTTGTTAGGTTATTTTGGCTTCTAATTTATAAAACTCTGATGCTGCCTACTTGATAGCTGAAAAGTCGTTAGTTGATTATTCCTTAATTAGTGTTATAGTTGTAAACTCTTTTATAGTTCGATGTTCACTGACTGGTTTTCATAGATAAAAAGAAGGAGGTAACCTGTAGGCATATTACAATAAAATAAAGAAAACCTATAGTCACCAGAATAGTAATTATTATGAAAAGGCCATTAAGTTAGATATTAACATTGAACCCATTAGGAGTGTTTATTAAGAACAAATGGAAAGTATATTTTATGTATATTAGTTTTGTCCCCATAATGATATTTCCCATCAAACTGAAATTATCAGTAGTTATAGGTTGAAAATTGCTGTCGTCGTTGAGGGTTCCCCACACTTTCTCAATTCATGTTATTTGAAAAGCTCTAGCTAGATCCCGAAGATCCCACACTTTGTTACAATAAGAGTCTAAGATAGTGTTATATTCTGTATTCAACGTTATCGTTATAATGAATGTACTCGTGGTAAATACATAAACAGTTATTAATAATGATATACTTAATCATCAGAGAGAGTTGGACGAAACACTTCTTTTCTTAGTATTGCGGTTATAAATTTTTAATTATATTAATCTTCGAACGAAATCTTATGTTTTATCGAAAGCCACAAACAAATTTGAATATTCTATTCGCTTCAAGTCTTCATGTTCGAATATATAACAAACATTCCAGTAAAATGTTATTACTTTGTTCCAGCAAAATACACTGCCTCCAGTGAGCCAGACCCTGCCAGCTACAAATTCACCATCTCAGCAGCCATATCAACCCGATATGCAAATAGAGAGGCCGCAGTCGAACGGAACACCAGAAACGAAGTCTGAATCCCAAGATAATCACATAACGTTAAGACCCGCATCCCCAGCTCCTCAACTTCCGCCGCAAGTTCCTGATAAGCAGGCCGCGTTGCCGGAGAAAATTATCCCGGAGGCGGCCGAAGCCGCTTCAGAGGAAGACTCCGTCGAAGCACCCACTTCTTCGAGCACGTCGGAAAACGTAGTAGTTCCTTCGGTCGAACAAAGTGTCCCTCCAATTAAACCCGCATCTCCTACACCAAGTGCTACCTCCGTGTCCAGTGCAACGTCATTATCTTGCGCGACACCCGAACCAAGCACCGCCCCCACTAGTGACCCCGTACCTGTCGGTAACACGACCAGTACAACCGCGAATAAAGCAACGCCTCCCGAAGAAACAGTGAGTGTGGAAAAGAAACCACGTTCGCCTGTTGCAAAGGACGTCGAATCTGTCGCCGGAACGGAAGAAAGTGAAGAAAAAGAATCCGTCAGTTCGAATCCTTCACTTGAGAAAAGTCCAACGGCAGATGGCACCGACGTGCCCAATTCAGCAGAACCTCCAGTACCTAAACCGAAAGAAGTAAGTTTGTTATTTTCGTTTCTCCTTTGGTGCGACTCGCACATTTTACGAAAATGTTGCTTATTAATTCAGTTTTTGAAGACCAAAATGTGTAAGTATTTTGGTTCGAAATTTTATTTGCCTACGCGCTTGCTGACCTTTCCATTTAAAAAAATGAACAATTTTTATTAGATAAAAACGAATAACATAGAACATGTTCAATATTCTTTCTTCCCATCAAATAAAAAAGAATAAATTGATAATTCCGAACAAGGTCCGCGTCCTTAGTACTGTCTTATATGAATGTGGTCACAGTCACGTATACACTCCTCTACGCTCGGTTGCTTCCGCGCTCGTTCGGCGCTAGTATAAGAGAAGGAGGAGCTTATTGGTCTCGACCAATCAGACCTGTTACGGATCCACGTAACGGTTCTCGCGTAACGCTTTCCAACAATTAGGTCCTCCGTAAAAACATATTCTATGTTAAAACTGTGTATAGAACCCATTAAAATAAACAACGTTTTCAAATAACTCAGGAATAATAAAGTTGCCATCCTGTTATTACAAATAGCGTCCAATACGGTCCTGTCTGAATAATGTGTTCGAAGTTGTCACTATTTACTTCTACACAATGCTCTTTAACCATTATTCCGTTACGGTGCGTAATAAGGGAATCGGTTATATTCTTATCACCTGATGTTGCCATGCACAGGGATGGCTTTGGATTTTTTAATATTTTGCTAAAGCTATATCTCGCCTATTTTTGAGTTACATTAAAAATGTTGTTTATTCCAATGAAATCTACACATAGTAGAAAAAGTTATCAACTTCGGAATAATCGCCCTGTATATACGCATATATTGGCCATTCGCAATGTGCCGATGAACACCATTGTAAGCACTAACCGTCTCTCCTCCGCTTTGCTACTAGTGTACTCTTATATCTAATGGTTTTCGGTTTCCTCACTGTATGTAGTTGTTTTATACCGTTTTTGTTAGATATCCTACGAGACAACTCGTTTTGGTTGATATTTTTTTCCAAATCAAATAACATTTTTAGAAAAAGATCAAATTGTAAACGTAAAGATACCCAATTCCTGAAAAATAACTTAGCCTACACGCTACAGTTTTATTCAAGGAACGAACTTCACAATGATTACGTAGATGAACATTCTTTCCTATCTTACAAGAAAAAATCTTAATTCTTCATGACCTTCTTTTCCCTCGTCCAGTCTGTCAATCTTCTTCCGTTTCCATTCGCAGCTGCATCAGGCTGGACGTAGCTACTCGACCAACAGACCAGTATTATAGTTGGTTACAAAATTCATTAAATCACTTAAAAGAAATAAGATCCGCTATATTTGGTCCATATTATCAATATCAGGAAAATATAGATTTATGAATAGATAGAAAAGAAAAGAATGATAGAAAGGCGAGAAAGAGCATTTCAGCTGTTTTTCTATTGTTCCAGATGCAGTGAAAAATTACAAAGTTTTCATTTTATTTTTGTCATATATGACTTAATTTAATTATTTTAAACGTTAAAACCAACAGCAAACTCGCAATTTTTACGTGTTGCAATCAACAATATTTTTGGTATAATTGAGCAGTTAATAATATATTTGCTGATGGAACGCTCGACAATTACTGATATAAAAAGTTGTACCTTGAGTCGTTTTCGAGTTTTTGAGCAGAGCGGACCGTCGAAATACTCGACGCTATTCGCTGTGTTTCATGCGTCTTTCTGTGCTCTAACTATCTGGCCGATTGTAGAGAGAAATAGTGGCAATTTGTACACTTACCGCAGCGCCCTCTACAATGGACGGGCAGCTTTTGAGAGAACTAGATTTTCCAGATGTCCGAACTTTGTGTGCAAAAGCCGCGTTCTTTTTTGATGTCCGTTCATTTTCATGGATTTGTAACTAACTATAGATAATCCACTTCCAAGAAGAGCGCACGTAGACAAATGCATGCGAGGTGAACAGATTACTTACATCTAGAGATGATAATAAATTAAATAATCACAAAATAATCGATTAATCAATCATTCAAGTAATTTAATATGTATTTCAGAAAATAATTTTCATTTCATAATAAAACATCAATGCTCACACATAAGCCAACTGTTCAGAGTAAATGTGTACCATAGGGGCAGAAACATGTCGTTCGTGGTATTCCAACTCCTGTTAACGAAAATAGCATTTTGATTTTGTTGTGATAATAAGCGTATAGATAGATAATACATTCGGTATAATATTTGTAAATCGTATTCCTCTTATCTAGCCCAACCAGAAAGCCGCATCGACGTCCAAATTGGTTTCAACGCCCAGAATGACTTCGAGGAAACCGAAATCATTAAAAGTCGATAGTGAATCGCCCAAAACACCAAAATCGGAGACAAAATTGAGTCCAGTACAAAAAGCAGGAACATCGACAGGCAAAGTGAAAAGGGCACGTATAAGAACGCAGCCTTACCAGAGCCCTTTGCCGGAACTCGAAATCATTTCAAAGATATCCGCTTCCACTTCAACACCAAGAAATAAGAATAATGACGACAAACTTATAGTATTTTACAAGTAAGAACTTGAATCAGTTTTTAATATTTCCCAAATTTGGGATGGATGGTAAATAGCTTTTATGTTAATCAAAAAAAAGGTGTTAATAAGCTATATTTTAGGGTCAATTTAACGTCTTATTTTGTTTCGGCGGTATAAGGGATTTTGCAAAATACTTGTTCTCTTTGACAAAATTAAACATAGAAAAAGATTCACATAGAAGTAGATGATAACTTTCTAAGAATGCATGATATTTCTTATTTTTATTTATAAATTATATGATATAATTATAGTTATAGTTTTATGATAAAAAAATATAATTGAATTAATTATGTTATTAAATAAATTATTTTTCCAGAAGTATAAGGGATTTTAGAAAATACATGTTCACTTTGGAAAAATTAAAGATATGAATAGAAAAAGATTCCCATATAAGTAGATGATAACTTTCTAGGAATGCATGATATTTCTTATTCTTATTTAAAATAATATATGATATAATTATAGTTATATTTTTAGCATATAAAATATAATTGAATTAATTATCTTATTAAATAAATAATTTTTCCAGAAACGAATTTTTGGCTGTCAGGAATTCGGAAGGTAGTTTCTACATATGTCAAGCTGTACAAAATATTTACAAATCTTCAGGAAAAATTAGAATTCGTTGGTTGTCTCAAGATAAAAACGATAAAAATAGTGAAATGTACACACCAGACTTTTATGACAATACAGGTGAGTTTTTTTATTGTTTTCTTGATAATATCAAATGGGTTATTGTAAAAATATGTTCTATTCTGTATATTGGTTCAAATTAAATTTTTAAAACATTTAAGGCATATTTGTAACATTTATAGACTTCTTCATAGTTGTAAAATAATTATTGTTTGTTATAAAACAATAAGGATAAAATAATATTGTTATTATCAGTATCTATGGTGAGAAAAAATAAATTGGGAAATTTTGATAGATTCTCTCAGATTGGTCCAGAACTTTTCCTTTTTTTTAATTTCTATTGATCTTTTTTTACTAACAACCCATGTATTTCAGATTTTGATTGTATATTGACAAATCTAAATATGGTCAAAGTGGATAAAGGTAAATTCAAGTTACCACCAGCAGAACAAGAAAGAACTGCCAGTATTCTCAAGAGATCTTTAGCAGCTGAAAAAGGTGAAGAAATTCCTTCACCGAGTGTAACGGAGGAACATCCAGATGGCTGTAAGTATCGATAAAACCACGTTCTAATTCAGTTTAAAGTTATAAAAAGTTGTGTTACAGTTCGTTATTGAAGAAATCGAGATAAATTTCGTTCCAAACGTTTAGGGATTATTTAAATTCAACACTAAATCGTAATTTATTTCAATCAGTGACCATATATTTCAATTTTTTTTCAGTGGATTTGTCGTTGTACAAAGAAGAAAGTCAACTCCAAAAACGGAAGTCCAAGAAGCGAAAAGCGACTTCTCCAATAGATACTACAGACGTACAAAGCACCCCGAAGAAATCTCCAGAGCTACCTAAAGTTCCAAGAGTCGTTCCGAAATCGGCGAAGAAAGCAACTCCCAAAAAACCGGTAGTCATAAAAAGATCGCCGATAGTCGAAAGTAAGAAATCTTCAACGAGCGGAACGAGAACCGACAGGGCTAAGAGAAGAAACGACGTTCCACTCGTTAGTAAAGTCAGCCCGAAAGTAGATCCCAAGAAAGCAAAAGTGTTGGCCAAAGTGGCTAGAAAAACCGCTGTTCCTGCTTCCAAATTTAATTCTTCACCTTCATCTCAGAAAAGTAAGTTCCTAAAAAGTTTATTTTTCAAGAAATCGCTTCGAAAACCGTGCGCACAGAATTGTTGAGACCTTTTTCGTAAACTCATTTACTATGTACAATTCTCTCTTATTGCATTTCGTTCTCGCAAGGCTCTCTAAAACAAATAGGAATATAATGTGTGAAAATTGATAATTGAATCGGGGAAAAGTCTATTTCGAAATATTTTGTTTTGACTGTTTTATAGTTTAAAATACAAAATTTTAGCTTCAGTTAGAGAATGTGGAAATTGGTTGCAAAGTGACATGGTAAAAGAAAATGACGAAATACTCATTTTGGGTTGCTCAAAAAGTTGGGGAAGTCAACAATCTTGGCTACACTGTAAATAAAAAATCACCGAAGATAATCGAGGTGTCTCAATGAAATTTGGTACAGTGGATGCGTAGACAGGTTAACACATTTGCACATAATTTGAGATCGGTATTACTCCCGGTGGCGTAGATATAGGTATTTAATAACAATAAATTGACTCGAAAAGTGTTATCACCCTGTAAAGGTCAGTGGCGGCTCGTGAACTTTTTAAGAGAGGAGGCTGGACATAAAACGTTCTTGTAAAAATATACTCTATTCAGCCAATAAATTTAACCTTTGCACAGCGACCGTACCAGCTACTTCAGTGCCAAAATTAATTGTTGCCAAGCAAGAACCAACGTGGAGGTGTAGTTTCTCTTGGCAAAAAATTTTTTTGTTCGTTTTTTTTCTTTGGATTTTTGATATTTTTTATTTTTTTTGTTGAAATTTTTCATATTTTGTTTTTTTTATTATTTTTATAAACTTTTTTTATATATTAACGGAATTCTACGGTCTTTATGATCAATAATATTATCATAAAATGTATCATTTTGTTTTAAGGTAGTTGTCGTGAAAAACGCGTACAGTCAGAAAATTCTGAATTTTTGTATATTTAATAAGGACATGATAATACAATTACTATTAAAATTTGAAGTCAATTGACCGTTTCTAACTCAAGATACACTTAATTAAAAATCGGTCCATTAACATGGAGAGTATAGGCACTACATAGAGTTTGTACCAGCTTATCAGTTTTTATAAGAAACTAACTGTCAGAAATTTAAAAAAAAACAGTCACTTAATGTTTGTATTCTGAATTAAAAAAAAAAAAAAAAATATTGACCGTCTCATTGTCAAGAAATATTAATTTCAAGTTCAACAATTTATGAGAAAGTATACGTACTAGCGAGTTGGACATGCATATGAGTACTGTGGCGTCTCCATGGGTACAGTCTTACACAAAAATTATAGCACATTCTGCTACAAGCTCGTGTGCTCTCTGACCGCGCGCATGATACAAGACTTTCTTACAATATTGTACCACGACAACTACCTTAAGTGTTTTACTGAATCTTTTTCAATAGATATCAAACTAACACTGTATAAACGATTTTGGCTCATTGTATTTCGCATGTAAGTTTTAATTCGTTTGAGAGTAGAAAATGATCTCTCCACCGATGCCGACGTGACAGAAATGGTGACTGTCAAACAAAGTAGTTTATAAAACTGAGGTAAAACTTGTTGCAAATCATTGTCTATCATATATTTTATCATATCGGCGTGAATGTCGTACTGGCCTAAAATATCTTTATCCGGGTAGGTATATAACCCATAATTCATTGTGCAGTGCTATTTTATCAAAAAATTTATATTTTAGAACTAAGTTATCTAAAAGTGTATTGGGAAACTCTTTTGAAAAAGATTCGAAAAATCTTCTATTCGTCTCAATTGACCTTTAATAGTATCTAAAATTTCATAAAAAAAGTTGTTTATAATGTAGTTTCTTGTCTACCAAATTATATGTTTTCCTCCTTTAACAATATTCTGTTTACCGGTTAATTTAAACTTAATACTCGATGTAATATGTTCCTGCGATTTTTCATGTCTATCTATACCACGAGCTAAATTTTTCAAATCATCATAACCCGAGTGTCCCCAACATGAAGTTGTATCAGATGTAAATAGCAAGCAATATAATTTATTGTGTATTTCGATTTTGAAACATACCTGTCATCGTCACCACTAATCCTTTCAAATCCGGTAAAACTACTTAACCTTACTTCGCCTCGCGGTACCAATTACAAAACCAAGAACTAACGGAACACGACACGTGTGGCATTCTTCTAGCGGAAGGGCGGTAGCAAGTAATCGTATTTCATTCGACCGACGATTCCATACGAGAAGCTAGCTTCCATAGGATGTTGCCATATTCGCTCTTTTACCCTATCTAGCAATTGAACTGCTTGGAAAACGGCAACTGTGTTGACCACACGTATTTAGCGTTTGAGATATATAGAGAATCTAGCCTCTGGCCACTGTTGCCAGATTAAAAATAACTACTGAGAACGGGGAATTAATTGTAAAATTTAAAGAATTGTCAGAGAAACAGGAAATAAAATGGAGAATGATCATTAAGATAAATTGGTGAGGAGGCTGAGCCTCCTTAGCCTCCTTCGAGGAGCCGCCACTGGTAAAGGTTACCTTTAGTAATTAATTTCGATGCAGACTTTAAATCGAAACAAATATGGTCTCTTGATATTTCTTTGTACCTGGCACCGTTTCACGACAAATTTGATTTTTGTGTGAAAATTGGAAAAAGGTATTCATTGAAGTTAGAAGATCTAATGTACGACGTTGTGAACTATGTACACGAGAAAATTGGAATCATTTTGAACAATTTCTTTAAAATTAATACATAAAATTTAGAAAATGGTGTCTTGTTAACTCTTGTTGGTGGACTTACTATAAATTAAAGTACATTGTAGTTATCTGGCTTAAACATTTTTGTAAATAAAAATTTGTTATTCGGCCTTCCTTTGTAATGTATCGCTAGAGTCTACTCTAGAGATTAGGAAAGACAGCTTATTTTATTTTTGTCACTCAACGACGCTCTTTAATTTAAGGTTCCTCTTTTTTAATTTTCACCTGATTTTCATGGTGGTGGTAATTATTCACAAAAATTGAATTTGCCGTGAAACGGTGCCAGGTACAACGAAATATTAAGAGACCTTATTTGTTTAGATTTAAATTTTGCATCGAAGTTTGTTCCTAAAAAGTAGTCTCTACAGGGTGATAACAATTTTCGGGTCTATTTATTGTTATTAAATACCTAAATCTACGCCACTGGCAGTAATTCCGGTCTCAAATTATGTGCATATGTGGTTACCTATCTGCTTATCCACGGTACCAAATTTCATTAAGACATCTTGATTATCTTTCGGACATACGAACAAAATTAAGAAATTTTATTTTTAATTCAACACCCGTATCTCAAAAATTAAGCGTCTGTGCATATATGTTAATAGAAACTTTTTTTCTCAAAATCAAATTTTCTATCGACTGTTGAAGTTCTGCTACTAAAACCTGGGACACCCTGTATACAGGGTGTTTCAGTTTTTTGTTCATAACTCCGGCAAACGATAGAACTTATAAAAATAATAGGGGTCTTTCATATAAAATTTTTCTCTAAATCACTTCGTTTTCGAGATACAGGGTAGGGTGTTGAAATTGGAAAAAAAAAATTAGTTTTTTGCGAATATTTCCGGAACCGTTCATCGTGCAGAAAACAACTTTTGTAACCAATATCTACTCATAGTAAGCTGTTTTGTGCGATAAAAATTTTTTTTTTTATTCATAATTGGTGAAGATTTTGAAGGGGTAGTGGTTCTACGCCACTGGAAAAAGTACGCTTTTGAGATGCCCATTTGAACCGCAAATGTTTTCGACACAAAAAAGGTACTCTTGGTCATAAGCTACAAACTTGACCGTTTTCGAGCCGAAATTTCTTTAAACAAGTAACAATACCAAAAAATTTGCCATGTTTTTCAACATTAAAGTTAATTTTTCTCGAAAACGGTCAACTTTAGAGCTTATGACCAAGAGTACCTTTTTTATGTAGAAAACATTGGCGGTTCAAATGGGCATCTCATTGTACTTTTTCCAGTGGCGTAGAAGTTGGGGAGAAAAACAACCACTACCCCTTCAAAATCTTCAACAATTATGAATAAAAAATACTTTTTTATCGCACAAAACATAGCTTGCTACGAGTAGAGATTGCTCACAAGAGCTGTTTTCTGTACAATGAACGGTTCCGGAGATATTCGCAAAAAACTAATTTTTTTTTTCAATTTCAACTGTATTTCGAATTCGAAGTGATTTAGAGAAAAATTTTATATAAAAGACCCCTATTATTTCTAGAAGTTCTATCGTTTGCCGAAGTTGTGAATGAAAAAACTGAAACACCCTGCATACCTAAAGATGAGGTAATAATTGACCTCATATGGGTAGTACAGATCTACAAAAAAATTGATTGTGAGAATGAAACATGACAATATTAATATCAATATGAACTCACACTTGAGTGAAACCAATCAAAAAAAAAATTAATGCATAAAACACGTTTGATCAAATCAAACGCTTTATTTGACCTGAAAGAAGTTTTCATGTTATTATTAAAAGTGGTATAAAAACAAAGTAATTGTGATTATTTAATCATAATGATGAATTAGCATAGAGTAATGGCTTCCACCATCGATATTATGTATTCATATTTAGACTTTTGTCAACACTAACGTCATATAACAATACAGCAAAAAAGTATTTAATGAGTATTTGCTAAATTAATACTTTAAAAATGGAGATGGAACGGACGTCCGGCCGAGTACCGAATCCGGCCGAGTTCGGCTTCTTTACCGGATGTCCGGCTTAGCCGGATTTTTTTAAAATAAATAAATCTATTTAAAATAGATAATGACTCTAAAAGACAAGTAAAATATTAATTTTTATAAACCTATCTTATTTAGTCAAAATAATAGGTAAAAAATTAAGATAATCAGAATATTAACACTTCAAACAGAAGAAAAACGAAAACCTATACTACGACCGCAAAAGTTTCAAACTAGAGTTCAACAATTCCAAGTCTTTCTTGAACTTATAAATTGTCCTAATGTTGGCTGCATTATCCTAGAATCCGGCACACTTCTACTTGTTCCTGGCTGACTAACATTAAAATAATGTTTTTCATTTTTGTTGGTAAAATAATACTCGCTTTGATGAGGTATTTTTAGTTGTCTGAGTAATGGCGAAGTTGACGCAGATTTTCCTTCACCTCCGCGAGAAAACTTATTTTCACACAGCTTACACTTTGCGAAAGACTTATTGTCATCACAAATTACGAAAAAAATTCAAACTTTACTTTTATTAAATGACATTATTACACAAAACACGAAGCGACCGAGCGGGACATTCGAGAATTCACAGATACAAGGTCGGTATATCCCCGCGCTTCGCATCACAGCAGTGTGCCATAAACATCGATTACCGACTCTTGTCGCATCTAAAGAACCGCAAGGCAAGAACGGATTGTCGCTGTTTGTAAATTTTATAATAGTACAGGGTAGGAATGAGCGCGAAAGACCAAAATAATATCGAATTTTATTAGTAATAGGTGAACCCAATAGTTCGGGCGGACGTCCGGTCCGGTAGATTGGCCGGATTTCCGGTGTCCGGTAGTCCGGCGAATTTTAAGTCCGTTCCATCTCTAATTAAAAATAAACATTACGTTTTAAAATGAATTATTATAGGGGTATCCTGTTCTTGCTCATACAAAATATTAAATCGCGCGGTTCTTGCTGTCACAGGACGTGGAGGCCCGAAGTTTTCCTATGTTGGATGAGACAACTTTACATATACCGTATATCTAAATTTATATCATATACTGACTTTGAAATTTCGGTGTAAGAAAGGGGCATAAGCCGATCTTTTGATTGAAGCAGAAGATGATTCTCCAATATTAAGTGCAAACAATTGGATTTGTAAATTTCCTTTTTCATTTCTCACAATTAAATCGTTAAGAATTAACATACAAAAGCAGAAACTATAGTGTTAGTCAAAGTGAACACTTTCAAGCAAAGAATACATTTGTTTATAACAATGAAAACTTCATGCACATGAGGAAGTTGTATTATGATCACGTTGATTAATCTGAATTCTGCCATTTCGCGGTAACAACCCTTTACTAGCCAACCTCTCGCTTTGTTTGTAACTAGTGTATTAGAAAGACATAACGATATATTTTGAAATTGACTACATCCGTTTCTTGCGAATTGCTGTAACTTCTTTTTTAATTTGTTGATGTGAACTATTTCAATGGCATAGAGTGTAAAATGGGTATTCACATAATACATCATCCTCTAATTCTGTAGTTCATTTCGTCTTATTTTAATTCGTGCAATTTGAATTAGTATTGTTTATGTTTATGGATCGAATGAACTATGATGAAGCCATTGAAATCGTTCAACAAGAATTGATTTTATGTATTTTTTATTGTAAAGGTAAACAGGCGACCTCTAATGAAACGTAACCATTTTCCTTTTATCAAATTTCGTGGTCAATCTTTTAATTTTTGAACCAGTTTAAAGTGGGAAAGTTAAGATGCGACGTGGGGAAGTAGCAGGGGCTATAATTTAAAAAAATTATCTGAAAATGCAATTAAATTCATTAGTTTTAAAATTATATTTCTTTTTTCTTTCAATAAGGATACTGAGAATGTGGTGAACACACAACATGATTTAGCAATATAAAATTACATTTCTTTTTTTCTTTCTTTCTTAAATTTCAATGAGGATACCGAGAATGAGGTGAACACAATATGATTTAAAAATATAAATACATATTATGACAATCTTCTGAATCCTTGATATTTATGTGGTGTTGAGTCCACTCATTTGAAGCTATTTTTGAATTTATCGACGAAAATTGTTCAGCACTGCTATTTGGATTGGGTAGCATCCATCACCAATGTTTCCAACTTCTTCTTGGGGGGTGATGTCATTTTTGATATCTTGGAGTGTAGAGGCTTGTTTACATATGCTTTCGTCTTGGAATATCTCAAAAAAATCGAGGGATATGGGAGCCAGGAATAATCTTCTCGCCTTGAAATTAAATGCCCTTATAAAATTAGGAAAAAAACTGTTATCGATAATATTCATTATTAATATAGGGATCGCGGCCTTATCTCCGAATATAAGCGGAAAAGTCAAATTTCAAGAGCAATATATTGAAACAGCACGAATTTTTCATTTGGTTATTTGCAATTGTATGAGACCTGAGCACAAAATGTGTCTTCGGTCACAAGAAGTAACTTGTAGTAAGAAGTGTATTTTTTTAAAGGCACTAAGATCACAAAACCAGCACCCACACCTCCACAGAAAGCCAAAACTCCCCCCTCAAGGGCAGCTTCTAGGAAAACGAAACGGTCCTCAAGAAAATAATAAAATTACATTTAGGGAGTATAGTATAAAAGATTATTTTACGTTTAAAAACTTCAAACATGTTTTGTATATTTTTTTTATTATTTACCTTGTACCAGAATTTGACAACATTTGTAGAAGGATTTTTTCAATGATTTCTAAATACGTTTAACAGAATAGCAATGGATAGGTTTAACTAATTAGATAGTATATATTTATTTACTTATGCATATCATCTACTTTGTGGTGTCAAATTTTCGTATAAACTAAACATCAAAATGTTTTATTTTCAAAGAATATTGTTTTGAAAAATATTTTTCTATTTTACAACAAAAATATCTATGCCTTATATATTGTTATTATTTAACGAATATATTTCCAGATGCATTTCTTGTGTTATAATTGAATATTATTATTATGGATTTGGCCTGTTTAGTGGAAAGCAAATGTTTTTGATGAATATTTTGTTATTGGTTGAATGTTACATTTAGGGAAATGAGATCTTGGGTATACAATGAGTATCTTAATTTTTGGTGTTAGTTGAGTTGCCTCAAATTCTTTATACTTATAATATGAAGAAAATTTATTTTCAGTTGTAAGCTTTCAAGCCCCTCCTAATTTGAAATTCTTAGATGCAGAATCTGTTGTGGAGAGCAATAGAAACTAATCATGTTGATGGTTTCAATAATTCAAAAGTAATGATTTATGAAACTTAATTCAAGACAGTTATTCATAGAAAACTGGAAAAATGATTTCATTTGTAAAACAAAATTTTAGGTTTCTCTCCATGATCCAATTTATTATTATGTTTTGACCACCATGAGGGCAAATAAAATCATATTTATGCTATTTATCCAGATATCAATATGAATAATTCAATTTTTATACATTTTTTTTTCAAGTAAATGCCGAATCTATAGGTACAGATCAATGGACAATTGGTATATCATTGTATGCAAAAGTAAACAAATTTCTATTGTTATTCCTAAGAGTGTTCCAAAATTATTAATCTGAAATGATCAGCTCAGATCTCAAAATGTACATCGGTTTGTAAAATATTTATTTCAATATCAACTAATCAACAGCTTGTTAGTCACAAAGTAATGAGACCTTTGTAACAAGTTCACATTTCAAAATTATTGAGTATAAAAATATAAAATAGCATACAATAAAAAAAAAATTAAAAGTGTGAAAATGCCGTCTTAGATGGAAAATCTTGTTTGAACACATTTGATTCATCAAAAACCTGGTAGAATTTGTTTAAAACAATCTGTTCTATGAGCAGTTTTCAATATTGATATTAAATACTTTTATCAAATATTAATAATTCTGGAACTCTCTGTAGAATACATATTCCACATAATATGTAATTAGAAACTATAATGTATATTATTTATGAATAATTTTTCGGTTAATGATTAGTGATTGGTGTTTTTATAGTTCAAAACGCGAAATTTAAACTAGTAAAATTACACTTGTTGTAACAGAATGGTCCCTGATGGTCGTCATCTAGAATTAAACATGATAAATATGACTGTCTATTATAATTATTGAATATTTTTTATAATTTGTACTAGCTCTAGTATTATTATATGATTTAAAATGAGTACTCATTTATGTATATTTAAAAGCTCTAATTAGTTCTAAGTTGTGTGGGAGTGTAAAATAGATTTAATCTATCTACAAATGGAACTTCAAGTGACACATACAAAAAGAGAATATATTGACCAAAATATATTATATAGAAGAACATAAAAGGCACAGTACGATTTTAATTTTTGTTATTTAGACATAGTATTAATGTATGTGTTGTGCTTAACAATTTAGAACTTAAGAAAACATCTATCGAATGAATGTTGCTGTAGTCTTTGTGAACAATGTCAAAATTTGATCTGAAGTTAGATTTCTTCTTTGAAATATTATTTATAATAATATAAATGGTTTTTTCAATAAAACATCAACAATTCATTCAATGCTATTTTTTTTCTCACATCGTATTTATTTGAAAATTAGTCGCATCAAAAATTATTTCTACTCCAGATATCATGGGTTCATGGTATTTTATGGATCAATGTACCCAGATGATCAGCTAGCTTCCGCACCAAGAAAAAAATCTACCGTTGAGTATACCGGGATATCAAAAATTTCCTTGGTCAAGGGTGGTTGTGGAATCTAAAACGTGTGTCTTACTACGTTTGAAATAATTATGTCACTCTCACACTGACATCATCAATAACCTACAAATTTCATGCCTATTTATTTCAGTTGTAAAACAATAATGAACTACAAATTAAAAATTATCTTGGTCAAGGGTGGTTGTGGAATTTAAAACGAAATGTTAACTTTGAACCTTTCACAAGGTCGCAATAGCCACAAACGGGGTCAAAAACTGTTTTAAATCGAATGACGTTCATGTGAGGAGCGCGTAGCTCGCGAGTTAGAAAAGTGCAAATCTTCGGAACATAGAACGTCTTTACGAGGACTTTTCGCATGCGGTTTTCGCTCCATGTCGTTAGTTTATGAACGGGGCCAACTAAATAGCATCTCGAGCCCCAAAATGTCGATTAAATAGGAAAATTTAATTAGAATAGAAACCGGTACTCTCAGATCTCAGCTACGCGCGTCTAACGTGTGAGGTACCAACGGGAATTTTCTAGCTACTAAAATATACCCAAAAGCGGTTAAAAGCTAGCGACCTATAGCCGAAAACACTATTACAACTGGCGCCGGCCGCATGGGGCACGAAACGGCCCCGAATTAACAAGATCGAGGTAAAAAGTATACTCTAACTGACGCGTAACGAGCCCCTCGAGCCATATGTCAAAATTATTACGTTCGTAGCTAATTACATTGGACGTCTGGCGTTCATGCAATTGTGTTTTTATACAATTCGAACCTTCTAATTTCGATAGGCCACGTGAAAATCTCGGAGTCTAAAGCGCTAGAGACTTCTGAGTGTTATAACATTCGTATAAAATTGCGAAATTTCTCACTTTTAGAAACTTCAAATTAATTAGTTTGACACAAGTTTTGATAACGTAACGTAAGTAAGACACACGTTTTAGTTTCCACAACCACCCTTGACCAAGATAATTTTTGATATCCCGGTATATAGTTGAAAAACACAAATGTTACTAAATAAGAAACAATCACCCTTATCCACTTAGAATACAGAGGACTACAAAGTAGCCATCATCAGAATAAACTGAATTAAAACGCTGATTTTTCAACATTATTTTTCTTGATATGGGCAAAATGTTCTTTATACCGAGTTAGAATATCCCCTTTATAGTTTGAACCACATAGAATATTGAACACAACTCAATTTTGTAAATCCCGGATTTGTCAAAGTCAGAAACTTCATCAAAGATGTTGCCTAAACAGTTTTTCAGCTTGTTCTTATCTATTAACAAGTTGTATTGCAAATTTTGAAAACATATTTTTTACTGAAGAAATAAGTGACATTTTAGGATTTTATTGAACTATTTGAAGGGAGTGATTCTAATTTGGTTAATTAGTTTTGGCTCAATTTCAATACTTCCCTTACCCTATATAGGGTATAGTGAGGGCAGAAAAATGGTAATCACTTGGAATTCAACACATAAAAACCCACTGAAACAAATAGCCAGATTCAGTTACACCAATTAATTGTAAAATGGTATTGGATCATAGAATATTATTCGTCACTTCGAGCCATCAAAATTATTATAAGAATAAATGGAAGAACAATTACTCTGTTTTTATACTACTTTAATATTATTAAAAGTAGTATAAAAACAATGTAATTGAAATTTCATTTAATCAACGATAAATTACCATAAAGTAACAGCTTCTACTATCGTTTTTTTTTTGTAACAACGAAGTTGACAAATTCCAACAAATAGTTTTGGACAATGGTTACAATAAGTCTTTGATCAATAATTTAATTTCTAGACAAAAAAGGAAATTGGAACGCAACCAGTTTACCAAATTAGAGGCCCTACCAAATAGTTCAATAAAATTCAAAAGATTCATTTATTCTTCAGTAATTAGGTTTTCTAAATTTGCAATACAACCCCTTTATAGATGTAAGAACAAGCTAAAAAACCGTTCACATTTGATGAAGTTTCCGACTTCGGCAAATCCGGGATTTGCAAAATCGATTGTCCGGGATTTGCAAAATCGATTGTGAGTCACTAGAAGGAATATTCTAAATCGGTATAAAGAATATTTTGCCCATATAAAGAAAAAAATCATGAAAATCAGCTTTAGCCGAACATATATTAAAAACAGGTTAACCATTGCTCAAGAAAGTTTATCCCTTGTAAAACACAGTACGGACTAATATCTAGGTAATTTAGAAAGGGTGGAAATAAACGAAAAAGTTATTTATTAAATTTCGATTTATCTCCAGCTGCTGATGGTAACCCCTTGTTTCACTATTAACTCTGAACAGTATTTAAAGTGGTACATTTTGGTTTATAATTTAGTTCACTCTGCTGATAGCTGAAAGGTCCTCAGTACTTAGAGTAGAGTATAATTCCTGAGTTTTAAATAATTGTTATTATGAAATTTCGGCCACAGAAGTGTCCGAAAACGAATTTCATTAACAAGAGAATGAAAGGTTAGGGAAGACTAGTGATCTACGGATCAGTTATTTTATTTACTGAGATTGAACACTAGACTTCGGTGAAAGGGGTGAGTGAGATAATAAACTCAGGGTAGGCAGAATCTAATACAGTAAGCACTTGTTTGCGTCTATATTCTGACTCAAATCTCACAGAGCGCTAGATGTTTGGGCTCTAGTCTTGTCGCATGGTCATTAAATCCTAACGAAACTATAATCTGTCCTACTTTCCTGGCAAAATGTTACCCAACTATTAAATTAAGATCAAGATATTTTCGTGCTATAAGTTTTATAGAAGTTCTTAATATGCGACCAAGAATAAAATTCATAGTTTTGTTATTTTTGAATTTAATAAAAGGTTCATTATCTGTAATCAATAGATCATTCATTATCTGATGCTGAAGCTTCTTAGCTTACAAATTATTCTAACTCTTGCTTAAAGTCTAAATATAATTATCATTTAATCATAAACACCATAGCGTGGTTATTCTATTTACCGTGTTTCGCAACTGTGCAGCTGTCAACAACTCAAGCCGCAAGAGGCGCTCATGTAGAAATTATAAGTATATAGCATCAGCTTCTAGTAGACATGGGTCTCCTGTATCTAGTCTTCGTGGTCACATTCCTATCACAGAGTATAATCTACTCGGTGGTCATATAAGCTCATATCACTTATAGAAAATACCTCTGTGATATCATTTCGGAGCATTGAAGGTAAATGCTTATCTATGCAAATAGACTCTAAATCTAAAATCAAAAACACAGTAAACTATAAAGAATTAGTTTACTGTGCTAAAATAAATATTGTGTACTTTATTATATTATGTTGTTTTTAACATTTTGTCACTCAAAGAAAACACAAAAAGAGATCATTTTTCCGTTGATATGTTGTGATAGAGTGTAAATGAATATGTAGAATATAAACGGTATTATTATAAGAGGCGAGTTAATCATAAATTGGTAAGAACCCCATATTTTAGACAATTTGTAAACTTTATAGCTTATACTTTCTCATTTCATTAAATATTTTTAATAAAGTAAATAGAGTATTAGATTGGAATGCTGCTTTCACTCTTTGGATTGTAGATACTGATTGCTGAATTGAAGTGTAATGGAGCTAGTAGTATTGTTATTGTGAAATCTATATTTAGTGTATAACTATGTAGGAAAATTAGGTTAAGTGAAATTATTTTTAGGATTCTCAAGAAATAAACATGCCATTTAAATTGAAACTGAAGAAATCACGACATTATAGTGTCGTATCTAAAACACTCTTTGTGATTTCTGTGGAAATGATAGACAATATTATTGTGGAGTGTACACTAACTTCAGAGAGTACAGGTCAAGAATGCCTTGAATTGGCATGTCAAAAACATGGAATAAACCAACCATTTTTTTTCGGATTGCAATACTGTAGTCGTAAAAGAGACAATACACTATGTTGGCTTGAACTAGAAAGACCTATAAAACGACAGCTTGATAAATGTGCCAAAAATTTATGTGTATACATGCGTGTCATGTATTATATCATATCAGGTGTACATCTTCTAAATGATGAAACAACTAGGTAAATTTCAATTAACTATTAAATTTGTGTTTGTGAAGAGCTTAAGATGAAGTTGTGCAATATATCAGACAAAAAAAACAATGGTTTTGTTCATTTGTGGCAATTGCTGATTTATTTCAGATATCACTATTTCCTCCAATTGAAGAGTGATGTCAATGAAGGACGTATTCTTTGTAATCCTCAACAAGCAGTCGAGTTAGCTGGATATTGCATGCAAGCGGAGTTTGGAAACTTTGATGCTGAAAGGCATACTATTCATTATTTAAAGGATTTCCAATTGTTTCCCAAAGTAAGCATGTGAACACACATTAAAATATTATTCTTTCAAGTGTCATATCTGTTTTAGACTTTCAAAGATCCGTCTTTACTTGAATCTCTAACAGAAGCTGCCATTCAACAACATGCTGCATTACACAATTTTCCTCAAGGAACGGCAGAAGAATATTATATCTGTGCATGTCAAAGGCTTGAAGGATATGGACAAGAGATGTATTCAGTGAGAAGTCGAAGTGGAGAAGATACAATTATCGGTGTATCTCTAACAGGAGTTGCTGTTGACTATCCAAATTTGAAACAAGGACGCCATTTTGCGTAAGTTTCTGAAAATTTTGACTTAATGAACGCAATATGAATGAATTTTTACAAATTTATATGTTGGGTCATATTGGGAATGAGCAAATTTTTCCACTATAATTATTAATGTATAATATAATACTTTTTTTTTCATATAATTTGCATGTAACCACGGTCCTATACACAGGTCTGGAAACTATTGTTTGACATGAGTCTCTTACATGTCACTAAACTCGTCGTCCCTCGCTCAGCCACCAGCTGGCGCATAGATCGAAGTATGTTGTCAGGATTAGGCGCCATATCGTTCAAATTTTAAGTCCCACAATACAAAGATTGCCAGAGAACATCCCTCGACTCATGCGCCACAAGTGACGTCTTTTGGCACTACGTGACAATTGACTACGCGGTCGTATACGTGCCAGAGTACATCCCTCGACTCATGCGCCACCCTTTTGATACTACGCAACAGATGACGCTTAGCGGACTCACTTCTCACATAGGAAACAGCCTCGAGTTTCCAGACCTGTGTATACAACCGTGCTTGTTACTAATTTGAAAATTATTTGTATTTCTAAGCATCCTAGAAGCCATTCACAATTTAGTAGGTCCCAATACAATATTAAAAATTTTAGAATCTCATATTTTATTATTATTTTAATAGAAAAAAAACGTGTGGCACTCGAGGACTGCCGCGGTGAAGCTATTGCATAGCATTTTTTCTCAACTTATGCAATTATAATTATTTATTTATTTTTAATTTATGCAGTATTTTTTTTTCTTTGGTATTAATTCAAGTTACACTTTTAGAGCGTGGTGACCGATAAGAAAACAATTTTTTTTCTTTTATTGAATAAATGAGAAGATAATATCGTTTAAAATATTTTAATTACCTTACAATACATGTAGGTTATTCAGGAATTTGTTATCATTGAAACTATAGGTTTATGGTAACTGAAATAAGAGACATGAATTTGAGACTTGCTATCCTCTAAATATCTGGAAAATACCGCGCCAATGGTGGCCCCATATTTTGTTGTGGATTCCTGTGGATCATTATTCATTTTCAAATTCAATTTTTCCGAAAGAAAAGTTGTCAACCGCTCTGATTTTTTATCAGCGAAGTTGATGTTGAAATCGCCAGCCAAGATAAGTGGAAATTTATTACCATTTGTACCAAGTATTTTCGACCCTTCTTCAGTGTACTCCAGTAAAGTGTGATGAATAAAATGCTCTACCTCGTCCAATTTTGGATTCGGAGAAATGTAAATTGCTACCATGACTATGTGTAGGCCATTTCTAAGTTTGCATAAGCACGCACAAATATCTCCAAAAAATGAGCGCCTAACATTAACATCGCTAACGTGTGCAATATTTATTTCAATATTCGGAGTCATAATATTAGTTACATTATTATTATTTTGGTAAATAGCTACCCCACCTTTTGGAACCTTATCTCGTTTGAATTGAACAATACAATTGAAATTAGGTATTTCAATCGGATTATCATGCGCCATGCAAGTTTCGGTAAGAAGTAACAAATTTGTTTGTCTCCTAACTGAATCTTGTAAATCGTATTTGTGACTATTTAGACTTTGGCAATTGAAAGTCATTATTGAAATGCCATTTCTATTACTAAGGAAATCTAAGACACTTTGAGCTGTCATCTGAACACTATTTAAAGGCCGTCTTTTGAATTCTTGCAACAAAGATGCAGTCGATGCAGCTTGCCTTCGATTATTATAAATCTTGAATGTAGAATTATCGTTTTTTGTCGTGATATACAATTTTTCAATATTAGTCACCCGAGAGAGCGCAACATAAACGAGTTCCTGTTATTTTTCGTTACGGAATTTCTTGATTCGGTCGCCGCGCTCAAAGCCCGCGATAAAAGCTATATGCAATATATGCAATAGCTTAATAGAAACAGGTACTCTCAGGTCTCTGCTACGCGCGTCTAACGTATAAACTCTAACTGACGCGTAGCAAGCTCCTCGAGGCATATGTCAAAATGATTTCGTTCGTAGCTAATTACATAGGACGTCTGTAGTTCATGCAATTATGTTTTTAGATAATTCGAACCTTCTAATTTCGATAGGCCACGTGAAAATCCCGGAGTCTAAAGCGCTAGAGTGTTATAACATTCGTATAAAATAGCGAAATTTCTCACTTTTAGAAACTCAAATTAATTAATTAATTTGACACATGTTAGGTATTTAGGTCTTACATTATTTTTCGTTACGGAATTTCTTGATTCGGTCGCCGCGCTCAAAGCCCGCGATAAAAGCTATATGCAATAGCTTAATAGAAAAATGTACATTCTAATAATAATTGATATTACAATAGTATATAGTACAAATAGTAAGTATTTACATTTCATAGGTATTTTTCTAAAATTATATTCACCTAGGCCCAAGGGCCTGTATGTGTACAGAACAATTATTATTGTATTATTTTGCTATTTGTGACAAAGTATTAATATAATAATATTAAGTAAATCAAATTTCGTGTAGTTGGAAAGGCAGGCATAACAAAAAAAATTGAATAAATACACACTAGTAATTTTACAACTAAAGAGAATTAAGTTGCAAACACAAATGATGCTATACATTCAGATTACATTGTTTGGAATTAATGAATACATGTATTTACAGTAATTATACGATATTTAAGTATTTAGTTTGGTTTTTACCTATATACTGTTTAGATTTTTTTTGGAAAGTTCTAAGATTGTTCATTTTTTTTATGTTTGGTGGTAAAGAATCAGAGGTTCATTACGTCAATAGCTCCTAAAATAATCAATTCTTTACCACCAAACATAAAAAAAAATAAACAATCTTAAAGCTTTCCAAAAAAAATCTAAACAGTGTATAGGTAAAAACCAAACAAAATATCATATAAATACTGTAAATACATATATTTATTAATTCCAAACAATGTAATCTTAATGTAAAGCATCCGAAATTTGATTTGCTCAATATTATTATATTATTATATACGAATAACAATAATAAATTGTATCTGTACAAGGGCCTAGGTGTATATAATTTAAGAAAATATTATTATTATTTTAAGAAATATTATTATCTGTAATACTTAATTTGTTCAATAAATTTGTTCAATACGTGCAGCGTACTGACCTCCAAGTTATTTTAGGACCTATTGACGTAATGAACTTCTGGTTAGCATCTTTCTGATAAAAGGGACATAGTGTATTATTAACTTTTGACCGAGTTTCATGCTTATGTGTTGGATTAATTTTCAAATAGGGATGTTTGTAGATGAATATGCAGCATGTGTGATTACACAGTGAGCGTATATTCAGAAATTCTTCATTGTATAGTAAGCTTGTAGAATATATATTTTTTTCGGAGTATTATTTTAATAATGTAATTTTGAAAAACGGTCAGGTGTTGTAAGGCATTATTATAAAGACCACCCCACACAGCAATACCATATCTTAGGATAAATTCAATTAACGATTGGTAGAGAATGATTAATAGTTTTTTATTTATAAATTTTCGTACCTCATAATTTTTATATATAAATCTTCGTAGTTTTGCTGTTAAGATATGGTCTGTCCATTTAAGGTGTTTGTCAATAATTATACCCAGGTATTTGGTTTTATCAGCACTGTTTATTTCAAGATTTGAGTCTTCAAATTTTAATTTAGAGAAATCAGGTCTGTTTGCTTCCGTCAGAGAAAAGGCTATATATGACGTTTTGCCTACATTTAAAGACAGTTTGTTGAAGTCTAGCCAAGTTTTAACTATGGATATGCCAGGTTGAGCCTTTTCCTTAACAGTGTGCCATGGTTGTCTTCAAAAACTGGAACTGTATCATCAGCATATGATATTATAGTGATGCCTGTATGTGTGTCTAGTAAAGAGTTGAAGTAAGTAAAGCAGGAGTCCAAGAACTGTACCTTGAGGTACTCCTATCTGTATATCATCAGTGTTGCTGTACGTATTTCTTATTCTTACAATTTGTTTTCTACCTAGTGAATAATTTTTGAAAATCTCCAATACAATGCCTCTTACTCCATATTGTTCTTTTGCTAAGTCCGAGATTTTTAAACATTTTCAAATAATTTTCCCAAGTATTTATAAGGCTGATAGGTCTATACTTGTGATTGTGAGATTTTTGTAACCATTCTTTTATATAGGTGTAACCACCGATAGTTTAAAGTGGTCAGGAATTTTTCCAGTCAGGAATATTAAATTTATAATATGAACCAGGGGTTTTAGAAGGCGTTTGTGACATATTTTTACTAGCGATGATGTTATTCCATCCATTCCAGGTGCACTGGTTGATTTTAGGGTGTTTATGTGTCATTCTGGAATTGTTCTCCATTGCCCTTTGTTACGAATATGTTTTGATTTGATTTACCATCACATTCGTTGGTTGCCTCTTTCACAAATTTGTATATTTTTTCACGTCATTTCCACAATTTGATATTGCTTTGGTGTAATATTGTGATTTTGTTGTTTTTATCTGTTGATTTAGATGATTCCTATAATTCTTGTAATTTTGGAGTTCGAGGTTATTTTGACTTTTGTTTGCTTGCGTTTTTAATCTGTCTCTGTGATTGATTGAAGTTACAATACCATATGTTATCCATGGTTTGATTTCTTTTCTTTAAGCTGTATAATTTTTGTTGTTTAGCTTGTGTTATGGCATCAGAAACCATTTTTGTAAATTCGTCGTAAGCCATGATAGAGTCTTATTAAATTATGGTTTTCCATAATAATAAATTGAATAAATTCATACCTCGCAAATATTTTAAAATTCTACAATTCTACAAAAACGTCTTGAAGTAGTGATTTAGTTGCTATTTACCTTTTGTTCATTGTTTTACAAACTGATAAGAATATTTGGGGCGTGAGTAACGCATCTTATTGTTTTGTTTTACTGAGTAACATGTAATTGCAAAACTATTGTTTCTGATATAACAAATTAGTGTGTGTATTCACAGCTGATAATATTGAGGTGTGAATCACTTGAGAATAATCTTCTATTTTCGATATCAATAAATTTATAATATATTGGTATGAAATTCTATTTTGAAATTGTTACTTGATCCAATAAGATAAGATATGATATGACATGTAGTTTCATCCTAGATAATGAAGGTTATTTAGAAGAAACTTGATAGTAGTACAAATCTAAACACTGAAATCATTTTGAATATTATTATTTAGGGTTGAGCTGTTACCATGCTGAAGTTTTAGTGGTACCTTGTCTTTATCTGTGCAATTTACCCAAATTATATATTCAACTATTATTTCATTATTGAAACTTGAAGGAACTCATTATCTTAACACTTTATTTGGGGGTGTCTGCAGAGACATACATGTACTGCATATTAATGTTTGATGTCCAAAAATCATAGAAAGAATAAATACTCAGCAGTGGAGAGTATATTTGTGATAAACTAAGAAACATTTAAATTAATTAAATATTAAAAGTTTTGTATAAAATTTGAGTTTTATCCTCCAATTTCCGAAGTAAGGAACATTTGTTGGTGTTGTGCTAATAGATAAAAAAAAATCGGTTTTTACAGATGGTCTGATATAACGAATGTGATAAACCACAAGAAAGATTTTATGATCGAACCTATTGGAGGAACAGAAAAGGCAGAATTTCAATTTTCAGATGTTGAAAGTGCGAAGAATGCCTGGAAATTTTGCGTCCTGCAGCATATGTTCTATAGGCAATATGAAATGAACAATACCAGTGATGAAACTGACAAGGGACTTCCACCACATCCTATTTTTCAGCAGCCACATTTAGAGGTAATCCAAAGCTCCTTAAACTATTTCAATCATTAGATAATTGCCGTAATTTACATTAATGAATGTATGTGAAAGCCTATAATTTTGAACTTTAAGCTAAATGTGCTTCTGAGGGCCATTTGGGCTAAGCAAGCTCTTATAATGTGCATTTGCAGAATGAAATTATCGAAATTTCAATCAACACTATTTGAAATAATTCACAATAATAAGTTTTCTCACAGAAATATTGATGATAATGTTTATTATGTGGTTGGTTGTGTTCCAGGATACTTTGAAACAAGTGGAAAGCTATGAAGATGTCAGCAGTTCCGTCCACCAGTGGGACCGTCCTATTTCCACACAGAGCTTAAATCAAAGAGCTCAGTCTACGTCCTGTCTCGACCTGAACAATCAGAACGATGTTGATACCTTGAGAAATCTGTTACCCTCTTACAGGCCCGCCCCTGATTACGAAACGGCCGTTCAGCACAAATATCGTAATTCATCAAGTGCCATTCCATCCAGGTATGAAAATAATCACTATCTAAGAGTTGTACAGTTTTTTCAGAACAAGCTTTCTCTAAATATTGATGAACATTTAATTCATATCAAACATACAAAACAAGTAAAAACATCATGTTTTCCAGTTTTCACTAGTAACACTGCTTAAACATATCTAGATATATGCTGTTCGCTGAAAAAGGAAATGATGTTAGTAATTTGGTGCAACCAATTTATTTGAACAATTTCCCTAAATTCTCAATCAAATTGTAGCAATTGGTAACACTGTCCAAGGTTGCCAGATATTAAGTCTATTTGTCTATTTCATTCAATAGTCTTAACAGTTCACATATTTGTTGTTCTGAATCTAAATATTAGTAGAATTAAACTTTAGAAGTGTAAACAGTTCTCCTTAGGACTGTAATTCTACATACATATTCGCGTGTGCTGTTTAAACTGCGAAAATATCGAAACCACTACTATCTAGTGTTCAACAAATGGTATCCTCAACAATAAATTAACTTGAAAATGGAGGGCCATATCTTTCTATCACTACCGTCAGAGACAGAGTTTCTGCAGCTTTACATCTGAGTATCTCAAAAGTCTATTATCTTAACCTAGTATCTATATGAATACTTATAAGTATAAAATATAAAAATTAACAAAAAAAAATTAAGAAATTCGTATTAATTGCATATGTTTCAAACTAATATTACATATACGTTTTTTCAATAATCGTAGGAAGAAAATTATGCTTGTATCTTTTATATATTGATCAAAGCTGGTATATTCAGTGATTCCTTTAGTTTCGCAGTTGTTCTCACTCTTTGTAACTCAATATTTTGTTTTGTTTCATTTTTATGCAAGTCTTTGAATGTTTGTAAAATACTTCGTAAATATATTGGTGTTAGACTTTTCCTAATTTTTTGAATAAATAACCAATATATAACACAGTACTGCCGTAATGATAGATATATTGTAGTGTCGTCTGCAAACAAATTATATTTAGCATTTTCAAGAACTAAAGATATATTGTTGAGGTAAGAATGAATAAAAGTGGTCCTGAAAAAACCCTGTGGAATACCCATAGCTATGCTTTCTTCTTCAGATTCGTAGCGTTCATATTCAACTTTTTGTCTCCTACTAAGCAAAAAGTCACTAATCCAATTTAGTACCGTTTCTCCAAATCCCATAAACTTCAACTTATTCATTAATCCACTGTCAAAAGTTTCGAACGCTCGTTTCAAGTCGAGAAAAACATTATCTAATGCGGATTTCAAGTCATTTATGCTACACATTATGGCACTTTCGCAACTATAATACTCCCTACAACCAGATTGATAACCGGCAATTAATTTATTTTTAGAAACATATTTGTAAATCAACTATTTTCTCTAGTACTTTTTCTAACCTGGTAATTTTTATCGGTCTGAATTGTTAATTTTCTTTACAACTTAACGTTGGGCTGATCTACCAGGCCCATCGTGCAAAAATGTTTGTTGCATGGGGCGTGTCCGGTCAGGAATGCAACAATACTCCGTATTTCTTGTCTGCTGAACGTCAGTCGATTTTTCACTCGTTGCTGCTGGAAATCTCCCATCAGTCGCTTGGAATGCGACATACGGGGCAATTCCCTCCAGTAGGCATGGTGCTCTGTCTCGAGCCATATTTGGATTACAGATTTCGCTATGGCTTGAGAAATGCCACAGCTTGGCTCTGGTCCAATCAGGGGCTGTTCCGCCCCCGCTTTGGCGAGTGCGACGGCAGTTTCAGTCCTCCAAATAGTTTGAAACGCTCGTTTCAAGTCTAAAAAAACATTATCTAATGCGAATTTCAAGTCATTTATGATACACTGTATGGTACTTTCGCTATGATTTTCCCTAAAACCAGATTGATATTCGGAAATTAATTTATTTTTAGAAATATATTTGTAAATAAACAATTTTCTCTAGTATTTTTTCTAATCCAGGTAATGTTTATCGGTCTAAATTCTTCGCCCTTAATTGTCTTTGCAACTTTCCGTAGAAGAGCAATTGTTGGTACCTTTAAGAAATTTGGAATCTTTCTAGTTAATAAACAAGTATTTATTATGTTGATGAGTAGATCAGCAAGAGCTCATCAAAGGAGGCTATATATAAATGCATATCAATATCAATAGTTGAATTTTATCAATCTTGAAACTACTATTACTGCTGATGAGTGGTATTTCTCTGTTGTTAGAGGCTATAATAGCTGGGAGACTTTTTATAAAGAAGCTGTTAAACTTGTTTACAATTTCTTCACCCCCAAATTCAATTACAATATATGTCTAGGCCTTTGACCTGTTATTTCTTTCAATGATTTCCACAAATCTATTTTTTTTTTTAATATTCTTCTCATATCTTTGTGTACTGACTAATGTATTTTTGAGTTGATTAGAATCGTCCCATTCATTTATTCATTTTGTCCAAAATTCAACATGTACTGGTTTTAAGATTAATTCCTTTTTTAACTGCACTAAGAACTTTATCATTGCATGTACATCTGACAAATTAATATTTTCTACTATTTGGCGTCTTACTAACCACCAGTAAGCCTGTTGTTTTTAATGCTCGTTCAGCTTTATTAACTTGTTGTTTGATTATGATAAAATGAATCAAAATGACACTCGTCCTGGTTGCAAGGTCATAGCAGGATAAAAAACCATAATTCGAGATTAGACTATTACATTAAGCGTCAACATTTAGTTTACCGAAATGATTCCAGGGAACCGATAAGAAATACTCATGCCATACTGTACAGTTCACAACCCGAAATACATCAAACTGAAGCTTACCCCACACTGTTACGCTACCCGGACGTCACACACAACAACATCGAACAGAAGAATATCATGTCGCACATGTTGAATCCTGCGTTCACTCAGTCCCAGATCTTGTCGACGAACGGTGGCGCCGCCAGAGAAAACGCCACAGGTATGCTACATTTGTACAAACCGCCGCCACCTTATCCCAGCAACAGGATCAGTTCGAATTCGACGCCGGATCTAGCAGGCATATCCCACTATCCCAAAACGTTGCAGCCGTTCGTCAATAACTTCGTCAGCGGATCTAGTCCCGATCTCGTGTCAAGCGGGAATTTTTACTTGAAACACTACGGCGCCAATTTATATCCTCAGCCGCATCCGGTACATCGGTCGCAGAGCTACCTTCCGCCCCAACATGGTACTTACGAAAACCTGGCTTCCTTCTTCAACAATAACAATTTATTAGGGCGACCGTCGGCCGTAATCGTGGAAAATCCTAATGTGACCAAGCACATCAAAAAAGTCTACGACGAACACGGCAATATCATTTATTGTATGCCGGCGAACATGAAGCAAATCTTGCAGGAAAACCAGTTGCCCAGTACCGGTTTCGTTGTTACGAGGAATCAAAACGCGATGGTAGCCTGCGATTCGCATCTCAACAACTCCACAGAGCCGATATACGAAAATATCCCGCTACCCTGGCAGAATAACGACGAAATGAGGGGGCGCACGCAGAGCATCCATTCAGCCCCTGAGATCAATCAAGTCGTCAACAGTACCGTCGTGAACGCGCTCCAATCGCAACTGCAACAGATGAATTTGAGCCAAACCACCGCCAACCCCGACATCGAAACGCTGTACGCCAAGATCGATCATAACCTGAAAATCGCCAAGAGCGATCTCGCGAAACGAAACGATTTCGAAGGTTCGACACAGGATCTACGTTCGTCAATGACGAACCTGTGCGACTCTTACGACACTATGAGTCGTACGAACACGTTCATCATCAACAAGAATAACGCGTCGTCGTTGAACGCGAGCAGCGCCTCTACCACCACGTACGGCGGTAACGACACCTTTACGACGGATGCCAGTAGCGCGTCGTCTAACGCCAGTTCTACGGCGAAGTCGAAGAAGCGGCGTTGGGGAATTCTGATGGGTCGGAGCAAATCGAGCGAAAAGGTGAAAAGTGCGACGTTGGGTAGGGAGAAGGAGAAAAAGGACAAGAATCAGAGCAACAATAAGCATCGATGGTCGACGGGATTACCGCGGTTCAATCCGTTACCGCCTTCGATCAGCAAGGAAACGATGGTGAGTTTTCGGCATTTATTCGTAGGGGGCGTTTGCGGAAACTATATAAATTAACTGGAATATGAATAAAAAAAAGGGTAACAAAAGTCAATATTACGGTAATGTCTGCAAAAAAAAGTGGTTTCAATAGTGGGTTTCAGGAATGCTGATTAAATTTTGGATTAGTTTGTCCAGTCAAATGTGTGAAAAACTAGGGGTCGTTACAAAATTTTATAGACCGCACGAAAATTCAAAAAATTTTTGCATCGTGTTCAGGATCGCTTACACATCATTAGTCGGAAAAAAAGGTGATTATTACTATTAATAAACAATGAAAAACCATTTTCAATTAACAACTAGAATGTCTTTTATAACAAATGGAATATCTCGGACTCTTTTAATCCAAAGTTCAGTTTGGTATCGCTGAGCCCGAATCTGAAGTCGGAAAATTGTACCAAATCTTCGCAACTAACAAAATTTTTTCTCGAACTGTGGTATTGAAATAATAAGATACTGTGATGTGTCTGTATAATTTTCACGAAAAGAAGGAAAATTGCGTCGTTTTTCCTTCATATTCCTATCTTGGTCCCAGTCCAACCGACGATAGTTTTCCGGAAAACTCCGGATAATGAAAATTTACCATTTCTACACGACAAACTTTAATTATTTTGTTTTCCGAAAAGTTGTAGTCGGTGTTATTGGAATAATAAGGTACCCTGATGGTCCTCGGTACAAATTTCCCTAAAAGAAGGAAAATTGTGAAAAATTGCGTCGTTTTCCTTCATATTTCCGTTTCGGTCCCCGTACTACGTGTCAAATTATATGTTTTTGTAGTCGCTGAGTATTATTCTATGGTTATAAAATCAAAGGCAATTATAGCTCACCTGAAAACTCCGGAGAATGAAAATTTGATTAAACTTAATATTAATTTTTTATTCAGAAAATTGTAGTGAAAAATCTATATAATAATGATGATCTTACTCGGTTATATATAAAATAGTCTCTCCTTTCATATTATCAAAATCAACTTTTTTTGAGAAGAAAACTTAAATCCTGAATTTACCACAAACCTGCGAGCTGTTTGTTTTGTTGTGAATTAGGTTTTTAGGTTGCTCAGCTGGTTTTTTTTTTTAATGCATATATACGTTAATTTAATGTAGATAATTTTATATTCGATTACTAAGTTTTTATACAAATCGATATTTTATAGAGTCCACGTGTTTTATAAATTAGAATAGAACTCTATGGTACACGTACGCCGCATCATCATTGATGCTTCAAAAACATGTGCTCTTTTTTAACTTGCTCTGAAAGATATATTGTACATATCATAATAAAATACTTGAAATTCTTTATTATAAAAATCGTTTGAAATTTTTCGAAAAACAAAATAACAATTAAAGATTGTCGTGTAGATATGTCAAATTTTTCCGGAAAATTCCGGTAAATGATAATTTACCATTTTAGTCAGTGTTATTGGAATAATATGGCACCGTGATGGTTCTCGATACAAATTTCACTTATAGAAAGAAAATTCTGGAAAATTAGTGGAAATTGCGTCATTTTCCTTCATATTCCTGTCTCAGTCCTCGTCCAACTTTTCAAATTACATGTTTTTATGTTCGCTGAGTATTACTTTATGGTTATAAAATCAAAAGCACCTATAGTTCTCCGGAAAATGAAAATCTTTAATTGTTATTTTGTTTTTCGAAAAATTATTATGATAAGGAATTTCAAGTATCTTTTATTATGATATGTACAGTACCTCTTTCAAAGCAGGTAAAAAAGAGGAGATGTTTGAAGTATCAATGAATCACGAGCCCCTTTTTTTCTGACTAACTATCTGTAGGCCATCCTGAACACGATACAAAAAGAATTTTAACATTTTCGTGCGGTCTATAAAATTTTTGATGTTTTTCACACTTTTGACTGGACTATAGTCAAAGTGGATCAGTTATTTGGTGATTGGGTTCTTACATTGCTTTGATTGACATGATACCAATACCAGATCAATAATGCACACATTTTTTTTTTTTGTGAAACTAAGTATCTTTTTTCTTAGTAAATTTTATTACAATTTATATATACAGTGTGGTGATGAAGTAAGAAACAAAATTTATAATTGCGTTATTTAATGTTTTTAAGCAAAACGCTCGGACAGCTCAATTTTACTTTTTTAATTAGTCACCTTATGACATAAAAATGTTATTTATGACGTCATGTGTTTCTGTATAATAACGTCATCATTGTTTTTTTTCAATGACAACCCCAATTTCTTTTGCTGTTTTTTATAGATGGTTCAATTACTTTAATGACGGTGTAAAAAAGATAACTTTTTTGAAATAACACCCTCACTGTAAGAAATAAAAATGTAACTTTAATTATATATAAATTCTCGGGAAATAGGTCACACTAATACATATGTTTATTATTTTCGTCTTTAACGGGATTACTTAAAACTAATTGTCTTGGCACAAAGCGTCCTTAGCGCACAATTTCAATTAAAAATGGCCACGTCGCCGAAACGAACAGAAACACGAATAATCGAAATTGTAACACATCAATGTTATAAGTATAATATATCAAAAATCCACTGTCTAGTAGTATTCTCACAAAATAGGTACTCATGTCAACAAAGTCTATGAACGACTAAAAACAGGAACAATACGTTCAAGTATCTACTTTCGAACCAGATGTTAAGATTTATGATGTAATAGAAAAAGATTTGTCAGCCTTATTGGAAATATACTTTTGTAACTTTAATGGAAGAAAACTTTAATTATAAACTCCAAAAACCAACAAAATTTATCGCAAGTGTTCAAAGTGCTCTCAATCAATCATTTGGCACTGACTGATATGTGTAAACAAGGACTTCACAAGTAATGTGCTCCACTTCAGCGCAAATTCTTTACCGTACATCATCTAAATTATTTGGCCTATTAAAATAAACCTTTGATTTCAAATAACCTCACAGAAAAAATCTAAAGGAGTCAAGCCCTGGGGAACGCGGTGGCTACTCAATTGCTCTTCGACGTCCTATCCACCTTCCGAAAAATGTGGCGTCAAGATATTGACGGTCGTTGATTTCAAAGTGAGGAGGCGCGCCCCGTCCCATCTTTTTGAAAACAAATATCCTGATGGGGTACATCTGCTTCGTGATGATTTGGAAACATTGCTGTCAGAGCTGTCACTAAATCAAACCGCAAAAAGTCTAAATAACGTACTGCTGTAAGGTTTCCTTAAAAAAAAATAAGGCCCTTTGATGATTCCAATCCAAACATTTAATTTCCCTTGGCGTTGACTGTAAGAGTCTTGAGTCCAGTGAGGATTTTCTTTTGACCAATACCTTCAATTGTGACGATCTACTGCCCCATTCAGGCAAAGAGTGGCTTCGTTAGAAAAGAGGATATTTTGGATCATCCTCGTTTAAATCGTGAATCAATTGAACTTAGTAAGGATGATATTTATCTTTCTTGAACAACTTCATGACAAACGAGTAGTCTACGTTGTTATTTAGGGCCTTGTGGAATGGTGAGGATTTTCTTCAGCTTTATGTAACATATCTAATCTGGTTTCTTCGTTTACTCGAGGTCGACGTTGCCCACCTACAAAGACGGATCCCGTTTCAGTAAATTTGGCAACCAATTTACTCATTAGGCGGTATATCAGAAAGTTCTTAGTTGAATAATTCATACGCTTCCTCTTAGCTTATCACCGTATCCAACCAATATTAACATTTCTATTCTTTCCCGTTCCCGCTGTTAAATCAAATTTACGAGTATTAGTAATTTGTTTCATGCGTCAAAAGTGATACAGACGTGATAACGATAATGTACAAAAACCAGTTTAAATTTTAAAGTGTTATTTTCCCAAAAAAAAGTTATCCAAGGTACCAATTCTCTGAGAAACAGCTAAAAAAATTTGTATTGTCATTGAAAGAACAATGATGACTTCATTTTTATTGTTATAAGGTGGCTGATTAAAAAATAAAATTGTATAACAAAAACGCCACAAATAAATAAACAATAACTTATAAATATTATCAAAACAAAATAAAGAAAACTGCAATGTTATTTTTATAACAACTATTTTTCTACTTGATTTCCCGGTCAGTTACCATTTCACCACATCCACAGCGTATGTAAAAATTTTACTGTTTTCAGTGCCAACTGTTGGAAAACAAACTAGCCGATAGTCAGTTGTTCTTTGAATTTGACAAAATTCCGAAAAAGAAACAAAATTCCGATTTTACAACCGCCCTTCTTAATGAGAATTCAGCTTTCAATCGTTTTAAAGATGTTCTACCATACGAAGATAATAGGCTCAGGTTGACTCCATCGAAAGACAATAAACATGGTTATATCAATGCGTCTCACATCACGGTAAGTTCATTTTGAATTGAAAATGTAGTTTCTTGTATAGTAGAACTGTTATTTGCAAATAGTCTGGTGACGGGATATTGTTGTCGCCTTTTTTATTCTATGCCCAACTGGCTGGGTGTTTTCCGAATCTCTATTTCGATTTCAATCTTTTCTTATCATTCATGTTCCACCCTCCGTTTCAAAAAAGGGGTAGCAAGGAGTATCGAACTATAATAGTTTCATTGAGGTTTACTATTTATATTGTGAATATCTTTTTTTAGGCAACGGTTGGTAGTAAACAACGATTCTATATAGCAGCTCAAGGCCCTACTAGACTCACTCTGCCATTTTACTGGCAGTGTGTGTGGGAAGCAGAGGTTTATTTAATTGTCCAGCTTACAGATCTTACAGAAGAACTGGATTATTTACCAGACGCTGGAGAAAGGTGTATTGATATTGGCCAGGTACGCTCAATTTTATTCACAAATTATTAGTAGAGGAAATGAATGCATCAACATCTAATTTTGTTTGTATGTGGATGAATTTTCATGAAACCATTGACATTCGCTTAATTTTTGGTCAATAAAAGGTGTTGCCCTTTAGATTTAGTCGATCGTACCCCCTTCAAGTACTACATTCATGAAAATCCATCCACATAGAAAAAAGTACAGCTTTGGGTCATTTTGTGCAACCACTTTTTTGCTCGATTCCGTGCTTGTTGATACAGGACTGATGACATTCGCCGCCGTGTCATTAACGTTACAACCTTCCTTTCTAGGATTTCCAGGTGTGGTGGGAATTTTCACAGACAACCGGCCACTGCGTCACCAGCAAAGTCCGACTATGTCACGTGGCTTCGCGTAGATACAGGACCTTGTGGCATTTGCATTACACCGACTGGGGCGACCAGGGTTGTCCGCATTCCGTGGCACATTTCCTCGGCTTTCTCGAAGAGATGCAGTCCGTCCATCAACATTCAATGGGCGAAATACCGCCGGGACACAACAAGAATCCGCCTATATTGGTGCATTGTACGGCGGGCGTGGGTAGAACTGGATTGACAATTCTCTGCGATTTATTGTTGTACACGGTGGATCACAATCAGGTATGTGCTATTCTGGATTATCTAGGTGCGAATGAACTAATGCTACGTATACATGAAGACACTATGGTATTAATAAAACTATAAAAGAGTCCACACTGTGGTACACTATGACACTATAAATATAAACACCATGATATCCACTAAAAATACTGTTAAAGTACTGAGGACCTTTCAGCTATGTAGTAGCCATCATCAGAGTAAATGAAAAGTTTAATTACTATTTGGGGTTAACAATGCAAACAAGGGGTTACACCCTCCAAACGGAAATCAATAAATTGCGTTTTCGTTTATACTACACATTTCCATCCCTTCTAAATTAACTCTTACCTTGTCAGTTACACTGAAGATGCCCATCTTTACATCCGCCTTCGACCTCTCCCGAATGTCGGGACCTCTTGCGTCAATCTTCTGTTTCTCCAATGACCCGTTACCGCAAGATATATTTAGCTTGGGCTATCCAACTACAGATGTGGAGGTTGTCTCTTTCTAAGACTAAATATCTCACAACAGCTATAGGAATAATAAATGACCATTAAATAAATTTATTAACGTCCAAAACGTTACACTAGCTGAAAGGTCGTCAGTACGTTATGAAACGGATCACTCTGTCCCTGAGGAACAGTAGTGATAAGTTGTCCCAACTAGCTCAATAAGATTATTTATTCTCAGGGCTCGTAGTGAAACGTGTCCTGTGATTCTAGACTTTATGAATTACCCTGAGCGCCAATTGCTTTAGAATAAACAAACTAAAAAGAATTCACAGTTAAGAATCCAGGCACTACGAGGTGGATAAAAAGTCCAACTTAACAATGTGATTTTATTCCAATAGGAATTGGAATAACATTAAAACGATATACAATTCTTGTATAACAAAATGAATAGGTATAATGTAAATCAAAATTAAAATATGAATTATATGAAACAATTCAATTATAACAACAAGAAACCTTTAGTTTCAATTTCAACTACAATGAAATTAATGAAATATAAATTTAGTTATGAACCATGAGTTCACTCACATTAAATTACAGCAGTTATTAAATACAAAATTACATGTGAACCTTTGAGTTCGATTACTTCAAAAAAATTTGTGAAACACAAATTTAGTTAGATACCGAAAATCAATGAAAATATGGTCACTCAAACTAAAAAGTGTTACCGTCCTTGGAACTTGAAGGAGCTAGAAGTCGGCTCTGCCAGGAAATTCCTTAAACCGTCACGGGCAAAAAGACAGAGGTACCTCAATCGTTCAGACCCTGTAAATACAAAAAAATGAACAGTACCTTGGCATAAGTTCGAGGGACTGGTAACGCAATCAGTAGGAATAACCATACGATTCCACAATTGATTATGTTATCTCCCAAACTGTATACAGAATATTGAAATCTTGAAGAGAATATTATTACAATCAATCAATTTGAAGGAAATCTGAAAAGAATTAAGCTACTACAATAATTTTAAATTTGTAAAAATAAAGATTCTGCCTACGACTCGTTAAATTATTTTTATATAAAGATTAAGAAAAAATTACCCAATGATGCAAAAGATTATCTCAGATAACTAGGTGATTCGCCATGAAATGTAGGAGGTTCGTGAAGAATTATTTCCGTTGAAAATCGTTATATTCAGGGACTGTACATATCCCGAATATGTGAAAGATATCAAATTAATTCATAGTTCCTGATTTAACAATTCTCAACGGTAGATTGATTATTAACAAAAAAACAAAGGACAGTAAATCTTGACTTACCTTGTACAATTCAACAAAACGAATGAAATTCATTTCCGTTTTAGCTACCTCCCTTTCGCGAATCGCGCGCCAAACGACGACGAGGAAAAGTAATTTCAATAATCGATTTCCTATTGAACGGGTAGATGCCTCTGTTGATTCATACAAGATAAGTTAGTCTACAAACCGAACAGAAATCGTTATTCAAATCATTACAGCGTTCTTTATACAAGTAACGTTGAAAACGTTACAGTTAACAGTATTTTTAGTGGGTTAGGGTGGTTATTTCTTATTTATAACTGTATGTAGATAAGGTATATACCAACAGCGTGTTTCTATATTCATGGGAACCCTGAAGATCGATATTTGTAAACTTCGAAACGGTTCAAGATTAAATAATGTAACTCAAAATGGTCAACTGTTGTGTCTGCAAACAAAAATAGTAATTTGTCTCAGGAACATCTAGAACCAAGGGAGTGGGTTAGGACTTAGTATAAAGAATATCCCAACATTTTTTACTTATTTATTTGATAATTTTGTTGTTTTTTTTCGATTTCACGCACAATTTTCGAGTAAAATCGATTTGAAAATTATCTGACTTTAAAGTAAGAATGGCGCCAAAATATTGATTCAATTTCGATATTGGATCAAATTATAATTGTTTGATATAGCTTTACACTACTAATACTTTGAATGTGACTAGTTTCGCTAAAACCATAGCTTATTTTAATAGATGTTACAATATAGTGTATGGTGCTAGTGAAACTAGTTGCATTTAGTGTATTAAATTGATACACTATGTAAAAATTCACATTGGATACACTTTAATTCTATAATTAAGAAAGAATCACTTTTATCCACTAAAAATAATGGTACAAGTACTGAGGACCTTTCAGCTGCCAAGGACCCATCATTAAAGTAAGCAGTAACAATATTTTTAGTGCATAAGGGTCATTGTTTCTTATTTGTAGTGTATTGAATAAGTTAAAATTAAACGTTAAATAGTTTTTATTTAGGTTTGTAATAAATTTTCATCATGTAACGGCTAAAATTATTATTATCATTACAGGAGGTGTGTATTTCAAGAGTGGTAGGACTACTTCGACATCAGAGGGCTTACATGATTCAGACGATAGCACAATACAGATTTGTATATTCATTGCTAATACATTATTTAAAGCAGACGAGACTCATTTAGTTTTTGAGTTACTCTATGTGTGCCTTATCTTTTATTTGTTTTAACGAATTTTATGTGCATGTTTACTTCGGTGCACTTCAGTGCCATTTTCTCTAATGTTCAATTTTATTTAATGTTCAATTTTATTGAACGAGACCTAATGAATTATTTTATACATTTTTGCAAAATGTGCTTTAATAAGAGTAGTGACGAATTATGTCGCAATAATTTAATTATTTAATTATTCAGGTATCACTGCAGGTGTTTGATGACGTTTTTTCCTCTGGTGAATGGACTTTTATCAGAAATATCCATTTTGATATGTAACGATGTTTGTTTTTAAGCGTTGTATCTATTCTTCATTTTTACAAGGTTTTATTTAATTTCCATGTTATTTTGTAAACGTTTTCTCAATCACTCCTTGTCTGGTGTGCCTTTAAATTTGAAGCAATGCTGTATTTCTTTAGTCACTGTTCAAATCGGTGAATTCAATTAGTATTTAAAGATCGCGATATTGTAAAAAAATCGTTTTCTGAATTTTAATTTCAATTGAATATAGACAAAGATTGTTCAGGACAATGATCTACTCAGCTTTTCAGGTACGTAGGAGTCAGAGTATGTTCTCACTCAAAAAAAGTAAGCATTTTTTATTCGTGTTTTTGGAAATTTTATTAGAAGCCTAGTTGGACTTGAAGGATTAATTAGAACAAATTTAAGATCAAATTTAGAATATTAAGAAAGCAAATAACAAACATATTTGAGGAATTTGACTTTATGTAAATTTATGTCATTAAATGAAGGTTTTCATTTTAAAAGAGAGTTTAAAGTGTAATCTCATTTATAATTATTTTAAAAATATTTCCTTAATAATATTTGATAAAATTTTAAGAAAAGCATAGAATAGGTTTTCCTGTTTCCGGGCTTCTGTGCGCCATATGTTAATTACCTAATTAACTATTCTTTATATCTATAAACGGGATTGACTGTTCGCTAATCACTTGGTGAGAAGGAAAACTGTATAGTTGAACTAATTTATTTCATTTGTTTCTGTTTTCTAGTAATTATCAAAGAATTGGTTTACTTTTAGTGATCGGTAGATCGAATCATGTCAAACTCAGTTTCCTTCATTTAGATATAATGATCAGGAGAGCGAAACATGTCCGCAGTATGAATTGAATTTGTGAAACTATACCCAGTGTTTCCTTAATGATATGTTATTTTATAGCCTTATAGCAACAAATAATTAGGAATTTCTGGATTTCTCGAATTATTAATCTCCCAAACAATTCTATTGCATGAATTCTAGTAGAAATTTGTTTGGAATAATGACGAATTATTTTCAGTAGATACATGCCACAGAAATGAATGTTTCTATTAAAACATCTTTACCAGAGTACCGATATTACCGAGTAATATTCAGGGTGTTTCAGTTTTTTCGTTCATAACTTCGGCAAACGATAGAACTTCTAAAAATAATAGGTGTCTTTCATATAAAATTTTTCTCTACATCACTACGTTTTCGAGATACAGGGAGGGTGTTGAAATTGAAAAAAAAATTGTTTTTTTGCTAATATCTCCGTAACCGTTTGTCGTACAGTAAACAGCTTTTGTAAGCAATTTCTACTCATAGTAAGCTATGTTTTGTGCGATAAAAATTTTTTTTTAGTCATAATTGGTGAAGATTTTGAAGGGGTAGTGGTTGTTTTTCTCCCCAACTGGAAAAAAGTACAGTTTTGAGACAACCGTTTGAACCGCCAATGTTTTCTACATAAAAAAGGTACTCTTGATCATAAGCTCTAAAGTTGACCGTTTTCTAGAAAAATCAACTATTATGTTGAAAAACATTGTCAATTCTTTGAAATAAAATGTATTTTTTACTAATTAAACGAAATCTATTTAAACAAGTAACAAAACCAAAAAATTGACCATGTTTTTCAACATAAAAGTTGATTTCTCTCGAAAACTGTCAACTTTAGAGCTTATGACCAAGTACCTTTTTTGTGTAAAAAACATTGGCGGTTCAAATGGGCATCTCAAAACCGTACTTTTTCCAGTGGCGTATAAGTTGAGAAAAACAACCACTACCCCTTCAAAATCTTCACCAATTATGACTAAAAAAAAAAATTTTTACGCACAAAACGTAGCTTACTATGAGGAGAAATTGCTTACAAAAGATGTTTTCTGTACGATAAACGGTTCCGGAGATATTTGCATGAAACTAATTTTCTTTTTCAAATCCAACACCCTGTATCTCGAAAACGAAGTGATTTAGAGGAAAATGTTATATAAAAGACCCCTATTATTTTTAGAAGTTCTATCGCTTGCCGAAGTTATGAACGAAAAAACTGAAACAATTTGTATTTATTATAAAAAGGACTCAATCAAATTTAAATATGATATAATATCATATAAGCTTTACTCTATAGCTCATCAACTGAGAAATGAACTATTTTTTCATAGTTAAAGCTAGCTGCTACTTATTTTAAGTTGAGTACATTTCAAATATTACTTATTATTTTATATTTTCAAATCACTTTGAATTGTTATACTAGTCATTTTACAGTATAAATTTTATCTTAGAATAATTTTAGAGAATTTGGCAGCATATACAGACTGTTGTTCTTCTATATTATGTGTAGTGTTTTATTTTTGAACGTAATTAATTAGTTCATTCGAGTATTATTGTGTGTGTATAAGTTTTGTGTTATGTAATTTGATATATATACCGTATTAATTCAGAATTAAAGGCTGTGTAAATATAATATTGAGTATTGTATAAATAATTTCTGCGAGCAATTTAACATTTAAATCGTGATTATTGACAGTGCCTTATCTGTGTTAAGTCTAAACAATAAAAAGTATTTCGAATTATATGTATTCTAGATTTTATAGATTGTAAATATATGTTGAAAGTTTAAGTGTTTTATTTTATTTACCTTACATGTTTTATTTATTTATTTAATATCCCTACAGTTCTTGAAAAAAAAAACAATTACAGAGATTGGTCTAAATACAGCAATAGTATCAGCAAAAATGTTAAAATTTATGCAACGATTGTTACATGAAATGCACATTTTTATTAATGGCGAGTTACTGTGTCTGTCCTACTAGCTGGAATATGAAATAAAAAGAGACTGAAATGTCTTGTACATATATTAGGTTTCTAAATTTAATTTGAGCTAGTAATGCCACGCCATCAATTTTGTCATTTAATAACTTATAAATAAACATTTGAGAATTATTTCGACGCTTTTTTAAAGTGGTATAGTCGAATTTCAGTCTTAATTCATTACTTGATTTTAATAATAAAGATTCTTGACCCAGTATGAATTTATATAAAAATTCTCGGGAAATAGGTCACATTAACACTGTTTTAAAATTTTCGTCTCTACGTACGTTTCGGTCTCACGACCATCATCAGAAGACTTATTATGTCCAAAACTTGATTACTTAAAACTAATTGTATTACACAAAGCGTCCAAATCGCACCAATTTCAATTAAAACGCCCACGTCGCCGAAACGAACAGAAACACGATTAAACGAAATTGTAAACCTCGATGCTATAGTAAAATCATCAAAAATCCACTGGAAAGAAGATTTCTTAATAAAAGCGTACTCATGTCAACACAGTAAGTGATCGACTAGAGACCAGACAAATAAAATTTGATTTTTAAGTATACAACTTTCGAACCAGATGTTAGATTTACGAGCTAATAGAAAAGGTTTTGTCGTGACAGGAGGTATACTTGACATTCTACCTAAATATATACTATAACATTATACGAGGCATGTAGGAATTTGCAAAGAGATATTATTTGATCAAATTTGTATAGATATGACTTAGATTTTGCGTGTCTGTCCTATGATTTACAGAATTGGAGTCACGTTTTATGTGAATCATCTCCAAAATTGATCTTTTATAATAATTGGTTTCCTTAGTTAGAATATTAACGTTATTGTAATCGAACTGATGGTTATAATCAAAGCAGTGTTTAGCAAGGGCAGTGGAATTTTCTAAGTTTTTGTTTTTTGTGCTATACCTATGGCCGTACATTATTTTTTGTAAATATTGGTTATAACAAGCTGGTGCAACGGAATTGAAGTGAAGATAACGTTGAGACCAAACTTCTTTAGTAAACCAAGAAGTTTTTATTTTTCTTAGAAGAAATATAATTCACGTTTAATTGACAAACTTGTTTCATATATACCTTGTAATGTAATCTATGATCATTTGTAATTGTTTTTATTTCTACTTTAGCAAGATGTGTAACATTGTATTTAGTTACAATAATTTATATATCAACAATTATATACATGTGCATCATTTTAACATGCTATTACCAAAATGTATCTCAAATGGTTAATACCTAAATCTATCTATCTATCTATATTATTCGGCTTATTAACATATTCAATAACGTATATTTTCAATAAAAACTATATCGGAAACATAATTCTTACTTTTTATTCCGATACAACCCTATTTTTTTTGGAATTTATGGATTGTGAATTTTCTGGATCAAACGAAAATTCATATTTGTATTGAGAAAGTTCAGCAGCCAGAATCCTGAAGAATTAAAATATAAACTTCAGGGTAACCAAAAAATCAAAACAAATGTTGATATAATAAAATAGGATCTACTCCTATGTCTGTTAATATTGTACTTATAGATTTTAAATATCTCTCTTTGTTACTTACCTTCTGAATTATTTCAAAGAAGTTCCTTTTCAAAACATTGGAATTCTTCATTTTTTCAAATTTCCCGCATTTTTATTATGTTGGTAGCAGTACAAAGCGGAAACGGTATTTAGTTCTTTATCTTTCTATGACATTTCGTTCACTACGTGAAAGACGTTCTTTTATACAGCGTGTCATGGTGGTGTGAAAGGTATGTTTAGTTTCCTTTATTATTGTACCTAATAATATAATTCGCCATGTAACTATATATTCTTGATCTAATCATGATCAACTAAGTTGCTGTTTATAACGAATCTTTCAAACTTTCGCGTAATAATTAATAATTGTGGTCTATTCATTCTGAACCACATGGCTGTAACTCTTTGTACGGGGTTTATTCCGAATATTATCGTTTCCGTTCAACGATTCTTTCAATTTGGTATATTCTGTATATAATATAGTGATTTGTTGTAACTTCAACTTCTCAGAATATGACTACGTCTTCAGAATGTTTAATTGAAGGTTGAAGGTTAGGTTTTTAAGAAGCGATGAAGGTAAGTAATAGTGAAATTATTTTAATACAATGTTCAATAGCATTCATTTGAGATTAAATGCGTAGTCATATTCAAGAATTCCAAATGATTTGAATATGATTAAGCATAAGTACATTTTCAGCACATCAACAGAAGATAGAAAATGCCACAAAATGAATATATCGAACGCCATCGTAAGCTGTATGGGCGAAAACTCGATTATGAAGAACGTAAAAGGAAGAGAGAAGCCAGAGAGCCACATAAGCGGTCTCAAATTGCTCGTAGCTTACGAGGTATCAAGGCTAAGATATTCAATAAGGAACGTAGAAATGAGAAGATACAAATGAAGAAAAAGATCAAGGCACATGAAGAAAAGAACACTAAGAAAACTACGGAGAAAGTTGCTGAAGGGGCATTGCCCGTCTATCTATTGGATCGTGATGTTCAATCCAGAGCTAAAATTCTATCAAACATGATTAAACAAAAACGTAAAGAGAAAGCTGGAAAATGGGATGTTCCAATACCTAAAGTTCGAGCCCAGTCAGATGCGGAAGTATTAAAAGTTGTGAAAACTGGCAAATCTAAAAGAAAAGCATGGAAACGAATGGTAACCAAAGTAACGTTTGTTGGTGAAGGTTTTACCAGGAAGCCACCCAAGTTCGAAAGATTCATCAGGCCGATGGCATTAAGATTTAAGAAAGCTCATGTTACACATCCAGAACTGAAGGCCACATTTTGTTTACCAATTATTGGTGTTAAGAAAAACCCCAGCTCCCCCATGTTTACCAGTTTAGGTGTAATAACAAAGGGTACAGTTATTGAAGTAAATATTTCGGAATTAGGTTTAGTGACACAAGCTGGTAAAGTAGTTTGGGGAAAATATGCACAAGTTACAAACAACCCTGAAAATGATGGATGCATCAATGCTGTTTTATTAGTTTAGGAATAATTATGTATGTTTTGAATAATTTGAAATAAATTTGATCTTCAATTAAGCTTGTTTTTTTTTTCATTACATGAAGAAACTTTTAAAATATATATCACAAAATATTCAAGTGTTTCAAGGAGATTCATGTTCATGGTTTGGTGACCATTCTCCAGAAGGAATATTTGTAAATTTGAAATCATTTGATCTACTATGTAGGTTTATTTGTGATACCAATAGTGTCTCAACAAAGGTACATTACATTTTGATAGTGCAAAAAGAGTCTTGGGTTTCTTTATTAGATTAGTGCCTAAATGTGATTCTTTTAAATCTTGATATCATATAAATATCTATTTTCTGTTGTGATTTATTTTTCCTAAAACATACTAAAAAATTTTCATCACTGCTATATTTTTCCACATCCAACTGTTCCTATTTATTAGTTTTGAACTAAAAATAAAGTTTTCCATGTGGGTCAAAGAATAATCCCCTTTGTAAATCAAATTGGTTGTTCTGAAAAGGCACAAGTTAAATAAAGCATAAAATTCAAATGCAGAGTTGAAATATATGTATTTCATAGGGTAATCCATAAATTGTTTACTTTTTCATCAAGTTTTAAAAAGATTTTGATACTAAAAACAATTGTATTTTCCACTATACTTTTGATCCCTTGAGGAATTTCCTATTTATTAGTTTTGAACTAAAAATAAAGACACTTCTAGTTTTTCATATGGTTCAAAGAATAATCCCCTTGTAAATTAAATTGGTTGTTCTGAAAAGGCACAAGTTTAATAAAGCATAAAATCCAAATGCAGAATTGAAATATATGCATTTCATAGTGTAATTCATAAATGTTTACTTTTTTCATCAAGTATTTTCATCAAGTTTTAAAAAGATTTTGATACTAAAAGCAATTGTATTTTCCACTATACTTTTGATCCCTTGAGGAAGTTCCTATTTATTAGTTTTGAACTAAAAATAAAGACACTTCTAGTTTTTCATATGGTTCAAAGTATAATCCCCTTTGTAAATCAAATTGGTTGTTCTGAAAAGGCACAAGTTAAATAAAGCATAAAATCCAAATGCAGAGTTGAAATATATGTATTTCATAAGGTAATCCATAAATTGTTTACTTTTTCATCAAGTTTTAAAAAGATTTTGATACTAAAAACAATTGTATTTTCCACTATACTTTTGATCCCTTGAGGAATTTCCTATTTATTAGTTTTGAACTAAAAATAAAGACACTTCTAGTTTTTCATATGGTTCAAAGAATAATCCCCTTTGTAAATTAAATTGGTTGTTCTGAAAAGGCACAAGTTTAATAAAGCATAAAATCCAAATGCAGAGTTGAAATATATGTATTTCATAGTGTAATTCATAAATTGACAATTTTTCAATGTATTAACTAATTGAATTGAAATTAATGTGAAACTTCAACAATGAAATGAGATAAATTCAGAGCAAAACATCTAGTTTGCTGATATGCAACATCTAATAATAATAATTTTTTGGCTATGAGAATTAACCACTACTTTGAGCTCAATTTTCATAAATTTTCACTGGATGAAAGTTCAATATTCATCAAAACCTTGAGAATAATTTTCCGGGTGAAGCCATAGGTAGATTTTTCCAATGAAATAATTTCCAGCACTCAAGATTTTGCGACAATGAGAATTTCACACCGACAATTTTCGACCAATGAAATACTTTTATTTTGACTTGTTGCCATGCCAACGAAAAAATGTCAGCGGATATTTTTTCTTTTATGGTAGAGAAGCAAAATTATAGTGGATATTTTTTGACTTTTAACAAATGAATTTGAAAGTGATGCAATACATAACAAAACAACAAAATTATGGCATTCCTTCGTAATGCCTCATATTTTCATGACAAAATGTCATTGAAATTATTTTAAACTAATTTTTCTTCGGTGTGAAATTCTCTTACCGAATATCCCGCGTGCACAAATTAATTTCCGGAAATTTTGCACATGGGATATTATAAATGAATATTTTTATTTTGAGAAATTAATTGTAAAGATTCATCAATTCTTGCTTTCATGCTGTACAATGAGATTGACTGTCAGATTTGAAGGAATTTAACAATTCTCAGACATTACATTCATAATATAACTTATTTCCAGGTATAATTCCAACATGCAGATCTTCGTTAAAACGTTGACCGGTAAGACCATCACCCTTGAGGTCGAGCCGTCGGACACTATCGAAAATGTAAAAGCCAAAATTCAAGACAAGGAAGGTATTCCTCCAGATCAACAGAGGCTTATCTTCGCTGGAAAACAGTTGGAAGATGGACGTACCCTCTCGGATTATAACATTCAGAAAGAGTCTACCTTGCATCTTGTATTGAGACTTAGGGGTGGCGCAAAGAAACGTAAGAAGAAGAATTATTCTACTCCCAAAAAGATCAAACATAAGAAGAAGAAGGTCAAGTTAGCTGTCTTGAAATTTTACAAAGTGAGTTCATGTTTATTTAATAAGGAAAAATCTGATTATAAACAAAAATTTTAACTATTTGGCAATAAAAGGTATATTATTATTAGTATGATTGTAAATAATTTTAATTATCTTTCAAGGTTGATGAGAATGGAAAGATCCATAGATTGAGACGGGAATGCCCTGCTGAGCAGTGTGGTGCTGGTGTTTTCATGGCAGCCATGGAAGATCGTCATTATTGTGGAAAGTGTGGATATACCTTGGTATTTTCTAAGCCAGAAGATAAATGATTCTTTTACCTTGTAAGATATGTTAATATCTTGAAATATTTAAGAGTTAAATAATTTCAAGTTTTTCTTTTGTTTTTTTATTTTATCCTGAATCCTTTTCCACTTTTCATTAACCTGATCTTGTGGAAGAATTTTATTCATTCTAGACTGTTGATTTGTTGAATGAAACAATCTCTGAGGAATCCACGATATTGGTAAACAATTTTCATTACATTAACTATAAAACCAATTTTAATCATTTATACTCTAGTTCCGTATGTGTAAATTTATTTAATAAAACAAGCTCTGAGGATGCTATGATGTGAATAAACGAATTTCATTACATTGAGTATAAATTTTATTCACTTTTGATCATTATAATGTACTTCCATATTGCTCTAATTTAGAGAATGTGGAATTATTTTAAAGGTCTTAAGGAAAATCTAAAACATTTTATTCTTGCAAATATTTCCAGAGATTGGGGTTTTATATGCGGAGAAATTAAATTGTGGGTTCTGAACTTCCAATTTTTTTTCTGAAGATATGACCAAAAATTCAAAAACTTTAGTGCAAAGAAAATTTACAATTATTCATAATTGCAACTATCCAGTTTTTTGTAATTGAGGATCATAGTGTTTGTATTTTTAACCCTATAACTTCACCTAAGCGTCAATGAGTACCAGAATCAGAAAATCTCATTTGCATTAAAATGGACGACTACATTATGAAAGTTGATGTGAAATTTTAAGTACCTATCAAAAGTGTATTTCATCAACTTTCGCCATGTTCAAGTCAATTTCTATATGATTTCTTGAATTTAAACAAAAATATAAAACTTCCGAATGTATGATATAGTAAGGAGAGGCACGTCAATGGTAAACAACTACATTGGTTGATTGTAATGAATGTGGACATTGGCCTTCAGATAAAGTACAAAGTAGACACCTACCATAATCGAAATTAATAAAATTAAAGAGTTCGATAATTTCTTTAAAATGGTCAATACTCAACAGATGGCGCCAACTGGATGTATGACATACCACGGTCGTACATACAGGCTGGGGACTCGTATGTTTGACATGGGTCTCTTACGGGTCGCCAAACTCGTAGTCCCTCGCTCAGCCACTAGCTAGCGCTTGGATCGAAGTGGTAAAACGATATCTTTCCGGAATCGCAAGCAGTGTTACTAAGTATTCTGATTTCTATTGAGAATGTATGGCCACAATAGTACAAGCATAGACCTATTATCCTAAGGAGAATTGTTTACATTTAAACAAGATCAGACATTGCCAAAATTTCGGACTACTCAGATTGCTGTATATTAGAAGTATGGCCGTATGGAATGTGCTGTAGCCAGATTAGTTGTTCTGTGTCGAGTTGAGATTTGTAATTCTTATAAAAACGTCCATAGCATTATTTATTGGTTATATGGTTATATTAGAAGCAAAACTGTTGAAATGTCGTTTTCTCTGAAAAATATTCCATAATTTATGGTAACTTAGAATATACAATCGAATTATAGAATATTTAAAATTTTAAATATAGAACTATTCCATTCTATTGCATCATTTGTTCAGAAGGCGACAACGCCACGCACCTCATGAATGAGACTTTGTTCTGTACCACGGTCGTACATACAGGTCTGGGGACTCGTATGTTTGATATGGGTCTCTTACGCGTCGCCAAACTCGCAGTCCCTCGCTCAGCCACTAGCTAGCGCTTGGATCGAAGTGGTAAAACGATTTCTTTCCGGAATCGCAAGCAGTGTTACTAAGTATTCTGATTTGAGAGAGGAATAGAACTGTTACTCTTGTCAAAATGTATTACTCACCTTAAAAATAACTTCCCCTTTTTCGTTATACATGCTCGCACACATAAAAGACCTCGTTAAAACGATTTCTATCCGGAATCGCAAGCATCCACTTTTTTCGCATTTCCGCATCTTTCGGCACTTTAAAAACATAAATTTCTTGCTTTACACTATTGTACCCCGTTTTGCATTTCGGCACAATGCACGATTCCGTAATTTGTTTCTAAAAACTCAGGTATTCCTTGTGTTTACAAGTCAAGTATGACAGTTGTCAGAGAATTTCGACTACTGCGCCATCCTTTTTAGTACTACGCGATAGTCGACGCTTAGGGGACCCTCTTCTCACATGGGAAACAGCCTTGAGTCCCCAGACCTGTATGTTCGACCGTGTTTTGTACTACGCAATTTGACAGCTTCCGTATTTCTCGTAGCTATTTCGAAGCGGTGTTGCCTTACAAGTGGTACCAAATTTTCAATCATAGTTACAACATTGCCAATAAGTAGTAATTATGACTCGACGACAAAGAGGTCCGTTGGTTTTTCTTGTCATAGTTCATGTAATCATTGCGAGAAGTCAAATGGAGTTTTACGAATGAGATGTTCCGTCTCCTTAGGATAATAGGTCTATGAGTACAAGAAACAAAGACTTAGAAAATTCCACCGCCCTTGCTAAACACTGCTTTGATTGTAACCATCAATTCGATTACAAAAATGTTAATATTTTAACCAAGGAAGAAAGCAATTATTATGAAAGATCTATTCTGGAGATAATTCACATGGATCGTGACTCCAAATCTATAAATCATAGGAGCGATATTCAGTCATTAAGTCATATTTATACTAATTTAATAACCTAAAACCCTTGCAAACTCCTACATGCGTTTTTATAATGTTAAAAGTATATTTTAGGTAGAATGCTCAAATAGTAATATTCCTAATAAGGTCTGACAACCTTTTTCTATTACCTCATAAATCTTTAACATCTGGTTCGAAAGTAGATACTTGAACGTTATATTTTTTGGTTTCAGTCGTATACAGACTTTGTTGACATGTGTTCATATATTATAAGAATATTGCTAAGCAGTGGATTCTTGATACATTTCATATACTTAAAACTTTAATGTGTTACAATTTCGATTATTCATGTTTCTGTTCGTTTCGGCGACGTGGGCATTTTTAATTGAAATTGTTGCGATAAGGAAGCTTTGTGTTGAAATTCCGTTTTAGACACAATACGTCTTTTGATAATGGCCGTGAGACCGAAACGTACATAAAGACGAAAATAATAAGCATGTGTTAGTGTGACATATTTCCCGAGAATTTATATATAATAGAATGAAAGGTGTGTAAAAATGTGTTCAATACTAAAATAAATCAATTTATGTTTAGAAGCACCAGAAAGAAAAAGATTTCCTAGAAATCTACAGTATTTAAATATAGATATTTATTGCATTTCTCTTGTTTATTTGTTTCTATAATACCTAATAATTAAACAGACTGAAATTCAACTTTATATTACTTATTTTAATATAAATAAAATACTTTTTACATCACATAAAATGAAATTCAAATTTCTCACAACAAGCAAATACCAATGTTTGCAGCTACTGTCAAAACCATTATCATGTACCCAGTTGACAAAACTTGTTTGATGTTCAGAAATTTTCCCATGTCCCAGAACAAATGACGAATCCCATTCAAAGTATGATAAGTAACTGGTAAAGCAAGAATGAATTTTCCTCCAAATATTACCATAGGGCTAAGATTCATGGCATTTATAGCATCAATGTAATGAGTTATATCATGGGGAAGGGCAACTGCTCCAACTGCCAAAACTGTTGTGTAGTATGCTAAAGCCATTCCTGTAACAAGTAAATGAAAATTTAAATATCAGTCGATATACTTCATTAATAAATTCTGTATACAAATGGGTCTTTAAGGAACAAAGTTCATCTGAATACTTCCAAGATTTTTCTCTCATCTCATATTGATAAGGTAGAAAGAAGCCTTCTTATATTTGATTACTTGTCTACTTTTTATTTCTTTTCTTTTCCTTTGTAAAACATAATATTAATTGTTTCAGTTTCGAATAGTCATAATACTTCTCTCCAATAAAAAGTTTCAGGGAAAGGGATTCCAGATAATTTGATGTAACATATCCCTTCATAGCTTATTTTGGTAAACTTCATGAAATATGAACAATAAATAGTTATGTTGTCTTTGGTTTTTGTAATTGGCAGGTACCAATATCAGAACTATCAGAGTATTGCTGATTTCATCTTTTATCTTAATGAAATCAGTTATCACTCTTGTCAGGATATGTATTATCAACAATGTGCAGCAAGCACAGCCTACCTGACATCCTATGCGAAATGGACAAAAAACTCTGCAGTTCTTGGGCATAAATGGTAAGATGAGGGGACATAGGGCGTCTCAAATCAATATTTTTCAAATCATGATCTGGTGTAATTGTAGGCTTAGCAGGTATTGACTGTATAGTAATTGGTCGTACCGCTTGTAGCATACCCAGTTTGCCAGAATTGAACAATTTCCCAAAGTGTTGTCCATGTAATAGCCTGAAATTACATAACCAATTTATAATTTTCCAACAAATGAAACCAATTCTTTGAATTACCGTACTACTTGATTAATTGTTGCCATGGTTTTTCTTAAACTTCTATTTTGTGCTTATCTAGCAATATCAAATTTCAAAATTTTTATTCAATTGTTTAACCAAACGTCAGGATACCAGCATATCATATAGCACAGACAAGACAATCCCGAGGCCCGAGGCAGTGTTGTCAGCAAAGAGTTCTATATATTAAGAAGTCTTTGGTTGCCAGTGGTTCTATTTTTTAGTACTAGATGGCTCGGTCAGTTCCTACTAGATCGAGGAATTTCATACTGAATCTGGACCACATTTTGAAAAAGTCATCGACATATACATATGGACTGCGCGTGGCAATGATAAGCGCGGCTAGTTCAGGCGAGAGAGAGAGGGAAAACGAAGAGGCCGGCTCTATCGCGTTTCTATTGGCCGCTGCTTACTGTAGCTAGGATGTTTCAACGAGGTCTAGTATAGAGTAGACAAGTAGTGTGTTAAGCATAGGAAACCGCTGGTCTCCCCTTCTACATCGAATTTTAAACTTTCAGGAAGTTGTTAAAATCGAATAGGCGCGCTTTTTAAAGTTGTGGAGCAGAAGAAGTAATATAGGGATCCGAAATGATAATTAGGTATCTCCTTTACCATTCCAGTATGGCGGACGAGTTGTCAGATTATTTGTTTACGTACATATAAAGCAATGCGGAATGCGTATATCTTGATTTTGTTTCTAATTTAAGTCGTTGTGAGAAGAGTAGATTTAATTTTGATTTCTGGGAAAGTCATAGGAAATATCGTATAACAAGATTTAGAGTTTATGAAATATAAACTTATGCCTCTTATAAAAATGCCAGGTGGAATCAAAAAAGTAATACGTACTTCAATCCCCAAGAGTGATAATTATGTTAAGTTATAAAACATAATATAATTTTATTATGTTAAATAAATATATTGGAAATGTGTACAAGTGTGTAACACAATAAAAGAAGTTGTCAGGTCGAGTTCATTTGCACAGGAGAATGTTATCAAACAGGTTTCATTTATTGTTTATTATATTATATTAGTCTTATTTGTATTAAAATTAAGTCTAAAACAAGAAATATAATAATAAATAATAGTAACATTGCTTGCAAATTGATTGTATATATATATAATCAGTACCTCTTTACAGCTTTATTAATAGTGGGCTTAGCATCTGACGATAATACATATCTATTACCAGTATTGGTTATATATTTATCTTCAAAACGATCACTACAAACTGTAGAAGACTTCGATATTTGACTTTCTTGCAAATCAAAAAATTCACACCACCCTTTTATAAATCAACAAAAAAAAAATAAACAAACACGTAGGTTATGTATAGATTCTATTATATTATACGTATTTTATTATAAAAAAACTTACTTAAAAAAACTCCTATGTGGACTTGGCGAGTTTTTATTTTTCTTGCAAATGCCAACCATTTTTATTAGTATCACAAAGAGTATAAGAATATAACAGAACTCTGAAATATAATATAACGCGCGCATACCGTCATAGTTGAGGAGAATTAAGGGGAAATCGTGCAAGTGAGAGCGCAGTACATGTGTGCGAGAAGGACAGAATGTCCGACAAATTACCCGTGGAAGGCTTAGTTGTCTACTCTATGTATAGACCTCGTTGGTATGTTTACGACCCGAGCCGGCCTTTTCGTTTTCCCTCTCTCTCGCCTGCACTAGCCGCGCTTATCTTTGCCACGCTCAGTCCATATGTATATGTCGATGGAGAAAGTGTGGTAAAATCATAGACCTCCTAGGTCTATGGGTAAAATTAATTATCTGACAAAGTAGTGTTCAGCTGAAAAGTTTTTTTTTGTTAACTGTTATTTTATTTACTTAGAACCTTATTAGGCTATCTTAGAAAAATTAGTTATTCAATCGAATTATCGCAAATTAGTTATAAGTTGCAAAAATGTTTTCACAGTCAGCACATTTGTTCAGAAATTTCTTTGATCAATAATTTAGAACTTAACTAGTCATCTCACGTTTTTCAATTTACAAAAATAAAAACAAAACAAATTATATTCTTTATTATTGTATAATATATAAACATTGTGACGAGATCATTACAGAGGATTTCCTTTTTCTAATAACAAATTACAATAAGAACAATTAAAGTGAAACATAATGTTGAAACTTTTGGCTACCTTAATTCCTTACTTGTCCAAGTTACAAATTAATACAAATGAAGTAAATATTACAGATCACCTAAAAAAACTATTTAGTTATTTACATTATTTACACTTTACATTACAATTTCACAGCCACATTTTCATAATAATGAAAGGGGGCTTGTCAATTGTCAAGTTGTCAGGTCCCTAACACTCACGGTCGTATACACAGGTCTGGAAACTCGAGGTTGTTTCCTATGTGAGCAATGAGTCCGCTAAGCGTCGACTGGCCCGTAGTACCAAAAGTCGTCACGTAGGAGTATTTTCTGACAACTGTCAGTTGACTTGTCAACACAATGAATACCTGCGTTTTTAGAAACAAATTACGAAATCGTGCATTGTGCCGAAATGCAAAACGGGGTACAAAAGTGTAAAGCAAGAAACTTCTGTTTTTAAAGTGCCGAAAGATGCGGAAATGCGAAAAAAGTGGATGCTTGCGATTCCGGATAGAAATCGTTTTACCACTTCGTGATCCAAGCGCTAGCTGGTGGCTGTGCGAGGGACTACGAGTTAGGCGACCCGTAAGAGACTCAAGTCAACCATAGAGTTTCTAGACCTGTGTATACGACAGTGCTAACACTACAGTATAAAAATTAACTATGCTGTCACAACCCACCATAGAAGAACATTTATACTGTGACCTTAGAATAAGCAGTAAGAGGAAGGAGCTATTCGCATAATCTTAGTGGACCGAGTTGGAGACTCTATGGTTGGAGATGCATAAGGCAGATTTGTTTCCATTATCCAGTGGCACGGTCGTGAGTCGTGTGTATACGACCGTGTCCAGTGGCTTACCGCGTATCACCTAATGGCCGATTCTAATCGATATTTTACTTATCTGATTCATTTGAAATGTGAAAATACGCCTATGGGTGAAGTTTCAATGATATTCCATTGACATTGAACAAATAGTTATTAAAATAACGAAAATTAATACTTACTGATGGAATGTAATGTCAAAAGATGTGTTTTTGAGCGTCTCAGAACGTCCACATGCTGCACAGCTGACTTTATTCACAAATTTAAGTTATCAAACCACGACAAACGTGAACCGCTACCATTTACGTTCAGGTAGCAAACGTTCTTTCCCATCGCTATTTATTCTAAGTGGTACACTATGTACCAAAGTATGGTCCGGCAGTTGTGCTCATCACATACGTTGTACATCTATACTAGAGACGGAATTACAATGACAGTAGGCAGTAGGAAATTTTTCCAGCAGATGATGTTGGAACCCCTAGATTCGCCTTACATTTTCGAACGTGGTAGTTATATTAATGCTGGAGATGATTGATCAGTGACTTCAACGTCTGCCTCATTTCACTGACGAGCTATGAGAAGAGCGGAACTGTGTTTTCGTTGTTCAACCTGTAGAACCAAAACTGTACAAAATTGAAATACCGGAAACGTTCGTTAGGTTTGTACCTGAGTTTACTAGATATTCAGAACATAACATCATTTCAATATATCCCCTGGTAGAAACTACACCTTTAATTAAATGGATTGTCAGAATCAATAGATAATTTTTGACAATACCATTGACTCAGAACCTCATTGGATAATAATAATACTGATAATGCCATAGTATAGAACATCAGATTCATCAGAATGTAGCTAGTGGTCATGGTCTGTGGCACTGATGACAGCTAGGGACAAGTCAGAGAATCCCCATTCTATGGCCAAGTCTAATTTAGGAAAAGAAGGAATTTTGAGGTTAGAGTAGATTAAGGTAAATTCAATAAACAACTCCAGGAAGTAGTAGAAGGTGAATAGATATCAAACACAATGCCTGGTTGGTACTATGATAAGAAGGAAATTAAGAACTCGCCTTCGGCTCAAGATGGAATTGATTTTGATACAGAAATGAGATACCGCAAAGAAGGTCTGTTCGCGACTATCATGAATTGTTACTGAATTGAAATTGATTATTTTAGGAGCTAGGTTCATAATAAACACTGGATCTAAAATGGATCTGGGATATAATACGATGGCGACCGGAGTAGTATATTTTCACAGATTTTACATGTTTCATTCGTTTCGTCAATTCCCTAGATATGTTACAGCTTGCTGCTGTTTATTCCTTGCTGGAAAGGTGGAAGAAACTCCGAAGAAATGTAAAGATATAATTAAGACTGCCAGAGGGTTGTTGTCTGATGAAAAGTTTGCCACCTTTGGGGATGATCCCAAAGAGGAGGTAAGTGTATGTAATAAAACAATTCTGATGAACTTTACAAGGCTTGTTATTTCAGGTAATGACTCTAGAAAGGATATTATTACAAACCATTAAATTTGATTTGCAAGTGGAACATCCATATAGTTACTTGTTGAAATATGTTAAGTGTTTGAAGGGAGATAAAAGTAAAATTCAAAAAATGTTACAAATGGCGTGGACATTTGTTAATGACAGCTTATGTACTACTCTGGCCCTTCAATGGGAACCTGAAATAATAGCTGTTGCTTTGATGTATTTGGCAGGTAAACTTAGTACCTTTGAAGTGTTAGATTGGAGTGGCCGAACACCAAAACATTTGCGATGGTGGGATGTATTTGTTGAAGATGTCACACTAGATCTTCTTGAAGATATTTGCCATCAAGTGAGTATCATAAGCACTGTCTTTTGTATCAACAAAGTTTAGTTTAAAGAACTCATTCATGACATGTTTTTAGCAAGCTACAAATCGTTTTTGTTAATTTATATTTGTAAATAATAGCATTAGGAGATTTGTAGATAGCATTGCTTGAATGTTAAGTATAACAATGTTGCCTGTTTGGCTTCAGGTGTTCCTCAAGGATTTGATTCGAGTCGCCACTACTTCCAGTTTTCATTTTTGATGCTTCAGTTCTTATATCATGTTATCAAATGTTTATGCTCTTCCCCACTTGTGTGTCATGGCTGTTATTTTTCCATAAGCATTCCAAAAAAAAAAGGTTTAGTATAGGAATAAATAGATGTACCATATATTTACATTTGCTTGACCACACAGTGGCATCCTCAGAAAGAGTTAACAACAATTAACAACTCATTCTGTGAAACAACTCACTATAGTCATATTGTTTTGTCCAGGTTTTACCCCTACATTTGATTCAATTCAGACTATACATAATAAAAGCTGAAAATCTAAAATTATGATATTTCTTTTAGGTTTTAGATTTATATTCCTCTCAACCAAATTCTACTGTCCCAGATAGCCCACCATTAGTACCATTAGCAGTACAGAACAATCAGCCTTCCCCCAGAAAAAGCAATGGACAAGAAAAACCTGAAATCATTGAACAGATTTCAGTTATTAACACGAAGCTACCTCCACCATCAGATGTACCTGCATATCAATATCAAACATTCACAACAGCACCTCCTCCAGGCACATACCCTCCTGTGTACTCAACACCAATCCCTGTGGCAACTCATCTAACTGCTCCACCTCCTGGTCCTCCCCCACATATAACTGCACCTCCACCAACTGTATTTCCCTATGTCACACATCCTCCACCATTTACTCCAGTTGTTACCCCTTTTTATCAACAGCCACCAGCATCGGTTCAGAACCAACGTCAGTTTTACCCACCTCCATAAAGTATTACAAATTTATGTACATTTTTAGAATAATTATATCTGTAATTTTGTATATTCATCAAGAATATATGTTTTAATTGGAACAGGTTTTTTTGTTACAAACCAGAACAATCCTCAGATATTCCATTAATCATTTTTGCTGACATTTTTCCCTTCATTATTATTGTATGGGAACTTCTGTTCTCTTAATGTTCTCTCTTAAACAAAGTTTCAACGAAAAAATGAGAAACAAGTTTTCACTAGATAAAGTTTAGTTTTAGTTACTCTAATAAATGAAACAAAACTCAATATATCTAATACCGGGATATCAACAATTATCTTGGTCAAGGGTGGTTGTGGAATCTAAAACGTGTGTCTTACTTTACGTTTGAAATAATTGTCATAATTAATTTGAAGTTTATAAAAGTGCGAAATTTCGCAATTTTATACGAATATTGTAACACTCAGAAGTCTTTAGCGCTTTGGACTCCGGGATTTTCAGGTGGCCTATCGAAATTAGAAGGTTCGAATTATCTAAAAACATAATTGCATGAACGCCAGACGTCCTATGTAATTAGCTACGAACGAAATCATTTTGACATATGTCTCGAGGAGCTCGCTGCGCGTAGGTTACGAGTTTATACATTTTACCTCGGTCTTGTTAATTTGGGGCTGTTTCTTGCCCCGTGCGACCGGCGTCAGTTGTAATAAAGTGTTTTTGGCTATGGGCAGCTAGCTTTTACCCGCTTCGTGTATATTTTAATCGCGAGAAAATTCCCTTTGGTACGTCGCACGTTAGACTCGCGTAGCCGAGATCTGAGAATAGCTCAAACTGTTTAAATTAAATTTTCCTGTTTAATGGACATTTATCGAAAAAAGAAGGGACGTCGGGCACGGTCCGATACTAAATCTAACTACATGGAGCGAAAACGGCACGCGAAAAGTCGTCGTAAAGCAGTATTAGGTACAACCAGCTTGCACTTTTCTAACTCGCGTGATACGGGCTTCTCACGTGAATGTCATTCGATTAACGGAAAATTAACTATTTCAAAACAGTTTTTGAACCGGATTGTGGCTATCACGACCTCTGAAAAGGTTCAAAGTTCACATAATCATTTCATAATTTGAGTTCATTATTGTTTTACAACTGAAATAAATAGGTATGAAATTTGTAGGTTATTGATGATGTCAGTGTGACAGTGACATAATTATTTCAAACGTAAAGTAACACACGTTACACGCGAGGTGAAAAGTCGCTGAAAAATAAAACAGATGGCACCACAATTGAAAATCCCATGTGACATTTGTGATGTACCATCTTCAACTAGAACGCATTAAAATTTTCAGGCTGATAAGTCATTCAATTCTGTTTTGACACCCATCGAAAGCAAGCAACCTTGAAGATTTTTGTGAACATGGAAAAAAGTGAATTTCGCGTCTTTTTTTATATTTCGACTATACGAGAGGGAAACCTATAATGTTCGAAGAACATCAGGTGTGCCAGCGGTGGAATGTTGGAAGAGGAAATAGGTATCCGATTTTTTCTTGAAAGCTTGGAGGCATAGGGAAAGACCTCGCTAGGTAAAGAGTTCCACAACTTCGCTGTTCGATAGAAATATGAAGTCCGCATATTTGGAATCACTGATCAACACCGACCATGGAAATACCTAATAATCGACAAAGTTGAGGCGGCAAACCATATGATCTTGATTAAACATTATTTCTTGCCTGAAAAAAAATACTACGCAAACCAAAGCATTGCTTGTTAAACATTATGGGGACTCTTCACCATCGATTAGAACGATTCACAAGTGTTTTACTGATTTTCGTTGTGGTAGTATGACCACAAAGGACGCCGAATGTTCTGGTCGTCCAATTGATGTTACAACGACAGAAATCGTCGATACAATCCATGTTATGATATTGGACAATAGGCCAGTTAAAGTGCACGAGATTGCTGAGACTATGGGCATCTCAACTAAACGGATACGGAACATTTTGCATAAATTTTTGATTATGAGAAAGCTATCTGCCAGATGGGTGCCGCATTTGCTCTCTGTTGATAACAAGCGCGACCGTGTGACAACATCAAAGAAGTGTTTGGCGATGTTCAAGGTCGATAAGAAGGACTTTTTACGCTGTTTCGTAACAGCGGACGAAACAAGGATCCATCACAACACACCAGAGACTAAAGAACAGTCGAAACAGTGGACTTGTCCTGGCGAATCGAAGTCGAAAAAGGCCAAAGTGGGTTCATCGGCCATCAAAGTCATGGCGACAGTTTTTTGGGATGCACACGGTATCGTCCATATCGATTATCTTGAAAAGGACAAAACGATCACCGGCGTATATTATGCAGGGCTGCTGTAACGATTCAACGCCGATTTGAAGCGAAACCGCCCGCATTTGGCAAAGAACAAAGCAGTGGCGTAAGTAATCCGACCGGGGTCCCAGTCCAAGAGCAACGTAGAGCAAAAAAAAAGTCATACTTTTTGGGTTGTGTATTTTATCCATGTGTAATTTGTACAATCTCACAATCAATCTTACAATCCATAGTCACAGCCATAGTCAAAGTATACAGGTCTGTCGGAGCCTCCCTTCTACTCTTTTTAAAATTCGAGTGCAAGCTGATTGGTCGTTTATTTCGTTTATTTAATGTTATTGACGACGATATAATATGATGTTGTTACGTGCCGGCGATGTGATTGGAGGAGCTAGGTGACGTCACCTATAGCGCGAGAAACGACGGAAGCGAGGCTCTGGCAGACCTGTATACTTTGACTATGGTCACAGCCATATTCCGATACAAATGATACTCTTATATCTACGTAACACTCCTTAAAATACGCCCTGTGGACTTTCGCCTTCACAAGCTTGTGGACTATTTCATCCAGGTTCGCCCTCAACGAGTTCGTGACCTTACTCGATCTCTATCGACAATATACTCAGATCCGCCAGTCTCTTTTGCCTCATCCAATTTCGCAGATAATTTTTTATCATTTTCAATTTTGAAAAGGAGCGCTCTGCAGTTGCAACGGTCTCTGGAATTGTTAAAAACAGTAAAATTACTGAGCAGACGTCCGGAAAGCTAGCGGAAAGAGTACAATACTCGATCAGTATTAAGTTAGCCAACTCCCTGATAGAATGTATCCCCGAAATTACAGAACATTACAACGGATCATAGTTTTACAAACAAGAAAAACAAACCAATTGGAGGCCCCTTGTACCCGGGAGCCCCAGGCCGTTGCACCTGCTGGACCGGCGGTAGTTACGCCACTGGCTGAAATCGTATTATTTGGAAGAATTAGAAAAACGTTGAACGAAGTGTATCGGATTACAAGATTATGTTGAAAAATAAAATAAGTTTAGACCAAATAAATCATTTCTTGTTTAATTTTTCAGGGACTTTTCTCCTTTGCCCTCGTATAGTATGTTATCAAATTCATGAAAAAATTCAACTTCTATTAATATTTGTGAACTCAATTGGATTTCGTAAATTAACGTGAATAAATGTTACCTACTTTCTTAGCAAGTAATAACTAACGTGAGTTTAGTTTCCTAATAATAATAAAAATAAATCTTTTATTTCGTTAATATTACAATAAGTATACGGAGCAATATTAGATAGAATAAAAGTCCTAAAACATACAAGAGTATGTTTATTAAGTATTCTTGAATAAAATTGAATAGAATCAGCTATTACTTGGTGAAAATCCTTTATAAATATAAATAGAACTACTATTAAAAGCTTGATTTACTCTATTTAATAAATAAATGTAATTAGATTCATATTGCAAAATTAAACACTCATTTTTATTTGTAACTTCCGATAGCTACTCGAGTTTCAGTGTTATTACATCTTTAGATGGCATTCAAATACAATTAAAATAAATAACTACTGAGGAAAGGCGTTTAGATTTATAAGCTAAGACTAAGGTGAAAGGTACAATAACAATTCCAGGTGGCATTACCATGACAAGCAAATAGTTATTTATGTATCAAGGGAATTATAAGGGCCTTAATTACCGTTGTAAAGTTTTCGTCGCGGGGGCCTCCGGCCCGAGGGACAGCAATTGCCTGAGGTTATTAAGGCTCATTAATTCCCGTGGTACATAGATAATTTTATTTCTGACCGATTTCAATAAAATTTTGTTCATTTTTAGAACGGAATAAATGCACCAATTCATTATCTTCCCGCTATATTTGAATCAGGTACCGTTGATTATAGTTTTGTTGTTGCTAGGTTGTTGCTATGTTACTTGTTTACAAACAAAGCTTTATTATCAAGCTGTGTTTGCGTTAAAAACGTGTTTTCTATCCCAAATATAATGGAGGATATTTTAAAAAATGCTCAAAAAGCAAGAGAATCATTATTTCCATCGAAAAGTGAAGCCGCACACAATAAAGAATATAAAATATATCTGGAGTGGCTGACACGGAAAAATGTTATGCCAAAAGATGCCACTGAAACTGTATTTCTGGCATATTTTCAAGAACTGGTAAGGAATTTTCTATGTTTTTCGGTAGATTTGGTAGTAATTGTGTTTATTCGTTGCAGTCAGAAACGTATAGTCCGAATTCTTTATGGCCTAAATGGTCAATGCTAAAATCGATGGTGACTATACATGAGAAACGAGATATCACCAAGTTCAATTAACTAGAGGCTTTTTTGAAACGGAAGAGTAAGAGTTATAAGTCGAAAAAGTCCGTTGTTTCATCTCCTAAAGATGTCATCAGATTTCTAAAGACGGCTCCTAGCATTTCTTGTTTTATTTTTACTTGTGAAAGGTAGAGGGAATTATGGAATCTATAAAAATGTCCCAAGGGAGTTATGACCCTCTTTATTGATAGAGTAACTATGACGATATAAGCTAATAATATCTCGGTCAGAAATAAATAATATTTCTGTGGGTGTAGAGAATATTTATTTTAAAATATAAATATGGTAGTGTTGTTGACACCACTTTGTAAAGTGAAATAATAGCCCCCATGACCCCAAACAACATAAAAATAACTCAAAATATATAAATATGTTATGTGTTCAATATACTATGACTATCTATTTAAATATTTAAGATAAAAACGTTCCGAAGAAAATATGCATAAAATATTATTTATTCTATCATTTTCATTTATTATAAACACCTTATAATGATTTACGATGGTATTAACACTGCCATCATTATCACGATGTCAATGAACTCAAACAAAATGTGAAAATATAAACTAGTTCAATGATATTTTGTGTGAGGGACAGAGCGGTATTCAGAATCTGTAGACCCCTAGGCTGTGGTAAATTAATGAGATAAAAATGAAAGGAATGGAAATTCATTATGGTATTCAACACGATTTACTAACATTGCTATGACACACTATGTTAAAAAAAGAACATACAATTAAATTGTAGGTGGGTGCCCAATACTATGCAGCCTCGATAGCCTGCGCGTAAATACGACCCTGGTGTGTGGTTGTGCGTGGGGTAAGCGACACTGCGACAGTGCAGGGAGCAATACCGTATCTTTATGCAAAATATCCCTTTCCTGTTCGGTTGAGATGCCCATAGCCTCAGCAATTTCGTGCACTTCAACTCGCCGATCGTCCAATATCATACCATGAATTTCTGCAGTTGTAACCTCAATTGGATGACCAGAACCTTCGGCGACCCTTGTGGTAATACTACCCCAACGAAAATCAGTAAACCACTTGTGAATCGTTCCAATTGATGGTGAAGAGCTTAACAAGCGATGCTTTGGTTTGCGTAGTTTTTTCCACGTGCAAGGAATAATGTTTCAAGATGCGAAATTCACTTTTTTCCATGTTTACAAAAATCTTGCTTGCTTTTGATGGGTGTCAAATAAGAACTGAATGACATATCAGCCTGAAATTTTTAATTCTAGTTAAAGATGGTACATCACAAATGTTACATGGGATTGTGGCGCCATCTGCTTTATTTTTCACGAACTTTTCACCTTGCCCTCATCGTATGGGAAGCTTATATTATTATTATATATTTCTGAAAAAGTGATCGAATAAATATTGTTGAATAGAAATATACACTTTGATAACGATGTAGGTTAGGTATCACAGCAGTTTCACCACAGAAAGGGTTATAAACTAGAATACAACTAAGATGTAAATCTTCAAACGCTATGGCTCAGATTTATGTAATCAGTAATCACTAATCTTCCATGAGAATGTGAATTTGTAAACTAAAGAAACAGGATTCAAATTACGCTAAACTAAGATTATAGAAAATAGCACATTCAAGAAAATGCGTCAGTTATCATTTTTTTCTGCCGTTTACAAAACTATTTTTTTGATATAAAGTTAGTTTATAAATCACCGTTTTGAGTTTGCCACTTTATGTGATATTTTGATGGAATAATTATGTTGTTATTGAAGTGTGAATTAATATTTTATTCCTAATTTAATGCGAATTTAAAGTAGTAATTATTACTGATAAACAAGTAATGTAGAATTCGATATTTATTTGTTTTGAAAATATAATATACAAATGTTCATATTTGATAACACAAATTATTCATAAATCAAATGTAGGTAATGTAAACATTAATCGTGGAATTACCTATTCAATACAAGTGGAGCATAAATTAAATTATTTCCATAAACTTTATTCCTTATTATAACATGGGCATGTCATAATAATCTTAGTTCGATAGTGGATTGACGTCCGGCGGGCTTAGATTAACCAAGTAGTCATGTTATTTATCAATCCATAAATCATTCTCCAAAGTGAGCTAGTCTGATTTCATAGCGTAATTAAACTGTGTTTTGAGCTCTACTATTAGCTGAATTATTTTCTGTTAACTACTAGTAGTGGACCGTGTTATTGGCATGGATTCGCTCGACAGAAGAATTATTACAAAGATCATCTAATATTAAAATTTGTAATACTTGTAAAATTAATGAACTAAATAGACGTCAATAAGTACGAATTAATCACCCTAGTATCCCCTAAAAATACTATTGAATTACATTAACACATATGTTAACTATATTGTCGTTTTTACGTACGTTTCGGTCTCATGACCATCAGCAGAAGACGTTTGAAAAGTAACGCATGTCACTGAAGCACTCTACTCCACCAACCTTAATCAAAAATATCTACGTCGAAACAGCGAATGAAACACAAACAATCGAAAATGTAACACAATGTGTAAAATATATGAATATGTATATTAGAAGCCCCTACACAGTAATGTTTCTATGGTTGAAGAAGTCATATCTCGAAAAAGAAACAGAACAGTCTGACCATTCTGACCTAACAACAAAAATCAATTTGCCCCAAATCGGTACAACATGATAAACTTTGCTGTACCGGTATTACTGATTTATTGTATAAGCTTTCTTTTTTTTCTTTCTTCTACATAAGCACAATTTTAAACGTTCTATAGAAATATGTAGAAGAAGTGTTTAATTTATTGAATTTGTATAAATTTGACTCAGTGATTGTACATGTTCTATGATTTACAGAATTAGCATCATGTTTTATGAGAATCATTTCCAGGATATACGTACCTCTTGTAAAAACGTCTCCTGATGATGGTCACTACTTAGAATCATTTACACCATAGTGTCATGTGTGAAAAATGAAGTACGCAAAACCTGATGTATATTTATCCTTTAAAGTAACAGTGCCTTTTGAACGTTATGGATCCAAACTTTAGGCATCACAGTTAACAGATTTTTCGTGAAAACAAGAGTGCATCCGAATATATCCTAGTGAATACATCTAAACTAAGATCGACATAAGGTCGTCACAACATAATAAATTCAGTGAAATCATTATTACACTTGAATATACATGATAAAGATTCTTGACTCAGTATGAATTGAATTATATATAAAAATTCTCGGGAAATAGGTCACATTAACACTTTGATTTATATTTTCGTCTTTACGTACGTTTCGGTCTCACGACCATCATCAGAAGACTTATTATGTCAAAAAGGTTTTTTTTAAAACTAGTTATAGCATAAAGCACCAATTTCAATCAAAAATGCTCACGTCGTCGAAACGAACAGAACCACGAATAATCGATACGGTACAATTTCGATTATTCGTGGTTCTGTTGGAGAAATACATTGTTAGAATAGTATAAAAAATTGGATAATGAGGTAGAGTGACAAAATAAAATTTTAAACGATGTGTTCTACAGCATTCTGTTTGATGTATTGATAACGTAAAATTTCCCATAGCTCTTGTGCCTTCCTAGTATACTTCCGCATTCAAATTTCCTCATCACAATATTTACTCATTATCGAACAATTATTATTATACATAATATTTACTTGATATTCCCGTAAAATATTTGCAGACGAGATGAACTCACGGATATTATATGTTGAACTAGGGTAGTACTTGTTACGTCATCAACTAGTTGTTGTGACAACTAATATAATCACGTACAATTTATATGACAGACGGTTCCATAAATTATCATCATTATCACAAATCAGAGTGTCTATGACAGAGAACACATAACACCTCAACAACACAGGTAACGTTTACATGACAGATAGCTGATACATTGACAGTCACATACTGTCACGGCACCAAATTTCATTGAGACATCTCAATTGTCTTAGGAGATACAAATAAAATTAAGAAATTTTCTATAAGATTCGACACCCCTGTTTCTCAAAAATTAAGGGTCTATGCATATATGTTAATCGGAACTTTTTTCTCAAAATCAAATTTTCTATCGACTGTTCAAAATCTACTACTAAAACCTGGGGCACCCTGTAGATTTTGATCAATCTTTAGTTTCAAAAAAGTAGATAATTTCGTACAAATAATTTAGTATTATTATAATCTTTCGAAAGGTTTGAGAAGGAAAAATTAGTGTTTAGGCACTATACGATACGGTGGTTATAGTTGCTAGTTTAAAGAATTTTATGCAAATGAAATCGTAAAAACGTAATAATCAACATTTATTACACGTGGATTCTCATCCACAAAAAACCTTCAACAACACACGAAAGAAATTACATTGTTATAATTCAAGTCTTTTCTGTTCAAAATCATATTAGTTACGTTCTGTTCGTCTATGTGGTGTTTTGAAAATTGGCTGAGTATAAAATTTGATTTCGTTAGCAGGCATGTAATGTTCAAACACCAAAATCGTATTGATCCCTTTCTGGAGGAACGGTCCTGGTAAATACAGTCTTTGTTGGGGCCCTATTTGCGAATATCGTCCCAACACGAAATCGTTTACTATGACGATACCTTTGGTCCAACCACTCATTCCCAGGTAAGTGTCACTCGGAATGTCGGTGATTGTGAATTCGAATTTGTACAAAGAAGGACCAGGCGCCCATCTTCTGATTGGAGCTCGCCATCTAGACAAGTTGTGGTTCCACGATTTCTTGAATTCCAACGGGAAGATGTCCCAATTGGACAATTTGTTGTCGTTAAGATACACATCACCCTGCCATAATCCCTTGAATTGATAAAACTGATCCAAAAAGCCGAAATTGTTTCTACCCCAGTTTTCCACGACCAATTCCAAAGTTGCGTTTGTAGAATCCATGGATCCCAATGCGATTTTGGAATTGTTCAGCCTCCAAAATCCGAATTTATTCAAATCGGCAATTCGTGTGAGTGGTTTCGAAATCAGTACGCCATTCACCATCACAACCACAGTATCACAAACGTGTCCTTTTATGGTTAGAATCGAATTTGCTGGAATATCGAAATTTGTTTTTCGATAAACAATGTAACCATAACTTTGACCTGAATTATTGTTAATAGGTAATAATTCCATAGGCAGAAGATCTTCACTGGGATAGGCTCTAAGATTACTTAGAATGTCATCTAGTAACATATTATTTACCACTTTAACGGTCGGATATGCCACTCGGGTAGTCACTGTTGGTGTAACTGGAATTCTTGTGGAGATGTTGTTATATTTTGCTAATAATTCCTTGACCATTACGTATTTCTCGGTATAATCTCCAGCTTCACTAAGGGGTGCATCGTAGTCGTAACTTGTTATATCAGGTTGAAAACCAGAATTGTCACTTTTAGGGTTGGCCAGGTTCGCTCCGTTCAAAAATCCCCAGCTTGTACCTCCATGAAACATGTACATGTTAACTGATGCAGGATATTTCAAAATGCGTTCAAGATTATCTTCGAAATCATCATCATCTCTGGTATGATGTGTTTCTGACCAGTGGTCGAACCATCCGGTCCAGAATTCCATTGACATCGTTGGCTTGTTCTTTTGTAAAGTTTTCAGCTTATCGAAATCAGGTTCTGGATTGCTCCCGAAATTCGCCGTTTGCAAGAACACACCCGGTAAAGTCCCGGCAGTCCCGTGCGCCGTTGGACTGTCAGAAGTAACTAGTAACTCAACGATTCCGTTTTTTATGTACAGTTGTCTGAGAAGTTGCAAATAATATTTATCCGGAACGAAACCTTTTTGCTCGGTGCTGCCGTATTCGTTTTCAACTTGGAGAGCCAGGATCGGTCCACCTTTCGTGAATTGTAACATGGCCAAAATGGGAAGAAGTAAGTTGAAGTACCTGGTTACGTATTTCATGAATATTTCATTGGACGTTCTGAATTTGATATTTTTCTGTCTCAATAACCAGCTGGGTAGTCCCCCAAATTCAAATTCAGCGCAGATAAAAGGTCCAGGGCGCACGATCGCGAATAAATCCTCTTCTTTCGCTATGGTTAGGAACTCTTTAATGTCCAGAAAGTTTTCCATGTCGGATCCTCCATTGCCGAAGTCGTATTTTCCATCTTGATACTCGTGTAGATTCCATGGTACGTACGTTTCTACAGTGTTGAGTCCTGCCGCTCTGAATTTTCTCAGACGATCGCGCCAATATTGTTTGGGTACTCGAAAATAATGTAACGAACCACTGTATATACTAATGTTTTTGTTATTGAGCGTGAAATAAGACTGACTGTCTGACAAACCGGTTGTTATGGTAGGTTGAGTGTAATACTCGTAAAGAGTAGGCAAAATTGCACTTGCAGTCACTGCGTTCATGGTTAACAACTTGCTACTGGACTCGGACAGCGACTGGATGGATATTGGATACTATAAGCTAGAATAGTCGTAATAATTATCCGCTTCACGAGTTATATAAAAGGAAGGGGTCAAGTTCGTGCTTAACTGTATAGTTAATTAGGAATTACTATTGGACATTACTGATCTATCGTTTAATATAAATTCTACTGAACCCTAGTCCAAGGCTGATAAAATTTAGATCTGGAATACTGCTCCCTTTTCGGTGTTCAGTTTGTGTCTTCTTTTCTTTTCGAACCTTAAAAGCTCCAGACAATTTCAAGCTAAATAAAATCGTTTTCAATAATTATTAAAAATGAATTCGTTTACCGCAATTTATGTTTTAAATATATTCAAATTTTGCTCTGTTGTGATTTAACAGCTGTTTTCAAGATATAAAAGCAGTTTTGGGAAATCAAAACTGGGGATAAGAATAATATTTCAAAAATCAGGAAAACTATTAAACAGATTCAGGAGCGGAATACCAACATTCCTCTATTATCTTCGTTACTTAATAACCGATTTTCTAATCAATTAACTCCAATATATATTTTACTATACAAAATTCGATGTGACATTTGTGATGCACCATCTTATTTTACGAATTGGTTCGTCATCCACCATATTCTCCAGATTTGCCCCCCTGCGATTTTTATTCATTTCCAAACTTGAAGAAATGGCTCCCACGGAAAGAGATTTGGCTCCAACGATGAAGTCATCGCAGAAACAAGCGCCTATTTTGAAGGATCGCCGAAATCATATTATTTAGAAGGGATCGAAAAATTAGGAAACCGTTGGACGAAGTGTATCGGGTAACAAGGAGATTATGTTGAGAAATAAAATAGGTTTTGACCAAATAAATCATTTCTTGTTTCATTTTTCACTTTACGATTTTTTTTGTTTTACAACGCCGTTCCTCTTTTTAAAATCCCTTGCAGTTATTCAAAAAGATGTAAATTTCAGGTACCACAGCCGCCATGATATTTGGCTTAATATAAATTCTACGTGGGGGATTTATTGTAAAATAATATTTGAAGAATATTCCACATATAGAGTGAAACATTTGATATTTTTCAACGAAAACCTATACACGCGATAGATGAATTATTAGACGTTCGCGGAGAACTACTAACCCTAGAGTTCTGAAGTTTTGTTACTCGTATACAGATTTTTTCTCAATTAAAGATCACAAATTTATGGGCGTCGAAAATTTAAATATTTGAATTTTAATTTTTAAACCACTTGAGTATATTCAACCAAATTTGGTATACATATTTAATATGTCAGTGAGTATGGAACAAAAATTACCAGGTTCAGTAACTTACCAGTGGCGGAGGTGTGGGTATCATCGATAATTAGTTATCAAAAAATATATATTTCGCCCTGTATAAAATTACAAATGGATAGGTCGTTATTGTATTATCTCAACTTTTTGTTATTTTTTTGTATTCCAAACCGATTTGCGACAAAATTGATTTATTTGACAAAGTGCAATTTTACTATAATTAAATATAGTACATTCTAATTGTAAATATCTTAAGAAGGCCATGCAAAACAATGATAATGAGAAGCCATTATTTTATTTAATCATTGTGTATTGTCAAATTAAACTAATTTTTTAATATAATTAAATTTTAATCGTGGCGTATCCAAATGCAGAAATGGCCAATATGATTTATGTTTATGACTTTATTGCAGATCCAGCTCCAAATCCAAGAATGTTCATAAATTTTTCAACTTCTTTCGGAATCGGACTCTTTTCAGAAAGGTCTAATTATAGGAAGAAGCCATTCTACGAAATTAAAGGAGACCTGAATACTAATACTAGGAAAAACGCTACAAATCTTAATGTTAATCATAAATTAGTTTGGTTTGTCTTTAAGTCTTGCCAGATATAATTTTTTTATCGAATAGCGGAGTTGTGGAACTCTTTACCTAATGAAGTCTTTTTCTATGTTATAACCTCCAAACCTTCAAGAAAAATTGGAATGCCTATCTCCTCTCCCAACATTCTACGACTGGCTCACACGATGTTTTTTGAACATTATAGTTCTCCTGTAGACAAAGTATAAAAAAACCAAAAGATATTTTTTAAAAGTAGTGACTCCTGTATATTATATCTTATTCGGAAAGCCCTTTGACTTTGATACTTTTCTATCTATAGTTTTCCTATATCTATCTTCAATAAAATATTAATAATAAGCAGCATTTAATTTGATTTTTCGAGGCGGCTATTGGAATAACTTTTGTTATAAGAGCTATTGTTGTTCTGTATCTTGACGTTTCCTTAGTTTCTTTTAGTTTTTAGGCGTCAATTCAATTTTCCGAGTAAACTTTTGAAAATGATAGAAGAAATCAGCGATTTCAATTCAGTGCTTATAAATTTATTTATTCTACATGGACAATGTGATAAAATTAAGTCACACTTGTGGAAGATCTAATGAATGTATCCAAACTTAACATTAACTAATTTTAGAAAACTTAACCTAACTTATTTTCGTCAATTTTAATTAAAAATGGAACATTAAAATGAAAAATAAATATTGAGTATCTATAATAAAAAAAGGTCTAGGTGATTTTCAATAAATGTTCAAAACAAACCTTACGAATACATCTCTTTAACTAAAATTTATTGCTTGTATTGTATACATAAACATTATTTATATCGAATTATACCATGACCTTTGCTCCATATATCATGTTTCTATAGTCAACAATGTTGTCCTTCAGTCCGAAATAATGGATCCTCTTCAAAACGTATTTCCTTCGATGCAATATAACTTTCGAACACTATAATGGTATTATTTCCCGATTTCAAAAAAGGTGCAGGCAAATACAATCTCTGTTGTGGACCTATCCTAGAATATCGTCCCAGTACAAAATCATTGACGATAACGATTCCTTTGATCCATTGTTCCATATTCACATAAGTATCTGTCGGCTCGGTTACCGTGAATATTGCCTTATGAAGTGACGGGCCTGTGGCCCATCGACCAGTTGGTGCGTGCCAACCTGTCAGTTTTTTGTTCCAGGATTTTTTAAACTCAAGAGGAAATATTTGCCACTCTGGTATTACTTTCTGATTTATAGATATGTCGCCTTGCCATAACCCTTTAAATTGCCAGAGTTGTTTAGTTGAACCGTAATTGATTCGTCCCCAGTTTTCCACAACCAAATCCAATGTAGCCTTGGCTAAAGCTTTTGGGCCTAAGGTGAGTTTTGAGTTGTTTACTCTCCAAAATCCGAAACCATCCAAATCTTGGACTGTGAACAGGGGCTTGGACATGAGGACGCCATTAACCAGCACCACTACAGTGTCACAAACGTGACCATCAATTTGCAAGACTGCATTGGCAGGAATGTCGAGATTTTCCTTTCTATAGACAGTGTAACCATAGCTTTGGCCTGAGTTATTGTTAATCAGTGGTAGCCGCTCTACCGGCGAGCGGTTGGACCCGGTGATATTTTCCAGTGTATTTCCCAGAATGCCATCCAAAAGCAGTTCTTCTGCGATTGGTACTGCTGAATAGGCAATTCGTGTTTTGTTAGATGGCAATGAAGGCAGTTTTATTGGTATATTATTGTACTTTTTCAAAAGCTCTCTAATGATGAAAAATTTTTCCGTATAATCACCGGCTTCAGACAATGGGGAGTCATAATCGTAACTTGTTGTAATCGGTTGAAAATTGGAATTGTCGGTATCTTCGTTACCCAAGTTACCTCCACTCAGGAATCCCCAATTGGTTCCTCCGTGAAACATGTAAAAGTTCACTGAAGCCGGGTATTTCAAGATATCTTCCAAGGTGTCTTTGAACGCCGCATTGTCGCGTGTATTATGACATTCTGACCAATGGTCGAACCATCCCGACCAAAACTCCATGGCCATCATCGGCTTATCACGTTGGAACTCTTTTACTTTGTCGAATTCAAGATTTGGATTTTTGGCGAAATTGGCAGTCTGTAGAAATAATCTTGGTATGGTACCTGCAGATCCATGCAAACTGGGATTATCTGAAGTTACTAATAATTCTACGATTCCATTTTTAATATAAATATCTCTTAAAGTCTTCAAATAATCCATATCGGGTTTGAACCATGCTGACTCTGTAGTGCCATACTCGTTTTCTATCTGAAAAGCTACAATGGGACCCCCTTTCGTGAATTGCAGCAAAGCTAAGATCGGTAATAATAAATTAAAATACCTTGTCAGATGGGAAATGTACATTTTCTCAGAAGTTCGTAGTTTCACTTCATCTTTCCTGAGTAACCAACTGGGAAACCCTCCGAATTCCCATTCTGCACAAATGTATGGGCCAGGCCTTACGATTGCAAGTAAATCTTCTTCTTTTGCAATTGTTAGGAACTCGTTGATATCCAAAAAGTCTTCCATGTCTGATCCACCATGACCAAAATCGAACGTACCATTTTGGGGTTCGTGTAGATTCCAAGCCACATATGTTTCAACTGTGTTCAATCCTGCCGATCTCATTTTTCGCAGTCTGTCTCTCCAGTACTTTTTAGGTACTCTGAAATAGTGCATTGCACCACTATATAGAGTTATATTTTTCTCGTTTAATGTGAAATATGATTGGTTTGCCGATAGTCCTGAATGAATTATTGGAGAAGCATAATGCTCATAAAGAGTCGGTACGGTTAATGCTGAGGCCATTTTTAGTGATTATCGAATTTGATACTCACAAGTAGAATGCTCGAATGCTACTATGCATGCGTCAGCATTTTCAGAATACATTATCTATACGTTCTGTTTTTATTACTTTATATCATATGTTAAAGTAAACAAATTTTCAATGTCAAAATTATCTGTTCGTATACCAGTTAGAAACAGAATAATTATCACAATTGAATAGATTTATCCATTACTATGCGATTTCATTTTCATTATGAAATTTTGTTTTATAAGCTTAATTAGGTACTTGTTTTATGTAGACATTCAATTGTACTGACATGATGCGAGTAAGGAAAACCGGAAAAATAGAAATAAAAAGAATGAAACATGGTACACGAATTTATAAATGATTAATACATGTATTAAGTAATATAATTATTCTATTATAGAGTTAAATGCTATCACTGATGTGACCTCTGCTCCGGGAGAGTCATGATTAAATTACCTTAGATATTTCAATTATTTGTTTAGCATCTCTAAATACATCAGGTAATGCCTTCATTGCCTTCTGTGTTTCGTATTACAATCAATGAGGAACATCTCTGGTTACAGTTGGATTTCTAAATAGCCCCTCGCACAAAAAACATTGATCCATAATTTATCCTAATCCGAAAATATATCAATCAAATCCACGGTAGTATACACAGGTCTGGAAACTCGAGGTTGTTTCCTATGTGAGCAGTGAGTCCGCTAAGCGTCGACTGGCCCGTAGTACCAAAAGTCGTCACGTAGGAGTATTTTCTGACAACTGTCAGTTGACTTGTCAACACAAGCAATACCTGCGTTTTTAGAAATAAATTACGAAATCGTGCATTGTGCCGAAATGCAAAACGGGGTGCAAAAGTGTAAAGCAAGAAACTTCTGTTTTTAAAGTGCCGAAAGATGCGGAAATGCGAAAAAAGTGGATGCTTGCGATTCCGGATAGAAATCGTTTTACCACTTCGTGATCCAAGCGCTAGCTGGTGGCTGAGCGAGGGACTACGAGTTAGGCGACCCCTAAGAGACTCTAGTCAACCATAGAGTTTCCAGACCTGTGTATACGACCGTGATCAAATCATCTTTTATCGATGCTATATCTAATAATTTGTTTCATAGAAAATTCAAAAACGGATATACATTAACTTCATTCTGATGCTTCAAACAACATAAACTCATTCATATCGAAAATTACAAAGATCGAATTCCAGGAAATGAAGTAGATATCATCACATCTTATTACATCAGCTAGCGATAATAATAATTATTATCATTCACAAGATTTTTGATGGCAATGTCAAGACTGCCAGCTAGACACCAATCTATAGAACTGGTTGTGTATTGTGAATCAATGGTTCGTCGATTGCTTACCAGCTGATGCGCTATCCATGTGTGTATACCACGGTCGTACATACAGGTCTGGGAACTCGTATGTTTGACATGGGTCTCTTACGCGTCGCCAAACTCGTAGTCTCTCGCTCAGCCACTAGCTAGCACTTGGATCGAAGTGGTAAAACGATTTCTTTCCGGAATCGCAAGCAGTGTTACTAAGTATTCTGATTTGAGAGAGGAATAGAACTGTTACTCTTGTCAAAATGTATTACTCACCTCAAAAATAACTTCCCCTTTTTCGCATACATAAAAGACCTCGTTAAAACGATTTCTTTCCGGAATCGCAAGCATCCACTTTTTTCGCATTTCCGCATCTTTCGGCACTTTAAAAACAGAAGTTCCTTGCTTTACAGTTTTGCATTTCGGCACAATGCACGGTTTCGTAATTTGTTTCTAAAAACGCAGGTATTCCTAGTTTACAAGTCAAGAGTGACAGTTGTCTCTTCGATTAAAGCGCCACGCTTTTTGGTACTACGCGACAGTTGACGCTTAGCGGACGCACTTCTCACATAGGAAACAGCCTCGAGTTCCCAGACCTGTATGTACGACAGTGGTGTATACTTATATAATATCTATGGATGAATGTTCAACTCATTTACATCTCTATGCTCATATTTCGTTCTTGTCCGCAACCCTCAAACATCCGTTTGCTTGAAACCATCTAACCTTCAATACTTACACTAATTCACTAAACATGTTATCAACAGTTAAGAATTATCCAGATTGGGAAGATCAGATTGAAATTAAATACGAAAATATTCTCGAATACATAGATGAAATCAAAGAGGAGTCTGTAGATTGCCAGGAATTCAATATAAAGTAAGTTTTGTCAATTAATAAATCAGAAAGAATCGAATGACTCACGAATACAACGTATCTTATTGGGGTATTAAACAATTAAAAACATCATTTTCAGAATCGATGAGTGCCGTCTAGATGAGGTATGTAAAGATATAGTTGATTTTGATTGTTCAGATGACAAGGGATTGTACAGTTCTATCGGAATTCTGGATTCAAAGGACCCATTGGAATGCCAAGGTAGTGGGTATAATTTTCATGATGGGACAAAGATGGAAAATCATGTGATGGTTCAACATAACAGGGTAAATGAATGTTCCGCTTATCGTGATATTCCATCCTCTAAGTCAGTATCTGCAATCAGTAATACGTGTGAAAATACTTTGAAAAATTATGTTGATAGGAAAGGCAAAAGGGGTAAACATTGCGATTTTGGAAGTCCTCAGTTGTCAAATTTGAAAAGTCACATCAACTCCATAAAGCCAAAAAGAGAGAAGATACACAAGTATCAGTATTGTGATTATGGAAGCACTCAGAAGGATCATTTAAAAAATCACATCAACTCTAAACACACAAGAGAGAATATACACAATTGTCAATATTGCGATTTTGAAAGCCCTTATAGCTCATGTTTAAAAAATCACATCTACTCTAAACACAAGTGTCAGTATTGCGATTATGAAAATGTGCTGGAGACAAATTTGAAACGTCACATCAACTCTAAACACACAAGAGAGAATATGCACAAGTGTCAGTATTGTGATTATGAAAACTCTGAGAAGTTAAATCTGAAAAATCACATCAACTCTAAACACACAAGAGAGAATGTACACAATTGTCAATATTGCAATTTTGAAAGCCCTTATAGCTCAGTTTTAAAAATACACATCAACTCTAAACACACAAGAGAAAATATGCACAAGTGTCAGTATTGTGATTATGAAAACTCTGAGAAGTTCAATCTGAAAAATCACATCAACTCTAAACACACAAGAGAGAAGATTCACAAGTGTCAGTATTGCGATTATGGAAGCACTCGGAAGGATCACTTGAAAAGTCACATCAACTCTAAACACACAAGAGAGAATGTACACAATTGTCAATATTGCGATTTTGAAAGCCCTTATAGCTCAGTTTTAAAAATACACATCAACTCTAAACACACAAGAGAGAAGATTCACAAGTGTCAGTATTGCGATTATGGAAGCACTCGGAAGGGTCACTTGAAAAGTCACATCAACTCTAAACACACAAGAGAGAATGTACACAATTGTCAATATTGCGATTTTGAAAGCCCTTATAGCTCAGGTTTAAAAAATCACATCAACTCTAAACACACAAGAGAGAATATACACAATTGTCAATATTGCAATTTTGAAAGCCCTTATAGCTCAGTTTTAAAAATACACATCAACTCTAAACACACAAGAGAGAAGATTCACAAGTGTCAGTATTGCGATTATGGAAACCCTCAGAAGGATCACTTGAAAAATCACATCAACTCTAAACACACAAGAGAGAACATCCACAATTGTCAATATTGCGATTTTGAAAGCCCTTATAGCTCAGGTTTAAAAAATCACATCAACTCTAAACACACAAGAGAGAATATGCACAATTGTCTATATTGTGATTATAGAAGCTCTTACAGGTCAGTTTTAAAAAATCACATTAAGCATAAACATAAGGAAGTCGGCAGATGATAAAATGTGAATATACAGGAAGATATTATAATACTTGATGTAAATATACACAAGTGAATTATCAAGAAAGATGAAAGAGACTAATGCAATTGTGAGAGAAACGTGTACCTCAAGTTGAAAGAATACATACATATTTTGGTTAAGCCAGCTTTGATGTTTCAGTCTGAGAAATCACAAGACTTGGCAAATGTTGACTAAGTTGTAGAATCAACGTTCTTCAAGAAATTGTTACAACCAAAAGAACATAAAACCACAAACTGGAATCCTCAGATTTCATTTCATTTATTTACATTCGTATTTGTGTACATATTAAATTTAAAAACTAACAATATCATAATAAAAGTATCCTATAAAGCTAATTAATCAGACATTTCACTATTAAAACCCTAATGTCAAATAGTTATAGTATTATACCATATACTATAATTTTTTTAAATGCTATTTTCTCATAAAAACTATATATATGTATATTACGCTACTGTAAGCATTACTCCTCCTAGACCTAGACCGTTAGGCTTACATGCACATGCTATATATCAATCGAAAGGTCTTGGGCTGAACATTACAAACGGTTTTCGATTTTTGATTTTCAGTGACCTTTGACCTCAAAATAAAAAAAACTGATTTTCTAAAAACTATGGGAGATAGATGAAAAATAATTTCAGATGGATTCAGCATACAAAAATTAGTCTGAAAAGTAACTTACAATTAAATTTTTTTTTTTCGAAAATGTCAAATTTTCCAATTTTTAAATTTGTTTTTTTTTTGAATTTTCGCTAAAAAATAAATTCAAAGACATGTATGAATTTAGCATATTAAAATTAAGCGCATCGTAAAAGGACATAAACAAAAAAAAACTAATTAAAATTTATGTAAAGTGGCCAGTTTTTTACTACTCTCATAGGTTTGATCTAAAGTTTTGATTACATTTAAGTGACAGAATAAAGGTGGTTTTTAAGTTGTTGAGATCCTCTGCACCATGTGGCTTAACCGCAGCAGAGGGATCTAGGAATATAAAAAAATAATCTAAATTTCACTAGATTGACGCCATTTTTCTTTTTTGGGTAAGTAGTATCTTTTTTTTTTTTTTTTTTTTTTCTGTTGAGAGGAAATGCTTGATGCACACCGTCAGCTTTTATCTATCACTTCAGGTAGTGCAGGACTCACTCAATGATGGTAGAGCATACCTGCTAAAACCTCTCATATCTTCATCCATATCCCGGGACCGTTTATCACATTGCTTCAGGATATGGACTGCGTCTTTCTCTTTGTTTGTCGATGTTATCGAACTGAGTTTCTTTCTTGGGTGTTTATTAGTGATATTTACGTCGATTAAACGTAAATATCAACCTTCGTTGTTTACGTAGATGTTCACGTTTTGTATATACCGTAATATGTTGTTGATGCCCAATTTTACGGTATTTTGTTTTAGTGATTTATCCTCTGTGGATAAATTTCTATATGTTTCGTTTTACCGGTGTTACGGTTTCTGGGTTTCAGTACTCGAACTCGTTATGGATCTTTCCTGTGTGTATACCCCCAATAATGTTGTTCCACAATATTAGGGTGTCCATGTATCAGTACTATATCGGTTCGTTGATATTTCCTGTACGTATCGTTTTAACCATGTTGTTCTGGTTTCTGGGTTTCCAGTACTCCATCACGCTATGGATGTTTCCTGTGGTGTTTCGTCTTGTACCAAAATATTGTTTTTCCAATATTATGGTACCTGTGTTTCAGTACTTTATCCGTTTGTCGATATTTCCTGTATGTTTCAGTAAGTTACCTATGATGGGATAACTTACTCTTCCGGAACATATGGTTCTCCGTATCAGCCGCAATCTATCCGTCACCCTCTTGTCAGGAACATGTGACTGGGAGTCCCACATTCTATCCGGGGTCTGGGTGCCTGTTGGTCCGCGGGAGCATGTCTACTCCTACCCTTGACCCTACTGGCAACAGGGCCATGAGCATTCCCCTATCCGCCACCTGGGGACGCGCCTGGTTGCGGTTTTCAGGCTCCGCGCAAAAGAAGAGGCTCCTGCTCCTGCTTTCTAGGAGGGTAAGTAGTATCTAACGGGACGAAAACCGTCTATCACAGCTGATAATTCAATTTCTACTAAAAATCCTGGGTATAATGAAATTTTGTAAATTTTATATACAAATCATAATTTCAATTTTATATTAAGAGCTGAAAATTGTAAATATTTGTACATTTCTACTTGATTATTGCATTTTGTATATAATTACAACCTAATATTTGATTTACTTTTAAAACAAATTTATTATTACGTTGAATAAATATCGCGAATTAATGAGCGTGACTTTTTATTCTTGCCGAATTCCTCGTGGGTTGCTAGTATAATACATTACATTAACATGTACCCACTCATATGGCGAGAACAGAACGACGATTTGCCCCAAATCAGCTGTTCCTGATGTAGCCCATGTAGCCGAGTCAATGAAAAACCCTGGAGCACCTAACTTAAATTCTCAACTAAATATCACAGAATTCACATAACTATTTAATAATCGGTGTGTCGTTTACAGTTGTTCTGTGGTTGTTACCCTAGTTCTAGCGCCTAATTTGCTTCAACTGCCGTCTTACCATCTCAGTATTATTATATATCATATCATATATTCATTATATTGAAGTTTTTAAGTTGTAATAGCTAACTTCAATATTCTAATGGAATCTCTCAATCCCTTAGAGGTACTCAAATTCATAGATTTGGTAAATAATTTGAAACATAGTTCTAGAAGAGGTTGGGAGTTATCAGACGTAAAGAATCATGAACAAATAGCAGGTCATATGTACGGTATGGCAATGATGACCTTTCTTTTAGGCGATAAGTCTAACTTAGATAGATTCAAATGTCTCCAGTTGACTTTGGTACATGACCTTGCAGAAGCTATTGTCGGTGATATCACCCCTCGAGATAATATTCCAGAAGAGAAGAAACATGCCCTAGAGGATGAAGCAATGAAAGAGATAACTTCTCACCTAGGAAGTGAAGTTGGTCCCTTAATATACAATTTATATAAAGAATATGAAGCAAAGGAATCACCTGAAGCTAAATTTGTTAAAGACTTGGATAGGTTTGATATGATATTTTCTGCTGCTCATTACGAAAAACGAGATAATACTCCTAGGAAATTGCAGGAATATTTTGATTCTACTGAAGGTAAATTCTATAACCCATACATACAGAAGTTAGTGGAAGCCTTGAAGAGTGAAAGGTCAAATCTATGTAATGGAGTATTACATCAACAATAAAATTGAATAGTTTTATATGCTCTTAAACTGGTTATTGTACCTGATCTTAATTTCAGTGAAATTAGGAATGCCATCTACATACCATTATTGATCATAATTTTTTTGTTTTTTTACCGAGTTAGTGATAAGTTTATATTTAGAGTGATGCAGAAAAACAATAGGAACAAACTAGGAAATGAAACAATATAATTATAATCCATTTTCTGTTTTTATAAATGATGATTTCAACCAATTTAACAGCAATTAACTGATTTTTAAATTAGTTTAACAAATCGAGCAAAATTAATATTTCAGCTTGGGTTGATTGTTCAACCTATTCTCATTCAAAGTTTCTTCAAAGAGGGCAATCCATATAGGAATATGGATTGTGCACTATAAGCTGAATTTTGTCCAATAAATTTTCCATAACTGAAATGTAGTTTTTCACATGAATACAATGCAATTTATGCTTTCAATCCATTTATTGTAATACCGATTACAGAATTTTGTATCATTTTGTTAAATGCAATTTAAATGATCGGTTGATTCCCAAAATAAGTTGTCTTCAAATCTTATGATCAACCACATCACTATCAGTTTTTAGTCACATTATTATTTTTTATTATTTGTAGGTACAAAAGATATTCAGTAAGATTTGAGTTTAGTTATTTTCATTTGTTTCTATTGTTATTTGTTTGTTATAGAGCTCTTTATTTCTATCATGTGTTTATCGTTATTGTATTACAATATATTTTATTAATGACTTATATTTATTTTATAAAGTTTTAACTTTAAGCATCCTTATCATATTACCCTGAAATCAATATAGATGATACTCATCTATTTTTCAACATACAAGTTTGAAAATCAAAATTCCTCATTTATAATTGAACTAATTATGTTAGCTATTTTCATTCCAATAAAATGTGTTCTGAGACATGAGATTATTGATCTAAACAAAAAACAAAATGTAGAACATTCAGCAGCACTTCTACCATAGAGAAGCACAAGCTATGTTGATTGGTAGGTTTTATCGAACTCTACACAGGTTTTACCATTGTTAAAACCCATTTTTCTAATCCAAATTAATTAGTTTCATCAAATTGCTACAGTTTCTATTTCAACTCTGGGTGATTATTTGAATTCTTTTAAAATGAGAAAGATTAATATTACACAAAATAGAGTTTGCTAATATGTTATTATTATTTGATGAAACTTATAGATCAAGATAGAGGAATCTAATGAAATAGAGCGGGGACAAAGGTTGGTGAATGTCTAGAATACAACAACACCAATCCATTGGCGGCGCAGTGATTTTTTAACGTGAATCTAAATCTAAAATTAGTATATTTGTCAATTTATCTGAAGTAACCTTCACTCAGTCAAAAATTAATTTACCTAACAAAGTCTTTAAATATAATATCCCATTCAAGTCTAATAATGAACACTTTGGAAACCTTTACTGTTGAAACAGAAGTTGCACTCCTAAATTGAATATCTTGCAAGTGATAAACTGATAAATTCCATTAAATGAACCCCCAGAATATTTGTAAATCCAGAAAATAAAAATGTTAAATTTCTTTGAAAACATTTCAAATTAAAATCGTATTCACTAAAGCTGGTAAAGGTAATACAATAATTGCAATAAATACACCCACATATTTAGATAAAATTGATCAATTTTTAAACCCAACAAAATTTTTAAAATCAAAATCAAACCCAACAACAAAATTCTAGACAGAAGTAAACCCTAATAAATAAGAAATAATCAACCTTATCCCCTAAAAATCCTACTTTACTAAGGACCTTTATTATTAGTATTATAGTGTATCCACAGTTGTGAATTCTTTTAGTGTATTATTAGCACAATTAAAAAAATAGAGTATATTTTTACCGAATATGAGAAATTCTCATTTATTAAACATGACTCCTCAACCACTTTCTCTATATGGCTTATCTATTAAAATTCACAAAGGCAATACGCCTATAAGACCCGTTAGTTCATACATCAATTCCCCGTGTCAAAAAATACCGAGGAAATTAGCCAACATAATGTCAAAATATACCAAACCCTATATGCCGTGTAAAAAATTAATTTTTATTTTATTTAAAAGAAAAAATTAAAAGTATATAACTAAATAATATAAAAGATAATAATAAAATAATAAGACGCCTGGTACAGACGATATTAAAGCCGAGACATTGAAAACAATTTATAAGGAGATAACAGCACCCCTTTATGTTATCAATAACATAATGAAAAATGGAATCTGCCCTACTGAACTAAAAATCGCAGTAATAAAACCGCTACATAAAAAAGGCGACAAAACCCTACCCTCAAACTTTAGACCAATATCTCTGGTGACTAACTACGCTAAAATTTTCGAAAAAGTCATAAAAAATAGACTCGAGCAATTTCTGAAAAAACATAAAATAATTGCTGATAATCAATTCGGATTTCAGAGCGGAAACCTACGGAAGGAGCTATTGCGTCACTAACTCAAAAAATGTATGAAGCAATCGATAACAGCCAACCTGCTATTGGTATGTTCCTAGATCTTGCAAAGGCATTCGACACTGTCGACCATCAACGGTTGTTAGAATCCTTGGAAGATGTAGGAATACGAGGACTGGCTCACGACTTATTCAGATCCTATCTGTATGATAGGAAGCAATGTGTCAAAATTGGCGATACCTATAGTAGACTTCAAGTGGTTAAATGTGGAGTACCGCAGGGTACGGTACTAGGTCCAATTCTATTTGTCATATATATAAATAATTTACTAACCATTAGAACCTCTGGGCACATAATAAGCTTCGCCGATGATACCGTTATATTGTATACATCAAGCAATTGGTAGGACCTAAGAATTAAAATTCAATCCGAAATGAATAATATTATTGACTGGTTCAATTATAAATTACTAACCATAAATTTTGACAAAACAATGTTCCTTCCTATAACAAGCTACAAAAACAAACTGCCACAGTATAACACTTTAGAGATAAATAATCATAACAAAACGATAACAATAAAACTTGCCGAGAATATAAAATATCTAGGGATTATTATTGATTGTCATCTTCGTTGGAATAATCACGTTAACAACATTGTTAATACAATCAGAACCTTCCTGGGCCGCTTCAAATACCTTACTAAAATATTACCTCTACACCATCTCAAAATGCTGTACTTTGCCCTTGTAGACTCGCGCCTAGCATATGGAATAATAGGATGGGGAGGCATCACGAATGTATACCTGGAAAAGTTGAACACACTACAGAAATACTTCCTAAAAATCATATTAAAAAAAGAAAGAAGTTACTCATCAGATAACTTATACAAAGAAGCTAGGACACTAGACATCCGACAGATCTTCTTTCTTAAAACTGTGTGTTTTTTACACAAAAATAGGAAACATATCGACCTATTATCACATAAATACCCAACGAGGGCTAAATATTCAAACAAGATTAAAATTCCATCAGCAAATAAAACAGTGGGTACAAAATGTCTTGCGTTTCTAGGACCAAGATTCATAAACTTCATCCCAGAAAGCTACCTCTTCAACAATTCCAACTCTGAAATACATTATAGGAATAAGGTTAAATCCTTTCTACTAAGTAACCAGAGACAAGTCATACATACCTTCTTTAAGTAAAAAGCCAAGATAATTATATGTCCATCTGCTTATTCATGTTCTTACCTAGCTATTTATGTTTCATTAATGTATGTATCTATGTGGTATGTGTTGCTATATAAATAAGTATGTATATGTGGGCTTCAATATATATGTGTCTCATTCAAATTCAGTAATTTTCCAAGATTTAGTGTTAAGACTCGCAGCTCAAACATGAATAAATAATTGAGATATGACACGGACAGCGAAAGCTTTGTGTTTCCTCTCTTTACTTGTTTGTCTCGGAATACTATGTTTAAACCCATTATTATGTTTATTATATCTAGTTTATGTATTCCCGATGCAAATAAATTATTATATTATTATTTATTATTATTTAAAGACAATAAATATCAAACTATCGTTTGATATCAAAATCAAAAACCTTTTCCAACTATTCCCACTACCGCACACCTGACCATAGTCTAATTGAAGAACTTTCAATCCGTAATAGTATATACATTACCTATAATATCAAAGGAAACATGGGGCTCCCCATGGTTTTGCTGTTATCTCCTTTACTAGCAGAAATATTTATGGATTACTTGGCAAATCAAATTTGCTTGCTTTACAAGGTATAGTACCCAGGAAATAAATTCATTTATTATTTCCTATACTGACAACTTTCATCCAAATATAGAATTCACCTTAGAAAAGAACAACTCCTTAAACTTTTAGATCTAACCATTTCCCTTACAAATATAAAACGAGAGGCTTTAGGCCAGGTACGGAACCCCCACCCGAGTGTACATGCACTTTATAATACGCGTATTCAAGCCCAAGGAGAAAAAACAAACAAATCACATTTCAAATAACCTACTAACCTAGTATTACCAAAAATATATACAAATTTAAAAAACCTTGCCGCTTGGAGTTTCAAAATCGGGAAACAAAATGCAATATCGGGATCTCAACCACCTAGGCTACAGCCGCCGATGCAGGTAGAACTTATTGAATTCGGTATATCAACAGTTACTACTTCTATTTAGTATTAAACAGAATCATAGATATTGATTAAAAATAATGGTTATGATGTCAAGATAATGAATGAAATACTTCAAAATATACAATATAAAAAAGCCTTTAATACAATTTATCCGCAGGTTAATAGTAATATCAAATCAAATTTTTCATATGTCTAACATATTTAGGTAAGCATCACTCACAAAAATATCTCAATTTCTTAAAAACCAGAATAAAAATGATTCCTTTAAAACAATAAATAATCTCTATTCAAATATTAATATAATAATTCAAAATCTAACAAAGATAAATTAAAGAAACTGGAGTTTACAGGCGGAGCAGGAATATGATGACTGTAATGCCTTGTACATAGAACAAACTGGACGCATTTTCAATGATAGCGTTCCACGAATATTTGAGAAGTTACAGGCTAAAAAAAGAGAATCATCTGTTGGAATATAATCGCAATTCAACCCTGATATTTTACTTATACAAGAAAAAGGACATAAACTCAATATTCTAGAATTCATTAATATTGTAAAGCATTCAAAAGTAGTAGCATACTATTAAATCACCAAAACAAGCCCCTTTGGGAAAAATTCACTTATTATTTATATCTATTTATTTATGTCATATAATCTAAAATTTGAACAATTACGTTGAAAAATCACTGTTCCGCTGACGGAATTGTGTTCTTTATAAAAACAAGCATATTTAACCATTTTTTTTTTGGTCTATTTCAGGCAATTATTCGTATTTTAGACATTTACATGAAGTTTAACAATTTTAATTCTTAAAATATCTATCATATTGCCATATACTTATATTCGTTGAATTTGATAAATTTAACGTTCAAGTATTTTACAGTTCAAAACATTTCTCAATTGCTTGAATATTGTTGAATAAATACTCTGCTTCTGGCAAAACTGATAATTAGGGGTACCACGATAAGATCAATAAGAGTTAAGTTTCCGTGCGTGATTCGAAACATGTACCTACAGCCTACATGATGCTTCATTCGTTATGGAGTGCTTTTGTTAAATAAACCTTATAGGTACTCAAAGAATCACATGGGTAGGTGATCGTTGAATATTAAATTTCCCAAGCCGATCCTGGCAATGTTTAACAGTTATACGTATACGCAGGTATAAATACGTCATCCAGTTTCTCTTGTTTTGAATTAAACTATTGAATTGATATGAGTAACAACCAGCTAAGTTACTCACTAAACGATTTGCCATAGATAAGAAACTCTATTCGCAATGAACAGCATCGTGAGTTTGGTGTATTTAATCTCAAAATACATTGGGAAACTATGGTGGATTGGTGCAACTAATCTATGCTATGCTAATGATGTAAAATGTTTAGTTTGACAAAACATAGATAAACAAACAGTGATAGATAGTGAAGTGAATTATAGACAATAAACGATAAGATTGTGGGCAACATGACTGATCTACCAACTTTATACGAATACTACACCAGTGGCGGCGTCAATACAGGTTTATCCGATGACGATATTCAATTCACTCTGAATGGAAAGCATATAACTCTTTACAGTGGGGCAATACATTATTTTCGCGTACATCCAATTTATTGGAAAAACCGATTGCGAAAACTGAGAGCCTGCGGTTTCAATGCCGTCGAAACGTACGTCCCGTGGAATTTGCACGAACCGGAGAAGGATGTTTATGATTTTGGTCAAGGCGAATCTGATTTTACGGCGTTTCTGAACGTAAAAGAATTCGTGGAAACTGCGAAGTCGGAAGACTTGTTTGTAATAATGCGACCAGGACCTTATATTTGTGCAGAATGGGAGTTCGGTGGTATGCCCAGTTATTTACTAAGGTAAATAAAATTTATTTCATCTTTTGGTATTCAGTTATTACAAGTAATCATCTTATCGTTTCAATATTTATATTGACGATGAAACAAATATATTGAGATTGTACATTAATAATAATATTTAGTTTGGTGCTATTACAATAAACTGTTTACACATGTCAAACCTGAGAGATAATGTTGCTGAGCACAACCAGTACATACGCTTGGAGAATAGATAAATAGTGGCGTGATAAAGTTACCCCTCGTAAATCATTTGATTTGGTTACTGATTTTTATATAATTGTTTCACATTCTAAAAGATACTTATGATTAAATGAAAGAACATTTAGTTTGTTTTCATACCACTTTTAATTCATGGGCACGTTACTATAGTTTGAACAGTATAAAACAGATACAAAATTAAGAAGTAAATAATAACATTTCGTGATAAATAGGAACTATAGTACAATAGGGTTAACGAGATTACAATTGAGTGTAAGGGATCATCGGAAATTCCGAAACAGGTTTAATTTTCTAAGAATTATCTTAAGACTGCTTTGAAAGACAAAGGAAAAGGTCACTTTAGTATAAGTCCAACTGATTATTTAGGATATTGTTATAGGAGGCACCTTTATAAATCTCTATTGATTCTAATGTTATCACTCTTAGTATAATTCTTAGAAAATTAAATTAATAATTATCTTAATGCAGAAATTGTTACTTAATTCTGTAAAAGTTTTGAATCGATTCAATGTTTACTTTAGGAGTTATTATTTTTAAAATTGTCAACCCTTCAGAATAGGGCGTGTTTATTACACGATTTTCCTGAAAAACAACAGGGTTCGTCACCGAACAGCAAACGATATTTTGTCGAAATTTGAACAAGACAGGACATTTCGTTTTTCAGTTATCGTATAGACAACTTTCGTGACGAACATCCAGGCAGACTACGGTGAAGGAATTTTTCTTCTAACACTTTTTTTAACGATTTTAGAAACAGCTTGAGTGAATGCAATTTACTTATCAATAGATTAAAAATGTGGAAATATCAGGAATTTGCACCAATATTTAAAGGGTTATTTAGATATTATCCTAAGGTGTAATAACGTTTTTGGATGAGGAATGCTTTTAAATATTTACAGAAACTAATCGTTGACACGGACCTCACCATACCCGGGGTGGTTATAATAAGATCGGGCCATAATAAGTTTCCGCTGCTTTTACCTACGGGGTGAAAATTTTCATAAATGCTAGAAAATAAACCTATCTTATTTGTAGTATATATTGGATATATTTATTACAGCTTTTCTTTGAGCGGAATAAATTTATATTTTATCTATTTAAAAATTCAAATTATAATTCACCCAAAAAAATTTTTTAAACGACAATTTCTTACTTTAACAAACTTTATTTATTTAAGTAATATTTATTTATCAAAATTATTTTTTAATACTAATAAATTGTAATTAAATCAATTTTTTCTTAGCAATAATAAAAAATAAAATATTTCTTTTGAATTTAAATCAAGAAATTTTGAAACAATTTTTCATATTCTAATAATAAATAATTATTATTTAATTTAATTGATAAAATAAAAAATAATAATAATTCCTTACAAATTATTTTAAAATTTAATTCTTAATTATAAATATGAATAAATTTGTTATATTTAAAAACCATAAAAATTCAATAAATTCGTTATTGAACTTACTTATTAAAAATTTAAATAATAAACTACGGTACTTATCTTATTTGTAGTATAGATTGAATATAATTATTAATAATTAATTTTTCGGTGATATTTTTCAAATTTTCAATAGTTCCAAATTGGGCAATATTTACTTAACATATCAAATAGATTTCCAAATTTCCTTTTGATTGTGCAATAGATCCAAATGTATTTAGATTAATACACAATAATTTATTTTAGATACAACGATATGAAAGTCAGAACCTCGAACCAAGTTTTTCTGGAACGAGCTAAGAAATATTTCGAACAATTGTTGGCAGTATTGACACCACTCCAATTCACAAAAGGAGGTCCTATTATAGCTTTTCAGATTGAAAATGAGTACGGAAATACAGCTGTAAAAGATCAACCAGTTGATCTAGATTATCTGTTAGAGCTCAAGCAAATTTTGGAACACAATGGAGTTGTAGAACTACTGTTTACTTCTGACACACCGAGCAATGGTTTTGCTGGCACAATACCGAATGTTCTGGCCACAGCCAATTTTCAAGAAGACGCCGAGGAAGAATTGACACTACTGAAAAAATACCAACCTACCAAACCACTTATGGTTAGTAAACTTACAAATAAAGGGTACAGGTACAAATTTTGATAAAATTTAGTTTGTAGTGCCATGTGCATTTTCAATGTAGAATCTTTCAATTAATCTATACACGTCCGGGCATACTTCATAGACGCATGCGTTGGTTACTTACGAGTTGGTTAGTAAACATAAACTGTATGTGTATTGTACAGTGTTTTTGAGTGTATTCCACTTCACGAATTGAATTCACACACTGTACACTATGAAGGCAAGACTTTTACTGGAGATACGTTGCTTTGTGCCCCAAACCGACGGTATAAGCGCGTGTGGCGAAGATAACCGTAGTCAGCCGAATCATACTCGAAATAGGTACAATTCAGAACGTTCCCAGGAACATAGTTTTGCATGCGCTGGTCGCCTGACGTGAGTTGGGTGTGCACGTGCCCTTGGGCCCTGTAGTACCAGCCGCCACTGAGACTTGTAAGAAAATTATGGGAACATACATAGTCGGATGATCAACGGCCTAACGTATGCTTCGATCGACTTTATACTTTGTAAGCATCGAATTGAACTAATTGATTGGAATTTGATGACATATTTCGTTACACGTCGTCTCATTTTCTAGTAAAGAAGGGTGGAAAAAAAGTAAATACTGCCGAATGATTCTAATTTTATCACTATTAAATTTATTGCAAAAATTTTCTTAAAAATGAAGTTTCACAAACATAGCCAGGGGTGAGAAAGAATAAAGTAAGAACCGAAAACCTCAGTGTTTCGACCGTTTTCGGATGTTCATGAAATTTTCTCGGAATCTTGGAACCATATAATGCTCGCGGCAAAGGACCTGATTTTAAAAGTTTATCAAGATCCCATTATCAAATAAGAAACTGAAATATTGATGATACTTAAAGATATTTTCTATTCCAGGTTATGGAATTTTGGACTGGTTGGTTTGACCATTGGGCAGACAAACATGAAACCCGAAGTCGGGAACAATTTTCATCCGTTTTAAACACTATTTTGGCCATGAAATCTTCCGTTAACATGTATATGTTTCACGGTGGTACTAATTGGGGATTTCTTAATGGTGCCAATAACTTCCATTCTGATTTTCAATTTGACACTACCAGCTATGATTACGATGCCCCATTAACCGAAGCAGGTGACTACACTGAGAAATATTATAAAGCCAAGGAGATAATTGCGAAATATAATATTATCCAAACAAAATTACCTAGTTTTCCTGCACCAACGAAAAAGGTATCGTTTACACCCATAGACATAACAGAAATGTTGAGTCTGAACGATTTGATAAAACAATCGACTAATACTATTGAAATTGAGAATTTGATACCAATGGAACTTCTACCCATTAACAATGACTCAGGGCAAAGTTACGGTTATACACTCTATCGAAAAGAACACGTATTTCTACCGAAGAAAGCAGCTTTGAGAATAAAAGGACTGATTCGTGATTCTGTATTAATATTAGTTAACGATATATTGAAATCTGCTCCTTTGGCATCTTCAGACGATTTCGATAATTTTGGATATTGGAGGGTGAAAGATGGCAGTCTAAATCTCGAAAATGATGACATAGTTAACGACGCTACAGTGGATCTACTGGTGTTAAACTGGGGTCGTCTGAACTTTGGAGCACTTGGTGATTTCAAACAGTATAAAGGTTTGATCGGGAGTCAAGTTTTTCTCAACGACTTACAACTGACAAATTGGCTTGTTACTCCCTTGGAGTTCAAGTCGTCTTGGATTAAAAATCTTTCCGACTGGAGCAAGCCGACTTCTGACATAGGTCCTCATCTGTATAGAGCAGAATTCGTAATCGAAGAAGAGAATGATACTTTCATTGACATGCGAGATTGGAAACAAGGCATTGTAATTGTTAACGATTTTGTTTTGGCCAGGTATTGCTTTCTGGGTCCTCAGCAAACCGCTTATTTACCGGCACCATTTTTGAAAAAAGGAATCAATCGTGTTTGTGTTTTTGAGCATTTCACATCACAAAAGAAAATTAAATTTGTCAATGGTGTTATATTTGGTGGACCTGTTACAGCTTCTATATAGATATTAAATTATTATTCCTTAATTCAAATATAATGACAGCTGAAAATAATGCGCAGCTATATAAAGAATATTTAATCAAATATATTACATTTGGGATATCAATAGTGTCTTTTTTGTCCTAATCAACATAAATTATTACGTACTAATGAGATCATCAGTGGAACAAGCTCATTAGTGCAATTAGCCAGTAACTGACCAACCGGCAGTTCCGAAAATCTTTGGAGAACCTATATGTTCCAACACCATCTACCGGAAAGCAGATGTCCCACTGAGAATGTCATTCACAATGTAACGCATTGATAAAACAGATCTCGCGGTTCAAAAAATTAATGGAGAAACCGAGCCGTACTTACCAACCCATAAGGTGTGCAGTCATCTGACTCGAGGAATCATGTTTTGCAGACGTGTAGGCTCTTGTATCTACAAAATGATGCAAAACATGACCAGATAGGATGAAATTTGGCTCTACAAAAAATATGTTCTCTCTTACATACTTAAATAATAACCGAGATATATTTCCCAACCTATAAGGTGTGCTGGTCATTTGACCTAAGGAATCATTTTTGGCATACATGTAGTAGACTCTTACGTACAAAGTGATGCTGAATATAACCAGATAGGATGATTACGGGTTAGATTCAATATACAACGTTTTGTTTCTCCAGTTTGACAGTGACTTCATCGTCTGGCTAACAGCTGCCTGGAATTGATAGACATTTTGTCACTGTTCAACCTGGAGAACCAAAACTTTATCTATAGATTCTAACACGAAATGTGTTTGTATTTCACTTCGCATACTAATGATTGACTAATGATTTATTTGTATTCTAGAGTATACCAATCCGTGTAATGATATTAAAATCTGGCAATGATATTGCCAATTTTTCCTGCATATTTTGAAACTAGAATTAACTCAAGATCGGCGCTATCAACAAAGGTTATCAACTTTGCAAAAACAAAATCAGCTAATCTTGAGTGAGGAAAATTACTAACGAATTTGAAATTTCAGTTTCATCCAGAAAATACTTGAAAAATAGAAGATATAATTGACTTGACAGCTTCTTGTTTACACTTCATGATTTCATTTAAATTTTGATAAAATCAGAGTTCAGAAACAATAATTATTCTCCTCAGAACTACAATTCCAGCTACATTTACTTCATGTGCTATATAAACTGCGAAACATGTAATTTTTTTTACATCAGTATATACAACGGAAAAAAGTATGTGTTGGTACGTTTACTTGTTTATCTTGACGAAACAGATCTTCCAAGATGGTACTGTCGGCTCCTGGCAATCCTGGCAGGATTTTAGCATTAAAACTGTGAAAACGATAAAAGCTGGTGGCGCCTTGTATATAACATTCATGCTGGTTGTACAGCAGGTTTTATTCCTAGTGCACTAATATTTTCTACAAAAACAAAGGATGTCGATTATTATGGTGAAATATATCAAAACAACTTTCTAAATTGGTTTGAAATTAGAAGAACCTTTTATCATCGTTGTGGATAATAAATAAACTGTCAAGAAGCAACCTCAAAACATATGATATATAAGAATATTCAAGTACGAATAATATACCTACTATCTTACATTATGATAACACCTTGAAAACACTTGCTGATCTTGGTAAAAAGTGAGCTGAAATTTATGGCCAACTAAGTGCTTCGTCTAACCCCTTACCATTAATTGAACAAATGTAGGGTTTAACTGATCACGTTGGCACATATGGTAGTTCTGCAGAAAAATCATTGGCTATGAGTAAATAGGCTAGGTAAACCAACACCAGAAATATGGGCAAAGACAATTCGACACACTCATAAAGTGAATAATTCTATGTTATTATTAATGTGCCATGTTTAAAAGACTTATAGTGTTTAAGTCAGTGAAGTAAAATTTATTATTTTGATGGGCTTGTGCATTTGTGCAATAACCTCAAGTTATAATTTTAATACTCTCAACTGCAAATTTAATACAAGCAAATGTTATCAAATCAAACAAATACTGGTTGTACGTATGGTGCCATAATCTGTTGGCAACCAGAGCTAAGCTCTCTAGCTTACAGAGACAAGCATGCCTGCCTATTACTGGAGCAATTTCCTTGACACCAACAGTTGCTACAGAAATCCTACTTGATCTATATGCTCTTGATGTTTATTTGGAAAGATAATCTAAGTGGGCAAATAAGTTCACGCAAGTAACCTCTGCCAGGCCACAAGCAAGCATTATGGCGCAGAATAGGTTGCTGGGACACTTGGGTAGTCCCAGCATTCTGGGAATGATCTCATATATCATACCAACAACGGGCAACGTCAACCTCCTCTTCAACATCATCTTCCTATAAATAGATGAATGCATTCGGAATAAAACCGATGTTCTGGGGGCGGACATCTGTTGGCTTACATCAGACTGCTCAAAAACTCCCCAAGGAGGTGGAGACGGGATATACGATTGCAGCCCGAGGGCTGTTAGTCTCAAGCGGAAATACATTCCATCGAGTAATGTACACGAGATCTAGAACAAAGGCAACGTGCTTGCAGATCGATAAAAAATTGTCCCGACAGCCTAGCGAACCTTTCGAAAAACTATTGCATGCTTAGGCAACAAGACTAAATTGACTATTATCGGGATACTACGCCAATCGGGCATAGAGGGAAACGAGGCAGCAGACTCTAGCCGGGGAGGGTGCATCTTCATAATTTATCTCACCAGAACTAGTGCTTGGCATATCTGCAAGCACAGCTGAATAGCTGGACTGGACGTAGAATACAAAAGTACTGGCAATTCTTAGCTTTAGCCAGGTCTAAAGGGTTTATTATAAACCCCTTGAGAACAAGAGCTAAACTAACCAGCAGATTAAACCTACATACTCCAATCGTTCTATATTCAGGACACTCCGGTTTAAACCACCATCTACGAAGGCTCGGCTTAGTGAAAGACGCTCGATGTTAACTATGTATCGAGCATGATGGAATGGCGGAATACGTTCTATATGAATTGGCAGTGTGGGAAAAAATCAGATCTAAACTGTGAGGTGACCCATCTCCTACCAGATCTGAACAAAACTTCAAACAGCAAAAGTATAGGCCATATTACGAAACTGAACTTGCTGGGTGAACAATAATGAGAAATAAATCACAATAGACCACATGGTTGCGGTGTAAGGACCATGTTCAAGCCCCTCACAAGAAAGCTAAACCTGAACTGTGGGCATTAGAAGACGCGTTTGAACGGTTGTGTTCCTTCTTGTCTATTTCGTTTACGTTGAATGTATTATTTTTCAAATTAATAAGTTAATAATAATAAAACAACTAGTCAATTGCTTTGGGTGTTGGCCCTGTCTGAGAAATCATAATATTAGTGCCACCGCAACTAAAGAAAAACAAAATCATTTATAGAAAATATTTATATTATTACATAACTATGTACAACTTAACATTAACAACTTCATTCCATAAACAGAATTCTTGCATGATTGTCAAAATCATGTTACGTAAGAATTCACAATAATTATTGTCGTATTGATAATAAATTATATTTAATATGGGCACTATTCGTGTAAGATGAGTAATACTGTTCTAAATTCTACTTCTTTTTGAAGAAAAATTCATCGCCGTGTTCAAGTCCATAAGGAGCATTTTGTATTCCATGTCCTCTAACGTCCCTCCATAATGACAGATCGACTGCAGGTAACGAGTGGCATGGCACGATTGCGTTCCTAAAAGTAGGCAAAGCACCGGTTGATTCGAATTTATATGATATTAGTAGAAAGTGTAATGGGAAATTTGTTTTGTACATTTGGTCATCACCTGGTATAGAACAAATCGCAATGCTTTTGATCTTACAGACATGAAAGTTGACGACATTTTAACATTGAATGATTTCAGAAAGCTTAATCAACTTTTTTATGAAACTGTTCAAGGGTTTGTTTGTGTATATACAGACAATAACTAAAATTGTTTTGAACGAGTAAAATATTTCTCAACGCAATTTTGAATTGATTATTTGATTATTACTAATATTGTATAGACCGCACGAAAGTGCAAAATTCTTGTTGTATTCAGGATGGTTTACACATACAGGGGGTCCTCGAACTGCGTGGCCAAAATAAAACCGAAGATTCTTTGATTCGAAAAAAAGTTGATGAGCCTTTTTACTTTTGCCTCAAGTGTCTTGTTTACCCGGTAGAGGGCTTCAAAATTGCAAAAATAATTTTGTTTTCTCGGTATAACCTGAGAACGTGATGAAGAACTTTTACAATATTTAGCAGGTGAGTTACTGTCAATAATGGCCATTTTTGAGAGTGGAGCACAGAGCCTTAGAGACCATAGAAATGGCTCAAACTTGAGGATGTAACTGGAAAAGTGTCCAGAACTTTTTTGTGGTGAATGTAATTAACTCGATATTTTTTATGTAGATAGCTTATCTAATTTGACAACTTTTCTTACTCTTAGAAAATTTTAATAAAATCAACGGATTAGCTTGAAAAAATTAATTTTCGAGTCTCTGCAATTTTGGCTTACTAATTTTACTTGATTAAAATACCTTAGTTGCCTTTGCTTTTCTAATGTCATTTTGGCATTTGAAGAATTTATTCTCAAAACTGTCAGTTTTTACTTTGCTTTCCGTAAAAATTTTATAAAATTATGGCTCAAAATTTCACTAACACTGAAATGGTTGATATGTTATTGATTTATGGACTTTGTCGTTGCAATGGCCGGAGAAGGGAAAGATATTCGCATCGCAGAATTCCAAATCGGCAAACCTTCGCGAAACTGGCAAATTTGAAGCAAATCGCAGAGAAATTGGACGCAGACGGACAAGAAGGACGTTAGAGCTCGAAGAAGCGATACTGGAAGCGGTTGAAACTGAACCTGGGATAAGCGTAGTGTACGTTTGGGACTTCGTATTGGAGCCTCAAAATCATTAGTTCATAATGTACTGAAAGAAGAACTGTTGTATCCCTATCATATTAAAACAGTACAAGACTTATTGCCCATGGATCCAGGTCATCGGCTAGATTTCTGTCGGCTTATTGTCCAAAGACAAAACGCAAACCCCAATTTTTGTAGAAGGTTCACGGACGAAGATACTTTCACGAGATGTGATCTTTTTAACCTCCATAATGAACATTTCTATGCTCATGAAAATCCTCATGAAACGGAAGTTACATATTTTCAGAATCAAACTAAAATCAATGTTTGGGTTGGAATTGTGGATAACTTTATTATTGGCCCTACCGTTATACCCGATCGATTGAACGGGGAGAACTACTTGAACTTTTTGGAACAAAGGCTACTTGAACTGTTGGAAGACTTGCCCTTACACATTCGTCGTGGCCTGGTTTATCCATGATGGTGCACCTCCTCATTTCACATTAGCTGTGAGGCGACATTTGAATGCGGAATATCCAGATCGCTGGATAGGTAGAGGACACGATGCACCAGTGAACTGACCGGCCCGCTCCCCTGATTTGACGCCCTGCGACTTCTTTCTATGGGGCGCTTTGAAGTCGAAAGTTTATGCAGCTACAGTAAACACACGAGAGAAATTGTTGCAACGAATTAATCATGAAGCGGATTTATTGAAGAATGATCCTGAAGTACTAGCCAGAGTTCAATCCAATTTCTTGAAACGAATTAATTTGTGTATTCAGGAAAATGGGCAACATTTCGAACAATTGATGTCTTAGCGATTTCCCAAAAAGTTTTGTTGTTTCTTTTAATTTGGCATTTTTTGTTCCTAAATAATCACATCGTTTCCCCATTTCTAATGTTTTTATTATTCGTGTTTTACCGAGATATTAACCATTTCAGTGTTAGTGAAATTTTGAGCCATAATTTTATAAAATTTTTACGGAAAGCAAAGTAAAAACTGACAGTTTTGAGAATAAATTCTCCAAATGCCAAAATGACATTAGAAAAGCAAAGTCAACTAAGGTATTTTAATCAAGTAAAATTAGTAAGCCAAAATTGCAGAGACTCGAAAATTATTTTTTTCAAGCTAATCCGTTGATTTTATCAAAATTTTCTAAGAGTAGGAAAAGTTTTCAAATTAGATAAGCTATCTATATAAAAAATATAGAGTGAATTACATTGACCACAAAAAAGTTCTGGACACTTTTCCCGTTACATCCTCAAGTTTGAGCCATTTCTATGGTCTCTAAGGCTCTATGCTTCGCTCTCAAAAACGGCTATTATAGACAATAACTCACCTGCCAAATATTGTAAAAGTCCTCCATCACGTTCTCAAGTTATACCGAAAAAACAAAATTATTTTTGCAACTTTGAAGCCCTCTACCAGCTAAACAAGACACTTGAGGCAAAAGTAAAAAGGCTCATCAAATTTTTTTCGAATCAAAGAATCTTCGGTTTTATTTTAGCCACGCCGTTCGAGGACACCCTGTAGTTAGTCAAAAAAATCTTAGTGGGCTCGTGATTTTTACTATTAATAAACAATGAAAAACCATTTCGAATTAACAAATCGAATATCTTTTATAACAAATTTAATATCTCGGGCTGAAATTTGGTTCGCTTAACCCGAATATGAAGTCGGGAATTGGAAAATACGGTCCCCGTTTGCTGGAAAATTCGGAAAAGTGTTTACCAAATCTTAGCACAAACAACATTTTTTCTCGGACTGTGATATTGAAATAATAAAATGTTGTGATGTACGGTACAATTTTCAATAAAACAAGGAAAATTCTTGATAATTGGTGAAACATTGCGTCGTTTTCCTTCATATTCCTGTCTGGGTCCTCGTCTAACGTGTCAAATTATATGTTTTTATGATCGCTGAATATTATCTTATGGTTATAAAGTCAAAAGCAACTATAGTCCTCGAGAAAATGACAGTTTGAATAAACTTTAATATCAATTTATTTTCAGAAAACTGTAGTGAAAAATCTATATAATAGTGATGATATTACTCGGTTATATATAAAATAGTCTATTCTTTCATATTATGAAAATCAACTTTTTTTGAGAAGAAAACGATGCAAAAAGAATTTTGCATTTCCATTTTGAGGTTTAAACTTGTTACATCAAATGTTTCTTTATTAGAATGATTGTTCGTTATATTCTTGATAACTTACCATGTAGCTTTACTTTTATTTTCTGCATTATTAATGATAATATCATTGTACATAATTTTAGCTTTTTAAAACTTTGAAATAAGTGATTAAGTATGATTTACTTATCATCTGATGTTTGTATTCAAAATAAAGATTTTTTATTTCTACAAGACGTTCTTATTATCTAAGTTTATCGTGCTTTTTTTCTTACTCTACTTGTTCTCAGGGCTCAGGGGAAAATGCTGAGTATTTATGAAATATTCATATATAATACCACAAGAGCTTCAAAATTATCGGGTATTTCCCGATAGGTTCGTTGCAAACAAATGAAGGAGTCAAGTTTTTCAGGTTAAAAAATCACGAGCGCAAAGCGCGACTTTATTTGTTTGCAGGGAACCTTGAGGGAAATGCCAGATAATTTTGAAGCTCGTGTGGTATTCGGGGGATTATTTTTCCGTCCCAAATGAACATTTCCTTTGACTTTTTTATCGATGGTGGACAGAATTCAACCTGTCAGTTTGAAGTTTTATATATAGCAACTACCAGAGAAAATATTCAAAAAATATTCAGTATAATTCCATGTAGGTTGTACCACGTGACGTCGAATGGTGCAATTCTATTGGTCGATATTTGGGACGGAAAAATAATCATTATTAATGTAAAAGAAATAGAAACAAATGAATATATGAATATACTCATTCATCTAATGTTGGTGTTTGCCAGATAACAATGATAAGGTCCTTCTAGTCCAGAGTGATCAGTAACGTCACAAACTTATAATTTCTAGACAACTGTTTCGCTCTTCTCATAGAGCTCATCAGTGGAACGAGCAAGTTTGCAACGTTGCTGAAGGAAGTCATAACCTACATGACATACAATGTGGTAAAAAGACCAAAATATCTAACGCCATCTGTGAATAGATGCCCCACTAATAAATCAAGCAACGTTGATAGATTTCTCGAACTTTGCAAAAGTTGCGGAGAATGTCAAAACTCAATATAAATCTGAATAGTACTTACACATGCGATATCCTCTCAAATGCTCTTGGTTGCATCGCTTCTATGTTCTTTCCATTATCACAGAACAGACGTGCTATACTTGTTTTCCTGATTGCATTCAGTTGTTCTAAAAAAATATTTACTGAGTGTTATAATTTAATTTTGCAAAATGAAAAATACTATGGTGAAGGAATTTTTGCTCTAGAACTTTTTTTAATGATCTTAGACATAGCTTCAGTGAAGGCAAAAAATTCTCCGGACTTTGTCACCATAACTATAATAATTATATATGGAAATTTTTTTTTCAATACTTAAGATTACACGAGAGGGAAACTTATAATGTTCGAAGAACATCGTGTGAGTCAGCAGTGGAATGTAGGGAGAGGAGATAGGCATTCGTATTTTTCTTGAAGGTTTGGAGGCTATAGGCATAGAGAAAGACCTCACTAGGTAAAGCGTTCCACAACTTCGCTGTTCGATAAAAATTGAAGTCTGGTACGAAAAAGTTCGGCAGGTCTCGAGTTTGATAGTGAAGTGGTGAATAGTTTGAGCTCGTCTAGTTCGCCCATCTGGAATCTCTTCGTGGAACAACAGACGACATTTCTGATCAACACCGACCATGGAAATATTCATAGAAAAGGGAGAGCTCTCCCACCTTTCTACGATGTTCTAGAGAGGTCGTTTTTTGTAAATATGCAGTGTACATTTGAAAAAAAAATTGGACATTAATTGAATGTTCCATCCATAAGAATGACGTCGCTGTTACATAAGTTAATTAAATTAGTTTGTTTAGAGAAAATAACAATATTGTTCAGTTGATGATTTACCAGCAAAAATAATTCATGCTTCACTGTTTTAATCTCAATGTCGTTGAGTAACAAATAAAGTTCCTTGTGTATGTATCTTTTCTGGACAGTGTAATGATTAGTTCAGGAGAATTTTCTACTTCTTTATAAATAATTTTTGAAGGTTTAGTATTGAGTTCTTCTGTTGCTTTCCTTTTGCAAATATTGTTTACTTTTTGTCGATTCAATGTTGAAGCGTACACGCTAGCATGATTATGTTTTTCCTGTTTGTAAAGAAAATGTAAAATCAGATTTGGCATTGCAGTTAGTTGTGGAGCAAGTTTATTTTCTTTCTTCGGTGTTTTTTAAGAAAATACCTATTGAATATTTAAAATTGTTTTACCAAACGATTTGCTCTCCCTGAAGCTGACTTATCATTCTTGTAATTATAGAAATTTGGGTTTTCTAGAATCGGTACTAAATACGAAATAAAGAAAGTTTCCAAACACGACAGATATTCAGTCGTTGGACACTGTATATAAAAAATATTTCTATTTTCTTTAATACATCATTTACATTCAACCTTCTGTGTTCATGCGCGGAATTAGAGCACCAACACTGTTATAATCTATCAGGCACTTCTACAGTCTTAGTTCCTATATATATATATATATATATAGGGTTAAGAGTAGGAGTAGACATGCTCCCGCGGACCAACAAGCTCCCAGACCCTGGATAGATTATGGGACTCCCAGTCACATGTTCCTGAGAGGAAGGTGACGGATAGATTGCTGCTCATACGGAGAACCAGAAGAGTAAGTTATCCCATCATAGCCAGAAACCATAACATCGGTGAAAACGAAACACATAGGAAATATCCAAAAAGCGATAAAGTACTAAAGACACAGGTACCTTAATATTGGGAACCAGCAATATTTTGGTACAAAACAGAAACACCACAGGAAACATCCATAGCGAGGTTAAGTACTGAAAACCCAGAAACCGTAACATTGGTAAAAACAAAACACCATAGGAAGTTATCCACAGAGAGATAGATCACTAAGACTAAAAAATACCTTAAAATTGGGCATCAACCATATTACGGTAAAAACATAAGAACTTAGAGACACAATACGTAACATCAACGTAAACACGAACGTGAACATCAACGTAAACAACAATGTAGATATCGACGTTTAATCAACGTAAATATCACCATAAACATCAAAGGAAACTCACATCGATATAACATCGAGAAACACAAGAGAAAGACGCAGTCCATATCCTGAAGTAATGCGATGAGCGGTTTCGGGATATGGATGAAGATCGAAGAGGTTTTAGCAGGTCCTGCACTACCTGAAGTGATAGATAAAGCTGACGGTGTGCATAAAGCATTTCCTCTCCACAGAAAAAAAAAGTTCCTGTGGGTCCAGAAATCCATATTGACGTGATAAAATGTTTTCCCGAACACTAAAGTTTAGAATGTTATTTCTTCCGATCGTTTATTGTTACTGCCTAAGATCTAATAAGCTTATAAATGTTATACAAACCTATGGAGAAACCAGTTTCATGTCCAGCATTTTCAAACCAAAATCGATCGCCAACCCTTGTTCGATAAAATTGTTCTGTCAATATACACAGGAATGTTGGTCCGGATAACGTACCAGGAACGTGAACTTCTAGCGATCCTCCAACCGTTAAATCTACGTCATCTGGATGTTCAAATAATGTTGCCAATTTTTGTACGTTCTGTAAATTATATAGGAAGAATGAATTATCATCACAACATTTGATTATATTTCGAAGTAAACTTAACACGAGAAAACGGAACAAGTTCTTATATTAAAAAAAAAAAAATGAGATGCTACCATGGTGATAAAAAGATACCTGCGTCTTCAAAACGGCCACATCAGAACCATACTGAGTTAACAATCGATACAAATTATCGTTGAAAATTTCTATTGCCGATGTGGAGAAACTGGTCGAAGTCTACTTACGTCTTTCGAAATTACGTCCAAGAAATCTTCGAATCTGTGAGCTTTTCTCAGTCCACAGAAATGACGATAATCATTGTAAGATGCTAAACCATGATCTCTGTTGCGTTGCACATCGGTTGCTTTCAAATCTTGCCCAAATTGTTGCCCATTTCTGAACAAAAATTGTGTAATCTGAAAAAGGAAGAAAGGTCAAATCCTGAAGATGAGGCTCAATTTGCGTCACAATTACCTCACTATCGTGATATGGATCTGATGCTAATTCAGGTTGTGACGCAAGACCTCTTGTCAATTCATCGAAGTTGTCTTCTTGTTCAAGTATAGCTGGTCTGTTAAGCCAGTCACTCAGTCTCAGATTACCATAACTATTTCTGTGTTCAGTTACCAAACTAGAATGAAAGATATTATTACGATTCTTTGAAACCATTAACTTTGGAGGTAGAGAAATATTGGGCATAATCTCAGACAATTTTTAACATCAACCAGAAATGAAAAATTCCGGTAACCCGCGTCAAAAACCCAAACATGCTGAACTAGTTAATTATTACTTGCAACTTGCAATATTCCATATGGAGAGGTAACTTACACGTCGACATGGGCGGCCCATGTATGTAATTTTATGTACAAGAAATAGCTCAGTTTTTTTGTGCCTACCCTCTGTCATGACTCACGAGCCGCCACTGCTCGTTAGAAGTGCCTATGAAAGTAAGTTGACTTGGAGTTCATTTCAATTCGAAGCCCAGACTAAAGTGTAAGTATACAAGAAATAGCTGTGAAAGATAATGCACACATGATTCAGATATTTCAATCTATTGTTATTTGTGAATTGAAGGTACCAAAATACTTACTCCAAGTGTCCTGCAATCAACGAATGGAAATATCTGAAGGCAGCTGTAGCATGTTCGTTCAATATGGTGGGATCAACTTCTTCATTGTAATCGTTCACGAAATCTTTGGTATTGTAGATGATTTTGTTGTGAAGGGAATTTTGTACGCCGATGAAGATTGGAAGCCATTCATAGTAAGTTATGAACTGATGTTGCGCGATATTAATTTTTCGAGCTTCTTGGTAAATCGTTTCATCGTCCCAATGTGGATTCAGTTTGGCCAATGCGTCAGCTATCCTATTATGTTCTCTAAAAAGTATTATCTGCAAGAGCGTTAGTTGCGGATTCTGGTTAACTCTTGCGTCGCCTAAAAATGAACAGCAGATTAGATATCCAGAATAAAGAAGAACTGAACGTTTAGAGTGACTATAAAACAACAGAAAAAGACATAAGCTCAAGTAATTCGTTTTTATGTTGCAAATATCATTTGGATATGATTTGGACATTTACCCAAGACTTCATAGGAAATTAAATAGGTTTTCAATAATTGAAAGCATGGAGTGACCATGCTTTGTGCTTTGGATTAATTTTTCCTCCCCCTAATAATTTTTTCCTCATCGCATTGGTTAATTCACAAAATATAAACATACCTGCGAAGTAACATGTTTCTCTTGGAGTTTGAATAGAACATACACCAGAAGCGTTATTGTTCCTTGGTAGCCATTCTTGATTATTCCTCACTTCAACTCTGAGTCTTCCTCCTTGGAATTGTCTTACTTGCTGATTAATTTCGTCTGTGTTTCCATAGACGATTGACAAATCCAAGAAATGGTTCACAACGGTCAGCTGTAATGAACATAGTCATACACATCATACTAACTGACAAGATTGAGATGAGTAGAATATGAAGTTGATCCCAACATGTCAACTAATGCAGAGATCCATACTACGGATTATTGAATGCGCGTTTCGGTTTGCTCATATTGAACAAAGTCTTACTCAAATTTAGTCGAGGCCTTCCTAATTGTTTTATATACAACTTATCTTTGTAACAAAGATCATCGAAAGAAAAAATTGAATTTAACCAGCCATTACATGATGAAAATCCATTAAAAAAGTATTGCTGGACTAGTTACATTTATTTATGAAATCGGTGAAAATCAAACTTTTCATAGTTGGTTAATTTAAGTAAAAAAAAGATTATTGAAGCGACATTCATTCATTAAAAAGTTAACTACTTTTATATACAATCTTTTACATTACATCTATCCACATCTTGGCTAGTTAACATTAATTTCATCTTTACATCTCACTCATTATTCAAATTTTATAGAACATTTTCTCATCAATAAAAATGATTTAGAATTATTACCAGTTCATACCAATCCCAAAAATTCAGAAGTCCCTACTTAAGTCAGACAGAATAAAATACTAGTCCATCCCAATTTATAACTACTTTCAACCGTTTTCGTACCATCTTTGCCCAACTTTTGTCTTATAGAGGACATTTTCTCTAGGATGACTACCTGTTTCTGTTCAATTTATTGTAAATACGACCTATACACATGTTTTTATGAATGAATTCGACGGAATAGATTGGTTTCTGGATTCAAAGGTTACAAGCTCATGCGGCACATCGCTGATCTGCCTCAAGTGAAATATAGTGAGCTGAATTCTGTGACTGACTAGTTGGTTGGCTTGCGGATTCTATGCGTCGGATTCTGATTCCTCCTCGTTGGATAAATGATGAATATTCACTTTTAAATATATTATATTCGCCTTTGAATATATGATTCTTATACTTAACATTTATCTCGCAATGCTTTGCAATATTTCAATCTTTCGAATAATTATGCTACCTATTTTTCTGTAACACTGGAGAAATAAATGAATGATATGTTCATGTATTCCTCAAGAGCGGATCCACGGGACATGAGGGCATGGGGGCCATGATGCCTCCTCTTCAGTCAGATTTTTGGTTGAGATATCTACTCGTAGATGGCGTTAGAGATATTTTGGTATTTCTACCATACTGTAGGGTGGTTATGTATACCCCAACAAGAATCGCTCAGTAACGTCCCAAGATTTCTCGTTTTACTCATGAGCTCTAGGAGAGCGACACAGCTGTCTAGAACTATTAGCTTGTAATGTTACTGATCGATCTACACTAGAAGTCCTTATCATACTTATTTTTCTATTCACGGGTTTGATTTGTATGGTGAGAAACTGCCTCCCCTGCCTAACCCGGAGAAGCCACCACTGATTGCCACTTTTTGAGATGAGAACATATTTATTATAATCCTTAATAGATACAATACCCACTTCTCGTCTTGACTTGTAATATATATTTGATATTTAAAGCAAATACTCAACATACCATGGAAATAAATGTGTTGGAATGATTAGCGGTGTAATTTTTCAACTTCACATTTTGGTAATTGGGCCATAGGATGCAATAGAAATATGTTAAAAAGAGATGTTACGCCGCTGGACTACTTTATCTGGGAATAATTGATTGAGAACAGTTATGTTCGAAGAGAGAGACGTAGAATAGAATTAACTTTTTACCACCATCTTAGAGCAGTTGGCGGTTTTATTCAACATTCATCGCCTACTACTCATACTAGTTAATAACTCAATCAATAGCAAAGAAGTTTCAACTTGGTTGATTTCAAAATATATTAGAAGAGGAATCTGACTTGTATCTCTTGGAATCAAATATCCTAACACATGATACATGTTTGAATAGTACAAACTCCTTAACGAGCTCAACAAATGTTCATAAATAATGATAAAATATATCTAGAGAAGGTTTGACTCTAAAATTTGGGTATTCGATAATGAAATATGCATGTTAGGGCAATATCCAATAGACTACGGTGTCAGAGTTAAATATGTCCTTTCGTGCTATTGGTGAAAACGAAATGAAATGTGATTATATTAAAAACACACACTAACTGTTCGATTAGACCATATTTATTTTCATGCCGTTATTGTTTAAGTATATGTAGACCACGAAATCGGCCTTTCATGAGCATGGTAAAGTAAAGGTAGGTAAAGTAATAAAATGTAACATTCTATTACTATGATATCGACTCAATATTTCAGGATTGGGCTGGAACGTTTAGACGATCCACAAGTCACTTATTCTGGAAAGTGATCATTGCCGTGGCATGACCACGAGCGATCTAAACCAATTAGTCCAGTCATTTGGTAGTTTTACCTGGAAAGTTTTCCGGGAGTTTTAAAAATTGGTGATTTCATAGATTTTAACATGCTCTTTTCGAATTTCTACTTTGCCACCTCGTATTTTTGCCGCTCCCGCCGCCATTTTGGAAAAATGGCGCCTAAAAAACTATGGCGCTTTACACGTTTCGCTTGTCAAACAATATAATGTATCTGGTTCTCCCTCATAAGACTCAAAATTTCAAGTGAATTGCATTTACGTTTATCTGCTTGTGCCATATAAGCCGATTCAAGAAAAGTTGATAACTTTTGGATTAAAAAAAATATTTATCTGATGATTTTGTTCTGAGCGTTTATTGTATGTATTATAATAAAAATGTCAGAGTTTCTTCTGAATGTTCAAATAGTACAAGAAAGTCTTGACTCCGGTACTGGCATGAGATTAAGTAGGTATCGACGTAGTTAGTACTGGAATAGATATGTAAACACTCACCTGCTCAGCGGGTTGATACCCTCCTACACAGTTACGGTCACGATCTGTTATGGTTCTCACGAAGTTCATGCACTTGATATTAGTTTGGGCGTGAATTGGGTCATCGTTTTCTAGGATTATGGGGAAACAATGTTCGGGAATGTTGGCCAGTTCCAGAAGCTGACCGTTCTGGGTGCAGCATTTCGTTTGATGCGGTTCTAAATATTCGAAATATTATTTCTATGTTGTGATAATTTTTCAAAGGCCACTTACGCGCTTGGGTACTTCCAGCAATCATACTCATATCGTGGGTGATGATCTGGCCGTACTGCATAGCGTTCAATGTGAATTTCGGATCTTCTACTTGCACATCAGGATAAATTACAAGACTCACGGTACGAGATCCAGGTAAAGGCCTTCCACTTTTGGCCATGGTTGGTGTGCTGACATCTGAATAAGAAATTTCATGAAAACGTTTAATGATTTATTACAAGATATTACAGATTCATACATAAATAGTCAGGTAACCCAACAAGCGGAATTGTTCACACTGGTTGCATGAGCCTGGGGAACTAACAGCAAATAAATATACTCAAGTATGAATAAAAACAATATATTCTGAAAATTCGAGCTCAATTGCTATCAATCTAATTTTAGCCACATGACCTTCATGATGCCACTGACAAGATGCCATTCCTCAAGTGAAGTTTTTCATAATGCTTAAGCCATTGTTATCTTCGTGTGTACTGTTCATGAACAGTGGTAACAAATATTCGGGAAGCTGCCCGATCCTCCGACTGAAGCAGGATGGGATAGCACCTGCTGTCAGGTTCCAAATACCAGACGTCCAGACGGAAGAACTGGGAGTGAGAGAACAGTGTCTGCAGGCAACTTCTGTTCATGGGCGTGTCCAAGACTGGCAAGTGTGGCGGTGCCGGAGACTACTCGTGCACACCCAGATAGAACCTTTCAGTTCCCCTGGGTGCTCACGTAAAAGTTTTCCAGACTATATTAGATTTTTTATATATTTAACTGAGTCTCTCATTTTATTTTACAGGGTTCACACTATACGAGGGCAAGGTGAAAAGTCCTGGCCACATTCGAAAATCTCATGTGACATTTGTGATATACCATCTTTAACTAGAACGCATTAAAATTTTCAGAATGATATGTCAATTGGTTCTGTTTTGACACCCATTGAAAGAAACCTTTAAGATTGTAGAAACTTGGAAAAAAGGGAACAGGAGAACAGAAACCAAAGCATCGCTTGTTAAACATCATGGGGTTTACTGATTTTCGTTGTGGTAGTATGACCACAAAGAATACCGAACGTTCTAGTAGTCCAATTGAGGTTACAACGCTAGAAATCGTCGACAAAATCCATGGTATGATATTGGACCATCGGCGAGTTAAAGTGCACGAGATGACTGAGGCTATGAGCATCTCAACCGAACGGGAACATTTTACATAAATTATTGAATTTGAGAAAGCTATCTGCCAGATGGGTGTCGCATTTGCTCTCTGTTGACAACAAGCGCGACCGTGTGATAGCTTCGAAGAAGTGTTTGGCGATATTCAACCGCGATAAGAAGGACTTTTTGCGCCGTTTCATAGCCGTGGACGAAACATGGATCCATCACAATACACCAGGGACCAAAGAACAGTCGAAACAGTGTCCTGGCGAATGAAGCTGAAAAATGTCAAAGTGGGTTTATCAGCCAACAAAGTCATGACGACATTTTTTTGGAATGCATACGGTATCGTCCATATATCGATTACCTTGGAAAGGGCAAAACGATCACCGGCGTATATTATGCAGAGCTGTTGGATACATGACGTAGACGCGTAATAGATCGAGCGGTTTGACTATTGCCGCGCGTTATTTGATATATTCGAATCCAAGTATCGACTTGATTGATTGATTGACCCAGCATGAATTATATTTTGGAACGATACTGCCATAAGAAACAATAAGTTGAAGCACTAGGCCGTCAATTTTGGGCGGTACAGATATCTACACAGGCAAGCCTCGAGCTTGACATTTAAAGAGGTCAATAAACAATTACCCGCATTTGAGGGTTGATTCAAATTTTTTTGGGGATAATATCATAAATTCCTGTACGACAATTGATTTTTGGACATGATATGGATGAATATTATCGATGTATATAATAACCGGTTATAATTAATGGCACCAAACGAAAATATGAATTAAAAAAAATACGAAACTTACAAAATTTATATGATTTTTTAAATGCACTGTCATTAATAAGAGGAGTACTATTTCTAATATTACTGCTATTTTGAATTTTTCGGAGATACAAAATGTTTGTTGCAGTGAAAAAGTACTATTTCATCACGATTCTACTCGAAGAGTTCCTTACCAGACTAGCCGGTAAAAACAGACTCAACCTGACCTGGATTTTCCGGGTCACTCAGGTTGGAAAGGGAATGAGAGAGCGGACAAACTGATCAGATACGGGGCTAGATTGGACGGTCCTCAAGCTCCCCTTGCTGGTATCTCCTATAATGGGGTATACGGATCTCGCGGAACCATCTGAAAGATCAACATTCCTCAGCATGGAGAAGCATTGACGGCTGCCGAATTGCCAAAGCGCGATACTTTCGCTGAGTAGGCAAAGCATCAGGATAATCTCCGAGATCTTTACAGCTCCCTTCTTTATGAGATGCGAACAAAGTAGAGTCGTTCACCCATTGTCTTTGTGAATATTGTGTGCTCATTCGAATCAGGTATACCTGATCTTAAGATTCTGTCGAGCAGCGGGGTATTCAAATACTTCGTGAAAAACGTAGCAGGGTATGGTGTACAAGGCTCTTTGGCTAAGTGCACTGAACTTTCTATTAAGCCCGCTACCATCGATTCGACGCAGATTTGGAGCGAAAGCGACCGCATTTGGCAAATAAAAGTGCTCTTCCACCACGACAACGCACCGGAATACAGGTCCGCAGTAGCAATGGCAAAATTGCATGAGCTGCGCTACGAATTGGTTCGTCATCCACCATATTGGATGCCGAAATCATATTATTCGGAAGGGATTGAAAAATAAGAGAAACGTTGGACGAAGAGTATCGGATCACAAAGAGATTATGTTGAGAAATAAAATAACCAAATAAATTATTTTTTCTTGAAATCGAACTGTTTTTGTGTAAGCAAATTATGTTTATATGAATTATAACATTTGTTTGGAGTGATATCACTAAACATAAACAATCTACATTAATATGATAGTTTATTCAGGTAGGTTCTATAATTCATGTACATTGAGATATTCGGATATTTTTTATCCCTAAAGGATTTTTAGTGGGACCGCTTCAACATTTACGTTAGTTGTTATTATACGTTCCCAGAAAATCTACCACGATTTGGATATATATCAATCAATCAACCAATCAGAACGGCGGCGGACAAGTCCGGTGCACTTAGACTGCTTGATTGGGTCCATTGTGCGTCCCTTGATAAAAGAATCAGTCCAGCAGGTTTAAGGCAGTGCCGAAGGTTGAAATTTTGCATGGACTGATATCTCTGAATGGCTTCAAGCAGCAGGAATGGAAACTTATATATCTTATACAAGCAAATCACCGTCATCTGGTGAACTTTGGTTCAATAAAATCTGTTCTAGGACCTTACCCTCGTAACACTGTCTTACTTACTTCTACTTGATTTATAGTGTTATCTTATCTAATTATATCACACCTTCACATCAAACTCTTAAATCATATTAGGTATTTTTGATCATACGCGCGCCCTTTTACATCAAGAACAAATAATTATTTTTCACGAAGTTGTATGAATTTCTCATCAGCCTTTAACTTGGTGAAACCTATTACCCTAAGCGTTACAGTAGTTCTAAGGCTTTTCAATATAAATAGAAACGTTTCGAGGAAATTAAATTCAGAATTTAAACAAAAATCTTTAAGGAACGGCGCCAATACATTTCAACATTCCAATTAATTAATCAGACGACGAATAATGTAAGAGAATTAGAGAAGCAATATGAACATTCACCTTGCTCGCATTTCTGGGTTGACAAACCTGTATCGAGGAATAAATCACTGGAAAGTAGATTGGCACACGCATGATACGTAAGTGTTCTATATTTTCTGCCAAGAATGCGTTCGAAGAATGTATTACACATTCTGACAAAAAAGCTGAAATCTCATGACGCGGGAGAAATAAATATGAATTATTCTAGTTGAATTAATTGTATGAACAAGATTTACAGCATTCCCGGGGATAAAACCTGCTGCTATGTTTCACTTCGTATTTCATGCTTTCAAACTGATCGCCAATTTCTAGTATTTTCCATTTATATAAGTAATTCCTTTTATAGAATTAAAATTTAAAGTCAGAGAATTTCTTCCCCAATATGTCACGTTTCATAAACCAGATAATCCCTTACATGATTAATAATTCTAAATTAGGACTATAGTGAGCAGCCGCAAAATCTGTAATGAAGTGTGTTTCGAGAATTATCTTGGAGGAAAATTATTAATAAATTATCAACGAGGTTCGAATACATCCATAGGCAATGATTTTTATTCATTATTCTCAACAATATGCGTATAGCAATGTCATCTATTGGACAATAGCAAAACTAATTCAGTGAGTTTGGAGAAAACTTTTAATTTGATAGTTTTCTTCTTCTTTCAGAGCATAGTGCATGTTCTTACAGCTAGATGTCATTAAATTACGTATTTACATACAGAATGTTTTTCATTATATTTACTCAATTCATTAAATATCTAATGATTAATTAATATTGATAAATATTAATTGTCATCATTATCGACATTTATAATAATCATAGAAAAATGATAGATCATAGCTTGCAATAACATTACTGAGAAGCCAGAAGAGAAATGAATGTTGAATGGAACGGTTATGCAAAGATTTTAATTGAACGTTTTTCATACCATAACGGTTTTCTAATAATTATTCAAGTATGCATTGTAACTCTCATACAGGAACTATTATTAATACAATTATTAATAAAGATATTCTACAAACTGAAACAAACCCGGCGTTGCCAGGGCAGACGACGAGTCTTGACATAATTGGTAATATTCAAGAGGGGTGTTTTCCAAGGAGACTCCTTGAATCCCCTATTGTTCAATATCTCACTGCTGCCGCTCTCCATTGCATTAAGACGGACTCGCTCAGAAAGTGCACGAGAATATGCAGCTTGTTTAAGCATCTTGATGCTGGAGAGACCTATCGATACCTGGGAATTGAACAGCATCCTTATTATGACGCTTTCCAGGTGAAGGTGGCTCTCCGTGGCAAGTACAGAAGCCTTGTTCGAAAGATTTGGTCTTCAGAAATGAGAATAAGGCGTCTACAACAAATATGATTGCCGTTCCAGTCCTGCTTCACTCTTTTGGAATGGTGAAATGGATGGTCGATTAGCTGCATAGACTCGACAAAAATATCCGGAAAATGATATGATGCATATCCATTACAGTTTGCAGTCTAGGTCGTCCGTTTCCCGTATTTATCTCTCAGGTCACCGGGGAAGTAGGGGAATCCTTTCTGGAGGGTTTCGAGTAGAGCAGTTCGGACCCCCTCCTGTGCCGTGTCCAAAGTAACGAATTGGTCGGAGTGGGGGAATTTATCGTTAAGGTAGCACAAAAAGCTGCGGAAGAACTTGGTTTCGAATTTCACATTAGTAGAGAAGGCCAACAACCTCGAGTTTCTGCCTGACGTTGCACTCCTCGACAAACAAAGTCTATGTATGTCATCGAATTCTCTGCTCCGGCAGAGAAGAACATAGTCTTAAAAGAGGATAAAAAGTATCAAGATCTCCTGTTCGAGTTCCGCACGCTATACTCAGGTCATAAGGTCGTAGTTGTGGTTCTGATCATCGGTGCTTTGGGCGGAATTTGATCTTCGTAGCGTTCGAATTTCAAGATCATTCCGGTCTGTAAGAACTCGGCGCAGAGATGATAGACCGGATGCAGAAGGCAGTCATCCTGGATTCAATAAAGCTACTTAGGGCACACGATTTTGGAACCTGAAGCTACTTACCGACCGGTAGGGAGGAGTAGTTTCGGTAAACTGATTTCCGTTTTTATGACGCGATTGCTGCGAGGCCGGCGGGACTAAAAAACGTGTTCACTGTTCAACCTGGTGAACCAAAACTTTGTTTATTTACGTTTTCATATTATTAAAAGCGGTAAAAACAAATTAATTGTTCTTTCATTTAAATTATAATTTAATGTATTTAATTTGTTATCAACTTCGAGTCATCATCATCGTCCGTGAAGAAACGCCGCAAAAACGTAACGTTTTCATCAATTAATCAATCATGTACTAGGAAAAACAACAAGTACAGCAAACTCATTCACCTTGCTCGCATTTCTCGTTCAACAAACCAAGTCACTGGAAAGTAGATTGAGACACACGCATACGGTAGTAATTCCTATATTTTCAAAGAATGAACTCGAAGAATGTATTACCCATTACCTATGCTACTACTTCACTAATAATTTCCGGACAATATTCGGAAGTTACTACTGCTATGAGTTAATTATACCAGTCTCGATTGATTCGTATTGATGATATGATTGATATGCAACGAAAGATACACTCATTTATAGTCCTTGAAAAATCGGGTGGTGCTAATCATCTAATTGATGTTAAACAGCTATTTGCTAATACTTATTTTATTGATTGTTTATCAATAGCTTAAAATGCAATTTATTCGAATAAGAAAAAATTCTTGACAAAACACAACGTTTTTATCTATTATAATCAAAAATAGCTGTTAGTATCAGAAAAAATCATCAAATAAAATATTGATTTGCTAATAACAAATTAACCGAAGAGGTGCAATTGGTTTAAGTAATGTTTTTTCCACGCAAGAATAATGTTTAATCAATCCCCGAAATTCACTTTTTTCCATGCAAAATCTTTAAGGTTGCTTGCTTTCGATGGGTGTCAAAACAGAACAGAATGACATATCAGTCTGAAAATTTTAATGCGTTCTAGTTAACTACCCTAAGCCCCTTTCCCTCCCCTTGAATAGACGTGTACCGCTCTTGATGAAATTTTACACACGAGACCTTTTAAACAAGAGAAAAGTCATTGTCTATATGAGATTTAGAAAAAACTACCCCAAATTCTCTTTCCAACGCTTAAGACTGGAAAGTACGATTTTTTAATTACATTTTGCACCCTAAGTCTTCAAAACAAGAGAAAAGTTACTGACTATTAAGATTCCGAAAAACTACCCCAACCCCCTTTATCACCATTTAAAGCAGAAAAGTACCAATTTTGATTGAATTCTGCACACTTGACCTTCCAAGTAAGAGTGAAGTCACTGTTTACATAATATTTAGAATTAACTACGCTAAAACCTTTTCCCACCCTTTAAATAGACAAGTACCGATCTTGATGAAGTTTTACACGCTTGACCTTCAAATCAAGAGAAGAGTCACTGTCTACGTGAGATTTAAAAGAAACTACCCCAAATTCTCTTTTCAACACTTAAAACTGAAATGTACCGATTTTGATGAGATTTTGCACATTTAGTCTTCAAAACAAGAGGAAAGTCACTGCCTATTAAGATTCCGAAAAACTACCCCAGCCCCCTTTATCACCATCTAAAGCAGACAAGTACCAATTTTGATTGAAATCTGCACACTTAACCTTCAAAATAAGAGTGAATTTACTGTTTACATAATATTTAGAATTAACTACCCTAAGCCCCTTTCCCACCCCTTAAATAGACAAGTACCGATCTTTATGAAATTTTACACACTTGACCTTCAAAACAAGAGAAAATTCACTGTCTACATGAGATTTAGAAGAAACTACCCCAATTCAAGACATGAAATCACTTACCATCTCCATATTTGGCTGGTAACAATCTATTATATGGAGTTTGCGGGGATCCTAATACGGGATTCCTGAGATTATTGCACTTTCCGTCGTATGATCTGTACCTCGTTTTCGGACATCCCGCTGGAGGAGTTCCGCAACCAAGAGTTCTAGGATCTTGTGTAGTAGTCTGTAGTGGAGGTCCTTCCGTAATGCCATTTTGGGAAGCGAAGTTACTGGAACAATTATTTTGATATATTGTATTGTAATAGTATTTCCAATTCCTAGCAAGTTAGGGTCTATTACCCGCTTAAGGCTGTAAGAACTGTTACCTTGAGTGTACTGTATATTATTTTGTTTGTCACTCATTTGTGAATAATTGACAGCTATACTCAAACTCAGGAAAATTCTTTAACAAGGTACGAGCGTGAATACACTAAATTAAAAAAAAGTGCTAGTTTATTCAAAATTGAATTTTTATTTGTTATTTGAAGAAATTGCTATTAACGTTTGGGAATTTCACCAATTAGCTGTCAAGTTGGAAGCTTGTAAAGAAAGATTTTCAAAATAAGTAGGCTGTTTCAATATATTGGTGTTTTAGTCCAAGAGCCGCAATGTTGAGAGTGGATTCATAGCCCCTCACCTTCACTATCACGCATATTATAGTCGCGAGTCCAAAAATGAGCGCCACACTCTGGGGACAACTCCAAAAATACAACATTTGGGCGTACTCGTTGACAACGTACGAGCTGGAGGAAATTCATCGTTGAAGGGTAAGAGAATATGACTGAAGGAATTTTTTTAAATACGCAAGTGACTATGCGGAGGTCCTAAATTTGGCCAAAATTGAGCTGTTGATTTGGTAAAAGTGGTGGGAATGTGTTCCATGAGATGTATGAAGACCGTAACTCACGAGGCTTTATTTTATTGCCATAGACGAGTTTAACATGGGCTTTTTATGGGCAGAAAAGGGCAAAATAGGTATTTTTCACTTTAAACTGACCCAATATTTTGGAAAAGAAGATTAACTTGGGTCACAGAACACAAAATCCGTCACTGGAATTTTGGATATGGGTTCTTGGAACTCTTACGAATGTATATGCCAATAGGCTTGTTCATCAACTTTTAGCCGTATTGGGTCATTGGGTATAAAGAAATAAAGACACATTTTGATTTTTTGACCATAAAAAGTCCATACAAAACGGTTTTACGGCTATACAAAAAAGAACCGCGAGTTATGTTCTTCAAACATCCCTCTAGCTTTACGAAGTCAACAAGTCAGCCTATCTTTGGCCAAATTTGGAATGTCCGCATAGGGGCTTGTGTTAATAAAGGAAGCTCTTTCAGTTATGATCTCTATCATCCCAACTATAACTATGAATATCCCCACACAAATCTCATATCCATGATAATGAGGGTGATGTCTATTCGAGGTTGATCCACAATTGGTTCACATTCCCTATTCCAATGTATACGTCAACAGGCTTTTTTTATCACAATTGTCCATATTGGGTCAGTATAAGGAAAAACAGACATCATTTTGCCTTTTTTTCCAATAAAAAGTTCATGTAAAACCCTTTTGCGGCAATACTAATTAGATCCGCGACTTATGTTCTTCATATATCGCAAGGAACACATTCCCCCTAGTTTGACAAATTCAACAAATTCTTGGGTCAAATTTGGGATGTCCGCATGGGGCTTGTATCATTAAAGCAACCTCCTTTAGTTATGTTCTTTGTCACCCCAACTATAAATGTTCCTCACTATTTACGATGTTAATGAGTCAGCCAAATTATATATTCTTGGAACTGTCCCTAAGGAAGGGGCTTACATTTCAGGGCTAGCGATTACCATGTGATAGTTAGGGTGATGCCTATTCGCGGTTCATGGGGCTATGAATCCATAGTCGGTTCACATTCTCTACTCTTAATTGTTGAACTATTTACGAATGTTTCGCTGGAATGTTTGCATCAAATTCTACTTTAAATCCGCAAGGAAAGGACCCTCCTGAGATAGCCATATGCCTGATATTGTCTTTCGTCGGCCTATAATTGAGCACATTCTGCTTGATCTCAATACCATAAAGTCTATGGGGCCAGACGGAATTCCACCTGTCGTTAACAAGAAATGTGCGCTACAATTAACACCAGTCTTCTGCAGATTGTTTACTTGTTCATACAAAAATGGTGTGTTTCCTTCCAGCAGGAAGGCAGCTAGAGTCCAACCAATTCCAAAAAAAGGGAAGAAGATCCTTACTAATAATTATAGATCCATTGCACAATTGTCTAAAGTGATGGAGAAAACAATCAACATCGAGCTCGTCCAATACCTAGAGAGCTCCAAAATTGTGAATAAACGGCAATATAGCTTTCGTCAGCAGATATCAGCAGGAGACCTATTGAAAAATATGGGGAATCTCTACCTGTATCATTTGATATTTCCAAAGCATTTGACCGAGTCTGTTACCAAAGCCTACTTGGAAAACTTCCGTCATATGGTTTGCCGCCTCAACTTTCTAGCTTACTATCGAGTTTACTGTCCGATAGATCACTCCATGTGGTGGTTGATGGAGTATTCTCCAATACAATGGCTATCAACGCTGGTGTTCTACAGGGATCTATCTTGACACCAACTTTGTTTCTGCTCCATATAAACGATCTGCTGGAAGTGCTCATCTGTCCCGCCCAAAGCTTTGCAGATGATGGAACACTTCATACTGCTCTTTCTCATCTAGAACCCCTATATCAGCTCATGAAGCAAGAGGAACGAGACAGACACAGATTGACGTCAATTAATGTGGATCTGGCAAATATCTTGCAATGTGTATCTGATAATCTAGTAGAGTTCAATGTAAGTAAACCTCAAGCTTGCTTCTTCTCCAAAAAGCTGGATCCCACAATCCCTAATATGAGGTCAGGTAGCTATTTTTATGAAGTCTTCCATATCCATGCTTGGGATCATCACCTAGAGCACCTTCCCATCCATCATGTGAGGTTCATTGCGCAGCAGCCCCTCATAATCTACACAGCACAGATTTGACCTGTCCTGGAGTACTGTTGACATATTTGGAGTTCGGCCCCCAAACCATACTCTGAAGCTCTTGCATTCTATCCAGAAGAGAGCTATTCGTCTGATTAATGATGTCACGCTTACTAGTTCATTGACCTCTCTAGAACATCGTCGATAGGTGGGAGATTTATCCCTTTTCTATAGATATTTCCATGGTCGGTGTTCATCAGAAATCTCGTATGTTATTCCAACATGAATGATTCCAGATGGGACTAGACGAGTTCAAACTAGTCACTCCTTCATTGTCAAGCTCGAGACTTCCCGAACTTCTTCATACCAAACTTCATTTTAAGCTATTGCATATAGCTTTTATCGCGGGCTTTGAGCGCGGCGACCGAATCAAGAAAAAAAAACAAAAGGCAAATACCGTAACGAAAATCTAAACAAAACAACAAACAAATACCGTAACGAAATATCCTAAGACCCACCACTCCGCCTACCTTGTAGCTCGGCCGAGCTTAAAATTGTCGAAATGTTAACTTTGAACCTTTAAAAGGTCGTGATAGCCCCAAAGTGGGTCGAAAACTGTTTTGAATTGGTTAATTTTCGATAAATCGAATAACGTTCACGTGAGAAGCGCGTAGCTCGCGAGTTAGAAAACTGCAAATTTACGGTACATAGAACGTCTTAACGAGGACTTTTCGCATGCGGTTTTCGCTCCATGTCGTTAGTTTATGAACGGGGCCAACTAAATAGCATAGTCTCGGGCCCCAAAATGTCGATTAAATAGGAAAATTCAATTAAAACAGTTTGAGGTATTCTCAGCTGTCACCTACTAGCATAGACGTACGAAAGGGAATTTTCTAGCTACTTAAATATACCGAAAGCGGGTAAAAGCTAGCGGCCCATAGCCCAAAATACTTTATTACAACTGGCGCCGGCCGCACGGGGTTCGAAACGCCCCCCAAATTAACAAACTAGAGGTAAAATGTATAAACTCTAACTTACGCGCAGCGAGCTCCTCGAGGATATGTCAAAATTATTACGTTCGTAGCTAATTACATAAGATGTCTGGCGTTCATGCAATTGTGTTTTTATACAATTCGAAGCTTCTAATTTCGATAGGCCACTTGAAAATCCCGGAGTCGGAAGCGCTATCGAGATCTGAACGTTAAAACTTTCGTATAAAATTGTGTTTACAAGTCAACTGACACTTGTCACCATAGATAACTCTACTACCGGTAGTAGAGTAATCTATGCTTGTCATAGAATACTCTTCATAGAGATCAAGATGATAATCATTTTTACTCATAATTCGTGAAGATTTTGAAGGGGTAGTGGATGTTTTTCTGCCCAACTTTTTCCAGTGGCGTAGTGCTATGCAATAGCTTTACCGCGGCAGTCCCCGAGTGCCACACGTTTCATTTTATTCTATCGAACAGTGAAGTTGTGGAATTCTTTACCTAGTACCGATGCCTATAACTTCCAAACCTTCAAGACAAATCTGAATGCCTATCTCCTCTCTCAACATTCCACCGCTGGCTCAACCGATGTTTTACGAACATTACAGGTTTTCTTGTAGTCAAAGTATTGAAAAAAGAATGTGTTACAAATGAAACATTTCTTGTTCAGTATCATCCTATAGTTTTTATTGCAATAAGTATAATTTTGAGCAAATGATAGTTTGTTAGACTGCAAAACGTACTTCAATACAAAGCATACTTACTTATTACTGTTAAAGTCTATTGGTGATTGTTGAAGGGGAAAGGAAACTTTTGGGAACGAATTGAAGCCTTGGTCAAAAAAGTTTCCACCGTAGGGTCCTGAGTTTCTGAAGAATACATCATAGTGAGGATTCGTTGATCCGGCTAAAGTATGTAGAAATTGGAAAACTAAGGCTAAACTGACCGGTCTCACCACCATGGTTAGTTATGTCTGCAAATAAAAACCAAAGATCAATAAGTGTAAATTTGTATTTATTCCCTTTATTAGTGGAGGAGTACTCAATAAAATTAGGTGTCTATACAAAAATGAACCAGGTCGGGTATCGATATTGATAAAATATATTTGTTTAGCAGTTAATATAGTTATAAATTTATTTAATAACCTGATTAACATCAATTTTAATATTATATTAAAAACACAAAGTGTATAAATTTACACCTTCCCGTGATTAATAACAAACAAAAAAATCAATTAAATATTATATTTCAGATACAATATCACAATTATTAATAGTTTGAATAATGCTTTCTAACGTATCATATTTCTCGTAATTTTCGTAAGACATCTTCACTTTTGCGATTAAAATATTTAATTGTTATTATGACGGAAAGAAAACTATTAATATGCAATTTACTGGCAAACGGAAAAGCACTGTCAAAAAGTAATATAGTAAAATATTATTTTCTCTAATAAAGACTTACACATCAAAAGTGACCCGACATATGATTCATAGTTAGACAGAGAATAAAAATCCGTTTTAACTAAACCATAGCCAACCATGATTCCCATTTGAAAAAATACAACTTTAGGTCATAACTCGAAATTGCACCTGTTTCTTCAAATTTTCTCTACGTCACTGGATTATACAGGAAAAGTGCTCTGACATTGTAAAAGTTATTTTCTTTTAACTTTACAAACAGCCACGATATTCACGTGTGACTAAAAGTCGAAAAATCGAATTTTGTTTATAACGCGAAAACAAAAGACAATAGCAAATTTTTGTTCCCGCCAGTGAATTTGTTCCAGAAAAAGAGACCGAGATAGTGACTTCCATTTTTTCGTAGCTCCTATAGTTACTGAGTTACCCTATAAAAGCATCGAAATTTGCCCATCCTGTACCTGTATCTATTCCGATCTCCTATGCTGCAACAGTTCAAAATTTTGTTTATATGCATAATAATTAATTGATAACGCGTGTACTGTACTAGATTGGGTAATGATGAAGGTTTATCATATTTCAGCTGCCTGCTCAATCACCAGATCTGAATCCTATCGGACACACATGTGACATGGTACAAAGAAGTGTAGCTTAATCTATGGATAACAACAGTAATCTTGACTGTTACCTTTATAGACACATATTATCCATGCGCACAAGATAAGATCTGGGGGTGGGGGATATCACTTCATACTAGTTTACGATAAATAGATTAAAAAATTTAATATAACTGATTATTAGGTACATAATTGTCCATTTATTTAAATATTATTTTTTATGGTAACAAGAAATTATTAAATATTTTCAAATATATTGCACAGATTGCTTTGTACGTTAATATATTTTTATTTGTGGAAAAACTGTTACAAAAATATGTAATTAAAACATGAAAAATTTTGAGAAAAAACTTAGTCTATTTAATTTATAAAGATTCCGGAACAATTTCTCACTTTTAATTTAAATTTCAAAAGAATAGTTAAAAGTATGTTTTTCTTTCAATAAATAGTTAAAAATGTAGAAATATCATTTTTATACTAATTTAAATTAATGTTCTTCAACGTTCTGCCTGTTACTTACATATATCATGAAATTTGAAACAATGCGTATATGAGCTTGTTTAATCCAAAACTTTTGTGATCCATGCATTATATTAAGTGTATAATTTATTGGATTGACCAAAACTGACTGCAGGTGCAGATATAAGTGTATTACGCAAAAAATGCCATGTTTTTAAAATCTCTCGATAATCATGTTTACTAGAATACAACTATTTGAGTTGTACTCCTAAGTAGTTGATAGGACAAACCGTTACTTTGTGGTAACTTATCATGTCATTAATCAGATTGGACGGAAACAAAACACTCTTTCTATTATTTGTTTCACCATTAATTAACGTAGTAGAAATAGCGTTTTGTTTTCGTTCAGCCACATTACCAGTAGCTCGAAATGTTGCGTATTACTGTGAGAATGTGATGAACAATTTATGACAAGAAAGACATTCATTATTCTGAAAAACAAATACTTTTTTAATATGGATTATTATTTTATTTCATTGTAAAACATGAACATTGAACAACACTAATAAACTATGAAAGAGTTCACACTGTGAATACACTATAACACTATGTATAGGAAACAATCACCCTCATCCACTAAAAATACTGTTAAAGTACTAAGGACCTTTCAACTACCATCAGAGTACCACAAAAACCAAGTTACAACAGATATGAAATTGACACACTTTTTAAAGCAATAGGTCACGACTTATTGCGACTGCTTCCATATCATCCAGATCTGAATCTCATTGAATCGGTTTGGGCTGAACTGAAAGAATATGTCGTCAGAAAAAACGTGAATTTAAATTTTATCCAGGTTATTCAATATTGTGATGACTTTTTGAAAGGATTCTCAGTCGATAAATGGAAATCCGGGGGGAGCGAGCGTAACAATCTGAGAAAGAAGGGGCGGCGTTCAATAATCTATCAACAACGTCCCTTTGAGTCAGCAAAATTATAACAACAAAGTTGAGAAACTTCAGCAATTAGGTTGGATAATGGTTTCGACAAATCTTTGATCAATAATCGAATTTCACAACAAAAAAGGAAATTGGAATGCAACCAATTATTCAAATTAGAGCCACTACCTTCAAATAGTTCAATAGAATTTAAATCCCTCACTTATGATCCTCCAGTAATGAATACATTCCATAATTTGATTTCTGAATTTGCAATACAACCAGTTATAGATGTAAGAGCAAGCTAAAAAAACGTTTAGACAACAGCTTTGATCAAATTTCAGACTTCCACAAATCCGACGAAATCGATTATGAGTCGTGTTCAAAATTCTATGTAGGTCAAACCAGAAGGAACATGTTAATTCGATATGACGAGCAATTTGCACATATAAACAAAAATAATGGTGAAAAACAGCGTTAGTCGAAAATATTTTAAATACAGGTCACACCATTTCTCAAAAAAGTCTATCACTTTTGAAACACAGTGAGGAATATCTAGGTCTTTTTAGAAGGGATGAAAATGTATAAACGGAAAAGCAGTTTATTCAATTCTGATTTATCTCAAGGTTTACATGTTTACATTACAATAATTCATAAATAGGATTTAAACATTTTGATTCCTGAATTAGTTTACTCTGATACTTGGTAGCCGAAAGGTACTTTAATAGTATTTTTAGTGGATAAGGGTGATTATTCCTTATTCATAATGAACAATACTATACGTTCTATGATACAGATTGAGTTTTACGATTTGCCTTGTGAGTTGTAGAGAGCTAGACGCATTGTATTGCTTAAAAAAAAGATAAGTATAACGCTACTAACAGTTTGAGGAGGTATGACCTACTCATGTGCGATGTGAGCACGTCAGCAAGGTAATAAATAAATTATTCACAATTTCCGCCGTTATTACATTCTATTATGTTCATCTTTTCTTCTATATCAAACAACATTTTTAGAGGATAATTTATGGTAGCTACCAACGCTTGAAGTGAAATGAATCTAATCGAGTGCATCGTCAAAACATCGCTAGATAAGGTACTGACAACAGGCGCGCTATAAAGCTATACATCACGCCCATTATATGTCCATCTTTGTCGAATCTTTATTGCACTTATTAAATCTCTATACACCGGTCTCTTAAAAACTCAACCTGTATATTATTTTAATATCGGAACTATGAACCTGCATCAATGGAGAAATTAACACCCACTGAAAGTAAGTTTATAATATAATGAATCTATAATCAGGATATCGTGGGATAGATTTCATTATTTATTAGTAATATAATGTGTCGTCTCCGACTGAAAATTGAAAATAATTATAGGCATGGGAAGTGGATTAATTCCCGGCTATGTGTGAATTTAATGAATGTAATTGTATCTTCGACACTTCAAAACGTCATTTTCAAACGTTTACACGTGGGAATAGTGACAGGTAATGTTGATCGTATGGTAAGTTATTCGCAGCCTTTATTACAATTTCATTTGAAATTTGAACAATACTTTGATTTTTCCTAGATATAATAATAATGCATTACAACCGCTGATTGTGCTATTAAATTTTTTACCCTAAATTACATTATACATTTTCATCCGTTCACTAGTATTTCAAATATACATTTTCGTCCGAGGATCATACAGGTAAATAAATGATGAATTTCACCAAAATTTGGGAAATCACAGGCAATAGAATGAAATTAATCGATGTATTATGTCCAAGCGGCAATTCTAGGTTGGTAGGTTATTTGTAAGTTTATTTTTGGTTGCGATAACATTAACTGAACATAGAAGAAGACCTATATCATCTTCAATCTTCAATTCTAGGTTAGTAGGATATTTGTAAGTTTATTTTTGGATGCAATAACATTAACTGAACACATAAGAGACCATTATACATATCTCCAAGCGGCAATTCTAGTTTGATAGCTTATTTGTAAGTTTATTTTTAGATGTAGGTATAAGCATTAACGGAACACATGAGAGAACATACATTATCTCCAAGCGCCAATTCTAGATTAGTATGTTATTTCTTATTTGAATGCTAGGAAAATTTTACAGCACTTAAGACAACGAAAATATTATGTTCTCGAAACTCAGAAACAGATGAAACTGTACATATTCAGGTAAAGAATTCCTTGAGATTTCTCCAGTAAGTAATGCGGCCTGAGGAAATAGTATAATATATCCGGTGGATCTAGTCAGTTAGCACGACCTCTGTATTGCAGTATTTGAAAATTAACTGTCTAGGTTCAAAATTGTAATCAACGACTTAACATACGTGATGATATTTAATAGAGTAATTGCATTTGTTTGTTTGATAAGGAATATTACAAGGTAGCGGACAACTCAATTCTAATTTTTATAGGCATATAATTTTTCTGTTTTATTCTTTTCATAACTTTGATCAATAAATAACTTGAACAGCTACATAGAAATACGGGTGCGGATATAGATTTTAACGTGTGTGAATTGGCAGGTGCAAATATTTTCTGCCGTTTACATGACTAGCCTTGGATTAAGGCAATTCACTGCTAGAAGCAGAGGTAATGTTGCACCCCCTCTCCCAGTATATTCACACAATTTTTTTCAATTATAAAATTATGAAACCCTTTCAAAATTGTAGTATTTATAAGTTAAAAAATATTATAGAATTCAAATCCTTCTGCTTCATAGCTAATACGGCACCGTACTAATACAGCCCTCCTTCTCCCCTATGCCAACACAATTTGATATCGCTATTTGTGAAATAACAGCCAAGGGACAATGATGGTTTTAGAGTCACAGGATTTGAAAAATGATTTATGAATCCGAGAAAACTGTACATTATCAGTGTGGTTACTTGTTATCTTGTGCCATAAGCCTCTGGGAGTGTTGTTGATTTGCAGTTAAGAGTCTTAAGAGCAAAGAACTACTACCAGGTGTAAAGGTATTGGGTATTATTGCAACAGGCACATGGTAATCAGTAGGATTGCGGTTTTATAAGAACTCCAGAAAACGTCAAGGAATAGTGGGCGCAAGTAAAGGTCCATTGTAGGACACGGGGGAACCTCCAAAATTAGATTTGATGGGAGCATCGCAAAAAGAGTTCCATCGACCTGGAAGAGGTCTACGGTATGTAATCGCAAAGAGGAAGTTCCTGAAACAATCCGTCAGACGAGCATGAAGAAACTATATAAGCTGCAGTAGTAGAAGGTGCTCTGAATGTAAATGAAGTAGGGCTAGACCTTGATTCAGGAATTGCTACCTACAATCTGGCGCACTTCTTATGACCCCCGCTAGGAAAAGAAGAATATTTCCTGATAATAATTAATACAGGTCTTCTCTGTGAGCCTAGGTACCGATTTCCGTATTGTTATCTGCTAAATTTGCGACAAAGAAGTGCTTGAAATGCTTCCGAATACTACTTTGTTTTGGAGTTATTGATCTGTACGTTTTTCCTGCAACTTATGCTTCTTGTAAATATAAAATACAAATATTTTGCACCTGCAACGAATTTCAAACTAACATTGTTGACATTTTCAACATGATGTTGACAATTCTTAGACGCGGAGGGTTTGTTACTTCACGTAATACCAAGCAATTAGTATCAAATTTATTGAAGTATCAATTTTAATTATATATAAATAATCATTACTAGATATAATTGATGAAGCATATGGGATAAGTACCGTAAATGTAGATGTAAATGCGATAGATAAATCGTTTCAGATGTGTTGCAATAACAGTAGGTCGAATTAAGAAATATACTGAAAAACTAGAGGATTTCTATGCTGATATGCAAATTGGAATCAGTGAAAGGTGAAAAATCATCCGCTGGGTACATGCAGACTATACAGAACTTATACATTAGCGTGTCAAAGATATTTATCTGATTGCATTCATGTATGTTCAAAGCATAGATCCTAAGAATGTTCTAATAGCCCATTGAAATTGTTGGTATAAAATCGAAACTTGACCACTCTTGAAAGTTATATTATTTAATAGTTAATGATTGGGCAATGTTTACACAAGATTAAATCTAAGAATTTTCATTCGGGGTACACTCAACCATCTATCATTATATATTTGCTTTTAATGATGATGTATGTATAATATAAAATCGGCACTGGATTAACCAGTAGGCTAAGTAAGCAGCCTAGGGCGTCAATCGGGACGAAATTAAAAATTAAAGCATTATTCCCAAGTATTGAAAGTGAAAGGCATGCTTTTGAGAAAATACGTATCTTTCAAATAATTGGTATTACCCAAGTGTCAAATGTTACACCTGATCTTCAGGCATTTATAAGAATGGCTCAAAAGCAGTGAACTTCATCCTAATACTAGAAAACATCAACGGAGGTGAATGAAGAGATCCTAGATGAAAATTAATGGTTTTCTGAGGGAATGCAACTCGAAATAATTAGCGGAACGGTACAAACTGTATCCACCATCACCGATTCGGATACCTCCACAATGTATTAGACGAAGAAAATGATATTCGCAGTTCAGAAGGGGATGTAAAAGAGACTGGAAACTATTGCAACGGGGTAATCAGTTGGATTCTGGGTTTGCAAAAGACCAAGGAATTATTAAGAAATAGTGGCTGCTGGAGCCAACTTTTCTTTTTAATATGGAGGTGTTCTGTATCATATTATGTTGGTTGTCATGGTACATCCTTCAGAAAAATTATGTAATAAATGCGTGTCCTTTGAATTGTGTTCACATTGAATTAATTCTATATATATTTATACTTGGAATTGTAATATAATAATGATTTTTGACCCAAGTTCTTAGAAAATTCCACTGCCCGTGCTTATCATTGTTTTGATTATAACCATCAGTTCGATTATAAAAATATTAATATTTTACCTAAAGAAACCAATTACTACCCTGGAGATGTTTCACATAAAACTTGATGCTAATTATGTAAGCTGTAGAGCTGATATACAATCATTGAGTCAAATGTATACAAATTTAATTAATTAAGCACTTGCAAATTTGTACTTATTTGTAATAATGTTTAAAATTGTTTTTATGTAGGAAGCTGGAGCAAATCTGTAATATTGGTACTGGATTAACAAGGTCCTCTTCTATCTTAGTCATTTGAAACACACCTGTTTGAAATTATGGTTACTTCAGCGCAATGAAATTTATTGCTAGCCAGACTATTTTACCTTCTAGTTGAGATATGATGTCTTTCACTATAGAAAAATTACTGTGTAGTGGTTTTCAATACCTATTCATATATTTGTACGTTGATTTGTTACTATTCCAATTATAGGTGTTTTTTCGTTGTTGCGTTGTTGTTGAAGACGCCCAATGTTCAGTACAATTAGTACTTTAGTAGTACTTTAGTTGATGAATCAGTTTTCAGACATCTTTTGATGACGGTCGTCAGGCCGAAACGTACGTAAAGACAAAAATATACTAAGCATATGTGTAAATGTGATCTATATGACAGGAATTGTAATTATTCATTCTAAGAAGTTGCCGTCCTAGGTATCAATAGATTGACGATTGCTTCTTTTTCAATAGTGGGAGTGAGAAAAGTCCATTTCAGGTGACAATTTATGAGTGCGTAACTCTTGAGCCCTTCCTCCCTGGCCTCTAGAACGACATTATTCTGTTTCGTTGATTCAATTAAATGTCTACAATTAATAATTATTCTTGACCCAGGTATGAATTATATAAATTCTCGAAAAATAGGTCACACTAACACATATCCTTATTATTTTCGTCTTTACGTACGTTTCGGTCTCACGACCATCATCAGAGAACGTATTATGTCTAAAAAAGGATTAGTTAATCAGTGCAAAGCGTCCTTAACTAATTTCAATTAAAAATGCCCAAGTCGACTTATGAATAATCGAAATTAATGTTTTAAGTAAATGAATGTGTATCAAGAATTCACTGCTTAGCAAATTTTCTTATAATATACGGACTAATATCAAACAAAGTCTGTATACGACTGAAACCAAAAATATGAGATCAAGTATCCACTTTCGAACCAGATGTTAAAGGTTGTCAGAATTTATTAGAAATATTGCTATTGTACCTAAAATATACTTTTAACATTATAAAGACGCATCTAGGAATTTGCAAGGGTTTAAATAATTAAATTAGTATAAATCTGACTTTATGACTGAATGTCTGTTCTATGATTTACAGACTTGGAGTCGAGTTTTATGTGAATCATCTCCAGAATAGATCTTTCACAATAATTGGATACCTTAGCTAAGATATCAACATGTCTGTATCGAATTGATGGTTATAATCGAAACAGTGTTTAGCAAGGGCGGTGGAATTTTCTAAGATTTTGTTTTTTGTACTATACTTATGGTCATACAATCCTTTGTAAATATTCTTTAGAGATTTCTATATAAGTCCCATCGCTCTAAACAATTTAATTTGTATACTGTTTTAGTTTGTTTATCTTTAAGTATTAAAGGTTTTAGGTTTGAAAAATATTTCCCAACACAGCTAGTAGGTTTATGCGCAACATTACTAAATTTTAATATTTTAACTAAGGAAACCAATTATTATAAAAGATCTATTCTGGAGATGATTCACATAAAACGTGACTCCAAGTCTGCAAATCATGCAACAGACATTCAGTCATTAAGTCAGATTTATATCAATTTAATTAATTAAAATCCTTGCAAATTCCTACATGAATTTCTACGCACAAATTTTTCAGACATAATGAAATTACAGTTGGGGGGGCACCAATTGCCCCAATTTAATTGCGATGGTATGTTTGAGTAATTCACAAGAGAATTGGAAAAATATTTCTCAGGCAGACGAAATGGCACAAAAAATATTCAAAACTCACAGTGCAGTCGGAGCCTTCTGATCTAGTCAAAATAATAAAAAATCTATGTTAACGAAAAGAAATGACATTCTGAATCCTTCCGGACAAAATTGGAATAGAATTTCATCACCTTCGATAGAAATTCGTTTCTTCACGAAGCTATACAGAGAAATAAAAAATAATAATAAAAATCCTGAATTTTGCAATTTTAAACATGTACCTACCTCAGTCAGTCAAAGTACAGTAGAAGTACCGGTTCTTGATCTTTTCAACTGTTCTCAGAATAATTTTAGACGACTAATATGTGATGAAAACTCAACAGGTCGAATTATAGAATTTATGTACTGGCCCAAAATTAGTTCCTGCACTTTCACTAATCACATGATCATAACTATCACATCCATCAGATGTTTACACTGAATTCATTAAATTTACGTCATTATTAATTTATATATTTTAGTTTCAGATTGGTTCACTTTCTTTATTGGCCCCCGGGTTGACTGAAATATTTGATTTGTCTTAATTTTAGGTCGTCAATGTGTGATTAAAAAGAAAATCTAAAAGTTAGTTCATTTCACAATTGCAAAGTTGAACAAACCGACAGAATTACTAGTTTGCAATTATGAAGACTGCTTACTAATTAATATTCACTGATAGACGTTCACTAATTCTGAAGAATCGGCAATTATTCATGACGTGAACACTAATTTCATTATCTCTTTGAGTTTGGTGATACCGTGACAATCAGTCATGAATTACTGTTTTCTTCACAGCATCATTAATCCAATTCATAGAGAATAGTAAAAAAAACTTTAATTTGTTAAATATCACTTTATTTAAAAGAAAGTTGATTCCAATTTTGAACTTTAGAGTTCATTATCAAAACATACAATCAGAAAACACTGAACATCTAAGTATTTATGTGAAATTTACAATGAAGTGACTTGATTTTAAGAAGAATTAATGGTGCACATAGCTGCTAAGGTTCATTGTGTTGAGATAGTGATTGGAAAAGAATTAGACTGTCGGTAGTTACTTTCCAAGAATTTTTTTTTATTGGGAGGTGGTTGAAAATCTTTATGGGCATCTTATGAGCCTATAACATCCTACAAAGATATATCCATTAAACATTCCACCTCGTGTGGCAAGCTCGATTCCGCAACCAGGGTAGACTCTACACTTTCTCGGGCTATCGGAAAAATTTCGCCGTCGTTGAGATTCGAACCCGCGACCGGAAGCCACAGGGATTAGAAGATGCTTCTACCACTGAGCTACCTTCTAAGGATTATATTACGTGGAATTTCCCAAATCTAGTTGCTCGTTAAGTAGATTGTTTGAAGGAATATTGTGTTTGAATATTTCTATAGATTCTAATAGATTAAGTTTTCTTTCTTTCGTAAATGCATGTATAATATTTAAGTTTTCTAGGGGAGGAGAACGGAGTTGGGTTTCTATAAAGTGGTTTGAAAATTTTCTATCACTTATACTTAATTGAAATGACTTAAAATGTTCCTTATTTCTAACTTCAAATGATCGACCAGTTTGACCAATGTATAGAGCATTACATTCCTCAAAAATTAACATATAAGCTTCAGACTTCCGAAATTCATTACATTTAGTTTTTGCATTGAAAAGTATGTTTGAAAGTTTTTGCTTTGGTCTGAAAACTACATTTAACTTATCTTTTAAAGTCATTTCAATTAGACAAAATTAATTCGAATTTTTGAAACAACTTTCTAGAAGCCAACACCGTTTTCCTCCAATAGAAAAAACTAATGAAAAAAAACTTAACAACAATCTTTGGCACTTTCTGAACTAGTCTAGATGGATCAATATAAAACAAACGAGTGTATCTCAACATCGACGACTAACCCTAAGAAACTCTTGAAATACCTTGCCATTTTTAGTTATAGCAGTATAAAACTTCAGACAGTCTCTTAATCTGTACTTTGTTAATTCTTTGTACCATAACTGAATTCAATTGGGTCTTTGTATTCTTTGTATCAAACACGAATTTATTCACAGAGCACATACTCGAACTGAGCATGGAAATCAGAACATTTTTAAGCTAGCTCCTTAGGCCTGAGATGATCATGTGACACGAGCGTCATGTGATCAAGGTGTTGGCTATGACCGAACGTCCAAATAGCCAGTACTCCAACTGAATGCAGAGGTATGCTATGTCCATTTGGATATGTTCTAAGACAAATCTTGGACATAGAGGTTCAACGGCATTCCAGCCTTAAAATACGTCAAAGGCCTTTAATAATATCATTTCAAAGTTAGAACTTCGTAACAAAGTAGTAAATATTAAAATAAGAACTTCGTGCTTCTAGATGTGTGGAATTAAGATTCGGTAATTTTGAATAGGTGGAAATAATGAACGCAAAAGCAATTTATTAAATTTAGATTTATCTCGAGGTAAGGGCAACCCTTTGTTGACGTTATTATCCCCGAATAGTATTCAAAAACACATTTTGATTTACAATTTAATTTATTCTGATGATGGCTTCTTGGTCGAAAGCTCCTCAGTGCTTTAATGATATTTTTAATGAATAATGGTGATTATTTCTTATCTATAGCAGATGAATTCCTACATTAATTTTAATTATTGGTTGTATGTATCAACCTGAATATTTGTTTCATTGCCAATAATGTTAATAATTTTCATTTATATTATTTAAATTATTCTATTCAAAATAAGGTCATCAGCTGAGTACGCTGAAATCTTTAGAAATGATCAACTTGGTATACTATAATTTTGGAAATATTTCAAAATAAGTAATAATTTCGAAGCCTTTTCGAGAATATATCAACGAATAGGTACTTATAGAATTCAGATTTAAAAGTGTTAATTGTGTTTTTCTTTGAACGTAAAGTGTACAATGCGTTTATTTTGTTTGACTTTCTATGGTGTTTCATCGCGGAAAATTTTACTACCCACTTCTGGTAGGCGTACCAAAGGTTGAGAGCCGCTGGTCAAGGAATGTAACGTCGTGAAGGCTGTAAGTAATGCATATCTCGAATCCGTGTCTGTATCGAAAAACAATATTACGCACTCGCTTATAACAAGTGAATTATAAACTTGAACGAGACAACTTCTTTTATGTTGATGCCAATTATCTTTCTTGTTTAAAGTAAAAGTATGAATGTCACTCAGATCACTTCCTGTTCGTACAAAATGAATATACTTTTACTGTTATTTGTATTGCCTTTATTGTGTTTTTATGATTACTCGAACAACAGCTTTATCATATATAAATTCTCGGCAAACAGGTCACAGTAACACATTTGCTTACTATTTTCGTCTTTACGTACGTTTCGGTCTCACGACCATCATCAGAAGACATACTCGTAGATCATCTATTAATTTCCTTGGACGTTGTGTCTTTATTTACAAGTCGTTTTTGTATTGAGTAGTATCAAAAAATGTTGGGCAGAAATTAAAAACCACACACCTTTAGATTAATCTGAGTTTATAAATGCAATATAGTTTTGTTTAGAAGAATACACTTATTTTCAATACGATGAGCAATATTTTGGACAAATATTCGCCACAGCAGTGAGATCACCTAGTTCAGCTACTATTGCTAACCTAGTTATGGATTGCTTAGAGGAATCTGTAATGAATTCGTTAGATTTTCAATCCGTATTCTTTAAACGGTATGCCTAATGTGTGTTCCCAATGAATACATAATAAATTTGACAATTTCCACTGTAAGCTTCAATTTACTTGTGAAATAGAAGTGAACAAAAATATATAATTCCCTAGATATGAATGTTAGGCATGAGTCAGATGGAAAAATAAAAAGATACGTGTGGCACTCGGGGACTGCCACGGTAAAGCTATTGCATAGCATTTTTTCTCAACTTATGCTATTATAATTATTTGTTTTTTTTTCATTTATGCAGTAATTTTTTTTTCTTTTTTTAATTTAATTTTAATTCAAGTTTTTTCTTTGATATTAATTCAAGTTACTTTTGAGCGTGGTGACCAATAAGAAAACAAATTTTTTTCTTTTATTGAATAAATGAGAAGTTAATATCGTTTAAAATATTTTTATTATCTTACAATACATGTAGGTTATTCAGGAATTTGTTATCATTGAAACTATAGGTTTATGGTAACTGAAATAAGAGACATAAGTTTGAGACTTGATATCCTCTAAATATCTGGAAAATACCGCGTCAATGGTGGTCCCATATTTTGTTGTGGATTCTTGTGGATCATTATTCATTTTCAAATTCAATTTTTCCCAAAGAAAAGTTGTCAACCGCTCTGATTTTTTATCAGCGAAGTTGATGTTGAAATCGCCAGCCAAGATAAGTGGAAATTTATTACCATTTGTACCAAGTATTTTCGACCCTTCTTCAGTGTACTTCAGTAAAGTGCGATGAATAAAATGCTCTACCTCGTCCAATTTTGGATTCGGAGAAATGTAAATTGCTACCATGACTATGTGTAGGCCATTTCTAAGTTTGCATAAGCACGCACAAATATCTCCAACAAATGAGCGCCTAACATTAACATCGCTAACGTGTGCAATATGTATTTCAATATTCGGAGTCATAATATTAGTAACATTATTATTATTTTGGTAAAAAGCTACCCCACCTTTTGGAACAGTATCTCGTTTGAATTGAACAATACAATTGAAATTAGGTATTTCAATCGGATTATCATGCGCCATGCAAGTTTCGGTAAGAAGTAACACATTTGTTTGTCTCGTAACTGAATCTTGTAAATCGTATTTGTGACTATTTAGACTTTGGCAATTGAAAGTCATTATTGAAATGCCATTTCCATTACTAATGAAATGTAAGACACTTTGAGCTGTCGTCTGAACACTATTCAAAGGCAGTCTTTTGAATTTTTGCAACAAAGATGCGGTCGATGCAGCTTGCCTTCGATTATTATAAAACTTGAATGTAGAATTATCGTTTTTTGTCGTGATATACAATTTTTCAATATTAGTCACCCGAGAGAGCGCAACATAAACGAGTTCCTGTTATTTTTCGTTACGGAATTTCTTGATTCGGTCGCCGCGCTCAAAGCCCGCGATAAAAGCTATATGCAATATATGCAATAGCTTAATAGAAACAGGTACTCTCAGGTCTCTGCTACGCTCGTCTAACGTATAAACTCTAACTGACGCGTAGCGAGCTCCTAGAGGCATATGTCAAAATGATTTCATTCGTAGCTAATTACAGAGGACGTCTGGAGTTCATGCAATTATGTTTTTAGATAATTCGAACCTTCTAATTTCGATAGGCCACGTGAAAATCCCGGAGTCTAAAGCGCTAGAGTGTTATAACATTCGTATAAAATAGCGAAATTTCTCACTTTTAGAAACTTCAAATTAATTAATTAATTTGACACATGTTAGGTGTTTAGGTCTTACATTATTTTTCGTTACGGAATTTCTTGATTCGGTCGCCGCGCTCAAAGCCCGCGATAAAAGCTATATGCAATAGCTTAAAAACTATATGCTTTACTAAAGAAGTTTGGTCTCAGCGATATCTTCACTCCAATTCCGTTGCACCAACAACTAATAAAAAAAGTGTGATAAACTGTCTTACTGATCGTGCGGTTAAATTGTCCTACCCAGAGGACCGTTACAAAAATAAAAATTGTTCGTAATACAATGGAAATGAATAGCTACCCAAAATCATTCTTCAATCCCATCATTATAGAATGTCATGGATCCACGGTCTTTTAGATCTGTGTTGTGAATCTCGGAAATTTCGAATTTGAATATGAGTAGAATAAAAGGCAAGCATTCTCTTAGACTCTATGATTCACTTGCGAAAATGTTGTGTTTTATTCTGAAACCTGAATTGTAGCACGCAAGATTTGATTAGATAATAATTCATCCGGAATTACACATATTTCTCAACAGATATGTTAATCATAAGCATTGTCGTTTGTTTTACAAATAACCTTGCTAAATAGATAATGTAATAACATAAGGTGTTGTTTGTCTTCATGAAAGATATTTGGTCGTGTTTTTCAAAAGAAACTTCCCAGGATTATTCTAATGCAGGTAAATTATGTAATACAATAGGATTCATCGAATGAACAAATCTATTCCAAAGTTAAAGCAGAGGGAGGTAATAGTCCATTTTAATTTTCCTGATTTTTTTTAACGTCTATCAATTATTATACATTGACAGAATTGTCTGCCGTTTTGCAAGAATTCTTTTGTTTTTTCCACTCTCAATCAAGACGCGAAATTCACTTTTTTCTATGTTTACAAAAAGCTTTAAGGTTGCTTGCTTTTAATGGGTGTTAAAACACAACTGAAAGACATATTAAAGCGTTTCAGTTAATGATGGTACATCACAAATCAAATGGAATTGCTGTCGTATATGTAATCAAAATGCTAATACATTTTAAGCGTGAATAAAACACACATATTAGGCTTAGAAATTACCAAGGTACTCAAAGTTGTATTTTAAAATAATTTCTATATCTAAGATGCTTGTTTGACTCATTCTGAAAATTTAATAACGTTTGTATTACAAATATTCGAGAATTCTTGCAAGAAAGTAGACACTTCTTTAATAATAACAATAATTGACAGGCGTTATAAAAATTGATCTTTGCACTCCTGTACCACAAAAAGTCAGGGAAACTTTCAGTTCCTTACTTGCAAAATGCAGAATTTCTAAGTGAATCAAACATGTGATGAAAAATGGGTAACGAGCTTTTGGAATAATGTTTGCCGAATCTTCTTTATAACGAGTTATAATGTTTTTTCTAGTTCGACCCACATACAATTTGAACAACTCACAATGAAAGTTGTAAATTCTGGATTTGTCGAAATCGGAATCTTCATTAAAGGTATTGTCTAACCGACAATGGACTCAGTATTGTTCCTTGAGGAACATCAATATTTCTGTTTTGGTAACTATATTATTAGTTTTCACTATAAAATAACTCTTTTTTTATGAATTTGTGGCTACCAAATATTGGCGATCGCCAGTTATTCCAGCAACTGGTTAATATGTCGTATCTAACATATCTTATCATTTATGGAATGTGTGGTAGTTCGAGTAATTGGAAATTCTATACTCAATTCCTATGACACAATCAGAATAGACAAATCACAGTCATAGCGAGCAACCCAGCAGTGGTTAAGGAACTGGAGTCATACACAATCACCTCACAATGTGTACACGATTGTGTAAAGCAGCAAACGGCACTGGTAACAACCCCAATAGAGTTACACTCGTATGGTAGTCTGAGAAAACCAGACGCGAAGGGATTGAAACTTCCATCGCACTAGACCAGAGCCAACTTGTGGCAATTCACATACACCGGTGAAATCTGTAATCTAAAAATGGCTCGAGACAGAGCACCGTGCCTATTGGAGGGAACTGACCCGTATGTCGCACCCCAAGCGACTAATGAGAGACTTCAAGCAGCAACGAGGGAAAAATCTACTGACGTTCAGCAGACAAGAAATACGTTGTATTCACCCATGTATATGCTGTGTCAGTGCCTTGGGGACGATGAAATTACATCCGGGGAAATCAGAAGTATCCTCTGCATCTGGCATAGAATACACCGGACTGATGAGGATATTGTGAGGCCACAATAGGACCCTAATGATCGCAGTAAAGAAGAAAGGAGAACCAACCTTCTTACGGGGGAGGGGTTTTAGTCGGTAAGAATTCGACACAACTGGAGGCACGGGGACCCGAGGCGTCTATGCAAGATTTCCCTTCCTCTGCGCAAAAAAAAACTAGAAACTCCAAACGTAAGTGATTGTAAGTTGTTAAGAAATCTAATACAACCAGATATGAAGCAATCAAGAATTTGCTGATGGGATCATTGAAAAGCAACGTACCAATTATTGCAAAATATGGAAGGATTCAGTTCAATATTGAAGAAACACATGAAGTTGAATTGAATGGTTAATTTCAATCAAAAATTAGTTATTTAACGGTCGAGGTTCTTTGTAGCCAGAATGATCCATTATCAATGACAATTGGTGATCATCTCTTCAATTTTTCTTTTTCATTAATAAACTATAAAAGAGTTCACACTGTGGATATATCATAACACTATTGATAAGAAATATTTACCCTTATCCACTAATAATACTATTAAGTACTGAGGACCTTTCGGCTACCAAGTAGCCATCCTCAGAGTAAACTAAATTATAAATCGAAATGTGTCTTTTGGAATTTGATAAATTGCTTTTTCTTTTATACATTTTCATCCCTTCTAAATTACCTAGATATTTGTCTGTACTGTGTCTTAAAGGTGATAAAGCTTCTTGAGAAATGGTGTGACCTGCATTCAAAACATATTCGGCTACCGCTGATTTTTCACCATTATTATTCTTTATATGGGCGACATGTTTTTTATAATCCACTCTAACAAATAGATATACCCCGGCGGATTCAGCAACACGATTCAGATATAAAATAGCTTCGTTTAATAGTGTAGTTCATAGGCTATTGAACGTCCCTTTGAACCAGCAAAATTCTAATAACGAAGTTGAGAAACTTCAGCAAATTGATTTAGACAATGGTACCACAAATCTTTGATCAATAATTTAATTTCTAAACAAAAACGGAAACATGAACGTAGCCTTACCAAATTAGAGCCATTACCTTCAAATACTTCAATAAAATTAAAAAGTTTCACTTATCATTTTTTAGTAATTGATAAATTTCATAGTTTGTTTTCTAAATTTGTAATACAACCAGCTTATAGATTTAAGAACAAGCTAAAACACCGTTTAGGCAACACTTTTGATGAAGTTTTCTATCAATTGTGAGTCTTGTTGCTATGTGGGTCAAAGTTGAAGGAACATTTCAACTCGTTATAAGGAACATTATCCTCATATAAAGAAAAATAATGGTGAAGAATCAGCGGTAGCCGAACATATTTTGAATACAGGTCACACCATTTTTCAAGAAAGTCACTTTTAAAACACAGTACAGACAAATATCTATGTAATTTGGAAGGGATGGAAATGTATGAAAAAAGCAATTTATTAAATTCCGATTTATCTCCAGCTGAGGGTAACCCATTGTTTAAATTATTATCCCCAAATAGTATTTAAGCAGACATTTTGATTTATAATTTAGTTTACTCTGATGATGACTACTTGGTAGCCGAAATATCCTCAGGATTTCAATAGTATGTTTAGTGGATAAGGGTGACTATTTTTTATTAATAATGTTTCTGTTTCATATAAACACCTTTCAATTCAATCAAAGTTTCATAAAATTAAGTTGGTTACTTGAGATTGAAAACAACGTTCCCGAAACGGCACTAATACATCATCATCGTCATAGAATTTGATTGAAACTTGATGACAAAAACATTTTTTGATCAAAAGTTATTTATGATTGGCGAAACAGTTTTCATTTTGCGATATAATTTTTTAATTTTCCTACAGACACTCAAACTCAATCAGTTTTTGTTTTCTTTTGACTCGAAAATTGCTCACTCCAATTCCGATTGTAACTCGTTAATATTTAAATTTGAACAAATGGACAGACATGTTCCAAAATTTTTGTTTTTTGGTTCATGAAATACAAAGCATAGGTAAAATCTCGATTCATCATGCAAATGTACCTATTTTTTGACTTGAAATTTGTTCACTCGAATTCCGATTGTAACTCGTTAATATACAGATTGGAACAAATGGACAGAATATTCCAAAATTAAACTTTTTCGGTTCATGAAATACAAAGAATTGGTAAAATCTCGATTTAAAAAAAAAATTTGCTAGGAACTCAAAATTAATACACTCGGAGACCTTAGGGTAGTTTTTGATTTGTGAGCTTTCAGATACAGTTAGCTTATCAGACATAATTTTTTTTCCAGATAAACGGAAAATAATGAATAAATATTGTTTCAGAAAGAACTTTTGAAAACCTACCTATTTAAAAGAATTTTAATCCAAAGGTGTTAGAAAGAACTAACTCGAACACACACGTTTACACTTAGAATGAGACTGTAAGCTGTAAGCTGCATCCCTTCTTTATAACTTGATAATGAAAGAGAAAGTATAATATGGGTAGCACGCTGGAGATATACCTAAAGCGCACAGTTGCTCTGTTACACATATGATATAGACACCTCTACTCCGGAACCCTGGAGGATATTTTCTGTAAATAATTAGTCAGCACAGCTTACGTAAGAAATAACGCTAATAAATAGAATTCATACATAAATGAGCATGATAATTTAGTTAGATTCAGCAATTATTACTAAAGTTTCTGACACAAGAGCAGCTTAGTTTAGACTACGATTTTAGCCAAAATCAGAATAATTCAAACTACAACACGAATTTTCCATACTATCATAGATACATAACAGACAACATGAAACAAGAAAAACTCCATACAATGGGGTCCTGCCTCTCAAATAACTGGCGTAACTAATAGAGTTCAAAGAGAAGTGAGCTTACAGAAAATAATTTCAATTTTCAATTTCAATTTTCAATTTCAATTTATTCGTTTATAAAAACACAGTACAAAGATATACAGTATCTTATCAAACTAGTCAGTGAGAATCGAACGATTAAAAATCAATTGAAATAAGAATTGAATACATATATTAATTCTTCATCAAGCACAAAATATACAGGTAATGTTCATGAAACATTTACATAATTAAATATAAATATTAGAACACGAATTAAGAAACATTCAATTTGGAATGCACAAATATAAGTACTCGAATTATAAGACATTAAAATTAGGTACTGAGGTACTATCAACGTACAGTAAATTCTTAAATATTTTCAATGGATGATTGCCAACCGATAAACGTGAGAATGGTACGTGAATATTATCATCTGTGAAATATGTTTTTTCTAATGTGAGTGTGTTCCTGGTTTTCAATATTCAGCACCAGTTGATAGATGTTACATGGGAGGGTAAAATATTGGACTAGTGGTTAGCAATGACAATTCGATTTAGCATTCAACATACATCGGACAATATTCTTCTGAGCAATGAATACCCTGCCCATGTGGGAAGAATTACCCCAGAATAAAACGGAATGAATGAATGAGACCATTGTATAACATATTCAACACTTTCCAAGATACCTTGTTTCTTAGCAATCTTATCATATAACATTTGCTACCCAGTTTGCTCACGATGCTGTTACATTGTGCTTCCCATGTCAATTTATGGTGTATAATAATACCAAGGAATTTAATTTCATATATCTCCTCAATTGTTGTGTGATTCATCCTGATAAGTGGACTGAAATTATAGTTTTCATATCAGTTTTCTTTTCATTAACTAACTATTTGCTTTCGCTATGGAGCTGTTTGATTTTCCTTCCGCAGTAATTTGACTTGTATCGTCGGCATATAGTATAGTTCTGTATGCATCACTAAATGACTGTTCTAAATCAGATAATAAATAATATTTCTCATCATTGTCCCCTATGGCACACCTATACTCATCTCCGATGGATTATAATTATATTATTACTCATGTACTACAATTTCTTGCCTGTCTATTAAGCAGGATTTAATAATAATAATAATAATAATAATAATAATAATAATAATACTTTATTAACGGAAATTTCATTATTTTACATAATACACAGATAAACAACAAGATAGCTAATAAAAAGAAATATTCTACACATTTATGTGCATACAGTAAGAAAATAAATAAAATGTACATCAACTTACACCTTCTAGAAAAATCGGATGAGCCAATGACTCTTTCTCCAAACGTATCCAATGATACGCTAGGAAATCCACTCCAGATTCATTAGCAAATTCTGACATTCTGATAAGTGGATCATTTTGTCCATAATTTGATTTACAAAAATTTTGGTGAAACAAAATCTCCGAATCTAGTAGAGTTTAAGGCAACCAACACTCAAGCTTGCGTCTTCTCCAGAAACGCGGGTCCCACAATCCCTTATATCATGATGTCAGGTACAATTATCCCTAAGAAGTCTCCCAAAACAATGCTCGGGATCACCACCAATAGCACCCCCTCATGGAACGATCATGTGAGGTCCATTGCAAAAATCCCTTAACAAAAACTTGGTTTTCTATCCCGTGCCAAGAGCTACTTTACAACCCAGCAGCTCCTCATAATATACAAAGTACAGATCCGACCTGTCCTGGAGTACTGTTCGCATGTTTGGAGTTTGGCTCTCAAACTTACGCTGAATCTCTTGGATTCTATCCAGAAGAGAGCTATTCGGTTGATTGATAATGTCACACTCACAAGCTCATTGACCTTCCTATAACATCGTAGAAAGATATTCTATAGATATTTCCATGGTCGGTGTTCATCACGAGAGATTCCATGTAGGCGGACTCTACGAGCTCAAACTTGTCACCAATTCACTGTCAAACTCGAGACCCGCCGAACTTCTTCCTAGCAGACTTCATTTTTCAATCGAAAGCGAAGCTGTGGAACTCTACCTAGTGAGGTCTTTCCCTATGCCTACAAGCTCCAAACCTTCAAGAAAAATATGAATGCCTATCTCCTCTGCTAACATTCCACTGCTGGCTCACACGATGTACTTCCAACATCGTATAGTCAAAGTATAAGAAAAAACCATACCATACTTGTAAGCGTTAGGCTTGTAAATTGAATCATAGTATCTACTGAACATTCATGTACTTTTTGTAACATCGACTAATAGTAACTAATTTCTTTGTGTATCTTCTTAATTTGGGAGTTTCAACTAAGAGCAAATTTCATTCCCAGCAATTTCAGATAATATCCCATCTCACATCTCACATAAACCTGCTAGATTTACATATTGTGTGATATCCACATAGAACTTTTACAAAGAATCTTTTTGATGTATCTTAATAATTGGGAATCTCATAAGAAGTAAGAGTCTGGTTTCTTTAGCCTTCAGATTTTAAAGGTTAGCAGATACATAAAATAACAAAAAACACATTCTTGATTCAAAACTTGTTTATCTTAACATCTGAAGCAACCACATCCGTAGCTTGTACTTTTGATCTTTCATTCGAAAAGTTGCAATACCAAAAGAAAGTCATGATCAAGCTTCATTCGCATGATACATTATGTAGTGTCCGATATCACAAATACATTATAGCTAGTTTGAGTGTTTTTATCATAGTTATCTTCGAATTGACTGAAGAGCATCCTATAAAAACACAACCAACCGTTGATACAATGAGAATTTTCATAGAGAAAATGTTCAGAAAATTTTTAACCTATTTACTCTATTTCCGAATGCTGATGACATGCAAATTTAAATTAATTCTAAACCATATACAAGAGCTGCAAGAACTTTTAGGGAATATGATCATAATAATAATAATCAATAAAACTATTCCTGGGAATATGCTTATAATACTTTTTGAAATAAGTTCAAAATATTTTTCCGTTACACCATGATGATCATCTTCATTGTCAATAATATTTTAGCTTCTGTCATTTCATGAACTTGCATAGAGAAGATCACAGAAAGGTTTTCGAGGGAAGAAATTACAGGTTATATTCTTCTTCTTGATATTACTTTGTAGTTTGCATTTTAATAATTGGCCAGCACAAATTTTTCCAATTTAATTTCCTAATACCAATTACAAGTAGGCAACGGCGAAGCATTACACATGCCTCGGGATGAACGCAGGAAGGTATAGGTATATCTGATAGAGAGGATTAAAGATTGATATTATTATAGTTTAAAAATGATCAATTTAGAAGCTTCTAATGTTGAGCTTTGCAGAACCTGTTGTATTTGGAAAGGTGCATTAAAAGCAATTTTCCTCAATTCTTTATACAAATCAAAATTTTGAATTTCATAAATCTGACATTCGAATAAAATATTATTGAGATCACCTATTTGTCCACACTCGCATAAAGGATTTTGATTTTAATGAATTTCATTATGATGAATACCAATTAGCTGGGGCGTTCCACAAGGAACCGTCCTCGGTCCCCTCTTATTCAACATCTATATAAATAACTTACTATCACTTCAATTAGAGGGGGTGATAATTTGCTACGCTGATGATGCTGCAATAATATATACTGGTGAATTTTGGGATTTGCTTAGATACACAGCTGAGAATGACTTGAAAATCATTAAACAGTGGTTCGACTCGCAATGTTTAACAATTAACTTTAGTAAAACAAAATATTCGCCCATTTCTAGAAATATAAATTTAATATCAAACTTGCAGCCACTATTAATATCAAGCCAGCAAACAGTTCATGAAATACAGTATTCAGAAAATATCAATTATTTAGGACTTCTTATAGACTCTTATCTAAAATGGGATGAACACATAAATCAATTAGTTCAAAAATTAAGAATTTTATTAACAAAATTCAAATATCTTAGTAACATCCTAGATTTGAAACATATTCACATTGCATATAGTGCCTTAGTAGAATCACATTTGAGTGCTCTCAATACGCATCTGAGACATCTTGAAGTTATGCAAAAATGGATACTGAAAATAATTCATAAAAAAGTCGATTATTCTCTACAAACTCACTATTTCAATTATCAAAAGTCTTAGATATAAGACAACTCTTCGGCTTCACAATTATCTGTAACGAAAAAAGTTTATTAATCAGGAAAAGTTAGTACAACATAATTTTAATACAAGATATAGTTATAATTCACTCACCATTCCTAAAATATCCAAAACAATAGGGCAGAGATGTTTTTCTTTCCTTGGACCAAGGCTCTTTAATGAACTTCCGAATGAAATAAAGGGAATTAATTATCTTACAAGATTGAAAAATGAAACTAAAAAATGGATATTGCCAATAGATAGAAGAACTTTTCACTCAGAGACAGACATAAAAAATACTTACCCCTAAAAATTTCTCAAGTTAGTATTAATCTTTCCCTCGCTAGAGTAAGCATGTTTTTATATATAAATTTTCTGTTAAGTTTTTTTTTTTAGATAAATTGATATTGAAATACTATTATTGTCGTACAAAATATTCTCACACACGGAATTATTTTCCTTAGTGAGTTTATTTCCTCTAATTTTAATTAATTTTAATTACTATTAATACGATTTAATGTGATTATTACTATTATTATTATTATATTATTATTATATATGTCATTCACTCTGTTAAACTCCATGTAATGCAATTCTTAGAATGTAATTACCGTTTACTATCTCAACATAATTAAGCTAAATAGTCGAGGAAATAAAGCACTTAAATAGGTTCAACCTTCCATCGCTGGCGCAGTTGGATGAATTGAGATGCGGTTTTCTGCATTTGATTCGGAAGCAAATATAGAAATTTTGTTGGCCGCTTGTTTTTTGCGGAAAAAATGTAGGACATTTCTACAGCTAAAAAATGCATTTTCCAGAGTACACTTTTTGTGATGAATAAAAAAATTCTCGAATTGATTTCCCGGGGGTTTTTGAGGTCGCTGATCACGATTATGATGTCCAAAAAATTCTTCGAGGTCCACTTGGACCATCCCTGGGATATACGGGGTCCTGACGCCTTGGATATTGATGAATTTCATTAAAAAATATTTTTTAATACCTGTCAACTGTTCGAGTGAAGATATAAAGTTCGCTAATGTTGATTACGACATGCAAAAACTTTCCTGCAATACCTGGGGATACCCGAAGACCGGATATATATGTCATCTTCTAGGAATCCGTTAGTTTTTCTTATAATGTGTAATAAATTCTGGGTCTCAAGAGTTTTCGTAGTTTCAAAAATTACCTGCGGGTGTTTCCGAAATAACTATTTTTGGCACTTTCCCAACTAAATTCTACATGGATCAATATGAAACAAACCTGCGTATCTCATGAAATCAACATGGACGGCTAACGCTACCTAAACAACTGAAAATGAACACTTGAAATACCTCGATATTCTAAAATGTTACAGCCCAAAACTTCACTCTATCTCTTAATCTATATTTTGTTAAGTGTTTGCAACATAAATGAATTCAATTAGGTGTTTATATTCACACACGCTCCAACCTATTCACAGAGCCCAGACTCTAACTGACAGCAACTAATTCTCCATCGAACTAGATTCAAGTCTTCGTGACATAGGCCTGAGTTGGTCAGGTGACATGCGGGTCACTTAGGCCACTTAGTTGGGCCCATAGTGCGCCCCGTGGTTAGAAGTCTATTCTATTGTAGCAGGTTTTTGGCCCACCAGAAGCCCAGAATATTGCCAGCGCTGGCTTCGATAAGTTGTTCTGGGAGCAGTTTTGATTCTCCGAAGTGTCGGTGCCTGAGAGATGCTAATGCTGGGCATTCCAACAGGATATGAGAGGCAGTTCCTTCCGCCTCTCTGCATTTCCTACATATTGAGTCATATGTGATGCCCATAGTGTGGAGATGTTTGTTAAGACGACAGTGACCGGTTAGGATTCCAGTCTTCTCTCTGATGTCCCTTCTACTCAGAGAAAGGAGTTCCTTTGAGAGCCCAGGCACAGGCTCTTTGATGAAGAGCTTTGCCTGCCTCATGCGTGGTGATTCTCGCCACAGGTTAGACCACTCTTTATTCAGTTGGCCCAGAAGGGCGAGACCCCTTACTCAGTTTGATGAAGCGACCATTGGCTCCGGCCCGATAGGGGCGCTAGACGACCAGCGCCTGGCCAGAGAGTCGGCCATTTAGTTTCCTACAACTGCGCTGTGTTCAGGGACCCATATGAGTTGAACTTTATGTCTCCTAGCTAGTTCAGCCAGTGTATCCTTGTTTTCTTTGGCAAGCCTTTGGGTGATTTGAGAGCTTCCAGAGCCGACCGGCTGTCTGTGCTAATATATATGCACCTATTTACATAGTTTCTTCGCAGGTTCTCCATGGCACAAGTCAGTATTGCGTTGGTGATCCTTGGCCTTTTCAGATACACTCCCGCCCCAGAAGCCTGACATACGTTGGACCCATCTGTGAACCATACGAGCCCGTCTGGTGGCAGTAGGTTGAGAGTTTCGTTGTTCCAATCTCCTCTATCCGGGATGAGGATTTTGGGAGAAGTGAGACATATAGCAGGGATCATGCTATCTTGCTTCACTTCTAGTGAGGGGCATTTAGAGATTGCCTCACTTAAAATCGATGAGTGTCCACGAGAGTGGTGCGTTTTGGTCCAATGGCCTAGGCCCTTTAACCTATACGCCGTTCCAATTGCCTCAGTTTTTATGTATAAGTGTAGAGGTGGTAATCTAGCGAGAGCTTCAAGGGCTGTCGACGGAGCCGACCTCATACCGCTCAGTATTCCTACGCATGCAAGCCGCTGCAGTCGGTCAAGGGGGCGCTGGGAAATACCAGTCCGTGTTCCTGACCACCACACTACCGCCGCGTAGGTAACCATAGGCCTAATAACAGCAGTATAGATCCAATAAAGAACCTTTGGCTGTAATCCCCATGTGCTGCTGAAAGCTCTTCTGCACGCCCAGAATGAGAAAGATAGATAGATTCAAGACAAGTAATCAGTACATGGTGAGTAAAATGATATATTCTTTCAGAAATACGATAAGCGAAAAAGTTCTTTACATTAACATTTTTCATTTCGACAAAATGAGTTTTAAAGAGGAAGACACATGTCGCTCCCTTGAACATATGTTAAAGTTTAAAGTTCCCTTCACGACATAGCGTACACACCTCTTGACAGAGTTCTTGGTTTGATGGAAACCTTACAGTCGATTGGTTCTAACCTACAATGAAGTGCAGATATAAAAATCCGACTGGTTTAAGGCAACCTGTTCAAACTTTTGGTGTGAACAATTTCTAAAGCGTAGTAGTTTTATTTCTGTGATGAATTTTAATCATGATTTATACTTCTTCATGTTTATGTTTATTGACGCATAAAATATGCTAATTCGAATGACTGAACTAAGATTCGCTCTGATATCGCGTTTTCATGAATTCAGATGGCTTATTTCTTACAAAATATTAGAAACTGTATTCCAACCAATACATTCCGAAAATCCTAGTTTCTCACAACAACCATTTGCATCTCAATTATAATTATACAGGAAGTTCCACATGTGGGAAGGAATCTAACCAAATTTCTTAAATCACCGTATTTTGTCGGATAGATCGCTATCTAATTGTACTTATCTGGCAATCAACTTTCACCAAATTGGAACATTTTGCATAAAATTAGGCTAATAGTAGTATGAACGACAACTATAGTGTTGAGTTTATTGTAAGTGATGATACTATAATCAAATTTGAATTCTATGTACTATATATTTAATCAATGTATCTCTTAAATGTAGCATTCATGTGAGTCGGTAAACATTACGGACGTTCCTTTCTTAATCATCTAAGTAGCAGAAGCAAAGAACCTCAATACGAAATATAATATATACAGTGTGTACAAAATAAAGATGTCTAATCATGAGTATAGGAAACTGTAATAGATACAGTTTTGGTTAAATGGGGAAAAAGTTGGTTAACTACAGACCCATTCATATGGAAGTATAAAATTTCCAATATCATTTTTAAATTATTCTAGAAAAACAGAATTTCTTGATTTCCGATTTTATTACATATAAATTCTCGGGAAATAGGTTTAACTAACACATATGCTTATTATTTTCGTCTTTACGTACGTTTCGGTCTCACGACCATCATCAGAAAACACATCAATGTCTAAAACGGAATTTATTGAAACTAATTGTATGAAGCACAAAGCGTCCTCATCGCATTAATTTCAATAATGCAGAGACTGAAACCAAGCTATAATACGGTCAAGTACCCACTTTCGAATCATATGTTATTATTATTTATATGGTAATAGAAAAATATTGTTAGGCTGTTTATAACACTTCTTAAACAGCCTTAACAGCCACTGTTATAAAGACGCATGTAGGAATTTGCAAGGGTTTTAATTAATTGAATTAGTATAAGTTTGACTTAATGATAGAACGTTTGTTCTATGATTTACAATGTTAGCGTCACGTTTCATGTGAATCATCTCCAGGAAAGATCTTTTATAATAATTCGTTTCCTTAGTTAAAGTTTTAGCAAGGGTGGCCCAATATTCTAAGTTTTTTTTTCTAATACCATACTTATGAACATACATTCTTTTTTGTAAATTTTGCAACGTCTGAAAATCTTTTCCTATTACCTCATAAATCTTCAACATCAGGTTCGAAAGTGGATACTTGAGCGTATTATAGTTTGGCTTCAGTCTTATTCAAACATTGCATGAGATGACTTTGAATTCCAGAAGTAGGTTGCTATGTAGTGGATTCCTAATACATGAAAAATCTTGTCTTCCGGATGGATTCCGCGTCACAATAGCTCGAATTGATGCCGACGTTTCACTAACCATTACAGGTGGCATCTTCAGGGCAGGCTTGAGGCTTGAACTGAAACTGGTTCTACTGGTTTCTGTAGCCGTATTTATTGTAGGAAAAATCCTTCACGCTACATAGTTCACTGCCTTTGTTTCGGTGGTTAAGTTCGTTCCGGCACCTGACCCTGCCGTTGTGCGATCATGTGCGAAGTGGAATTTTCGAGGATGGGTTTCCAAATGTTGGGAAGGTAATATCCTGAGTCACGGTTCAGATTATTCGGATGTTTTAGGATTTCTATAGCTTCAAGGATTTTTCGCTGATAGAAGTTTGGGGCTCGGACTAGGATTTTAGTATCTTCAAAAAGGATTTGATGATTTGTGTTAAACTTGTGTTCCGCAAGTGCAGATCTACTGGTGTCACGAAGTCTTGTACAGCGCTCATGTTCTTTCACACGAGTAGCTACTGTACGACCTGTTTTACCAATGTAGACTTTACCGCAAGAACAGGGAATACTATAAACACCTTCTAAGTGGAGAGGGGGAAGGGGATCTTTAATAGGTTTGTAAAACTGAGATAATTTTGGAAGTGTGGAAAAACGGGTAGAAATATTATGTTTTTTGAGGATTTTGGAAATTCGATCTGTTATATTTTGAATATATGGAAGATAGGCCGTGGATAAAGCAGGTGGGAGGGTTTCTGGCTCAGGTCGATTTGGAATTTTAGGTGATGTGTATTTCTTTATGGCTTTTTGAATGTTGTAATGGGAGAAATTATTTGATAATAAGGCAGATGATAGATGTTTTAATTCTGATTTTAAAGATTGAGGCTGAGATAGGTTGACAGCTCTGTGGACCAGGGAGTTTATGACAGATTGCTTTTGGGCAGGGTGGTGGTGAGAAAGACCATTGAGGTATCTATCGGTATGGGTGGGTTTCCGATACACAGAATGTCCTAAAGTACCGTCAGTCTGTCGACTAACCAATACATCCAGGAACGGGAGTGAACCTTGCGATTCGACTTCCATGGTGAAACGGATATTGGGATGTAATGAATTTAAATGATTGAGGAAGGGAACAAGCTTTTCGCGACCATGTTGCCAAATAACGAAAGTATCGTCGACATATCTAAACCAACATTTCGGCTTGAGAACAGATGAGTCAATGGCATCTTGTTCAAAAGCTTCCATGAAGATATTAGCTATGATCGGGGAAAGTGGGGAACCCATGGCAGCTCCCGAGGACTACTCGTAGAACTTGCCATCGTATAGAAAATATGTGGAGGATAGACAAAAATCAATTAACGGTAGCAAGTCCGTTGAAACGTTTTTGGCAGGTAACAATTGAGAAATTATGGAAAGGGTGTCTGGAATGGGAACATTGGTAAACAGTGATTCGACGTCGAAGCTGACGAGCAAATCGCATGGGTCAACTTTCAACGTTTGAAGTTTTTCAACGAAATGAAAGGAATTTAGGATAAAACTATTGGAATCACCTACAAGGGGTTGGAGAATAGATGACAGGTATCGAGAGAGTTTATAAGTAGGAGATCCGATAGTGCTGACAATTGGTCTCAGGGGAACTGAGGGCTTATGAATTTCAGGCAAACCATATAAGCGGGGACATTTTGAACAATGGGGGATAAGAAATTTCTTATCTGAATCAGGAAGGGAAGAATGACGAATAATTTGTGAAATTGAACGTTCTATAGAGGAGGTGGGATCTTTTGGTAGAAGCTTATAGGAATTAGTTTGCAGATGTTGCAGGATTTTGTTATCATAATCTGAACGATTCATGACAACAGTGGAGTTTCCTTTATCTGCTTCATCCACGGCCTATCTTCCATATATTCAAAATATAACAGATCGAATTTCCAAAATCCTCAAAAAACATAATATTTCTACCCGTTTTTCCACACTTCCAAAATTATCTCAGTTTTACAAACCTATTAAAGATCCCCTCCCCCTCTCCACTTAGAAGGTGTTTATAGTATTCCCTGTTCTTGCGGTAAAGTCTACATTGGTAAAACAGGTCGTACAGTAGCTACTCGTGTGAAAGAACATAAGCGCTGTACAAGACTTCGTGACACCAGTAGATCTGCACTTGCGGAACACAAGTTTAACACAAATCATCAAATCCTTTTTGAAGATACTAAAATCCTAGTCCGAGCCCCAAACTTCTATCAGCGAAAAATCCTTGAAGCTATAGAAATCCTAAAACATCCGAATAATCTGAACCGTGACTCAGGATATTACCTTCCCAACATTTGGAAACCCATCCTCGAAAATTCCACTTCGCACATGATCGCACAACGGCAGGGTCAGGTGCCGGAACGAAGTTAACCACCGGAACAAAGGCAGTGAACTATGTAGCGTGAAGGATTTTTCCTACAATAAATACGGCTACAGAAACCAGTAGAACCAGTTTCAGTTCAAGCCTCAAGCCTGCCCTGAAGATGCCACCTGTAATGGTTAGCGAAACGTCGGCATCAAGTCGAGCTATTGTGACGCGGAATCCATCCGGAAGACAAGATTTTTCATGTATTAGGAATCCACTACATAGCAACCTACTTCTGGAATTCAAAGTCATCTCATGCAATGTTTGAATAAGACTGAAGCCAAACTATAATACGCTCGAATATCCACTTTCGAACCTGATGTTGAAGATTTATGAGGTAATAGGAAAAGATTTTCAGACGTTGCAAAATTTACAAAAAAGAATGTATGTTCATAAGTATGGTATTAGAAAAAAAACTTAGAATATTGGGCCACCCTTGCTAAAACTTTAACTAAGGAAACGAATTATTATAAAAGATCTTTCCTGGAGATGATTCACATGAAACGTGACGCTAACATTGTAAATCATAGAACAAACGTTCTATCATTAAGTCAAACTTATACTAATTCAATTAATTAAAACCCTTGCAAATTCCTACATGCGTCTTTATAACAGTGGCTTTTAAGGCTGTTTAAGAAGTGTTATAAACAGCCTAACAATATTTTTCTATTACCATATAAATAATAATAACATATGATTCGAAAGTGGATACTTGACCGTATTATAGCTTGGTTTCAGTCTTTGCATGAGAAAACATCGAATATTAGAAGTAGATTGCTATGCAGTGGCTTCTTGCTACATATTCATATATGTGCTTGAAACATTAATATGTAATAATTTCGATTTCTCGTGTTTCTGTTCGTTTCGGCCACCTGGGCATTTTAAATTGAAATTAATGCGATAAGGACACTTTGTGCTTGATACAATTAGCTTTAAGAAATTCCGTTTTAGACATTGATACGTCTTCTGATGATGGTCGTGAGAACGAATCGTACGTAAAGACAAATATAATTCATTCCTGGGTCAAGAATCATTATCAATTTCCTATATTTTTATCTAATATTACTGTCACTTCTTCGTGGCAAGTTTTCATGAACTTTATTGTGTTGTTAGCAGATTTAATAACGGACGTTTCGTTTTCGATCAATTTGTTTTTTTTAAATATAGCTCTGTTTGTTTAAATATAAGATATAGTAACATTTTTCATTCTATACTCATTAATGTATCTCATGTGATGCTAATCAAGATTTTTTTTTAATTTTTTCAAATACGAGCTTCCATTAGAGAAAAATGAGTGAAATAGGGCCTAGTGCTTAAGGAGAATGAAAAGTTGGAGTGGACATTTTTAAATAATTTTTGTTGAAACAAAAACGATAAATTATCTTTAGTAGTGAAGCTCCGGGAACAGGTAATCTTGAACATTCTTGGCTTACAGATGAATTCTGCTGTGTCACAGCAGCACGACCCGATGCCGACCTTTCTCCAACCATTACAGGTGCCATGTTCAGGGTAGGGTTGAGGCTTGAACTGGAACTAATCATTTTGGTTTCTGCAGCAGGATTTATTCATGAATTATGTTTTATTTACATAATTTGAACGTCACTAGTCTCAAAGAAGCTTTCGGTATACGAATTAAGAAATGGTACTTAGAATCTACTATCAAAAATTTCTTAATTTTTGCCAATTTTATTAATTTTTTAGAAACTTTTCAATACATTTTGATCGAAAAACATAGTGCATAGTGTTTTCCTAATACAAAAATTCAAGTGGAAATGAATATTTTTCAACAATTTTACAGCTGGACCTTTGCTAATATCGACTGTCCTTGTGCAGTTTTTTTTTCAATTTGGAAGTTTCAATTAAGAGCAAATTCAGATCATATCTCCTCTTAGCTCTACCCAAGCCAGATAGATATACAGTATAAAATTGTGAAATTTCCATTTACAAGTATGACAGAGGATCTTGTTTTGATGTATTTTAATGTCTGAAATTCTCATAAAAAGTGTAGCAAAGCTGTCCTATTAATTATCAATTATAATTCATTCAGATTTCAAACCATGCTGCTGAGATTCAAGCTGGGGGTTTAGACACCCATTAACGTAAATAGGAATAGGACATTCCTTGTTGCCTTTATTACGGACAAGTCTAATACATGAGTTCATTTCTTAGTACGTCCGTACCATCATAAAATAATACAGTTTGTTCTTTGTATCTGTGAGACGGAAACTAAATATATAGTTGCTGAATCCTTATGAAGAAAGGGTCATCGTAATTTTTAAAGTAACGACAAAGTCAAAAAGGCCCCTCACAGTTCCAAGAGGAAATTATAAATCACGAAGTTAACAGAAATGGGTCCAAAGAAAACAAGTGTTTTACAGTATATTTGTAGTTAAGATATATTTTTATTGATCAATAAGAAGCGGCAAATGGATCAATTGCTATGGTTCAAACAAAGGTTTTTTACCCTGTCTTTTCCTTTGAAGCTACAATACATTCACGTAACCATAACATAAGACGTGCAGGACGCAGTCGTTTCTTATTAAATATGTAATTAGAATATTAAGTTGATATAATTTTCATTCATACCTAAATTCAAGGAAGTCTAAATGAAGTCATAAAATCAAGGTCTTTGTCAACAAAAATAGAACATTTCTTTTATATCCAGCTTGCCCAGTCTAGGCAAGTCTCTCTCTTATTGGGTAAAAGTTACTACCCCCAAACCTACTACTAAAATAGGAGTGGTTATCCAAGATTATAAAAAACCAAACTCACCACACTAAATTCAGTTATATTTCAACTTCTTGAGTTGAATCTTACTTTGATTATTTCACGAATCACTTAAACCATATTTTAGAAAACTCTCCAAGTTTTCTAGTTAAGTTTGCGTTGTGGTGTTTATGGTAGAATTTCCGCTAAGTTCATTTAGAATCAAGTCATATTACTTAGTACAAAAGATTTAGAATTCCTTGAATAGTTGAATCATAATAGTTTTGTGTAACTTTTCACCCTGGTGCATCCGGGCTGAGTTGAATTAGTTTTACATTTCATATTTAGGTTTTAATAAGTTTGATTTAAAATAAAGGATTGATTAATTATTTCCTAAATTTAACATAATTTCTTGATTAATACTTTAGTTACATTTGATCTTTTAACTTTTAATTCATTGTTCTATAATTGTTTATTTTCTTGTTATTATTAAATATTTTATATTTGTTTTGATTGAGAGTTTTTCTACTTTGCGTAATTCATGAACTACCTTCGATCACACAGTGCTTAATTAATGTGTTAGTGTCTCAACCAAAGAAGAGTGACTATTACATATATCTATTGATCATATTGTTGCCTGATTTGCCTAGCTAATGAGAAACCCGTGATGCGGGTCCCTTCCTGGTTATTGGTTCACGTACTGCAAGTTATATTGATATTAGTTAATGATATATAAGAATGAATTTGATAAGATAAGTAAATTGATATCCTTTAATAAATAAAGTAAAACCAAGGAAGGGCTCGTTATTACAAAAGTAAGAATTCAACGGCTGGTTTCTTTAGCCTTCATATTTAAAAGGTTGGCACATAAAAATAACAAAGAAACACATACCTGATCCAAAACTAGTTTATTTTCATATCTGAAACAAACACATCCGTAGCTTGTACTTTTGATCTTCCAGTATTACAGGTTCAATGAGCTTCAAGTTAGGACTTCTAAATCAAAACACTCCATTTAACTTATAACAAGTTGAAATACCAGAAGAAAATCTAGACCAAGCTTCATTCGCATGATGGATTATATGTACTTTCCGATATCACAAATACTGTATAGTTTGAGGGTTTTATTTAGATCTTTCTCTAAGAAGCAAGATTGTAGAAAAAGTTCCAGCACATGAAAATTATTCTACATTTTGTTTATAGAAATGTAGGTACTTCAGAGAAAGTTAATCCCAATTAAATACAACATGAGAATTGTTATTAACATATTTCTAACAGCTACATATCACAATTAATGACAGTATTTTCATAGTTTTCAGAGCAATACATGCTTTCAATTCTATTTCCTACTACAGGAACTAAACATTACTCATTCTATTCATTATGGAGAAATAATTGTATTGTTTATTCATACTAGTAAGGTGGTAACACTTTAATTGAATTGGTTTATCACCATAATACACATAAATAAGAAATAATCACTCCTATCCACTTAAAATTCTTTTGAAGTACCGAGGTCCTCAGTACTTTAACAGTATTTTTAGTGGATAAGGGTGATTATTTCTTATTTATAGTGTTATAGTGTATCGAATGTGAGAACTCTTTTATTGTTTATTGACGTTTTACTTTCGAGGTGGTAAGTCCCTGAACAATAAATCAGATGGAGATGGAACTAGAACGCTTTACAATTTTCTTGTTAAACATTATGAGGGCTCTTCACCATCGATTGGAACGATTCACAAGTGGTTTACTGTTGTTGTGGTAGTAAGACTACAAAGAACGCCGAACGTTTTGGTCGTCCAATTGAGGTTACAACGCCAGAAATCGTCGATAAAATCCTTAGTATGATATTGGACCATTGGCGAGATTGATGAGGAACATTTGCATACATTTTTGAATATTTGAAATCTATCCGCCAGATGGGTGCCGCATTTTCGCTCTGTTGACGACAAGCGCGACCGTGCGACAACTTCAGAGGAGTGTTTGGCGATATTCGAGCACGATAAGAAGGACTTTTTGCACCGTTTCGTAGCTGTGGACGAAACATGGATCCATCACAATACACCAGAGACCAAAGAACAGTCAAAGCAGTGGACTGGCGAATCGGAGCCGAAAAAGGCCAAAGTGTATCGGCCAACAAAGTCATGGCTACAGTCTTTTGAGATGCACACGGTATCGTCCATATCGATTACTTTGAAGAGGGCAAATCGATATTATGGCACTCTAATATCCCACCATAAAATTCCAAGGGCTGATGTGAGCACCACATCCACCAGAGATTGATATTATGGAATCGATGCCACTCGGTTCTTAGTGTTGGCGGGAGGGATTGGGCTCTAGGCCATTTTGAAATTTCTTACAGCTTGAAAGAGTTCAAGTGTACATCTATATTGATAAATATCAATCTATTTTCTGTTAATATTTGTTAACATTATCACAAAACATGTCTGCATCATGTCTTATACTAAATAATTATTAACTAAAGTACAATAGTAAAGTAAAGGATCATCGGAAATTCCGAAACAGGTAGAACCATGGAAAATACAGTGCGAAGTAAGAAACAATTTGTACAGCAGGATAGTTATTATTATTTAATGTTCTAAGGATTATTTTAAGAGTGCTTTGAAAGACAAAGGAAAATATTACTTTAGTATAGCTCTAACTGTTCATTTAGGTTATAGTTACAGGAGTTTTTGACACCTTATAAATCTCTGTTGATTCTAATGTATTTAATTTGAAACCTTTGTTTTGATTATGTAAAGCACTTACAGTATCTAAATCAGGAAAGGTATGACCTGTTTGTAAAAAGTGGTAACCAAAGGTTTTTGGTACATTTTATAATTACGATCAGTCAGGTTATACCTTTCCCAATTTAGATAATCTAAGCATTCTACATAATCAAACCAAAGGTTTCAAATTAAATACATTAGAATGAATAGAGATTTGTAAAGGTGTCAAAAACTCCTATAACAATATTCTACATGATCAGTTAGACCTATACCAAAGTGATCTTTTCCTTTGTCTGGCAAAGCACTCGAAGAATAATTCTTAGAATATCAAATGTTATCCCAATACACAAATTGTTTGTTATTATTAAGTGAATGTATCCTGGAAAATTCATAAGAATCATGTGGTTTGGAAGATTAATTGATGTTATGGATTTCAACAGACAACGACCATGGAAAGAACAATGCTCTCTACTTTTGATCAAAAGTAGAGAGTGAAAAAGAATCTGAAGCAATCCCTTCAAAAGATCTCATATAAGAAACAAAACTGTGAATAGCAGATTGCAAATAAATTTACACTCTCAACAATATATTGTCCTCAGAATTAGTTATTAAATGGATACAAATAAGATTTGATTTCTTAAATGGAGCGATATAGTAGACTAATTTGACTCTACAAGATGGATAAACATATTGATGAGAGATTCAAATCTATGCATTTCTTCATCTAGTCAATCGTATAAATATTCTTTTTCTTACGTTCAGTCGGTCTCGCTAGTCATTCATAATTAAACTAATAATGTTAGATACTTCAGATGAAAGAATCTTGGGAAATTTAGCTTCGAACAAGAACTGAGCAATGTAGAACGAACTTCCGATCAATTAAATAATAAATCTTGTTAACTGACACGGCTAATATAAATTTGTTTTATATGCTATATTATAATGACAGTGATCGTGCAGTTTGTATTACGCACGATTTTCAGTAATGGTTGTTATGTGAATCATAATTTGAGTTCGACCTAGATTGCTAAAATAATTCTATAGTATGTACGGTGTATGTACAATATAATGGTATTGCAAGATAATAATGTCGAAAAAATCTGTTGCGTTATTTGATTAAATTCTGTTGCTTTATCTAATTATGACTATTTCAGAAGAGCTGGGGTTTTTTACTAGGATCTAAATCTAAATAAACGATATCAAATAATCCAGCTGAAGTATTTGTAATACATGTGAGTGAAATATAACGGGTTATATTTTAAACAATCAATGATCGGTTGTAGGTTCACAAACCACCTATGAACTTGAAATTTTCCAGATTTACAGACCACAACACTGAAAATGTTAAAATTCAACGATCCATCTTCATGCAGGAATTGTTTTTAATTGTGATAGCTCTATCCAAAATATCTCGAATAGTATACTCCCGCGGATAGCTAATCTTGACTTCCGGATGGATTTCGGGTTACAATAGCACGATTTGATGCCGGCGTTTCGCCAATATAACAGGTGACATCTTTAAGGAAAACTCGAGGCTTGGACTTAAACTGATTCTTCCGGCTTCTGTAGCGGTATTTATTGTGGAAAACTTTCCCGGTACAAAGTTCATTGCCTTTATTCCGGTTATTTATGTGCGAAGTGGAATTTTCGAGGATGGGTTTACAAATGTTTAGAAGGTAACATCCTGAATCGCGGTTTAGATTATTCGAATGTTTTAGGATTTCTATCACTTCGAGAATTTATCGCTGATAGAAGTTTGAGGCTTGGGTTAGGATTTTAGTATTTTTGAAAAGGATTTGGTGATAAGTAGAAGAAGCCTTGTAGAGTGCTCACGTTCTTTCACACGAGTAGCTACTGTATGCCCTGTTTCACCAATGTAGACTTCACCGCGAACACAGGGAATTCTATGAAGTATTTTTGGAAGTGTGGAAAAAGGTGTAGAAATATTATGCTTCTTAAGGATTTTGGAAATTTGATCTGTTACATTTTCAGCATGTGGAAGGCAGTGGATAAAGGAGGTGGGGGTGGGAGTTGAGGCTCAGGTTGATTCTAATTTTTCAAATACCCTTTCAGCATTTGATTGGTTGACTCTCGACCAAATTACTTATCTATCATCATTCATACCTCAATTCCAAACGTCATATTCACGGTTAGTTATACAAATTATCCGTCATTCTTCCATTCCTGATCCAGATAAGAAATTTCTCATAACTCATTGTTTACGAAGTACCCGATTATATGGTTTGCCTAAAATTCATAAGCCCTCAGTTTCCCTAAGATCAATTGTCAGCACTATCGGATCCCCTACTTATAAACTCTCTCGATATCTCTCATCTATTCTCAAACCTCTTGTAGGTTATACCAACAGTTTTATCCTAAATTCCTTTCATTTCGTTGAAAAACTCCAAGCCCTAAAAGTAGACCCAGGCGATTTGCTTGTCAGCTCTGACGTCGAATCACTCTTCACCAATGTTCCTATTTCAAACACCCTTTATATAATTTCTCAACTGCTACTTGCTAAAAACATTTGGACTCATTGCCGTTAATTGATTTTTGTCTACCATCCACATGTTTTCTTTACGATGGCAAGTTTTACGAGCAGTCCTCGGGAGCTGCCATGAGTTCTCCATTTTCTCCAGTCATTGCTGTATCTCGTTTTGAGCAAGATGTCCTCAAGCCGGAATGTTGACGACACTTTTATTATTTGGCAACATGGTTACGAAAATCTTCATCCCTTCCTCTATCTTTTAAATCCATTACATCTCAATATCCTTTTCACCATGGAAGTTGAATCGAAAGGTTCACTCCCGTTTCTAGATGTATTAGTTAGTGGACAGACTGACGGTACTTTGGACCATTCTGTGTATCGAAAACCTACTCACAACGATAGATACCTCAATGGCCTTTTCTATCACCACCCTGCCCAAAAGAAATCTGTCATAAACTCGTCGGTCCACAGAGCTGTTAACTTATCCCAACCACAATCCTTAAACGCCCTTCATCTGTCTTATTATCAAATAATTCTTCCATTATAATATTCAAAAAGTCATATATTGAAATTATAACGGATCGAATTTCATAATTCATTAAGTAGCATAATATTTCTACTGATTTTTCCACACTTCCAAAACTATCTCAGTTGTACAAACCTATTAAAGATCTCCTTCCTCCTCCTCATTCCGAAGGTGTTTATAGCATTGCCTGTTCTTGCGGTAAAGTCTACATTGGTGAAACAGAATATTACAATATTTGGAAACCCATCCTCGAAAATTCCATTTCGTACATGATCACACAACGGTAGGCTCAGGTGCCAGAGTGGAGTTGAACACCGAAATGAAGACAGTGAACTATGTATCGTGTATGTTTTCCACAATAAATACCGCTTCAGAAACCAGAAGAATCAGTTTCAGTTCAAGCCTCAAGCTTGCTCTGAAAATGTCACAATTACGTATGCATCAAGTCGTGCTATTGTGACGCGCAATCCATCTGAAAACCAAAAATTTTCAATCCAAAATAGATTGGAAAAAATTTTATCATTTGAGGAAGTTTGTTGAGGAATAGATTATACGATTGATTTTATTGTGACACTTCACTCAATATCTCAAACTATAGTTTTGTTGATTGTTTACAACTCAAATGAAACATGAGGTTTTATTCTATTACTGCATCTTTTGTAAGTAAATAGCACGAATAGATTCACCGACTGACTAACCTGTTTTCCACTGATTTCGCACTGACTGAAACATGTTGAACATATGCGCATAGGCGTCTTGCCAAGCGGCAGTTCGATAGGCCCGAATTGAACATATGTTAAGGGCGTCAACAAGACAACGTACTGGCCTCTTGCCAAGACGCCTATGTTTCAAACTTTCAAGGAGGGAGGGTTATCAGATTTCTCCCAATATTTCCATAACTCTATATCAGTTTAGATTGAAGCGCATAGAAAATTAATTAGTGATAAAAAGTTGTATGTCTTCTCTAATTACTGCAAACAAAGTAGTTCTCTTATAAGGAAGTTGATGCTTCCTCAATCCGTTCAGTATGTGTGTATTTAGGACTTTCATAAGGCGAATTGATTCACTATTCCAAACTGTTAGGAAATCATTAATTCAGTTTGATTAAAATTTATATTAATTTTGTTGTCATATTATAATATATGTATCGTTTCAATAAAATCGTTTATGTAATCCGTTAAATTTTAGTTTCGATTTGTCACAGTCGATACTTGTTGACAGAGGAACATACTGATTAGTTAGTTATTCTTCTTAATATCAATGTAGGTTTTTTCAATAGATTTGAATAATCTTCTATTTATCCTGTGATTAATTTCTCGTGTTATTTCTTAATATCGCTCCCAGCAAACTGAAGCTATCACATTTGAAAGTAGCGAATTCACATATTTTTTTATATCAATAAACATTAGCCATAAGGAATAAATATTCATTTATTCCAATAATTGATATCAATATTCATCGCATCTTACGGATTCGAATTTGTGATTGGGATAACTTGTATCTGAATTAAAATTGTTCTTTAGGCTGAGTCATTTTCTAGTGACTGTGTGGCAACGAAGAAAACAGTTTGAGGACTGATCCCATTTGTTGCATGTTATAACCCCACTTTGATTCTCAACGGTTTTAAACTAAAATTTATATTCCAAAAATTTAATTGTGGAAGCCCATTACTTTGTGATGATTTATCATATTGATATAATAAAATAAAACACTTTTACTTTGTTTTTATATCACATAAATAAATATATACTTGTGAAACATATTCAACCAGAAAAACACGGTTGACATCATGGTTAAATAAAATACTATAATTTCATTCGAAAAACTGAAGATCGATGTCAAAAATGCCACTCAAAAGTGGTCTGCAAAATTTCAAATACATACGACCAATTGGAACGGTCCAATCGTATCCATAGTGGGTTGCTACCAAATATAGTCCATCGATTCAGAAATGCTCCGCGAAAATCGGAAAATTTTTTCTCAAAATGATCACAAAATTCTCTTACCTATTATGCTACGTGTAGTGGGGGAAGTGAATAACGGATATCTGATCCTGTATGGTGCAGGAAAATGGATCGCTTGATGTGAAATTAGAAAATATTGAATGATTGATTAATTGGGCAGTTATTCGGTAAGAGTTGATGTAACGCCAAACAAACAAATCATGGTAAAATCATAGTTTTTTGCAGTATTCGAATGGCAAATCGTTTATTGAAAGCCGCGGATATTTGATAATTGCTATAAGAAACTGTAAGCTCAAACTGAAACTAATTGATTTACAAATTTCTCCTATCCATTAATTGTATTAAGATAATAACCTTGATGTTGATACAGATTGGTACCGAATTATTGTCATGGTTTGTTCATTAGTCGCCAGAGATATGACCTGTGGTTACTGGAGACAGGTTCGGACTTACGAATATTGAAACGGAAATGGTATTTTGCTGGGTTTTACTAATTCTTCGGTTCTGTGTGAGGAAAAAGCAAAGTGATTTGAAGAAATCTTACATGTAGGGAGGGAACTAAGGAACAAACCATTCAAAGAAATGCACAAAAGTTTTTACATTCTAATAAAACAAACTACATTCTGAATAGAAGACTTCCGCGAATAGCAATCTTGAAAATTCTTTTGCTTCCGGATGGATTCCGCGTCAAAATAACACGACTTGATTCCGACGTTCCGCTATCCTTTACAGGTGACATCTTCAGGGCAGGCTTGTGACTTGAACTGAAACTGATTCTTCTGGTTTGTGTAGCGGTATTTATCGTGGAAAAAACCTTCATGCTACACAATTCACTGCCTTCATTTCGGTGGTTAACTCCAATCTGACACCTGAACTTGCCGTTGTGTGATCATGTGCCGAGTGGAATTTTCGAGGATGGGCTTCCAAATGTTGGGACGGTAAGGATTTGATGATAAGTGTTAAACTTGTGTTCCGCAAGTGCAGATCTAGTGGTGTCAGGATGCCTTGTACAACGCTCATGTTCTTTCTGTCGGGTACCTACCGTACGACCTGTTTTACCAATGTAGCCTTTACCGCAAGAAGAGGGAATGCTATAAACACCTTCCAAATGAAGAAGAGGATGACGATATTTATAGGTTTGTAAAACCAGAAGAATCAGTTTCAGTTCAACCCCAAGGCTTCTCTGAAGATGCCACCTGTAATGGTTGGCGAAACGTTAGCATTAAGTCGTACTATTGTGACGCAGAATTGATCCCGAAGCCAAGAATTTTTTGAACTACATTTTGCATAGAAGTTGCGGAGAGTTTTCTCTAATTTATATATATAAGAAACCAGGGACTTCCCCGGAAGTATCTTACAAAGTTCGTAGTCAATGCCGGAGCGCATTATGCGTGTTTCAGGGCAATGTCATGAGGATCAGCTTAAGAGCATCGTAAAATAAATTATTCGTAGATCAGTAACTTCCTCCTTTTGTCGACACAATTTTTCGGTTTCGGGCACTTTTGCGCCTTAAATGTATTGTTGTGATGAATATTTTCTAGCTTTCTTAAAAGCTAGCATAAATTGAATTAAAAACTGAAACATGCTATGAATTGACAATATATGTGCTTCACAACTCTATGTTTTATACTTTTTGTTGTATTATAATACTAAATAACATCCATAGAAATAGTTGGGGTGACGGCTCCGCCGCCACAATGTCCTTCCCCACGTTTCAGGATGCATATTTCAAAAATGCGTAGGAATCTTACTCTACATCATGTGACAGTTTATTTGAATTGTCAGAGATGTCTACGTTATCATGTGGTCTGCCACAGACATTGTACATTCATGTAAACCTTACCTGATGTCATAGCTAGTATGAGCTGTGATGATGATTAATCGATCTATCTGACTGTCAATCATGTTACGTTATCCAGTCGGTCGGCTTTATAGTTACGAAGTTTTTTTTGATGGGTGGGGGAGTCAGTGAATCTGTGATATGCTTAGTTAATGTTATTACATCTAAAAATAAACATGCAAATAACCTACAAACCTATAATTGCCACTTGAAGATAATATTATGTGCACTTATGTGTTCAGTTAATGATATTGCATGTAAAAATAAACTCAGAAATGACTTACTTATGTTCTCTTGTTACCATTTCATTTGCAATTGTAGATACTTCAATGAATTATCACGTCAAACGTTACATTTGAGAGCAAAAGTGATAAATGAGATATTTACATATTTGAAAAATTATGATCATGGCGTATGAAAATGAGTTGAAACATCAAAACAATTTAATTATAACAGAGAATAAACCTGTTTGTATAATAATGTATTCAATGACACATCTCTCTTACAGGTTGTTCTTGTTTCCTTATTATCATTTACAGATTTCATTTATTTGAACAACCGAGAATCGTCAAAGATGTACGTACAGGTGTCTAATATATTCACAGATCGTGGACCATACTAAAATAAATACTATCATACGATTGTCTTAACCTAGTAAACAAATAGTTTCTTTAGAGGATTTGAATAAATTTCAACATTCACCGATTCCACAATTTCGGTTGTTTTCTTTTCATATTTGTTATTATTTTATTTAAAGAAAGGGTTTGCATATTAAATAAAACCGCAGATTTTATGCGTAATTGAATAGTGAAATTCCTTTGGCATAAACATTCATTGTTCATTATTTATCAATTCATCGATTGCATTGTAGTTCTTGCATTCTTATACGAGTTCAGAATGATGAGAGAATTTGTTTAACTCTTCTGCAACAATATTTAAGTTGTCTATTCCTCTATAAGGCAAATTACATTTGTTCTCATTGTTGATTTTCACACCAATAGATTGTATGGTGAAAAACAAATCATACACTCACAAATATAAGATATACATCAGCTATTATGAAACTTTTGAGAGAACTTATAGTTTTCTTTTTTACAGCACATCCTGGTAGAGGCCGATGTTTCGGCAAAATTACAACTGTCATCTTCAGGTCTTGGTTCTGATGAGTACTTGTGGAAGATTGTGAGATTTTGATTAAATCATCATCCACTCTATTGTACATCTCAATCCTGTTATAGTCGTGTTCTGAATTTAATGGACCGTGAAATTTCGCTGAATGGTTTCGAGTTCCGGTCTTCAAATTGTCAAAACACGAGTATTCGTCTTTGGGAATATCATCGTCCGCAATGGATGGTACAAGAAGTGGCTTTATATGGCAATTTCCGGGTAGTTATAATAATAATAACAATATTATAAAACGAATTCCTCGGAAACCATGTTTATATACCTAGCAGAAATATCAGGATTAGTTTATACTGTTTTCCGCACCATCTGGTGGTCTGTTTATCTGAAATTTACTTTCTTCAAGCATACCTAAAAGGAAATTGATATTGAGATCAGATTTAGTGAATGTATATGCCTCCACTACCTCAGACATGTTGCGTAAATAAGCCTTTAGCCAAATAAAGAGTGCGATATGGCCCCAATTCAACTTTCAAGAGTTTTAACGATTGTTAACCCACCGAATACTTGTATCGGGAACATTAAGGAGCCGTAATGAAATTTATTTTTACCTTCGCTGAACTAACTAACAATTAAAACAATAAAATAGTATTGTATTGATAAATGAAATAAACACTTTTTCCACTATGATGTCTTTTACCGCTAGTATAATGTTACAAATCGTATTAAGTATGCAGTCAAAAATAGTTTTTTAAGGCTAACACGATTTTATGGTCGATTCCTATGCAAAAAAACGATGTTGAAGTTAAAAATTGTCTAAAGTTTGAGCTATTGTTTATATCTGCGTTTCAGTTGCAAAATTTGAGATAATCGTATGAAATTTTACATGGTGATAGATATTAAGAAAACACTAGTTCAAATTAGGAAGCTGAGTTGAGTGTACATCATTACATTGTTGAATATATTAAAAACTAGAATTTTTTAAGTTAATGATAATTTTTAATAATTGATTGTGTGGAAAGAGAACTTTATAGAATCTTACTCATAAGGTGATTTTATTGTTAGAATAAGTAGAATAAAAGAAAAAATTATGATTTGATAAACATTTTGAAAAAATGCAATTTTTTCATACTTGTGGTTATAATTATCGAATTTAATTATCTTAATACAATTCTGAGATATTACTTGTGTAAAAGAAGTAAGATGTGTAGCATATAATAAAAAAATACACGCTGTCTTGAAATATTAAAAATGGTTTTCTTCATTAGATGCTACACATTTCCCTTTTTTCTCATGAATAATATTTTTAAATAATATTAATAAATATTATATTAATTTATATACCCACACTTTATAAATTGATATTTTATAAATTAAATTGCTTAGATAAATAATATTTACAAAAAAGAATGTATGGCCAAAAATATAGTACTAACAACAAAAAAGACTCTACGACCCTTGCTAAACATTGTTTTGATTATAGCCATAAGTTCAATTATAAAAATGATAATATTCCAGCTAAGAAACCAATTATTATTAAAGGTCTATCCTGAGGATGCTAAGCCTGAAAATCATAGAACTGCTGAACAATCATTAAGCCAAATTTATATAAATTTAATTGATTAAACCTTTTGCAAATTCATACGTACGTCTTTATAATGTTAAAAGTATATTTATATAGAATGCTGAAAAAAATAATACTTAGTACGGTCAGATAACCCTTTCCTGTCGTAGTTCATAAATATTTGACATCTGGTTTGAAAATGGGTGCTTGATCGTATAAGAGTTTGTTGTCAAGAGTTTCCCACTTTTCATGAGATCACTTCTTTCGCTATAATAAAATTACTTTGCAGGTTTTTTTAAATATATATATACATGTATATATATATATATATATATATATATATATGTATATATTTGTATGTTTTCTTGGTATATTGGTTCGTATATATACTGATAATGAAATAAAAATTCTGTTTTGACGTTTCGACAATGTTTATTGCCTTTATATATGTATATATATATATATATATATATATATATATAGATATATTTTAACATAGGATTATAAAGATGAATAAACGTGAAAGATTGAACCATAGGCGGGATTCGAACCCACATTTCTGGATTTCTAGTCCAGGGTGTTTACCAATTACACCACTTCGGTCCTATCAGATTTTCATATTTTTGTAAATATAAACCTCTGAAAGGATAGTAGATCATTGATGAACACAATGCGATTCGATGCCCTACCATAGATCAACTATTCACGCACATTCATCTAAAGTTCAGTCGTTTTTTGAAGTAAGGATTGTAGGTTAGTACTGCTATGGTTGGCAGTTACTTGACAGTTCTTATTCAAATGACAGCATCCTGGTTCTTATATATTTCAATAGAACTGACTGAGAATTGTTCTGGTTAATTATAAACAAGTTTAAAGTTTCTTTGCCTAATTGGCCACTATCGTGTATGTAACTTAAGAGATATAGAATTAAATTTTCTGAATTATGAAGATAACTTAGATAATTTAACATAGGATTATAAAGATGAATAAACGTAAAAGATTGAACCATAGGCGGGATTCGAACCCACATTTCTGGATTTCTAGTCCAGGGTGTTTACCAATTACACCACTTCGGTCCTATCAGATTTTCATATTTTTGTAAATATAAACCTCTGAAAGGATAGTAGATCATTGATGAACACAATGCGATTCGATGCCCTACCATAGATCAACTATTCACGCACATTCATCTAAAGTTCAGTCGTTTTTTGAAGTAAGGATTGTAGGTTAGTACTGCTATGGTTGGCAGTTACTTGACAGTTCTTATTCAAATGACAGCATCCTGGTTCTTATATATTTCAATAGAACTGACTGAGAATTGTTCTGGTTAATTATAAACAAGTTTAAAGTTTCTTTGCCTAATTGGCCACTATCGTGTATGTAACTTAAGAGATATAGAATTAAATTTTCTGAATTATGAAGATAACTTAGATAATTTAACATAGGATTATAAAGATGAATAAACGTAAAAGATTGAACCATAGGCGGGATTCGAACCCACATTTCTGGAAAAAATATGAAAATCTGATAGGACCGAAGTGGTGTAATTGGTAAACACCCTGGACTAGAAATCCAGAAATGTGGGTTCGAATCCCGCCTATGGTTCAATCTTTTACGTTTATTCATCTTTATAATCCTATGTTAAATTATCTAAGTTATCTTCATAATTCAGAAAATTTAATTCTATATCTCTTAAGTTACATACACGATAGTGGCCAATTAGGCAAAGAAACTTTAAACTTGTTTATATAGATATATATATATATATATATATATATATATATATATATATATATATATATATATATACATATATATATATATATATATATATATATATATATATATATATATATATATATATATATATATATATATATATATATATATATTTATATACCTTGAATGTTAATGTGTTACAATTTCAATTACTCGTGTTTTAGCGACGTAGACATTTTTATTAGAATTAATGCGATAAAGAAGCTTTGTGCTTTGAACTTAGTGGTATTAATTTTGAGAAATACTGTTTCAGGTAGTAATTATTCTTGATACCTCTTTTGATGATGGTCGTGAGAGCGAAACGTACGTAAAGCGGAAAATATAGTAAACATATGTGTTAATGGGACCTATTTCCCTAGAATTTACGTATAACATAATTATGATCTATACCTAGGTCTACCAAATTGTGTTATTAACAATACGAATAGTAATAAACTATAAAAGAGTTCACACTGTGGATACACTATAACACTATAGAAAGTAACAATCACTCTCTCACCCAGTGTTAAAGTACTAGTACTTTAACGGTATTTTCGGTGGGTAAGGATGGTTTTTCGTTTTAATATTGAATAGGGTAGAATGAATTAAGTTCACCTGGTCATTAAGATCGCAAGTTTGTCCAATTTTTTATGTTTGAGAATAAATTTAATTTTAAACCTTTTGTACAGTAACGTACGATTTCGGTTTCATTTATATCAGGAAAATTATTATTATTTCCTAAAAGACGATTAGTAAAAGTGAAATTAGTTTTAAGTGAATTAAAAGACAACTTTGAAAAAATCCGTATGTCTGTCTGGATTTCCGTCACGAAATTTGTCCCCAATGATAACTGAAAAACAAAAGGTCCTATCAAATTTGGACAAAAAATCGCTCGACGTTTGTTGTCAAACCTTAAAGTTTTCGAGGGAAATCATATAATGAACACACCCTTTTCTGAAGGGTTGAAAATTTAAAAAATCGTAACTCCTAAAGTATTGAATCGATCCAAAACTTTTACAGTGAATTTACCTTAATTTAAAACTAGTTTCACTCAAATTTCAACAAAATCGTTCAACAACAACGATAATTATTGGACAACAACAACAATTATTGAACAACTGAAGGTATTAAAATCAATAATTTATTTATTTCATCAACTTCACACAAATGCGAATAATATCTTATAGAATGTGAAACAATTATATAAAAATCAGTAACCAAATCGAATGATTTGCGAAGAGTAACTTTTCCACTCACACTATAACTGTAAATTGTTTCTCTTGGAAATTTAATCTTTATAGACTTTTGCCGTAGTAGGCCTTAGGCGTCAACTTTGGATGATCTTCTACATTGTGTCCTTCAAATCCATTGAAAAAGAGACAGTGTATCATTGATTGTATCAAATAATTGGGTAGATCTTATCGTGTACCTATGTTTGAATATACAAATTTCAAAATAGTTTTCTCTTCTTAAACTTCCACGTTTTCTATAATTTTATTATCCGACAAACTCTTCCTTTTATCAAAACACCATCTGCAAAGTAAGAACGACTGTAATAACCAAATTCTTGTCATTTTATATATTTTAGTAAATCAGATTTCATTGAATTATTCATCATATGAAACCCATTCGAATCGTTGATGAGGTAATTCAGATTTAAATCAATCTGTGTTATAGCCACACAAGTGCAGTTACCTATGATATTATTCTTAATATACGATTAGAACCGTCACTTATGACCAGGAAGCAAGAATATTTCTAATTTCTTGTTTAAGTGGACTTATTATTACGCGAGTATTATCTGGAATTTATTCAAATATTTAGTTCACTAGTATGTACCTATCAGGAAATTCTTGCCTAGTGTACATTATCTAAAAAAATATCTAATTGTGTAACGAAATGATACTGATTTATAGTACAAATTGATTAAAATTTCTGGTATTAAATGATTATGTAAGATTACATACATAATTTGTAATATTCCGTATAATATTTTTCTCAGTACTTATACCTTTGAACACAATGGAATGAAGACTGTAGCAGTAACAATTTTTTTTCAAATTTATGGGGGCCCTGAATATGAGCCTCGAATGCCTCGTATTGGATGCTAATTTAATTAATCAAAACCCTTGCAAATTCCTACATGCGTCTCCATAATGTTAAAAGTATATTTTAGGTAGAATGCTCAAATAGCGATATTTCTAATAACCTTTTTCTATTACCTCATAAATCTTTAACATCTGGTTCGAAAGTGGATACTTGAGCGTCATATTTTTTGGTTTCAGTGATTCAGTTGTATTTCAAACTGTGCTTTGATATGGCTTCTAAGTTTATAAGAAAATTGCTAAGCAGTGGATTCTTGATTCATATACTTAAGACATTAATGTGATACAATTTCGATTACTCGTGTTTCCGGTGACGTGGGCATTTTTAATTGAAATTAGTGCGATAAGGACGCCTTGTGATGATACAATTAGTTTTAATAAATCACGTTTTAGACATTGATACCTCTTCTGATGATGGTCGTGAGACCGAAACGTACGTAAAGACGGAAATAATAAGCATATGTGTTAGTGTAACCTATTTCCAGATAATTCATACCTGGGTCAAGAATCATTATTATTAACTAACAGAATATAAATTTTCCAACTAAAATCGTGAAAAGGGATATTATTATGAAAATGAATGAACTTCTCTTATTTCAATATGATTATTCCAAAAAAAAGGTTGGATAAGTAGCACGTTTAGAAACTTTTATGAAAAATGGATGCTTTCTCAAAAAATCGAAATCCTTTTTAGTGGAGTAAATCTGGCGAGAAAATAAGCAAGGTTGGCGAAAGTTTTACGATGCATAGCGACCCAGTGGAAAAGATTTTTTAGGGTACCAACAACAACCTCCTGAAATTTTTATTTCCCAAAGTGGGTGCAACCCTTTTTTTTTGGCCAAAAAGTTTTTTTTGTTGACATTTTTAAGGGTAGTTTAGCAACAAAAAATTAATATATCTGGTTGTATTGGAAATTAAGAAACCAAAGTAGTACCCTTTTATTGTCAATGTCCAAGGAATTTCCAGTCCAAATTTCAAGTTGATCCGATCTCCCCCCTTCCCGTAATAGATATGTATATATATATATGCAAGGAATCTTGCGTAACGGCTAACTCAGTCATTTTTCAACCGATTTAGCTGAAATTTGGATTGGAGATAGGTGTTAGGGTCTCAAAACTACCCTCTGAATTTCTTGTGAAAATATTGAATAGTTTTCCAGAAATTCAAGTTTAGGCAGGAAAAAAAAATAAATGAGTTCCATGACATAAAACCATATGCAAATACCTACATTTTCTCGCAAAGCAGATCCAGATCGGATGTAAATGACATGAGATATCTTAATTTGAAAAATAACTAAAAAATTGACTTAAAGTTGAATTTCTGGAAAACTATTCAATATTTTCACTAGAAATTGAGAGGGTAGTTTTGAGACCATAACACCTATCTCCAATCCAAATTTCAGCCAAATCGGTTGAAAAATGACCGAGTTAGCCGTTACGCAAGATTTCTTGCATATATGAGTAATAATAATAATAATAATAATCTTTATTTCAACATGGTTTGTCTACATTTAAAAAATAAACATTTTTTACAATACAATATTAAAAAACGTAGTAGTAACTATATGTATATACACTTCACTACATATATATACATATATAAACAAATAATAAATAATATAGAAACGCTATCACCGTAAAATGCTAGCACATAAAATACAGACTTACTGTTCTAAAAAATCTGCAACTGTATAAGGTTCTAAAGTTATTAGCAATTTAGTAACAGCTGCTTTGAATCAGAGACTGATAAAAGGCGTAATAGACAACCATTAGAGTTTCCTTGTCCACCGATTTTTTTAAAGTTCTTAATACGTATAGTTTAGATTTAAGTCTGTTTGAAAGAGATGTTATTTGTTCATACCAATTCAAATTTTTGTCTATAATAAGTCCCAAAAATTTAGTACTATTATCCACGTCAATAATTTGGTTATTCAAAGTAAGAGTTTTTGGAATTTCAATATTCGACTTATTAGTTTGAAAAATCACACACTTTTTTGACTTGTTAATTACAAGTTTATTGACTTGACACCAATTTTCAATCTCTGTCAGCACTTGGATCAACTCCTGATTCAAATTCTCAATATTGTTACTTTTAATGGCCACATTCTCGTCGTCCGCATAGTTTATCGAGGTATGACCACTTTCCGATATTATTATAGGCAAATCATTGATAAATATTAGAAAGAGAATAGGCCCTAATATAGAGCCCTGTGGCACTCTCATTTCAATATATATATTTTTTGATATATATTGGTTCTGGTCTGAGTTCATTTCTACAACTTGGTTTCTATTTTCCAAGTAGCTGACTATAATTGACAACTGTTTCTCTCGTATACCGTAATTTTTCAGTTTTTTGATTAAAATTGTGTGATCTATACAGTCAAAGGCTTTGGATAAGTCTAAGAAAATTCCACAAGGTATCTCTTGATTATCCAAAGCCTTTAACACAAATCTAGTAAATTCGAAAACAGCTGTCATTGTACTTCGGCCCCTAAGAAAGCCATGTTGACTTTTGTTAAAAATTTTGAATTTTGTAAAAAAACCTACTAATCTGTGACTCAAAATTTTTTCTACCAGTTAGGCAAACGAAGAAAGTAGGCTAATAGGCCGATAGCTACCCAAGTCCTCGCAGTCTCCTTTCTTATACAAAGGCTTTACTGTTGCTACCTTTAAAGCGTCGGGAAATATACCATTTTCAAATATACAATTTATAATATGACATAATATTTTTTGGATTTTTGTTAATGAGAATTTAAGAATAGTTAGGGGAATGCCGTCAACACCAAAACTAAACTTATTCTGCAGCTGATTACAACCCTTTATTATCTCATCTTCTGTGACTGGATTAAGATAAAGACTATTCGACAGAGGTTCAATGGGACAAACATAAGGTTCTTGATTATTTTTATCATTGTATAACCTTTTTCCAGAATTTATAAAGAAATCATTAAATTGCCGGGATATACTCCGCGTTGTCGTAGATTGGTTTCGATAGAAACCGTTGATATGACGACGTTTCGGCACAATCTCATGTGCCATCTTCAGGTCTTCTCTTCAGGGCTGCTGCTCTGCTTCGAGTTAACTTGAAACTGATCTCCGTTGATCCTGTTGGTGTTTTATGTATCCTTGTTACATCTGGATGATTTTGCCGGTTTGATGCGTCTGATTGAGTTTGATGGTCTGTTGCGTTCGAGCGATTTTGTCGGTTCGTTGCGTTCGAGCGAGTTTTCCGGTCCGTTGAATTAGTCTGGTTGACTGTTCTCCTGGGTGGTTGAAGGGCTGGTTTCCAAGCAGTTGGTAATCTCTGTGTATCATCTCTTGTATTGAGATTTGAAGGTCGCTTCTCGATTTCGATAGCTTCTCTTATGATGCGTTTTCTTTTGTGCTCCAGGCTGGCTAGGACTCGGGTGTTGCCAAAATCGATGTCATGTGAAGTTTTTCTCACATGTTCGGCAAGTGATGATGTTGTTTCTTGCTTTGCGACTGCATTGCGGTGTTCTTCACGTCGAATGTTGATCCTTCTATTAGTTTGTCCTATGTAGCTTCCTCCGCAATCTTTGCATGGTATTTCGTAGACCCCTTGTGTTTCCAGATTTATTTTGGATTTAGCGTTAGGCAGTACTTGACCAATCTTTCTTGTCGTTTTGAAACTTGTCTCAATGTTGTGTTTTTTGAGAATTCTGCTCATCTTCTCTGTAGTACCTTTGACGTATGGCAGATGGGCTTTGGCGACAGGTTCTCCTTTTTCTTCTTCTGTGGTTCGATCTGTCTGGCGTCGTGGTCTTAGTGCTCGTCTGATATTGTCTTTTGAGAACCCGTTTTGTTGTAGCGTTGTAGCGTGGTTTGTATTGTCTGCATTTCTTGTTGTTTGTGGTCATTGTCGGTTAGTCGGTCTGATCTGGTTATGAGTGTTTTTATTACGGATAACTCATAACCAGATCAGACCGACTAACCGACAATGACCACAAACAACAAGAAATGCAGACAATACAAACCACGCTACAACGCTACAACAAAACGGGTTCTCAAAAGACAATATCAGACGAGCACTAAGACCACGACGCCAGACAGATCGAACCACAGAAGAAGAAAAAGGAGAACCTGTCGCCAAAGCCCATCTGCCATACGTCAAAGGTACTACAGAGAAGATCAGCAGAATTCTCAAAAAACACAACATTGAGACAAGTTTCAAAACGACAAGAAAGATTGGTCAAGTACTGCCTAACGCTAAATCCAAAATAAATCTGGGAACACAAGGGGTCTACGAAATACCATGCAAAGATTGCGGAGGAAGCTACATAGGACAAACTAATAGAAGGATCAACATTCGACGTGAAGAACACCGCAATGCAGTCGCAAAGCAAGAAACAACATCATCACTTGCCGAACATGTGAGAAAAACTTCACATGAAATCGATTTTGGCAACACCCGAGTCCTAGCCAGCCTGGAGCACAAAAGAAAACGCATCATAAGAGAAGCTATCGAAATCGAGAAGCGACCTTCAAATCTCAATACAAGAGATGATACACAGAGATTACCAACTGCTTGGAAACCAGCCCTTCAACCACCCAGGAGAACAGTCAACCAGACTAATTCAACGGACCGGCAAACTCGCTCGAACGCAACGAACCGACAAAATCGCTCGAACGCAACAGACCATCAAACTCAATCAGACGCATCAAACCGGCAAAATCATCCAGATGTAACAAGGATACATAAAACACCAACAGGATCAACGGAGATCAGTTTCAAGTTAACTCGAAGCAGAGCAGCAGCCCTGAAGAGAAGACCTGAAGATGGCACATGAGATTGTGCCGAAACGTCGTCATATCAACGGTTTCTATCGAAACCAATCTACGACAACGCGGAGTATATCCCGGCAACCCAATACAGCATACAACGCCCGCGGAAACCTGAAGCAGAACATATATATATATATATATATATATATATATATATATATATATATATATATATATATATATATATATATATATCTATTACGGAGAGGGGGGAGGTCGGATCAACTTGAAATTTGGACTGGAAGTTCCTTGGATATTGACAATAAAAGGGTACTACTTTGGTTTCTTAATTTTTAATACAACCAGAGATATTAATTTTTTGTTGCTAAACTACCCTTAAAAATGTCAAAAAAACTTTTTGGCCAAAAAAAAAGGGTTGCACCCACTTTGGAAAATAAAAATTTCAGGAGGTTGTTGTTGGTACTCTAAAAAAACTTTTCCACCGGGTCGCTATGCACCGTAAAATTTTCGCCAACCATTTGCCAGATTTACTCCACTATTTGGTTGATTTTGCATTCCGAAATTGACAAATTATATAATTTTTTCTGGTTGTAAGATTCTGCCAGTCACTACACTATAAACGTTCCTAGAACCGATTTATTGCATACTGTAATCTTGATTTGGTCCTCTTAGTATATCACACATTGGTCACTTCAAACTTGGAAATCTTGTAAGAACATTTTTCAGTACGTAAGCCACAAGGGATTCAATTGTGACATTACATTTATTGGTGCTAGATGTGAATGTGCATTCTAATAATTTCCGTGCACCTGATAATTGATCCAGTCTCAGACAGGTATCATTATATAAATAAATAATATCGGAATATACGTCCTTAGAAGAATGGTTATCTAACTAAGCATACCATAGCTTTCGTTTAATATCTTCATTGCTTGAAACTAATTATCGTAAACGTAGAACATGTTAACTTGGACGCAAATGGGAAAACCGTGAAACTGTTGTTACAACATCTTACGATGAGAGAATAAACAACACTCGGTTCCTTGCGAATCGGAACATTCCTATTTTGGTACAAAGAAGAACTCGAAATGTTATCCCACATAGAGGTAGCGGTCCGAAATGAAAATTTCAAATTGAATATACCGTATTCCGGAAACTAAATTGCCTTCCGCGTTACATGTGCACAAGTGGCGAGTCTTAATAATGAACGTTTCCACTTTAAAAAAATGTGATATATTCACAATCATTAATTTCCTCCAGTTTATCCGTGTTTGCATTAGATACATAATATGTTCCCAAAATCTATAAAAATTGCGAAACAATCCAAATTTATAAGCAATGAATCAAGAAACTGAAACACCGAACATCAAACTGACTTTAATGAAGAACAGAACAGACGTAAAGAGGAACAGAACAGACGTAAAGGGGAACGGAAGAGACATAAAATGAACAGAACAAACGTAATGAGCAGAACAGACTTAATGAAGAACAGAACAGACGTAAAGGGCAATATAATAGACCTAAAGAGGAACAGAACAGACGTGAATAGGAACAGAACAGACGTAAAGGAGAACAGAACAGATTTGAAGAGGAACAGAACAGAAGTAAAGGGGAATAGAATAGAACAGACGTGAAGAGGAACGGAACTCCCGTGAAGAGGAACCGGACTGTCGCAAAGAGGAATAGAACAGATGTAGAGAGGAAACAACAGACATATAGAGGAACAGAACAGACGGAACGAGGGACAGGACAGACGTAATGAGGAACAGAACAGACGTAAATAGGAACAGAACATATATAAAAGGGAACAGCATAGAAGTAAATGGGAACGAAACATACATAAAGAGGAACAGAACAGACATAAAGAGGAACATAACATTCGTAAAGAGGAACATTACAGATGTAAAGACGAACAGAACAGACGTAACGAAGAACACAGACATAATGAGGAACAGAACATATGTAATGAGAAATAGAACAGTCGTAAAGAGGAACAGAACATATATAAAAGGAACAGCATAGAAGTAAATATGAACGAAACAGACATAAAGAGGAACAGAACAGACATAAAGGAGAACAGAACAGACTTAAAGAGGAACAGAACAGAAGTAAAGGGGAACGGAACAGAGCAGACGTGAAGAGGAACGGAACTCCCATGAAGAGGAACAGGACTGTCGCAAAGAGAAACAGAACAGATGTAAAGAGGAAAGAACAGACGGAACGAGGAACAGGACAGACGTAATGAGGAACATAACAGACGTAAATAGGAACAGAACATATATAAAAAGGAACAGCATAGAAGTAAATGGGAACGAAACAGATATAAAGAAGAACATAACAGACATAAAGAGGAACATAACAGTCGTAAAGAGGAACATTACAGATGTAAAGAGGAACAGAACGGACGTAACGAAGAACAGAACAGACATAATGAGGAACAGAACATATGTAATGAGGAATAGAAGAGTCGTAAAGAGGAACAGAACAGACGTAACGAGGAACAGAACAAACGTAATGAGGAACAGAACAGACGTAAAGAGGAACATACAGACGTAATGAGGAACAGTATGTAATGAGGAACAGAACATACAAACAAACAACCTATTTGATAGTGTTAAGATTCACTATTAAATTTTCTATATGTTAACGTTATTGCTTACTGAAAATACGCGAAACTCGTATCAAGTTTCCACAAAAAGCTTGGGTTTGCGCTAGGTTCGTATGTACATACTACATTCCAGTAACATATCCCGATGAATGAATGAGTTGCTGAGATTTTCTTAGACAAAAATTTATTGCTGATCTAGTTGCTTTATTCCAACGAAATATTTTCGCATCTACCTAACGATAAATAGGCTATGGTAATTACACCATACTAGCTACTATACTAGCTACTACTGGGAACTGCATGTTATTTGGATAGATTTTTCCTAGTAGATGGGATGGAAGGCAAAGGTCAGTCGGATCATCAAATAAACGTGATCAGATTATTCCTATTCCTATTGAAGTTTTACAAACCAAATCAGATCTATTTTACTTGAAGGAATAACGCTAGGGCAGAATTACAACATAAACTGTTGTGTCAAAATTATGAACACCTGCAGCAAAATGCAAGTGAATCAATTGACGCATTCTCATAAACCTAATTGACCAGTTCCATTTAAAAGTCACAGGGTTGAATGGATTTCATATACTTGGGTTAAGTGTTTAGCCCTACAAATAGATGTAATGAAGCAATTCAGATTATTAGTTGACCTACACAAATAGCTTCGCTCATGAGGTCTTCAACCTGCCGAACTTCGTCCTACCAGACTTAATTTATGTACCAAACGGCAAAGTTGTGGAACTATTTGCTTGGTGAGATCTGTCCTTATGTCTATAACCTTCAAAGATTCCACCACTGGCTCACACGATGTTCTTCAAACATTATAGCTACCTTATATTTACTAATTTCTTGTACGATCGGTACTGGTATGTGTTCCGGAAACCTAGACGTTCAGCCATAATGTTGAGCTGGCTCTGGGTATGTTGAAACATCAAAGATTACTCAGAAAAATTCTCGGACCAGTCAATGGAAGGGTCAGAGCCGCAGTAGATATAATTTTGAACGATACCAGATGTTCGATGAACCGGACGTAGCAAAATATGACAAAATATCACGTATGAAATGGGTGGACTGCTAGATGTTGATGTGTAAAAAAAAAGCCGGCATTGAGTACACCCGAAGGAAAATGAAGAAGTGGTCAACTCCACATACGACGGAAGGATGATGTCGAGGGGACGTGGAATGGACAACAGTTCTTGTCAAGGTCGGATTCGATTCATATCATTCCGTAACGCGATTTCAATAGTCCCCAGTGTATTCAATCATGAAACTATTGAGCACCTACCTAACTTCTTGTGTGTTCTTCAAAAATCTTAACCCGTTATTAATTTCGTCAAAAATAAAGTTCATAATCAAGTGTAGATAGACTTACCGTAGCACGCTTCACAAGAGAAAGTCTTGCATAATAAAATCAATCTAGTCGTAGTTAATAATAAATCATATTATTAATATAAGGAAGTGGTCTTATTTGTTTTCCTACATTTTGACTTACCTCACACGCTTGCCGTGAGTTCAATTGAATATTGAAAAAATATAATATAATCAGAATTTGGCGTGATACACAAACATGATTAATATATAAGTGGGTTTGAATGATTGTGCACTTTTCAGTTCACAGGTTGTGGTCGAAATACGCGGTTTATTTCTTCTTGTGAGATCATGTAGAAAGTGAATTGAATCTGTTGTATAAATTGAGCGTGATACTACTATAAAAACCAATAATTGGAATGTGCAGCTGCGGTATTAATATATTGCTTTTGATCGATGATCGCAGAGTGGACTCTTCTACATGTTCACATATACAGTGTTTGGTAAATATACGGCAAGAATTCAAGGGGTTATTCCCTGGGTTATTTTAAGAATATTTTATCCTTTGATGATTTTCAGAAAGTAACTTTGTTTCGAATATACTGTTACACGAATTATCAAAATCCACCACAGAATCAAGGAGTCTAGACTTCTTGAATAGAATAAAGACATAAAATAGATCGTAGTGTCACATCTATGGAACCACTTGAATCTTAAAATGTGAACTTCTGCAGATTAGATATACGAGGGCAAGATCAAAAGTCTTTGAAAACTGGAACAAGAAATGTAACCGAAACACTTCGTAAACGTTATTCAAATTTTTTGATCCCTCTCAAATAATACGATTTCGGCAATCCTTCAAAATAGGCGATGACCTCATCGTTGGAGCCAAATCTCTTTCCGCCGAGCCATTTATCAAAGTTTGGAAATAGACAAAAATCGCAGGGGGCCAAATCTGGAGAATATGGTGGACGACGAACCAATTCATAGCGCAATTCAAGCAATTTTTCCATTGCGACTGCTGACCTGTGCGTCGGTACCTTGGAAGAACACTTTTTTCTTTGCCAAATGCTGCGGCTTTCGCTTCAAATCGGCGTCGAATCAATCCAACAGCTGTGGATTTTTTTGCCCTTTTCAAGATAATCGATATGGACGATACCGTGTGCATCTCAAAAAACTGTCGCCATGACTTTGTAGGTCGATAAACCCACTTTGGCATTTTTCGACTCCGATTCGCCAGGACAAGTCCACTGTTCCGACTGTTCTTCGGTCTCTGGTGTATTGTGATGGATCCATGTTTCGTCCACGGTTACGAAATAGTGCAAAAAGCTCTTTTTATCATGGTTGAACATCGCCAAACACTCCTTTGAATTTGTCACACGATTGCCCATAATGTTTAACAAGCGGTGCTTTGGTTTGCGTAATGGTTTTTTCACGCAAAAAAATAATGTTTAATCAAGACGCGAAATGCACTTTTTTCCGTGTTTTTAAAAAATTTGAAGCCAGAAGAATCAGTTTCAGTTCAAGCCTCAAGTCTTCCCTGGAGAGATCACCTGTAATGTTTTGCGAAACGTCGGCCTCAATTCGTACTATTGTGACGCGGACTTCATCCGGAAGCCAAGAATTTTTCGAACTGTATTTGGTAGTTTTGAATAGTTTCCGCTTATAACGAATCTATATATAAGAAACCAGGGACTTTTCCGGGAGAGCCGTCTAAGTCACGTGAGAGTTTATTAGAATTAACAAAGATGTCTACGGTATGGTGTGGTCTGCCACGGACATTCATGTTAACTTTACCTGATGTCACAGCTAGTTTGTATTGTGATGATGGATCTATGGAGACTGTCTGTCATGTTACGTTATCAAATCGGTAGGCCTTATAGTTTCGTCCTTTTTTTACTGCGTTCTACAGTTAAAGATGGTACATCTGTTCTATTTTTCAGGGTATTTCACCTTGCCCTCGTACAATGTTTGGTAAACATACGGCAATAATTCAAGGGGTTATTCCCTATTTTAAGAATATTTTGTCCTTTGCTAATTTTCGGAAAGTCACTTTGTTTCGAAGATACTGTCACATGTACTATCAAAATGCACCGCAGAATCAAGGAGTCTAGATTTTTTGAACAGAATAAAGACATAAAATAGATCGTAGCATCACATCGATGAAAACAAACACACACACAAAATCGATATATCCGCGAAAATGTGTAAGAATATTTTTGGGCCAATTACAATATTTATCTTACACTATATACCTACTAGTATAGTGGGGCAGTAAAAATATAAGACTCAAGGGACTAACGTAATGTAATCGGTCAAAATACTGGACTAGACACCCAGGAATGTGGGTTCGAATCCCACCTATGAATCAGTTTTTACGTTTATCCATCTTAATAATCCTGTTGAGTAATCTTTCACTTCACCTTCCTTAATATTATTCAAATATTCGATCAATTTGTCATGTTGAATAATTATTGAATACATATTATACAATAGTTCTGGAATAAGTCTAATTCTGAAATAGTCTGAAGTAACTATTTCATCATGTTGTGTTTCATGTCTCAATATCCTCGCACTCGACATTGAAATGTAAAATTTCTGCAGGCGTAGCCCGTTATAGTATTACATTAATTTACAAATTCGTTTACCTATTATAAAACGCATAGTTAATTATGATGATAGGAATAATAATTTCCATAATTTCTATACTAATTAGCACTTCTCAAACATGAATGAGTTTAATCACGGATATGGTGTAATTTTTCGCACGATTCCGCAAGTTTCTCATACAAATTTTCCATTATATCGTAATTGAAATATTTCTTCAGTTCACCATACAATGTTCCAAACTTTTATATTCTATAAAGCCCAAGGGCGGAACAGAGAATGTCCAAGGGGGCCAATTACCTTTTTTTAAATATTATTCTTAGATAGTCAGATATTAAAGTTCTGTTTATTTATTCATAAACGACTATCACTTGTGCTACTACTAAATCACTAGCTACTTAGGGTTTAGTGGGTTCGAGCATGACCTAATGATTTATTGACAAACCTAATATAAACTTTCTATTAACTCCACGTACATTCACTGCAGCCTCCTGGTTGTGCAGAACGGTTATTGGCCACAATTGGCGTTGTGCCTAAACAGCGCGGGAAGAAAGAATGCAAACCCACATCAGTATATACACAGACAGCAAAGCAGCTCTTGCTGCGCTGAGTAGAATGAGAATAACATCGAGGCTGGTATGGGAGTGCATTAACACGCTAAAAAACAACCTTGGCGGAGATGAAGGCAAGCTCACCCTATTCTGGATCCCTGGTCACTCTGGAATAAGGGATAATAGCCGATGGGTTTGCTAAACTGGGGGTTACAGAACCTCTTATAGTCCCCGAACCAGCGGGGGGGGGGGGGGATCTCAAAAACTAACATCAAAGAGACAATTCACTACTAGTTCAGAACACAACACCCGGAAGTGTGGATACTGAACGATTGCAGGCATTTGAAAGCACTGAATGGACCGTACATTTGGGAAGACTGGTCTCAGCAAGTGAAGAACATAGTTAAAACAGATGCTAAACTGCTGGCACAGATACTGCCAGTATACGGACCGTTCAACTACCACCTCCACAAGATGAATCGTTCGCCTTTGTGCAGGTGGTGCAAACGGAAAAACGAAATATCAATACACATTCTGTGCAGATGCGTAACACTGATCCCCCAAGACACTGAGCACTCTTGGTAGAGTTCTACCACACTGAGGAAATCCAGGAACTAAACGCGATGGGGCTAAATTTCTTCAGGGCATTGAACACCTACCCAGTCCCGACTGGGCGTTGAGTAGATGGCTGTTTGTTTACTTCGGGCACCCGGTGAACACTCTGGAGTGGAAACCAATTCCGCCTACCTCTGAAGCCAGGTGAACACTCTCGAGTGGGAACCGCTTCACAAGGACGAAGTCTAAATAATGTATCACGAAGTTGGTGTTAACCTCTTTAGGAAGCGATCAACCTGCCGTTACAAATTGGATCATAGCACTTGTTCTCTTTTGAACCATTTCTGTTAAATACGTAATTTATGATTCCCTATAGAAACTGTGAGTGAGAATACACATATTGTTTCCATCCCACAGATTTAAAGAACAAACTGTATTAATTTATGACGGGACGGTGGAACTAAGAAATGAACTCATACACTTGACTTGTCCGTAATAAAAGGGAACAAAGAATATCCTATTTCTATTTACGTTCATGGGTGTTCTCAGAACGAACTTGAATTCTAGCTACTTGTTTGATATAATTGATAATTAATAAGGCAGCTTTGTTCAGTTGTTTATCAAAACATTTGTGGTTAGAAAAGTGCTTTGTTGATAATTAAATAGCAATCAATTTCTGCTTAATACAAAATGTAAAAAATTCATGAATTTTTATTTTTAGTCTTCAGTTCCGCCAGATAGCGGAATCAACAGTTTCTTATCAGTAAATGCGGTTAGAAAATTGTTTTATTGGTGATTAAATAGTAATAAAAAGGTTGAAAATTCTAACACTAGTTCGATTTGTTCCTGCCATATTAGTCCCACCTACTTGATACTCCCAATAGAAGTCATGTAGACTGTGAATTTGTTGTTACCGGTGAAAAGTGTTATTGGTTTTCTCGATATTGCAATGATGACTTTTAGACCGCTTCTCATGCACTTCAGTGTTCACTTCCTTCTCAGTAAGAACAACAAGATGAAAAAAAGCGGATGGCACAATGTAACCGCAAATTCTAATACCACAATTATATCTTATCAAATGAATGAAACGTTCATACAGATGACGCCAAACCCACCGTTATTATAATTTTACAACCACTTTGGTAAGTCCCAGATGTTATGATGTAATAATGTCATATTAGAACCGTGCCAATTGATATAATATACAACCATCGTATAGTACATTACGGAACATTGAAAGTACACATGGGTTGAATGTTGTTATAATTGTAACATATACTCGGCTACGCATAATGAGACCAGTAGCGTTACAAATCATTAGTACGGCTTTTAGATCTATCGTATAATTATTAAGATTTATAGCAGTACAAGATGCCGACAATTTGATGAGCCTGTGATTCTTCTATTAATATTAACGGAGCATTTGGCAAACCTGAATAAAACTTGAAATTATAGTTGGGCATGTTGAAAGTAGGTACAAAGTAGTCAAGAATAAATGCCGTGCAATCCATCGACGAATGTACAATTTGGATGAAGAATGAACGCGATTGGCCCATAAAAAATGTTGAAGTCAGTGAAGAAGAGATTGCAGAAGAGAAAATGAGCTTTTGTGAATATAGAGAATGATCTTCATAGATTCTATTGATACGAGAAGATTTTGAATAAGATGGGATGAATCAAATGTAATGTAATGCCGTATACATTGGTCAAATAGCTAGATATTTTACCACTTTATAGAAGCCCATCGATGCTCCTCCACTAGAAAACCTAAATATTTCACACACAATTATGAATGGTGGCAAACTTAATCTGTTAGAATCTATAGAAATAATCGCAATAATCCTTCAGAATCGATTCACTTCATTGTTATTTGATATAAATATTATGATGTTTCAGTGTTTTCTCATTGTATATTTTGATAATGAACGGCAAAGTTCGAAACTGCAATCAACTTCCTTTTAAATAAAGTGATATTTAACAAAGTAAAATTTCTTGTTTTCATCTGTAAAAATGGAATATCACAAAGTAACGCTACCATACTTTGAGCTGCACTGAGCCTATTAATTAGAAATTAAACAGGTTTGATTGGCCTTTGGATCTTATCGAGAAGATTTTCCCAGGAAAAGATGAAATATAAGATCAGTGCTTTTACGTACCTCTACTGGAAAACTCTGGAGACCAATTCAAATATTCGATTCTATGGAACTGGATGTATGAGAAAATGGATGAGAGATTAAAAAGGAGGTGACTAAGAAAAGAAAACAAACGTATATTATCTGCAGAAGATAATGAGGTTATGAGACAAGATATCCCGAGTATAATTCAAGCTAACCCGATTAGGATAAGATCTGGTAGAGAAATTAGACCTCCAACCAGATATTTGTATTGAGGGTTTTGGAAGATCTATTTATATTTCAATCACCTTGTTCAGGATTATCTTCACCATCATCATCATCGTTTGAGGGGAGGAGGCTTAGCCTCCAAATGCACTTAGGCCACTCAGTTGGGCTCAGTGTGTGCCCCGTGGTCAGACTCAGAAGCCTACTTTCTTCTCTCTTCTAGCAGGCGCGGGCTTTCATAAGTTCTCCTGGCAGCATTTGTTATTCTCCGAAGTGTCGGTGCCTGAGGGATGCTGATGCTGGGCATTGCAACAGGATGTGAGAGGTTTTTTCTTCCCCTCTCTGCTTTCCCCATATATAGGGTCATCTGCGATGCCCATAGTATGAAAGTGTTTGTTAAGACGACAATGACCGGTTAGGATTCATCTCTCTGATGTCCTTCTGTTCAGAGAAAGGAGTTTGTTTGAGAGCCTAGGCTCAGGCTCTTTAATAAAGAGCTTGGGCCTGCCTCATGCGTGGTGATTCTCGCCACAGTTCAAACCACTCTTTATTCAGTTGGCCCAGAAGGGCAAGACCCCACACGCAAATCGGCAAAGCGACCATTGGCTCCGGCCCGACAGGGACGCCGGACGACCCTCTCCTGGTCAAGGAGTCGGTCATTTCCCTTCCTCCAACTCCACTGTGTCCAGGGACCCAGATGAGTTGAAATATATTTCTCCTGGCTAGTTCAGCTAGTGTATCTCTGCATTCTTCGACAAGCCTTGATGTGACTCTGGGTGATTTAAGAGCTCCCAGAGCCGACCGGCAGTCTGTGCAAATATAAATGCCCCATTTACATAGTTTCTTCGCAGGTTTTCCATGGCATTATCTTGTTTTAGAATTGACAAGGAGTTCTGATTGTCTAAAATAGTTCAAATTTTACCTATTAATTCAAATATTGGGAAGAATTTATACTGTTGGCCTTCTATATTGATAAACGGTGCGTGTAGATAAATTGAGAAGTCTAAGTGTAAGAAGCTACTCTCGAAAGACAACGATTTCAAAAATACGTACAAAATTGATCTGACCTGGTTTTTATCTGAAAAAAATCAGAGCTTTTTTGTATTGTATTCATTCTTCTTATATCCGAAATATATATATGCTTCCGTCTATTCGAAGCATGTAATGTTTCATATTCTAAAACACTTTGGAACGTTCATTTATACAACACTTTCAACTTGGAGAACAAAAAGAGCAATTCCCGGAACTCACTGCAGCTCCTGTTGTATTTTTCAAGGAGGAATAAAGTTGTAATTATTGCATAATAATATCAACGTTGAGTGCTAAATACGTAAACATCGCCTTGTAATCAGATTGTTCGGTTCAGTGATATTCCTACAGTTAATCCAAGAAGCCCGCGTATGACCTTGCTATTGTTTTAATCCAAATGGGTGTATCAAGTTACGCTTGCAATTTGTATTACAATTATATTATTACAAAACAATCGACACTTTCATTTTCTATTGAATAGTCACATACGCTCATTAGTTACTATGTAATTAAAACAAGCGTGTATTGCATTATTGTGGTGGCCCAGGCTCTACGATTGCTAAAATCAAAATCTAGAGCAAGCGGTTGTTTACGATTTGATGACGTGAGTATGTTAACAATCGCTTGTTACAAATTGACGGTTGGTGTACTTCCTTTGTCGCATTGTTGTTGATGTTCCTTTAAATTCCAACGATATTGAGAAATAACATGTGAGATTGTGAGATTTTGCATACCAACGCCAAATCAGAACGGAGTAGAGTTTTGGAAAGATTCTTGTTATTTCTAACCACGTAATATCTACATTATTCTGATCGGCAATGAACTTCAACGTTAACGGATATTTCTATCATACCTTGAATAATATTATAAACAACAGCTAGGAAACCCCTCCAAGTATTTTCCCCGTGATTTCGCACATACACGGGGGCCGGCAATCCGGCATGTTCTCACCTAGAGCTTTCATTTCATGATCAACAGATTATAACTTTTGTCCGGCTCTTTCAATTTCTGAATTATTTTTTGTAAATATTTTTCAGTTCTATTTGTCTCTACAAGCTATTTGTCTTCATTGTCCTTAAGTTTTGGCTGATTACTCCTTTTCAGTTGAAATAAAGTGCAGCGGGAACATTCAAGCTATGTACGTGACCAACACTCAAGGACAGTAAACATTACTTACTGTCCTTGGTCAAAAATTGTGCTATGTTGCATTGTATGTTACACTCTTCACCTCCATTACTCGAGTCGATATCATTATTTTTGTGACGTACCTTGCTACTTTTTGGCGATAATTACATACGGCGGCTTGAATACTCCTTCAAGTCTACGAGATCTGAATCCGATTGACTTTCATGTTGATTTCTGGGGCGCCAGTTTTTTGTTAAGGGTTACTCCTCGTTTAAGGGCTTCTGCTAGGGCCCTCACCACAAAGCGCATCACTGTGCTTTCTCTGGAGAGCCTTTTCCTAGGGTAGACTCAGTGAAGTAAGTAAGTAGGGATCAATAGGGCAGACTGAATAGTATTAGAATTGCAGGCTTCAATTGCAATTAATACTTGGTTACTTCTTGACTACTTAAATGATGTTGCAGTAAGTTAGTTTAAACAAACCCGGAACTTCCTATAATGAGTTTATTTATAGCTTGAACATAGATAAATATTTAACTCTGTTTGTATAATAGTAATTTATCCCGCCCCGGAGGAAGCACAAGGAAGCTCAGAAACAATAATCGCAGAGAGCGGTCCAATCAGGCTATTTTCTTATTGTAGTAGAGTAGATTGCCATGCAGTGGCTTCTTGATACTTATTCATATACTTAATACACTAATGACTCACAATTTCGATTAATCGTGTTCGTTTCGGCGACGTGGGCCTTTTTAACTGGAATTAATACGATCAGGACGCTTTGTGCTCCATACAATTAGTTTTAAGAAATCCCATTGTAGACATTGATACGTCTTTTGATGATGGTCGTAAAGCCGAAACGAATATGTATTAGTGTGACCCATATCCCGAGAATTTATATATAATTCATACCTGGCTCAAGAATGATTAATAATCCCCGAACAGTTATAACTTCTTCCAAGATAAATTTCTTGTTAGTTTCTTACTCTTCAGATAAGTGTAGCCTAATTAACTATATTATTCCATATTTGAGCATTTCAGCAATTTTACTAATCCCATTGGATGTCTTATTTTCCATTAAGTACATCGTAGCCATGACTTCATTCAACTTGACTTCAACAGGAGCCAGAGAACTGAAATAATGCAAAGTTCTTGTTATATATTTATTTATTTATTTACATTACACCCATTTAACAGGCATAGAGGCCAATTTCAAAATGAGGCACAAGATAAAATATTCAAGAAAATATCATAAGAGGGATTGAAATTAAACTGAGATAGCTTAACATTCTAAGAACAGAACATAATCATATAACTAGAACAAAAATTACACAAAGAAGAGAGAAAATGTGATCTATAGAGCACTGAGGATTGCACGAAACGCCTCAGACCTCAGATAAGTCAAACTACATGTGAATAGATCGACTCGCATATGTATGTTATTGTAAGCTGTGCACATGCCACCGATTGGCGAGCACTTGCTTATGTTTGTTCTCGGTGTGGGCAAGTAAAAAAATGAATTAAGTTTGGACTAAAATCTAGGCACATGAAAACACAAAGCCCGCAAAATTTCCGAACATTTCACAAAAGAATGAAAGAGTTTGAACAGGAATACTATAATGGTATAATCATCTATGATGAATGATTTCATTCTTCATACTTATCTTATAAGATTTTTCACTTTCGGGTTGATCTTATGTGTACCAAGCACTGCGATAAAGCAGTCTGTGTTTTTTTTTGCCCACGAAGTACACACCTGTATTATGAGGTTTGAAAGTTAGTAACATGATTGTCTTGTAACCCATTACTTTGTCTTTGAAATACTCAACTAAATCTGTGGCACGGAACTAGATCATGATCGAATAGGACACTGGATAATGATTGAGAATTGACATGCCAATGCCAATATTAGTCCTGGTATAGTAATACAGCTAGATAATGGCTATTTTATTTATACTGTACTGAAATAAACCCTAATAAAGAAACTGAAAGTATATCAATTCTTATGAAGGTTATTGGTACTTTCATCAAAATATGTTTTAAGATAGAATCTATATCTAATTAGCCCAATTCATAAGATCACGCACAATTCTAGTTTCCTAGTACAACCAATATCTTGCGTATAAGGAATAAATAGTAATGATTTGGTTTCGTTCGTACTATGTTATTTGTATTTTATATACTAGAGTATGCTTTTGTTCTACTATTGAAAATTTATAACGGATATCTTGTAGTTTCATGTATAAATATAGGAACGGCACGTAATTAAATTGAAGTATGACATAAAAATCTATTAGTGCCATTAATCTGTAAACTATTTAGCATTGAATTTTAATCGGTATCACGTGAATAATTATTTCATAATTGGCATTGGCGAGATCATAATACAATCTTTTTCAGATGCTGGTGATTGAGGAAATTGCACAGAGTTACAGTAGACACCTACTGTTGAGTCATAGATACAGATCTGACAGTTGATAAATAAATCAATAGAAATACTATGTTCAACTTACATAGAATGACGATAGACGATACGGATTCGGTCACCAAAGTTCTCAAACAATATGGATGACACTGGACGACAGTGAGGCCTTCGCCATTACATATGGTCTCTAGCAGCTAATGAATGAATCCACAAGGATCCCTGATATCAATTAACAATCCAGATCCCTAGGAAGTAATTGGAAACCAGTGGCGGAGATATTTCGGAAAAGATTATGGTAAGAATGGAAATTTATATATCATCTAGTAGACCTAGATTCAGTAAAATATGTTCGCTCGCTTCAAAATAAACAGCATAATATTGGCGCGACTTGCTGTTGGAATTGTTCAATTGCCTAGTTTATGAACGGGGCCAACTAAATAGCATAGTCTCGGGCCCCAAAATGTCGATTGAATAGGAAAATTTAATTAAAATAGAAACAGGTACTCTCAGGTCTCAGCTAAGCGCGTCTAACGTGCGACGTACCAAAGGAAATTTTCTAGCTACTAAAATATACCCAAAAGCGGTTAAAAGCTAGTGGCCTATAGCCGAAAACACTTTGTTACAACTGGCGCCGGCCGCACGGGGCATAAAACGACCCCGAATTGACAAAATCGAGGTAAAAAGTATAAACTCTAACTGACGCGTAGCGAGCTCGTCGAGGCATATGTCAAAATGATTACGTTCGTAGCTAATTACATAGGACGTCTGGCGTTCATGCAATTGTGTTTTTATACAATTCGAACCTTCTAATTTCGATAGGCCACGTGAAAATCCCGCAATCTAAAGCGCTAGAGACTTCTGAGTGTTATAACATTCGTATAGAATTGCGAAATTTCACACTTTTAGAAACTTCAAATTAATTAATTTGACACAAGTTTTGATAACGTAAAGTAAGACACACGTTTTAGATTCCACAACCACCTTTGACCAAGATAATTTTTGATATCCCGGTATTTCAAGAAGTGAATTGTAGATATACAGGGTGAGTCAGTTTTTTGTAGATAAACTTCAAAAGGAGATAGAACAGATGTTTTTAAGGAGAAAAGTTCCCATAACATAGGTCTTAGAAGGCTTCGTTTTCGAGATACAGGGTGTTGAAATTGAAAAAAAATGTCGTTTTTTGCAAATATTTCCAGAACCGTTTATCGTACAGAAAACAGCTTTTGTGAGCATTTTCTACTCATAGTAAGCTAGGTTCTGTGCGGTAAAAAAATTTTTTTTAGTCATAATTGGTGAAGATTTTGAAGGGGTAGTGGGTGTTTTTCTCCCCAACTTCTACGCCACTAAAAAAAGTACGGTTTTGAGACAACCATTTGAACCGCCAATGTTTTCTACACAAAAAAGGTACTCTTGGTCATAAGCTCAAAAGTTGACCGTTTTTGAGAAAAATCAACTTTTATGTTGAAAAACATGGTCAATCCTTTGGTTTTGTTACTTGTTCTAACGTTTAAATAAATTTTGTTTAATTAGTAAGAATTGACCATGTTTTTCAACATAAAAGTTGATTTTTCTCGAGAACGGTCAACTTTAGAGCTTATAACCAAGTGTTTTTTTTTGTGTAGAAAGCATTGGCGGTTCAAATGGTTGTCTCAAAACTATACTTTTTCCAGTGGCGTAGAAATTGGGGAGAAAAACACCCACTACCCCTTCAAAATCTTCACCAATTAAGAGTAAAAAAATTTTTTTTATCGCACAGAACATAGCTTACTATGAGTAGAAAATGCTTACAAAAGCTGTCCTTTGTACGATAAACGGTTCCGGAGATATTTGCAAAAAACGAATTTTTTTTTTTAATTTCAACACCCTGTATCTCGAAAACGAAGCCTTCTACGACATATGTTTATAGGAACTTTTCTTCTTAAAAACACTTGTTCTATCTCCTGTTGCAGTTTGTCTACACAAAACTGAGTCACCCTGTATAAGGACGGAAGAGTCGTATGAATAAAGGTCTACATGTATCTTTATACCTTGAATTTCCTAATATTCTTATTACTTTTTTTTTGTTGCGTAAAAATAACATTAGCAGCCGTGAAATTTTCCCATAGTAAAATGGCGTAACCGATATGAGAGTGAAACAGTGAGAAATACACTGTTCTTAAAGTGTCGTGATTTGAAATATGTCTAAGCTGACTTAAACAAAGTGTTTGATAGTTTACGCTTAGGTGTTCTATATGAGACTTCCAACTCAATCTACCATATAGAATAATAGCGAGTAATTTTAACTCCTTCAGACTGGCGGGTGATTACTATTGGTCTCTGATACTTGTCACTATTTAGCTTCAGACTGTGGGCTCTAAGCTATAATTTTTGAACCAAAAGTTCAAATTTAAAACATTAATTTGTAGATGAAATTAATTTTGGTTAGAGAACAACTGATCAATGAACATTTGGTTATTCAAACTAAGAAAAATGTTACCGTCCTTAAAACTTGGATTAGCTTGGAGGAAGTGCTATGTCAGGAACTTCCCTCTAAAACACAGCCCGGGAAAAGTATGAAGACGTCTCGATCGTTTAAACCCTGTAATACATACAATACGAGCGATACCTTGGCCACAAGTTCAAGGGACAAATAACTAAATCAGCAGGAATAATCGATATAATCCCACAACTGATTATGCTATATTCCCAAATTGTATATTCAAAATTATTAGAAACATTGAAATCTTGAAGAGAACTCCTTGTCTGTTCTCGATATCCGTTTTCTAGTCTCCCCTCTCATCGCGTGTCGCGAGACCCCTCTCGAGTTTTCGCGCATAGTAAAATAAACGAATTGCGCTATTAAAACATAGATGTCGGTGACCATCTCTTTCCAAGTTTAATTATCTATAATTCCGAGGCGAAATCGTTAATAAGATTATTCAATCAATCAGAGTGAGTAACTTATAACGTTACAACAGATAAAACGACATGGATTGAAACTGAAAAAACTCAAGAACAAAATGTTCTACCACAAAACATCAACAATCACAGAGAAAACTAGTATAGATATACAGAGTATAGAAGAGCAGGACAGAACAGTAAAACAGACACCTACAGGGAGTACTTTGGTCAGCGCCCTCTGAGAGCGTACCTGAAAATTCTGAAACTATTTTGTTCTTGTTAATCTGCAATGCCGATGTTAAGTTTTATTGGGGGCATTCGGTTCAACGAAATTACCATATTTTAGCGTACGATATCAAGGAAGGTATCGTACAATAAGCAAAATTATCGTATGTGTACGATAATTATCATACGGTTGGCAAAGTTGACTTTAACTATGCCATTCATTACTAATATTATTTAGATATTTCATAGTTGGCGGGAAAATTAAAATTTGAACCCACCGTTCCGTATAACACCTACTGTTCTGTATATACTCAGTTTACGGTATTTAGATTGAAGCATAAAGTTGTACTTCTTCACATCTCTCTATTCAATTTCATTGACTTTACACGTAGAATAAAAACTGTATATTACATACCATTTTGTATCTTCAAATTATCACTTGAAGGTTATACGGGATACTCTGATAAGTTTCCATTTCCAACAGAAAAATTGAGTTAGTAAACATACAATTTATTTGATTTTATTGGTTTACTACAAACCTAAACTATACCTAAAAACTAAGTATGTGCAATCGTTAAAGAGCTATGTGCGAATATCTTAATTATTTCAGTCTTCTAATTTATTAATTTATTTAATACAGTTCAGTAATATTTTTTTCTGTCCGAAATCCATACGTTATAGTCCAGTTTTGGGATATCTTCACTTGTACAGGGAACCAAAAAATTTCTGGAAAAATTAATAAATCAGTACCTTGACAAAGCTATACAAAATGTAAATGGAAATATAAATGGTAACCATAATCATATGAAGTTTTAAGTGATATAAAATAAGACCTTGATACAGAAATAAAACTGTAGACCCAGACAGTTCATAGTTTGAATTTTACTTCAAGGTTTCGAGAGCTTAAAAAATGGAAGATTTTATTACTTCAATTCACCTTGTACTTGGACATGGAGTTGAAGTTATCGCAGAATGCATCGATCCCATATAAAATTATCTCTGATAATATAATATAAACCTGTTGGAAATTAATATCAGCCAAGAATGTATCAACTCCACATATTAAAAAAGATATTTACGTATGTGAAATGACAATATTAATTTGATGATCATAATCCGATGATTGCACGAGGTCTAGTCAATAAATCTTTACCCAATCGAAGAAATAGCACTGATAGCATCGACATAAATTTGTTTCTGACAAGTAGGTAAGATATTTCATCTTTTAATAGGCTGTCGTCAAAATTTCAACCGATGGGCTATCCATTCACGAAGTCAGTCGAGCGCCCAAAACCAAAATATCAAAATGAATTCGCTGAAAGAAATCGGTGAAATCATTCACGAAATAGATGGCTGACCGTGGGGTAGGTTTCTTAGAAAGCCTGCGGTCTTGTTTTATATAAATTCTCGGAAAATCGGGCACACTAACACGTACCATATAAAACGGGATTTCTTAAAGCTGAATGTATCAAGATCAAATTAATCATTAAGTTCAATTAAAAATGCTCACGTCGGCGAAACGAACAGAAACAAACAAATAATGGAAACCATAATATATACATAAGTATACCAACATATAACAAGAAGCCACTGCATAGCAATCTATGCAATCTCATGCTATGTTTGAATAAAACTGAAACCAAACTATAATACGCTCAAGTATCCACTTCCAAACCAGCTGTTAAATAGTTATGAGGGAATAGTTAAATATTGTCCTGCTGTTTATAACACTTTTAAAGCCTTACAGATCGCGCTGTTAAATTGTCACATCCAGAAAACCCAAAAATTTGAAAATAGTTCGTAGTACAAAATACGAACGAAAATGAACCCAAAAACATTTTTCAATCCCATCATGAAAGAAACAATAAACCAAATCTGTAATCGTACGTCATATATTAATAATATGAACGGTAATACAGATAATTTTATAACATTACCATACATTCCGAAGACCTCGAAGAAAATTAAGAAATGTTCTAAAGATAAACAAACCCACACAGTATACAAATTAAATTGTTTAGATTGCATGGGACTTATACAGGAATCTCTAAACAATATTTACAATAAAGAATGTATTGGTCCACCGCCCGTGCTAAACTTTGATTTGATTATAACCATCAATTCGATTACAAAAATAATAATATTTTAACTAAAGAAACCAATTATTATAAAAGATATATTCTGGAGATGATTCACATAAAATGTAGCTCTAAGTCTGTAAATAATAGAACAGACGTTCAATCATTAAGTCAAATTTATACAAACTTATTTAATTAATGTTAAAAGTATATTTTAAGTAGACTGCTTGAATAACAATATTTCTAGTAAGGTATGACAACCTTTTCCTATTGCCTCATAAATCTTTAACATCTGGTTCGAAGGAGGATACTTGAGCTTACCATAGTTTGGCTTCAGTCTTATTCAAACATTGCTTGAGATGACTTTGATTATTAGAGATAGATTGCTATGCAGTGGCTTCTTGATACGTATTCATAAACTTGAGGCATTGATGTGTTACGATTTCGATTATTCGTGTTTCTGTTCGTTTCGGCGACGTAGGCATATTTGATTGAAATTTATGTACTTGATACATTTAGATTTAAGAAATTCAGTTTCAGACATTGATACGTCGTCCGTGAGACCGAAATGTACGTAAAGGTGAAAATGATAAGTATATCTTTTATTGTGCTATTTCCCGAGAATTTATATGTAATTTATAGGTAATTTATAAGGGATGGAAATGCATAAGCGAAAAATCAACTTAATAAATTCAGATTCATCTCCAGCTGACGGTGGCCCCTTACATACCTTACTGATAACAAATAGTATTTAAACAGACACATTTTGCTGTCTAATTTAGTTTACTCTGATGATGGCTACTTGGTAGCTGAAAGGTTATCAGTACCTACTTTAACAGTAGCTTTAGTGGATAAGGGTTATTGCTTCTTATTATAGTATTTAGATACATGTCAAAATATTATATTAGACTGCCCGAAATTAATATAAGTAGAAATCTCGATTACAGTAATTTCTATCGAAGTTGTGTTTGTTTAGGAGGTAATAAGCAGGTAACTTACTCATTATCAATTGTTCGGAAAACGTTGGGTTGCATGTATCTGATATTATCACCATTATCACAGAATATTCTAGCAAGAGTAACTTTGCGAATTTCTTGCAGTTGGACTCTGGAGAATGGATGAGCTTGATGATGACTGGTGTAAAAATATCTGTCTCCACGTCGAGTGCGAAGGAACTGATCAGCTAATATACCCGACAATGTCGGTCCCATCATCGTATCTTCATCTGGTACTTCAGCGAGTCCACCGACGATTAAATCAATGTCATTAACGTCCTTGTACACGTGAGATAGAGCTTCAACGGTCTGAAAATTTACAAGACTGAACAATCAACAGTTGAAACTTTTGGGAAATATTCATATGGAAAGCTGGAGAATTATGTTGTAAGCAGTTTTTGTGAATCCGAAGAATACCTTTTCCAGTTATTCACTTAAGTTTAATTGAAATATGGTTATCAACAACACCAAGGCCAATCTGCGGAAAAAAGCGAAAAACCTGTTATAATTAAAATCTAAAGAGATCCAGGTTATGCAAATCATCATCGAGAAATTAATAAAGGTCAAAGACAAATATGTTTTCATGCAATAACTTGATAAAATCTATCGATCGATACAGCAAAGTCGAAGTATTGAGCATCAATCCACTGTGGGTGGAACAACACGCCTACAAAGAAGGTCAATGAACAGCAGCCTCCCTTATTGAAAATCAGATAGAAGAGGGATGGTATGCAGTGGGAACCTTGTTAGATATAGAGCGCGCCTTCAACAATACCGCAAATGAAAGTACATGCGAAGCCCTCAAGGATCAAGGAGTTCCTAACTAACTAGCTTAGTTAGCACCTGGATTCAGAACATGCTGAAAAACAGTAACCTCCAAGTCTCCAAACGTGACACCACGATCAGTGGCTCTGTGGAGAACGGATGTCCATAAGGGGGATTACTCTCAGAACAAAGTGGTCGATGATAGATTAACGAAAATAGCCAACCTAGGATGTCACGTGATCGGGTCTACCGACCACATACTCATAATCGGCAGAGGAAAATTTCTAAACATTCTGATGTCTAGACTGCACTGAATAAATGGTGCAGCAATAAAGGGTTGAAGATTAACCCTAAGAAAACAGAAATTGTAGTATTCACTAGGAAGTAAAAGTACTCAACAGAGAACTGACCATAACAGGTTAGGTGATTAAAATCAGCGACCAATCTAGATACCAAATCCCAGGAAACAAACATGGGAAGAAGTTCATCAAAGCCCCGTGTAATAAAAGAACGACAGACCTATTAGCACTGAATAGAAAAAAAATAAAAGTCTTTAACAGGGCTCATGACTGCCCCAATGACTGGCCATGGGCCAGTAAAAGGGCACCTAAGCAGAATGGGACTGTACAATGGCGACCTGAAATGCAGACTTTGCGGCAAGGATACAGGAACAGTGTGAATGCGAGGGACTGGATCGCAAAAGACAGTCAATTTTTGGAAAGCTTAACGGCGAACCAGAATTATACAGTTCCCACTGAGTAAAGGACTTGTACAATGGCAATAGTCAGACAAGCCTACAAAAGGGGTGAAGTTTCTAGTGAGTATGCCTGGAATGGTGACACTCACAGTAGACTATGATATCCAAAGGCTCATAACCTCTCTCTAAAGGGTTTTCTTTACCTCTGCAAAAAAAAAAGAAGCGAAGTACCTAACAGATATCTTAGACAAGAAATGTCTATGGAAACCACAACTCGAATAACAATGCTGCAAACTCACTGCAGCCTTCTGTTTGTCCAGTTTTCTGATTGTGCTGTACATCGAAGCTGGTGTGGGAATGCATGAACACGCTAAACAATCTTGGTGAAGACGACGGCAAGCTCACCCTATTCTGGGTCCCCGGAAACGATATAGTCGATGAGCTTGCAAAACTGGGGACTACAGAACACCTAATAGGCCCCAAACCAGCGGTGGGCATCTCGAAGAGTAACACCAAAGAGACAATCCACTGCTGGGTCAAAAAAAAACACTCGGAAGAGTTGAAACTAGTGAACGGTTGCAGGCAGTCGAAAGCACTGATTAACCGGCACATTGGGGAAGACTGGCCTCAGAAATTGAGGAACATGGTTAAAACCGAAGCCAAACTGCTGACATAGATACTGATAGGACACGAAACGTTGAACTACCACCTCCACAGGATGAACCTTAGCGAATCGCCTTTGTGTAGGTGATGCAAAAAAAAAACGAAACATCAATGCACATACTGCGCAGATGCGTAACACTGGGGGAGAAGGTGAACACGCTCTGCTAGACAGAACCCTCGGAGGGTGGGAACCGCTCCAATAGGAGACACGTTAATCGTTAACCTGAGAAGCATGGAGAATATTCTCGTATGGAAACTGCCCTTTGGTGCCCTGGTGAACTTTCGTCGGTGGGAACCGCTCCACTAGGTGACATGTGCCACGGGGTGCAAAGGGCTTCGGCCTAGGCATTAGGACCGCAATGCACCCCTTTAATTAAAAATAACAATAAAGCTGACCATCTTCTTACTACAAACAAATCCAGCTCTTTAATATGAATCGCCTAAGTATTCACACTTCTTTCGAAATTCGTAATCGTGAATCCATTACATATAACAAAATAGAGCTTGGGAGGAATGGTTTCACTTCTTCTCAAGTAGAGAAAGATACCGAATAACACAAGAAATACCACTTTATGCTTGACTAAAGAATCTCTTTAGGATAATAATAATAAGATCGTGCTTTGTGCTTCATCAAAGAAATATTTCGCACTCACCGCTTTAGACATTGAAGGAGCTAAATCCTTAAAATTCTTCACTTTCGGCAAACCACACAGTTCACGATAAGCGGTATAGCTGGGGAGTCCATGGTCTCGACCTCGTTGGATATCTAAACTGAAAACATCATAACCATACTTTCCATTGTAGAAGAGATTATTCAAGATCTAGAAAAGTAAAGAAGCAGATTCATATATCATTTCGGAGGGATGTGACAAAAAAACTTACGTCAGAATCGTAGGATAGATCTAATTTCTGAGATGGTTGAGTAGTGGCTCCTCTGATAAGTTTATCAAAATGACCAAATTCGATAACTGTTAGTGGATTATTGAAATGGTTTCGTAGATTCAAAGTTTTGTTGTATCCATTCTCGTCCAACAATCTGAAGAATTGAAAATTATATATAAGAAAACAACATAAAAAAAGCAATAGCATTCATGTGGCAACTATGACAATTTTGAGAGAACCAAAATAAATAACTGCAAACTAGGCGTTCTTCCTGCATTCTTCTAAATGATAAATATCCAGAAGCAAGACTCCCAGCGCGAAGGCGGAGTCGAGTAGGTATACTGCTAGCGCTCGCAATTATCGAACTGTAAACTTTCGATGTGTATTGGTAACCATCTATGACAGGTATGTACATGCTAAACCCGTACAACTTCTCTCCTCTTGTTAGCCTATTTTTCGCTTTCGAACACTTTTGCGGGTTAAATGTACTTAGGGTTGTAACATTATATTCACTAGGTTTTGTCCATGGACTTCGTAAGCGTAAATAGCTAAAATCCGTAGAAACATTTAACTAATACATTGCAAAGTTGTTGAAAATGAATAATTCCGGCTTATACCCTTTTTTAAGAATATTTTCCAAGAAATACGTAGGAAGATTATCTTAAATTGATTTTTCAAAAAGGTCTGTAACACGAAGGGTCTACATTTTTTCGGACAAATTCTAGGAATAAAAAGGGTTCAGCTAGAGAATCATAATCCATTTTTTCTCATTTTAACATAGTTTGGGGGCAGTCTGATTTAAAAATTTTTAATATTTGATTTCGAATTCAATCAACAACCACAAAAACCCCAATTGCTAATTTCATCAAAATCGGACCAATATATTTTCATTTGGAACATTTCAACTTAATCCCGATTTTCCTTAATACAGGCAGCGCGGACAAGTGCCAACACTCGAAAAAAATTAGTGTTTTTTTCAAATTTTCTAACGAAACATGCCTATTTGGCATTAGGCTAGATGCTCCAGGGATTTCAAAGGGTCAGGATATACCCTATCCTTGCTTACCACCCTCAAACTTAACTTCACAGTCTTACGTTTTTTTCAGAAAATATTTATTTTTGGTGGAAAGTTATAGCAAATGTGCATTTCTCGACAATAAATGTCTAATTATTTTAGAATATGATTTTTGCATATTTGCCTTTTTATATAGTTTCAACTCTCACTCTTTTCGCTCTAAAAGAGCTATAGCTCGAGGGTGCGCATTTCCCCAAAAAAATATTGAGGTGGAAAAGTTGCATAATGCACCCAAAAATCCATGTATACTGTTTGCTCCTGTTTGACAATTTTTTCATGGGTTTGAACACTTCACTTAATTCCTTAACTTTTTAAGTGGGGCGTTCTGATTTGCAACACCTACTATCTTGGACCATTCAGGAGCCCACACACCAAATATGATAAAAATTTACTGGAAAAAAATTTATACTTTTACTTTTTTCGGCTTCATTGACTGGACCATACTTAATTGTACATTTATTTCAGAGATACTTTGATTAGTTGTAATTTAAAAACTGAAGAAAAATTCATTAAAAAATTAACAAATAAAATAAGCAACTATTTCAACTATTTTTTCAAACATTAATTGTCCTACGTATAACATAGGCTAATGGTTAGTTAAGGAATTTAGCAGCTTCCAAACCTCACCAAGTTTGTCTGTGAAAAATTATTTCCAACTTATTGCAAAACTGAAAGATTTCAAACTTAAACCTGGTGATACTCTCGTTTCATTTGATGTTGTTTCACTATTTACAAATACCCCAATCCCTGAGTCGATAAACAATCTGAAGATGGCTTTCAAATATTAATATCCCCGATAGAAACTAGACAGAATACGTGAACCTAAAGTCCTTATGTATGGAGCGAAATTATTTCACTTTTAACAAAAATTGCTATAAACAAACAAGCGGATGTGCAATTGACTATCCACTCTCTTCTTTTTTAGCCAAAATACAGATTGAATCAGTTTCCAAAAGTTTGGTATAGATATGTAGACGATATTTTCGCGATTACAAGTAATGATTTTGATTTACATGGCTTTTTGAATACGCTTAATGGTCAATTTGATTCACTGAGATTCACTGAAATTCACTGTTGAAATATAAACAGATAACCAGCTTCCTTTCCTTGATATTAACATTATAAAATATGGTAATCACTTGGATTTCGAGATATACAGAAAACCCACTCAAACAAATATGCATACCCCGGCAGATTCACCTACGCCATTCAGATATAAAATAGCTTCATTTAATAGTGTTGCTTATAGATTATTGAACGTTCCTTTTAGGCACCAAAATTATAATAAAGAAGTTGAGAAACTTCAGCAAATAGCTTTGGACAATGGTTACGACAAATATTTGATCAATAATTTAATTTCTGAGCAAAAAAGAAAATTGAAACGTAGCCAACTAACCAAATTAGAGCCATTACCTTGAAATACTTCAATAAAATTCAAAAGTTTCACTTATCAGTATCACCCTTCTGTAAATAAATTCCATAATTTATTTTTAAATTTACAATACAACCAGCTTATAGATGTAAAAACAAGCTAAAAAAACCGTTCAAGCAACAGGTTTGATAAAGTTTCTGACTGGGACGAATACGGGATTTACAAAATCGATTGTGATTCGTGTTGAAAATGCTATGTGGGTCAACCCAGAAGGAACATTATAACTCGGTAAAAAGCAATTTATTAAAGTCCAATTTATCTTCAGCTGAGGGTAACCCCTTGTTCACATTATCATCTTCAAATAGTATTCAAACAGACACATTTTGATTTATAATTTAGTGATGATCTGATCTGATCTGATGATGGCTACTTGGTAGCCGGAACTACCTCAGTACTTTAAGAGTATTTTTAGTGGATATAGGGGTGAATATTTTTCATCTATAACGTGTAAAACAGTTTGAAATACTTCCTTCTCAGGAATTCGTCGATTGAGAAAACGACGTCGATACTCCTCTTATTGCACGAACAGTGTCGTACTACCATTACAGAAACACTTATTTCACTTGCGAAGACTACACTAACAAGTTGTTCTGTGATTATTTATTAAAAGTTGTTCTGCCAAGGTGGGTGTATTTGCATTGGCAGTTTTGGCTCAATAAGAAACATTGTCAAGTTTATTTCTATAACTTGGGAAACTACTTACGTTATATTTCCGTCAACTAACGAATTAAAAGCTGGCATGGCTGCGGTTGCAAAGGCATTACTAATCGAAGGATCGATGCTCCAGTCATAATCGTTGTCTTCATCCATATAATCTTTGAATTTCTCACCTGTAGATATATATGAAGAAAATTATTAATTATCTTCAACTTGCTGAAGAGATTTGAGCTATGAAGGATATAGAAGTGTGAGAGCAGCCAGACTTACCCAGAATACCCAGGATCCATTCATTATAAGTGATATGCTGCATCTCTGCAACAACTATACGTTTCGTCTCTTGGAAGACAATTTCATCATCCCATGATGGATTCATCAAGTTCAATATCTCAGCTATTCTGTTGTGTTCTCTCACCCAAACGATGTACATCGCAGTCATTTGTGGGTGTACATTCACTCTGCTATCACCCGATGCAAAACACAGGGAATCGTTCGATTGATTCTGGCAGTCTTTGTCACAGTCAGCTGATAAGTGTAAGAAATCCCTTAGTCCGTCAACGTGAGATACACGCAGTTTTCCTTGTTTGAAACTGCGTAGTTTGGATGATTTCTCGCTGGTAGATCCGTAGATTTGAGAGCCGTCCAAGAAATGCGTAGCCTGATTGATCTGTAAACGTCATTAAGCTGATGAAATTGTATCAAATGATTGTTGATTGAACAATATGAATTCCTTATAAATATATTGAATCAATACAACATCGAAATGTGTCCATTAAATGATCGTGAATTGAATCATACACATACCTATATTTTGCACAGAATATCATATTGCATAGAGGGCGTGACAGGTCATGATTCATACTGCATTTGTTGCCTAGCAACTATGCATTATGAAGCCTTATGTGTTTTGTAAAATATTGCGGACATAGCCCGCAGACAACAGCTAGTACTATATACAAGATGTTCCGGTTTGTTTCGGCCAAACTGAAACGGGTGATAGAACTCATCATTTGAAGTGAGAAAGTTCATATCCATATGGGTCTGATCTCCATCAGTGGAGGAGAGGATTGAATTAAAAAAAAAAGATTTTTTAAAACCATAGTTGACACCTCAAAAAAGGTTACATACCTGATAATTGACCAGTATGACATATTATTCAAACAAATTTCATACTAAAAAGATACAGGGTGACATTATTTCACATTCTATTAACATATTTCCCATTAAAAAATTGTTTTGTACGTCACTGGTAAATTTTTCGACTGTTATTTCCTCCTCTGGTTAAATATCTAATTTGTATGTCTCGAGTGGATATGATTATGCCAGGAATAAAGATTCTAAACACTTGCTCACACCGTTCCATGAAAATACCACTTAATAGTATTTATTTTGCTTTCCCCTCTTATTTCCTTCGAGTAGAGACTACGGAACGGATATTACCCATAGAAATGTTGGGTTGGGGATATTTCAATTGACACTGACTGGTACAGATTTGATAGTTACAGAACAGAGTTCCGTGGAGATTATGATGGTAACCATTCTATATGCTTTGTATCTAGGCAGGTTAGGTTATACATTTCATATTTTGAAAAGTGAATTATACCTTTTGATTCTATAACATACCTGTTGTAAAGGTCCAAATTGACATTCTGGTCCAACGCTATGCATCGATCGGACGTATGATATGCATGTTATGTATTTTTTCGAATATATTTCATCGTCATAGGGCACATTGATTGGGAAACAAAAAGGATGAACGTGACGTGGATAACTGGTGGTTCCTACTTTGGAACAGCATTCGATGGTTTCTCCTGTATGTACTGAAACATATAATAGATGGTAATGCTAAAATGGTTGATCATGATTAAAGGGCGGAATATATGCCCGTCAATTCAGTTTAAATATGCGCATATATATGCATAGTCTTTGAAATATGCAACAATATGCATTTATTTGTCAAAATATGCAATTATATGCCTTGAATATAACATGAAAAATGGAAATAAAGAAACGCCGACTCTTACAAAAATTATTTATTTTAAGTAAAATTAAAAGAAAAATATAATAGGTAAAATTTTTAACCTGAAATAGTATAAAATGCATTTATAACGATATATTTTTCAAAATTTCCCAATAAAAGTGTTTACCTTCTGTCTGTAAAAATATGTTTGTACAAAGAAAAAGATTTTTCAACATCTACCGATGTGATCTGGCAATATTTTAATTTGGGTAGTAAGTTATAAGGCCAAGGTATTACTTCGTTGGATGGTTTAGTATCAAACTTTTTGACTTCCATTAAATACTTAAATCCTTCATTCTTTCCCACAATAACTTCGAGTTTACTTCTTACTTGATTTCCTACATCACCGGGAACTTTTTTGCATTTGTCGGAAAAAGTTTCAACAATATTAATTGATTCTCTTAAACTCATATTCCTACTTTCTAACGAAGTTATTATATCTGGTATAAAACTAAAATTAACCTGAATAAGAACAAGTTCCTTAGCTAAATTTACATTTTTGAATACTGCTTGACTTTGCACTACACACTGTGAATTGTCTTCTAAATCTAAAACTATGTCTTTAATGGCTTCAAAATGGTCTGCGTAGAATATCGCGGCCTTAATCCATGTTCCCCATCAAGTAATTACGGGCTCTGGAGGTAAACTAACTCCTGGCAATTTCTCTCTATAGATCTGCACTCTTAGAGGTGCTTTCAAAAACACTATCTTTACATTTGAAATTAATTTATTCACCAAGGGATATGCTGTTCTAATAGTTTCTGCAACTCTGTTTATTCCGTGTAAAAGGCAAGTGACATGTACCATATTGGGATCAAATATTTTTAAGTTTTGGCCTACTTTAACCATATACGGCGTTATTCCGTGTAAAAGGCAAGTGACATGTACCATATTGGGATCAAATATTTTTAAGTTTTGGCCTACTTTAACCATATACGGCGCTGCGTCAGACAAAAACACTAAAAACTTCTCTACTGGAACTGGATTTGGTAAAAAAAATTTGATAGAGGCTGCTGAATAAATCGAGTTACGGTCACATTATTTGTTTTGTCTAACTGTTTAGAAGATATGGTATTTGGCTTCCCTGGCTCATTTTCTTGAAGCCCTCCAATAATAAGATGTGCAATATATCGACCACATGAGTCTGTGCTTTCATCAACAATAATATAAATCGCCCAGTGAAACTTTAATTTCTTCCAATACGGTTTCGTATACTGTTTGCAAATACTTCTTTCTAAGTGTGGATTCGTCAGGGATGTTTTGATTACAATATTTTTGTAAAAAATCTCTGAATTGTGTATTTTGCAGTTTCTTCAAAGGTATATTTGCCGCGACTAAAGCTTTGCATAAGTCTTGATGAAACACCTCCTTTTCACTCTTTGGTTTGACATTTTGAAATGCGGTTTGCACACACTGCTGAACAGGCACAGATTAATTTTTCTGCAACTTAGCTTTATGCATAGCTGTTTTCAAGTGTTGATCAATTTGGAACTTCTTTTCACAAACAATGATTTTGGCAGAAACTTTGCAAAACACTTTATCCCCACTAAACTCCAACTCAGAAAAATTTTCAATCCACGAAGCGGCTTTCGGCATTTTAGGCGTTTGAAATAAATATTTTCGAAATCACTCTTTTCACACTGGAATCTATCGACAAACTAAACTATACAATATAAATACAAAAGAAGAGACCACATTTGCTCTCCAATCAGGCACCGAAAAGAAACAAGACAAGAAGGTTCACTTGGCGTCGGTACTTTGAAGTCCGAACTATAAAAGCAAGCCGCCTCATTCCAACTAGACCCCGAAAAAAGAAAGTTTTGCTATGAATTCATTCGCGCACCGAACAGAAGTTTCTGTTCGGTGACAATACTTACTACCACCGAACACGACTTGACACCACCAGGGATTATTTAAGTGTGCCAGCGAATTAGACATCATTAGGGGTGGAGCTTCAAGTGAACCTTCTTGTCTTGTTTCTGTCCGGTGAATTAGGCAAGCTGATTACTTGGAAATTCCTAAACATCCAATAAATGCCGGCAATAAACCATATAATAATTAAATGGGTCCATAAACCATATAATAATAAAACCTACCCACCTTTTAAATTATTTCAATTATCTGCAAGGGTCGCACTTAATCTTTTGATAAAACGAAAAACATAAAAATATGCACACAAATTTTATTTTTGCCGAAATATGCAATTTTTTATGAAATTTGTTAAAATATGCAAAATATGCAAATATATGCACTTTGCATATATTCCGCCCTTTAATCATGATGAAATGGCTTTAAAGCTATGCGATCGAGAAAGCTGAAGGAGATATAATGGCATTTTAGTTTGTGAACAAGTAAATAACGGAAAACGTTATAGGAAACTCGTATTAATATTATTGTTGTCAATTATATAAAAAAATTCTCGGGAATTAGGTCACATTAACACTCTGTTATAAATGTTCGTCTTTACGTACGTTTCGGTCTCACGACCATCATCAGAAGACTTATTTTGTTAAAAAGGGGTTAACTAAAACTAATTAGCACAAGCGTCCATATCGCACAATCTTCAATCAAAAAGCTCACGCCGTCGAAACGAACAGAACCACGAACAATCGAAAATTGTATCGTTAATATTAAAGTATAGATTTTTTTGTAACAAGAAACCACTGTTAAGTAATATTCTCATAATGTACAAACGCATATTGCTATGGTCTCAAAGCAACTGAAGTTCTAAGCTATTTGTTTGTAATAACACGACCCAGATGTAGATTTATGACGTACTTGAAAAGGTTTTAGACCTGCATTGGAATTTAGTTTACTTTAAGCGTTCTTCCTAAAATATACTTTTAACATTATAAAGACGTATGTAGGAATTTGCAAGAGTTTTAATTAATCAAGTTAGTATAAATCTGACTCAATCCTTGAATATCATTCCTATGATTTACAGAATTAGAATCCCTTTTTATGTGAATCATCTCCAGGATAGATCTTTTATAATAATTGGTTTCTTTCTTTTTTGTAAATATTGTTTAGAGATTCCAGTATAAGTTCCATCACAATCTAAACAATTCAATTTATATACTGTGTGGGTTTGTTTATCTTTAGGTATTACAGGTTTTAGATTTGAGAAATATTTCCCAACACAGTTAGTAGGTTTATGCGCAACATTTATATCGTACTTTTTCAAACATTTCTTAATTTTTTCTGAGGTCTCCGGAATGTATGGTAAAGTTATATAATTGTCTGTATTACCTGTTATGTTATTTTTATAAGAAGAACCATTATAGATTTTGTTTATTCTCTCTTTAATGATAGGATTGTAGAAAGTTTTTGGGTAGCCATTCATTTCCAATGCATTACGAACAATTTTCAAATTTTTGGGACGGTCCTCTGCGTGGGATAATTTTACCGCGCGGTCTGTGAGGCTGTTTATGACACTTTTTTTATAACAAGCTGGTGCAACGGAATTGAAATGAAGATAACGTTGAGACCAGACTTCTTTAGTAAACCAAGAAGTTTTTATTTTTCCATCTGCATCATGCCTAATGGTCATATCTAGAAAATTAATGTTATTGTTTATTTCTATTTCACAAGTGAATTGAAGTTTACAATGGAAATTGTTAAATTTATTAATCACGTATTGAATTTTATCGTTGGGAACACACATAAGGCAATCATCTACATACCGTTTAAAGAATACAGGCTGAAAATCTAATGAATTTATAACAGATTCCTCTAGGCATTCCATATCGAGGTTAGCAATGGTAGCTGAAATAGGAGATCCCATTGCTGTGCCGAAAATTTGTCCAAAATATTGCTCACCGTACTGAAAATAAGTGCATTCTAAACAAAACTTTACCGCATTTATAAAATCCGATTGATCAAGAGGTGTGTGGTTTTTAATCTCTGGCCAACGTTTTTTGATGCAATTTAATGCCAAAACGACAGGTATATTTGTAAATAAAGAAACAACATCCAAGGAAATTAGTTGATGGTTTACTGGTACGGATTGATTTTTTATAAATTCATTAAAATGCCATGAGTCTTTCACATAAAATTCATTTTTTCCTATTATATTATTGATAGATTTTGATAGAAATTTTGATAAATTGTAAGTAGGCGCTCCAATATTACTTACAATGGGTCTTAGGGGTATATCGTTTTTATGTAATTTAGGAAGCCCATAGATATAAGGTGCAAGCCCATTATGGCAAATTAATTTAGTTTTTAATTCAATAGGGATTATCTTATTTTTATGCCATTGAATTGTTTAGATTGTGATGGAACTTATACTGGAATCTCTAAACAATATTTACAAAAAAGAATGTACGGCCATAAGTATAGCACAAGAAATAATAACTTAGAAAATTCCACCGCCCTTGCTAAGCACTGTTTTGATTATAACCATCAATTTGATTACAAAAATGTTAATATTTTAACTAAAGAAACCAATTATTATAAAAGATCTATCCTGGAGATGATTCACATAAAAAGGGATTCTAATTCTGTAAATCATAGGAATGATATTCAAGGATTGAGTCAGATTTATACTAACTTGATTAATTAAAACTCTTGCAAATTCCTACATACGTCTTCATAATGTTAAAAGTATATTTTAGGAAGAACGCTTAAAGTAAACTAAATTCCAATGTAGGTCTAAAACCTTTTCAAGTACGTCATAAATCTACATCTGGGTCGTGTTTATTACAAACAAATAGCTTAGAACTTCAGTTGCTTTGAGACCATAGCAATATGCGTTTGTACATTATGAGAATATTACTTAACAGTGGTTTCTTGTTACAAAAAAATCTATACTTTAATATTAACGATACAATTTTCGATTGTTCGTGGTTCTGTTCGTTTCGACGGCGTGAGCTTTTTGATTGAAGATTGTGCGATATGGACGCTTGTGCTAATTAGTTTTAGTTAACCCCTTTTTAACAAAATAAGTCTTCTGATGATGGTCGTGAGACCGAAACGTACGTAAAGACGAACATTTATAACAGAGTGTTAATGTGACCTAATTCCCGAGAATTTTTTTATATAATTCATACTGGGTCAAGAATCTTATTATATTATTGTTGTCAATAAAACTCCGAAGTAGCAGCTTAGGATTATTGGGTTCAGAATCAATCATTTAAAAAATCTGCTTGCTAACTCCACTCAATACTGATGCCGCCTCGATGTTGTACTAACAACCCGACAGATGGTAGATCTTTTGTGCCTGGCAACAAAATATTGGCCTCACACATCAGCTCCTCGCCGGATGTGGGGATGTGGAGCCCAACATGACGATGACGATGACAATGGCGACGTAAATGGACGATCTGAGTGGACGAATGAACTTCGGAATGACATACTGGAGTGCTTCGAAGGCAGTGAGCCTACCCGAAGGGGATACATGGCGCGGTTGCACGCACTTTGGTGCATCATGCGTGCAGAACGCCATGCTTTTCCGCACAAAACTTGCGGAATCAAGTATTCTACCAGGCTGCAGCACTAGGACCGGATCTAGCCGCATCAGCACCACCTAAGCCTGCTCTAAAACACCGAAGTTCCCGTGTTTTTCTCCCACATAACCCATGAAGTAGGGGACTCCTTAGTCTGGAGGATCTGCATTGAAGTGTGGTTCTGAGTATAGGGTGTAAAGTTCTTAGGAGTGCGAACCCCTTATGTGCCTTGGTTTGGAATTTCAAATCAATCGAGAACTAGAGGGCGACCTCGAGTTGCAACCAACCATCTCGCCTGAAGACCCAGATAAATATCTCGGAGCAAGTTCTTAAGCTCAGGCGTCATGTTGACAAGTCGATACATAGTGTTTTCTACAGAAACATCGAAACGCTCTGTTAGTCAACCAAACTGATCTTCAGCAACTTAGGGTCAGCAGGGTTTACATCCGAGACCGAGAGATTCACCGCAGCTTGATTAGATGGCGTAATCAACACCTTCTGGTCTATCGCCGCAACGTGATGGGTGATTCAGGTTCCTTCCTAATGTCAGCACAGGGCCTGTCGAAGGGCGCCCGGGACGCTTTTCCATCTCCTGTCGGCATGTCCGCGAAAAGCGGGTGCTGAGTTACCATATAAGGTACTCATACGGAATGGACCAAGATCCAGTGCTATCTCACATGCCAGGAAATATTGAGTCCGTTGTCGGGAACGAAAAATACGAGATCTACTGGAATTACCTGTTTCCGACTGTCAGGTGCATACAAGCAAATAGGCCTGACGTTGTCCTCCTCAATAAACAAACCATGACTATGTACGTCATCGAATTCTCTGCTTCGACAGAGAAGAACATATTCTTAAAAGAGAAGGAAAAATGGACAATGTATTAAGATCTCATGTTCGAGCTCAGCACGCTATACTCATTTCACAAGATCGTATTATTGGTTCTGATCATCGGTGTTTTGGGCGGAATTCGGACTTCGATTTGGGAATTGCGCGATTGCTGCAATGTCGTTGGCTGCTTCGCTCCGACGACATCGCAGCAATCGCGCCAGAAGCTAACTTAAGCGTAGCTCCTCCCCACCGGCTGGTGAGTAGTTTCAGTCCACAGACAAAGTTCTAAGAAAGACTGATACACAAGTAAACTAAAACAAATAACAAAACCACATCAGATGATCTCACGTGTATATTCGCAAACAAAAGTGGCGTTTATACATATAGGAATACTATATTCATACCAGCTGTATTCAAGAGTTTGTTTTGCTTGGAACTTTAGAGCGATCTGAATTAAGAGATAATGGGATTATAAGTGAAGGTACTGAAATGGTTGTGTCAGAAAAAAAGGGAAGGTGGATGTGTAGGGTTTATAGGAATATACCCAATCGATGCATTGTTGTGTGTATGACAATAATATAAATAAACACTCACTCATTTTCCTTTCAGCTGTATGACTTATATCGTGCTCGATGAACTGCGCCCACAAAAGAAGAGACATCGTGTTTTCCGTATCGCTGCTATCAATATTGTTGATTATGGAAGAACTAATTAATCTTGCAGAAGGCATTTCACGTTTAGTGACCGACCTACGTGGTTCCTTTATACCGTCCAGATAGTCCGACCGTAGCAGCCTTCCGTAAGTGGTGAAGGATTGTCCTTGGTTTCCGTGTTTGATATTATTACAACTCCCATCGGTTGTTCGATATTTGGTTAGTTTGTCTTCCCTAGTGCAAATTTTATTGGATTTCGAACAAATCTGAGCCAAGGGAGTTGTGGCGAATTTGTATTTCTGCAGAGCAAATGTACAATCTTCGCGAGATACGTCTTCCCTGAAAACAAAACGTAATCAATGAACTTCGTATTCAACCAATAGGTACCTTCTATACAGGGTGTATCAGGATATATGTAAAAAAAGTTAATATGTTATTCTATATCATATTTCCAACAAAAAGCTTATATAATACTAGCGACCCGCCCCGGCTTCGCACAGGTGCAATGCTGATACTAAGTACAATACAGAAAAACTGTGAACGTTGTATATAAAAACATAGCGGCCCGCTCCGGCCGGTACCGCCGCAAAAGCTACGTCCCGCAATTTTTAAATCTGTAATATCTTCGAAAATATTCATTTCAATCATATGCTGTAAAGGGCCATATAGATCTATATTAAATCAATAATGTATTTAAGGTATTTAATTGGATAAGGATTAATGCTGTATTGGTTAAAATCGCTTCGAAAATTAGCCATTATTTGTCGTAAAAAGTAAATGACAAAAAAATGGTATTGTGGGATAACCATAAGAGATAGACATATACCATCGCGGAGTTTTCTGTAGACCTTTTCAATGTGTACAATACTCAGTACATTATTTTGATATATCTCGTAGGGTTCAGCCTGCGTTTGCAATGTAAGCGGAAAAAAAGTAATTATTTACGACATCACATTAGAAACCTCAAAAATAACAGTATTTCTCCACTATTTAATGGACCTAACACCTCTCGATTTTTTGTCTGGGGCTACATGAAAGCGGAAGCTTACAAGAACCAAATTCACACTCAGAAATAACTTAGGCGACATCTCTTTGGGAAGAAAAATGAGCTATGCGGTGACGGAAAAAGAGATACGGCGAAGAGCACGAACATGTTTGCGCCAACATGGTGACCACTTCGAGCAAATTTTGTAATTCGTGCTACTTCTGATTGTTATTATTGTTGTTGTTGTTAAAATAGTATAGATAAACTCACTCCTATTCGAATCGTTGAATTTCATAATTATCGGATGAAAATTGAGGAAACTAGAGGAAATCTAGTATGCCGCCTCTTTGAGAAAATTTTCCAGTCTATGGGTTTGTGTTTGTAACTTGCTTTACAACTTCTCTATAAGCAAAATTTGGAATTACAGTAAACTTGGTATTTCACAAACATTCATGTTGAGTAACATTTAACATAATAAAGATTCTTGACCCACTTATGAATTAATACAAAATTCTCTGGAAATAGGTCACATTAACACATATATGTTTACCCTCGTCTTTACGTACGTCGTTTCGGTCTCACGACCATCATCAGAAGACTTATTAATACAATAACCTGATTACTTAGAAATACTGTAATAACATTTCGTTCAAATGCCAACGTCGCCGAAATGAACGAAAACATGAAATCGGAACTATAACACAGCAATGATGCAGCGTAAAAATTAAAAATTCACTATTAAGTAGAATCATCAACAAATACGAACACATTTCATAAATGTCTGCGAGAGACTAACAGACAAAGAGTACTATCCTCTTTGCTAACAGACGAGACCATCTCAAGTGTTCATTTAAGCGCCAGATGTCATAATTTATTAGGTGATAAAAGAAGGTCTCTGGCCTCTGAGAAATACTTTAGACAATTCTACCTAAAGTAAACTTTTACATTATAAGAACGTAAGTAGGAATTTGCAAGAATATTAATTAATTAAATTAGTATAAATATGACTTAGTGTTTGAACGTCACTCCTATGATTTACAGACTTGGAGTCACGTTTTATGTGAATCATCTCCAGAATAGATCTTTTATAATAATTGGTTTTCTTAGTTAAAATATTAACATTCTTGTAATCAAATTGATGGTTATAATCAAAGCAATGTTTAGCAAGCGCGGTGGAATTTTGTAAGTTTGTAAGTATAGGTCCCATCACAATCTAAACAATTAAATTTGTATACTGTGTGGGTTTGTTTATCTTTAGGAATTGCAGGTTTTAGATTTGAGAAATATTTCCCAACACAGTTAGTAGGTTCATGCGCTACATTTATATCATACTTTTTCAAACATTTCTTAATTTTCTCTGAGGTCTCCGGAATGTATGGTAAAGTTATATAATTGTCTGTATTACCTTTTACGTTATTTTTATATGACGATCCATTATAAATTTTGTTTATTCTCTCTTTAATAATAGCATTGAAAAAAATTTTTGGGTAGCCATTCAATTCCAGTGTATTACGAACAATTTTTAGATTTTTGGGACGGTCCTCTGGGTGGGACAATTTAACCGCGCGGTCTGTAAGACTGCTTATCAGTCTTCTGATGATGGTCGTGAGACCGAAACGTACGTAAAGACGAGGGTAAAAATATATGTGTTAATGTGACCTATTTCCCGAGAATTTTGTATTAATGTAACATTTAACACAATTTCTTCGCAATTGCATGAGCGATGAAAAAAATTTGTATAACCTTCTAAGCTCAATCTTTGGGGATATTTTGACAACAGTTATCTTCCATATTTTTCTTGAAAAAATATTGAGTATTTGACGTTTGAATTTTCACGACTTCATCAATTAACAGGCGACACCCAAATGTTACGATCTAAAAATAATAAAAATAATAGCATTTCGACAATAAATATGGTATCATATGAAAATTATTCATTGCTCTCCCATTTGCACTAATTTAATTTTGTCTACATTTGTTGTCGATTCCATGGAAATGTGATATTTTCATAAGAAAATATAAACTAGCGAATTATTTGTTAACCATTGGAAATCGGAATATGTATTATATAAACATTTTTGTTGGAAATATGATATAGAATAACATATTAAGTTTTTTTTACATATATCCTGATACATCCTGTTTACACAAGGCTTGGACTCTCGATCGTGAGGTCACAAGGTCTACATTGTAGCCATTTGATTTTTTTAATAACAAACCTGTCTTCTAATCGATCTATTTGAAATTTTCCTAACAATATCTAATCTAAATTAAGGTCCTTAAAGCAATACAAATTATTTTTAAAATTTCGTGGACTGTGTGTAACCAAGCATGAGTATATGTCGGTGTTGTCAATTTATGTAATCGTCCCCTTTTGAGGGGAGTTCTTACATGCATTATTGTTCACCAAGATAATATAATATTTATAAAGTGGGCTGTGTATTTGGAATGCTCTATATTTGAACCAAATTGAAATAGAGCCTGTATAACATATTCATTAATAACCTTAAGGGTTAAGATAACATTTTGAAGTTCCAAATTTGTAGGATGAGGGCTCTCAAATTCAAAGATTTCCAGTTTTAGTTCATGTATTTTTTTTAAAGCATAAAATGAGTCAATGCCCTCATTGAAATACTGCATAATTTGATTTGGTTTTGAATTTAGCCAATCATTCTTTCTTCATTTGAGAATGTGAACTGAATCAAATAGACAAAATAATGATGATGAATTATCATCTGGATGAGGATATGTTTTTCATACTTTGACTACACGAGAGGATAACATATAAAGTTCGAAGAACATCGTGTGAACCAGCTGTGAAATATTGGAAAACGTGTTCAAATTGAAGATGACTTCGAAACAATATACAGACGTCAGATGAAAATGGAGATTTCACGGCATAACCAACGCCGTCGCCCGACCTCAAGCCGTTTGATTTCTATTTGTGGGGCGCGCTAAAAAAGTTAATTTATAAAAGCAAAATAAATATACGTAAGAACTAAAAGTTGGAATTGGAAATGCTTTTCGCATCGTAGCAAGGCGTTATATGCAGAGGCCAATGAATAAATACCACAAAAAATCGACAAGTTTATTGAACGGTTGTCTTCTCGAAATCTGGAAAATTAGACATTGTTAATTTGTTAGATTTAATGCAAAATGTTTAGATACTTTTCAAAATATATTTTAGAAATAAATTTTAAGTTGTTGAAGAAATCTGATTAGTATTAAAATCACAAATACCGAATAAAAAATACCGGCCTTTTGATCTGCAATTAATTAAAAACTGCTTAAACCAATATGGGTTATAGATCTTGTTGATATCTTAATATCGAAATTTATTTCGGGATGGTTGATATTGAAATTGTTTATATTCATGATATCCAAAAATCGAAACGTCGTATCATTAAAATGAATATTTTATGTTATCAAGGAACAATGTTGAGTTTCAAAGTAAACGCCTATCACGAATTTGAAAAAAAATCAATTAACCCCTATAGCGAACAATTTAGTCGCAGATGTCTGTTTGGAGGTTAGGGCATAGGGCAAGACCTCACTAGGTAAGGAGTTCCATAACTTCGCTGTTCGATAGAAAAATGAAGTCTGGCAGGAAGAAGTTCGGCAGCTTGACAATCAAACGGGGACTAGTTTGAACTCGTCTAGTTCGCCTGTCTGGAATCTCTCGTGGTGGAACAATAGACAAGATTTCTGATGAGCATCGAATATAGATGTATCTATAGAAAAGGGAGAGATCTCCCACCTTTCTAAGATGTTCCAGAGAGGTCAATGAACTCAATGTGTCTCTCTTCTGGATATAATCCAAGAGCTTCAGCGTATGTTTGGGAGTCGAACTCCAAACATGTGAACAGTATTCCAGGACAGGTCGAATCTGTGTAGATTATGAGGAGCTCCTGGGAAGTAAAGTAGCTCTTGGCACGGAATAGAAAACCAAGTTTTTGTGAAACGGTTCTCGCAATGGACCTCACATGATCGTCCCATTAGAGGGTGCTGTTGGTGGTGACCCCGAGCATGGATATGGAGGACTTCATAGGAATATTGGAGTTTGGAGGATCCGCCTCCCTGGAGAAGACGCAAGCTTGTGTTTCGGTTGCATTAATCTCTACCAAACTATCAGATCCCCATTCCAACATCTTTGCCAGATCTCCATTAATTGCGGCAACCTATCTTTGTCTCGATCCTCTGTGTTCATTGGATGATACAGCTAGAGATTCCCCATGCTTTTCAATAGATTTCTGCCATACATGTGTTACGTAGACAAGCAGGCCAGCTGTTGATATCTGCTGACGAAAGTCATATTGCCGGTCATTCACGATTTTGGAGCTCTCTCGGTATTGGATGAGCTTGATGTTGGCTGCTTTCTCCATCACTTAAATAGTAAATGCTTCGTCTGCGAAGAGTATAATAATATAATAACACATTAAACTCACTAAATCATTTCAATACCACAATTATGAATAGCAAATGAATTCATGTATTGAATATTCCCCCAAATAAAACTCATTATTGGCGAAGCTGAGGTAATTAAACATGATTCATTAACTTACCGATGGTAACAATTTTCGTACATCAACTGTGCAGTGGCCAGAAGGGCTATAAAAGCATCCTTCTGTTGACTTATAGCTTCTTGTTCGGGCATGGAAACTATGAATTGACCATGCGATGGCGACTCTTTAGCAATATGAACATCTGCAAGTCCCAAGAGGCGTTCTCGGGTACTCAAACGATTCACCATATCTTTGGCAAACTTGATGGAATCATTAATATCCTTCCCTGAAATATCTAGCACATACTCTACTGGAATTTCATTTGTAGAATACATGCGTTTTTTTTCCGCAGATGTGTCCAGAATGAATTCATGGTTGGCCTCATTTCTCAATTGAAAACGTTGCTCTTCTGCAAAAATAGAATGAATAGGATCAGGTACTTATGGAAGGTGATGTGTTTCATGTTTGATTTTACTGAGTATCAAAATATGCATACAGATGGGAGTTGCCACAGGGTTTTGTTTTTGTTTTTAGTAGTTCACCTTCGTTAAATCTTTACCTGTAATCTGATTTTTCTTATTATGATTAAATGAAAGAACAATTACTTTATTCTTATACCACTTATAATAAGAGGTAAAGGGGAAGAGTCCCTGAAAAATAAAACAGATGACGACACAATCTAAAATCCCATGTGATGTACCATCCTTAACTAGAACGCATATAAATTTTACTGATATGTCATTCAGTTCTGTTTTGACACCCATCGGAAGCAAGCAGATTTGAAGATGTTTGTAATCATGGAAAAAATTGAATTTCGCGTCTTGATTAAACATTATTGCTTGCGTGGAAAAAACATTCGTACGCAAATCAATGCATCGCTTGTTAAACATTATGGAGACTCCTCACCATCGATTGGGTTCACAAGTGGCTTACTGATTTTCGTTGTGGTATTATGACCACTGAGGATGCCGAACGTTCTGGTCGTCCAATTGAGGTTACAAACACCAGAGATCGTCGATAAAATCCATGGTTATGATATTGGACGATCGGCGAGTTAAAGTGCGCGAGATTGCTGAGGCTATGGGCATCTCAACCGAATACATTTTTGAATATGAGAAAGCTATCTGCCAGATAGGTGCCGCATTTGCTCTCTGTTGACAACAAGCGCGACCGTGTGACAACTTCAAAGGAGTGTTTGGCGTGATTCAAGCACGATACAAAAGACTTTTTGCGACGTTTCTAAGCCGTGGACGAAAAATGACTCCATCACAACACATGAGAGACAAAAGAACAGTTGAAACAGTGGGCTTGTCCTAGCGAATCGAAGCCGAAAAAGGCCAAAGTCATGGCGACAGTTTTTTGGGATGCATCGTCCATATCGATTACCTTGCAAAGGGCAAAACAATCAACGGCGTATATTATGCAGAGCTGTTTGGAAAACAAAAAGTGCTCGTCCACCAGGACAACGCACCGGCGCACAAGTTCGGAGTCGCAATGGCAAAATAGCATGAATTGCGCTACGAATTGGTTCGTCATACACCATATTCTATAGTTTTGGCCTCTGCGAGTCTTATTTATTTCCAAACTTGAAGAAATGGCACGGCGGAAAGAGATTTGGCTCCAACGATGAGATCATCGCTGAAACAAACGCCTATTTTGAAGGATTGCCGAAATCATATTATTTGGAACGGATAATTTAGGCCGCCTGAGTACGATTGTATTGCTCTACAATTTTTTGCCTTGCAAAATATCTAGTCAAACTGTAAAAGAATCCCATTTTACAGTAATCCAGTTTTTCCGATAGAGAAGCTGCTTCAAATCTGTCTATATTTTCCTCATTTGTATCCATTGCTAGATCAGCCAAATTTATTATTTTCATTGGGACCAAACTGCTTTCCAGCGTTTTAACGGCAACAAAACGACAAGACCAGCTTTTTGTATTAACTCTTTTAGGAAACAGTGTTTGCTTTGACTCTGAAGAATCTTTTAACGCACGAGACAGTCGCCCTTATGTGTAAAGAGGAGAATAAAATGTATAAATAGCTTGTATCAGCAATATAATTTTCTTCCTTTATTCATTTACTTATTCATTACTATATCCAACATACAGCTAAAAGCTAAATTAATATGGCATAAACTAACTTGTTAGGTGGCAAATCATTATATTAACATCTATTCTATATTGCTCCAAAAATTGCCAGGAGGAAAATCTATTTTATAAATACACAATATCTATACTCCGTGGCATAATAATCCATTGGTTAGAGCACCACGCTGATTTGATCTAGTGGAGGTCGTAGGTTCAATTCCTACACGAGCCCTTTTTTTAACAGTTTGACACAAAGTGATGAGGTACATTAGGAATTAGTTTCAATTATGCACAAGCCGGACAGAATGTTAATAATCAATTACTTTTCATCATAGCATATTTTATTTCTTCTGAATATAATAAAATTTGATTATCGTTGGGGAATTTTCTTCTAATTGTAATTGAAAACGCCACAAGAAAGTAACGAATATATCTATACTTTTTATTCTTAATCATATGCTATTTGAGCATTCTTCCCAAAATATACTTTTAACATTATAAACACACGCATGTAGGAATTTGCAAGGGTTTTAATTAATTAAATTAGTATAAAACTGACTTAATTATGGAATGCCTAGAGGAATCTGTAATAAATTCATTAAATTTTCAATCCGTATTCTTTAACGGTATGTAGATGATTGCCTAATGTGTGTTCTCAATGATAAAATTCAGTACGTGACTAATAAATTTAATTAATATAAAAATAGAACAAACGTAAATCAACACGACACTCCATTTAAAGGAAAGGAGAATTCATAATAATATTTTCGGCGTTTTTCCGAAAAATGATATTTTTGAACATTTTAAATATCAAATTCGTAATCAGCGACCAAAGAAACCCCTATAGTTACCTATCACATGATAATTTCAAAGACGTGGAAAGATTTTCTTTCCAGGTTTCCACAGTTTTCCCCAAATTTTCCTGTTTTTTGCTATTTAGGATAGAAATACGCCATTGTCAACCTCTATTACGTAGAAAACGCTAATCACGTGAAAAATGAGACAATTTGCGTGAAAATTACCGTTTTTTCCCGATTTCCCGTCAATTGATTGAATTTTCCGGGAAAATGATCAACGAGCCAATAAACTTTCTGGAACCAATTTTAGGGGCTTGATTTCCATTTTTTGATAAATTAAAAATTATCTTAAAGCTAGCGGTTAATTTTGAGTATAGGGGTGAATTGGGGGATTGGTATATCGTTCAGTAGTCGCGAATGACCCTCATGGTATATAGAACATCATGCAAAAAAATTGCAAAATCAATATCACCGACAAGATAACGATCCCTATATGATATTAATTTTGGCTGTTGTGGTGTCTGTCCTGATATGTTTCGTAACACTAATAAATTCAATTGTATAATGTTACCGACAACATCAATCATTAACAGTCAAATCAAATTTTCACCATTTAAATTGGGTTCATAATTCATAATTATATTTACCTTTTTGCTCAATTTTATCGAATTTTCCTCCGTGAATCGACATTATCCACATTAACATCCCCAAGAGAAGCAGAGCTAATCTTCTGGTTGTCATCTTAATTGGTGATTTATTGATAAGTTCTGAAATAAAGAGGTGTAATGAACAAACGAAAGGGCTGAATTACTGAAAATACTGTTGCTTGTACGGATTAAAAATAATGTATGGATCACAGTCTGTTTTGCTCTACCTTGGTAAGCCTACCATACCATGAAAATAGGCATATAGATGAACAAACATGGACTACACTACAGCAACGACCAATCATATCTAGGAGGACACGACTGCTATAAAAGGAGAGAAGAAAAAACGCACTGCTTACTACTACTGAAAACAACTAATTTCACATGACGTCTAATAACACATACGCTTATTATTTTTGTCTTTACGTACGTTTCGGTCTCACGACCATCATCAGAAGACGTATCAATGTGTAAAACGGGATTTCTTGAAACTAATTGTATCAAGCACAAAGCGTCCTCATCGCACCAATTTCAATTAAAAATGTCCACGTCGCCGAAACGAACAGAAACATGAGTAATCAAAATTGTAACACATTAATGTTTTAAGGAGGTTCGGTAATGTCAGGGGTGGGGGGGGGGGGGTATATAAGAAGAGCAAGCTGAAGACAACGCTATAAATATTGCTGGCTGGAGTTGTATACAAAAGCAAATAAAAATCGTATCGTTATCGTAGACTTTTCGTGTTTTTAAAAATTAATTACAATTAATAAAATTTATAAATTAAAAATTGTAAACTATTTTTTCAAGAAAAGAATTAGTGGGACTCGCTCAAACTTGCATAGAATATTATTGTAATAGTGGTATTCCATTAAAAAAAGCATTTCTATTTAGCCTTTTTTTTAATTTGAAGACTCAACCACGTCCCCATAAGCTTTCATGTTAAAATGTTGTTTTTTGACTCGATATATATAAAAAACGGTGTAGTGAAACTCTCCAAAAAATTAGACGTATTCTTATATTTTTATTCTCAACGGTATGTAAAAATTAAAAAAAAATGTTTCATAAAAACTATCTCTACCGAAACTCCTTAAGTATATGAATATGCATCAAGAATCCACTGCTTAGCAATTTTCTCATAAACTTCGAAGTCATTTCAACAATTTCAAGCAATGTTTGAATACAACTGAAACCAAAAAGTGTAACGCCCGAGTATCCACTTTCGAATCAGATGTTAAAGATTCATGAGGTAATAGAAAAAGGTTGTTAGACCTTATTAGAAATATTGCTATTTGAGCATTCTACTTAAAATATACTTTTAACATTATAAAGACGTATGTAGAAATTTGCAAGGGTTTTCATTAATCAAATTAGCATAAATCTAACTTAATGATTAAGCATTGCTTGAAATGTCTTCGAATTTTATAAGAAAATTGCTAAGCAGAGGCTTCCTGGTACATATTCATATACTTAAAACATTAATGTATTATAATTTCGATTGCTCGTGGGCATTTTTAATTGAAATTAGTGCTTTAAGGACGATTTGTGCTTGGTACAATTAGTTTCAAGAAGTCCCGTTTTAACCATTAATATATTTCTTGATGATGGTCGTGAGACAAAATAAGCATATGTGTAAGTGTGACCTATTTCCCGAGAATTTATATATAAGAAAGCTTATCACTCTGAAATACAGTAATAACTGATATCTAGGTAATTTAGAACGGATGGAAATGTATAAGTAAAAAGCAATTGAATGAAATCAGATTCATCTCCATCTGAGGGTAATCCCTCATATGCCGTACTAACAAGTATTTAAACAGGCACATTTTGTTTTCTAATTTAGTTTACTTTGATTATGGGTACTTTTTTGGTGAAAAGTTCTTAGTAACTTAACAGTATTTTTAATGGATAAGAGTGTATCCACATTCTACATTGTGGACTCTACTTTTAGTATATCATACATCTAAAGTGGAACCAAGGTAAAAAAAAGCAGTCGCTTTCCATATATTTTCAAGGGTGACAATGATGTTGAAAATAAAATTATATCCTGTAAACGTCAAAATTCTTAATCCTAAAGAGTTTAAATGCAATCATATAAAAAAGTGTGCACACGTGTACTATCAACTCATTTGCACACTATTTGCAACACTAGTCGCACAATATACTATTCCGGTTTCGTTGACAGTAAGAAAAATGACATTTATTTTGCTGTATTCGAATTAACAACTTACGATGTACCGGGATATCAAAAATTATCTTGGTCAAGGGTGGTTGTGGAATGTAAAACGTGTGTCTTACCTTACGTTTGAAATAATTATGTCACTGTCACACTGACATCATCAATAACCTACAAATTTCATACCTATTTATTTCAGCTGTAAAACAATAATGAACTACAAATTAAAAATTATCTTGGTCAAGGGTGGTTGTGGAATGTAAAACGTGTGTCTCACTTTAAATTTTTGAATATGTTTTGTTGGGTCAAAATCTGTTAAGTCATTGTGCTGAAATTTTCTAATCCAGTTTTTGAATCATGCCTCTTACATCACAGCACAAAATTTCCATGGTTGAAGTCTATTTTCGAACGGGTGCGCTAGTTAATGGAAATTGGCAATACAGTCAACGTTTGTGTTTGGACAATTTTCGAGAGCACTTCCCTAACGTGGCAATATTACCGGACAATTCTTATGCGTGCCTTACAAATTGTGTTGAAGTGTTTCGCGAAACTGGTTGTGTGACTCATAAAAAAGGTGCTGGTAGACCAAGAGTTCGTACAGAAAAAGATTTTCGCAACTCCGGTAAATAATTTGCAAGAACTTCAACAAAGAATAGTTCAGCAATAAGCAACCATAACGCCAGAAATGCTGCAAAACGGTTTTCACAGCATGAGGATTCGCGTCAACTTGTGCATCGAACAAAACGGGGGACATTTCCAACAATTACTGTAATTTTGTTTTTCTTGTTGCTAAAACCGTTATTTCATAATTTGTAGTTCATTATTGTTTTACAACTGAAATAAATAGGTATGAAATTTGTAGGTTATTGATGATGTCAGTGTGACAGTGACATAATTATTTCAAACGTAAAGTAAGACAGACGTTTTAGATTCCACAACCACCCTTGACCAAGACAATTTTTGATAATTCGGTATATGATATATGCTTTCAGGACAACTTCTGAAGATTCAACGGTACTCATTTCAGTAGATGTGTTTTCCTGGTTTAATTACAATTTCAATATAACATAGCGTATAATTTAACTTCTTTCATTAGTTGTTTCTAAATTATTAACTGTTTGGGTCGATAACATGCACCTATATTTTATCGTAGCTTACCCCGCAGAGACGGCTATGATTTTATTTGTAGTTTGCCTAGTAAATTACGACTTATCTTAAGTACTATTCCTAGTTTTACCTTTAGCACAGTTTTATTAAATACAACTTTTTTTCAATATTTCTTCGTTTTATTGGGATTTTGGTGTTTGTTTCACTTTAAAAAAAGAAAGGGTTTATTTTTAGTAAGTTTTCCTAAACATATTCTTAGATTCGCGCCACTGGTGACAATTACAATGGCCGCGAGGTGGGGCCCTTAGAACAACTACAACTATACAACTATACAGATTATATAAACGGACGAGGACTGAGTTTAATTACACTTTAACACATGTCTGGGATTATTACTTGTATCTTAGTACTTCGTGTTCTTTTTGACCGTTTGATTACTCTAATTACACATATACTGATGCCATTATATATTAAATCCTACATCGTAGATCTAATACAGTATTCCATATTAGTTTGAATTCTGTCTGAATAACAAAATGTGCAATATAAAAAATCACAGCAAATATATTTTTATTTTACTGTACAACTTGCAACATACATATTTTATAGGTACTTGCCAATTTATTCACTGTTGTCTCGATCACTTCTAAATAATAACAGTTAGAAATTACCTATAAATACAATCACATCGTAAATTATTTTATTTCACAATGCAACGATTATGACTAATTCGAACGTATGGAAACTTTTTAGTTACGTTACATCTAAGTAAACTAGTTTGCTCATGATTCTATTTTTTGAGGAGATAGGAAATGATCCACTTCCGAATTAATTAATTTCTTTCCAATCATTTTCTCTCGACTCTTTCATACATATTCTCATATTGAATCTCATATTGCAAAGATTGAATACGTTATGCTCTCTGCCTCGAATGGTTTCTGCTTACCTCAATATAAGACTATGTAGTGTAACAGTTGTAAAACACATATGTTGTCAATTCGAATAAACTTTCAAATGATGTAGAGTACTCTATTATAATTTGACGTCTTTCCACATTTTCAAATGTTAGATTTAGATTTAAATTATCAAATAAACTATTCAGTAAACAAAACTATTGAACTATACCCACACATATTATTTTTTTAATAGTTAAACAACTTAAATTTAAATTAAACTGTAATATGGTAATTTGTTGATCCCGTAGGTCTTCAAAAAAATAATAATTTCATAGACAATGCGTAATTCCTGGAGGAAATATATAAATTATTTTTTGTCCTCAAGTTGTACTTATATCTCTCTCTCTCTCTCTCTCTCTATTAAAAATTAAAAATTCATTGAAATGTGATGGCAACAAAGCATTTATCATTTTATACACAAATGTCATTGTTTAAATAACTTATTCTACTTTCAACAAAAATCTTTTAACATTGATGAGATGGAAGTCGACCGATTACAGTTAAGTATAATAATGCCTTTATTTTGCAGCATTTGCAGTGCCAGAATTTATTTTTTATCACACTCATGCTTGCGCATTATGATTATTAATGAGGTTGTATTATCTTGTTGTAAACTGTAATTATAATATACCGGGTTTAATATCACTAGTCCTGAAAAGTAGAACAGGTTTTTCCAATTTTTTTCATGATTTTTCAAAAGTAATTGGTTATCTATAATAACACCTAAATATTTAATTTCCTTCTCGATAGTTATCTTGAGAATAAATTTTTACGTTAATTTCGTCTATATTTACATTATAAAATTTATTTTTTTATCTACATTTAACTAAATTTCATTCATGCTGATATATTTTTCAATTGTCTTGAGTAAATTGTTCATTTTAGTAATGGCTGCGCTTAAATCCTTATTATAAATTGCTAAGAGTATCTACTGCAAATAAGTTTACTAAATCACAGTATTCAGTTAGACTTAAACTTAGATGTTATTCATGTATAACAGAAAAATGAGAGGACCAAGAATGTTGCCTTGGGGTACACCGTGGTCAACAGGCATACGAGAAGAGTAAGAATTATCAATCTTGGTTCTTTGTAAATCATAACATGCCTGTGTCTATTCCAGAAAGCACACCAAAAGGGTAAACAACACATGTTTGGGTTGCAATAACACACCAATGTGTTATTTGTGTTTCTGTCACAGCATAAAAAAGTAACCCGTTTTTCTTGTGTTTCAATTTTATAAAATAAATATTCCTTTTGAATACGTGTTTTATTACTAAAATATCTAGAGTAATATTCATCAGCAAACTTGACTATCTGCCCGATCCACACACAACTGTACTTGCCTCTGAGACCGCAGAACAGGTTTGTATAGAAAAATCAATGAATATAATGCCCACCCCTGGCACACGAGGGCTTGAAACCAAATCTTACAAATGTCCACCGGTGGCCATGCGGTCCCAGACTTAAGAAACGAAATGTTCACCGGTGGTACACGTGCTCAACATGTTTTAAATTGCCAAAACGTTTCTTTGTATCATTACTAATAATATTATTGGATAAAATGTTTACAGATTATAGAATGGTTTGAGATTTCAGGAGAATCGCGTGCATTAGCAATAATATTATCTTTATTGTTTACGACATAATCAATCATAGAATTAGTCAGATTGGTTATTCTAGTAGATGTGCTAATCAGCTTATTTTTTTTAGAATGAGTATCATTGTTGTCATTGTATGTTATATTGAAATCACCACAAAATATAGACTTTGTTTTTTTTGGGTACACATCTATCCATGAATCTACAGCGTCTATGACATGCGCTCGGTGAATGATACACAAGATCTATGTTCCAATTTTGTTGATTGACAACTATCTTGCAGTATACACACCAGTAATTTGGTGTGGCTGATTTATATTTACATGAGAAGATCTCATGCCTTTTCTGAAATACAAGAGAACATCACCAGTATGCCTATTATATGAATCATATCTTATTAAGTTGTAATTGTTCAAACAAAGTTCAGTAAAGGTTCCAGCATAGACTCTTTTGAAACATAACGTCATTTCGTATAAACTTTCCTTAAAATGAAAATAAAATGACTAGTATTGAGTAAAAAATACAAGTTGTTACTATTAGTCCAGGCAACGAACCAGAAAAAAAAAAATGTAAGCTAGAATTTCAAAATTTTTTTTGCATTTTGTTCCTTATACCCCATAGATCATTCATGACTATCAAGACCGCGGGGGTCGACCTTTCTACCCCCTCAAAACGGGGTTTCAACCCCTCAGAGGAGCATTCTTATAAAAACAGTCCAAAATTAATGAATTAAGAGCCGAAAATGACACCTAGTAGATTTTTTGGGTCGTTGATCACGATTCCGCTGTAATTTTTCCCAAAAAAGTCTCTTCAGATGGAAAATTCGGGAAATTTGAGATTTTCCTGAGACGTTTGTGAATAATAAAGAATAATTTTGTTGCAGAAATTACCTCTAGTAGGTTTTTTGGGTCGCTGATCACGATTCCGCTGTAATTTTTCTCAAAAAAGTCTCTCCAGATGGAAAATTCGGGAAATTTGAGATTTTCCTGAGACGTTTGTGAATAATAAAGAATAATTTTGTTGCAGAAACTACCTCTAGTAGGTTTTTTTGGGTCGCTGATCACGACTCCGCTGTAATTTTTTCCAGAAAAGTCTCTCCAGATGGAAAATTCGGGAAATTTGAGATTTTCCTGAGACGGTTATGGATAATAAAGTATAATTTTTGTTACAAAAATGACCCCTAGTATGTTTTTGAGTAGCTGATCACGATTCCGCTGTTAGTTTTCTCGGAAAGCTCCCTCCAGATTTTCCATCAGGAGAGAGTTTTTTGGGAAAAATAACAGCGGAATCGTGATCAGCGACTCAAAATACCTGCTAGATGTCATTTTTGCAACAAAATTATAGTTTATCGTTCATAACCGTCTCAGGAAAATCTCATATTTCCCGAATTTTCCATCTGGAGAGAGTTTTTTGGGAAAAATAACAGCGGAATCGTGATCAGCGACCCTAAATACCTAGTAGATGTCATTTTTTTCAAGAAAATTATACTTTATTATTTATAACCGTCTCAGGAAAATCTCAAATTTCCCGAATTTTCCATCTGGAGAGAGTTTTTTGGGAAAAATAACAGCAGATTCGTGATCAACGACCTAAAAAACTTACTAGAGGTCATTTTTGCAACAAAATTATAGATTATACATCATATATATATTTTCCAAATTTCTCAACTGGAGGGAGTTTTCCGAGAAAATTAACTGCGGAATCGTGATCAGCGACCCGTAAAACATACTGGGTGTCATTTACGGCTCTTAATTCAGTGATTTTCTAAACTTTTGGATTGTTTTTATAAGAATGCTCCTCTGAGGGGTTGAAACCCCGTTTTGGGGAGGTATAAAGGTCGACCCCCGCGGTCTTGATAGTCATGAATGATCTATGGGGTATTAGGAACAAAATGCAGAAAAAATTTTGAAATTCTAGATTACTATATTTTTTTTTTCTATTTTCTGGTTCGTTGCCTGGACTAATAGGTTATGTGCTCAGTGAATGATACACAAGACCTGTGTTCTAAATTTGTTGATTGACAACTATCTTCCAGTATACACACCAGTAATTTGGTGTTAGCTGATTTATATTTTCATTAGAATACCTCATGCCTTTTCTAAAATATAAAAGAACACCACCAGTATGCCTATCATGTGAATCTTGTTAAGTTGTAATTGTTCAAACAAAGTTCATTAAAGGTTCTAACATAGACCTTTTTGAATGTAATGTGACGTTATTCCACGTCTTTATCTGTTTTTAATCCGTTGCAATATATTTTCTGTTACTACGGGTAATATTATCAATATAATATCCTTTGTCATGAATTTGGTAGTTCTATATTGTGAATTTGTGAATATACAGGAAGAAACGTTACGTCGTCATTATTTTTGATTTTTAACTCGCCAGAACAGATGTTATATAATGAATACTTTTTGAAGGAAAAAAATTTCGAGTTCGAAATATTGATGTAATGTTTGGATATATTCAATTTGATCCTATGTCTGGGGGTGCTTGAGTCCGAGGTCAGTTCTAGGGGCACCTAGGGAAAAGCACTATAAGAAGTTACTAGTCGATCGCAGGAGAAGCAAAATAAAAACCTGTGCAGAGGTTATTACAGAGAGCTACCACATGTAAATAAAATTCCATCTAGTATTGTATGTTAAAACAGAATGGAAAATATTATTAGGATAGAAATAGATATTAGTTTGATAAAATTAAAATATCATAAGGAATATCTCACTACAGAATTTAAGGAAAATTGATGTGAAGTGAAAAAATTGAAATTAGTTCAAAATAATTAAGTGAACAGAAATTGTGGAAAATAAAGGGAATAACTAAAATCGATAAAAACAGATTTTCGAATCTTTACAACCGTTATTTCATAAGAATGCGATTTAGTTCAGTGGAAAAAATCTAATACTTTTGGTTGAATATCACATAAGCAAATCACTGAAATGAAAGAAAACTAGACTAACCTTTGATTAAAAAATAAAACTGCACTCTTACACAATCTTATTTTAACAAGCATTCGGTCCAAACTGAACCAGGAAAATGAAATAATACCATTATTATATACGATAACGTCGCTCACTATCAGTGACCTCAAATTCGTATGAAATTAGGAGTACATAATGACGGTTGCATTATTGTAAAATGTATGATAATCTAAAGCTGCACTAACTAGTAGTAGAATTTGCTTCATTCTTAATTATGGGAAACATAAGTAACATAACAGATGTTTCCATTCATTCAACACTCCACGAACCAATCCAACACCTCCACGCACAGTTTGGCATTACAACTCAGCCGACTGGGACGGTCTTCGCATGTTTTACTCCAAGTTTCCTTTGAGAAAAGTATGTTTTAAATGTGAAGACCCAACGCAATGTGCCACAGACATCTCGGATATTATCAGACTAGGAATGGAACTTACTTACCCCATACCAACAAATCACCGTCATTTGGTAAATTGGTAGAAATTACACTTCCAGTTCATTCTCTCCCCTAACCAAAGATGATGACACACTGGCTACTACACCACAACCCCTTTTGCTGGAACGTTCGCAGCAAATTCCACTTTGGATTCACAAGGGAAGGACACTCTTAATATTGCTGCCAATTAGGCGCATTCTACTTGATCTCAATACCAAAAAGTCTATGGGGCCAGACGGATTTCCACCTGTGTGCGCCTGAATTAATACCAGTTTTCTGCAGGTTGTTTACCCTTTCATACAAACTTGGTGTGTTTCCTTCTAGCTGGAAGACAGCTAGATTCCAACCAATTCCAAAAAAAGGAAAGAATACCATTCCTAATAATTATAGACTCATTGCACTATTATCTATGATCTCTAAAGTGATGGAGAAGGCAATCAACATCATCCTATACCTGGAGAGCTCCAAAATCGTGTGGACCGGCAATATGGCTTTCATCAGCAGAGATCAACAGACCTGATTGCCTACGTAACACATGTAAAGCATTTACAATCTACAAAGCATTCGACCGAGCCTGACTCCAAGGCCTTTTTGGAAAACTTCCGTCATATGGTTTGCTGCCTCAACTTTGTCACTTACTACCCAGTTTTCTCTCAAAATATCACTCCATGATGTAGTGGTTGACGTAGTTACCTCAGATACAATGGCTATCGACCCTGGTGTTTTACAGGGATCTGTCTTGGCACCAACTTTGTTTTTGCTCCATATGAACAACCTGCTGGAAGTGGCCACCTGTCCCGTTCACAGCTATGCAGATGATGGTACACTTCATACCACTGTCTCATCTAGAGCCCCTATACCATCCAATGAAGCCAGAGGAGCGAGACAGAGACATGTTGTGCTGTTAATGGAAATCTGGCAAATAGTTTGGAATGAGGATCTGATAATCTAGTAGAGTTTAATGCAACCAAAACTCAAGCTTGAGTTTTATCCAGGAAGGCGGTTCCCACAATCCCTAATATGTTGATGTCAGGTACAATTACTCCTCCAAGAACTTCTTTCTATTCCGTGCCAAGAGCTACTCTACATCCCACCAGCTTCTCATAATCTACAAGGCACAAATTCCACCTGTCCTGGAGTACGGCTCACATGTTTCGAGTTCGGCTCCCAAACATACGCTGAAGCTATTGGATTCTATCCAGAAGAGAGTTATTCGTTTGATTGATAATGTCACACTTACGAGTTCATTGACCTCTCTAGAACATAGTAGAAAGGTAGATCTCCCTCTTTCCTATGGATATTTCCATGGTCGGTGTTCATCAGAAGTCTTGTCTGTGGTTCCACCACGAGTGATTTCAGATTGGCTCGTGTTTTCGTCGATTTCGGTCTACCTAGTGCGGTAGCCCCCTTGCAAGTGGTACTTTGGTATCCATCTTCACTTTTTCAAAAGGAATCTATAGTACTATTTGTATCATTTTAGCAACAGTGCTTTTCTGGTTGTGAATATATATCACAATCATACATTCGACCTAGAGAATTGTCCGTACTTAATATTTTAAAATTATAAAATGACGTCATCGAAGTAGTCTCGTCACATGTGTTCCTCATCGTGGAGATAATCCTCAAAACTTTAGGTCATCGACAATAGGTACTGATTAGGTTACATCGAATTAATTACTCTGGTATCATGAATGTTCACATGAATGACAATTTACCCGACACCAACAATTACGTAATGAGAATAATATCAAAAATATTTAACCAGTACGAATCAAAGCACGAAAGAACGTATGCAATGCTGTTAAAAGTTCACATCTATTTAGTAATTTGACCTGGGGGAAGCTGGATGTAGTGAGTAGGTACTCTGCATGCACATTTCCTTCCGAAGACAAATATGTACCAACAATTAGAAACAAATTATTGAATAATGAAATTCTTGATAAAACGTAATTTTTAATATTGAGGTATAACAAAAACGAAAATTGACAATATTGCAATTTATCCACGCTTGACATTGAGAAGCTCAGAATAAATAGATAACGTTTAGAATAACTGATAACAACGGCCAACCTGACTTTCAATTTTTCCGAAAATTGGGGTTTGTTCATAAGTCTATAAAGACAATTGATTTCAAACTCGATTGTTAAATAATGAACTTCAAAAATAGTCCAATGAACAAAGTTTTGGTTCACCAGGGTTAACAGTGACAGCACGACTTTTAGTCCCAGGCAGCTGTTTCGGTCTTCTCATGAGTTCGTCAGTGAGACGAGGCAGAAGTGGAGTCACTGATCAACCATCTTCGAAAGTGATATACTAAAACACCTTCTAACCTAGATGTTCCAGACCTTCTGCCTGAAAGCATATGAATGGGCAATTCTCAATGCTAAGCATTGACAATATAGCTCTCGCTATTCAAAGAATTGACGACAGAACAGTTGGATATATTACAGCCAGGTGACGCACACATTTCGTGTTGAAAGTCAATAGACAAAGTTTCAGGTCAAAAGGTTGAGCAGTGACAACAAGCCTTTTAGCCCCAGACAGCTGTTTCGCTCTCCTCATGAGCTCGTCAGTGGAACGAGACAAACGTGAAGTCACTTATCAATCATCTCCGAAAGTGATATGAAAAACCGGGAAGCAGATGGTGTTGGAATATTTAGGTTTGCCTAGTTGTTACTTTCGGAAATGGTTGATCAGTGACTTCACGTCTTCCTCATACCCCTGACGAGCTGATGAGAAGAGCGAAACAGTTGTCTGGGAGTAAAAGACGTGTTGTCACTGTTCAACCTGGTGAACCAAAACTTTGTATATTGACTTCTAACACAAAATATATTTGTAGTTCACTATGCATTAGTCCAATGAGTCAAACCGGTGATCGCGGAAGTCATTTAAATATGTGATATTGCAACACATTATCATTAAACTTTCAACGGCTCCCAATCTTTCAACTAGCTTGATTCATGTTATAAATATTTTCCGGGTCCACTAAGGTTGCAAAAATCTACTTTCGTCACTTATTTTTTGTAGCACTGTTTATGTAGCTCTATACCGATTATATAGAGTCGATTAACAACAAAACAAGGATGTGTGTCATGAGTTGAATTTGTGGGTAGTACTTACTTCGAGCTTTATCTCGACTTCTGATTCTGAGTAACAGCGATCAACTTTAACGATATCTTTATAACTTATTGTTTGAATTGGAACACTTTAATATACGTGTATCACATCTGACCTACAGGTGCTATTTTAGTATTTATTTGTGTTGAAGCCAATGAAATTTATGTAGCTAGTGACGTCCAGTTTGCAATAACATTTTTACTGTTATGAACCACTTAACATCGCTTAATTAAGCAAGAACTTTGAATAAGAGTTGGTTGAACATATAAATTTAAGGAAATTAAATAGGAAACATGATTTTATCTATATCTACAGATCCAAAATCATGTACCTGCTGGAAATATTGTCAAAGATTGAGTAGTTCAAACGGATAACAAGGTAGACAACCTAAAATGTTCTTATTGTCTCCTCTTAGGAAGAACAATATTTTTCTGAAAATGGTTTTCATTATGAATTTACAAATAAAATTAGTATTAAAATGTGAAATGCACTTTGGGTTTCAGGAAGTAGAATCAAGATGTGATTGCTACATTACCTAATAAATTATACAGTACAATTGATATAAATAGTAAATAGATTCATTGTATTCCCTCGATTTCTGCCTTCATAGACTTAGGAAAGAGATTTAATACTGTAAGTCATCCGTTTTTTCAGAAGAAACCTGCCTCAAAACTCCCACATAAATGGTATACATTAATAGCGTTTTAATTTTTAATTTCTAAACCTCCCAAAGTAATTTAACCAAACTCCGTATACATATTTAATATGTCAGAGGGTATGGAACAAAAATTACCAGTTTTTGAAACTCCCAGTGGCGGAGCTGTGAGTATCATCTATCATAATTAAAAAAAATATATTTCAGCCTGTATAATATTACAAATAAATATTTCGTTATATGAGCTATTACATTATCTTCATTTTTTGTCTCTTCACATTCTTTGTATTCCAAACCAAGTTATGACAAAATTCATTTATTTGACCTAGTAGAGTTTAATGCAACCAAAACTCAAGCTTGCGTCTTCTCCAGGAATGAGGAGCCCACAATCCCTAATATGATGATGTCAAGTACAGCTATTCCTATGAGGTCTTCCATAACAATGCTCAGGATCACTCCCAACAGCAACCTCTCATGGGACGATGTGAGGTCCATTGCGAAAATTGCTTTACAAAAACTTGGTTTTATATTCCGTGCCAAGAGCTATTTTACATCTCAGTAGCTCCTCATAATCTACAAAGCACAGATTCGACCTGTCCTGGAGCATTGTACGCTGAAGCTCTTGGATTCTATCTAGAAGAAAGCTATTCGTTTGATTGATGATGTCACACTTGCGAGTTCATTGACCTCTCTAGAACATCGTAGAAAGATGGGAGATCTCTCCCTTTTCTATAAGTATTTCGATGATCAGTGTTCATCAGAAATTTCGTCTGTTGTTACACCACTTCACTGTCATACTCGAGACCTGTCGAACTTCTTCCTACCTGACTTCATTTTTCTATCGAACAGCGAAGTTGTGGAACTTTTTACCTAGTGAGGTCTTTCTCTATGCCTATAACCTCCAAACCTTCAAAAAAAATACGAAGGCCTATCTCATCTCCCTACATTCCACTGTTCTCGTGTAACTTTACGATACTTAAATAAAGCAAATTGTCATTCTAAATATCTCAGGGAGGCCATGTAAAACCATCATAATAAGAAGTCGTCATCTTATTTAATCATTGTGTGTTGTCAAATTAGCATATAAATATGTTTCACGTTTATCACCTTGCAAATGAAAATGCTAGTGAGGCTAGGCGAATTTATATTGAAAGATTTCGAAATCATACAATTTCAAATTCAAGAATGTTCAGAAATATATTTCAACGTCTTTCGGAATCAAGCTCAGTTCAGTTTCAGTTCAATCATAGTTGATTTTCTTAAAACGTTATTAATTTATACCATTTGTGTGCAATTTTTTATGTAGCTTTGTAGTAATTTGAGCAGAGCATAGCTTATGACGATTTCTTCTGAAAATATTTTACAGCATAAAATATCTTTGCTAAGTCTATGAATATGTATACTATGTTTGATCAAATTACCTCAAGTGGCTTAGTTACTAAAGATTATATTTTTCTTAATTTTTGACACCATTACCTGGGCAACAAATAAAACTTATTTTTGGCCATAGAATACCCCTTTAAATTATTGACTTTAACTTTAAAAACACCTGTATAGCATTGGTACCAACGAACTCGGATATACTCGTATATCCGAGTTCGTTGATTGGTACCAAGAGTTCAAAAAAATATTAGATGATCTTGGTAATTTTTCGAATTAAATACTGTTTACTCTTCCTGCATCACGATGAGGGGAGAAATAGTCTATTTACTATAATTGATACATGTTGTTCAAAACGTGTGGTTGTCCATTCTATAGTATATAAGCACGTCATAAAAATTATCTTCAGTGATTTTTTATTCTAGACTCCGGATAAAATTATATTAAATGCTTAGCCTTGTGTTTATTTGATTGTGAAACAACAAGCCCAAATTCCAACTGCTGCTAATAGAAAGTTCAAAGTTTATTTATCTTGCGCAACTTCTATTTTAAAATTTTCAAAACAGCAACATAATCATGAAATGAATTTGTTGTACATATAATAATATAATCAATACTCAAGCGGGAATACTTCCTTTCACAGACATCAATAAATCATTCATACATTATTTCATAATAACAAATAAATTAAAATAATAACATTGGAAATCATTTGCAATTCTCCACTAATAATAATTATGTCTGGCACTTAGGCAGTTATTTATTGTGAGGAAGGGTGAACAGATTACAATACAAAAGTTACAAGGGTGGTAAGTCCTTAACGTGGACACACTGTATAAAAACTCACATTTTCTCAGTAATTTAGGTATTACCGTAGCGTAGAAAACGCAGAATGATATTTAGCTAAGTTTATCAGATATAATGAATATAAATCGTCACATGATGACAAATGTGGGGCTTACAAGCTGACATGTGGGTCTTGCCCTGAGATATACATTGGTCAGACAGGAAGAACCTTCAAAAAATGGATCAATGAGCCTAGGCGTTGTTTCACTAATAATAAATCTGATGTTTCAATATTCGCAGAACATGTAATTATCGAAAACCATAACTTTATTGATAATTCAATGGTGGGAGTCATTACTTAGTGATAATTTATCATATTGATATAATAAACACTTTTACTTTGATTTTATAACATATATTATAGAAACAAATCGTGACTATAGTTTGACACTAAGCGTATCATCTTCCAACGATACTAATGTATGAAAATATTAATAATCTTGGCTATTTATGGAACAATATAAGACATAGGTAACAAGTGGGGTTCCGGTTGGGGAAGTTTGTATAAATAGAAAATTTCAATAACCATCTATCCCACGATTACCATTAAAGTTATTTATTAGGTCAGCTCGTTTGTAGAAGGTTAGTACTTTGTAGTATTTTCTTTGAACATGCTACGGTTTATTATTAAATTAGTGAAAATCGAAATTTTAGAATGGATTTTCATCACGTATACATAATTTATGATGGCTGATTCTTTTCAATTTTATAGAAATTATCGTCGATCAATTGCCGAAAAATGTAAGTAGTGTTATTTAATTATTTTCGATAACCTTTTCAAAAAAAATACGACTCCTATTGATAACCCCCACAAGACTATTGATTGTAGGAACTATCAAAATATCCTTTTCCAACAATATTATTCAAAACAACTGCATTAATTTAGTGAAAATCAAACTTTCAATACTTATTTCATTTAAACTTAATTGAATTTTAACTGCGTATCGCTTATGGTTTCCAGGAATATTACAAAAACAAATGTTAAAACAATAATATTGTTGTGAATGTGAATCGTTAATAGTTTCAGATTCTTACCACGTTTATTCAAAAAACTTGATATTTGTTTCACGAACTAGTGGCTTCTTCGAGATTTAGGTATGAAAAAAGGCAGCTCTCAAACTTCTGCAATTTACTAAAACTTATGAAACAAATAGCCGTGAATAACGAGGTAACTCGATACATACAGGGATCTAGCAAAAGGCCGTGGCCAGATTTTTTTTTTCAAGATCTCATATTTACTAACTAGGTCGTTTTTAGTTTTGTTCATGTGGTTGATAAATAACGTGGTTATTCTCAATTTTTCGGGGGGATGGATCACTCTCTGAGGATCTCTTGGCTACTGCCTCAATCTAGCTTGATGTGGCGTGACTTGGCATAAATTTAGTGCTCATCTATGTAAGAACCACCCGTATTTCTTAATTGTCAAGTATTTATGGATAGATATTTTTAATTGATGATTTTTTGTGGAATCTTATCCAGCTGTGGTTGCAGTTTTACATATTATTAAATTGCAATTTGGAATTTGTTAGAAATTGTAAAACTCATTCCTTCTGCCATGTGGTTACTAGAATGACCTTGTTTGAGAACGAAATTTTGCAAATCTGATTAGTGTCCAACACAGTAACACTCGGGTATAATGATGTGTGTCGAGTAAGTAGGTACCTACATAAATGAGAATATTCTCAAAAATATGTCTGGTTTGATAGTAGGTACCTCTATATCATTAATTTATTCCAAACACTTTAAATTAATGACTGTCTTACTAATCTACTCGAATTTGAATGTTTTCAGTTTTTTCTAAAAAACAGGTATTACTGTAATGAGTTTTTCCCAAAGTTTCTATTTGCAACATCCTTCATATTTATGGAAATACTATTTGACGAGGAAAGAATACATTTTCAGAACGTGAAATACTTTTGCTTCCTTATGTTTATTAAAATCGAACCAATAATCCAAGCATTATTAGAACATAATATAAGATATTTTCGTAATTTCCTCTTAGCCAAAGACAATTCAATTCTGATCTGTAGAATATTTTGCTGCCTTAAAGAGATAGGCATGTCCAAATCCAGAAGAGATTGAGGAAAACAGAATGCGAAGGGTATGTATTACCTACTATTGGAGATTTTTTGTTTCATTCATTGTGGGTATATCCGCTCTAAATATTCAACTTAGTTTTGTTTGGTCCACTGGAGTAATTATTCTCATTCGCTTTCTTTTCTTCGACGACCATTGCCATGACCAATATGGTCTGCAAACCTGGGACGGATGGTGAGATAAAACTAATTTTAATTTTATTAAACATCAAAATGGTTAGGAAATTTAGCACAAGGTTTAGCCCAAAACTAATGTCCTTATCGATTTTAGAACGCATAAGAATCAACTCTTAAAAAAAATCGCATATAATTTGGCCCAAAAAATAGTTAGGTATATTGACTATTTTGTAACATACTTGGTAACAAATGAAGCTAGCTGAGATTATTTTAAATTTAGTTTCGTTTCACTATCCGTCCCAGGTTGAGTCCCTCTGGGTGATCGTAATGGTCAGTTGATGAAATGAGAGACTGAAAATGAACAGCTCTCATAGGAAACTTGTTGAAAAGTTGCCGTGATGATATTTTGCCGGATGGGTAGATTAAATCATATACTATTATGTATATATGAATTATATGGATAGCCAAGGCCGAGGGTAACAAGTATAAATTCCATAGATTAATTTAATAATAAGTCTACGAAAATTTCCTTATACTGCGGACTGTGGTGGAAATCTGGTATGGTAATAATTCCTTTTTCTGTTTGGCGCCTGGTGTGCGTCCATGATACATTAGTTGTATCATGGTCTGCCTCAACTTGATTATTTTATGGTGATTTAATTTGATATTCTAAATTCTATGCATTCTATTGTGCAGTATTGGTTGCAGTTTTAGAAAAGTGTCCGGTTCTCAGAGAATTTATATATGGTTTCTCAGAACTTCATTCTGTTGCCAACGTACAGATCGTAGAGATATGGTAGCAAGGACACTTTCTATAATCAATCGGAATGGACTTCTAGTGTAGTTGGTTGGCTTATTTCAACTTCAGCTGTCTATCGCTGGTCGTTGGCGACCACGGTCGTACATACAGGTCTGGGAACTCGTATGTTTGACATGGGTCTCTTACGCTTCGCCAAACTCGTAGTCCCTCGCTCAGCCACTAGCTAGCGCTTGGATCGAAGAGATAAAACGATTTCTTTCCGGAATCGCAAGCAGTGTTAATAAGTATTATGATTTGAGAGAGGAATAGAACTGTTACTCTTGTCAACATGTATTACTCACCTTAAAAATAACTTCCCCTTTTTCGCACACATAAAAGACCTCGTTAAAACTATTTCTTTCCGGAATCGCAAGCATCCACTTTTTTCGCATTTTCGGCACTTTAAAAGCAGAAGTTTCTTGCTTTACACTTTTGTACCTCGTTTTGCATTTCGGCACAATGCACGGTTTCGTAATTTGTTTCTAAAAACGCAGGTATTCCTTGTGTTTACAAGTCAAGAATGACAGATTGTTAGAGAAAGAACACTCTTCGACTACTGCGCCCCCCTTTTTGGTTCTACGCGACAGTTGACGCTTACCGGAGTCATTTCTCACATAGGAAACAACCTCGAGTTCCCAGACCTGTATGTACCACGGTCGTACATACAGGTCTAGGAACTCGAGGCTGTTTCCTATGTGAGAAGTGGGTCCGCTAAGCGTCGACTGTCGTGTAGTACTAAAAAGGGTGGCGCAGTAGTCGAAATTCTCTGACAATATACGCCGTGATCTCTGACAACTGTCATACTTGACTTGTAAACACAAGGAATACCTGCGTTTTTAGAAACAAATTACAAAACCGTGCATAGTGCCGAAATGCAAAACGGGGTCCACAAGCGTAAAGCAAGAAACTTCTGTTTTTGAAGTGCCGAAAGATGCGGAAATGCGAAAAAAGTGGATGCTTGCGATTCCGGATAGAAATCGTTTTAACGAGGTGTTTTATGTGTGTGAGTATGTATAACGAAAAAGGGGAAGTTGTTTTTAAGGTGGGTAATACATTTTGACAAGAGTAACAGTTTTATTCCTCTCTTAAATCAGAATAGTAAATATTGCGTTACGAGAAAAATTATTGTACTTAATAATGTGATTGTTGCCGTACTTCGATCCAAGCGCTAGCTAGTGGCTGAGCGAGGGACTACGAGTTTGGCGACGCGTAAGAGACCCATGTCAAACATACGAGTTCCCAGACCTGTATGTACGACCGTGGTATGTACGACCGTGTTGGCGATAGAACGAAGTTTTGTAACTCGACTCTAGTTTTATGCTTCTACTTGTCCTACCATAGAGATCTCATATTTATACGTTTTATAAAGCAACTATAAGGTAGAACCATAGATTTTCTACAATAGTAGCCTTTCTCTCTAGCAGAAGCTTCAAGCTTGTACTTTACTACTTTGTAGGTTATATTATATACTAAAGAGAATTGATGTTGAGAATTTTATAAAACCATTAGAGTAAGCGGCTTAATAAGCCAGATACTAATAATGCCTGCTTTAGAGATTAATAATGTAGAAAACAATGAAGAGCCAGGACCTATAAATCCTGTAGTGGGAATTATCTATCCTCCTCCGGAGGTGAGAAGTATCCTTTCAAACATTAATGTTTCTCCTAACAAACAATTGATATTATTTTCAACTCATAGGTTTTTGCCTAATCCAAATGCAGCGACTTAGATATGAAAACGAAACTAGATGTAAGCGTTAATATAGCTCTGTAGGTAAGAGAACAATCATTTTTATAATCCTTACTCTAGTTTAATTGAAACAGCAACTCGCTAAAGGTAAGCCTGATGAATTTATATCAAATTTAATGTATTTACTGGACGTTTGTATTCAGCTCTTTCATATATTTTCCTGATGAGTTTGTTCAGATATTGTGGATAAGACCGCAAGTTTTGTTGCTAGAAATGGTCCTGAGTTTGAAGCTAGAATAAGACAAAACGAATTGGGTAATCCAAAATTCAATTTCTTGAATCAAGGAGATCCATATCATGCTTATTATCAGCATAAAGTTAATGACTTCCGGGAAGGCAAAAGTAAGTAACCCTTTAATTTCAAAATATTATACTAAAATTTTGCAAAATGATGATCACTAGCCATATATGAGTATTCGGTTTAATCACCTTGAGTACCATGACTTCACAAAATACGAAAGCGAAATATTCTGAAATTCCCTTGCTTAATTTCTTGTAGATGTTGAAACTAAGGGTTATGAAATGTACTTATTATTTTTGTAGGTCATGAACCCGCTTCTGGGTTGCCAGCTGCTCTATCGAAGCTTTCAGTGACAGCTTCAGCACAGCAGAAGCAACAAGAGATCTTAAAGCAGATTGAACAACCATTCATACCTAAAGATCCACCACCAGAGTTTGAGTTCATTGCTGATCCTCCTTCTATCTCTGCATTAGATTTGTAAGTATAAAACCTGGATAGAATATGTCTTTAAGTAGTTATGTTAGTATTTTTTATTAATTTCAGGGATATTGTGAAACTTACTGCCCAGTTTGTAGCTCGTAATGGTCGCCAATTTTTAACACAACTCATGAACAGAGAGCAACGTAACTTCCAATTTGATTTTCTACGTCCACAACATTCCCTGTTTCAGTACTTCACCAAGCTTTTGGAACAATACACAAAGGTAAAAATCCACCTTTTTTATCATTATATTATATATTTTTTTTGTGTGCGGCACTGTCTTGGTAAACAAGTTTAAGTTGCATGAGTTATCTGAGTTATTAATTTTGGTGTAAATGTCTTGGAATTATTAGTTTTATAACTACTAAGGTATTTATATACGCTTCATCCAGCATTGTGATTATTTGCAAGTAGATTTGAAGCTGATTTACTAGATATTGTTAGTTAAATATCGCATATAACCTCAACAATATTTCCAAATCTCCTCATCAATCTTGACTAGGAACTTACCAGGGGCGTATCAATATATCGAATTCCTGCATATTATTAACTAGTAAATACTAAAAATATGCCTCCTCGAGTAATTTGCAAATGCTGTAATCAAGCGTCTGAAGGTCATCTTATGGTCACATGTAGTGTTTGTAAAGACAAGTACAAGCATTCCTGTGTAGATATCACGACAAATGAAGTACGTACCTTAAATGCTAATAAAGGCTATATATATATATATATACGATTTATTAACGGTTCAATTACCATGTACATTAGTATATAAAAGTTTATAAAGGTAACCTAACTTATCACAAAAAAATTAAAAAAAAAGAAAATCATCTACACTAAACTACAAACTACACAATCACAGAACAAGAACAGATCCCCAATGAGCAGAGCGCGACCCCTCCTCACATCAAAAGCAATAGTCTAACATCCGACTTGAATCTGTATAATGTAGAGCCGAAGTAATTCAAGGATTCACAATCTGCAACGGTCCTAGACATCCTACTTAAAGACAAGAATGCACTATAGTTGGTTCTACAAAAAGGTGCCATAAGCAATGGGTTCTTTCTCACAGTACAAGCTGGTGTTCGAAAAGAGAACATTTCCAAGACCGCAGCAGAATCGATTTCAAAATTTAAAACCTTATATACAAAGCAAAGGTCGAAGTAAGTACGTCTGACATTTAAATGCTGAAGACCAAAATATTTAAGTATATTTACATAGGAGGTATTCTTATAATCAATATGTGATTTGAAACATAAGTATCTCACAAATTTTCTTCGGACATTTTCAATCCGTTCAATATGAACAATATATCCTGGAGACCAAATAACTGAGCAGTACTCGAGTATCGAGCGTACTAAACTATTATATAAAATTATCAATGCCCTAATATTTAAAAATTCTTGGGACTGCCTAATAATGAAACCAACCATCCTGTTTGCTCTGCCTATAATTGCGTCAATATGTAGGTTATAATTCAGTTTTGAATCGAGGACAACACCGAGATCTTTATAATTGTCAACTTGTTCTAGAGCATGGCCACGAACAATATACTCATGACAACTTACAATTTTCTTTCTAGAAAACCTCAACATTTTACATTTCGCATAGTTCAATTCTAGATAGTTCCTGTCACACCAGTCGATAAAGGTGTCTATATCGCTCTGAAGAAGTGAAAAGTCAGATTCATGCTCTATTCTAATGAACAGTTTTAGGTCGTCGGCAAACAGTAGAAGCTGTGAATACTTTATCACTCCCTTGACATCATTCATATACAATAAGAAGAGAACAGGTCCCAAGTGAGACCCCTGAGGCACGCCGGATGTCACAGAAATCTCTCTCGAGCCCGCGTCACAAACCCTCACCACCTGACTCCGATCGGTCAAATAAGATCGTAGCCACAATATTAAATTATCACTTATACCAATCATGTTTAATTTACGTAACAGATGTTCAATGTCGAGGCGATCAAATGCTTTAACTATATCTGTGAAAATACAGTCGACCTCATTGCCAGCTTCAAGACAATTCGTTACAAAATTTGTGAATATGAACAAATTGGTAGTCGTAGATCTGCCCTTGAAGAAGCCGTGCTGTTCCTCAACGATCATCCTCTTTACACTCTCAAACATCCTGTCAGTTACAATTGAATCAAATATTTTAGGAATTACAGAGCAGATACTGATCCCTCTATAATTATCTACAGCCGTACGGTTACCTTTTTTGTGTAATGGTAGAGTGAAATTAAGCTTCCATCTAGCAGGGTATATAGACAGTTGGAGAGACTTTTCGAACAATAACTTCAGAGGAACAGCAAGCTGAAGAGCACACGATCTTAGAAATACAGCGCACAAACTGTCTGGTCCTATGGAACTTGAAGCATCTATGTTGTTAATTTTATCAATAATAATATCAACTGTTATGCTCACAGTATTCAAGTTCACGGCTGCTTGAGGTGGTTCGACGAATGACGCATTCCTGGGAATGATTGGACCTGTATTGGCTGTAGAGGTATTGGTAACGATCTGAAGGACCTGAAAGCTCTCATCATGAAACTGCAGCAGGATATCAAGGAATTAAAAGATGAGAACGCATTGGCTTCAAACTCACCTGGAGTGGACTTTGAGGAAATAATTTCTGAAATATCTGAAAGACAGAAACGCAAGAATAATATAATGATATTTAATGTTTCGGAGCCTGATCAACATAATTCATCAGTTCATCAAGTAGAAGCTGATAAAAACGCTGTCTCTGGAATTTTAAATACAATTTCACCGGAGTTAGCAAACATTAATATGAAAATGTTTAGAATTGGTACTTTCTGTGATTCGAAAATTCGCCCTATCAAAATAACTGTTCAGAATGAAGATACAGCTGGGAGAATTTTGAGAAATTCAAAGAAAATTAAAACAAAACCTGAGTTAAAAAATATTAATATTTCAGCTGACCGTACTAGGAGACAAATAGAATACTATAAAAAAGTGAAACAAGAATTAATAAATAAAATTGACTCCGGAGATACTAACTGTCGAATTAAATATTTCAATAACATACCAAGAGTTGTCTCTTTAAACTGAAAGCGCCCAACAGTGTGAAAATTGATGCGATCTATATTTATTACCAAAATGTCAGAGGACTCAATAGCAAAATAGATGAATTTTATCCCAACGTGAGTGATCGTGAATATAATATTATTGCACTTAGTGAAACGTGGTTGAAGTCCGATGTTAACTCTAGTGAACTCTTTCCCGATAACTACGAAGTCTATCGGAGCGATCGAAAACTCGGTCAGTTGGAATGGACCTGTGGTGGGGGTGTTTTGCTCGCTATCGACATCAGTATCAAATCCGAAGTTATTGATACTTCCCAGTTTGAAGATAATTTTCCCAAAATAGACTTCTTGGTGTGCAAGTGTTTTGTATCATCCTGGTCTTTTTTTGTAGCAATTGTTTACATTCCACCATCTTTGTCACTAGATGAATACGATAATTTTTTTGAAGCTTTAGAAGGTTGGGATGTAATCAATTCGGATAAAGTATTATTTTTGGGAGACTTTAATTGTACAAATTTTATTGATAATAATTTGGAAGATAGGAAAACTCGTACAATCTCAAATTTGCTGGCCTTCTTTAATATGAAACAATATAACAACATTTTAAACAACTACGATAAATTGCTAGATCTTGTAATGAGTAATGTCGATTGTGCAGTAACCCGTGACTTTTTACCATTAGTAAATGAAGATCTCTATCACCCATCTCTTTCCATTGAGCTCATTGGATTCACTTCAAAAAGGCGTAATTTCAGTACAAATATTAACAACAGAAAATACAATTTTAAAAGAGCAGACTATCGCTCTTTATACAATGATTTCTTATATAGTAATTGGGACTTTTTAGAAAACTTTACTGAAATTAACGTTGCTGTGGAAAGTTTTTATAATAGGTTTTATGAAATCATGAACACACACATTCCACTTTCCAAAAATTTTAGACATAAATATCCAGTATGGTATCCAAGCGAGGTTATAAAGCTTATTAAAGAAAAGTCCAAGCTACATAGAAAGTTCAAAAACACAGGAAATTTTTATTTTCATCAGGAATTCAGTAGGCTAAGGGCTGATATCAAACAAAAACTAAAAGAAGCATATGCATCGTATTTACAGAATGTAGAAATCAAGTTGAAAGAGGACCCGAACAATTTCTGGGCATTTGTCAATAATAAAAATAGAACTTCAAGAATTCCTGGTAAAATGGTTTATGGAGGGGAATCGTATACTAATCCGCAATCGATTGTGAATGCCTTCGGGAATTTCTTTGAAAGTGCCTATTCATTACCTGTAAACGTAGAGGAAAACTTATTATTTAATTTTGATCATAATACTCTAGTAGATATTAGCTGTGAAACAATCACCGAAACAGAAATCTTGGAAGCTGGGAAAAAATTAAAGAATAAATTCACTTCAGGGTCAGATAGAATACCATCATTTCTCTTGAAAGACTGCTTAAGAGTATTAGTTCACCCTCTACAAATCCTTTTCAATTTAATTTTGAGAACATCAGTTTTTCCAGAAATTTGGAAAATTGCCAAAGTTTGCCCAATCCATAAAAGTCAAGATCGTAATGCCATTAATAATTATAGACCGATATCAATCTTGAATAACTTTGCGAAGATTCTGGAGACCATCTTGTACAGTCGCATTTATCTGTCCACCAAACATATTATATCTGAATACCAACATGGTTTTATGAATTCTAGATCCACCGTTAGTAACCTGGCTGTTTTTAATCAATATTTGTGTGAAACTTTAGATCTCAGGGGGCAGGTCGATGCGGTGTACACAGATTTCTCTAAGGCTTTCGATAAGATCAGTCATAGTATACTTCTTCACAAACTTTCAATAATGGGCATTAATGAAACTTACTTACAACTTTTAGAATCATACCTCCATCAACGTAAACAGTATGTTCATTACAATGGTTTTTATTCAAATATCTATTTTGCAACTAGCGGAGTACCTCAGGGGTCCAATCTTGGTCCATTATTATTTTTGATATTTATTAATGACTTGTGCAATCTATTGAAGTGCAATAGGTTGATGTTTGCAGATGATTTGAAGTTATACGCTACTATAACCAGTTTAGATGACTGTATGATATTGCAAAATCAAATTAATATTTTACACACATGGTGTCTTGAAAATTGCTTGCATTTGAACATATCTAAATGCAAAATCTTAACATTCAGCCGGAAACTTAATACATTACAATTTCCCTACAGCATAGATAATGTCATATTAGAAAAAACTGATACCATTAAGGATTTAGGTGTCTATTTTGATCAGCAACTCACATTCAATCAACATATAAATAGTATTGTTAGTTCAGCATATCGATCATATGGCTTCATTATAAGAAACTGTAAAAATTTCAATAACATTTTAGCATTGACCTCTCTATATTTCAGTTTAGTCAGATCTAAACTAGAATATGGGTCCATAATATGGAATCCTATATATTTTCAATACTCATCTGCTATCGATAAAGTTCAAAAGAAATTGTTAAAATTCCTAAGCTTCAAAATCAACGGAATTTATCCTCCAAGAGGCTGTAATTATCTTGATTTGTTGCATAGATTTGACTTTGTATCATTAGCAAAACGTAGAAATCAGGCTTCTGTTTTATGCTTGTATAAATTATTCAATGGTAAAATTGACTGTCCCGCGTTACTGTCGCAAATTGATATTTCTGTTCCAAGAATAACATCTAGACACAACACTACTTTCTTATGCAAAAGAGCTCAAACAAATTTAATGTTAAAGGCACCAATACATTTTATGTGCAGTAATGCAAACAAACTTTCTAGTGTTTGTGACCTCTTTTCTTGCAGTGTTTGTGAACTCAAGAATAAATCTCGTGCGCATCTTTAAATTTTTGTATTTTTTATTTTATTTTTATTTTTATGTTTTGTTTGTTTTTGTATTCAAATAGGACTTGTGATTGTCATTGTCACTCACTCATAGTTAGAAATTAGTGCTACTAATTAATCTTGTATTGTCATTTATAAAATTGCTCTGTAAATGGGAAACTGTTGGGCAATAAACGCTATTATTATTATTATTATTATTATTATTATTATTATATAAACACTAATGTGACTATATTTGCAATAACTAGTGCATCTTCAATAGATACAAATATATGAATAAATGTTGGAGATCTAGAGTTATTGAGAGTGAAATATGAGCAACCTCAACTAATTTACTTAATATAATAGACAGGTATATGTTATCAAGACTTGAAAAAAAACGCTGTAGTTGTAGTCTAATTGATTGTTTAGTATTTTACTGTAATTATTTTTTCTACCTTTAAAAATATATTATATATACATTCTCGAGAAATAGGTCACATTAACGCTTATGCTTTATATTTTCGTCTTTACGTACGTTTCGGTTTCACGACCATCATCAGAAGACTTATTATTTCAATAACCTGATTACTTAAAACTAATTGTATTAACCTATTAACACAAAGCGTCCTTATCGCACCAATGCCAACGTCGCCGAAACATACAAAAACACGAAATCGAAATTGTAACACGATTTCGTGTTTCTGTTCGTTTCGGCGACGTTGGCATTTTAAATGAAATTGGTGCGATAAGATGCTTTGTATTGATACAATTAGTCTTAAGTAATCAGGTTATTGAAATAATAAGTCTTCTGATGATGGTCGTGAGACCGAAACGTACGTAAAGACGAAAATATAAAGCATAAGTGTTAATGTGACCTATTTCTCGAGAATTTATATATAATTCATACCTGGGTCAAGAATCTTTATTTTAAAAATATATTGTTTCTAGGGTGTTCAATTTTGAACATTTACTTTGATTATGCAACATTTTAACTCCATCTTGATCTGGGAAGGTATGCTTCTAAAATATGATATATTGTTATATTGAGCCTAAAAGATTGAATATTTTCTTATTCTTGTTTTTTGCTCAACCCTGTAGCAGGTGCATACTGTTTCAGAGACTAACATGGCAAATGTTATCAAGTATGTTGTGTTGACTAAATATTCAGGCTCACTTTTATTCTAGCTGGAATAACTAACTTTTCCAATTGAAATGTGCAACCCCTATAGTTCATTATTCTATTTCGTCTTTGTGCTTGTTGTTGGATATTATATATAGTTGTGTACAAAATTGCTTATACCTTAGATTTCTGGCTTACTCTTTGCCTGAAGGGTTTGATAAACATATACTTACATTATTTAAAATGGAACATCACAAAGTAATGGTCCACTCAGTTGTAGATTTAAGTTTAAGTACTTCATTCAATTTAAGACATTTGAATTTAATTAACTGCTATATTTTTGACACCATCATCCAAACGAAATATAATTAAAAACATTGCCAGTAAATATTCGAAAATGAAAAATTATTCATAGTCCAAACCAATGTCATATAATTCATGTTATTGACATAATAAAATAATAAAAATATCGTCCGAGGATAGAATTGCTCTCAGCTAGGAAATTCATAATTCAAGGAAATGTAAATGTACAGGTCGATGATATTTTTAGATTTTAGATGTATTACAACTTGAATAACAAAAAAAATCATGTACACAAAAAGTATTACAAAAATTTTCTACTTAAGAAAAGTTTGATATGTAAATACTCTTTATTTCTTGACATACAACTTGGTTGAATATAAAGCCAAACAGCCAGAAACTGTCCAACAAGTTATTACATAATTCAAAACTGGAGATAATTTGTGAAATATGAAACAGCTGACTGGAATGGCGCTTGAAAAAAACAGGGCATTATTGAAGAATAACGAAAACGTTGCAGCTTGGAATTCCAGACTGTCGTATATTTTCCACTTCAACTTCTTCGGTCTTTTCAGTTGCCAATTAGCTTTCTTTCCTTCACTTCTGTCTGCTTTCAAAGATATTTGCCCATATATATTATTCTTGGTATTACTATAAGACATAACAAGTAAATACGTGGTTAGCGGTATAATGAACCAAGCAGATAAAACGGCGTAAATATATTCAATTAGATGGATTCTATAATAAAACCAAACGATTACCAAACTGTTGATCAAAGCATTCCCATAAAACAGTATCGTGTATGTGGTAGTTTTGTTCTTAATTGGGATATCATCCTTTTTATATTTCATATCTTTAACAGCGGTCATACTTGTTTGACATAAGTTTGACGTTTAGCACGGAGCATGCGCTATTCGTTCTATTGTAAAATTCATCCAGCTAACATAAAATCTGTTGGTACAAGAGCGAGCATATAGTGTAGCTCTTTTTTTAATTGCCTGTTCGTTCGTTTTTTACGACTAAATGTTCAAAATTCTTAGATGGGATTTTTTTGTAAAGCATTGCGCTTATGGCACTTAATAACTCTATTCTAGCTCTCTTTTATGACTGGCTCTTGTACAATCTTTTCAAATTGGGTATAATTGATTAGTGTTGTTTTGTCCGTTCTTCGTTCGGTTTAAAGCTCACTGGATGGTCCTTTGCTGATAACGAAATACTAACAATAGACAGATCATGCTGTACTCCATATAATATGGAAGGTATACATGTAGTCTTGATGAAATTGGATATGACATGTATAATTTTGCTGAGTTATTAAACCAGATCACCTATTTGATTTGAAACATTTTGCCACATTTACTTTTAAGGTGCTAATACCTCCGAAGAGTATGCAACAAAGACTGAGAGATGAAGCAAAAAGCGCTAAAACGGTTCTCGATCACGTCAAATACCGAGCCGAGTGGTTACGGTATCAAGAGGCCCAAAAAGCGAAAGAAGAGGAGATACTAGAGCGAGAAAGAGGTAATTGATCATAGCGAATTTAGGAGGGACGAAGTTTTATTCGTAATTTTTTAGTTGCCTATGCTCAGATCGATTGGCACGATTTCGTGGTGGTGGAAACAGTAGACTATCAACCCTTCGAAATCGGGAACTTTCCGCCACCAACGACACCTGAAGAAGTCGGTGCCAGAATTTTGATACAAGAGCGGATAGAAGAGGGTGAGGATATCGAGATGCAGTTGGAGAGTGATGAAGACGATGGTCCTCCTGTCGTAAGTTTGTGTTTGTAGAAATTATTTCATGCAAAAAGATTTTTCATCTCTTTATCGCCTTCCTTGCTTTCGATACAATCATAATTTTTGTACATCTGCATAACTCACACGGATACAACTTGAATTTTCAGGACGAAGGTTTGAGCACAATGCAAGATAGAACAGGTTCATCTAAAAAGAAGTCGGATGGCAGAGATGATAATAGGGTACAAGACATGGAGGAAGAAAGTTCCGACGAAGATGAACCTAGCGAACATGAAAGGTCGTCCAATCAGCCATCGATTCAACCTCCTCTTCCTCCTATTCCGGATAAGGTTTTGGTTAAAAAATACGATCCTAAACAAGGTGTTTACTCCGATGATTTTAAGACTGTTTTGAAACTCATTCGTGATCTTTTTTCAGCTATTAAAGTTACCAGACCGACCGTGGGTGACGACTACCTCATTTCACCCATCACAGGTGAAAAAATACCTGCTAGTAAGGTGCAAGAGCACATGAGGATTGGGTTGCTGGATCCGCGATGGGTGGAGCAAAGAGACAAACACGTCAGTGATAAAATGAATCAGGAAACTGTTTATGCTGCTGGTATGTATGTCTTGATGCTATTACTATCAATTTTTATACCGCGTATTAAAAGCGTCGTTATTTTGCGTAATACGAGCTAAATTCACTTATAGATCTTATGTAATTTGTTCAACAGAGCTTTACGCGACTTGGGTTGTAGGATATTTTTATCTTGGATATTACAAATTTATATACAAACTTCTCAAAATGGGTAGAATATCGATGAAAACTGAGATGATGCTCATAATAGGATTTTGGTCCTTCGAGCCATATTTAAGAAACGGTTACGTTGAAATGTATAGATGATGATCTCCAAGATATCAGTCATACAGTTAGTGATTTCCATTTTTTTGCCAGTTTGTATTTATATGAAATCAAATGTAGCTGAAATTTGGACAATTAAAACAATATTCGAGACGTTATAAGGAATACTGGAAAGTCAATTTCTAGGAAGTTCCGAAAAAACGTGTTTTGACAAGGAAATCTGTTTTAATTTTTTTCGAGGCGTTATAAGGGATACCGGATAGTCAATTTCTAGGAAGTTCCGAATAAACGTGTTTTGACAAGGAAATATCTTTTTTTTTTGTCTTAAAAACCTCCGGACCAATTTTTTTTTAACGAAGTTCAGATTCTTCGATCCATAATATTGGATATTTGATTGTTGAAAACGTATTTTTTTCGTACCAAGTTTTTGTGAAGGGGTTTTCGCAATCGACCTCACACGATCGTCCGATGAGAGGGTGCTATTGATGGTGATCCTGAACATGGATAAGGAATAATCTGACATCATCGTATTAGGGATTGTGGGATCCGCCTTCTTAGAGAAGACGCTTTCGAAGCGCGTATTGTTCGATTCCACATACTTCTGACTTCAATATATTTTGTTCTGGGCTCCAGACATGGGTTACCGCATCAACGACGGTTTGTTGATTGTTTTGAAGCGACGGTCCTAGAACAGATTTTATTGAACCATTGTTCACCAGATGACGGTGATTTGTTGGTATAGGGTATGTGAGTTTCCATTCCTAGCCTGATAATGTCCGAGATCTCTGTGCACATTGCGTTGGGTCATCAGATTCAAAACATACGCTTCTCCAAGGAAACTCAAGAGAAAAACTATCCCAATCGACTGAGTTGTAATGCCAAACTATGCGTCGAGGTGTTGGATTGGTTCGTGGAGTGATGTAGGTACAGGTCGTAGTAATGTGTGAATGGTCAGAGTTTCCCAATGGTGCACGGACCTTTACTTCATATGGATCTGTTTTATTAGTGAGGAATAAGTCAAGCGCATTGACATAATGATAGTTATCAGGAACCCGTGTTGGTTCATTAATTAACTGCTCTAGACCATAGGTAATGGCGAAGGTCTCAGCCTGTCGCCATGCGTCAACATTCTTGTTCAAGAACTTGAGTCAAGCGGAGTTGTGAACGTTCAAATCACCCATGATGATAATTTCAGCTGCTGAATAAGGTCAAGTTTCAGAGAAAGAAACTCTTAAGAGTTCACCGTGAGTTTCGACAGTTATGAAACATTCATTTAATGTTGAAACACATGGTAAAAACAGTTTTTTTTTATTTCGTTCGTCAATATGATAAAATATCATAAAAGACCTTCAACAATCAATTAATAAATGTATTTTTATTGTGTTGTTGCAACTTTATATAAATATTTTCTGTTTTGCTGTTACTTTAGAAGATTAATGTCGTCTACAAGCTTCTTTTATTTTTAAACCGGTTGATAAAAGTGAAAACTCTGGTTTTGATATACTTATAATTTATCGTCATAAAGGATTTGAAGAAGGATGATACGAATTATTATCAGATTGTCACGAAGAATCTATTGATTTTAGTCAGTCAATTTTGCTATTTCCGAAAACATTACTGGAATTATGTATATTCGTCGAAATGTCAATTAAAAGCTGTTGAAAATACCTTTGTAGGATACATACAATGTTACATAAAATTTTAGGGTCGTCTATCGATGCGAGCTTGAAGTTGCTCGCCGAACGTCGTACGGATATTTTCGGTGTCGGTGACGAGGAAACTGCTATCGGTAAGAAGATCGGCGAAGAGGACGTTAGGAAAGATGAGAAGGTTACTTGGGACGGACATACGTCTAGCGTTGAAGCAGCTACACGTGCTGCTCGTGCGAATATTACTCTCGAAGAACAGATTCATCAAATTCATAAGGTAAATTAGGATATGAACCCTCGTGCGTTTAGGGGGTGTGCTAATTTTCCTTCATATTTTTTTTATAGGTGAAAGGATTGTTGCCAGACGAAGAGAAAGAAAAAATAGGTCCGAAGAATGTACCAAATAAGGGTGCAGGTAAATCACATGGAAACATGGGAAAAATGCCACCATCAACAAATCCTGCGGTGAGTTCAACAACCTCGTACCTTGTTCTTAAGTTAATGCTTCCAAATAGAGACAAAAATAATTATGGAAACTATACGAAAATAGATTCAACAGTTTTGATTTATATTTCCAGCCCGTCAAACCTCCAACTTCCGTGATTTCCACGCAAGCGCAGACAATTACTTTACAACAAGTTCCACCGCAACCCATTCTGGCGCCACAGCCTCAAATAATGATGATGCCAGCTCCTCCGATGCCACCGATGCGGCCTCCGCCGCTGATGAGTAAGTTTTCATTGCACATTCGTTGTTTCGGTTCGTAATCGTTCGTTATTTTAGTGGCGGCACCGCCACCAATGGCTGGGTTCGTTACTCCTTTACCACCACCGATGGGTCCGCCGATTCCGATGCCCATGAAGCATCAAATGGAACAAAACATCGAAGACGAACCGGCTAATAAGAAGATAAGGAACGAGGACTCTCTGGTTCCGGAAGAAGTGTTCTTGTCCAGAAATCCGGTAAGTGTAGTTGAATTTACCGATATAAACATGACGACTTTCTTAATATGAAAACCGAGTAGAATAGCCTTGCAAGGGAAAAATATAGAAGTGATATTTATTTTCAATGTAAATAAATAAAAAAGTTATAACATCATAAAAGTAAATCAATTAAATAAATGTTATATTATAAAATTATTATATTGATACTCAAATTCTAGTGCATTTCAGTTTGTAGAAGTTGGTATTGACAAAGAGTCGTTAGTATAGTATAGTTCATATTATACCTTTGACCTTTACTGCAATATACCAAGTAGCTGGTTAAACTCAGTTGTGTTGGTTCCAACATCTTCTAACCGCAAGAAATGGGTGCGCTTGAAAATATACCTACATATAAATTTATATGTCGGGGATCTCGTATAGCAGCAAGTTGTGTTGTCTAACTTGGGTGGAATCAGCAGCGCGTAATTTCGGGGAAATACCGAATTTTGTGGGATAAGCGAAAGGAGAGATAGGACGGACGGGAAGTCAGCCTTTGTTTGGCACTGCGAGAGATCACCACGCTTTTTCGAACTCTAGACACGTAATTTATCATAGAAGGGCAATTTAGTTATTTACGTTTAGTGTTTTGTTTATTTGATTGTTTTTATTAAGAGTTTTGTGACTTATGTTGTATTTTATCAATATGGAAAGTCAAGGTGAGAACGACCCTTCGATATATATTTATTTTAAATTGAAAAGGCACTACACTAAAGGAAAATAATGATCAATTGAAAATAATATTTTATTTTATTACTAATAATAAAAATTAATGTGGGTATACGGAAAAGTTTTACAATAATCACGCCGAACGTTCTGGTCGTCCAATTGAGGTTACAACGCCAGAAATCGATAAAATCTACAGTTCCATATCAAAACAGTGGCCGCGGGCATGATACAATGAATATAGGCCGCGGGTGCGCCCGTGCTTCGCGGTCATGACATAATCTGGGATTGGGCAGCCGAGAACTGCCCGATCCTCCGACTGACGCAGGATGCGATAGCACAATGCTGTCAGGTTTCAAACACCACACTTCCTTTAACACAGAGGACGGACTGGGAGAACAAAGAGTATGGACCGCTTCCGCCAGGAGGACTCGTGTGGTTCACGGACGGGTCTAGGATTGGCGAGTCTGGCGGAGCTGGAGTCTACTCGGGTGCACCCAGATGAGAGATTTCAGTTCCCCTAGGTGCCCACGCAACCGTTTTCCAGGCTGAGGTCTGTGCAATACGGACCCTGGAAAACCTGACATTAAACTACCGAGTTAGGCGAATTTACATTGGCACTGACAGCCGAGCGGCTCTGGACGCACTTCGCGCCTACAGAGTGACTTCTACGCTTGTCTTGGAGTGCAGGGAAACTGACTGAATTAGCCAAAAGGATCAAACTCCAGCTAGTGTGGGCACCTGCCCACTCTGGCGTGAAGGGAAACGAAGTGGCCGATGAACTGGCCAAACGGAGTTCCTTGAGTGCCCCTGCCCCCCGATTGAGCGATCGGTCACCGGGCTCCACGCCCTCAAGGAGCTACTTGATAGACAGTGGCTCTCGGTCTGGCGTAGTTCCCCCGGCATGAGGCAAGCGAAGCTCCACATTAGCGAGTTCTTGCCTAAACTCTCTAAAACTCGACTCTCTATGAGCAGGAGAGGTCTAAAACTGGTGAAAGGACTCCTCACAGAACACTGTCATCTCAATGAACATCTACACACAATGGGCATTGTTGAAGACCCAGCTTGTAGTAGATGGGAAAAGGCGGATGAAACTGCCTCGCACATCCTAGCAGAATGTCTAGCATTAACTTCTCTTAGGCTACAACACCTCGACAGCACACATATACAGATATCAGTCCATGCAAAATTTTAGCCTTCGGCACTGTCTCGGGCCTGCTGGACTGATTCTTGTATCAAGGGGTCCACAATGGACCCAATCAAGGTGTGTAAGTGCTCCGCACTTGTCCTCCCCCGTTTTGATTGATTGATTGAACCGTGGACGAAACATGAATCCATCACAACGCACCAGAGACCATAGAAAAGTCGAAACAGTGACAGTCTCTTGGGAATCACACGGTATCGTCCATATTGATTACCATATTATGCAGAGCTGTTGAATCTATTCGACGCCGATGTGAAGCGCAAGCAGCCGCATTTGGCAAAGGAAAAAAGGGTTCTTCCACCAGGACAACGCACCGGCACACAGGTCAGCAGTCGCAATGGCAAAATTGCACGAATTTGTTCTTCATACACCATATTCTCCAGATTTGGCCCACTGTGATTTGTATCTATTTCCAAACTTGAAGAAATGGCTCGGAGGAAAGAGATTTGGATTCAACGATGAGGTCATCGCCTTGAAGGATTGCCGAAATCGTATTATTCGGGAGGGATCGAAAAATTAGAAAAACTTTGGACGAACTGTATCGGGCTACAAGGATATTATGTTGAGAAATGAAATAAATCATTTCTTGTTTAATTTTTCCGGGACTTTTCACTTTGCCCTCGTAGTGTGTCTTTAACACTTGAGTTTTACAGAGCGAAAACAAATTTACGTCAATGGAAGCGATTGTAGTGTTACTTGATTGAAATCTGTGGCATTTAGCTCATTAACTAGATCTATTGAGTTCCTAGTGCTGCATGTGAGTTGAAATATTGGAAGGTCTTTGACAATGAGAATTATCTTTTTTCACAACTTCTTACAAGGAAGGAGCATTCATAAATGATCAAACTGTTCGAATAGGACAGTTTTCTTTAGAATGCCGTGAATATTGGAAGGTTTTGGATTCATATAGTAGGGACAATATTATAATGGATATAATTCAACAAAATTCAAACAAAGGATTATTTTAAATTTGTAACCACGTTCTTCATAGCTTCATTAAAGTTTACTGGGATCAACTCAAGACAAGAAAAATTATGTAAATTTATTGATTTTATTTTCGAAATCTAATGTGTAAATTGCGATGACTCTGTTTCCTCATCTGCTCTTTCCAAAAATTATGTTATTTCCCCTGGATTTATGTTTTATAGTGGCGCATATGCCAACGTATTAAACGTTATTGAAACTAGTGCCTTCAAAAGGTTTGCCTTTTAATTCATCGTTAATTGAATATTGAATATTTATGGTTACTGTATTTTTTAATTTACTTTTCTAGAAAATATAACTTTTGAAAATAGGTACATTGGTCTTAATTTGGTATGAACTGTACTTATCTTTCTTATCTTATTGCAGAGCCCTGTCATGGTGAAGGTAACGATCCCAATGGTTCCCGAAAAATCTGAATGGAAATTGACTGGACAAATGCTGGCCATGACATTGCCATTGAGCGAGACAGTGGCAACATTAAAGGTCAAAATTCAAGACGATACCAGCATGCCGCCGGCGAAACAAAAATTGTTCTATGATGTAAGTTTTTCAATTTTAACACGACACATTCTACAGTACCTTTTTATTGCAGGGTATGTTTTTCAAAGATTCCAACACTCTGGCTTATTACAATATCACGCCCGGGGCTGTCATCCAGTTGCAAGTTAAAGAAAGAGGAGGAAGAAAGAAGTAAATTGATCATAATAGTGGAAACTAATAGTTTAAGAATTTATAATATAATCAATCAATTTCAATTTTACTGTATTACAATTAACGAATATGTTTTATTGGTGGAAATATATGCTTTGATAAGATTTCAATTGTTTATTGGACTTTTTCATGTTTGTACCCTGTGTAATGGAATAATAGAAATTATTTCATTAGATTCCATAAATTTACTTAATTCTATAATTTGCTCTACTTTCTTAAAATCGGTATCGTGACCTATGTACGCTATCGATATAGTAAAGACAAATTTTATGATAATAAATACTCAACATAAACATTAGGTCAGCAAGGTGAGAAGTCAATGTCAACCGTCGTAAGAAAACAAGGCTCCACCGTGATGCTTTGTATACAGGTTTCCCAAAATTGCTGGGAAATAAAAGTATAACTTGTTGTAGAGGTAAAAATCCCATGAGACGGTGCTGTTGGTGGTGATCCCGAGCATAGATATGGAAGACTTCATAGGAATAGTTGTACTTGACATCATCATATTAGGGACTGTGGGATCCGCTTTCCTACACGCCAGCTTGAGATTTGGTTGCATTAAACTCTACTCTCTAGATCAGGCATGGGCAACCCACGGGCCGGATCCGGCCCACCGATAAGTTTTGTCCGATCCCCCTCGGGTTAGTAAAAATCGCGAAAAGCCGTAAAAAACAACGCGTCCGAGTAATTTCTATCGCTAGGTGCTTAAATTAACATTCAAAGCCATTTTCAGAAGGTGAATTTGTGAAAGAGTGCTTACTAAAAGTTGCAAAATCTTATGTCCCGAGAATAATGATAAAATAGATTTGATGGCAGAAAACATATAAGCCACTCTCTCACAACACTGGGGGAAATTGTGTCTCATTCTCAATAGCTTTGGACGAGAGTACTGACATTAGTGATACAGCGCAACTAGCAATATTTATTAGGGTAATTGCTAGTTGATGAAACTTCCACAATAACTGAAGAATTGCTCGCTATTCAGGCAATGAAAGGTACTAGAAAAGGAGAAGATATATTTCAAGAGATTGTGATGGTATTTAATGCTTTCAATTTAGCTGGGCGAAATAAAATGATGTTACTACAGATGGGGATCCGGCAATGGTAGGAAAAAATGTAAGAATAGTTGCGAAAATAAAAACAGAATTGTCGCCAGTACTTATTGTTGTGAACACTTTTTTTCTGAAAAGGCTTTCACGAAAGCAAAAAACAGGTCAAACTTAGTGACGTTAATTTGGAAAACTCATTAGGTGTCACAGTCACCAGATATTGAACTCCTTTCAAAGCAAATGCAATCGCTGGTTTTCCATTAGGATTTTTAGTTTTCTATATCTAGTTTATTTTGTTTGTTTTCCAACATCAAAGGTGTTTAACCTTAAGTTTAAATTGTTTATTTGTCAAAATGCTTTGTTTTATAAACTAAAAACTAAATAAATGATTTCTCGGAACCTGCTTTTTAATTAAATTTTAAATTTTTAATTGCGACCTGTGGTCCATAGGATATTTTTTATTTTATCCCTTTCCAAAAAAAGTTTCCCATGCCTGCTCTAGATTATCAGATCCACATTTCAGAATCATTGCCAGATCTCCATAAATTGCGTCAACCTGTCTCTGTCTCGCTCCTCTGGCTTCATCGGATGGTATAGGGGCTCTAGTTGAGAAAGTGGTAGAAGTCTACCATCATCTGCAATGCTGTGGACAGGACAGGTAGTCACCTCTAGCAGAAACATAGTATCTGAAGGGAAAACTCGATAGTAAGCGAGAAAGTTGTTCTAAATTTAGATGGTAGAAAGCTATTCCGGAGAATCATGGAATTATATTTGACAGCAGTCGGATATGATAGTGAGTGGTGGGGGTGTGACGACATCACTATCGGAGTCAATTCAATTGATTCAATTAATACTTGGAAGTTTTACAAAACTCAAATCGTATTGGTTTAATAGTGCTTCATATAGTTTCAGCATGGGATAATTGAGAGGATTCAATAAAAGACAATAAAGAGTAAATGTAAATGCATATTATTATAAATAACTACAACTCAACACAGCTTTTTCACTACAAATGGACGTTAAAATGAAGTTATTGTACTTTCCTCTTACGTACTCAGTTCTCTAAGACAATGAGGTAGTGTCTTATTTCTATGGCAGTTATAATTTCATATTTTACCTGAACCTGATTATTACTACCTCAAGAAATTATTCCAGAGCTTTGGATGCAATTTGTAGTTATCCATAGGAATTGAAAGGCAATTCTTAAGAAACGCTGGTTTTGAGCAATGGAAAGTGTCTGATAATTATTGTGAATTAAGAAATTGTGTAAGTTGAATCGAATAGATTGTATGATTTTGGTTAACGTTCTGTGATTATGCAGTTCAGTTTTGAATATTGTGCTACATTTTGAACGACTCAAGCGCTCAAGTGCCTTTGGTATAATGGTAATAACGGAATGTTTAGTAGGGTAAAATATTCCTAAGAGGAGAAATACAATGGAACAAATGGAATATCAGATTTATTTTGGTGAAGATTTGTGAAAAATGTTTTGAGAGAATTTCAGATGGTGATTTTGTGCCAGAAAAAGAAAAATATTTTTTAACATTTTTTTTTGAGATATGCTCTCGCTCAAAGATTATTTAGATACACATTGATTACGATATATTGGGTCCCCGCAAAATAGTTTCGTTAGACACAAATTTTGATGATTCTAAGTTATTTTCCATGAAAAACTACTACTATTTCAAAAATATTGACTACACATGTTGGGAGATAATATTAAATGAAGAAAAAGAAAGTAGACCTCATCTGATATTGGAAAATTGAATGTAGCTAAAGCTGACAATCTTGGATAGTCATGGGACATTAAAAGTAGGTAAAATGTTCGTGTGTGTGAGAGTTAGCTACCAAAACGGTATTTATTGAATTTTGCTATGAAAAATTTCCAATATGACTGTAAGTGCTAAGCCAGCAATATCAGGTTGAAATATCATATCTATGGTTTCGGCATTTACGTAGTGTAAAATCAGTTTAACTTAAACCCAAATTTACACAAAACTTGTAACATTTAATTTAGAAAATTGAGTCTCTTAAGTACAAAAATCGGGATTTGACGAAATTTTGAAAAGCCATTCGTTTGCTTATTATAAGCTCTGCTCTATCTTCTCCTAAATAAGATGCAAAAGTCACCATTTCTTCACTAAAAACGCATAGCAAAACTCGGTATTTGCCTTCACTTGTCAGATGCAAAACTACGTGAGCCAATCGCGTGATTAAGTACACGTAGAGATTTATTTGTTGTCTGGATTTTATAAGGACCAGTAGTAATATACATTGATCGTTTTTGCCACTTTTTCCTATTTAACTGATTTCAGTAATATTTATATTTTCTAATAAATGCCACAGCTATACCTTGTGAAATTGTGGAATTAATTTATACAATTTTACCGTCGCTTGTGGTAATTCAAATATAAAACAATCACTGTTTCTTCTTATGTATGGTTGGAATTTGAGTACTGTGAAAATTCAAATGTGATCGCTTCAGTAGTGTACAATACATCAACAAAGCATGATTTCAAGGAAGGCACACAAAAATTTTGCTCTTTGCAGATGGCTGTGGAGGGTAAAACAAAAATGTCACAGTAATTGGTATGTTAGCATTCTGGTTAGGTTATGAGGCCCTAAAATCAACAAATACTTTGACAATTATTTTTCCAGTAGTTGGACATTCCATTCTACCTCCAGATGGAGTCTTTGGATTAATCGAGAGGGATATTAAAAGAAACAGTGTTATTGTAGACCGCACAGAGTAAATAATTCAAGAGTACTCAAAACTTTTCAAACTTGGCAGCGACTGGCAAATTTTTGATTGGAAAACGGAAGTATTTGAATTAAAAAGCCTGCTCAATAACATTTCAAATTTAATGAATCCAAGAATTTATATTTACTAAAGAAAGGCGCAATGTTTTAATAAGATGAGAACTCAATTACAAATCTGATATGAGTTTTACCAAATCAAAGGAAAAATACTTCCAAGTCTACATCCCAAAGTAATTGAGATTAGGAAAAGCCTAAAAGGGGACAAATCTTTTTAGAGACGATTGGTCTAATCACTCTGATCTTCAGTTTTACGCCACTATTCAGCGCTCAGTTGAAACTCTCCAGCAACAAGCTCACTACCAAGAAGAAATAGAATTAGTCATGGAAGAGAAAACCGAAGAACTTAGAATCTAAAAGTTTGGTTTTTTAAAGTATCTTTTTCGCTTATTTGGAGAAGAATTTTTTTGTTCAATGCATAATATACCCATAATTAGAAATGTTTTAGTTTTTGTTTTGTGCCTTTAATTAAAAAAAAGAGTTTAATAAGAAAATAATTGTTTTAAAATTGAACAAACATTCACTTATGGGTATTTGCAATTCTGAGTTGGAAAACTGGGTATTTTCTAAACATAAATGCAGAATTCGGTAGTTTAAATTTAAAAGTATTTTTTTAATTGTTAGTAGGATTTCGAATTGAGGACCATAGTTATTTCAAAACAAAACCACTAGTCAGCTAAAAACAAATCAATACTTATTTTAATTACTGACAGGTTTTTGGGTTTCCTGAAGAATGTTGTAACTAGCAAATACTGAGTTTTGCATTTAAGGGACTCAAATAATACTGACAAATTGTTTAACCACACTCTTAGCTTTGAGAATGCCTCTGTGTGATGAAACAATTTTTTTTTATTTTTAATTTTTTTTATTTATTTATTATAGTGTAATAAAATGTTTATAGGACACCTAAGCGTACTCGTATTGTTTCAAGCAGCTATGAAAATAAAGATAATTCTTAGTAAAACTAAACAAAGCTAACCTAAACTAAAATTCTATTCATATAGAAGTCGTTGAAAATGTCAAAACTTAAATGTAGTTAAACATCTGTTTAGTTCAAAAGCTATTAAAGATGATCTATTGATTGATCATTACAATGAGATTCTATTATGAATAACAATAATAATAACACTGATATCCTTTTTTTTTCATTCTATTAAGAGACAGTGTAATTTTAATGATACATTTTTTAAAGTGAAATTCGAATTTATATTTTGGCAACAATTTTATTTGTAAGACTAATATATTATATGATTTTACTCCATTATATTTTAAACTTTTTTGACATGCAGTTTTACCAGCTTTATTTGTCAGCATTATTTGTAAATTAAATGTTTTGTATAAATTTGAGTTTAATTCTCCAAATTTCGAAAATCAGGAGATAGGTAATATTTTGAAATAAAGTGACATGGCTAGGAAAATATTTCCCCTACTCTGACTATAACGCGACGTTCTCAGTCTCCGACAGATAATGTTGGAACATCTAGGTTCGCCAAACATTTTCGAAGGTGTTTTATTATATCACTTTCGGATATCGTTGATCAGTAACTTCACGCTGCCTCGTCCCACTGACGAGCTCAGGAGAAGAGCGAAACAGCTATCTGGGACTAAAAGTCGTGTTGTCACTGTTCAACCTGGTAAACCAAAACTTTGTCTATTTATATTAATCAATTTTTCATTTAAACCGTTCATTTCCTATGTAGTAACAAACAGGTCGAGGAGTTTTACATATTTAAATACGATAAATTATACAGAAGATTCATCTATAACCGTGATCACCCTATTGGGAAACACTTTCCATTTAGAATTATTCTTAGAAATTCCATTCTCTTCTTCCACTGGATTTTCCTCGTTATTTGGCGTCGGTATCTTGGATCTGGCCAAAGACCACCGTCGCCCTTTCCTATCCAATATCACAGGCATTTCCGCTATTAAATTATTCTCGAATTCGCTAAGCATTAAATAATTTTCTACTTTATTACAGGACGTTATGCAGTCCCCTATGTAATCTAAATCGTCTAGTAAATTATCTGGAAGGTCCATATCTGCGATACCCTCCTCGGATATACAGGTCAATTCCGGTTTCTCGTTAGACAGTATCATGTTGTCCATGATGCCGCCAGTTTGGTTCGGGGCTAGATCAGCCCCCAAGACCAGAGCAGCAGCCGCCGCTCCGGCAGTGATGCCGGCGTCGTTGTCCGGTTCCTGAGAAAATGAAAGCTTCCTTCGTTGTGGGCACGTCTCCGATTTGCACAAGTGTTTGGTTCCATTTTCCCGGGTATGTTTGTGTCGGGAAATATTCCGTCGGTGAAGATCTATCAAGAACAGTGTTAGACTGCCCACCAATACGCATGTGGAACTGAAATAATAACCTGCTCGGTCACCACATTTCTCGTTCATGTAACCTGAAATGAAATTAGGAGAAATAAATTAAAATATATTTTATTTCCAAGAAGCATTTTTACACATATTAATACATAAGCAACTTCATATTTTTTTCCAACAATGAAGGGTGGTGAATCTTATTTATAAACGAAAAGGTGATGTATTGGTCTCGGAGGATAACTGACCACAGTCTATGTGAGTGCTTGTATGAGAAAGCATCGCAAATAAGTTGAAAATTTCAAAAAGTATACTTCATCAGCAAGAGCTAGTGGCATCTCAAGATCATTCAGGAATACAGATGGAGGATAATAACAATTTTTAGGAAGAACAGTCAAATAAAGTCAAACTGTGTTTTGTTAACACTGACATTATCATATAGTAAAGTGACATTTCTATGTGGTAAAGTGCCACTTCAATAAACGATTTTGAATTTACTAAAATAGCATATTATCAATCAAAATGCGAAAAATTGTATTTCTTCCATCATTAATTTAAAGATAAAGTTAGATAGTACGTCCTTATCGAATGAAATTCGTGTGTTTATTTTCTATTGTATATGACTCACTATTAGAATCTTTCACAAATGGCCAATAAATCTGTCTATCTATACTTACCGGAGAATGGTACCCCGATGACGATTGGTATAGCCTGAGAACACTGTACAAATCCCCACGTTCGTGCGAAATTTCTGGCCCTAACCCTTTCGTAAGTGTACATCTTCAATGAATAGTGGTATCCGCCGCAAAATATACCTGAAAAGAGACATTAGGGTTAATAGATACTTGTAGTTTTCTCCGAAACTATTGTTCAGATATAAGATTTTTACTATTCGTCGACTCAGAAAATGAAATAAGGGCTCCTTCAGGGCTCAAGTCATTCTTACTGTGAAAGATCTGTATCACATCTACAAAATGTACCTGTTCTTCAGTTCGCTGATGACTCGTCCAGTATAGTAGTCGAACGCGAGATCTCGGGTATCTCAGTAAAATTCTCTGACATCATAAACAAAATGAACAATTGGTATGAAAATAATTGCCTTTAATTCAACCGCTGCAAAACGAAAGTGATTGTTTCTGGGAATAGTAGAAGTAGCTGACGATCAAATCGCCTGGGTCAACTTTTATTGTTTGCGAGTTTGTCAACGAAATTAAAGGAACTCATGGTATTACCTACAAAAGGTTTGAAAATATATGAGATATCGAGAGAATTTATAAGTAGGAGATCCGATAGTGCTGACAATTGATCTGAGGGAAACTGAGGGCTTATGAATTTTAGGCCATATGCCAACCATATAATCGGCAGCTTCGTGAACAATGAGGGATGAGAAATTTCTTATCTGGATCAGGAAGGGAAGAATGACGGATCATTTGTGAAACTGAATGTTCTATAGAGGGGGTGACAACTTTTGGTAGAAGTTTATAGGAATAAGTTGGGAGATATTGCATGATTTTGTTATGACAATCATAAGAATAAAGGCAGTGAACTATGTAACGTGAAGGTTTATCTAGCCATAAATAGTTCAAGCTTCAAGCCTGTCTTGAAGATGCCACCTGTAATGGTTGGCGAAACGTCGGAATCAAGTCGTACTATTGTGACACAGAGGTCCTTCCGGAGGCAAATGATATTTAATAAACAGGCTGAATTTCGTTTTGGGCATACAAAACGAAATTCAGCCTGTTTCTATTAAAGTATTTGGGAAATCATTTATCATTAACCACAATTAGATTTCACTTTTTATAGTTCCAATTTTGTCCTATGGTATCTTGTTTTGGTATCCATCTGCTTTTACTGTAAGACTATCTTCGAGTTTCAGTATTCGAACAAGGAAGGGTGAAAAAATTGGTCAGGTTCATGAATTCTAGATGTGGTTTCCTTTCGTCGAATGCAGAAGAAACTTTGCAAAGCTGTGTATAAAATTTGTCTAAGAAATTTGATTGAAATTTTTGAGCTCACTAGCTGACAAGGACAAGGATGCTTGACTATTACATAAGCCATATGCTCCCATATACTAAACATTTTTGAAGAGCGTAATGGAAAAATTTCAAATACTTGTGAAATATTACAAATTCAACCTTCCAAGTTTTTTAAATAAATAGTTGTTATTGCCCGTTTGATTGTCAACCATTGTACTTTTGAAACGTCGGGTTGTTGTGCTAAAAAGAATTAGTCGAGATCAGGAATAACGAGAAAATCTTATTGTTGTTTCCTTCTCTCTTAAGCATCTAAGATTTCGTAAGGCGATATTAATCGAGTATGAACTTGAACTGGTAGCCATTGCATAAAACAACTTGATACAGTTACTGTTGGAACTGCTAACTAAGACCATTAAAGGCTTCCAATTAGTATAAAAACGAATCGAATCACGCTTCAAAATCTAAAGTGGCATTATCTATTAAATTTGATGGGAAGTTCTGCTCCCGTTGTTATAACTTATCCCTGTTTATGGCATATGCAAAAGTTAGATGGCATTCTCGTTAACTCCAGGGCGTTATAAATTACATTCTCTTGTTTCTTGTTTTACCTTGGTGGTAAGCCAGATAATAATTTCAAAGTAGCAAGTGCTTATTGAAGTGTTAAAATCAACTGCAAATTGATTATTCAACAACGCGAGTCATAGTAATATCGATTCGAGAGTTATGGACTTGAGACCTGGAAGTTCAATTCTGATTATCAGTTTATTCAGTTGCTGCCATGTAATTTTATTACCCACTATAAACGGCGGGAGTATTTTAATCCAGAAAAAAGATTTTTACAGTCTTTGTGTTCCAGTTAGATCATGTTTATCTGTCTGCGGTAATATACTCCAGTATAATCCAATGATGAATCACACTTTGTCATTATATTATTCATTTTATAGACCGGATGTTTCAAATTGAATTTAGATCATTGGGATCTCGAAAATTAAATTTTCACTGGTTGAATATTCCAAAAGTAGTTTCATGTGAAACTATTACTTTCTTAAAGGGCATATTGTTCCTATATCAAATTAATTATTCATTGTTTTCTGGGATAGACCGGTGTCGGTCGAATATAGAAACACCCTGTATGAATATAAACTCAAAAAATCGATGGTGGAAGCCGTTACTTTATGGTAATTTATCATTTTGATTATATGAAAGAATAAATACTTTGTTTGTATACCACTTTTATTAATAATAACGTGAAAACGTAACTATAGTTTGTCCACGACTATTGTATAAAATATGCATAATGCATGTGTTTCCTCAAGCATAATGATATCCATTGATCACTAGTGAATAATGAAATCATTATTCACTACCATCAATATGACAAACATGATAGAAACGTATAGACAAATACGATAAAAATAGAGCGTGCTATGAAACGTCAAATCAGATCGAATTTAATTTGAAACGTCAACAATTTGTTGGTTCGACTTGTTTCAACAGTAAAGTTTATTAGTATCAAAGTATTATTTATAGGTCGTGGACAAAGTATAGTATTCTACTTGCATATTATGGCTATTATTCACTTGGATGATTTACGACACTCGCCTGTGGCTCGTGTCGTATACTTCATCCACGTGAATAATAGCCACCATAATATGCTCGTTGAATAATATACTATTCAACACCGAAGTGCCATTATCAAACAATTAGAAAATTAATTTTCTAATTGTTTGATAATGGAACTTCGGTGTTGAAACTATAGTTACGTTTTCACGTTATTATTAATAAAAGTGGTATAAAAACAAAGTAGTTATTCTTCCATATAATCAAAATGAATATAAACTGTCTGGTACTTACCATAAATCCAAGCGAACATGACGTAAGCGTTGTAATTTCCACTGACTACGGTGAACGCCAAAATGGACAATCCGCACATGAAAACAGCAGTTTGGCATAAATACTGTCTCGCAATCCTACATTCCGTCGAATTGTGAAGGACCAGCGTACTGAAAACGACACATCCCACGGCCCACGCCAGTCCCAGATACATTTGCAGGAACACTGTGGAATCACCCAAACCTTCAACTTCCGCTTGATAAGCCAGATAGAAGAGCGGTGTATTGATTCCGAAGGCGCTTATACCTGTTGAAAACAGCAGTATGCGGACGGTTTTGCTCTTCAAGGTGCTGAAATCGAAGAACGGTATCTTGTCTTCGATCTTGTTTTTGTCTTTGATCTTGCGTTTCTGGTTTTTGATGTGGAGAATTGCACGACGTTGAGGGTGGTAGAGAGATGCCGATCGGTAGAATGTGCCCAGAATAAAGGTGACCGAAATGGCACCGGTTACTACCTGAAGTCCTAGTCGCCATCCGAGAGCTCTGAAAACGAGACAAAAAAGTGGTTGAAAAACTTAGTTCCCTATTATTTACATTAAATGTAATGAATGTTATACATGGCTTAACCTATTTGATGAATCACCTGAATAGAAAAAAAAAAAGATTTGAAACTTCTTTCCTCATTATTTACATTAAATTGGCATACTAATTATTTTGTAAACATCGCCATGTTTCATCAATTGGTGTTCGATGTTGTAACGTTCCATACGTTACTGGGTTTCTAATCGCTTGAATAATGTTAATAATGGTTTCCGCTCCGAATTACAGATAATTAGGCTTGGGAAGAGTCTGTGACCGACATCTTTGATTTAATGGCGCGAATCGATTATTTTACAAATGCGCGAAACTCGAAAGAGGTATCGTGACATGCGACAGGGTTCATCTTGTGTTGAACCGTACATGCGGGGAGTCGAATTATTTTCATTAATTTATCTTTTATTAATTGAATATATTGAAGGATTATTATCGACAGTGAACTCGTTTAATTATTATACTACTTGAAGTCCTAGTCGCCATACGTGATCTCTGGAAACGAAAAAAAATGGTTGAATTTGGTCGAGGCTGGTGATTGTGTCACATTCTCTCTGCGATTCCATTCAGGTATGCATCTGCTTACAAAGACCGTTTATTTATTAAGTTGAGCACTATTCAGTTCAGCGAAATTAGGCATAAGGAAGCCCAATAGGAATCAATAGGATTAATCATGCGTTGAACGAATAACACCTCTTAACTCGAAAGTCAATTGAGACAAAAGAAGGCGATAGTTTAATTCAGACAAAGCATCAAATAAACGTATACCCAAGCACCGCATAACATTTCTAAATACAAATGTAATGTCAAGATTGAACTGGTCTTTACTTGTTGGAAATCCATTATATTACAAATGAGTATTTGTAGACAAATTCTCAAATAAATTTTTACTATAAAAATAAAACAAAGTACCATTTGTTCACCTGAAGCAAAGCCACTGTGTGGCGTAACAGGTCGTGTTTTCATTTATTTTTATAATGAAAGTTTATTCGGCAGTTTTTCTTCAGTGTAGTGTTTATGTGTAATGAATGTTATACTTGGCATAACGTATTAGAGGAATTACCAGAATAGAAAAAAGATTTGAAACTTCCTTTCCCATTATTTACACTAAATTGGTATATTAATCATTTTGTACATCGCCGTATTTCATCAATTGGCGTTCGATGTTTGGGGTGCTATTTGCTGAAGGAGATTGAAATCGACTCGTTCTAATTTATGGAACAAAAAGAGATAAACGGGAATGACGATATTGATATTTTTGCAGTAAGAACATACCTAGAAATATAAAATAAATTTCATGTTTTTGGAAATCATAACTATAAAAGTCTTGCAAAAGATATAAATTCAATTTATCTACACTCGTGTAGGTAGAGGACATGAATGCATGAACATCTACTTTTTTCTATGTAGATGGATTTTCACGAAACTGAATTCTGTGGCCAGGCTGTTGGTCTCAGGAAAAATTGTCAAGACACAAAAAGTATTTAGAATTAAATTTTACATAGTGCAAGTATTTTTATATGGTCATTTTTCAACCCCCTATTTCTGCATGAATATAAAAACAGATGAAAAATAGTTTTGAAGTATATTCCTGCTTTTTCAAACTTTTCAGTCAGTTCATATTATGTAAAATTTATTCCTAATACTTTTTGTGTTTTGATAATTTTGCCTAAAGCCAATAGCCTGGAGACAAAATATAATTTAATATATTTAGGGTGGGGCTAGGTTGAGGGAGGTCTTGAGTGACATTGAAAATAGTCAACTTCTCCAAAAACACGAATTTTGAACATTTTGAGTATCTTGAAATTTTTTTTTTTAATTCTAGAAAATCGGTGGAAAATTGCCTCGCGTTCCCTTCATATTCCTGCCTCGGTCTCGATACTTGAAATTCTTTATCATAATAATTGTCTTACATTTTTTGAAAAACAAAATGAAAATTGAAGACTATCGTGTAAATATGGCAAATTTTCATTCTTTGGTGTTTTCCAAAAAACTTTAGTTGCTTTTGATTTTATAACCATAAAAGAATACCCAGCGACAGGAATATGAAGGAAAACGACGCAATTTTCCACTAATTTACAAGAATTTTCCTTCTTTTAGTGAAATTTGTACCGAGAACCATTACTGTACCTAATTATTCCAATAACACTCACTAAAATCTTTCGAAAAACAAAATAATTGAAGTTTGTCTTGTAGAAATGGTATATTTTCATTTGCCGGAGTCTTCCGGAAAACTATCGTCGGTTTTGATTGTATGATCATAAAATAATACTCAGCAACAATTTTTCCACCAAACCGGCAGGATTTCCCATTTTCCGACTTCAGATTCGGGTTCAGCGGGCCAAAAAACCCATGATACCAAATTTCAGAAGCTTTGCATCAAAACAGTCCGAGATATTCCATTTGTTATAAAAGGCATTCCATTTGTTAATTGAAAATTGTATTTTCTTGATTATTGATAGTAATAATCACGAGCTCCCTTTTTTTCTGACTAACGATGTGCAAGCCATCATAAAGACGATGTCTTCAAATTTTAGTAATGATCCCTATTCCTCCACACTTTTGACTGGAATATATCTCAATTCTCAAGAATTCATCATTTTTGAAAGATGGTAAGTACGAACAAATATCTAGGTAATTGAGAAGGGATGAAAACTGTAAGGGAAAAAGCAGATTCATCTTCAGTTGAGGGTAACCTCTTATTTGCATTATTAATCCCAAATAATATTTAAACAGTTACATTTTGGTTTAGTCTGATAATGGCTACTAGGTAGCTGAAAGGTACTTTAATAGTATTTTTAGTGGATGAGGGTGATTATTTCTTATTTATTATAAAATATTTCTAGCTTGATGTCATTTTTTTCTTATCGTGAACAGCGTTCAGTTCATTATGTTTCAAAATTACTACCTACAGATTCGCATATGTTTAATTTGTGTCTTATTTGTCTAAATGCATGTTATTCTGTTTTCTGCCCCATGTACACTAACAGATAGTCATCCCATCACAGCTTATCTAAGGAGTCCGGCCCATCTATAAAACAGTATATTCTTGAAACTTTGTAAAAAAATACTCTCAACGGATAAATTAGAAGATGATGCTTAAGAGAAAAGTCTTATGAAGGTTCATTCTAATGTGGTCGATAGAGAATTGAATTTCTGCAAATCTGACACATTCAAGATGAGAATGAAAGGATATAACTGGCAATAAAACGGTGCGAAAGAGCCCATAAATGCGGCACTGTTATGTTCTTGAGACGCATCAATCACCTTTCCCACTTAAATCCGACCAACACGCTTCTCAAAATGGAGAATCATTTCTAAATTGATTTCACTCAACTTTGCACCTGGATCTATTATCAACGGAATTTTTATTCGCTAATGAAATGCTGTTATGTTAATGTACGATTAATTTAATTAAGAAAATAAAGTGTTTCTAATGGATTGTAACAACGTTTATTTCACAAGAATTTTGTTCAATTACCATTTATGGTTTTTAAGTACCGTGTATCATCTATTAACACGGAATCCTACGAAATGGAATAAACTTGAAAGCTAACAGATTTAAAATTCTTTCGTTGAAGAATTCAGTCGCTTATGAAGGTTATCAAAAGCCGCAATGTTAGTAAAGTTTATGAACTAAATTTCGAATCAAATTGATAAGTGACAAAAGACAACTTGGTTATAATTTCAAAACGGAGGTAATTGTCACTTACTTTAATTGTGTTCAGTTAATTACTTATCCTGAGCATGCCACTGTGTGGTGGGTATACTGTTACTGAAGTGTAAATAGTAAATGAGAGCGCAGTACATGTGCGAGAAGGACAGAATGTCCATCAACTTACCAGTGAAAGGCTTAGTAGTGTATAGAGTAGACACTCAAACGGCACGTTAAGATGGAGGAAATATATCGAACGAAGTCTTACACTCACTCCTTCCCAAGTCTTCGGGCATGCGCAGTGTACTGACGACTGACCTAATGTATTCAAAATTATCTTTTATTTACGTTTTGCCTAAAATACAGTTTTGTAGTAGGTCCCTATTGTACTTTCCAATAAACGCCGGTAGTGAATCTTTTCACTCAGCCACCCTCTGGGTTTATTGTTTGGACAAGCTGTAAGTATTATGTTTATTGGGTTAAAATATTTCACAATCGAACTATTGAGACCTTGAGAAGGTATTGGGCACAAAACTATTATGAGGTCATGAATTTTAAGGTGTCACTTAAAACCGATAAGGTTTTGCGAAATTATAAAATTGAATTTACTTTAACAAAATCTCCAGGAGCTTTGGAAAGACGTAACGAAGTTCCAATAATAAACTTTATTGGCAACATAAACCGAATGAAATACGATGAGGGATCTTTGTCTGAATCCAGTCTATTATTTTCTAATAAAAACTATGTCAGCTTCGAAACGTAATTGGAAATAGGAAATCCTCTCAGTTCGCGCATATATTACCGCTCAAATTCTTGAATGATGTATTTTAGAAGAGAAGGTTTGAGGATTTGATTTTTTTGTTAATTCACATTCTATCTAATAATTTATGTCGAAAGTTTTCAACTTTCGTCTGTGGTTTGTTTCAGTTGTCTAAAATGAATAAACTGACGTCAATTCGAACAGTTCAATATTCTTAGAAATATATTTTTTAGAATCGGATTCTATTCCAATGAATGGTTCACTACATGTTGTTTGTTGTATGGGGGAAATAAAAGACAATAACTTCATCTCACGTAATTACGATCGATTTACTTGTAGATTTTTGTAATACATACACGTATGTGAGGATGTGACTATGTTTCCTAGATATTTGTCGTTACTGTTTTTTAAGAGTGATAAACTTTTTGAGAAATGGCCGCCATTATTTTATTTTCTGTGGGCAAAAAGTGTCTCATACCGAGTTAGAATGTTCCTTCTAGCTTGGGCCACATAGCGTTTTGAACACGACCTATAATCCATTTTGTAAATCATGGATTTGTCGAAGTCGGAAACTTTATCAAAGGTAAAACAAGAAATTTCACTTTGTTAAAATCACTAGAGTTAAAAGAAAGTCGATTGCAATTTTGAACTTTACAGTTCAGTATCACTATAGATGTATCGGAAGCCGTACGTATTCTTATTTTCGCTAATAATGATAAACATGTTATTGGAAGAAATAAAATGCCCATATTGAATTGAGTTACCTTAGATGAAGCGACACGACAACCGAAAATAAACAGTTGAAACCGTTCGCTATTTTAAATTGTCACAATAGTAGACTTCACTCAATCTCTTGTTCTATACTTTGTTAATTGTTTGCACTGCAAACGAATTCCATTAGCTCTTTATCTCCACTGCAATGAGTACCATAATATTCATCGAACTTAATCTAGCATGGAATGTGACACAAGGGTCACGTGATGAACGTGCTGGCCTCAGATTAGAGAAGGCTATGGGTAAATATACTTTCAGGTTTTTTTGTATTGGAATATATGGTGTTAATGCTTATAATATACAAATTTGAATTTTTCAATAAGAATATTCAGCAAAATAATAAGATTTTCTTATTATTATTAGTAGTGTTAGGTAATTATTGAGGTATGAGAAATTGGGTTTGTTTTGCATACTCAAATAGTTCCCTCTAATCTCACGTGTCACAATAGATATATTAATTTATAGTGAATTCATTTGTATTTTCAATAACTTGATGATGTCAGGTACAACCATTCCTATGAAGTCTTCCATCCAACAGCATCCTCTCATGAAACGATCATGTGAGGTCCATTGCGAAAGCTGCTTCACAAAAACTTGGTTTTCTATTCCGTGCCAAGAGTTACTTTACATCCCAGCAGTTCCTCATAATCTACAAAGCACCGATTCGACCTGTCCTGGAGTACTGTTCACATGTTTAGAGGTTGGCTCCCAAAAATAAGCTGAAGCCTTTGGATTCTATCCAGAAGAGAGAATAGCTCTGATTGATGCTGTCACACTTACGAATTCATTGACATCTTTAGAACATCGCGGGAAGGTGAGAGATCTCTCTCTCTCTCTCTCTCTTCTATAGATATTTCCATCCAGGTGTTGTTCCACCACGAGAGATTCCAGATAGGCGAACTAGACGAGCTCAAACTAGTCATCCTTTCATTGCCTAGCTCTAGATCTGCATAACTTTTCCATATCAGACTTAATTTTTCTATCGAATAGCGAAGTTTTGGAACTCTTTATCTAGTGAAGTCTCTCCCTCCAAACCTCTAAGCCTTCAAGGAAATTCGAATACCTATCTCCTCTCCCAACACTCCACCTCTGACTCACACGATATTTCAAGTATCATCATATATAGGTTTCTCTCTCGTGTAGTCAAAATTAAAAAAAATTAATGATTACAAACATATACTAACCCTATTGTGCTTCTAATGATAGCAGACATCGTAGCAATTCCTAGACCACTACCTGAGACGATGAATATTTCCACGAATTCCCTCCTTCTCTTAAAATATTGAGCAACCATCAGGGTAGAACAGTCTCTTGTTATTCCCACTCCTATACCTACAACTGTACCATAGCTGAAACAAACCAAACAATAGAATAAACATATTACTTATTTGCATGGTAGACTTCCGCCAGCAAAACTATTATACACCAACGTGTCGCCATTACATTACATGCGGCATCCTCGGGGTTGTTTCAAATCTGGAAGTGAGAATGACTGGTGTTATATGTCTCAAGCAATCATCATCCGAAAGCTCTCTCTACTACATATAGATCGAAACATACAACAACAGTCAGTCTTAGTTCCAGAACTATCCCGAGGATGCCGCCTACAGCGGTTGCCGAAGCTTCAGTTGTCGAATTAGTTCATATAAATATTCGCCAGGGCTTATCACGTAAAAATATCCAACATTATAACAAGGGAATTGATGAATGAATTATCTGTATATTTCACGCTCATTGTGAGGCGACAAGTGAAATTAAGAAATTCACGCTTTTACAGTTTTTTTTGATGTTAGGTTGATGCTACCGCTATAAAATTGTTACTTTCTGGACTAAGATAATTATAATTTTTGAAGATCTCAGTCTTGATAGATAGGAAATACCAAATTAAAAATTGAAAATTTCAAATCAACTAGAAATATATCGTTTTCTGAAAAGCTGCTTTTTAGTGGCCATTAAATAGTTGATTCACCTTCATTCATTCTGGAAGATTATTCGAGACCTTTATATTTTAGCGACAATAAACGATTAGCAAGTTTGAATTGCTAATTTTAATGGCGCGGATCGTTAGTATTTAACAACGTTGTATATCAGAGACCTCTTCTTTGAGAAATCCCGAGGATGACGGTTGATTATTGGGGATTTAGTGTGATAGTATCATCAATATAATTAAGTATCATAGTCTTTTATGATGGTATAGGTGAAAACTAATTAAAATTTGATTGGCACGGCAGTTTTAAAGAGTAATTTATAAAGATGAATAAACTTGTATTGAATGCAAAGTATGCCAGGCTAAATAATCATGTCGTACGTCAAAGTTAAAAGTAATTAACTATCACGGAAAACGATTATAGTAACTTGTAAACGTTCTCGAGATACACTGATCAACACAAATTAGGGACACAAGCAGAAAATATGGAATAAACAAATGGAGGTATTAAGCATACTATATAACTAGTTTGAAATGAAACACTTGGGAGTGTAACTTCACATCTAATTTTGAAGGTTATTGTTAGTTCAAAGTCAAACCTTACGCATTGTGTTAAGTTCTGTATTTAAACTATCGTACTTGTTATTTCACTCTGTTAATACATAGATAGATTTATATTTATTGCCACTTTTGCTGTGGAATTGCAGATGTTTCAAACCGTTCTATATGTTTTCTAATGTATTTAATAACCTGTAAAATAAATATGAAAGAACTGTCGAAAGCTTATGTGAAGTGAAGTGTGACTTAAGTCTAACTAAAGGTTTAACATTAGATATAAGCCTTATGACTTTGTTCTGTAAAAAAAACTAATACTACCTTTATACGGAGTGAAGGTGAAAAGTCCCTAAAAAATGAAACAGTAAATGATTTATTTTATGTCTCAATATAATCTCCTCGTAGCCCGATACACTTCATCCAATGATTTTCTAATTTTTCGATCCCTTCCAAATAATACGATTTCGGCAATACTTCAAAATAGGCGTTTGTTTCAGCGTTGACTTTATCGAGCCAAATCTCTTTCCGCCGAGCCATTTATTCAAGTTTGGAAATAGATAAAAATCGCAGGGGACCAAATCTGGAGACTTTAGTGAATGACTAACCAATTCATAGCCATTGCGACTGCGAATCTGTACGCCGGTGCGTTGTCCTGGTGGAAGAGCACTTTTTCTTTGCCAAATGCGGCCGCTTCCGCTTCAAATTGGCATCAAATCGATCCAACAGCTCTGCATAATATACGTCGGTGATCGTTTTGCCCTTTTCAAGGTAATCGATATGCACGATACCGTGTGCATCCCAAAAACTGTCGCCATAGCTTTGTTAGCCGATAAACCCACTGTGGACTTTTTCGGCTTCGATTCGTCAGACAAGTCCACTGTTTTGACTGTTCTTTGGTCTCTGGTGTGTTGTGATGGATCCATTTTTCGTCCACGGTTACGAGACGGCGCAACAAGTCCTTCTCATCGCGCTTGAACCTCGTCAAATACTCCTTTGAAGTTGTCACACTGTCGCGCTTGTTGTCAACAGAGAGCAAATGCGGCACCCATCTGGCAGATAGCTTTCTCATATTCAAAAATTTATGCAACATGTTCCGTACCGGTTGAGATGCCCATAGCCTCAGCAATCCTGTACGCTCCAACTCGCCGATTTCTGGCGTTGCAACCTTAATTGAACGACCAGAACGTTCGGCGTCCTTTGTGATCATACTACCACAACGAAAATCAGAAAACCACTACGCCAGACCGCCACTGTCTATCCAGTAGCTCCTTGAGGTCGTGGAGCTCGGTGACCCATGATATTCCGGTCGTTGAATCGGAGGCAGGGGCACTCAAGGAACTCCGTTTGGCCAGTTCATCGGCCACTTCGTTTCCCTACACCAGAGTGCCCACACTAGCTTGAGATTGATCCTTTTGGCTAATTCAGCCAGAGTTTCCCTGCACTCCAAGACAAGCCTAGAAGTCACTCTGTGGGCGCGAAGCAATCTCGTGCATTTTAACTCGCCGATCGTTCAATATCATTCCAAGATTTTATCGACGATTTCTAGCGTCGTAACCGTAATTGGACGATCAGAACGTTCGGATTCCTTTGTGGTCGTACTACTACAACGAAAATGAGAAAACCACTTGCGAATCGTTGCAATCGATGGTATTTGCGTAATGTTTTTTCCACGCAAGAAATAATGTTTGAACAAGAGGCAGAATTCACTTTTTCAACGTCTACAAAAATGTTCAAGTTTGCTTGTTTTCAATGGGTGTAAAAACAGAGTTGAATGACACGTCAGTCAAACGTCACATGTGATTTTCGATTATTGCGCCATCTGTTTTATTTTTCAGGGGCTTTTCACCTTGCCCTCGTATACTTCTATGAAATCTAATTCACAGTAGTATATATAGGTACCGTTTTATCTAGTATGGAAACCGATTGTGACTGTAGATAATATTAGAATGAATATAATAAAGAATTTTGTCCACGACTATTCTATAAAATATGCCTAATGCATGTGTTTCCTCAAGCATAATGATATCCATTAATCACTAGTGAATAATGAAATCATTATTCACTACCATCAATATGACAAACATGATAGACATTTTTCTAGACAAATACGATAAAAATAGAGCGCGCTATGTAACGTCAAGTCAGATCGAATTTAATCTGAAACGTCAACCATTTGTTGGTTCGACTTGTTTCAACAGCAAAGTTTATTAGTATCAAAGTAATATTTATGGGTCGTGAACAAAGTTTAGTATTCTACTTGCATATTATGGCTATTAGTCACTTGGATGATTTACGACACTCGCTTGCGGCTCGTGCCGTAAACTTCATCCACGTGAATAATAGCCATCACAATATGCTCGTTGAATAATATACTATTATAAAAAGTTTTGTTTTTTCAATCAATATTGTGAATAAAATTTCGGCAAATGGAGCTTCATGTCATCTTTTCGACGTCTTCCCACCACTTAACCCAACTATATATCCTTGAATCTGTTACTATGAACTTAACTCTATTATTGGAAACTATTCAAATGAAAAAATTTAAATATGAAATTTAAAATTGTAATTACATCATTATGAATGGAAGAAGTACCCAAATAATTTTTTTTAGAATTATAGACATATTAAACACACTTTTATTGCGTCTTTCTGTAACTATTTTTAAATAATAATAATAAATATTAACACTTTAACTATAAAGCAAATATTCACTGAGAATAGTTTCAACTTGTTTTTACTAATGAAATATTAAAGAAAAATACGAGTAAAAATTGTGATATATAATATCAGTATGAACAAAAATTTTTGAAATTTATTTTCACTTTTAGTCTTTGTAATACCTGAAGATGAGGGCTTATTAATATGTATATACCCACTTTTTGAAGGATTGTGGAGAATACAATTTTATCTAATTTTTGAATTTAAAATAGTTTTTATTTCTTATTAGTGCCACTGATCGATCTAAAGAGGCTTATACTACCTTTCAGTTCTTTCTATCGAAAGTTCAGAAGAGTTAATAAAATTGAACGAATGTATTATTTAGAGTACTAGTATTTTCCAGTTAAAATACCTGAAGAACAGCTGATGGAACTGTGTTGCAAAAGACGTGAACAGACATCCCAGTGCAGTTATCAATCCTCCCATAACAGCCGTAACCCTTGTGGATTTCCTTCGACAGAAGGCTATGGTTACTGGAGATATGAGAAGAGCCATGCCCGTAGACATCGCACCCAACCATCCTGAAACAGATTCAAAAGAAATATTAGCAATTATTCCAAAGTGGTAATCATATTTTTCATCATTCAGTTCAGCTCCACGTGACATCATATTATTATATAACTCTTATTATTATATTATTATATTTTCTACTATTTCAGTTTCAAAATTTGTTTTAAAATTTGTTAATATAGATTTGATATTTTTTCACAATTATACACATAATTTCAACATATTTTACGAATTTTTTGTTTCTTTTGAATGTACTGAACTATTAGTACTTTTGTCGTTGCGAAAAACTGTCCGTAAAACTGAAATTGTGCATGTGAAATAAAATTCTAAGAAACCAAAATTGTTTTAAGGCCTCATTGATTCTTTCAATTTTTAAATAAAATTTTTCTAAAGTGCTACAATGTCATGGCTCGGTTTTTCATGTTTTTCCGGAAAAGCACGGACAGAAGGCACTTTAGAAAAAAATTGTGAATAAAAAGAAACGTTTATTTCGACCATACATTCACCTGAATTTTTCCAGATTTTTCTCCCCCTTCACATTCCTCCCCCCCCACTCTTAGGGATTTTGGAGTCTTATCTCCTAATATATTCCCTTTTCAGAAAAATAAGCAAGATTTGGGCCATAGAGGTGAGTATATAATTTTTTTAAATTTTGATCAACATGCTACAAGTTACGGAACCCGTGATAATAGGGGCGTTTTCTACCCCTCCCATTTAGTTCTGCATTAGATTATTTTAACCCCTCCTATTGAGGTCATCACTAACCCCTTGCACAAGGTTTCATCATGGTTTATGTAGAACTCAAATAAGAATTTTGGTAATTTTAGCGCTTCGTTGACTGGACTATAAAAAAAAAAACATAATGAAGGTCATCAAATTGTGGATCTATTTTCTTATCTGCTGGTAACTGGCTACTTCTAACGAATCTATATTGCGAATTAGTCCTCAAAATTTTGGATCCTACTTAATTACGTGAGGAAAATACAACGAAAAGAAATGCATATTCGTAATTAAAATCAGTAACACATGTACCTGCTTGATCAGCTATTTTTGGTCCAAATTTCCTTAGAATCTCCACGTGGAACAATCCCACCGACAAGAGAATACCGTCAGTGAGTATATGCACTAATACTCCTACAACTAGAACAACCCACCCCCAGCCGCCTTCCGGATAATAGTGTTGCTTCAAGGTCAACAATTGGCGCAGATCGGCAACAAGTCGGGCAGCTCTGCTTGCTGGAGGTTCATCGCCACCGGATCCCTGATGTAGCAGTCATTAATATACAGTTCGTGTCCGGCGTATTTATTAAATGTCAAAATCACAATTGCTTCATTTGTTTACGTTTGAATCGAAACGCGAGGAAATCATTCATTCTGCGTTTTATCTTTTTACCGTTTCGAATTCTGTATATAAATAATGTACGGCTTGTACGACATCAAATTTATATCTTTCTCTTTGCGTGGAACGGAGGTTTCACCAGATAAGATAGCATGTCGCGTTAAAATATTCCATGAAAGATCAATGAAAATAATTGAGAAGATTGCAGGAATAATATTTAAAATGTATTTATTATAGTGGCAGGTTTATTTTTGTTTCTTTTGTAGATACAATTTTGACGGAAAAATTTATCATGGTTGGATAAACCAATATCTCTTATATATCGGAAACTAGTTGAAAATTTGGTATTTTTTTTTGATTTTTCTCACGATCAGAGTACGACTATGAACTTTCGGAATTTGGAGAATTGAACTCAAATTTACACAAAACATTTAATTCAGATTTAATACTATTGGTAAGAAATAATTACCCTTATCGACTAAAAATACTATGAAAGTACTGAGGAACTTTCGAATACCAAGTAGTCATCATCGGAGTAAACTAAATTATAAATCAAAATGTGCCTGTTTAAATACTATTTCGGGATAATAATGTAAACAATGGGTTACCCTCAGCTGGAGATGAATCAATTTAATAAATTGCTTTTTCGCTTATACATTTCCTTCCCTTCTAAATTATCTAAATATTTGTCTGTACTGTGTCTGTACTGTGTCTGTAAGTGATAAACTTTCTTGAGAAATGGTGTGACCTTAATTCAAAATATGTCCACCATTATTTTTCTTTATATGGGCAAAATGTTCTCCATAACGAGTTAATATGTTCTTCTTATCCTAGTTATGAGGAAAATTTTGTCCATATAAAGAAAAATAATGTTGAAAAATCAGGGGTAGCCGAACATATTTTGATTACAGGTCACAGCATTTCTTAAGAAAGCTTATTACTTTTAAAACACAGTACAGACAAATATCTAGATAATTTAGAAGGGATGAAAATGAATAAGCCTAAAAGCAATTTATTAAATTCCGATTTACCTCCAGCTGAGAGTAACCATTGTTTACATTATTATCCCCAAATAGTATTTGAACAGGCACATTTTGAATTATAATATAGTTTACTCTGATGCTGGCTACTTGAAAGTCGAAAGGTCCTGAATACTTCAATAGTATTTTATCTTATCAATAGTGTTATAGTATATCCACAATGTGAACTCTTTTATAATTTATTCGATTCAATATCAAATTGTTTTGCCACACTGTGACATTGTCAAAGCTAGAAGTTATCAACTAAAGCTAAATCTAGAATCACGTCATAAATATTAGAAATCAAGCTGAATGTGATACAAATTGAGGGACGGTGGTAGACACTGGTTTGGCTGACAGTTTATTTTGAAAATTGTTGACAAATGGGGACTTATAGATATCGATTTGGTCATTAAATATTATTTACCATTGTTTTTTGTTTGTTTTAAAATTTCCATTGATTCTACAATATTGCGTTCATGTGACATTTTTCTTGAATATGTAAGATATCGATAGAGATTGAGGGTGAAATTGTGTTCCAACAGCTGATTCGTGTAATTAGAGTCCTCTTTTTTGAGCCTGTAAATTTCCAAATGTTCGTGGAACCTTACACATGGAACTGCGTCCAGTTTGTCATCTGTACAAGGTATTACAATCATCACACCTCAGCCTGTAAACTTAGGATTTCTTTGATTTACCTTTTTTAGATTTTGGATTATGAAGATATGAGTTATGGATTTTGTGAGTGTTTACTCAAATATGTTAGACGTTCCAAATTTGATTTGAGATATTAGTATTCGATAAGAATTTGTACATATTACTTATCTTGTATTGCATTTTATCTTCTTGCGTATATATATTTTTTGATCTGTATTGAATTGTATTACTATCTATTGTATTTAATAATATTTTTACAAATAAGTGTACTCAAGATCTGATTAAAAAGCCCTCAACCTACCAAATAGGTTTAGGGCTTTTTTATAAGATAACTAGCATGTACAAATGCATTCAATTCTAATATCACTATCGTCAAGACATGCATTTTTTTTAAATTTTCCTTCCATTTTATTCATATATATTTCTTTTCAAAGGAGATTAATTGCATTTATTCTCATAGGAAGAATCTGAAGAGGTAAGATCTGGGAATCTTGGTGACCAAGCGATAGGGTCTTCATGTGCTATCTATCTCAGATGGAAATGAAGAGCATTATATATCATCAGTCAGCTCTAGGAGCTCTCAAGCCGCCTAGAGTCATATCAAGGCTTGTCAAAGAATGTAGCGATACACTGGCTGAGCTAGCCAGAAGAAATACAGTTCAACTCATCTGGTTCCCTGGATACAGTAGAGTTGAAGGAACTGAAATGACTCCCTGGCCAGGCAGGGGGCGCCTGGCGCCCCTGTCGGACCGGAGCCAATGATAGATTTATCAAATTTCGTGGGGGCCCGCCCTTCTGAGCCAACTGAACAAAGAGTGGTCTGAAGGTAGGCCAGGCTCTTCATCAAAGAGCATGTGCCTAGGCTCTCGAAGAAACTCATTTCTCTTATAGAAAGGACATCAGAGAGATGGGCATAGCAGATGATCCTATATGTAGGAAATGCAGGGAGGTGGAAGAAACTGCCTCTCGATAACGATATGCCCTTGACGCCCAGAACGTCAAAATTGGGCCATTTTTAAAATGCTATCTAGGAAGTTTTCTGGGTCGCTGATCACGACGAATTTGAGGTCAGCTACGTGGAAAACTCAACCGGAGATCAGAAAATCGGGAAAATTTGAAGTTTTCATTTTTCCGGCCTCTTGATGAATTTTCCGCACAACTGATTCGTGATCAGCAACCCAAAAAACCCAAGAAGACATTCTTAAAGGCAAAAAGTATAGTTTTGAAAAATAACTAGAAAATGGTAAAATTTTTCCAATTTCCGAAATGCAGAGAGGTGGAAGAAACTGCCTCTCACATACTGCTCCAAGAAGAACTCATGGGGGCTAGCGTTATCAATATTCTGGGTTTCTGGCTGGCCACAAGGATGCTAGATTAGAATAGGCTTTCACCAGGGGGCGCACAATGGGCCCAACTAAGTTACCTAAGTGTATTTGGGGGTTAAGCCCCCTCCCCTCAAATGGTGATGATGATATCAGGAAACCACACATTACCTGTCACTTGTTCTAGATTTAGTGAAGTCCGAAAGCTTAAAAGTGACATTTCTATTGTTCAAATAATCATAACTAACGAAATCCATAAAATGAGAGAACTCCCTCATCGACTGAATTAGGAAACTTTTATGATTCTTTTTTCTTACTCCAAGGTGAATATAGATCAACGAAATATTTTCATTAAATGTATTGAAGTTTAATAAATGTAAGCTTGTTTATATATTATTTAGGCTTCCCTAAATGTATGTTCCGAAAATTTAAATAAGCAAAAATATACTCATCAGAAGAAATGAAAATTCAATAACACTTCCTTGTAGCTTCCAACAAAGTCTGGAATTATTAGCACCAAATTTGTACATCTTCAGACTTGATACAACTACCAGAAGAGAATAAACGTTATTATTGAAATTGCTTAGTAAAATTCATGAAACAACCGAGAGGATGAAATATCTTCGGAGTAGTAAATAATTTCAGATACAAATTTCGTTCTAAGCACGTCTGATTTATGTAACTCAATTTCGTTTTGTAAACGATTCAATAAAAGTGCTTCGCTTACGCTTCCAGTATTCTTTAAGGGAAATTCAGCTAGAGTGGACTTTTCTTAGGCCTTTTGGGAAATTTACGAGCTATTATGGCTCACGAATCACGATAGGAAGTGCCGCGGTTACGACAGCAAAAAATGCGGAAGTGAAAATTTTTGTCAACTAATCGTATCTGTAGTGGTAGGAGCAAAATAATCTCACAGAAATGAATATACAGTATCTAAGAAAGATTGGTATCGGTTATCAACGAAATACATGAAATATATTGGGAGGTTGTTAAACTTTACAGGAAAGTGCATTCAAAAGTAATATATTATAGTTCTTTCATAAATCACAATACTTCCAGGAATGTATGATTAGAAATGGAAAAGAAAGGTGCAATATGAGAGCTCTCAGCTTTCATAATCCGCATGAAAATACTGTAAACAGTCGAAAACTTACTCTCTATTCTGTAGTATAATTTTATAAAATCATGTGTCTTTGGAGTGTTTTGATTCTGGAATATTCATATTCCCGTCTTCAAAACTTCTCCCCATATTAGACATTTCGAGAATTTCCTAATCGCTGTTTTTTCCATAACCACCAATATCTATACAGAAGAATTTGTAGTCCGTGTCAACGATGGCCATGAGAATAATGAAAGAAGATAGCAAAAATAATTGGAATCCCTTTTTTTTCGGACATTCAATCGTGATGTCTTTGTTTTCCATGTAAACTTTTGCAGATTCGCTCCATATTTCATCAAATGGTTCTGGTATATATATTTTCTCCATTTGTTCACAAATTGCGTGATATACTTCTTCTACGATTACACGGACAATTTAAAACCTGATCAATAGTGAAAGAAGTGTCAATCAGAAATCGAAATAAAAAACGAAACAAAAACTAATATCTTTCAAATCTTTTTTTTTTTAGGAGACAACTTAAAGAAAAAGTAGAACAATCTTCAAGACCGTTTCCCGAAGCATTTAAGATTCTTCGAAACTGCTACAGGTCAAAGTGTGCAAGAAAAAAATCAATACATAGCAGTGGAAGTATTTTATTTGAAATGCTAATGTAATAAAAAACTTCTTGGTCAGTGGAACTCATTGTAGTTAAAGACCTTCAACAGGTAGATCACTCAATGTGCTGGTTGATCTAGTGTCCTCTGATAATGGCTGTCTACGCTGGTGTTCCACAGAGACCTGTTTGGGAACCCTATATAAACGATCTGACCACCTGTCCCGTGCACAGCTTTGCAGATGATAATACACTTCATACCTAGTGAGATTTTTCCTTATGCCTGTAATCTCCAAACTTTCAAGAAAATCTAATTCGATTATTACTCCTATTGATATGATAAATCATCACAAAGTGGCTTCCACCATCGATCTTATTTCTTTTCTTCAATATTGTATAAATCTCCAACGAAGAATGCCCAGGGGCCCCAGCAAAATTGAATCTGACTCTGGGTTAGTTCGACTCAAATTTTTCCATACCCGTTTTAGTCCGTCATTCCATTATACTAAGGAGAAAATGGAGTCGATGGCAATATTAGAATAATTGACAATCAGAAATATTATAATAATCTGATTTCATTATTATTTCTAAGCATTTCCTTTTATAAAAATCTTGCACTAGGGCAAAAAATTGTTTTGAAAAAAGTTCTAAGTTTTTTATGAAAAGGGCCTATAGCTGCCTGATCCTAAGTTCGGTTCTGGACTAACCCTTGTATGTTGATCTCAAATAACAGTACTATAAAGGGAAAGCAGGATCTGAATTCATCTGCAATTTTCTGATCACTTTGTCATGATATAAGCTACAGTGGAATAGAATACCCTAGACGATGTTTGGGAATTTCATTCGATGCTATCGGAAAGTTTAACTTCACTTTTGCTTTCTTCGAAACAATGCCGTAAGAAGTTCTCGAAACTCTACGAGACGTTCGGTAGAATGTATTTTTTCCACAATACCGGAGGAGGATGTAATTTCAACGACAAATGCACGAAATTGTAAAGTGTCATCGTCTTAAACCAAGCAAGAAGCGGTGCCATTACGTGAACCGTTGAAAAACAAAGTCTGGAAAGTGTCTTCGGTTATCAACAGAATTAGTTTCGAAAAGAAATCCAATCAACTTGGATGACTGTAATTATTTTCGTCTAAAATAATATTTGTCTTCTCTCCGTGAATAATGGAACATAAATTTACATCCTTATACCGAGGGGAAGAACCTATTTCAATTTGCGGATTATGTTACAACGGGGAAATTTTCTTCTAGTTCCGGAATAAACAGAAACAAAAATTCTTTTATGGTTGTTGACAACATTCTCATAGTTTTCTTCGAGAAACAATATTATATCATCTCATAATTTGGTGCAGAACTTCGAATTCAGACAGGTTTATGGCTGAAGCTTCTGGGAAACGCGCTGTGTAAAATCATTACGCAATTTTATTTGTTTCACTGTGAATTAGATTGGTTAATCTGAAAAGAGAACATCATCAGCTGTCTCAATCGAGGATATAGCTATTGAATTGAATCTAATAGATCATCATAGAATCAAATTTTTACTAACTAGAATTTATATATTATATATTAAATACATATCTAGGATTTATAAGTAATTCCGAAACAACTACTTTCCCAGCTAACATATCCACAACTTTGCAAATATATTACAAAGGACATATTCCCAATGGAGTTTTTCATTAAGAGTGAGTAGTAGTAGTACTCACTGAAGCTTGACATTTTATGATGAAGAGATACACTAGCGTTGAAAGAATTCTAATAATTGGAATTTTATATCACCGACAGAAAACATGAAGATATGGGAGCATTCCTTTCCAACTTTACCTGGGCGTTTGCGGTATACCCTGGTAAATTTGGGAAGGCTGTTGGGGTTGGAGCCACTGCACCTCGCCGTTCAGACAGAAGCTATAAGAGGAGTGTATCGCTTCGATCTTATTGGACCCGAAAAGGCCGACCAAAAAGGCCGAAGCATTGTTGGATTGCTTGGATCACCTGGGCCATTGGAGATAAGATACGAACTTCCGTACCATTCACGATTCAAGAATGGGAGTCAGAACGTTGGAGGCAATCCTCAAATGATACCAGGGGATTCCGTATGGTTTACCGAAGGCACCAAGACCGAAAAAAGTACAGGTATTGGAATAGACAAAGGGGATATAATTTCTTTGAACCTAGGGACACTTGCGACAGAATTCCAAACGAAAATTAGCAATTACAACATGTGCTCGAATTATGAGGGAGACAGTCTAGGAGAATAGACAAATCATAATCATAGCGAGCAACCTAACAGTGCTTAAGGCACTGGAGTAATACACAATTCCCTCACAATGTGTTCTCGATTGTGTAAAGGAACTAACGGCACTAGTAAAAAACCATTTCTATACCACAGCAAAATTTGTTATCCAAAAATGGCTCAAGGCAGAGCACCGTGCTATTGGAGAGAACTGCCCCGTATGTCGCACTTTAAGGAACTAGTGAGAGATCTCCAGTAGCAACGAGTGAAAAATCTACTGACGTTCAGTAGACAAGGAATACGGAGGCGTTTATGCAAGATTTCCCCTTCTCTACGAAAAAAAAGGTCTATTAGTTTCACAACGATAGGAAAGGAAAAACCACAACCCTTTCATTATATGAAGGACCAAGGTCTGGCCTATGGAGTCTAGGGATAAAGACTGGACTAACAGGAGATTGTCGCGGTGGTGAGCCTTCTAGCCCACAAGCCCCAAAATAAAGACCAAAAAATTTCACTCCGTCTAAGAAATCAAGCATTGTAACACAATGACAGATTTCTCGAACTATACAAAAGCAGGGAATGTGTGACTACCTGAGTGCGCCAGATGTCGACACCAAACCAAACCAATGTAAGAGAATCAGAAACGAATGAATATATATCTCATGTTGGGTTTTGCCAGACAACAATGATAAGGTCTTTCTAGTACAGATTGATCAGTAAAGTCACGAACCTATAGTTCCAGACAGCTGTTTCGCTCTTCTCGTAGAGCTGTCTGGAACTTTTCGGTTTTGTGACAACATGAAAAATGAGTATATTGCATATATGTATTTGTTTCTGATTCTCTTACATTGGTTTGATTTGGTGTCACCATATCGCCCACTCGAGTATTCTCACATTCCCCGTAACGTTTGTGAAGTTCAAGGAATCTGCCATTGTGGTACAATGCTCGATTTCTTAGTTGGACATCTGTTCATAGATGGAGTGAGAGTTTTTGGTGTTTTTACCTGGTGGAAGGCTGGTTATGATTAAATTCTTCACCCCCCTTTGGATCCAAAGTGGAATTTGCAGTAGACATTTCAGCAAAAGTATTGCGAAAGTCCAAAACGAACTGGAACCACTTGAGCATTCGATAAACTTTGATCTTATCTTTTGTAAATTTTGACTACAAGAGAGGAAAACTTACAATACCTATCATGTTTAGTCAGCGAAAGCTGCCGAAAAAGATAGTCAATGGAATTTTTCTTGAAAGTTTGGAGATTATAGACATCAGGAAAGATGTCACAAGGCAAATAGTTCCACAATTTCAATATTCGATAGAATGAAGTTTTGTAGAAAAACGTGTGGGAGGTCCCGAGCATGACAATGAAAGGATGACCAGCTTGAGCTCGTTTACTCTGTCTATTATGGCGTTATATGCCTCTTTTTGTGTTTCTATTATATGATTGAAGATATTCCTGACTTCAAAATATTCTGTTTTCGAAAATTCTAAGGTTTCGGATGGATTTCGCGTCACAATAGCACGACTTGATGCCGACGTTTCGCCAATCATTGCAGGTGGAATCTTCAGGGCAGGCTTGAGGCTTTAACTGAAACTGATTCTACTGGTTTCTGTGGCGGTATTCATCGTAGGAAAAAACCCTCACCCTCCCTCATCTTCATTCATAAGGTGTTTATAGCATTCCCTGTTCTCGCGGTGGGTGAAGTCTACATTGGTGAAACAGGTCGTACAGTAGCTATTCGTCTGAAAGAACATGAGCGCTGTACAATGCTTCGTGACATCAGTAGATCTGCACTTGCGGAACACAAGTTTGACACTAATCACCAAATCCTTTTCAGAAATACTAAAATTCTAGCCCGAGCCCCAGCGAAAAATGTTTGAAGCGATAGAATCTAAGCCGTGACTCAGGTTATTAGCTTCTCAACATTTGGAAACCCATTCTCGAAAATTTCTGTTCTTGCCGAGGAGATTGTAATTCACTATACATTCATTGAATCGCGATAATTGTATCATCATAGCGTGGCATTGTGAACTATGTTCTCAGTAGGACATTTCCTTTCCGCCAGATGGTGTTGGAATATCTAGGTTCGTCAAACATTTTCTCGGGTGTTTTAAGACAAAGAGTTCTATATATAGAGTAGACTACTAAGCCTTTCACTGGAAATTTAACGGACATACTGCGCTCTCTCAAGCACGATGTGCGCGCGTTATACTTATTCTTGTATATATATATTCTCGTGATAGAAGGGGAGACCGTACGAGTGAGAGCGCACTACGAACGCACTACATGTGTGAGAAGGACAGAATGTCCGACTAGTTACAAGCGCTTTGCTGTGCTTAACACACTACTTGTCTACTCTATATATATATAACTCTTTGTTTTAAGATGGTTGATCAGTGATTTCACGCCTGCCTCGTCCCACTGACGAGCTCATGAGAAGAATGAGACAACTGTCTTGAACTAATAGACGTGTTGTCACTTTTCAACCTGGAGAACCAAAACTTTTTCTATTGATTTCTAACACGAGATGTGCTTTTAATTCACCATGCATTATGTGAGTATTATTGATTGAATTGGTGAGAGAATTTCCTGAGAATAGTTTTCTGTCTTTGTTACCGTGACAATGAAGAAAGTAAAAATCAATCATCTGAGGGAAGATCAGTTGACTATCAGTCGGCTGTATCACATTCAAAATGAGTTCCTTCATTTAAATGAATTGATCGCTAATGTCATTAACATATTGGAGCAGTGGATTCAATTAATATTTTGAAGTTCCAGATGAAGCCTCTAATATATCACGACGATGCTCTTGTAGTACTGCATGGTCCTAAAATTCATATAATACAAAAATGTACATCCTCATTTTAACAATATCTTATACGGGAACCGATGAGACTATTATCTATAAAAACAACAGCATAATTAACATTTTGCTCACCTCTTTTAAAAATAAAATAAAAGCTTATGTTGCCATAAAGCTACCAGTTAAGAAAATCAAGCAATTGTGGTTTTGACATAAAAAACAACACACGTATCAGTGTTCTGAAAGACAAACCCCGTAATAACTGCCAATGCCTGAATCGTGATGTGAGAGCGAGAGCTGTGGTAGCGATCTGGACCTGGACAGACCACTTCTTCTCGGACGATCATCGCTGGACAGTTCCTCATCGGTCGTATTCATTCCTCCGCGCCTCTTCAGCTAATATTGCGGCCGTTGTTGTTGTTACTACCATTTCTCCACATTCACGAATTCCGCGAGATCCTATACTTCACTCACGTTTACAGACGCCACGCACCACTCACTAGATCTGATCTGTTCAGTTTGAATACGTGAGAATGTTCTCTTCTAACATATTTAACACTTTTTATACGATGGACGTGCTCTCGTATTATTTATACGGAGATCTCCGACACTGTGAATGAAAAGAGGTTTGATGTGCTGACATTTATCGACAATATGATTTAATAAATATATACCTTTCGTTATCAGGCATAAAGTCTTATGTGTATGTTATTTTTTATAAGTTTCCACCCATTACAAATTAAGTCATCAAGGTAATAAAGAAAAAACTCTATCAATAACCACTGAGTTCTTGATCACATGGTTGCCGAATAGTCGAGGCAATATTTTAAGAAATCGCGTTTATTTTTCGGACAAGATTGATTGCGATGAGGTTATTGGCATTCGATTCTGGAAGACAAGGAAAAGAAATGTTACCATTTTGTTTTTGGCCTTCATTCGAAATTGCATTTGTGCAACAGAAAAAATGCGTTTCGTTGAAGCATTTCTTGAGCCTAAGCTTAGATGTTTTATTAATCGATGAATATACTCCCAAATTAGGCCAATTTAGTTACTCGGGAGTTTTTGGGGCTCCTAAATACGAATATGATGTTTAAAAAAAGTCTACAATGTACCTGGTGCACAGGACACCATTTTAGACTATGACAACTCAGGAACATTGCTCCAATTACCTGCGAAATGCATTAGGCGCATTTTAAAATATAAAAAAAAACTATAATTTCGCGCGCGGAATCTATTGTACCGGACCTTTGCTTATTGCCGCTAAATGAAATTGCGCACCAGTTTTTATGACGAAATTTGTTATAACTTGGAATAACAGAAGTATTTCTCTGTACTTTAATCCAATGTTTTTGTCGATAGTCCCAAAACTGGGCCCTCTAGAGGCTCAAACCCATTTATTAGAATAGCTCCACTTCAACTCAATTCAAATCGATTTCCTTGAGCTCAAAATACTCGTTATAAGAACCTCTAATAGAATCTACAATTTAATTGCCTTAAAGAATTTTAACCTCAAAAAATTTGGTTTTTTCGGTGGTCCAAAATTTTCAAAATGACGACAAAGTTAGGTCTGTAAACCAAAATGCTTGAATTTCAATGTATTAATTGCAAAATAATGAAATCTTCAGAGTGAATCTGGTTTTAGATCGATAAATGGCCGATTTTCGCGCCAAAGAATGAGGTAGGTTAAAATATGAAAAACCGAAAAAAAAGAGACATAAAAATATTATCTTTCCAAAAAGTCTCTGACATATACTCAATTTTTTAATGTGCTAAAAACACACTAAATCCCTATCTTGATTAGTTTTAGTTTATATATTATATGTACTCTAAATGTTTGGAAAAAGATTAAGCAAACGTATCACCTACGCATTGTAAACTCTTAAATATTCGTTCAAGAGACGAATTAAAAAAAATATGAAGGGAAAATAACCTTATTTTAACCCTTATTGGACTCCATTTGAATCTTACTCTCATCAATCTTGATCCTCACGAATAATGTGCCATCCATTTTCAGTAATATAATTAAATCAATTGATTAGTAATTCCCGAAATTTCCCTTCTTGTCTCTCTCTTACATGAAATTTTTGGGGATACCTTTTCCGAAGTTCAATACGCCCAGGGTACATATGCACCTACAAAAATAGCTGATCGAATCTATCCATGCAAACATGAAACCAACCAAACACTATCTTCAATTCATATAAGAAAAAGATCGAGTGGGTTGTTTCATCTGCTGTTGATGATTTAGACGCGATTGAACTGTATTTAGAATAATAGACATTTCTTGGACACCAGCAGTTAAAATCTGGGTCAATAGTGGGTCGGATTTCCATTTAAATGAATTTATATATACGTTATTTGATGTGCATTATTGTTATTATGAGGGGATTTTCTGTAAATTCGCAAAAAGTACAGTTTCGAGGAATACAGTTCGGATTGAATTGCTTCCTCGATTATGAATGTATTTACGGATATGTAAACACATTAAATGTTGCTCTTATTTCGAATGAGTCGGTTGTATTTCTTACTAGAATGTCTCTCTTTCAAACAGGATAAACAAAATAGTCATAGTCTCATAAGATGAAATTAGATCAGAATACGCTTAGTAAACGAAATTCAATTTTATCTGAAATACGAAAATTTCTAGCAGCTTCATGTTTTTGGGCAATTTTCATAATTTCAGTAATAATCACATTTAGGGGAGTGTAAAAGCCACTCGATAATAATTCACACATAGGAAAGCCGTATTGCACGTATATTGGTTTCATTGAAACACTAGCTCAGAAAAGAAAATATTTGCTCGATATTCTAGGGGACATTGTATGATGTTTCTTGCCCTACTTGTGAACTTCAATCTTAGTTATTATGATTCAACCTTTGAATATATTTCCTCATCCAAGCTCTTGTGTAAATACAACCTATGTTTGCTTTGCTCTGCACGGTGCATGTACCTTCAGAATAGGCAGTTTAACATCAAATCCGCTATAGAGAACATCTATAGTTCATGGTAGAATAACCTGCATATTTTCACCTTACTTAAAAACCTGCAGTGATAAACATGAGCCGAAGCTTCTGTGTGTGCATGTATGTCTGCCCTCACTTTTAGCTATGTAGCTGGAAGTTATCATCAGTGATACTCATTCCAGGAATCCCGAAAACCTAGTGGTAAGAATTGGCCACTTTGAATATTTTTGTCAGAATCTAAGTCACTTTTTTGAAGGAGTAAAGAAATGAACAGTTGAAAATTAAGTTCGACTTTATTAATCTTATGTAACAGAATTATAAATAAATGAATATATGAATATTATACATTTATCTCATGTCGGCTTTTGCCAGATAACATTGTTAAAGTCTTTCCAGGCTGGATCGATCAAGTGACGTCAAAAATTTATAGTTCCAGACAGCTGTTTCGTTTTTCTCATAGAGCTAATCAGTGGAATGAGCAAGTTGACAACGTTACTGGAGGATCTCGGTTGAAGCGACCTACAACGTGATAAAAAGACGAAAATATCTCACGCCATCTATGAATAGATATTCCACTAAGAAATCAAGCAAAATATCACATTGACAGATTCCTCGAACTTCACAAAAGTTACGGGGAATGTGAGACTACTTGAATGCGCCAGATGGCGACACCAAACCAAACCAATGTGAAAGAATTAGCAACAAATGAATAAATGAATATTGTAACAAGGGTTCAGTACAGGTTATTTCCATAATTAAAAAGAAACAAAATCATATTTACAAAATTAAAATTTCATGTAAACATAAAATATCTCAAAGCAAAGTAACAAGAACACATAGTAAAAGAATTTCTAAAATAAACACCAATTAGTTCACACCAGCTTCAAGGAGGGTGATTTGATACCATAGCTGCCATGGTCAAAAGCGTTACAATAATTTCACAAAAGTTTCTTGTTCTAAAGGAAATCGTAAGCCTGTCAAGATCAATAACCAACATAGGACGGAAAACGAATGCTTACCTATTATGAATTTCAATGTTAACCATCTAGAGATGTTTAGGTAGCGGGGTTTTTCCAAACTTCCTGTTGATCTCAATATGGAAGTTCTAAGCGTCTTTCATTATTAGTATTATAGGATAGGAAGATGTGAAATAACACCCAGTATGTATGTACTTCACTGTATTTTATTATTGAAAATTAGGAATGCATAGAGTCTGTTACATCCGTTACAGTCAATAGTTCGTATATTACTAATTAAGTATATTATACATATACAAAACAGACTTGACTCTTTCTATAAATAGAAAGGGTCGGTACCTGCTGAGAGGGCTGGATGTTAAGTTAAACAAACGTTCAAGTTCTGCGTAATATTCTAAGAATCCAACAGCCCCCCTCAAGAATTGAATCGTTTTACTGAAACTTTGATATAATTGTAAAGTTTGGATGATACAGTACTCATTGAATTCATTATCTAGCTATCCAGTTATATAGTTATCTAGTGGAGTATATTAACAATGAGAATGGTCCAACATTTGTTGCGTAGAGTTGGGGAAAACCCTAGAAAAACCCAACCAGACCAAACAATTTGACAAATAATAATTCGATCTTTATCTTATTCCTTTATGCCAATGTTGAGACGTATCTCCTGGAATCGTGGTCCTGGCACTTGCTTGGTGAAAATATCAGCTAATTGCTCTCCTGTGGAAATATATTTTAGAATTATTGATTTCTTTTCTATCTGCTCTCTAGTAAAATGATACTTTATATCGATATGTTTTGATCGTTTATGAGCAGTTGGATCATTTGCAATGGAAATATAACCAGTATTATCCTCAAATATAATTATTGGTTCTTCAGTTTGCAAATTGAGGGTATTCAATAATGATTTTAACCATAAGGCCTCCCTAACTGCTTCAAATAGGGCCATGTATTCAGCTTCAGTAGACGAAGCCGCTACTGAATTTTGCCTTTTTGTATTCCAACAAATCGAACAACTTTCATAAAGCTTAAACAAATAGCCTGTTGTACTTTTTCGATCATTTTCGTTACTACCCCAATCAGAATCAACAAAACCTACCAATGTTTCTTTGAACATGCACCTTTTGTATACTAATTTCAAATGAAGTGTACCTTTTATATATCTCAATACCCTTTTCAGGTATTGCCATGATTCTGTATTGTTTTTGCTTTGATACCTACTAAGCATATTTATAGCCGTGCACAAATTTGGTCATGTGCATAACATGGCATACATCAAGCACCCGATAACATTTCGGCAAGGCGCTTCACAATTTTCTTCAGAATTTAAAGCATCAAAATTTAATTTCATTGGAAGAGGAGTACTTACAGATTTACATTCACTCATGTTGAATTTTTCTAAAACCCCCTTTAAATATGTGCTTTGACTTAATGAAATTTCATTTTCATTTCTTTCAACATTTATACCTAGAAAAAGTTTTATTTCAAATAAGTCGACCATAGAAAAGTTTTGCATTAGATAGTGCTTGACATTTTTCATTGTTGTGATGTTTCCTGTTGCAATCAAAAGATCATCCACATACAATATTACATAAAGGTTTTCACTTATAGAACCTTTGTCCAAGAAATTCAAGCAACGGTCAACAGATGAGTTTGTAAAATTATGTTGTTTTAAGACTTGGTCGAAACGTTCAAACCAACATCTAGCGGATTGCTTTAAGCCATATAATGATTTGTTCAATTTACAAACCATGTTATCATTTTGAACTTTAACCCCCTCAGGCACACGCATGTAGATTTCTTCTTTTAATATACCATTCAAAAAAGCAGTTTTAACGTCCATATGATGAACGAATAAATTGAATTGATTTGCAAATGCAAGAAGAATTCTGAATGTCGAAATACGTGCAACTGGTGCGAATGTCTCATCATAATCTAACAAATACTGTTGACTAAAACCTCTCGCTACTAATCTTGCTTTAAATTTTGTTTGATTTCCGTAAATATCGTTCTTAATTGTAAAAACCCATTTACAGTCTACAATATTTTTATTTGCCGGTTTAGGTACTAAAGTCCATGTATTGTTTTGTAAAAGTGAAATGATTTCTTCGTCAATTGCTTGCATCCACTTGACTTTGTCAAGTCTTGTTTTTATTTCATCATAACTAGAGGGAATTTTGTATATAAGTGATTTTGCACACAGAAGATAATTTTCAGAGATTTCTATTTTATCTTTATATGAGATAATGGGTTGGCTTCGAATTCTCTCACTTCGCCTTACCTCAGTAGTTTCAATCAAATTATCGTTTTCGTTTACTACTTTAGAGGATGACGAATTCTGTTCTCTATCTGTTCCAACAACAGATTTAAAAGTATTATCCGTTTCCGAAATATCCTTTTCAGGATCTACGGATTTCATTACCTCAGGTATTTCAGTTACAAAATCTTCATCAAGTTTTAAAACTGGTCTTGATGTTAAAAAATGTATTTCATCAAAAATTACATCACGTGCTTTTATAAATCTACACGTTTCTGTGTCAAAAATTTTGTAACCGTTTGGTTCGTACCCAACCAGTATACCTTTAAAACATTTTTCATCAAATTTTGTTTTTCTGGTTTTATTGTGTACATATGCTGTCGAACCAAATACCTTTATATAACCTAATCTGGGTTTCTTATTGTGCCACAGTTCAAATGGAGTTTTATTCTTTGTTATTGCTTTTGTAGGGGTTAAATTTAACAAATATGTAGCCGTCAAAATTGCTTCACCTCAAAAACGTTTGTCTAATTGGGCTCCGCTAATCATTGAACGAGATTTTTCAGTTATTGACCTATTCATTCGTTCCGCAACTCCATTTTGCTCTGAAGTGTGTGGTACAGTTAAATGATATGTGATACCCCTTTTAACACAGAACTCCTTCATTTCATTTGAGAGATATTCGCCCCCATTATCACAATACAAATTGACTAATTTCATATTAAAGTGTGCTTCACTTTTTGCAACATAATCTTGAAAAACGGTAAAGACTTCAGATTTATAGGTTAATAAATATGTAACAGTATAATGAGTGTATTCATCAATAAATGTAACAAAATAATTTTTACTGTCGATCGTTTGTGGTGTAATTTGACCACAAACATCAGTATGGACAATAAATAAAGGTCTTTGAATATGTGATTTATCTTTTGTTTTCAAAAAGGGTTATCTTGTTTGTTTTCCTTTTAAACAGGATTCACATAGATCACTTGATGGATCAATTTGTTCCAAACAGGAACTATCAGACGCTAAAGCTTTAAATTTAATTTGTAATAATTTGGCTTTACTTATATGACCTAACCGTTCATGCCAAATTTTATAATTATTACTTTCAGTTTTCTGGTTATTGTTTTTAGCAGCATTGACTTGTTTGTTCGGTGTATTCCTACCACCTAGTGAGTTTACCTTCAAAGTTATTCTGGTTAAATTGTTTAATGACTCACCTTTTATTATGACCTTACCTCCCTTCGTAATAGATAATGTACCATTAGCATAGAAAATTATTGTCAGGCCTTTTTCTTGCATACGTTGTACAGACAACAAATTATATGGGATATCGGCAGCATACAGGACATTCTTTAAGACGCCAGTGACTCCCATGTTACTGGTGACTTCAATTGTTCCTTTGGCCGTTGCTATCAATTCCGTATCATTTTTCGCCACAGAGAGATTGATTGGAGATTGCAGTTTATCATATTCGCTGAAGATATCCAGTCGATTTACTATATGGTCTGTTGCTCCAGAATCCAAGATAAATGTAACTTCTTTTCCACAAAAATATTCTCGGTTTTTTTAATTTACTGCCTACCATAAAAGCAAACCTTCGTTTATCTTGTTCGTGTGTTTCACTTGTTTGAGCTGTTTGTAACGTTCGATTGTTCTGATTGCCTTGATTTATTTGACGTTTGTAATAGTAACAATCACGCTTTATATGATTCAAGCGGCCGCAATGGTGACATTTTTTATTGTTATCTCCTTGCTTGTTATTCTTGAATTTATTCATAAAATGTTTCGATTTATTGTATTTTCTTCCTCTGAAGTTTTTAGAATTTGTCCAAATTTGATTTTGGTTATTAATTTTTGAATTTTCAGTTCCACTGAATAAGGCTTTTGCACTTGTGTCAGAAGCTTGATTCCGCAACTTAATTTCGTGATCTAACAATCGTGTTTTCACGAAGGCAAGACTTAAATTATCTTCCGTTAAAGTTTGGATTGCCGTAACAACACTGTCATAGATGGATGGTAATGTTAAAAGCAAATGTGCGACTTTACCCATTTCAGTAATTCCAACTCCAGATGCAGTTAGTTCTATCATCATCTCATCGAATTTGATGAAATGATTGATTAATGATACATCTGATTGCAGTTTGAAGCTCAATAATCTTTTCTGTACATCTAATTGTGTAGCCAGGCTTTTCCTTTCATAAATCGTGTCTAATTTTTGTATTATTTCCTTGGTAGAATTATTATTTGTAACAATGCCGATCATTGCATCGCTTAAATGCTCGATTACACAACCTTTTGCGGTTCTCTCCCATTTTCGCCATTCATCAGTTAGTTCTTTCGGTGGATCTACATCAAGAACTTGTAGTGCACCTTCTTCTTCGATTAGAGCACGCAAGCGGAATTTCCAAATGCTGTAATGTTCGCCATTGAAGGGCTTTATATTCCTTTTAATTTTCTTTGTATTCATTGTAGTTAAGCACTCAGTTAACACTAGTTTTATTTATTTATAAGGTTCACAAAATGTCACTAATTGTTAATCTACACTTATTTATATTTATATTTATTTACACAGTTCTTAATCTGGGCCCATAACCTATTAGTATTATAGGATAGGAAGATGTGAAATAACACCCAGTATGTACTTCACTGTATTTTATTATTGAAAATTAGGAATGCATAGAGTCTGTTACATCCGTAACAGTCAATAGTTCGTATATTACTAATTAAGTATATTATACATATACAAAACAGACTTGACTCTTTCTATAAATAGAAAGGGTCGGTACCTGCTGAGAGAGCTGGATGTTAAGTTAAACAAACGTTCAAGTTCTGCGTAATATTCTAAGAATCCAACATTCATAAGTTACATAAAACATCAAAATGCATCAACAAGGTCATATCTTTGAGCACCTACTTTAAGATCCAATATTTTAATTGTTTACTAGCTTATCATTACTTTTTAAATCTGTCAAATCATGTGCTGTTCTCAATCAAATACACATTTCTTGTACGTTTGTTCATTAATTGCATATAGTGACTTATTGGTAATTTTTGGTATTTTGATGAGTCTTGTCCTTTAGTGCATTATTTACAGTGGAAAGTTTAGTTTCTCGTTTGTTTTATGTAATAAGAGTCTGAATGTTCACTTTCGACCATACTTATCTTATATCGTGGGAAAGCTTATTGAAAGACCTTTTGACTAATGAAATAATATACAGGATCTTCCTTGATAATGAGAAAGTTATGCGTGTTTTTCTGTTTCGGTTCACCCTGTATACTTTGTACATTTTCGAGAAATTTCTGATAATGGATACTATTTTTAACCATATTGAAAAACTGCTCGCGTAAGAATCGCGGTTTTATCTCGATCAGTAAGCACAGAGTGATTTTTTGAAGTAGTCGTCTTTTAACTTTAAAATGTCTGATAATTCGTAAGCCGTCAACAAGAGACGCATAGTATATTATATCATTTTTATCAGATTAATGAGGGCTTTTGGAATAATGATCATAGTATGGGGTGTTCCATTGAAAAAACATAAGCTTGGTATATTACTTAACGAAGAACATCCTGTATATGAATGCAAATATTTTCCAATTATGTCCTGCTCATGTATTTATTCCTTAAAAAAACCTCTTGGCAATATCTCAAATAGCAATGGAACTATTGAACTTTTTCGGGACTCTGGTTCATCCTGTATATCAAGAACGTGGAATAGATGAAGAAATGAGGTGGTCAATTAGGAAATGAGCCATAGGTTCTGTTTTAAGTTTGAATTCAAATTATTTTTTATTAAATTAATTGTAGAAGCAAAATATGTTTGTTCCAAATGAAAAGTACCAGCATTATGATCTATGATTTAAACAAAATAGACAAATGTGAACTCGTTTAATTGAAATTATATTATGTAATATTAAATCTGAATAATTTAGAAGAGCAATTCAATGAATAACATTGTCACTCAAGGATAATGGTAGGAAATCAAAATGCCGACATAAAAAACTCGTTCATGCTATAACATAAATTTAATTAAAACATCTTCTACCGTTTTCCTACATATGAGGCATGGAAGCCTTTAAATTGTTTTGTTACTGATTATTACATCTGAAGTATTTATATTTTTGTATATTGCGTTGTGGGAGGAGCCTGTTTAATTGTTAGCAACAGTAGGTTATTCAGCTTAAGTTCCACGAATTGCTATACTGCTTGAGTATACAGATATCATTTAAATCAGCGCTGTATAAAGATTCAATAAGTCTGAGCGCGATTCGACCAAGATGGGGATAAATGGGTGTTCTATTGATAGCGCGTCTGTCATTAATTATTTAAAGATGGCGCTAGAAATAAAATTGAGATGAAGTAGGTACTGTAAATTGATTTTATTATTCATAGAACAGACATTTTTTAATATGTTTATAGTTTATTGGGTTTGTTACTACCGTAAGTGAAGATAGTTGCTCTGTGAAGTGACTCTCACTTTACTTCACAGAGAAACTTCTTCTTCACTCAGGCTTTTTCCAGAAAATGGATGTTTCTAAAATTTGTTGTTTGGGTTCCTGAAGGGTCCAGGATACTAGGTGTTATAAATCAGAACGCCCTATCAAAAAGTTCTCAAATAGGAAAAAGAATTGGTATAAGTACATGGACTTTCGGGTACATAATGCGACTTTTTCACCCCAATATTTTCTTTGGAAAAATTCACTCTTCCTCAGTTAGGGTCATTTCAGAGGGGAAAGAGTGGGGGTTAAAAGACTATATAAGACGACAAATATGCAAGAATCATATTTTAAAATAATTAGACAATATTTTTTGTTTCTATAACTTTTCCTTAAAAAACCGTAAAACTATCAAGTTAAATTTGAGGGGAGGTGCGAAAGGAAGGATGAATCCTGGACCTTTGAAAATGCTTGGAGCATTTATCGCTTAGAATTTAAATTATTGATCAAAGATCACGTTTTGATTTATAATTTAGTTTACTCTGATGATGGCTACTTGATAGCCGAGAGGTCCTCAGTACTTGAATAGTATTTTTAGTGGATAATGGTGATTATTTCTTATCAATAGTAACATATGTTATATATATTCTCGTTATTATTAGAGGACGTCAATTGCACTAAGCACTGAGTGCCATTATAACATTTATCGACTTCTGATGATGGTCGCGATACCGAAACGTACGTAAACCCGAGAATATATATGACATACGTGTTGATGTGATCTATTCTCAAGAATTTACATATATTCCATACTTGGGTCAGGAATCATCTTTACATAGATTGTACCTATTAAAATTTAACGTAATCTCGTTCATGGTGAGTGAGTTGTTTTCAACCAATTTGCTAATGATCTCATTTGCACATGTATGGATATCAGTTAGACTATCCATTTACATGAATTTGCGAACAACTGCGTAAACATTAACCAATGATTTAGTGCAATGAACGAACTTCGCTTTCAGTCGTTAGCAGTGAAAGAATCATTACAACGGGTTTCCATTTGCATATGTGTAGTATTAAGATTGAGAAAGAGGTAATCGCCTAAAAATATTTGGAATGGTAATGTGGTCAATCCTGCAGAATAATGCAGTTTAGGAGATTTATACAGACTCCCGGGCAGAGATAAAGACACGACAACATGCCATCACACAGTCAACGTTATAAAACCGCATGAAGACGAGAATTGAAATTCAAAAGTTGAACACTAGACGTAATACAGTCTACAACGTGATGCTCAGGGGCGGATTGATATTTTTAGTGTTCCAAAAAGGATCAATTCAATAAGGGTATTTTTGCATAATAAGCATAAATTAAATTTGTACAGGAGAACATATGATCAGAAGAACAAAGCAAAACCGAGTTAATAAGTCTGATAGCGTTTTAAAAACATTATAAATGGGGGAAAGCATTGAAAATAATAAAGATACAAATTCTTCAAACACTAAATGTGGAGCATATGAGTTGACTTGTGGTGATTCTTACATAGGTTAGACTGGTAGAACTTTCAAATAACAAGAAACAAGAACTCAATGAATTGGAAATAAGTGCATCTTAAATAAAACTTTGTTCCGTTTAAAAATTTAGACTGGCGTACAGATGTGTGGTTTTTAGTCTCTGCCCAACGTTCTCTGATGCCACTCATTGCTAATTCGATTCAAGGTAATCGATATGGACGATACCGTGTGCATCCCAAAAAACTATCGCCATGACTTCGTTGGCCGATAAACCCAATTTGGCCTTTTTCGGCTTCGTTTCGCCAGGTCAAGTCCACTGTTGCGACTGTTCTTTGGTCTCTGGTGTGTTGTGATGGATAAATGTTTTGTCCACGGTTGCGAAATGGCGCAAAAAGCCCTTCTTATCGCGCTTGAACATCGCCAAACACTCCTTTGAAGCTGTCACACGGTCGCGCTTGTTATCAAGAGAGGGAAAATGCAAGAACCATCTGGGATATAGCTTTCTCATATTCAAAAATGTACGCAAAATGTTCCGTTCCCGATCGGTTGAGATGCCCATGGCCTCAGCAATCTCGTGCACTTTAACTCGCCGATCGTCCAATATCATACCATGAATTTTATGGACGACTTTTGGCGTTTTAAACTCATACTTTCGCATTTGATGAAATTAGCCAAATGTTTCTTGAACTTATTTGATGTTTCAATTCATAATCTCCCCATTTTTCTATTCTAGATCCCAATTTATTAGGATTAGCTAGTCCATCATTGAATGTAAAATATTTCTAGGAAATGTAGGCGCGCGAAAAGTATATCCTGGGTTGCGTTATTCCTTCACTTTAATTAAGTCGATGAAGTGTTAGCAACTTATCAAGATGATTGCTTGATCCCGGATTATGATTTTGCGTGTTCCTGCACATTAATACTGGCATATAAATGGCTCAATCGCATAATTCCCTTACGTCTTTCAGTTTCAGGCCCGGCCACAGACAGTGTCAGTTGGAAATTAGTTATTAGCTGAAACGACGGTGTCGCATCCATGAATACGTTTCATAGTAAATAGAGATTAGCAAAGTAATAAGTTAGGATTATCTCACATCTAAAATTGCCGCCACTAACACGAGACCAAATAAAAGCATAAATATGTAAGTGTTGCTGTAACTTGCATTCAACTATTCTGAAATTCGTGTTGTTTTGAAATTACAACGCGACTTCTCTCTATATGCATTCGTGGTAATAACGCGCGAGGGTAACACGAGGAAATTATCAGCGCGAGTCATCAGGGTTTACTACAGTTTGGATCCCGAAACTACCTCGATCCAGAGACGGATTACAGGTTAGGACAGATGACAACAAATTTCAAAATGGAATTTCCCAAATTTTGAGAGATATTATAATCATAATTCATAGGTGGAAGCAGAGATAATTTGTCATACTGATATAATAAAATAAAACACTTTTACATTGGTTTTTATCACATATATTACAGAAACAAATCGTGACTATAGTTTTGATACTAGCGTGCCATCTTCAAATGATATAATGCTATTATCGGCAAATGTATTATTGCGGATTGAGAGCTCTTCAATTAGACTAATTGACCTCAATTAAAAAGCCCTAAACATAATTTATCTTCAGATTGATAATTACACCAAATCAAATTTCGCATTTCTAACATTTTTAGCTGTACATTAGCAAAAAATATGACAATTGCCCAAAAGCCAGAATAAAAACGTAGTCTTTAAAACAGTCTTTATTCATATATATTAATAATTATATATAAAATTCATACCTGGGTCAAGAATTGTTATTATATATATTAATAATTTGTAATTTTAAAAAGACATGTTAGAGAAATCTGGAGTTGATAAACTGAAAAATTGTGACTGTAATGCCTTGTACATAGGACAAATTGGACGCAGTTTCAGTGTAAGGTTCCACGAATATTTGAGAAGTTACAGGTTTAAAAAGGAGAACCTAGATGTTTTGTTTTCTTTGTTGTAACTTAACTCAATCTAACCTTACCTACTAATCAAACTTTGTTGATATATAATGCAAATATTGTAATCGCGTTAATCTTGATACTCTTATAACAACCAATAATGATTGTTTATTGTACTCCCTTTGTCTCTAACCTAACCTAACTTAACTTTATTAATATAGAATGCAAATATTGTAATGGCGCTAATCTTAACACTCTCATAATAACCAATCATTCTTGTTTATTGTACCCCTTTGTTTTCTAACCTTACCTAACCTAACCTAATTTAACCTAACCTAACCTACCACCCTAACTTTGTTGATATACAATGCAAATATTGTAATCGCGTTGATCTTAAAACTCTCATATTAACCAATAATGATTGTTCATTGTACCCTCTTTATTGGAAACCCTTACCTAACATAACCTAACCTAACATAACCCAACTTTGTTGATATAGAATGCAAATATTGTAATCGCGGTAATCTTGACACTCTCATAATAACCAATAATGATTGTGTATTGTACCCCCTTTATTTCTAACCTAACATAACCTAACTTTGTTGATATAGAATGTAAATATTGTAATCGTGGTAATCTTAATACTCTCATAATAACCAATCATGATAGTTTATTGTATCCCCTTTGTATCTAACCTAACCTAACCTAACACAACCGAACCTTACCCAACCTAACCTAGCCTAACCGACCCTAACCTAACCTAGCTTTGTTGATATAGAATGCAAATATTGTAATAGCGCTAATCTTGATACTCTCATTTCCAAAAATATTCTCAGAATTATATTGAAACCCGGGACTCAATTTACGTAGTATGATTTTATCAGTGGGACTGAATTAACGTAGGAATATGGAAATGGGACTTAATTTACGTTTTCCGTACCACATCACCCAATTTCTACCACAATCAGATTGATTTGTAATATTTGAAGGCATAATTTTACATTTAGTTTCAGTTGAAGATAAAGCCGAGATATGAGATGCCACAGAGTGATGAAATAATTCATCAGCATTATTTATAAATTTTTTTGTGAGTTTGGCCTTTATTGTCCAACTTCAGAAATTAAAGTATACCTACAATGTAATTCAGAGGGTCATTATTTCAGCCTCCCTGTACAGTTTGAGAGTGTATTGACTTCTGTATTATTCTTGGAGGTCTCAAAAATAGCTGGTAGCAATTATATTATGAATTTAGACCGATGGCTAACGATTTAATAGCCTATAATTTCATAACTTAATGACTTTCGTAATAATATACTCGTGTGGTTTCCCGTACAACCCTCAATATAATGTTCAGAATCGAGAATGTATATTTTACGTGTCTCGTTTATAATTTATTATTGCATGAATATTCATTTAATTTCAAAATGTGGAATATGAAAAACTAAATCGTTACAACGTTTGAATCAAACATTTTTGATACGTATATGGCGTAATGATATATGGAATATATTAAAACCCACATTAATCAGTATTTTTACAGAAACCATAAATTACCATGAGCGAATGCATTTACAAACCTGCCGATCTAATAAATTCTAGATAGACACAAACCAGTTTTTTCATTATCATCTCTCGAGTGTCATCTATCTAATTCAAATTCATTCATGTGAGCTTCACGGTTGAACTCGTTTTTTCCAACGCACATTTAAATAAGATTGTATCGTGAGTTATACCTCAGTTAAACCCACTCTATGTTCACTTTCCTCTTAATAACCTCAAATTGGGCAATTATTCCATTTAAAAAGCCATTAACGTGCGCATTAATGTTCCTTACACGTTTACGACAAGAATTTCATATGAAAAAAGATCCGAGAATGTGAATCTAAAAAAACGCATTTATCAAGTAGAAGTAGAAGATCGCCCACTCGATTTTAATTACGCTAATTAGGTGAACTGTATGAAAGGAATTAACCTGATTTTGAAGCACTGGGGAGAATGTCACAACAAAAACTTGTTTTACGATCGGAGCGATGATCCACTGAAGATACAATTCAATAATATCCCGAAAAAGTGAGCCGAGACAGTGACTACGATTGAAATAGATATTAAAAAAAGAATAGTATGTGATGATTATACATTGTAGGTTGGGCAAATTTCTATGTTTGTATAGGAGATACAAAAAAAATGGAAGTCACATTCTCTTTTTAGGCAAATTCACTGACGGAAAAACAAAAATTTGTTATCTTCTTTTGTTTTCGAATTCTTAGGATTTTAGATACATGTGATTATCGTGGTTGGTTGTGAAATGAAGATAACTTTTACATTCTGAAGGCCCCTTTTTAGTATAATCCAGTGAGGTTGAGAAAATTCGAAAAAAAGGTGCACTTTCGAGTTATGGTCTAGAGTTGTATATTTTAAAATGGGAATCATAGTTTGCTATGATTTGGTTAAGACGGATTTTTTTAAAATTTCTGACTAACGTCTTTAATAACAAAAATAATATTTTACTATATTACTTTTTACGTTTTTCATATTTATTCCCTGAGGAAACAAAAATTGTAGTTTTCACTAGGAAGTACTAAGCAGTATACTTACCAGAGTATTGACCATAGCAGGTGAATGAAATCAGCGACCAAAATAAATACCTAGGAGTTATCCATGAAAAACGTAACTAGAATAACAATGCCCGAAATTCACTGCAGCCTTCTGGTTGTGCAGAAGGGTTATTGGCCGTAATTGAGGCCTCAACACCATAATGTAGATCTTCGAAGCCATCTTTACACCGAGGTTGACGGATGCTTCGATGGTGTGGTGGATAAGAACAGAGCTCAAGACGACCAAATATCCTGGAGCGTCTGAAAACCCTTATCCTAGGTGCTGCCACGGGAGCCACAGAAAGCGCTTCAACGGCCGCACTTGGAGCACTAATGAAAACAACTTCACCTGACTAGAAAAGCTGCGGCAACAAAAGCTGCCCACAGACTTATATCAATAGGATTGTGGAAGGCAAATACACCCCATCTACTCAATGAGAACGGATGAGATGATACCTTTGATTATAAGTATCGTATAAGCATACCCCCGCAAGAGAAGATTGGTTAAACATTGACCAATCAGCCCTGCCAAACATTGGTGAAATCTAGTATACTGATTTAACCAGAAACCATGGGCAGGCGGGAGTAGGCATATACCGCGAGCGCCCAAGTAGAATTATTTCTATACCTCTGGGCAAACACGTCAGATCATCCTCCAGGGGAAATACTGACAATAAAGCACTGTGCCAAAATAGCGCTGGAAGAATGAATGCAAACCCTCATCAATGTATGCATAGACAGCAAGACAGTCCTTGCTGCTCTGGGTAACATGAGAATAACATCGAAGCTGGTGTGGGAGTGCATCAACACGCTAAACAATCTTGGCGGAGGCGAAGGAAAGCTCACCCTATTCTGAGTGCCCGGTTACTCTGGAATAAGGGGAAAGAAACAAAATAGCCGGTGGGCATCGCGAAGAGTAACAACAAAGAGACAATCAACTGCTGGGTCAGACAACACACGGAAGAGTGGAAACTAGTGAACGGTTGCAGGTACTTTAAAGCACATTAGGGCAGACTGGTCTCAGCAAGTTAGGAATATAGTTAAAACCGATGCGAAACTACTGGCATAGTACTGACAGGACACGGGCCGCTTAACTACCACAGGAACTTTAATGATTCACCTTTGTGCAGGGGATGCAAACGAAAAAACGAAACATCACTGAACATTCTGCGCAGATGCGTAACACTGATCCCCCAAGACGCAGAGCACTCTCGCTAGAGCTATGCGACACTGAGGAGATCCAGAAAGTAGATACGAAGATGGTGCTAAACCTCTTCAGGGCATTAACCACCTACCCGGTCCCGACTGGAAGTTGAGCAGGTGGATACTATGGAGTGGGAACCGAAGCAAGTTGAACATCCTCAAGTAGGAACACTCTCCCATGGGAACTTTCCTTTGGTGACCTGGTGAAGACTCGTCGGTGTGAACCACTATGTGGTACTTGACACGGGGTGCAAAGGAATTCGACCTAGACATTAACGGACCGCCATGCCCACCCCCTTTTGTTGATAATAATAACAATAGCTTTTGATGTATAAGTCTAATAGCGAAATTAATATTTTACTGTATTATTTGTTTCGTGTCTTATATTTATTCCAAGTGCGCGGGTGTCTATATGACAACGTTTATTCGTATGTCAGTAAATTGTATATTAGCGATTTTGTTTCTTACATAATCGTAAAAGTGAACATGAAAAAGCAGTGAAAATGTCGATCCATAAAAATCCAAATTTATACGATGGAAGTAATGTCCCGATTAATGATGAAAACGGAACTTCTATCGATTTTCTGATTTTTGTGCGGGTGGTCCGGAATGTTCTCAAAAGTGCTGACTGTTACCTTTGCTGTATTCATGTGTGTATCATTTATTTTTCTGTACCTATTTGTCTATTATTTACATTAGTATTTCATTCATTTCCTTAAAAAAAGAGGATGGTGGAAGCCGTTACTTCGTCATAACTTATCCGATTGATATAATAAAACACTTACTACTTTGTTTTTATCACTAATATTATGAAAACACTAAACGCGATTTTCAAATACTAGCATGTGATCTTCAAAACTATACTAATGTACGAATAAACATAAATTTGTATAATTTCAAATCGGTTGGACCAATAAGAATGAAGCAATTGTCTCCGCAGTGGGTGACGCCGCATATATGCACAAACGCATCCCAAAAATAATATATTGGCGACATTTTTTGGGGTGATTGCAATACTCACCTCATACTACGTATAGGGAGGAAAGTAAAACTAACTCAAAAATATATGAAATATAAATTAGTGACAATGTAATATCAATTTATATGAAAATAAGATTCTTGACCCAGTATGAATTATATATAAAAATTCTCGGGAAATAGGTCACAATAACACTTTGTTTTAACTATTCGTCTTTACGTACGTTTCGGTCTCACGACCATCATCAGAAGACTCACTATGTCAAAAAAGGGGGTTTATTAAAACTAATTATAAAACAAGCGTCCAAATCGCACAATTTAACTTCAATTAAAAGAGCCCACGCCGTCGAAACGAACAGAACCACGAATAATCGAAATTGTAAATAAATGGCATAAGAATAAGATAATCCCTATTGAATTAAAAAATAAATTAATTTGCCATAATGGGCTAGCACCTTATATCTATGGGCTTCCCAAACTGCATAAAAATGATATACCTCTAAGACCCATTGTTAGTAATATTGGAGCGCCCACTTACAATTTATCAAAATTTCTATCAAAATCTATCAATAATATAATAGGAAAAAATGAATTCTATGTAAAAGATTCATGGCACTTTAATGAATTTATAAAAAATCAATCCGTACCCGTAAACCATCAACTGATTTCCTTGGACGTTGTTTCTTTATTTACAAATATACCTGTTGTTTTGGCATTGAATAGCATCAAAAAACGTTGGGCAGAGATTAAAAACCACACACCTCTAGATCAATCGGAATTTATAAATGCTGTAAAATTTTGTTTAGAATGCACATACTTTCAGTATGGTGAGCAATTTTTTGGACAAATATTCGGCACAGCAATGGGATCTCCTATTTCAGCTACCATTGCTAACCTCGTTATGGAGTGCCTAGAGGAATCTGTTATGAGTTCATTAGATTTTCGGCCTGTATTCTTTAAACGGTATGTAGACGATTGCCTTATGTGTGTTCCCAACGATAAAATTCAATATGTAATTGATAAATTTAACAATTTTCACTGTAAACTTCAATTCACTTGTGAAATAGAATTAAACAATAACATAAATTTCCTAGATATGAACATTAGGCATGATGCTGATGGAAAAATAAAAACCTCTTGGTTTACTAAAGAAGTATGGTCTCAACGTTATCTTCACTTCAATTCCGTTGCACCAGCTTGTTATAAAAAAAGTGTCATAAACAGCCTTACAGATCGCGCGATAAAATTGTCCCACGCAGATGACCGCCCCAAAAATTTAAAAATTGTTCGTACTACACTAGAATTGAATGGCTAACCAAAAACTTTTTTCAATCCTATCATTAAAGAAAGAATAAACAAAATCTATAATGGTTCGTCTAATAAAAATAACATAAAAGGTAATACAGACAATTTTATAACTCTACCTTACATTCCGGAGACCTCAGAGAAAATCAAAAAATGTTTGAAAAAGTACGATATAAATGTTGCGCATAAACCTACTAACTGTGTTGGAAAATATTTCTCAAATCTAAAACCTTTAATACCCAAAGATAAACAAACCCACACAGTGTATAAATTGAATTGTTTAGATTGTGATGGAACCTATACTGGAATCTCTAAACAATATTTACAAAAAAGAATGTACGGCCATAAATATAGCACAAGAAATAACAACTTAGAAAATTCCACCGCCCTTGCTAAGCATTGCTTTGATTATAACCATCAATTTGATTACAAAAATGTTAATATCTTAACTAAGGAAACCAATTATTATAAAAGATCTATCCTGGAGATGATTCACATAAAACGGGACCCGAAATCTGTAAATCATAGGGTAGACACACAAAATCTAAGTCATATTTATACTAATTTGATTAAATAATCTCTTGCAAATTCTTACATACGTCTTTATAAGTGTAGAAAATGTTTTTAGGAAGAATTCGTAATGTTATTTCCCAGTACAGGTCTGAAACCTTTCTTAAGTGCCATGTCATAAATCCTACACATCTGGTTTCGAAAGTAGATACTTGACAAATAACTTCGTTCTTCTCATTTGTTGTGAGAATACCAATCAATATGCACTCATATATTTTAATAATATTACTGAATAGCGGATTCTTACTACAAAAAATAATTTTTTATACATTAATTCTGACGATACAATTTCGATTATTCGTGGTTCTGTTCGTTTCGACGGCGTGGGCTCTTTTAATTGAAGTTAAATTGTGCGATTTGGACGCTTGTTTTATAATTAGTTTTAATAAACCCCCTTTTTTGACATAGTGAGTCTTCTGATGATGGTCGTGAGACCGAAACGTACGTAAAGACGAATAGTTAAAACAAAGTGTTATTGTGACCTATTTCCCGAGAATTTTTATATTCAATTTATATGTAACGTGAACCTTTCAATTTTAATAATTTCTCCATATAATCATAAATAATTTCAAATCCTAACTGAATCTCACTACTATTTATTATATGTTCAATGTAACTTTTATCAAAGGATTCGTAAGTTCATAATTTGTACTGAAATTCTTTTCTGTTATAGTAATTTGAGGGTATCGTTTTCTGATCCCAGTTTTGTTCAACTATTTACTACTTTTTAATAAAATATGTATGCTTAGATACATATGTGATATCTGTAAGTTATAATAAACATAATGTATGATAAAGATTCGTGACCCAGGTATGAATTATATATAAATTTTCGGGAAATAGGTAATAGGTCACATCAACACGTATGCCTTATTTTCCGTCTTTACGTACGTTTGGGTCTCACCACCACCATCAGAAGACATATTATGTCCAAAACGTGATTTATTAAAACTAATTGTATTAGCACAAAGCGTCCTCATCGCACCAATTTCAATTGAAGATGCCCATGTCGCCGGAACGAATAATCGAAATTGAACCACATTAATGTTTCAAGTACAAAATGTATCAAGAATCCACTATTCAGTAATATTCTCATAATATACAAACTTATGTAAGTGTTGTCGGTTTACGACTGTGAACCAAAACTATTACGCTAAGTATCTTCTTTCGAACCAGATGTTTGGATCTATGAGGTAGTAAAAAAGGTTGTGTCAGACCTTATTGGACATATTACTTTTGAGCATTCTTCCTAAAATACACTTTTAACATTATAAAGATGCATGTAGGAATTTGCAAGAGTTTTAATTAACTAAATTAGTATAAATATGACTTAATGTCTGAATATCTGTCCTATGATTTACAGATTTGGAGTCACGTTTTGTGTGAATCATCTTCAGAATAGATATATAATAATATGATGTAAGGTAATTGTTTGAGAAATAGCATGAATTATAAAATATTCCAGAAAATTTGATAAAATCAGAGTTTGGTGTGATGTAAGAGGGGGTTCAAGACTGTAAAACAACTATATTACAAATTCGATTTTCACAAGTTTGCGGACTTGTGGAAATCGAACTTGTAATAGTTGTTTTATTTAAAGTTGATAATGGATTTTCATCACGTAATAGCTGATTCTACTCAACTGTGAAAACAGTTTATAGCTGTTTTTACAGTCTTGACGAAAATTGAGCCGAGTATTTTATGAATGACGACACCTTAAAACAGTGAGTCGTTTGACGCTTCTGGTCACGTTAAATCGCATCTAGATATGATTTTGAGTCCTATTTTACAGGATTGAGTGGAGTGACACTTTCAACGCGCCTACTTTCTTTTTAGCCAGCACGAGAAATGAACTCCGGAAAATCAGATATCTGCACGTCTATCCATCACGACATTGTAGAAGACTATCAATGTTTGATTAATGATTCGCGTATTTACTCGATTGAATGAGAGATGTTACAAGTATACAAAAGATAGGTATTTATGCTCACTGAACTGGATTTTTCGCGAAACGACGGCTTACTTTTCTGCGTTTTGAGAAGGGTGTGCAAGTTAAGCGTAAAAAGATTTTATCCGTTTCTAAAGGCGTCGCACTTTTATGTTTTTTATTTTATTTGTTTTACTTAGACTTTACTGACATCAGAAAATTTGGTTTTACGTTGCGGAATGTGATTCTTGAAAGAGGCAAGCGGAAATTTGAATTGTTTCAAATTGGCAAACAACATCTATAAAATCTTAAGTGAGATCAGATTTCAGCCAAAACCATATGAATAGTCATTTGCGTAATTGAAAATATTCGTATTTACAATTAATCTCAATAACTTTCTTTTTGACGAAATGAAACAATTACATTGCTTTTATACCTCTTTCAATAATAACATGAAAACTATAGTTTCAACATTATCAAATTTTTTATTAGTTTGGTAATGGCCCTTCGGTGCTGAAACTTTAGTAATGTTTTCATTAAAAGTGGTAGAAAAATAAAGTAATAGTTTTTTCATTAAATCATAATGATAAATTAACATATATTAAACAGTTTCTACCATCGATTTTTAAATTTTTTTTCTTATTCATCTGATTTTTATCAAAAGTAATTCAGTAATAAATAGTGGATAAAACACATCATAATTCAAATGTAAATGTATGTCTATTCACAATTTAACACACAATTCCTAATGAATTGATCCGTAGTAATAAACGCATAAGCTTCTTTTCTTTATTTGAAAAAAATCGATGGTTGAAGTCGCTATTATGGGTAATTTACCACAATAGAAGAGTCACTATTTGACCATTTCAGCCAGAGGTTTAGGAACCCTATTTGGAAATTTTAGAGCACCGAGTGTTCCAAATGCCATCTACCAGAAGATATATATCCCATTGGAAGAATCCTTCACAAAACAAGCATGAGAAGGGGTTAAATTTGTGATTGAGGTATGACTGACATAAGTGAAATCATAGTCAAAGTATACCAGGTCTGCCGGAGCCTCTCTTCCATCGTTTCTCGAGCTGGGTGACGTCACCCAGCCTTGGTCTCATCAGCTCGTCGCCGGCACGTAACAACATCGTATTATGTCCTCGTCTATGACATTAAATAAACGAAATAAACGACCAATCAGATTGCACTAAAATTTTAAAAAGAGTAGAAGGGAGGCTCCGGCAGACCTGGTATACTTTGACTATGAGTGAAATATCCTGCATCAGTATGTTTCTTCCAATATGTGCCGGTTGACTCTGGGATACAGTATAAAATATGAAGATTTTTAACTTTGATCAATCGATCATTGACTCCCTTCACTTTTGTTAGAAAAATAGCTTTCGAATCCTTCAGCGGGTCAATTGTATGATTGTAGGAACATAAAATATATTGGAAATGATTCAGAAACCGCAACTGACGTTAAATTATACTCTATGTTAAATTGAAATTTGATTCAAATGTTCCACATTAGTATATTAAAGAACGAGTTTCCTAAGACTCGTCTTAAAGCACGAATTCAAGTTTAAAAAACGAGTGGCGAAGCCACGAGTTTTTTTAAAGAATGAGTGCTTCAAGGTCTTAGGAAACGAGTTATTTATACTATTTTTTGTAATTTGCCCTTTTTATGGCGTTTTTAAACAAAAATGTTCAATTTAGTCCATTTAGGGATTTTTATGGTGGTTGGTAACATCTTAATTTTGAAAGTGAAAATTTGATTTAGTGGTTCTGGGATCGCTTTCTTGAGTTGTTGACGCTCGACACTGTCATTTGAACTGACATAATGATGACAAAATAGTTCCGCATCAAGCTCGCCAACCTAAAAATTTTCGTAGAAAGTTCCGTGCTTTTTTGGATATTAAGACACGGCGAGTGATGACGTTGCGTTCGTTAATGGGTCAATTAGAAAATCAAAATGGAGGCAAATTACAAAAAATGTATTTTAGAACTCATCTTATATACTGACACCTGCTGTCACATGAACTATAAGCTATTTCCACATAGTAAACACATAATATACTGTGACGTCATATCAATGACGTCACTTGAATTTTTAAATGAGAATTTCGGACACTTCTGCAGGTTGAATATAGGGGTGTGATATATATTTATAGACAGAAAAATATTGTTGTCATTATGATTCAATAAAATACCAGAATTCTATTCGGAAAAACTGAAGATGAATCTCAAAAATACCACTCGAAACTGGGCTACCGCGCTACCAAAAACAATACAGTTCCTATTTTCACATTTTTAGAGCGATCTGCAAATTCTTAAATCCATACAGACATCATGTCAAAAATTATCTTGATCGATTAAAAAATTTTCAAAATGGATATATCCGCTAAGATCCGAAAAAAAGTTTTTGGTACGATTACAATACCTAATTCCCTTATATTAGGTTCAGTGACGGAAGTATAAAGGATTCGGAATCACACGGGAAGTAATTCATATTACATAGAAGACAAAACCACTTATTGACATACGATGTATTAACTGACTGACAGATCAAGAAATCTCCTGAAGCCGACCGACTTCAAATTAGGCAGGTAGGTTCCTTATACGACGTAGACTGAAAACGAATTTTCCAAAATTTAATCCGAAAGGGGGTGAAAGGGATTCGATATTCCTGTACAGGTAGTTTGCATAACAAACAGATCCATAAGATTGATGGGCCATTATCACAGTGCAGACTTTCTATGAGAGAAAACACATGACCCCTCAACAAGACGTTAATATGACAGTAAATCAATATATTGCCAGTCACATGACAGATCACCTCATAACATAGATATCCCTATCAATTCAAATAATCTTTCACATGACATATATAGCATAGAGTATAATCTTAGATTTCTTCACGTCTTTAGCTGTATCTACTCATTTGGAATATGCATTAGGTCTTGAAACTTGGGAATGACATCGCAGCGGCATAACCTACGCCATATCTGTTCCCACGGGTATTAACTAACAACAACTAGAGCATAAGGTGAGTATTTCCACGTCTAATATCAATGGAATATGTTAGTCTCAGTTTTCTATGTGTTCTCAACTTTGTCGAAAAGAAAAACGATAACGACCCGGTTCGTATAAAAACTCTGAGACAAAGGCTGACTAAACCATATTTGTTTTCGATTTTTGCTCTGTTGAGCACATAATGATAAACAAAGCAATGGATCGCAATTGCCATAAATGTCGGAGTGTTTATAAATATAAACAATGGAATGTAATAAACATGAAAGTGCCTAACCCTACTTGGCCGCATGTACTGCATACGCGTTTATATATTTCACGAGAGAACTAGAGCGATATCGCTCGATCGGCCTGAGAGGCGGACACATAACTCTGTTGTAAGCTTGTATCACTTATATTAATAAATCACAAATTCTGGTAAAACCGGAAGTAATTTTATAAGGCGGAAGAATGTATGTTTCCATGCGTAATCTGATTTTACGATCACATTTTGTTTATTTAATACTGCCCTGAAACTATAAAAGTCTTATGGTTTTCGATAATAATGTAATTTGAGGATGGGTCGACAGAAGAATATGTAACTTTATATATTATATGGAGTTCGCACAAAATTAGGTTTCCATATGGAATATATAGAAGAACTCTTAAGAATTCCTAGTCTTCATTATATGTGTAATGTAATTAATTATGTGTAATTAATTCCTAAAGTAGAAATAAACGGTAAATTTCATATTGAAAAATGAAATGAAATTTTCTTCCTATAAAACGTAAATTATAAGATAATTTAAATTTGGCTAATTCATAATCTAAAAAAATACCCAATATAACCATTAATAAAGTTAATTTTTTTATAAAAAAAGGTAAAATAATAATATAAGGAAAAGAAAATATTATTCACCTTAATAATCTTCCTATTAAAATTACTCTTAAAATTAAACCACTTATTTCCTTTAATATTTTAAATCCTTTTTCATTTAATATGTTTAAAGATAATAAATTAAAATCTCCTAATATTAAATAATAAAATAAACGAAATCTATAACATACAGTTAAGCCAATAGAAATATAAAAAATAAAATAAATGAATATCTAATATTTAAATATGTAAAAGTTCATGGTATAAAATTTAGTATATCTCCTATATAACGAATACCTTGACAAATATTTAAATTGTGAATAATATCACCCGCACATAAGGATAATGAAGTTTTAAATAAAGCATGAATTAATAAATGAAAAAATCTTAATATATAATCTCCTAAAGCTAAAATAACAATTATTAAACCTAATTGACTTAAAGTTGATAAAGCAATAATTTTGTTTGAATCAAATTCAAAATTAGCCTCTAATACTGATACAAATATTGTTAAAGAAGAAATAATTAATAAAAATATTATTAAATTTCTATCGAAACTGAAATTAAAACAAATTAATAAATACACTCCTGCTGTTACTAATGGAGAAGAATGAACTTGAGAAGAAACAGGAGTTGGAGAGGCTATTGCTGCAGGAAGTCAAGAAGAAAAAAGAATTTGAGCTCTTTTTGTTATTGCTGCTAAAGCAACTATAAATGAAATTAACTTTATTCCATTATCTAATTTTATTGAAAAAATAAAATTCCAACTTCCATAATTCAGTATTCAAGCAATTGATATTAATGATAAAACATCTCCTACACGATTTGATAAAGCAGTCAATATTCCTGCATCAAAAGATTTATTATTTTGATAATAAATTACTAAATAATAAGATACTAATCCTAATCCAACTCACCCTAATAAAGAGAAATAAAAACTCTTCTATAAGATAATAATCATGAGAGAGTACCTAAACTAAATTTAAAATTGAAAATACATTTATTGACAGTATTCTACATGAGACAGTCAAAATGAAGCAATAGTGAAGTAATAACGATAGAAAAAAACGCACTCCCGACTTAAAGATTTTGATCTTCAACTAGCGATTTTGAGAGTTCAAAAATACAAAATTGACAATTTTTATACCTGATGATTTCCTTCGTTGATGAAGAATGAAAACAAACTCGCCTCTAAAATCAAGAAAGCCGTCAAGCTCTACCCCCTGAAACCTGAATGTTTGGTATTAAGTTTGGGGGATGCGTACCATGAAAACCTCAAAGTTTCATCGAGTGGTGAATTTTTTGAGAACAATGTACATACATCTTGCATTCGATTGAATGATTTCCAATGAAATATATTACGTTCAATGTTCCCATTCAAAACATCTATAAAATATAAATACTAAATAGAAATTGTGAATAATTCTAAAACATCAAGCTACATGGTTAATTGAAGTACAAAGAATTGGGAGGTAATTTTCAAAAAGTGGTCATACCCCATTAAATTCGGTTTTGAATATTATTTGAAATAACGTTAATCAATAATTTGTTACTTTTTAATTTCACTACCGGTTATTTTTCTCAAAACGTTGAAATTTGGCAAAGTTGTTACTACTCTCTAATAATATTTACAAGTTCTAGGAAATTGAAAAAAGAATTAGCCTGCCCATAGTTATTTGATAGATAGATAGTTTACATTTTTAGTATTTAGTCATATTAAACAGTGGTTCGGAAGTAGTTTGTTGTGAAAGAGAAGAACATGTTGGAGGTATTAGGTGGTTTAGATAATGGCGATGAAAATTTTGTTGATAACATTATTTTATGAGGAACTACTTATATATTACACCGGAAAGATTTGAATACTTATCCTTGAAGAGCCAGGGAGAGATATAGAAGTTAGGTTAGGTTAGTTTAGGGTAGGTTAGGTTAGGTTACGTTAGGTTACCTTAGATTAGTTTAGGTTAAGTTCGGCTAGGTTAGGTTAGGTTAGGTTTCATTAACAGAATTTTCATCTACATCGTCCAAATCACCTGATTCTCCCAACATGTCCTTCTTTTTCGCAATAAACTACTTCCAATCATCACTGTTTACTGACATTACAACAAATTTGAGGGACAGATGCCTAACACTCTTATGTAGTCTTTCACAAAATGTCTGAGCTAATCCAGGCATACTTATTCAATATGACTAAAAAATGTTAGGCGTTTTATAAACGCCCTACAAACGTCATTCACAACGTGATTGAAATTTATTGAATGCGCCCAGTCATTTAGACTAAGCGTTTTATAAAACGCCTAGTTTTACAATTCGCCGCCGACACATATATAGACTGATAATAGTGATAATACTATCAAATTGAGACTACTTATAATAATAGTAACAATATTAATAAAAATAATTTTATAACATCACCATACATTTCGGAAACTTTAGAAAAAATTAAGAACTGCTTAAAAAAGTATGACATAAATGATGAGCATAAACCTGTTGGTGAATATTTTTCAATATATGATTTCCCCAGAATTTATATATAATTCATACCTGGGTCAAGTATCACAGTTATTACCTAAATATCCAAACGGTACATAAACTAAATTGTTTAGATTGCGATGGTACATATACAGGAATATCTAAAAAAATGTATAGTACTCAAAGCAAAACCGCCCTTGCTCAACATTGTTTTGATTACGACCATCAGTTCAATTACAAAAATGTTAATATTTCATCTAAAGAAAAAAACAATTATCATGAAAGACCTATCCTGGACACAACTCACATAAAACGTGATTCTAAGTCTGTTATTCACAGAACGGACATACAGTCATTAAGTCAAACATATACAAATTTAATTGATTAAGTACTTGAAAGTTTCTCGGTATTTATGTGTTAAGTTAAAATAGTGTGTTGGTACAGCTATCGTAGTCATAAATATCACCAACAAATATGTTAATCTTTTTACCTACTTAACCCAAAGGTAGTTCAGACGTATTTGCTTCTTTCTCGTGGAATGGATTCCAACTATAGAATCATTACTTTGTAGAGGCTTTCGAATACATAATTTTACACATTAATGACAATTTAAATTTTCCATGGTTCGTTCGTTGTTGCGATTGTTGCGATATAGAATTTCGCGCTTTAGTTGATGTGAATTAGTCTTCAAACGATGATGGTCTTGAGGCCGAAACGTAGGTGAAGTCGAAAAAAGTAGTAAACGTATGTGTCAATGTGACCTATTTCCTGAGAATTTGCATAATAAAAAATGATATTAATATTATTAAAAATTCCAAATTCCAGGAACGCTAATTTGATCATCGTGTATATGATGTTTCACCGTTCTCATAATGAATTCTGAAACCACGACACCGTCATAATGATATATTTAGATATTTGTCGCACGTTTTGTATATGTTGGTTGAAAGATTAATATTCTTCAGAATGGAATTTCTGGAATGGAATGAATAAAATTAGATTTTTTACATCTCTTTCAATCCGGCATTCTCTTGATGTGAATTCATTTAAACAAATATGTGAAATAGGGAAATTTCAATTTATACGAAATTTTAAGCTTAAAAAAAGATCTCGATCTTACTGAACATACATCGAAAACTGAGTGATCAAATATTCGGATCTAGCTTGGGATTGTCTGCTTTAAAATATTGGTTCGTGTATACATTATTAATGGCTTCTTAATGGCATATAGTCGATGACCAACATAACCAATTTAAATTACTAAATTATACAGAAGACCAACTAATTGACGGAAATAGATAGATATTGAGTGTGTTTCTAGTTTTGAAATTCATTCATTCAAATTTTTTTGAAACCGTCTTCCACGCCCATAAAATGTAAATTACTCAATAATCGCCGCGGATTGCAGACACATAACACAGTTCGGAATAGCTTAATTTCAATATCTGATCGAAATGTATATTACTTCGATCCATCACTGTTTCAAGTTGGCAAACATAACATAAATTATATTAATGGTTTTATTATTTTTATAATCTACTTTCGGCAATAAATCTCCCCGTGTATAAACTGGTCTACGTTTGTATTGGCCAACTCGAGAAAATGCCGCTGAAACTCCTCATTAGCTTAGAGTTTTAAGATGCTAACCCTCAAATATTAGTTTTGAACGCGGATAAATGTAATGAAACCGTCATAATGCATAGAGATGACGAAAACAAAATAGAAAATCTATCAAATGATGAAACAACTTATTAAAAAATTTAAAATCTGACCCTACATTATCCCCACAAAATGATATGAATAAATTAATAAATAAATGGTTCAAAAATGACATAATCCCTAATGGATTGAAAAATAAATTAATTTACCATAATGGGCAAGCACCTTATATCTATGGGCTTCCGAAATTGAATAAAAGTGACCCATTGTAAGTAATATTGGAGAGCCTACCTACAATTTATCAAAATATTTATCAAAACCTATCAACAATATAATAGGATGAAATGAATTTCATGTGAAGGACTCATGGCATTTTAGTGAGCTTATAAAAAATCAATCCGTACCCATAGATCAGCAATTAATTTCCTTGGACGTTGTTTCTTTATTTACAAACCAGTCGTTTTTGCATTTAGTGCCATCAAAAAACGTTGGGCAGAGATTAAAAACCACATACCTCTTGACCAATCTGAATTTATAAATGCAGTAAAGTTTGTTTAGAATGCAATTATTTTTAAAATGGTGAGCAATATTCTGGGAAAATATTCGGCATAGCAATGGAATCTCCTATTACAGCTACTATTGCTAACAACCTAATAGTTATGGAGTCCCTACAGGTATCTTTAATAAATTCATTAGGTTTTCAACCCGTATTCTTTAAACTATATGTAGATGATTGCCTTATGTGTATTCCCAATGATAACATTCAGTACGTGATTAATAAATTCAACAAAAACATAAATTTTCTAGATATGAACATTGGGCATGATTACAGACAATTTTGTAACATTACCATACATTCCGGAGACCTAAGAGAAAATTAAGAAATGTCTGAAGAAGTATGATATAAATGTTGCGCATAAGCCTACTAACTGTTGAGAAATATTTTTCAAATTTAAAACCTTCAATACCTAAAGATAAACAAACCCACACAGTATACAAATCAAATTGTTTAGATGGCGATGGCACTTATACAGGAATCTCTAAGCAATATTTACAAAAAAGAATGTATGACCATAAGTATAGTACAAGAAACAAAAATCACCTCCTTGCTAAACACTGTTAAAAATGTTAATATTTTATCGAAGGAAACCAATTATTATGAAGGATCTATTTTGGAGATCCCGTTTTAAACATTGATATGTCTTCTGATCATGGTCGTGAAATCGAAACGTACGTAAAGACGAAAATAATAAGCATATGTGTTAAAATGACCTATTTCCCGAGAATTTATACATAAGTTATTATTCTTTGAATAGTTTTTCAATTGATGGAGCGCCGTAGCTCCTTGTTGAAACAAACGTTGACATACAAATTTTTTTCGTGTATTACCCCCTCAAGTTTGGCATTCTGATTTCTGGACAGCCTGTATAATAAATTTTTTGAAGTAGCAATAAGGAACAATGTTTAGGACACTAAAGTTGAATTTGGATCACCCAGTATTGGTTTTAACTATAATTTGGACGAGACGAATTATTGTTGTCTTCTATTAGTCCAAAATCGACCTGAATATTTAAATTTTTTTCTTATGAACCATTTTGATCTGTAAGGGCTCATTTTCTTCGTAATGATGCCTAGAACAAAGTGCGGGGTTTATTTTTCTGACTAATTGCTTATATTGTTAATAAACAATAATTAGTGTTAAACAAATGCGTGTCTCAGAGCATTATAAGAAAAAATTAAAAAGTACAGGTTTTAAGCAAGTAATTGAATATTTTCAAGCATTATAAGAAAGAATTAAAAAGTACAGGTTTTAAGCAAGTAATTGAATATTTTCAAGTATTAAAGTAATAAACAAAGGTTCACAAAGCTTACTCAATGTTCATAAGCAATTTGTTAATGAACCATTTGTTAATTAACAAATAAACGGAAAAATGGATCGATTTTGGACTCGATTTCGGATATTTTCAACTCGATGAACACGAATTTGTTGATATAATTGCAATAAATTGTTTATTTCATTTGTTAATAAACAAACACTGAGCTTGGTGGGAAAATGAATGTTTTCTAAAGCTGTACTGACTATCATTCTATCGGCATCGCCGCATAAGCAGACCTAATTTCATTTTTTCGTTTATTTGTTTATTAACAAATTGTCTATCAACAAATGAAATGAACAATTTATTGCAATTATATCAACAAATTCGTGTTCATCAAGTTGAAAATATTCGAAATCGAGTCCAAAATCGCATAACCAGACCTAATTTCATTTTTTCGTTTAATTGTTAATTAACAAATGGTTCATCAACAAATTGTTTATGAACATTGAGTAAGCTTTGTGAACTTTTGTTTATCACTTTAACACTTGAAAATATTCAATTACTTGCTTAAAATCTGTACTTTTAAATTTTTTCATATAATGCTCTGAGACACGCATTTGTTTAACACTAATTATTGTTTATTAACAATATAAACAATTATTCAGAAAAATAAACCCCCGCACTTTGTTCTAGACATCATTACGAAGAAAATGAGCCCTCACAGATCCAAATCGGCTAGTAAGAAAAAAATTTAAATACTAATACCTTCATTTACTGGACTATATACATTGACTACACGGAAGGAAAAATTATAATGTTCGAAGAACATCGTGTGAACCAGCAGTGGAATGTTGCGAGAAGAGATTCAAATTTTTCTTGAAGGTTTGTAGGTTGAAGGCATAGGAAAAGACGTTACTGTAAATAGTTTCACAACTTCGCTGTTCGATAGGAAAATGGAGTTTGCCAGGAAGAACGTCGGCAGGTCTCGAGCTTGACAATTAAGGGGTGACTAGTTTGAGCCTTTGAGCTCGCCTATCTGCACTGTCTCATGGTGGAACAACTGACGAGATTTCTGGTGACACCGACCATGGAAATACCTATAGAAAATGGAGAGATTCACCACAGTACTACAGGATAGGTCGAATCTGTGCTTTGTAGATTATAAGGCGCTGCTAGGATGTAAGGTAGCTCTTAGCACGGAATAGGAAACCACGTTTTCGTGAAGCGGTTTTCTAGATGGACCTCACCAGATCATCTCATGAGAGGGTGCTGCTTGGTGTTGATCCCGAGCATGGATGTGGAAGAAGAATGAAACACTCATTACTTGATTGTTTCTCGTACGTGATAACAAAGATGTTCCTAGTTTCGGTACACCGGTACCATTTTCAATCCATACAAATTGTATGAAACCAAATGAAGAGCTCACCATATTCATAGCTAATATTGCATAAAACAATTACAGTTAATATGATTACAATTTGAAAATATTGAAAAGAATGCTATTATAAATGTCTAGCGGGTCGTTAAGAATTTTATTATGGGGATTTCAGATTAGTGACACCCTTTCAAACCGCTATTGATTCAAGAATGTTCAATTTTCCAATGGTGAAAAAGTGTGTCCTTTATTTAAAAAATGAGAAGCGAAGGTGTGTTTCATTTAATGTTTCGTTCTCCATTTATGGAAAACTGTTAGAGATTTAAAATTTGGTAGAAGTACATAACATCCTTCCTAAAAATAGATCTTGAAGATTTGAGTTATTATTGCCAGAACAAGCGATGTCCACACAGTATCTCCATTGAGCACATGTCGGAGGTCTTAAAAGATCCAAAAATCGCAAATAACTTAGAATAGAAAATAATTCAATGCAAAATCCTTCTTTGCTAATATTATTATAATGTTCTAGGTATTATAATATCTTTAAATATATTGCATGGAGAACTCAAACAAATCAAGGAAGACAACCCTTTATTATTCAAAAACGTTAGTTTGACTAGCAAATTATAAATAAGAATAGTTGTACCCGACATTATATTAGCGATTGTGGGATTTGCCTTCCTGGAGAAGACGCAAGTTTGAGTTAAAGTTGCCTTAGACTCTACTAGATTATCAGATCCCCAGTTTAAAATTATTGCCAGATCTCTATTAATTGCATCAGCCTGTCTCTATCTCACTCCTCTGGCTTCATTGGATGATATAGGGGCTCTAGATGGGGAAGCGGTATGAAGTTTACCATCATCTGCAAATCTGTGGACGAGACAGGTGATCAGACTTCCAGGAGATCGTTGATATGGAGCAGAAAGGAAGTTGGTGCCAAGAAAGATCCCTGTGGAAGACTAGCGTTGATAGCCATTACATCAGATGATACTCCGTCAACCACCATATTGAGTGATCTATCTGAGAGGAGACTCGATAGTAACTACAAGAAGTTTCCCAAGAAGGCTTTAGTGCGAGACTCGATCAAATGCTTTGGAGATATCTCATGCTACAGCTAGAAATTCCCCATGTTTTTAAATAGATTTCCACCATCCTGATCTCTGCTGACGAAAGCCATATTGAAATCAATGTTGATTGCTTTCTCCATTACTTTAGAGATCACAGATAATAGTGCAATGGGTTTATAATCGTAAGGAAGGGTTTTCTTTCCTTTTTTTGCAATTGGTTGGACTCTAGTTGTCTTCCAACTGGAAGGAAACAGTAAACAACCTGCAGAAAGCGGGTGTTAATTGTATGTAGAAAAGTAGAAGATTGGTTCAACTCGACAAGATGAATCATAATCCCTCCTAGTCAAACTTGATAGCAACAAAGTTTGAAATTATCTTTTTATATAGAATTATACTTTCCAGTTTTTAGGATTACGTCTCTCGATATTATCTATGTGAATTGATGGTAGAAGTTTTTATTTTATTATTTATAAGTTATAGTTCTGATAGTTTAGTTTGAAATTTCCAACTTGATCGTTTTTGAATGATTGTCTAAGAATACAATACCCTTCCCCGTATTTCATTTCACAAGTAAAATACTAGAAAGTGGTATGGTATCGTTCATCTTATAATAGATAATATTCATAGTGTTGGTAATAAAGGGAGTAAAATATATCCCTGTTTGCGCCGAATTATGATGATATACAGATGTAATGTATTTACAAATCTTTCGAGAAGATGCAAGTGCATTAAAACGTCAATAAATACATCTCTCGGCGTGTTTGAACAGTCGGTAAGTTAGGGACGTTTCGTCGTATAAAGAACTCTTGAGATGCTTAAATAGAATATTTATAGGACGTGAGGAATTGGGGCGCTCCGTGGACGACATAAAATAGATCATTTGGAACCATTGTTTTGATAACTGTCGAGTTTGTACCGAATCTATTTTCTACTTTTCTGAAGAAAACTCGACGAGTTAACAGCAATATTCTCACGCTTCGCGACAACAGGATGCTAACACCGTTAGCTGTTATGAACACAAACATTATATCAACATGTAGGTACTCTTATGGCTAGAACGATGTTCTGTCATTAATCAGCTGTTCCTTATGTTGGAGTCAACGAAAATCCCTGATGCGATCTATGCATGTATATATAATATGTAAGCACTTCATTTCCTTTATACTGTACTGATAGGTAAAGTACTTGAAAGTGTAATGTTTTTTTGAGTACAAAGTAAACATAAGCAATTCCAAATGTCTATTATTGTTTTATAATTCTTGAATTAATTGTTAACTAGAGTTTGCTTTAGGATATTAGAAAGCCAAATAAATTATAAATTCAAATGTTAAAATTTGAATAAGGCTTAATTCTTACTTAAATCGGTGCTACCAGGTTTTCGAGTTCAAAGGTTATACCTCATCTTCAGGCATTGAAGAATATTCGTATCGAAGTTTGTTTAACAATTGTAAAATTTATTAAAATTTGTTCAAATCGATATTTTTTCAAAAATTATAAAATATTCATAATATTCTCTTCACATAAAATTCACATTCAAAACATAATATTTTAATACATATAGTTTTTCTAAACAATTTCAAGTTTGTGCAAATACTACTTTTTACAGTAAAAGTTTATTAATTTTTACTAATTTTGTTATCTAAAGTTACACATTCTTGGCTACTAGAAAGACTACTTTGCAGCTTCCTGAATTTCAAAAGATGAACGTATTATCCATTATCATAACTCATGAAATGACTTCAATGTTGGAAGCCATTACTTTGTGATAATTTATCATATTGATATAATAAAACACTTTTACTTTGTTTTTTATCACATATATTATAGAAACAAACCTAATTCAAATAATACTAAAACATATATAAATAAACACCCTCGTTCTCATAAAAACCCTGATTTAAAAACACTGATTGGTTCTCTGTAAAATCTATCAAACATAAAATAAAAACCAACAATTTAATGCTTACGAAAGCCGATAACTCCAATGCAACTGTCATCCTAGATAAAATATAAGATTATGACGATAAAATGAATAATTTGTTTCGTCAGATTTGACTCAAATCAAGAAAAATCCCACAAGCCAATTCCAGTTGAAAACTAAACAATTTGTAGATAATAGCCAAGTTTTATATAATAGTAAATTTGAAAAGAATAGGTTAATTATTTGCAATTCATCTTCTCCTAAATTACGGCCTCATAAAAAATCACAAACAAAATGGTCCTATCCGCCTCGTAGTATTCTATGTTAATAGCCCTCCCTATACATAATCTAGTGGTACAATTGATTTCAATTTTCAAAAATATAATCAACTTCAAGCCTAAGTATGAAGTATAAGACTCATTGGAACTTTCAAAGTCAATAAATGCATTTTTTTCAATGCACTTATATAATTCGGTATAATTCGCTGTAAATTGAAATGAAACCTGGAACCTAGGGATTGTTAGGGTCGCTGATCACGATATTGTTGTTGAGATGGTAATGAAATGCACATGTAGTAATCCACAAGTTGTGTAGGTATATAATATTTTTTTTACAAAATTAAAATAATATAATGATTTTTTTTTTCAATTTTATGATTAGAATTACTCATTTTTAGCCAGTGGTGTAAGAATTAATAATTTTTTTTTCTATTAAAAATGAACATATTGAGATAACGATCTTCATAAATGATCTGTGAGTTTAAATATGAAAAATATAAAAAAATAATTGATTGAAGGAAGTTGGTAAAAAAGAAAGGAAACGCAAATCAATTTATACTATTAATATGTTAATTTTAACCCATTGTGATGATTTTTTATTCATAGATGATAAAAGGTGGAAACAAAAAAAATGTAATTTCTGGATACCCATCCTCTATCGTAAATTCTCAATTATCATCAACAGACAGCAGTTACAGAGACAATAAAAGTTTCCAAAAGTGTGGCATAAGATGATAATTTTTGGGGCGTATCACATGATGGGTCCTTTTTTTATCTGTGCTGCCAGTAAAAATCAAGTATGAATTGTTTTCATTTCATTTGTTCTAAAATATTAATAAATCATTTTTAATATTTCTATCTTTATGTTGTGGGAAGAAATAAAATTATAGCATAGACGTTTTATTACGATTAACCTACCTCAAGGTGCATTTCATTACGACTTGTTACAATTAGTTTTAAAATTTAATTCCATTTTAGAGCGAATTATACCGTGAATTCTTCAGGGATGGGGTAACAAGCAGGTTATGCTGTTCCGCAGGTGAATTATAGCATTATTTAGACATCAGAATCGTGATCAACGATCCCAAAAACCCCCAGATAACAAGTGAAATTGAATGTTTAAAACATTTTAAGGTCCTGAATATGACCTAGGTAACTAGGATATCCTGGACTCCAGGTATAATTTCAATAAAATATATGTGATCAGATACGAAAAACCCCCGGATAAGTTTTATTCCATTTTAGAGAGAATTGACGAACATTTTCTGACACCCTGGTTACACGGATTCCCAGATGTATTGTAGTACTATTCAGACATCAGAATCGTGATCAACAACCCCAAAAACCCCCAAATAACCGATTTGGACTAATTTTAGTGGATATTTATTAAACATTATTATACGTAATAAAGTGCATTGAAAAAAATGCATTTTTGCACTTGAAAATGCAATTCAACAATTCTACTAAAAACAAAAAGCGAACGAAGTTTCCAAATACCCTCCAGAATATAATGCAAGAAATCGCATCCCCATCCATCTTGGACCAAAAATTTTCTAGCTGGAGGTCATTTTTGTGCTTCATTTTCTCGACTATTCGTATACTTAATATAAAGAGTAATCCCTTTTAATAGATAATACTTATCAAAATGTTCTCATTTCAGGTTAAATTGATATGAAGAATCAATAAACAAGGGAAATACCAAAATTAGTTGTTTTTGTTTCCTTTATTGAGTTAAGTTATTGTGTAGTTTGGAAATCTGTTAATTCTGATTTTACATCAAAAATGTCATACCTACAATGAACTGGATATCCAAGTAATTAAGCCGCTTTGTAAAATGTAGTGCCTCTGCCTCCTACTAAATATCTTCGTGCCCATCTCCCTTCGCATGCCTTTGTACATTTTTATATGAATAAAAAATAAAACGAGAAATGATTGCGGCAGTGATATCTTAAGGAAAAACGAACGACGAATAATTCATAAATACGAAATCTGTCTCGGTCAGAACTTTCCTCTGAAAATAAAATACTGCTTAACGTATAAAGAAATCAATAACAACAATCCTGTGTTCATAATGAGGATTATAAAAGTGAGTTATGAAGTGTACGTCCCTTTCCTCCGATCCTCCGCCGTCGTCATAAATTACATGAAAGCATGAAATAACTGTTTAAATTTTCTCCATTAATTTATATAGTGCTCATCGGCACCCAGCAGCCATGTGGCTCCGTATACGAATTTTTTATGCCCATCTGGGTTTATATTCGTGTAATAAATGTAATTTATTTATTTATTCAATACGCTAACGAAACCGAGTTTAGAAATATAAACAAACTATTGTTAACGAACATTAATCATACAGTCAATGAGATTTTGATGAAGTTTATAGAAGACTCAAAAACTATAAACATCTCGAGCTTTTCGAAATGCATCAGAAGAACATCGTTCTCAAAGAGCCTAATGTGGTTCTGTGGTGGTGGCTGAATAGGGGTACAAAGAAATTGTGACATTTGCGACGAGATCAGTCGTGTCTGAAAATGGGTCGACGTAAATTGAGTGCGGCATCTGTTAATTGGTAGGTAGGTAGGGGAATTCAGTTGCGTGTGTTTTAAGGTTTACGTAAACTGAGTAACATTTAAGTACCTGGTTGTCAGGTCAGGTAATTAGCATGTAGTACCAGCAACCACCCTCCTGTACGCAAGTATTGCACAAAAACCATCAATGATTGTTTATTGAAACACATTTCTAACCAAACCAAACTTAACTATATATCAATAAAACTCAGGAAATAGGTCACACTAACACATACGGTATTATTTTCGTGTTTACGTACGTTTCAGTCTTTCGACCATCATCAGAAGACGTATATAAATACGGCATTTTAATGAATTTATGATAAGTCAATCCGTACCCGTAGATCATCAACTGATTTCCTTAGACGTTGTTTCTTTACTTACAAATATACCAGTCGTTTTGGCATCGAGTAGCATCATTAGCAGAGATTGAAAGCCCCACACCTCTAGATCAATCTGAATTTATAAATGCAGTAAAGTTTTGTTCAGAATGCACTTATTTTCAATACGGTGAGCATTATTTTGGACAAATATACGGCACAGCAATGGGATCTCCTATTTGAGCTACTATTGCTAACCTTGCTATATGGATTGCCTAGAGGAATCTGTTATAAATTCATTAGATTTTCAACCTGTATTCTTCAAACGATATATAGATGATTGCCTAATGTGTGTTCCCAACGATAAAATTCATTACGTGATTAATAAATTTAACAATTTCCACTGTAAACTTCAATTTACTTGTGAAATAGAAGTGAACAAAAACATACATTTCCTAGATATAAAGATTGGGCATGGTGTAGATGGAAGAACAAAAACTTCTTGGTTTACTTAAGAAGTTTGATCTCAACGTTATCTTCACTTCAATCCCGTTGCACCAACAACTTATGCCGCCGATAAGCCGCCTTACAGATCGCTCGCTTAAATTGTCCCACACAGAGGACAGTCCCAAAAATTTAAAATTGTTCGTGATACATTGGAAATGAATGGCTACCCAAAAACATTTTTCATTCCCATCATTAAAGAAAGAATAAACAAAATCTATAATGGAACGTCATACATAAATAACGTAAAAGGTAATACAGATGATTATATAACATTACTGTACATTCCGGAGATCCCAGAGTAGATTGAAAGGTGTTCAAAAAAGTATGATATATAAATGTCACGCATAAACCTATTAACTGCGTTGGAAAATTTCTCCCAAATCTAAAACCTTTAATACCTCAAAAAAAACAAACCCACACAGTATACAAATTGAATTGTTCAGATTGCGGTGGTACTGGAACCTCTACGCAATATTTACAAAAAAGAATGTATGGCTATAAGTATAGCACAAGAAACAAAAACTTAGAAAATTCCACAGCCCTTGCTAAACACTGCTTTGATTTTAACCATCAAATCGACTAAAGAAATGTTGATATTTTAACTAAGGAATCCAATTATTATAAAAGATCTATTCTCATAGAACAGACATTCAGACATTAAGCCAGATTTATACTAATTTAATTAATTAAAAATCTTTAAAATTCCGACATGCCTCTTTATGATGTTATAAGTATATATTAGGGAGAATACTCAGAAGTAATATGTCCAATAAGGTCTAACGCAACCTTCTTCTATTACCTCATAAATCTTAACATCTGGTTCGAAAGTAGATACTTTACGTAATAGATTTGGTCTTCAGTCATAAACACTAGCATGCGTTCGTATATTATGAGAATATTACTAAATTGTGTAGATTCTTAATATATTTTATACTTGAAACCTTGATGTAGTACAATTTCGATTATTCGTGGTTCTGTTCGTTTCCGCGACGTGGGTATTTTAATTGAAATTGGTGCGATAAGGACGCTTTGTGTTAATACAATAAGTTTTAAGAAATTCCGTTTTGGACATAATAAGTCTTCTGATAATGGTCGGGAAACCGAAACGTACGTAAAGACGAAAATAATTAGCATATGTGTTAATGTGACCTATTTCCCGAGAATTTATATATAATTCATACCTGGGTTAAGAATCATTATTAGATTAATTATTTTAGACGTAGGTACTTACAACAAAATTAACTTGAAGCAAACGTATCAGTGAAAATTGTAAATTCTCTGGATGATCAAATCGATTATTACTCAAATCCTATACATATATTGTATGCACAGAAATGAGTTCTATAGTATTTTTGTTGGTCAACGCCTATTTAGAATGTGAACACCTACATACATTGGTATGTACGCATAAGATATAATAGAGGAGTGGATGATAAACTGGATTGTTAAGTGCATATTTCAACAGTTTAATAATATGATTCTAGATCAGTTCCACACTTGACGCTGAATATTTTAAAAATTTGTTGGCATAGGCGACTTGTCATCATACTTTTTGATTTAATATTCAAGCTACCGTATTATTCCCTCCTAGTTACTAGCCATAAATCCTATGGAGTATCCAAATTACCGAAAACGGAGTGTTTAAAAGCATGCTGTGTGTTTTCACTGCCTTCACTATTCGTAGTGTGAGTGTACTCGACATTAAAATTTTACCCGATTTTCGCGGATTTGAGCCTTTTCTGTATCTATCTAGACAAATTTTGAGATCATGGTGACAGCTAAATATAATAATACTAGGGCAAGGTGAAAAGTTCCTGAAAAATGAAACAAGAAATGATTTATTTGGTCAAAACTTATTTTATTCCTCAACATAATCTCCTTGTAACCCGATACACATCGTCCAACGTTTTTCAAATTTTTCGATCCCTTCCAAATTATACGATTTCGGCAATCCATCAAAATAGGCGTTTGTTTCAGCGATGACCTCAACGTTGGAGCCAAATCTCCCTCCGCCGAGTCATTTCTTCCGGTTTGGAAATAGACAAAAATCACAGGGGACCGAATCTGGTGAATATGGTGGATGATGAACCAATTCGTAAGGTAGTTCATGCAATTTTGCAATTGCGACTGCGTATCCGGGCACCGGTGTGTTGTCCTGGAAGAAGAGCACTTTTTTTGCCAAATGCCACTGCTTTTCGCTTCGTCGAATCGATCCAACAGCTCTACATAATATACGCCGATGATCGTGATGCCCTTTCCGAAGTAGGCGATATGGATGATACAGTGTAAATCCCAAGAAACTGTGGGCTTGATTTTATTGGCCGATAAGCCCACTTTGGCGAAATAGCTGTCTGGAACTATAAATTTGCGGCGTTACTGATCGATCTGGAGGAAAAGACCTTATGATCGTTATTTCTAAATCTCTCACAATGAAAACAGTATTCTACCTTGGTATGAAGAAAAATAATGGCGGAAATCACTCTTGAAACACAGTAATAACAAATTTTTGGGTATTTCAGAAGGGATGGAAATGTATAAGCGAAAAACCAATTAAATGTGTTCAGATTAATTTTCAGCTGATGGTAATCCCTTATTTACACTACTAATTTCAAATAGTACTTAAACAAGAACATTTTTATTCCAAATTTATTTTACTCTGATGGTTACTTGGTAGCTGGAAGATCCGCAGTACTTTAACAGCACTTTTAGTGGAAAAGGGTGATTATTTGTTAGCTATAAGAAAAATAATAGTGCATGCCATATTATAGTGTTGTAATGTATCCACTGTGAGAACTATTCTGTAGTTTATTCTGGGTCATGATATTAAAAGTTTATTTGATTTGACAACTTATGTTTCATACTCTATGCACTTTTATGAGATTTTGCTGTCAGATTAAAATAATTAAAAATATTTGCCAAGAACTAAAATCTCTGCAAGTAGTTGAAAATAAATTTAAAAACCAACTTCCAGATTATTTAAGGGATGTGAATAAAATAAATGACTATTTTCTAGACAGTATACCCACTGAACATGAAGAATCAAGCAATCTGCTCATGTTCTACAAAAATTATACACTAAATAATATGCCGACGAGCTTTGAATTTCATCTTGTAACTGAAAAGCTAGTAACAGACATAATCCATAAAATAACATCAAATGCAACTGGTGTGGATGGTATAAATATTGTTATGCTCAAGTATTGTCCGTATGTTATACCATTTATTACCCATATAATTAACAGCTGCCTAATGATGAATAAAGTACCCTATATGTGGAAAAAAGCTATTGTAATGCCAATACCAAAAACTAAAATACCAAAAGAAATGCAAGATATTAGGCCAATTAGTATTCTTCCTACGTGCTCTAAGTTATTGGAAAAAGTTATACATATACAAATCAGTTTACATCTTTCCGCTCATAATATCTTACTAGTAGTTCAATCGGGTCTTAGGCAAAACTACTCATGTACTACTGCTTTACTAAATGTACTGGATGACATACATAAGGCAACGGAAGCTGAACAAATTAGCATTTTAGTGCTGTTAGATTTTAGTAAAGCGTTTGATACTATATTACACTTCTGCATTACCTCGGATTGAATAATGATTCGGTTTTGTAGCTTGAAGACTATCTTATTGACAGAAGACAGTGTGTGAAAGTAAATAACTCAGTATCACATGAACGTACTATTTCATCTGGTGTTCCTCAGGGCTCAATTTTAGGGCCATTCCTCCTGCCAGATTGCATTAAATATTGCAAATGTCACTTCTATGTTGATGATACACATGTCTATCATAGCTTTCAACTGAATCAGATCAAGACTGCAGTAGAACAAATTAATACATATCTTTTTTGTATCCAACAGTTTGCTAAATCTCATTCATTACATCTAAACTCTAATAAATCCAAGGTTATCATCTTTGGTAAGTCAGCATTGATTAATAATCTAGACAAAAGTGAGATCATACTTGAAATTAATGATGAAGAGATTCAAATAGTTCAAGATGTAAAAAATTTGGGGCTGATTGTAGATAACACATTTACATATTTAGCTGAAATTAATAAATATATCAAATATGCTATAGCTGGATTGAAGTTGTTATATCCAAACAGAAAAGTTTTACCTATTAATACAAAAAAAAAATGCTATGCGAAAGTCTGATTTTGTCTCACTTCAATTTTTGTTCACCAGTTTACGCTTCATTCATTGACGCCATCACCATGAATAGCATACAAAAAATTCAAAATTATTATCTCACATAAGTTAATTGATACTAAATGGCTGAATATGAAAAATCGGTTTGAGTTGAATGCCCTCACTCTTTTTCATTCTGTTATCCTATTTCGGAGACCAGCATATTTGTATAATAGAATACGGTTCCGGACGGATATATATAATTTGAATGTCAGACATAAATTTACAATCACTCCTCCTCTGCATAAGTCTAATAGTTTCAAACGATGTTTTTCATATCAAATATATGAGTTGTATAATGAAGTCCCGAACAATTTAAAACTTAATAAAATATCATCTTTCAGGAAAAAAATGTATAATATACTGTTTCAGAAACAAACAGATGAGAATCGAGTGAGATAGTTTATTAGGTACCTATGTATTATCTTTAACAAGCTAGCAATTTCAAAATATTATAATAACAGAAACTAGATTAAGTTAGAATGTAGGCATCTAGTTCATATTACCGGAATTTATTATTTTAGGGTTTAAGTGGTAGATCGAGGGGTGGTTCGCTGTCCGCTTGAACTTCGCCCTAAGATTTCCAATTTAGTTGTTCATATTATAGTAATATTCTGTTGATATAATTTAGGGATTGTAATAACTATTTTGTGGAAATAAATATATATTATTATTATTATTATTACATGAAGGATTTTACTGCACTGCTTTGTTCCATCACCTATAGATTTTAGAATTCTTTATGACGAGGAATCGAAAAATGTGGAGTTACTACTTTGATAAAGTATTTTAAATAATTTTAAAATATTGGTTCCGTATCTACACTTCTGCAGGTTTAATATACGATTGGATGTATATTTTAAAACCAGAAAAACACTGTTGTCATAATGTTTAAAATGTTGTATAGATTCCATTAAAAAGTTGAAGATTGGTTCCAAAAGTACTTGCAAGGGGGCTACCGCGTCCAAAAAGAAACGTTTCCAATTTTTGTCACCATTTTGAACCAATTTGCTAATTTTCAAAATCATAACCTATGGGATCGGCGCAATTGTCTCCACAGTGGTTTACGAAAGCACATAGAAATCATTACAAAAATAGTCTAGATGAATTCAGAAAGGTTCAAGACGCAGTTCCACGAGGAAATCCATAAAAAAATATTCCTAATTATTACATTGAACTCGTTGTTCCCTATCGTTTTCATTACCAAGAAGTTGTTTCTAGATGAACAATAGGCATCAGTAGCTCGATTTTTGAAGATTCATATAATATCAATAAGTAAGAGACGTGACAGTTGGCTAATTGTCGGTAAAATATTCTATAACTCACCTTGAGTAATAGTGTTAGGTAACATTATAAATATATTAAGAATAATTGGTTTTAAAAAACTTGCGACATCAATTCATGTTGTAGATCTTGAGAACTTTTTCCAAAACGTTTTCATTCATATAATCGCACGTTAGTAATATATAATTGCCATTGGCACTATTAAAAAAGTGGCATATGAATCATAGTAGCGCGATGTCAGCATGTAAACACCATCATACATTTTATGTTTCTTCCGTTATTTAATATCACTTTAGTACCTCCTATAAGTATTAAATTTCATTAAATTAGATATACCAAGATAAAATCCATAAAATCACTTTAATCTGTATCTGAGTTTGTGTGATTTGTAATGTTACTTTTCGGTTGTGTCTCAGTTAATGGTGTTGTGTACAGGTTGAACCAAATTGAATATCCCTACAGGGTATCCCTTATAATATTTGCGCTAGAAAAAAACCGACCGGGCATCACCGAGCTCTTTTTTGACACAAATTTGGGGTGCCTATGAATTTTGACTAGTGTCATTTGTTTAGGCGCTGTTGCCAAATACTCAATTTTTCAGGATTTCAACGAAGATTTGTTACTCGTTACATTATCAAGGTTGGAGCTATCGTCATGTAAGTAAAACATTATGTGCGTACTTTTTTGCGTGCAAACCATTGGCGTAAGCGGAATTGTTTTAGCGCTTTCCATTTTCAAGTTATGACACAGACTTTCATTTTTTTTAAATAGAAACCATAGTAGGCTTTGGGTCCAATGGAAAAAGGATTTTCTGTTGATTTCTACAATATATAATATGATGGGTCTGACACTATTTTTTTTCGTTTATTTTCGATTTTTGGCAAATTATTAATTTTTCCGTATTACAGTCAAGTAGGCTTTCTTCAAAGAGAAATAATAAACTGTTAGACATTCATGTCATTGTGATGTTGGTCTTTCAAATTATCGATTCGATAGTTATCGGGCTATTCCCCTTTAATCGAAAAATATGATACGATTGAGTGTTTTATAATTGGTAACAAAAATATGCTGAAGTGGCGGTACAATTATTCTGGCAACGATACCCATATAGACGCCAGCCGTGTTTGAAAACTTTCAAAAAGTTAGAGGACAATTTAAAAACTTACGATTTATTAAATCAAACTCCTCCCAAGAAATACCAAAAGGAAAATGAAGATTCATGTACCATTGAAGTAATAGGAAATTTAACGATTAATCCAGAAATATTCACTAGAGGACTTAGAGAAATTATGAATATTCCACAATCTTCTGTTGTTCGTATCTTAAAGATTTTTTGCAATTGGTATTTGCAGCATCTACAGATAGACGCAAACTTTTTGCAGAACATGATATGGACTGATGAAGCATACATAAGTAGTTCAGGCATTTCTGATAGAAATAACCATAGATCTAGGAGCAACATTAATCCTTATCAAAATATAGGAAATCGCGTTCAACGGGGGCATTTTGGTTTCAATGTTTAGTGTGCACTGTTGGGAAACGAAGTTTCAGCTTACCAAATATTTTTGACTAATTTGAACGCAGAAAGATATTTAGAGATACTACAAAACAAACTCGAAGATGCACTCGAGGATATGGCGCTGAATGAAAAGATCGTGTCCTCTTCCAACACGTCTCAACTTATTTGAACAATAAATTTTGGGAAAAGTGGATAGAAATTCATGGATCTGTCGCATGGCCACCGAGATACCCAGACGTGTCCCCTCTGGACTATTTCCTGTGGGGTTAACTCAAAGACAACATTTATTTCAATGTTAACGGAATATTGATAAATTGATGCAAATACTTGAAAATGCAATTCAAGGAATTTTAAAAGCGCATACTGTTACATCAAATGCTGTGAAAAGTTTGCAAAAACGTTGTCAACATTGCATACAACAAAGCGGAAATTAGTTTGAACATTACCGTTAGTTTTGTTAGATTCTCTAGATATTTATAGTTTTAAAATGTTTATCTAATTTAATAATTTTCAATTTGCAAAATAATTACTTGACTATAATACGAAAAAAGTAATAGTCCAAAAATCGAAAATAAACGAAAAAAATGATAATGTCAGATCCATCATATTACATATTGTTGATATCAACAAAGAAACCTCTTTTCAACGAAACCACATCATACTATGGTTTCTATTTGGAGAAATTAGAGTTTGTCATAAATTGAAAACGGAAAGCGTTTTAAAATTTCCGCCTACGATGAATTGCACTCAAAAAAGTTCCCGTATAATGTTTTACTCACATGGCGATAGCTCCAACATTAAGCATGTTATGAGACTTTGTTGCAATCCTGAAAAATCTAGTATTTGGCAACAGCGTCTAAACAAATGACACGAGTCAAGATCCATAGACACCTTCAAATTTGTCTCATAAAAAGAGCTGGAGGATGCGCAGTAGCACTTTCTCCATAATCTTTTGCGTGGAGGAGCTTCAGTACTCTCAGCAGAAGGTTGAACGATTTATTTCATTATAAATTAGTATTTTTCCTGATCTTCTAATCTACAGAAAACTCAATAAGGGTACGGCGAGTTGCCATCTTTAAATAACTTCTTGAGAAGAACATGGTAACCAATCTACTAACGTTAGTAGATAGTTTTATTGACGATGATAGTCTACAGTTGCCTGTAGTAGTTGTAGTTGTATTTCAATTTCAATGTGAGGTTCATTTATTTGATTTCATCATCGTCATTGAAAGAGTAAAACTCGGTACTATCAGAATTACTATTGTCAGGATAAGCCTAGAAGTTTCGATAGAATCATGTATGAATTTTGAACCAATTGAATGTTGAAGTTGGATCGTTTGATCTGTCTGTCTTACTTGAGTCGATTTGGTTTTATATTCTTGTATGTGTTTACAGTATATTTTCTACAGTGTTCAACTTAGTGTTTCAGAATTATTGTATTTTATATTCTTGAAAGAGTTTCAGAACCTATTTCCGACGAAGAATCGAATATGTGGAACCTTCCGACTTTCTTTCCTGCAGCTTTCAGAGCTGACAAAATAACACTATAATGAGATGTTTCTTGATTAAGACATGATAGTCGAAGAAATAAAGCACTGGCGCAATTGGATGGATTGAGATGCGGTTTTCTGCATTCGATTCGGAAGGTAATTTAGAAATTTTGTACCGCGATTGTTTTTTGGTATGAAAATTTATTGCGTTTCTACAGCCAAAAAATGTATAATGAGTGCATTTTGAGGTAAATAAAACTCGAATTGGTTTCTCGGGGGTTTTATCCCCGGGGTATACGGGTGTCCTCACGCCCTAAAAATTATTTTTTAATGCTTGTCAACTGTTCGAGTGAGGATATGAAGGTCGCTAATGATGATAACGACATGCCAAAACTTTCCCGCAATACCTGGGGATATCCAAAAACCGGATATCTATGTCATCTTTCAGAAATTCGTCAATATTTCTTCATAATATGTAACACAGTCTGGCTCTCAGGGGTCTCTGAAATCACCGATCACGATTATGACACTTGATCTAAGCTAAGATTGTGAAACAAAGCAAGGGTGAAATTTGGGACAGGATAAAGCAGCAATTATGCTTCTAATATACTCAAAAACAGTTCGTCGCTCGCTATGTTTTGAAAGAGAACGAGCCGACTTTGTAACTTACCACCGGTTCCTAAGACATAGTTTGCTAAGGCGGACTTATCAATGCTATTAGTACGAACATAATCAAAAAGTTCCTTGAACGTGGTAAAAATTTCCTCTTAGTTAAGCCAACATAACATCCATCAGAATCATTGTACTGCATTTTATATATAACCTGATTTATCAAGATATGAAATCTTACTGAACGTGTTACCGAGTATTTTAACTCAGATTTGCATCCAAATGCAGGTTTATCATTAACTCTCTTGAATGTATAAGACAGTTTATTAGCAAAGATAGGATTAAAACTTAAACTTCTTGGGGTTTATGTGGGTATAAGTTTGGTGTATGTTTTCAGTTGAATTTCTCGTTTGTTTTGCTTACCAATTTGCTTATTAAAGATTTATCTTATTGATGAGAAGTGGCTATACCATAACATTGATCTCTTTGTTATAGTTCGCTTCGCTAAGAGGAATGTTCAATAATCTAGGTATATGGCTTCAAAGCTAGCAATTTTGTGACTCCCCTTCGTTTTAACAGTCTCATAAATAGATTATTGAATACTCTTCTTAGATAGATTGATGTGTTATTGATTATTAATATAATTGGGTGAGTGTAGAATACGCCAAAACAGCACATAATAAAATATGGATAACTTAACACAGACAATATTAAAATTCATATATAAAAGTAAAAGTATAAATATAAAATATGATAAATACGTACAATTTAAAAGTTAAAAGATTATCTTAGTATCTACAAAAAATTCACTCATGAGTAGTTAGCCCTGTTAATAAGAAAGATATTGAGCCTCTTCTTAATTAGATGGGAGGGCAGAAATTTTAGCGTGGGAGGACTGAAGCGAATTATAACGAACAGCCCAACACAATATAATAATAATAAAAATAATAAAAATATAGTTTATTAGTTATCAAAAAAGAACTGAAATAAAATACAACATGCAATATGAAAAATCTTGTCTTCCGGATGGATTCCGCGTCACAATAGCTCGACTTGATGCCGACGTTTCGCCAACCATTACAGGTGGCATCTTCAGGGCAGGCTTGAGGCTTGAACTGAAACTGAGTTTCAGCTGAGCTATTGTGACGCGGAATTCATCCGGAAGACAAGATTTTTCAAGATTAGCTGTCCGCGGAAGTCTACTATCCAAGATAACATGCGATATGTAATATGTACTTAATAAACTAAGATTACTCACAAAAGTATAGAATTATACTTGTCTATGAGCAGTAAGGTGGATTCCCTATATAATAGTACAATTACTATATGAAGATAAATAATTGTTTCAGAAAGATCCTAGATATTTTTAAGTTTAATAATTTTATGAAATAAATTCCTATCTGAACTTAAAATTGCTTGAGCTTATTTGGTTGTTCCTTAATGTACGAAGATATCACACAGAAAATTCTAGACTTCTTTGAACTATAGTTTTCTTTGAAACGGAAGTTTTTATATTCGTTTTCCTGATACCATACTGATGCGCAAAATCTGTGGCTCTACAATTTGCCTAAGTAATTAATAGTCTGTTCCTCAAATATTTCAACAACTGTGTTCGCACGGTGGCAAATTTCACAATAACAACGGAAAGGTAAATATTTTGTTTTCTTGTAATTCACAGTCAACAATTTGTAGTCGAACAAGTCTTTTAGGAGTTTTGGGTTCATTTCAACTATGTCTTCCCGATCTAGCCAGTTTTTCTCTTCATAAAATATCGCAGAATCGTTTGCAAAAGTGATTATTGACCCCGAAGTTTGAAGAGTGAGTAAAATATTTATCTATGGAGTGAATAATAGCGGTCCTAGAATTGTCCTTTGTGGAACCCCGAATGCAACTCTTTTGCTGTTACTTAAAGGATCATTAATTTTTATTTGCTGTGTTCTATTGTTTAAGTAACTGCTCATTTGTTTTAATGTTATTTCTCTGAATCCTTTATCTTCCAAGGAAGAGATTATTTGACTGTGACTTACTGTGTCGAACGCTTTAGAAAGATCAAAATAAAAAATATGTGTATATAATATATCAAGGTATTGCCACTGCTAGTTCTTACCAATACGATAAATTTTCAATAAACAAATTAATAAACAAACAAATACGATGTATTCAACTGAAAAAATTCACCTGCATCTGAGACCCCAAGAAGGTCAAGTCATTCACTTATAATCCTATCTTCCCTTATAAACTAACTGATACATTGAAGAGAGTTAATGTTAAACCTGCATTTAAATGCAAATCTAAATTAAAACACTTACTCGGTAACACGTTCAGTAAAATTTTAGATCTTGATAAATCAAGCATATATAAAAACAAATGCAATGATTCTGATGGATGTTATGTTGGCTTAACTAAGAGGAATATTCCTCAATGGCATTTAGAGTTTCAAATAAATTATAATTTTAAGTTGGAAAAGGGTGAAAGTGAGAACTAAATTATTTTATATTACATTCCACAGTTGTCGAACTTAATATAGTACAAGTAACATGATAATTATAGTAGATGGTGTTTGGAACTACTTGGTTCTTTAACATCTCCAAATAGGGTTTTTATATCTCTAGCGGAGTTGGTCGAATAGTGACATCGTCTTACACGTTTTGCTGATGAGTTTTTCTGCTGTCCTGATTGTAATGACATGAGCTTCAAGCTACAGTTTGAAATTAAATGTTTTTAATCTATCTGTTGAAAGCTCATAATATTCTGGAATTTCAAATGGTTCGTTTTGTAATGAAATTTCGATCAGGAAAAATTCACTGTTACATTCCTATTTAAAAATAATAGTGATACAAATGTCTTAGCAATAAAACTATTGTGGAACATTTATTAAATTTGTGACATCTTTGGAAACATTCAACTCGAATATAAAAGTCATTAGAAAAGAGGTTGATATTTACGAGTTTGAAATGAATTTCTGAAATCTTACACACAACATTACAATTTACGAGGACATAAAATAAAAACATGATATCACGAGACTTTAATTAGTTTTTGTTGAAAAATTTTGAATAGAATTTGTCCGCATAACTATAAACAGTGAGTTATGATTTGATTTTTAACATTTTACTGATCAACATTCCTTTATGATATAGAAATTAAGTTCAGCGAATATTTTCCAACATTTAAATGATAAGTTGCTACTAAAGAACAAATTTACGATTTGATGATAATAATATGAAGAATTGTCACAGTGTACAGTGCCATCTTTCGAATTACAAACTAAATACTATGGTTCATATGGGTTCCCAGAAAATATACACAAAATTATTGATACTAGGTAGGCGGTAGGTACCTAGCTATATTAAAATATGTATTTTATCATTCTTAATATCATAAAAATTTGGTTTTAATATAGTACTCAATATTTGCAAAATTGTTGACGACTGGTGAATTATAATTATCTATTTGTTTCTTTAACATTATGTTACAAAAGGGGATTCGAGTGATATGAGTCCTCTTTTTTGAGCCTGTATCTCCTCAAATGTTCGTGAAACCTTACATGAAACTACGTTCAGTTTGTCCTATATACAAGGTTCTACAATCATCCCACATCAGCCTGTAAACTACAATTTCTTTAATTTATCTTCTTTAGATTTTGAATTATTAACATATGAATATATGTTGTTGGTTCAAAGGCGACATTTCCATTCTGGTTTTCAAGAAATTCAGATATTTTCTGTGAGTGTTTACCAATTTTTAAGAAATCGTACGAAAAAAATAAAATTACTTATTCATGATCAATCGATCAATCAATCAAAGCCGTAGCAGACAAGGCCGGAGCACTTAGACCACTTGATTGTGTCTATTGTGCGCCCCTTGATACAAGAATCAGTCCAGTCAGTACCGAAGGCTAAGATTTTTTATGAACTGATATCTCTTATGGCTTCAAGCAGCATATGTGTGCTGCCGGTGCGCCGTTATCAGTCTCTCCGCAGCATGAAAAATTGACTCGAAGAAGGTACTGTCGAACGGTCTTTCGATATCCAGGAAAACGCCTATGGCGTACTGTCCGGGACTAATAGCTCCTTCGATCTGGGTAACCAGGTGATGAAGGGCCGTCCCGGTTGATTTGCCCGCCTGATATGCTTATTGTCGACGGTGAAGCGGAAAATCTTTTGATGCGCCGTTTTTGATATACCTATCGATCAGCCTCTACATCGTTTTCAGGAGAAAGGATGTGAAGTCAGTTCTTCCCGCCTTAGGTATAGAAACGACTTTGACCGAACTCCTAAGCCTTGGTATGATGCCAGAGGCGATACAAAATCGGAGAGCCTTGCATAGCCTCGCTGCTGATGGCATCTTATTGATGTCCTCACAGTAGGTACGCCACGAATCTCTTTTGGAGCTCCTCAGAGCTTTCTTATAGTTCCTATGGGCCTCCCAGTCTGAACTATACGAGGTTCTCTTCGCTTTGTTCAAGCGTTTTCTCAGCCGTTTCCGATGTTCTCCCACTTGGGAAGTCCACCAGGGGGTGTTATTGCCGTCCCTCCTTCGTTGAAAAGGGCAGATATAATTGATCTTTTGAATCGTTCAGTGAATAGTGAACATGGAATCTCAAGTTGTGAAGTTTCCAGTGCTGTGTATACAAGTCAAAGGAGTAGAAACTCAGTTGAAGAATTAATGAATATCAGAGTGATATTTTTACTTAGAAGATTGTGATTATACCTGCTCTAACCAGTTATCATTGAATCAACAGAAACATCAAATCAACAAATCCTAACAGTGATTTATCAGTCATATTTCTCTCTGATAATTGTTCTGGTTAAAAAAATCAAACATATGTGTTCGAATATTTTCGTATTTTCAATCTTCCAAAAGTGGTTGTATGCGTCCAAATGATGAACTTACATTGCCATGTCTCTGATTCAATTGAAAATTCAATCTCTAAATCTTTCGTCTAACAGACCGAATTGTGAAGCTGAATTAACATAAGAATGGCAAAATCTTGCAATTATCATAAATGGGAGAAAAAATATTTGAACGTCAATATATAGGATAATAATGTAACTCCTACTTTCTCCAAAAATATCCGATGTAACTTTCGATTGTTCAGATAAAATATGAAATCATAATAAATCGGGAATGTATATGTTAAAATTCATATTGTGTTCCTTTTTATCTTGATCTGACTGGAAGATTCTCGGAATTAGATTCAAGGAAACTTGTCGATCCTACTATTCGGATAGAATGAATTCAGACTTTGCTGATTGTTTCGTGAAAAAGGATGAAGTTAAGTTTGCTCAAAATGCATGAATATGACAGGAAAGATTTCCCTTGTTGAGGATCATCCTTCCTTCTACTCTAATAATTTTATATAACATATGATTTCAATATAGAATATTAAACCCCCATTTGGAAGAACTTTCCATTATTCTAAAGTTTTTTTAATTGGTATACATTTCATATGAGCAACTGAGATTGGTGGTAATAACGCAGTGAATCGAAAAATATTAATTTCATAATTTCTGAAATAAATGTTGAATATGAATATGAATAACCTGGTAATTTCATGAGACCAATATTTCAAACATTAATTGGCCAACGTATATAATAGCAATACGGTTAGTTGAGGAATACAGTAACTTTTAACCCGCACCAAGTTTGTCTGTGAAAAATTCGTTGGAGCTTATTGCAAGAATTCAAACTTGAACCTGGTGATACTCTCGTTTCATTTGATGTTGTTTCACGGTTTACAAATACTCCAATCTCTGAGTCGATAAACGTTATGGAGAAATGGCTTTCAAATATTAATATCTCCGATAGAAACTGCACAGAAAATGTTTTCTGAATTTGCAATACACCCAGCTTATAAATATAAGAACAAGCTGAAAACCGTTCAGGCAACACTATTGATAAGTGATGGAAATGTATAAACGGAAAAGCAATTTATTAAATTCCAATTTATCTCCAGCTGAGGGTAACCCCTTGTTTACATTATTATTGCCCAAATAGTATTTAAACAGGCAGATTTTGATTTATTATTTAGTTTGCTCTGATTATGGCTACTTGGTAGCCGAAAGGTCCACGGTACTTTAAGACTATTTTCAGTGGAAAAGGGTGAGTATTTCTTATTTATGATGAAGCTAAATGCTGAGATGTAAAGGTGTTAAACAATATCATTTTATTAACAATAAAAATAGCTGGAGCAAATATATCATATTGTATATTTTCAGTTAGTTTAATTATTTTTTATATTGTTTCCAGGTACCAATCGTACATGTATAATAACAAAGAGTAATAATAGTAGGACGTAACTTTTGAAGGAAAAAAAGAGTTCAATATTTGAGATAAGATATTTGATGATGTCTATCCTATAAAAGCAATTCATCAATTCTAGGATGAACTGCAAAATGAAGTTATTGGAGTGAAGTTAGCCAGAAAGAAAAACTTTGCTTTGAGATTTGGAATTTTTCAAAAAAATACAATTTGGTTTAGAGTGGAAATAATGGATGTACTTTCAAGATTTTAAAATCGAACAATTGATCATCTGTATGATTGTTCTAGAATAATTCTTTACATAAGTAGACAAGCTGGCTGAGTTCTCTAAATTTTCTCGGACATCTTGAAATTATTTATTCTGGAATTTTAATGTTCTACCTTCCACTATGAATGTGCGGTTTAGGATTCGGAGCCAGGTTCTGAAAGCTTCAAATAGCGCTAGGAATCTTGTATATAACGTTATTTGTTCAAAAGTCCTCCCTAGATTTAAGACGGTTATATTATTAAATTGTAACTTGGGAAAAAACTTTGTGAATTATTATCTATCTATATTATTAGTTATTATCTATCCTTAACTACGGCTTAGTTTTGTATTTCCCTTGATTGCTTCAAACTATTACAAAACGCCTTAAAAAAATCCAAAATTACTGTTGTAGATTTGTTTTTGGTCTCCGTAAATATGATAGAGTATCACCTAAAATCAACAATCTAGGCTGGTTAGGATCTAAAATTTGTTCAGGTATCATATGAGCTCGTTGTCCGTTCGTGTACTTTCCACCTCCACTCCCCCGTACCTTAAAAGTAGACTAATACATAGAAGAAGTTTGTATGACCGCTACATACGTCATAGTTACAATTTGAACTTGCCTAAATTTCGTCTTCCTTGGTCAAATAGATGTTTCAGCTAAAATTCAGTTAAAATATATAATTCATACCCCTGTTCAAGAGAAAACTTAAATCGACGCTACTGGACTTATAAAAACAACAGTTCGCTATATATTGCAGTTTGTGATGTATCTTATTTACTTTTGCATAAACCTATTCCTTTTCTCTGTAACTTTAGATTATTAGACTATTACGTTTTCCCTTTTTTCTTGGTAGTTTAAAATTCGATGAGCTAGTACTTTCTTTTAAGTCTTTCTCTTTATTTTATTTCTGTTAGAGGTTAAATATGAGTAGCATCAGCTAAACTTCGCTCTCTCTTTTTTACATAATTTTTTCTTTTTACTTTGTACAAAATAAAGGCAATTCATTATTATTATTATTATTGAGAAATACGAAGTTTCACACTTAAATGTACATCAATAAGGGAATGAGAGTGTCCCCCAAAATCGAATACGAATATTAAAATTTTTTCTTAATCTCTAAATTGCTAAATTTTGGAAACGGTCAACAATAAATCGCTATCTCCATCAACCTCACCCTACTCGATTATCCAGATCAAGGTGATTTGAGGAAGGAAGGAATATGTAAATTTTTTTTCAAATAATCCATCTATTATGATATAAAACTATAAGTAGATTGGACCACTTTAATACAAACGTGACATAATTGAGTATTTATTCAAATTGCAAATTCACAAAAAATGAGTAGAAATATGTTAGGGTGATATCCATTAAATAACTATAGGATAGAAAAAATGCTTGAATACCGAACCAATCGTGAATGAAAGGATTGACTTAGAAGTGGTCAATTCCATCTATTCAAATTTGTATATGAGCGTTTTTGAAATTTTCTTTTATCTAACGAACTATTTAATATATTTATATTCTCAATTCTGAGTAATCATCAGGATTTTGAATTTTATATATTTCGGGCATTTTCAGGTAATTTAAGTTTAATTTCTATAATTTTTAGAATAAGGGATAAAAGAATATCCATTTTTTGTGTGATTCATCCCAGATTCAGCGATTTCAAGGATTTATTGGTAAAGCAGGACATCTCGACTTACGTTTCGGAACTCTTAATAAAAAACAAACGAATAAATCGAAGACTCACAGAACGTTCGAAAACGGCATTACGTATTTAAATGTATTGGAATAACTTAATACACGAGAGCTACCGGAGCTTTTCCCGCTATTACAGCGGATTTTCTTGGGATCCGGACTACGAACACGTGGTTAAACTGTTCCAAGTTGAAGCGGCGCGTGCATTTACTATGTTGGCAGGTCTGGGTCGCGCGCGAATCTTATCGAGACCGCGGAAGTCGTGGTAAGACTGAACTGACTGGTCCGCTAAAGCTTCACTTGGTAGACCTGCTAGTGCAGACTCTCTCGTGTTGCGCCTCTTTGACGGGGCAACAAACGCAGAGATAGATACGATGATGACGAGAGGGATCAAGCGAACTCGTTAGTCGCTATGTACTAATAAGCTACGGGGAAATATTTAACCGAGAATGTACCTTGATTAGAGTGGCTTATTGTGCTTCGAGAAATGCAACATTCAGTACGTTTTATTTTTATCAAAGGTATGAATCGACATTGAGACGCGAAAGGAAAACCAATCGAAACTATCACATTATTCTCGAGCGACATTTCATCTCCGCTTTGATGAAAAGAAGCATATCTGATTATATTTCTAATAGGTATCTCCATACAAAATGAAATATATGGATTGAGGATTTAGTGAAACAGATTTGGTTAGCCCTTGAAACAGCTTCGATCAAGCTATCTAAAAGTAGACATGGGATATGTGAGGGTAGTTTCGTGTTACCAGCTAACGCATTTTCATCCATTATGTCCTCCTCTTTCTGTAATAGAGATGGTGGTGAATAGCGCTCCGCAAATGGCATCAGAAGTTTTGTGGGAGTATTAACTATGATTGATTTGAATGAAAACACTATTAAAAGTTTGATTTTCACTAATCTATATACAGGGTGTAAATAAATAGGTAATTGCGAAAAAATTCAGGGGGTGATTCCTTGTTGAAAAATAAGGTCATTTGACCCCCTCATGTTAAGATACAGCCCTTTAAATGGGGCACCAAAAAAGTAGTTTTTTATTTTTATCTTTTAAATCCAAAAAGTTACAAAAATAAAATTAAGCACACATTATTTGCTATTAAGAAGGCATCTAATAACTGAGTTGATGGTTTTCCACTATGTTTGTAAGGGGTAGAAATAACCACCCCTAAAACTTGTTTTTCACTTAACTTTTTCTCTTATGTGTATATTGCCAAATACATATTTTATTTTAGGTAGCTTGTTTCATTCTGAACAAAAAAGGTCTTCTGTAATTTTTTCGAAAAATTGAAGATTTCTGAGAAAAAAAAATTTACTTACTGTCAATTCTGCATTTTAACTGAAATTCTTTACAAAAGGGCCTCAAAATAACAGTGTAAAGCAATTAACAATGATTTTAACTTATTATTGCACATACTAAAAATAATTTACTTGTCTTAGCAAAATATGTCAACATGACAGCCGCCTATTAGGTAAATCAAAGTTTAATTAAAATTCCACACTATGAGAATCGTGCCATGTACTTGAAAGACCCACCTTATTTTTCAACCAGGAATCACCCCCTGAATTTTTTCGCAGTTATTTATTCACACCCTGTATTCAGGGTGTCCACGTTAAGGACTTACCGCCCTTGTAACTTTTGTATTTTTTGACGGATTTTAATAAAAACTTTTTTGTTAGGTTGGTATTTGGAATGTGCATTAAACTAAGAGGATAACTTTAGTTTTTGGCTGTATACATGGCCACCTACGACCACTTTTATTGACTTAAATATCAGAAAGTACTATTATGGATTTTTTTTAGAGAAAAACGGATTCTTATTCAGGATAACGTTTAACCTACCTGTACTGATTTTCAGTGTTCCAAAATATAGGCTGTCCAAGGAATTAAAAAGTAAGTATAATTTGTATTTTAGAAGTTCATAATGTAAATTTCTACTAATATCTCTAAAGCTTGAATAGGAATTATCAATGAAATAATCAAGAAACATTAATTTGATTTTTTATTACACTTATTATGATTTGAAGCATTATGAAAACCAATAAAACGTTGACCACTCGAACAATTTCAACTTTTCCTTGCATTATATCATTTTATTACAATTCGGTGAAAAAGCTTAGTGTGCTGTGAAATCATGAAATGTTATCTTAGTTGAGTGCTGTCAGTCGATAATAATTAAGGAAACCGAATGATTCTTAATTGTTTCAATGATAATACACATTCAAGTCTCAGGGATACCAGTAGAAATTTAAATATTTCTAAAAGTCAAATCTGGAAATGATTGAAAATAAACGGTAAGAACACTTTTAAGTCAAAATTTTCTTCTTGAAGCTGGAGATGCTAAAGCATCTGAATTTGAACACGGAATATTTAAATGCTGCTAGCTTTCTTAGATTTCTACAAAATGAGTTTACCGATGCACTTGTTGGCCTTCCTCTTGTTTACCGCTACAATTTATACTTACAACTTGATGAAGCATCTATCCATAACGGTGTTAAAGTAAGACAGTGAATAAATCATGATTTTCCCAATCGTTGGATCGGACGCAGTAGTCCTCTCATTCGTTGGCCGCCGAGATCCCCAGACTTTGCTCCGTTCGATTTCTTCCTTCAGGGGACGATGAAAAATGTAGGGTATGCTACAAGACCTCAGAACCAAGAAGAACTTTGTGATAGCATCGGAGAAGCTTGTCACATTATAACTCGACAGCAGTTAAGAAATGTGATAAAGAATAATCGACGACGTGTATAAGGGAATTTGGTGGATTAGTGGAAATTACGAAAATTCATTTTTTTTACTAATTTCTCATTTGTTACTTTAACGATAAAATTGTTTAATAATTTGTATTAGTGTCGATAAAAGTAAATATTCTTTTCTTGAACACCCTTATTTTAGAACACTGAAAATCGGTACAGGTAAGCTTAACGTTATCGTAAATAAGAATCCGTCATCCGTTTTTCTCTAAAACATCCTTTCTGAAATTTAAGCCAGTAAAAGTGGTCGTAGGTGGCCATGATTACAGCCCAAAACTGAAGTTATCTACTAGTTCAATGCACATTTTTAATACCAGCCTAACAAAAAAAAGTTCATCAAAATCCGTCAAATACAAAACAAGACAACAATTTCACCAGAAAACCAAATTCGTTCACTAAAGCTACTCCTCCCCATTGGTCGGTGAGTAATTTCAGATTCCGAAATCGTGTGACCTAAGTAGCCTTATTGAGCCCAGAATAACTGCTTTCTACATCCAGTCTATCGAGATCTGTGCACAGTTCTTACAAACCGGAATGATCTTCAAGATGGAACTTCAGCGAAGACCGAATTCCGCCAAAACAATGATAAAGAGAACCACTACTACGACCTTGTCGCCTGGATATAGCGTGCGGAGCTCGAACCAGGAGATCTTGAAACTTTCTCCATTATTCCTCTTCTTTCAAGGCTATGTTCTTCTCTGCTGGAGCATATTTGCTGACGGTCGGAAATGGGTAATTCAAATAGATGTGGCATTTTTCGCTTTCGACAATGCACTCAACATCTTTTGGCATTTAAGGTAGGATCGGCTCTTGGTCTATTCCCAACGAATACCTCAGATGGTAATAGCATCAATAGGAGTCGCGTCATGTCGATCGCTGTACGCCGAGGCCGCTTTTGCCGTAGAGTAGGGAAAATAAAAACTTAGATAGCCAAAAGGGTTTAGAATATTATGATCCAAGGTTTTCTCAAAAATATCTGCAATTGAGCATTGTAGGTCCCAAAAGGCTCAAAATAGTTTTCCCATATTCAACTCAACCAAATGAGACGAACTTAGACTCAAAATGACCGAAAAAGATCAATCTATCTATTCCCGATATTTATTTCTAGATTCCAACTTTCAAACCTCAAAATTTTCTAATTGTTTTAGAGTAAATTTGTTTCAATCGAGGCCAGACTAGTCCCATGTGAACAAAAATGTTGGTTCCAGGAATAATTGGAGGACATTAAGAGCTTTGATTTGCATTTTGGTTTGAGGCAAAATACCTATTATTCGCCCCGCAATTTTAATGAAAAAATTGACAAAATGGGCCCTATATTGGGGCTTCGGAAACCTCTAACCGGCGTCATTTTGCTTTGAATATTGTCTTCCATAGTTGTCCATTGAGCTTATTATTTTTCTTCAAATATCTGAAAAAAGTCAATTCGGGTGATTTTGGACATCTAAAATTGGCCAATAATTACAAGCGCGGCACTTCTAGGTGAATTATGACACTATATTCATGTTGTTCATTTGTCCGAAACAATTCCAGGGGTGTAAGAAGTCTTTATGTAAGTAGATGATGATACCTCAAGTTTCATTCACATTCCTTTTCCAAATTGGTCAAATCAACACTATTCGAAGCTGGAACCTACTTCAATTGATCTGGATATTTTAGTTTACTTAACAGTAAAGTAACTTGTTAAGATCTCAAATACTGCATCGTACATACTCTTTTATTTAATTATGACTAATCTTCGTTTTCATCTTGCGATACAGCCAGCGACTCGTTTCAACAAAAATCCGGTTGTCTGCATCACTTCTCATCAAAAACAACTTCATTAGATGTTCCAAATCGGTGCTACAGTAGCTTTAGTAATTTACTTAATGTTATAAATAACATGCCAACAGCTTTTTTTTAAGGTAATTGCTTTCATTTACAACGATGGAATTGATCAATCATGGTGTCAATATATGACTCATAAATAAATTTTATTAATTGAGGGTACCTATATTGAAAAAAGGTAAGTAATTAACTCTCAAACAAGACTCATAGCAACGTGATTTTATAACTTCTATATATGTATCATCAAGAACAGATTGAATGTTCTTGATGCATTAATTGTTCCATTTCCACATTCACAGATTTGATTTTATATGGATGGCTTATAATTTGTTGAACAAATTATCAGATAATGGTATAGTGGTTTTAGTCCCTCCAAATTAGACAAATAATCGACGTTTTAGAGAAATTTTACCCACAGCTTAGCGACCTATATACTCAGGTGTATTTGAACTGTCTAAAGGCTATTTTCACCGAGCGCACGCATGAGAAAGGGTGGTTTTGGAGTAATAGCTATATATGTACAGGATGGTCCAATTTCGAAAGCGGAAACTTTACAGGCAGACAGATAACTACAAATAATATCAGTTTGTACTATAAACTATATTCGAAGAATGCTTCGTTACAAAGATACAGGCTGTCACAATTTTTATAAAAAAATCCAGATTTAATAATATTTTTAAAACTACTTTAGATATTCAAATGAAAGTTGGCACGTTTGTATAGATAATTTAAATACATCTTTTCACGTAAAAAATATCATTTTACTTCAACCAGTGGCGTGCTTACAGACACATCTTCGGCTATTTTTCATAAAAAATATGGTACGCCACAGATTTTTTTAGAAGCAAAAATTATTTCTAGAATTCTTGTTGAATTTACAACAAAAAAAAACTCTTTATTTTTTCCGTTTGACACATCGTTTGCCAGTAAAAAATTTAAATTCTTTGAGCAACTGGAATTCAGACAAATTTCAATTTATCGTAGTAGGCCATTAAAAAACAACTACTGCTGTAAGTGTTCTTTCATTTTATTATGACAGTTGATTGAATTGTGTCAGGTAATTTAATTACGAGTCATTGTTTACATTGTTATTACTGTTACGCAAGTATTAATCTGAAAATTGCTCTTTTCTAACAACGAATACGCAGATCTTAATTTTTGCTACGGATTTTGTAATGGAAATGCAGAAACGGCAATTCGTGAATATCGTAGACGCTATCCAAATAGAAGAGTTCCAGATGCTCGCGTTTTCATCAGAACACATCAGAATTTTCGTAACTTTGGCCTGCGTGTTAATAACGAACGGAACAGAAACCGTCGATATAATATTCAGAATAATCGTATACTTCGTACTTTTGATAACAATCCGAAGCTGAGCTCTCGGAAGGGAGCTCAGAACCTTCACATACCAAAGTCTACAATATTACGAACACTACACGATGACCACAGACATGCATATCACCTACAGCCTGTTCAGGATTTGCATCCTGGTGATGCTGAAAAGAGAATAAGATTTTGCCAGTGGCTTTTAAGCTCAATGGGAGAAAATCCTTACTTTTTCCATAAGATTCTTTGGACGGATGAATCCTCTTTTACCAGACGTGGGGTATCAAATTACCATAATACCCATATTTGGGCACATCAGAATCCTCGAGAAATTCGGCCAAGATCATTTCAAAATGAATTTTCCGTAAATGTTTGGTTGGGCGTTATTGATGTTAATGTTTGTGATTCACATTTGCTACCCCCAAGGTTGAACTCGCAACTTTTTATGGAATTTCTTAACAATAATCTGCAGGACTACCTAGAGGATTTACCCATTAATTTGAGGCATGGAAGTTGGATACAACTGTATGGAGCTCCCCCACATTTTGGAATAGTTGTAAGAGAATGGCTCAATACCAATTATCCTCGACGATGGATTGGCCGGCTAGGGAGGAATCACATGAATGATGACGTGGTTAATGGTATTGGACCAGTGACCTGGCCATCCAGGTCACCGGATCTTAATCCGCAAGACTTCTACGTTTGGGACACTATTGAAGATGAAGTCTACACAAATCCCGTAATAACAAGGGATGCTTTAGTTTTAAGAATTCAGCAAGCCTGCAATGATATGCGGCAAAATCCGCATGAAGTATCTGCTGCAGTAAATGCGTTAGTGAGTAGATGTCTAAAATGTATTGAGGTGGGTGGACTACATTTCGAGCAATTTCTGTGATTTTACCCTTAATTTTCTTTCATTTTGTTATTGATGTTGTAAGCCACTAATTAAATTTCTTATTTTCGTTTTTGCTTAATTGTTTTTCAGAAATCAGGTATTTTAAATTTTTACTGGCAAACGATGTGTCAAACAAAAAAAAGTAAGGAGTCTTTTTTTGTTGTAAATTGAACAAGGATTTTAGAAATAATTTTTGCTCCTAAAAAAATAGTGGCGTACCATATTTTTTATGAAAAATTGTCGAAGATGTGTCTGTAAGCACACCACTGGTGGGAGTAAAATAAAATTTTTTCGTTAAAAGATGTATTTAAATTATCTATTCAAACGTGCCGTATTTCATTTAAAAATCTAGAGTAGTTTTAAAAATATTATTAAATCTGGATTTTTTATAAAAATTGTGATACCCTGTATCTTTGTAACGAAGCATTTTTCGAATACAGTTTATGACACAAACTAATATTATTTTGTAGTTATCTGTCTGCCTGTAAAGGTTCAGCTTTCGAAACTGGACCATTCTGTATATTGTATATCAATTTTCGCGTTTTTTTCATGTTTTTTTGCATTTTTAGCAAAAACTATGGATTTTGAGGAAAAATTACAAGAGATCAAAGTTGTAGAGCAATAAATTTCCAATTAATATTGGCTATTTGGATTTCCCGGTAGTGAGCGCATTTGCCGCTAGAGAACGTTATGAAGAAATTTTGCAAATTGTCAGCTTCTGCTGATTTTTTGGATTTCCAGCAAAAATATGCATAACGAAAATTGTTTCGTATTCAACTATTGTTGAGCCTCTTAGTGTTTTCAAAACTCTAACAGTGCAGTTAATAGAAACCGAACTGTATGAAGAGAATCACCAGCGCTAGATATCACCAGTTACTTTTAATTAATTCATTATAATAAACCCAGAGATTCTCAGTTATTATTTCGCAAGGTATGTGTAGAAAAACAAGTCTACGATGATTCTCATGACTTGTGTACAGTGTCTGCATCATACAACGAGTACGTACATGTTTGAGGGAAAACAAATATGTGAGTTGAATACATTGGTGGAGGAGAATTCTCTTTTCTTTCTCTATCACCAATTCAAACTATCGGGCACTTTGTAATGTCAATAACTTCCACTCTTTCGGATCAATCATAGTATTCCCCTACAGTCGCTTTGTCTGTACATTGCCGTCTACCAACCACTTGGGAATATAAATGACAGCTTACACCAGCCGAAGGGGATTGTTATTGCTGCTAAATAGATCCGCCGCGATGAGGGTTCCGAGAACGAAGAAACACGCAAGTAGTGACATTACACCAAACTAGTAGAACTGTTCAATTAATATAGGATAGCTACCTATAAAGGGCCGTTGGGGCCTGTTAATTGGTACAATTTAAACGTGAACCACTAACAAATCAAGGATTAACTGAAAACCTCCTGAAAATTCATCATAGATTATAACCAATATAAATTAAATTGTCACAGAAAATTTCTTCAAGACCTATTCTAGAATATACAAAAAAGGTTATTGTGGCCACTAAACGAATGAATAATAATCATTTCATTCAAAATGCTACTAACAAAAATAAAGCATCTTGGCAGATTATTCGCAATTGTACAAGAAATAATACCAAAAGAAAAAACATCTTTCATCCAGAAAATTTTCAAATATACGATGAATCCGAAAAAGAAATACTGAATAGAATAAGCAACTTTTAACAATAATGGAAAAGTAAGTACAATTGATGCACAAGCTAATAATATAAAGGCTTCAATTTATCCTTCCAACTTACTATACGTATTATATGAAACCAATGAAACTGAAATCGAAGAAGTAACTGCTAATCTGAAGAATACAAATGCCATTGGCAATGACAGAATTCCTATTGAATTTATAAAAAAAATTGAGCTTCACTTACTAGCACCGCTAAAACATATAATAAACGGAATTTTTCCAGAATGTCTAGAAGAAACGATAATTTTTCGTCTGTTAAAAAAGAGTGATTCCACTGATTTGAACAACTATAGACAGATTTCTCTTCTGAATAATATAGTAAAAATAATAGAAAAAATTATTCACAATAGAATATCGAATTTCATGATACAACATTATACAAGATGTTTCATCTCAGACGAGCCACCCCGTATATTTCTTATCCCATAGTGAGTGGGAAAATCTCCCGAAACACGTCGAATGATTTTGTTTGGGGGACATCTTTTGACGTATATTTGAGGCTTGAACGAGCAACCCCCTAATAGGGGGCGCTTCAACCCCTCAAAATTGAGTAGGGGAGAGGGGTTGAGTGATACGTCATTTGAAAGGTCTTGGAAGCCTCTTTACAACGGTGTATGAAAAACGTAAATTTGATGAACCGTTTTTGCCAAAAATTCATTTTGTTGCTCGAATGCGCCACCTTGAATATTTTGGTTATTTGTACAATGTACAAGCTCATTTTTATTGAGCCTTTTCCACAAACTTAAACAATCTTCAAAAAATCACATTCGTAGAAAAATTGAATTGTGTTGTCATGCTTACAATGAAAAAAATTAAATCAAGCGTGTTTAAATCAAATGTTCAAATTGCCCTCCATTGACTTCCATACAATGATACAATCTTGACTGAAAACCGTCTCTAACATGGTTCAGCATGATTGGAGTTATTTGCCGACACTCATTTACAATTCGCTGGCGTAGTTCGTCCAAATTTCCAGGCTGAGTCACAAAAATCTTGGACTTAAGATGTCCCCACAAGAAGAAGTCCAGAGGGTTCAGGTCAGGAGATCGGGTAGGCCACTCCATAGGACCTCTTCTTCCAATCCAACGACCGGGGTATTGCAAATTGAGGTATTGGCGAATTGATGCGGCGTAGTGAGGAGGAGCTCCGTCTTGTTGAAAATGCAATTGTTGCTCAAGTAGTAGAGGATCGTTTTCTAATTGTTCAGTTATTAACGGATCAATCGCATTTTTCAACATTTCAAGATAAATTTCGCCATTTAAATTAATAATTTTGATTTTGGTAATAAAGGCTAACCAGCTCAACACGTTCTTGCAATGTGTACACTATATTTTTTGAAATTTTAAACAAATCAGCAAAGTAGTAACTCAACCGATTCATTAAAATCATGAAATGATCGAAGAAACGTTAAAACCAGATAAACACCTTCTAAGTACAATAAATGAAGGCAACATAAGGAAATGTTTTGCTGTTTTTCTATTTATTAGTTTGAGAGAATGTATTATTGTATGGAAGTTAATGGAGGACAATTTGAACATTTGATTTAAACACGCAGATTTAATTTTTTTCATTGTAAGCATGACAACACAATTCAATTTTTTACGAACGTGATTTTTTGAAGATTGTTTAAGTTTGCAAAACAGGCTTAATAAAAATGAGCTTGTACATTGTACAAATAACCAAAATATTCAAGGTGGCGCATTCGAGCAACAAAATTAATTTTTGGCGAAAACGGTTCATCAAATTTACGTTTTTCATACACCGTTGTAAAGAGGCTTCCAAGACCTTTCAAATGACGTATCACTCAACCCCTCTCCCCTACTCAATTTTGAGGGGTTGAAGCGCCCCCTATTAGGGGTTGCTCGTTCTAGCCTCAAATATACGTCAAAAGATCCCCCAAACAAAATCATCCGACGTGTTTCGGGAGATTTTTCCACTCACTATGGGATAAGAAATATACGGGGTGGCTCGTCTGAGATGGAACACCTTGTATATTTAACCCTAATCAGAACGATCAACAGACCTGGCCATTTATCAAGTAATCAACAACACAGTGAACTCTTTAAATAACATACATATAGTAGCAGTGTTATATCTTGATCTAACCAAAGATTTTGTCTCTGTAAATCATGACAGACTACTTAACAAACTATTCTGTCTAGGTGTCAGAGGTATTGCTTATAACCTGCTTGAAATGTATCTCTCAAATAGAAAACAGAAAATAGTAATTACAAATAACCGTCATGAGTCTCATTCGGAATGGAATTGTACATTGCGGGGACTTCCACAGGGCTCTGCATTGGGACCTTTGCTAATGACTCTACTGCTATAATCACTGCGGAAACAGATGAAGCTTTACGAATTAAAATAGAGCAGTCATTGCATATTTTGGAGGATTGGTTTGACACAAATGTATTAGACTTAAATGTAGAAAAAAGTCAAATGGTGCAATTTCTCTCCTCACATGCACGTCCGAAGCAAATAAAACTTGAATGTAACAAAATTGCATTTACATCGATATATGAGATAAAATTCTTAGAGCTCTATATCGATTCTAGACGAACGTGGAAGAACCATATTGATCAAATGGCTTCGAAATTATCATGCTTGTGCTACCAGTTGAGGGTTTTGGAAAATAATGTAAGTAATGAGGCTGCTCTGTTAGCATATAATTCATACGTAAATTCTGTAATCAAATATGCTATAATTTTTCGGAATGACTCAACAGACATTCATAGTATCAAAGTACTGCTAAAAAGATGTATAAAAAATATCTTCAAACTAAAATAACGAGAGTCATGCAGACCATATTTTTTAAGACACAGAATACCAAACATCTCTTCATATATAAAAATTCTCGGGAAATAGGTCACAATAACACTTTGTTTTAACTATTCGTCTTTACGTACGTTTCGGTCTCACGACCATCATCAGAAGACTCACTATGTCAAAAAAGGGGGTTTATTAAAACTAATTATAAAACAAGCGTCCAAATCGCACAATTTAACTTCAATTAAAAGAGCCCACGCCGTCGAAACGAACAGAACCACGAATAATCGAAATTGTATCGTCAGAATTAATGTATAAAAAATTATTTTTTGTAGTAAGAATCCGCTGTTCAGTAATATTATTAAAATATATGAGTGCATATTGATTGGTATTCTCACAACAAATGAGAAGAACGAAGTTATTTGTCAAGTATCTACTTTCGAAACCAGATGTGTAGGATTTATGACATGGCACTTAAGAAAGGTTTCAGACCTGTACTGGGAAATAACATTACGAATTCTTCCTAAAAACATTTTCTACACTTATAAAGACGTATGTAAGAATTTGCAAGAGATTATTTAATCAAATTAGTATAAATATGACTTAGATTTTGTGTCTACCCTATGATTTACAGATTTCGGGTCCCGTTTTATGTGAATCATCTCCAGGATAGATCTTTTATAATAATTGGTTTCCTTAGTTAAGATATTAACATTTTTGTAATCAAATTGATGGTTATAATCAAAGCAATGCTTAGCAAGGGCGGTGGAATTTTCTAAGTTGTTATTTCTTGTGCTATATTTATGGCCGTACATTCTTTTTTGTAAATATTGTTTAGAGATTCCAGTATAGGTTCCATCACAATCTAAACAATTCAATTTATACACTGTGTGGGTTTGTTTATCTTTGGGTATTAAAGGTTTTAGATTTGAGAAATATTTTCCAACACAGTTAGTAGGTTTATGCGCAACATTTATATCGTACTTTTTCAAACATTTTTTGATTTTCTCTGAGGTCTCCGGAATGTAAGGTAGAGTTATAAAATTGTCTGTATTACCTTTTATGTTATTTTTATTAGACGAACCATTATAGATTTTGTTTATTCTTTCTTTAATGATAGGATTGAAAAAAGTTTTTGGTTAGCCATTCAATTCTAGTGTAGTACGAACAATTTTTAAATTTTTGGGGCGGTCATCTGCGTGGGACAATTTTATCGCGCGATCTGTAAGGCTGTTTATGACACTTTTTTTATAACAAGCTGGTGCAACGGAATTGAAGTGAAGATAACGTTGAGACCATACTTCTTTAGTAAACCAAGAGGTTTTTATTTTTCCATCAGCATCATGCCTAATGTTCATATCTAGGAAATTTATGTTATTGTTTAATTCTATTTCACAAGTGAATTGAAGTTTACAGTGAAAATTGTTAAATTTATCAATTACATATTGAATTTTATCGTTGGGAACACACATAAGGCAATCGTCTACATACCGTTTAAAGAATACAGGCCGAAAATCTAATGAACTCATAACAGATTCCTCTAGGCACTCCATAACGAGGTTAGCAATGGTAGCTGAAATAGGAGATCCCATTGCTGTGCCGAATATTTGTCCAAAAAATTGCTCACCATACTGAAAGTATGTGCATTCTAAACAAAATTTTACAGCATTTATAAATTCCGATTGATCTAGAGGTGTGTGGTTTTTAATCTCTGCCCAACGTTTTTTGATGCTATTCAATGCCAAAACAACAGGTATATTTGTAAATAAAGAAACAACGTCCAAGGAAATCAGTTGATGGTTTACGGGTACGGATTGATTTTTTATAAATTCATTAAAGTGCCATGAATCTTTTACATAGAATTCATTTTTTCCTATTATATTATTGATAGATTTTGATAGAAATTTTGATAAATTGTAAGTGGGCGCTCCAATATTACTAACAATGGGTCTTAGAGGTATATCATTTTTATGCAGTTTGGGAAGCCCATAGATATAAGGTGCTAGCCCATTATGGCAAATTAATTTATTTTTTAATTCAATAGGGATTATCTTATTCTTATGCCATTTATTTATCAATTTATTCATGTTGTTTTGTACTGATAAAGTAGGATCAGATTTTAATTTTTTATAAGTTGTTTCATCATTTAAAAGGTTTCCTATTTTGTTTTCATAGTCATTTCTATGCATTATGACGGTTTTATACATTTATCCGCGTTCAAAACTAATATTTGAGGGTTAGCATCTAAGAAATCTTTTGTTATTTTTGTATGATAGTTAAAACGATTCTTTGCAATCCCTACTTCTGCCTTCTGTTTGTTCTTTTTGTTTGTCAAGATGTTGCAAACTTTGTTTCTAATTTCGTTTTTCTCTTCTACATTTTTATTCCTAATTCCGCATTCTAAATTTGCAATAATATTATCGATAGGCAGTTTATTATTGTTATTAGGCAATGCAAATTTCGGACCTAAACTTAACGTGTGCTGCACCTCATCCGGAATTTTTATGTCAGTTAGATTTTTCAACCATTGTTCATTGATATTCTTTTTTTCATATGTTACGTCTTTCATTAAATTATTTATCTTTTTAGATTGAATGGCTTTGATATCAAAGGAGAATATGTTTAGCAAGGTGCTAAATAAGAAGGCGTACGCAAAATTATTAAATTCTTTTCATAAAAACTGTTTGAACCTGTGCATTAAAGAAGCATGTGCAATTGTAGCTGAGGTTGAAAACAAAATCAAACTGGTTAAACAAACCTGTCATAAAAATTTTGATAGCAACTTTATATCGCAATTTTTTCAAATTCAGCATAACAATTTCGAAAAAAATTTCAACAAAATCAAAGCCATTCAATCTAAAAAGATAAATAATTTAATGAAAGACGTAACATATGAAAAAAAGAATATCAATGAACAATGGTTGAAAAATCTAACTGACATAAAAATTCCGGATGAGGTGCAGCACACGTTAAGTTTAGGTCCGAAATTTGCATTGCCTAATAACAATAATAAACTGCCTATCGATAATATTATTGCAAATTTAGAATGCGGAATTAGGAATAAAAATGTAGAAGAGAAAAACGAAATTAGAAACAAAGTTTGCAACATCTTGACAAACAAAAAGAACAAACAGAAGGCAGAAGTAGGGATTGCAAAGAATCGTTTTAACTATCATACAAAAATAACAAAAGATTTCTTAGATGCTAACCCTCAAATATTAGTTTTGAACGCGGATAAATGTAATAAAACCGTCATAATGCATAGAAATGACTATGAAAACAAAATAGGAAACCTTTTAAATGATGAAACAACTTATAAAAAATTAAAATCTGATCCTACTTTATCAGTACAAAACAACATGAATAAATTGATGAATAAATGGCATAAGAATAAGATAATCCCTATTGAATTAAAAAATAAATTAATTTGCCATAATGGGCTAGCACCTTATATCTATGGGCTTCCCAAACTGCATAAAAATGATATACCTCTAAGACCCATTGTTAGTAATATTGGAGCGCCCACTTACAATTTATCAAAATTTCTATCAAAATCTATCAATAATATAATAGGAAAAAATGAATTCTATGTAAAAGATTCATGGCACTTTAATGAATTTATAAAAAATCAATCCGTACCCGTAAACCATCAACTGATTTCCTTGGACGTTGTTTCTTTATTTACAAATATACCTGTTGTTTTGGCATTGAATAGCATCAAAAAACGTTGGGCAGAGATTAAAAACCACACACCTCTAGATCAATCGGAATTTATAAATGCTGTAAAATTTTGTTTAGAATGCACATACTTTCAGTATGGTGAGCAATTTTTTGGACAAATATTCGGCACAGCAATGGGATCTCCTATTTCAGCTACCATTGCTAACCTCGTTATGGAGTGCCTAGAGGAATCTGTTATGAGTTCATTAGATTTTCGGCCTGTATTCTTTAAACGGTATGTAGACGATTGCCTTATGTGTGTTCCCAACGATAAAATTCAATATGTAATTGATAAATTTAACAATTTTCACTGTAAACTTCAATTCACTTGTGAAATAGAATTAAACAATAACATAAATTTCCTAGATATGAACATTAGGCATGATGCTGATGGAAAAATAAAAACCTCTTGGTTTACTAAAGAAGTATGGTCTCAACGTTATCTTCACTTCAATTCCGTTGCACCAGCTTGTTATAAAAAAAGTGTCATAAACAGCCTTACAGATCGCGCGATAAAATTGTCCCACGCAGATGACCGCCCCAAAAATTTAAAAATTGTTCGTACTACACTAGAATTGAATGGCTACCCAAAAACTTTTTTCAATCCTATCATTAAAGAAAGAATAAACAAAATCTATAATGGTTCGTCTAATAAAAATAACATAAAAGGTAATACAGACAATTTTATAACTCTACCTTACATTCCGGAGACCTCAGAGAAAATCAAAAAATGTTTGAAAAAGTACGATATAAATGTTGCGCATAAACCTACTAACTGTGTTGGAAAATATTTCTCAAATCTAAAACCTTTAATACCCAAAGATAAACAAACCCACACAGTGTATAAATTGAATTGTTTAGATTGTGATGGAACCTATACTGGAATCTCTAAACAATATTTACAAAAAAGAATGTACGGCCATAAATATAGCACAAGAAATAACAACTTAGAAAATTCCACCGCCCTTGCTAAGCATTGCTTTGATTATAACCATCAATTTGATTACAAAAATGTTAATATCTTAACTAAGGAAACCAATTATTATAAAAGATCTATCCTGGAGATGATTCACATAAAACGGGACCCGAAATCTGTAAATCATAGGGTAGACACACAAAATCTAAGTCATATTTATACTAATTTGATTAAATAATCTCTTGCAAATTCTTACATACGTCTTTATAAGTGTAGAAAATGTTTTTAGGAAGAATTCGTAATGTTATTTCCCAGTACAGGTCTGAAACCTTTCTTAAGTGCCATGTCATAAATCCTACACATCTGGTTTCGAAAGTAGATACTTGACAAATAACTTCGTTCTTCTCATTTGTTGTGAGAATACCAATCAATATGCACTCATATATTTTAATAATATTACTGAATAGCGGATTCTTACTACAAAAAATAATTTTTTATACATTAATTCTGACGATACAATTTCGATTATTCGTGGTTCTGTTCGTTTCGACGGCGTGGGCTCTTTTAATTGAAGTTAAATTGTGCGATTTGGACGCTTGTTTTATAATTAGTTTTAATAAACCCCCTTTTTTGACATAGTGAGTCTTCTGATGATGGTCGTGAGACCGAAACGTACGTAAAGACGAATAGTTAAAACAAAGTGTTATTGTGACCTATTTCCCGAGAATTTTTATATATAATTCATACTGGGTCAAGAATCTTATTATTAAACATCTCTTCAATTTATATCCTAGAATGTGCCCGCTTCGTTAAGGAACATTATGAAGAAATTTTTCAGGAACATAGTTTGTTGCACGTTATGAAATTCGTCATAAACACATTCACTTACAAGACCAAACTGTACTAACTCAGATCTATAGAACCACGAAAAACGAATCCATCAGAATTTATAACCATGTTCCGCAAAATTCAAGCAGTCTCGTTTACAGGAGTTTTAAAAACAAACTGAAATCACGTCTTATAGAAAAATGTTATTACTCCAAATCGGAATATTTTAATACTCTTGACGCATTCTATCCATACCATTTTCTTGGTCTCATGAATAAAAATTATTTATTATTATTATTATTATTATACCTACTATACCAGTTTTACGGATAACGTGGAATTATAAGATTTGAACTGTCTTTAGTTGTTGTAAATACAATATAATTGCAAATGAGCTGTAGAAATAATAAGCTTGACTCCCATGATGTCAAACATTCATTAGAGATGGGCTAATAATTTAATCAAAATGTTGAAATCTTACAAAAATAAGCTATTAGATAACTGCCAATCATCCAGTTACCGTTACCGGACGAATGATTTTGTACTTGGGTGTCCAGATGTCGGGAGCCTCTAGACGCCCATAGGCCGTTGCAGCAGCAATTGTAGCCCAACCGGTCAGACCCCCTTCTGCATATTTTGTTGTTTCCGATAGCGAGAGGTTCGAAACTTTAAGTGGCAACGTTATCGCAGGTTAGTTTGTTAAATTTTTATATGTTTCAAGGAATACTAGGTTAGTAGAATAATTTTAGAATACCTTCATCCTTATGATAAAGGAAAAAAGTAGTGCATCTGTGAATGAAAACCTGAATGTGTCAGTTGGAATAATTGATACAGTTTACCCAATGCTTAATGTAATATTTTCATTATTTCGAAACGTGCAATATACTGTCGTTCTTTGATGTATATCGTTTGACAGCATCTATAAATAAGCGCATTCAATGAATATTTTTTTCCTGCACATCCTGTCGCTCTTGAATTATTCATTATAATATAGCTATTCTTTAATTCATAAATCTCACCAGGGAAACGGAATTTATCGAAATTACTGTCATTCCATCTATGTTGAAAAGATGTCACGTGTGAGCGTATTACCTAATTAAATTAATGTAAATTTGTAAATAGTAAGTAGGTGTTCATATACTTGCCAGTTGTTGAGAAATCGATTATGGTCAGCTTACCTGAAATAAAAAATATCCAATTAATTTTGAGTATTTTATCCTATTATTAGATCATGAATAGCTAACGCATCGTGATCTATTCCCGTTAGTCTCTTCTAGAATATCTAATGAACTGTTTCTGAGCTAGCACTTTTATTGTGTTTGTTAATGATTCAATTTCCGGCAACGGTAGTTGATGAATTAAGGTACCGAACGATTTCAAAAGATTACACAAAAAAGAAACATTAGATTGTTCTATAATTCTGCATTATTCTTCTGGAATAATGAGATACTATATATGATGTGTTTAATTTTTAGATTTTGTATGTTTTTTTTTCTATACTCTGACTATACGAGAGGTACACCTATAATCTTTGGAGAACATCGTTTGAGCCAGCTGTGGATTGTTAAGAGAGCCATTAAAATTTTGTCGAAGGATTGGAGGTTATAATAATGATGAAATACCTCACTAGGCAAAGAGTTCTACAACTTCGCCGTTCGATAGAAAAATTAAGTTTGGCAGGTTTCGAGCTTGACAATTATTATAAGGATGTACCTGATGCTCCTTAAGAATAAGTAATTACAGCAGACGTATTTGTTTGTCGTGCCATATTCCTTACGCCAATTGTTGGATCTTAATCAACTAAATCTAAAATGATATTATCTTTCTGAATGATTCTTGTTGCTCTGGACATACCAGAATCATTTTTTTTTTGGTGTCACATTCCCAGTTTATCGGCAACGTCGTTCCACGGCTCTAAACGTTCGTTTATTTGGTATGCTTCTTCTGGGAACCTTTTCTGCCTAACGCGTAACTGCACTAAGGTTACCTATCAATAAATGTCATTATTCCATGGCTAACTCAGACAAAACCATTTTGAGGTTTGCGACGACTTTTTTTTACTGAGGACGTTTTGAACACTTACTTTAACTGATTGAATATTTCATGTTTCTATTCAAATTTATTTTAATTCTTAGTGTGATATTTCGTTCAATGATAAGTTCAGCATTAGAATAATGATATTGTTTTTGGTTTTTAATAAATTGGTAATTGTTTTTTACTTATACCAGCATCAGTTATTACTTGATTATTTTCAAATCAAAATTCCGAAAACGGTACACAGTATCGAGTTTTACCAAGATTACCTTTTTTGTGTAAAATTAAATGGTGTTTAATTTGACTTAAAATTTGAATTAGAAAATCTGACCTCAAAAAAGTTATGATTAAAAATACTCGGTATGAACCGTGTAGTTAGCGCCCCTATGAGTTTCCAAAACATATTCATACCAAATTTCATTACAATGTTGCTAGTAATTTCGACATAATCGTAAAAAAATTTTTAAGTTATTGCATATAGCTTTTATCGCGGGCCTTGAGCGCGGCGACCGAATCAAGAAATTCCGTAACGAAAAATAATGTAAGATCTAAAAACCTAACATGTGTCAAATTATTTAATTAATTTGAAGTTTCTAAAAGTGAGAAATTTCGCTATTTTATACGAATGTTATAACACTCTAGCGTTTTAGATTCCGGGATTTTCACGTGGCCTATCGAAATTAGAAGGTTCGAATTATCTAAAAACATAATTGCATGAACTCCAGACGTCCTATGTAATTAGCTACGAACGAAATCATTTTGACATATGCCTCTAGGTGCTCGCTACGCGTCAGTTAGAGTTTATACTTTAGACGCGCGTAGCAGAGACCTGAGAGTACCTGTTTCTATTAAGCTATTGCATATATTGCATATAGCTTTTATCGCGGGCTTTGAGCGCGGCGACCGAATCAAGAAATTCCGTAACGAAAAATAACAGGAACTCGTTTATGTTGCGCTCTCTCGGGTGACTAATATTGAAAAATTGTATATCACGACAAAAAACAATAATTCTACATTCAAGTAGTAAAGTAGTAATAATCGAAGGCAAGCTGCATCGACTGCATCTTTGTTGCAAGAATTCAAAAGAATGCCTTTAAATAGTGTTCAGACGACAGCTCAAAGTGTCTTAGATTTCCTTAGTAATAGAAATGGCATTTCAATAATGACTTTCAATTGCCAAAGTCTAAATAGTCACAAATACGATTTACAAGATTCAGTTACGAAACAAACAAATGTGTTACTTCTTACCGAATCTTGCATGGCGCATGATAATCCGATTGAAATACCTAATTTCAATTGTATTGTTCAATTCAAACGAGATACTGTTCCAAAAGGTGGGGTAGCTATTTACCAAAATAATAATAATGTAACTAATATTATGACTCCGAATATTGAAATAAATATTGCACACGTTAGCGATGTTAATGTTAGGCGCTCATTTTTTGGAGATATTTGTGGGTGCTTATGCAAACTTAGAAATGGCCTACACATAGTCATGGTAGCAATTTACATTTCTCCGAATCCAAAATTGGACGAGGTAGAGCATTTTATTCATCGCACTTTACTGGAGTACACTGAAGAAGGGTCGGAAATACTTGGTACAAATGGTAATAAATTTCCACTTATCTTTGCTGGCGATTTCAACATCAACTTCGCTGATAAAAAATCAGAGCGGTTGACAACTTTTCTTTCGGAAAAATTGACTTTGAAAATGAATAATGATCCACAAGAATCCACAACAAAATATGGGGCCACCATTGACGCGGTATTTTCCAGATATTTAGAGGATATCAAGTCTCAAACTTATGTCTCTTATTTCAGTTAGCATAAACCTATAGTTTGAATGATAACAAATTCCTGAATAACCTACATGTATTGTAAGATAATTAAAATATTTTAAACGATATTAACTTCTCATTTATTCAATAAAAGAAAAAAAATAGTTTTCTTATCGGTCACCACGCTCAAAAAGTGTAACTTGAAATAATATCAAAGAAAAAACTTGAATTAATATCAAAGAAAAAAAAATACTGCATAAATTAAAAATGAATAAATAATTATAATTGCATAAGTTGAGAAAAAATGCTATGCAATAGCTTCACCGCGGCAGTCCCCGAGTGCCACACGTTTTTTTTACAATATCTTGTATCGTGAATACGGATGCGGTTACGAACATTTTTAACTCAGCAAAGCACTTATCTTTCAGTGTTCTACCTATCCGAGCAAAGGGGCCACCTTTTTTTGAAACATCCTGTATAACTTGATATTTATATTTTTCATGGTTGTACAAAAAATGGTGCTTATATCATGGCCGCGAAGTTCCGTAGCAATCCTCGAGATTATTTTGCCTCAGCCGCAAGCGGCCTCGGCGATACTTTTTCTCTCGATTGCTGGAGAATCGTTTCGCGGCCTTGATATGAAAATAAATATTTGAGATTTCTATTAGCGATCAAGGTTATTTCAAAATTCCAATACACAAGTAACGTTAGAATCAATTTTGCCATCAAACCAATCGTTTTTCCTAATTCGCATACTGTCTGTTTTCCGCATATTGAGAATTCAGAATGAATATTCCTCGTAAAAAACTTCCTCAATTTGGTAAATGAAAAGTTTGTGGGATGTGCGTAACTTCTGCTCGTCTCGTTTGACAGCCACATTTTATCTGATATCGCACACACAACTTGCAACTTTCCAGTCGGTCACGCGAATTTATTCAGCATTCTTCGTTCAGCGGAACGCATGAATTGCAAAATGCGAATGTGTGTACATGGTACGTAATGCGATGTAACAGCGGCAGACTCATTCGCCCGGATAATAATTTTCATTCGCTCACCGAAAGGTTATATTGGAAGAGCGGCAATTTATTGTTGTCAGAATGTCAACAGTTAATTTTCATACCAGATATTCCGACATGTAAACCAAATGAGATCGACTACATCAAGCTGCAATCTCAATATTGCGCCAGCAACTTCTTTAAAGTCTCGTACGAAAAAAAACGTTACACGGAATGAAACAGGAATGTACCCACATTTATAACTGCACATGTGGAACGTAATATTATAGCCTAAGAGCTCGTAACCCCTTTTTCATAACATGTTTGATTCACGTAGGACTTTTGCATGGTAGTACCTTTGGGATAGGTAAAAGAGGAATTGCCTGACTTTTTATTGTACAGGAGGGCAATTTTTTTCAAGGTTTTCCAATTATTAACATTGACAGAAGTGTCTGCCTTTCTGCAATAATTCTTAAATATACGTAATTAAAAAGAGCTTTATTATATTGCATAAAGGTGATGGAGATTTGATGCCGAGCTAAGTTAACTTCGAACCATCAAAAGTTGAACTCAAAAACTAGGAGATAGGTATAGGAACCATGATACCGTTCGAGAGAGAATAATATTGTGTACCAGACATACAGGATGTTGTTCTCTTTGGAAACATCAACTTATGATGGTTTAAAGATAGTTTAACTCGGCATTAAATGTTCATCACCCTGTGTGCGATTAAGCCACCTTGAAAGTATGAATGCGAAGCTTAGAGATCTAGCTATCCCTCGCTTCATCTTTCTTACTACTTATCTGTAATGGCTTATAACGTAAATAGTGAATTTATTCGTTACATTTGGTGTCCGGTAAATTCTACGAAAACAATTCTTCGAAAGTGGTTCTCAGAAAAATGATTTCTTCGGAAAAAGTTCTTCGAAAACCATTTCTTCGAATTACCCTTTCTTCATAAACCTATTTTTGAAGGACATTCTCCGAAAAATAATGTTAAACCACAAAAGGGTAGGCAGGATACGAATATAAAATATAGATGGGTAGAACCACACAAGAGAAATGAATACAAAATTCTTGTATTGGAAACAACTATAACTTATAACATATTCTAGTATATTTGTAGGGTCAAACTGTTTGGCTAATCGTCGGATTCTTTCCTCAGTGTCTCGGTATCTTCTTTTTCAGGATACTGATGGTTCGCCTGATATATATTGTACTATTTTCACTCCATTTTGTTCCTGTTCTCTTTTAATGGGGCGTCGCATATAGAGCAACTCTTACCAAAACTCGCCAGCTATTGTTTTCTGATCCAGAATATTAGAGATACCGTTTCGATCAATGTACTGAAACTGCTCTATTATGGTCTCTTTCAATCCACAATCGCCTATGGACTAATGTTTTGGGGCTCCGCTCATAATGTTGAGTGGGTTTTCATTGCGCATAGAGTGCTCTATGATATATGACAAAAGCATCAGGTAGAACACACTGTAGGAACATATTTATAGATTGGGGTATAATGACTCTTCCATCACTCTACATATATTCGCTACTCATATATGTTAAAACCAATATTTACTGGGAAAAATGCTCTGATATACATGATCATAACACCAGACAAACAAATCTTCTCCATCAATCGATGGCTAGATTAACAGTTTGCCAACAAAACCCGCGCTACCTAGGGGTAAAACTTTATAATAAACTTGTAAGTAGGCATCAATATTTTGAAACATACACGTTATCAAAATTTCGTAAGGAATTAAAAATGTTTCTAATAAGCAAAGGTTTCTATACAATGGAAGAATTTTACAATATGTAAACGTCTGTATGTATGTTGTTCTATATCTATATTTGTATTATATATGTTGTATTAATTATTCTATTCTTTGTATTTGTGTCTTAGATCAAGTTTTATTATGACTATGACTTGTCCCATAATTCCACTTAAATTTTATGTTATTTGTACAATTTTTACGGACCAATAAATTATCTTATCTTATCTTATCTTATCTTAATTGCCTCAATGAACTTTTAAATGTTGGGCTGACTGGAGGATAATTGGGGATCGAAACTTGTATGGCAACCTTCCACAGCATTATTTGTTTTGGCTAATCCACTGAGAATTATGTTATAACAATTCCACATAGTGTTTGGAAATAGTGGATCTCGCCGACGTTGCTGTCTCGTGGGTCGTTCTATTCAGGTATCCTCGAAATAGTCGATAACATTCTGAACCTCCACAGGTAAAGTGTCACTATCCACTAGTAACTGAAATGCTTCTTCTAGATATTGTAATGGCATAAAGGCTGAAGAGCTTAACAATCTCATTTTTAGAGCAAAGAAGTAGTTTTCTGTAGAGACACTGACAAAAATGAAAGAAGCATCTACGAACCCGACTTCCCAGAAGGTTTGTAGAAGATGCCTTGAACGTTGCTCTTTCAAAATCAATCATTATGCTGGAGGGTCCGGCGTTTGGACATTTTTCCATCTGTTGTATAACTCTTGAGTAAGATTGTTCAGTCTTGTCCGGAAATAGTGCATAGATAAAGGTAATTGAAATGTTTGCCTTCAATCCATGAACTGTATTTAATTGGGCGAACAGTGGTATGCTTTTGAAGGTTCCATCCATAAACCAGTTAACCTTAAGGACCGTGTAATTGCAAAAATCAATATTCGGTCTTCAGTAGACACTGATTCATGCATCAAAAAATCTTCGCCATTCATCGTTTGTGTATATAACTCCGGTAGAATTATTTCCGTTCGCTATTGGGACAAAACTGCTTCAGCATCTTCCTTCTTTGTATATTCCTTATTGTCCTCTTCGTGTAACTAACAGATGAATTTGTCCTGCACAACTGCTGATGACTGTGCCACACAATGAAGACACAATATAGTGCGGAGTATCTTTTGAAGTAAATGTGGCTCGTATCCCCGCCATTAGTTTTGAAACTTCTACACTTGCAGCGTTTGCGCTATCCCAAGTCGGTAATAGCATTTTCTCTTTCTGGTTTCAAATTGCTTGCACTTTCAATAGGTCCTTGTAACCGTTTGTTTTTCCTTTACAAATGGGTAACAGTCGAGGTTCAATTTCGGGTTGCCTGTGAAAAACTTTTTCCTGTAAATAGACACTTTTATGGGACACAAATGTACATGACAATTAGGGACAGAGATGGCTTAGTTATACCAAATCATAACTCTACTTTTTTCGAGAGAGGTCCAGAGTATAGAGCTATTAAAGCCTACCGCAGCCAGCCAGTGGAGATAAGGGAGGTGAATAAACTCAATCACTTCAGAAGGAGAGTTTATTTGTATCTACAGGAAAGAATCCTATATGACTTTAATTTTTAATTTTGTCTTCGTAAATAAGTCATTTATCTTTTTAACTTTTGTTCTCAAGAATGTTACTTAAAATATTGTTAAAATGTATCTTTTTTAATACTTTTGTATGTACCAATAGGATGTAAGTTTAAACAAACCATCTTATCTTATTATCTTGTCATTCTTTCCCAATATGCAAAAATCTGATCAAGTTACAGACCATCTGAGCTTGCTCTGGGCCTGTGAATTGGTAGATTTTATTTTATTTTCATTTTTTTCTTTCACGTTGCCTTTTTGTAATTACCATTTTGTAATTTTGCAAGCTTGATGGCAATAAAGTTTATTCTATTCTATTCTATTCTGTGTGTCTCACAGGTTATCACTTCACACCCTGTATTTGAATTTTGTCCATTACCCCTCCCAAATGAGCCGCTTATGAATATAATTGAGCAATCATTCATATTCACGCCATACCATTTGACACATATCACTGAATGAATTCACGGAATGTTGTCACTCGAAAGATATTTTAATTGAACCGATATTGGGGGGCTATTTTTAAAGATCTCTAGGTCTCTTAGCAATCATTTTTGAATAAGGTGTTTCTTCAAGCCGACTTTTTTTAGTGAGGAAAGCTTTTAAAGCTTGTATATGATGATTTGACATATATCACTGAATGAATTCACGGAATGTTGTCACTCGAAAGATATTTTAATTGAACCGATATTGGGGGGCTATTTTTAAAGATCTCTAGGTCTCTTAGCAATCATTTTTGAATAAGGTGTTTCTTCAAGCCGACTTTTTTTAGTGAGGAAAGCTTTTAAAGCTTGTATATGATGATATTTCACGTTGCGTAAAAGTGATTTTCTATCTCAATTAGTTGTTGACCTGAAAAAGTTCAACTGAATCAGTGATTGTAAGCACAAGAAGACTTGAAAGTTACATATTGCTTGTTTGTCAAGTATATTTAAACAGTCTCGTTTTTCCATCCGTTTCTTCAAGACATGCAAGATGCAAGTTCGTGAGAAGTAAATGTTAAAACAACATCAGAAATATTTCTGAATTACACATAAACAATCAATTAAAGCTTCCAGTTACTTTCAGCGTACCTCAAAATAAATATATCAGATGAAAGTAAGCGTCAACATGGGAACTATCTGATTTAGCGTACGAGATAAATCGGATGAACATATAATAAACAGTAGGTTAAAGAAAACAAAAATGCAATTGCGCCGTTCCAGTTATCAAAATAACTGATTAATTTGTTATGTTACAGTTAGCACTCTTCGATAGATAAGTAATGCATTTTTTTAGAAACCGTGTAAAGTGGAATAAAATACAATTTCGGAAACGGTATTGGATACAGTTTTGGTTTTGCCAAAAGGCCATTTATATGGATTTTGTCATCATAATCTGAACGATTCATGACAACAATAGAGCTACCTTTATCAGCTTTTAAAATAGCTAAAAAATCAGGATTCAATTTGAGGGAATTAAGAGCTTGGATTAAAGGTTTGGGGCAATTTGATTTGGGAATGTTAGAATGACGAAGAATTTCCGCTGTTTCGAAACGAATTTCATCCGCTGCTACAGCAGAAATAATGGGTGTCGTTGGAATATTTTTGGGAGAGGTGCAGATCTACTGGTGTCACAAAGCCTTTCATTCATCGAAAATATAACAGATCGAATTTTCAAAATCCTTAAGAAGCATACTATTTCTACTTCTACCTCATCATCATCATAGATCCCCTTCCTCCTCTTCATTTAGGTGTTTATAGCATTCCTGTTCTTGCGGTAAAGTCTACATTGGTGTAACAAGTCGTACAGTAGCTACTCGTGTAGAAGAACATACGTGATACCAGTATATCTGAACTTGCGGAACATAATTATGACACTAATCATCAAATCCTTTTCAAAAATACTAAAATCCTGGCCCGATCATTAAGCTTCTATCAGCGAAAAATGCTTGGAGTGATAGAAATTTTAAAGCATCCAAATAACCAGAGGCGTGATTCAGGATATTACCTTCCCAACAGTTGGAAACCTCTCCTCGAAAATTCCACTTAGCACATAGCAACCGGAATAAAGGCCTGCTGGCTTCGTTCCTAGTGGTATTTTTAACATCCACCTTCAGTTTTTCAAACGGAATTATAGTATTTTATTGTACCGTAATGACAACGATGTTTTCTGATTATATATATAATCACATGCATGTACCGGGATATCAAAAATTATCTTGGTCAAGGGTGGTTGTGGAATCCAAAACGTGTGTCTTACTTTACGTTTGAAATGTCACTGTCACACTGACATCATCAATAACCTACAAATTTCATACCTATTTATTTCAGTTGTAAAACAATAATGAACAACAAATTAAAAATTATCTTGGTCAAGGGTGGTTGTGGAATGTAAAATGTGTGTCTTACTTTAAATTTTTGAATACGTTTTGTTGTTTCAGAATCTGTTAAGTCATCGTGCTGAAATTTTCTAATCCAGTTTTTGAATCATGCCTCTTACCACACAGCACAAAATTTTCATGATTGAAGCCTATTTTCGAACGGGTACGCTAGTTAATGGAAATTGGCAATACAGTCAACGTTTGTGTTTGGACAATTTTCGAGAGCACTTTCCAAACGTAGCAATATTACCAGACAATTTTTATACGTGCCTTACAAATTGTGTTTCGCGGAACTGGTTGTGTGACTCATAAAAAAGGTGCTGGTAGACCAAGAGTTCGTACAGAAGAAGTTGTCAATGACGTTCGTCAACTCCGGTAAATAATTTGCAAGAACTTCAACAAAGAATAGTTCAGCAATGTGCAACCATAACGCCAGAAATGCTGCAAAACGGTTTTCACAGCATGAGGATGCGCGTCAACTTGTGCATCGAACAAAACGGGGGACATTTCCAACAATTACTGTAATTTAGTTTTTCTTGTTACTAAAACCGTTATTTCATAATTTGTAGTTCATTATTGTTTTACAACTGAAATAAATAGGTATGAAATTTGTAGGTTATTGATGATGTCAGTGTGACAGTGACATAATTATTTCAAACGTAAAGTAAGACACACGTTTTAGATTCCACAACCACCCTTGACCTAGATAGTTTTTGATATCCCGGTATTTAACCTTTATTAACATTTTCAGATTCAAAAACTTCATCGATGTGCTGTTCTACTGTTTTGTATTGAGTTTCCTTCTACTGCTGGGTCATTCAGGATGTCTCAACATCAACAGCAGTTCCTTCAACCTTGTAGCTGTTAGGAAGTTTAGGATGCCGGATGGCTTCAAGATAGGTTAATCTCCCGCTTCTATTTGGTAAGTGCTGTTGGGTTCTGCAAGGTAGTGGATTCTGTGAGGATGTGGATAGAGCTTTCGCCATTCTCGCAGGATCGGCACTCTCTTCTTCTACTAATCAGAGGTTCTTAAGGTGTTCTTTCAACTGGCAGCTGTTTTTGTCATTTCCTCGTTAACTATTTATCATTTGATCATTGATTCGAGATTGTTCTCAATGTGTTCAAAGCAGCTTTCTGTTATTAGACATTTTATTTTTACAGGGCATGATACTTATTCAAGGAGAAGAAAACCTGATAAATATAATAATAAATTATAATAAATTTATTTGTCTCCAAATATACAGAGAGATACAAACTAATAAATAAACAGAGCAATAAAAACTAATAAATAAAGTATTTACCGTATTGTACAATGACATGTTTATAATTACTGTACAATAATATATTATTCTATTGAAGATAAATAAAATACTCGATAAGTGAGTTAACACTTGTTTCGAGACATAGAAAGGTGTGTGATTATGTGTCTATGTCTGTGTGCGTGTGCGTGTGCGTGTGCGTGTGCGTGTGTGTGTGTGTGTGTGTGTGTGTGTGTGTGTGTGTGTGTGTGTGTGTGTGTGTGTGTGTGTGTGTGTGTTGTGTTGAATTAACTGTGGCATCTTGTGTGTGCATAACCCTGCACTATGGCGTCCGTTCTACTTGTGACATCATACACTCGGATGCTACAGCTAAAGTCATATTTCAGGTACCTATAGTTCCAGAAATTTGAATCCGATGCAACTTCGCGCCTCTATATGATGTACAGCAACATTAAAGTGGAAGATATTGGCGCCAAATGTATAAAAGCAAATGTGTATCGTATTCCACAATACAGGCTATTGCATACCAATATATAACCTGAACTGTGGATTCCTCTGTAAAAACGCGCCCTCTACAATACACACGCCCAATTGAGGTGAACTAAACGACGGTCGACGGCAGCAATAAAGTTTCTTTAACATCTTAGTAGGGTATATTCAGGTAGATTTGTCTCCAACGATTCGTACAGAGTCTTCCAATATATAATTTAGGTACGTTTTAAAATCAATAATGCTGAAGTTTAAATTAGAAATATTAAAATACAAAACTTACTAGAAAAACCAAAACAAAGAATAGCAAACGAACTAAATATTACTCTACTAATATGGCATATGTATTAACAAAGTCAGAAAAATCGCAATATCAATTACAAACCTGACAGTCAGAAATGTTTAATCGGGACTATCTCAAATTTTTGATAAAAATTGGCTTCTTCAATTTTTACAGGTATAATTGAAAGTTTGAAATAAATAATGTAAATAAATGTTAGTGAATACAACTTTATTCAATCGAAAAAATTTTCACCTTCATCGTTATTTAGATGAAATTATATAGGTATATTTTGACTATTCTTCATTTTTATTTGTTATAAGAAATTTTATTAATGAAATTATTGAATTTTTATGGTTTTTGAATATAAAAAAGTTATTTATATTTATAATCAAGAATAAGAAATTTGGGTCGATTTCGACAATGCATTACCGAATAATGAATTTTTTATTTGCTTCAAAAATTGCACATGAAAAAATGCATCTTTTCAATGCAGAAATACAGTTTCTCATTTGTATGAGACTCAGAAAGAGGGCAAATGGAGTAAAAGCATCAAGGAATCGGATGCAAAAAACCGCATCTCGATCCGTCTTACTGCACAGGTTTTCGGACCTTTGGCCTATTTTTGTGTTAATTTTCCTCGACTATATCTCCGGACTCCGACAAGGTTCATCAGCGGTTTAGCATATATTTGTTGTGTGATGTTTTGATAAACAAGTAACTGAAGTACCGAATAGATTTTTCAACGACTATGCGTTACTCCGATTCTCATAGAGTAACGGGTACCCGAGTAACGAATAGTTACTTTTCTGACAGAACTAGTGCAAAGTAAGAACAGTACGTTTTGTGTACGTTTAGAAGTTGTGGAAACTGACGAACTTCATCGAAAAAACATCATCAAAGTGATATGAGCATGTTTTCAAGTGATATTTTGATACTACTTCATATCATATTACCATATATGTTAGCCTATGTTGAAGGTCATCGGCGCACTTACTTTCTCATTATGAAGAGGTACCTTGAAAATTTTAATTTTTCAAGGTAAAATAGCTTAAACATATATTGAAGATATATGAAGTAGTTTCAAAACAGTACTTGAAAGTTTTTTTGATTTTTGATTTCATAACCTGTATATCACTAAATAGAAACCTTTTGCACTAATCTTCACATTCTGAGTCAAATATTTAGTCTAGTAAATGGAGGTATTAATATTAAATTTTTTTTGTTATGAGCCGATTTTGATCAGTAAGGGCTCATTTTCTTCGGAATGATGTCTAGAACAAAGTGCGGGGGTTTATTTTCCTGACTAGTTGTTTATATTGTTAATAAACAATAATTAGTATTAAACAAATGCGTGTCTCAGAGCATTATAAGAAAAAATTAAAAAGTACAGGTTTTAAGTAATTGAATATTTTCAAGTGTTAAAGTAATAAACAAAGGTTCACAAAGTGTTGATTAACTATTTAACGAAAAAATTAAATTAAGCCCGCTTGCGAGATATTAGACTCGATTTCGGATATTTTTAACTCGATGAATTCGTGTTCATCGAGTTAAAAATATCCAAAATTGAGTCCAATATCCCATAATCACCTAATTTCATTTTTTCGTTTATTTGTTAATTAACAAATTGTTTATCAACAAATGAAATAAACAATTTATTGCAATTATCAAATCACCAAATTCGTGTTCATAAAGATCAAAATGTCCAAAATCGAGTGCAATATCGCATAACCAGACCTAATTTCATTTTTTCGTTTAATTTATTAACCAATGAAATAAACAATTTATTGCAATTATATTACCGAATTCGTGTTCATCGAGTTAAAAATATCCGAAGTCGAGGCCAATATCCCATAACCATCTAATTTCATTTTCTCGTTTATTTTTCAATTAACAAATTGTTTATTAACAAATGAAATAAACAATTTATTGCAATTATACCGAATTCGTGTTCATCGAGTTAAAAATATCCGAAATCGAGTCCAATATCCCATAACCACCTAATTTCATTTTTTGTTTATTAACAAATGAAATAAACAATTTATTGCAATTATTAAATCACCAAATTCCTGTTCATCAAGTTGAAAATGTCCGAAATCGAGCCCAATATCGCATAACCAGACCTTATTTCATTTTTTCGTCTATTTTATTAACAAATGAAATAAACAATCTATTGCAATTATATAACCGAATTCGTGTTTATCGAGTTAAAAATATCCGAAATCGAGTCCAATATCACATGACCACCTAATTTCATTTTTTTGTTTATTTGTTAATTAAAAAATTGTTCATAACAAAGGAAATAAACAATTTATTGCAATTATATCACCGAATTCGGGTTCATCGAGTTAAAAATATTCGAAATCGAGTCCAATATCGCATAACCAGACCTAATTTCATTTTTTCGTTTATTTGTTAATTAACAAATTGTTTATGAACTTTGAGTAATCTTTGTTAACCTTTATTCATTACTTCAACACTTGAAAATATTCCATTACTTGCTTAAAACCTGTACTTTTAAATTTTTTCTTATAATACTCCTGAGACACGCATTTGTTTAACACTAATTATTGTTTATTAACAATATAAACAATTAAACTGGTCAGATACATAAGTTTGAATTGAACAAATGATGCTATGATACCAAGAAGACTTTAGAATAATTTTGAGAGATCAACAGATCAAATATACAAATCAAAATGGTTCTGATTGAAAGGGAATAATTAGGAGAAATAGGTAATACATCAATAGGATGGCTAATATCAATGAGTGCACTGATTCCGAAATCGGTGTTGAATCGTTGCTTAATTTGTAAATAAATTTTAGATCTTGACACTAACAGCAATTGCAATCCGAATTCCATTGTTTCACTTTTTTTATTTTTCATATGACCTAAGTAGCGTGTATTTGTAAACTTCTTCCAAATTAATTGTAGATGTATGAAAATTTAGCGAATGATTCAAAATTAAGGTAAACTTCCTCATTGCTATTCCTGTCTTCCGAAGTTCTTTTGAAGATATAAATGGTTCTGAAAAATTGATAGAAATTGGTGACGTATTATCAATTAGTATCGTGAATAATGAAAATTAATTATTCAATTGATTTTGAATTATAATTCAGAATTGGATCAATTTTATTTGCGAGTTATGTTCGAATCTCAGTTTCTTATTTTCATTCATCTCTCCAAAATTGTGAAAGACAGGTGAAGGAGTGTTTAAATTTATCGTTTTATAGAGAATTCTTATTGTGGAAATAATTAAACTAGACCTGAAATTTAACCAAATTGAAAATATGTAGATGTTCCAGTTGAGAATATCTATTTCCCGTTATTTTACCAGGCCTGATTCATCAAGTAGTTTTTGATAACGACTTGTGCAATTCAGAATAAGCGTAGGCAAATAAGTAAATATTCCACTTCCTACTATAACTTATTCATAATTTATATTCTTATTGCCAAATATTGCCATTCAGTTGAGGGTACAAACTACCTGGAGATTCTCTAGTCAGTTTATTACTACCACTAGTTAGAGAAATGCGTTGAAGAAAATAATAAATTGCGGCTATTGAACTATCAATCCTGGATCGTCGAAAATATATTAATTTAATTTTATAGGTACTATTTTATTATTCCAGCTCTAATAACAGTACCTACTTACTAACTTCCTTATAACAATATACAAGATGTTGCATTATTAATTGCACATTCATACTAACTGAATTATACTAGACTTAACAAGTGAAGAAAAAAATTATGAGCATGTATTCAAGTAATATTTTGATTCTACTAAATACTATATCTCCGGACTCCGACAAGGTTTATCAGCGGTGTAGCATATATTTGTTGTGTGATGTTTTGATAAACAAGAAACTGAAGTACCGAATAGATTTTTCAACGAATATGCGTTACTCCGATTCTCATAGAGTAACGGGTACCCGAGGAACGAATAGTTACTTTTCTGACTGCACTAGTGCAAAGTAAAAACAGTACGTTTTATGTACGTTTAGAAGTTGTGAAAACCGACAAATTTCATCGAAAAAACATCATCAAAGTGATATGAGCATGTTTTCAAATAATATTTTGATACTACTTCATATCATATTACCATAGATGTTAGCCTATGATGAAGGTCCCCGGCGCACTTACTTTCTCATAGCTTAAACATGTATTGAAGATACCTATATGAAGTAGTTTCAAAATAGTGCTTGAAAGTTTTTTGATTTTTGATTTAATAACCTTTTGCACTAAATCTTCACATTCTGAGTCAAATATTTAGTCCAGTAAATGAAGGTATTAATATATAAATTTTTTTGTTATGAGCCGATTTCGATCAGTGAGGACTCATTTCCTTCGTAATGATGTCTAGAACAAAGTGCGGGGTTTATTTTTCTGACTAATTGTTTATATTGTTGATAAACAGTAATTAGTATTAAACAAATGCGTGTCTCAGAGCATTATAAGAAAAAATTAAAAAGTACAGGTTTAAGCAAGTAATTGAAGATTTTCAAATGTTAAAGTAATGAACAAAGGTTCACAAAGCTTACTCAGTGTTCATAAACAATTTGTTAATTAACAAATTAACGAACAAATGAAATTTAGCCCGCTTGCGCGATATTAGACTCCATTTCGGATATTTCTAACTCGATGAACACGAATTTGTTGATATAATTGCAATAAATTGTTTATTTCGTTTGTTAATAAACAATTTATCAGTTAACAAATAAAGGAAAAAATTAAATTAGGTCTGGTTATGCGATTTTGGACTCGATTTTGGATATTTTCAACTCGATGAACACGAATTAGTTGATATAATTGCAACAAATTGTTTATTTCATTTGTTAATAAACAATTTGTTTACAACTAAACAAAAAAATTAAATTAGGTGGTTATGGGATATTGGACTCGATTTCGGATATTTTTAACTCGATGAACACGAATTCGGTGATATAATTTCAATAAATTGTTTATCTCATTTGTTAATAAACAATTTGTTAATTAACAATTATTAAATCATCAAATTCGTGTTCATCAAGTTGAAAATGTCCGAAATCGAGTCCAATATAGCATAACCAGACCTGATCTAATTTTTTCGTTTATTTTATCAACAAATGAAATAAACAATTTATTGCAATTATTAAATCACCAAATTCGTGTTCATCAAGTTGAAAACGTCCGAAATCGAGTCCAATATAGCATAACCAGACCTGATTTCATTTTTTCGTTTATTTTATCAACAAATGAAATAAACAATTTATTGCAATTATATTACCGAATTCGTGTTCATCGAGTTAAAAATATCCGAAATCGAGTCCAATATCCCATAGCCACCTAATTTCATTTTTTCGTTTATTTGTTAATTAAGAAATTGTTTATTAACAAATGAAACAAACAATTTATTGCAATTATTAAATCACCAAATTCGTGTTCATCAAGTTGGAAATGTCCGAAATCGAGTCCAACATCCCATAACCAGACCTAATTTCATTTTTTCGTTTATTTGTTAATTAACAAATTCTTCATTAACAAATGAAATAAACAATTTTTTGCAATTACATTACTGAATTCGTGTTCATCGAGTTGAAAATATCCGAAATCGAGTCCAAAATCACATAACCAGACCTAATTTAATTTTTTCGTTTATTTGTTAATTAACAAATTGTTTATTGACAAATGAAATAAACAATTTTTTGCAAGTATATTACTGAATTCGTGTTCATCGAGTTGAAAATATCCGAAATCGAGTCCAAAATCACATAACCAGACCTAATTTCATTTTTTCGTTTATTTGTTAATTAACAAATTGTTTATTGACAAATGAAGTAAACAATTTATTGCAATTATATTACCGAATTCGTGTTCATCGAGTTAAAAATATCCGAAATCGAGTCCAATATCCCATAACCACCTAATTTCATTGTTTCGTTTATTTGTTAATTAACAAATTATTTATCAACAAATGAAACAAACAATTTATTGCAATTATTAAATCACCAAATTCGTGTTCATCAAGTTGAAAATGTCCGAAATCGAGTCCAATATCGCATAACCAGACCAAATTTCATTTTTTCGTTCATTTGTTAATTAACAAATGAAATAAACAATTTATTGCAATTTATTATTACCGAATTCGTGTTCATCATGTTAAAAATATTCGAAATCGAGTCCAATATCCCATAACCACCTAATTCATTCGAAATCGAGTCCAATATCGCATAACCAGACCTAATTTCATTCTTTCGTTTATTTATTAATTGACAAATTGTTTATGAACATTGAGTAAGCCTTGCGAACCTTTGCTCATTACTTTAACACTTGATAATATTCAATTACTTGCTTAAATCCTGTATTTTTTAATTTTTTCTTATAATACTCTGAGACACGCATTTGTTCAACACTAATTATTGTTTATTAACAGCTGGCGTTATGTTCAATTATTAATGATATTTTCCCCAAAGTACGAAATGAAGTGAATTTTCATTATGACCCCAGACCTAATGAATTTCACCTCCATGTACTTGTTCTGTACGTAAGATACACCTTCAGACACGTATTAACTACATAATTTCAACGGCACAGTAGGTTTTCTAATATTCAATTTAGTAACAGTGAAGAACTGCAATATATATAATTGATAACTAAATATACACACGTGAAATAAAAACTACATTTGCAGTGACATCCATATTTACACTGCAATTATTGTACATTTCTTGTGGCATCTTTTATACACATCCGATTTGTTGTGGCAACGATGCCACAATTTAGGAAAATAAGGGGTACGTATCTTCCCTGAAATGGAGTGTATCGTGACGCGAGTCGGTGTGCAGTGTTGCTAAATTCAATTGGCACTCCGCTACAGCTAGTATTTCCATGTGTCCACAATCGATGTTATAGTCTGGATGCCACAGTAAATACGGGGACGTGTGTGTGTGTGTGTGTGTGTGTGTGTGTGTGTGTGTGTGTGTGTGTGTGTGTGTGTGTGTGTGTGTGTGTGTGTGTGTGTGTGTGTGTGTGTGTGTGTGTGTGTGTGTGTGTGTGTGTGTGTGTGTGTGTGTGTGTGTGTGTGTGTGTGTGTGTGTGTGTGTGTGTGTGTGTGTGTGTGTGTGTGTGTGTGTGTGTGTGTGTGTGTGTGTGTGTGTGTGTGTGTGTGTGTGTGTGTGTGTGTGTGTGTGTGTGTGTGTGTGTGTGTGTGTGTGTGTGTGTGTGTGTGTGTGTGTGTGTGTGTGTGTGTGTGTGTGTGTGTGTGTGTGTGTGTGTGTGTGTGTGTGTGTGTGTGTGTGTGTGTGTGTGTGTGTGTGTGTGTGTGTGTGTGTGTGTGTGTGTGTGTGTGTGTGTGTGTGTGTGTGTGTGTGTGTGTGTGTGTGTGTGTGTGTGTGTGTGTGTGTGTGTGTGTGTGTGTGTGTGTGTGTGTGTGTGTGTGTGTGTGTGTGTGTGTGTGTGTGTGTGTGTGTGTGTGTGTGTGTGTGTGTGTGTGTGTGTGTGTGTGTGTGTGTGTGTGTGTGTGTGTGTGTGTGTGTGTGTGTGTGTGTGTGTGTGTGTGTGTGTGTGTGTGTGTGTGTGTGTGTGTGTGTGTGTGTGTGTGTGTGTGTGTGTGTGTGTGTGTGTGTGTGTGTGTGTGTGTGTGTGTGTGTGTGTGTGTGTGTGTGTGTGTGTGTGTGTGTGTGTGTGTGTGTGTGTGTGTGTGTGTGTGTGTGTGTGTGTGTGTGTGTGTGTGTGTGTGTGTGTGTGTGTGTGTGTGTGTGTGTGTGTGTGTGTGTGTGTGTGTGTGTGTGTGTGTGTGTGTGTGTGTGTGTGTGTGTGTGTGTGTGTGTGTGTGTGTGTGTGTGTGTGTGTGTGTGTGTGTGTGTGTGTGTGTGTGTGTGTGTGTGTGTGTGTGTGTGTGTGTGTGTGTGTGTGTGTGTGTGTGTGTGTGTGTGTGTGTGTGTGTGTGTGTGTGTGTGTGTGTGTGTGTGTGTGTGTGTGTGTGTGTGTGTGTGTGTGTGTGTGTGTGTGTGTGTGTGTGTGTGTGTGTGTGTGTGTGTGTGTGTGTGTGTGTGTGTGTGTGTGTGTGTGTGTGTGTGTGTGTGTGTGTGTGTGTGTGTGTGTGTGTGTGTGTGTGTGTGTGTGTGTGTGTGTGTGTGTGTGTGTGTGTGTGTGTGTGTGTGTGTGTGTGTGTGTGTGTGTGTGTGTGTGTGTGTGTGTGTGTAAATATAATAATTGTAGTAATAATAACATAATGACTAAATTTTGACAGCACTATTAAGATAGATCAACAAAGTTGGGAGAAAAATTAATTAATATGCACTATGTGAGTTATTACTATATTAATTTTCAAGAGACATTCGATTTGAGATACATATTTACAAGAAATAATAATGATTTGATGTATAGGTAAATAAGGAATGACAGTAATTTAATACACAAATACATATAAGTAATTGTATGATCATTTTTATAAGTGGCTATTAATCGAAGTATGGGAAAAGTTGTAATCGTTGACTTCCAAGAATATATTGTTTTAGGCGTCTCTTATAAGTATTGATATTTGTAGTAAGTCTTATTTCTTCGGGAATAGAGTTATAGAGTTTTGGGGCAAAGTATGTATACGAACGCTGCGATACCACCCTCGACATTAAAGGTACAACACACGCATTTTTATGTCTTGTTTCATAATGATGTGAGAGTTTTTGTTGTTTGTTTGCATGATACTTTATACTGGCACAGAGAAAATATAGTTGTCGAATATCCATGACTTTTGTCTCTGCAAACAGATCATTAGTTGAATACCTCGAACTCTTCGAGAATATAACTTTAAGAAAACGCTTTTGCAGAACTTCAAGAGACTTAATATGTGTTTTAAGTGCTCCTCCCCAAACCACTATCCCGTACCGAATATGACTTTCTACCAGTGAATAATACAAGGTTTTTAAGTAACTGATGGTTAAGTATTGCTTAAGTTTTCTAAATCTAAATAAAATTGTTCTCATTTTCCTAATGATGTATAAAATATGACTGTCCCATTTCAAATGACAATCTATTATTATTCCTAAATATTTTATTTTACTTTCAGGCAAAATATTGAAGGACATTGAATTTGATATGATAGATAACCCATGGAATGATGGCAATCCAGACGCATTACAGCTGAAAGGTAGGTAGTTGGTTTTTTCGAAATTTATTGTCAGTAGTTTTGACTCTAACCAATTTTTGATTGTGGCAAAATCTGTTTCAGCCTTAATTTTTAGGTTAGACCAAGTATCTGCTGTGTAAAAAATCGCAGTGTCATCAGCAAATCCTATTATTACGCCCTGGCTAGTCAATGAGAAAAGTCCATTGATGTAGATGTTAAATAAGATTGGACCAAGTACAGACCCTTGAGGTACTCCATAGTCAATCATCATTTCAGTGCTGCATACATCATCTATTTTTACGGTTTGATATCTACCACATAAATAATTCTTAAAAAGCTTTAGGCTATTATTTCGAATACCAATGTTTTCCAAGGTATCAATAAGAAAACGGTGACTCACAGTGTCATATGCTCATCTAAGCATCATATGATCAACATAACCTGACTCAAGGAGAAAGTTCCACTGGCCTCGTGCTGTGCTTACGTTGCCAAGCATGCTTCCTTAACAATTTTTCAGATTATCACAGCGTTAAACGCATTCTTTCTGCTAATACACTCGTCACTTTTATCAGTCGCCACGGAATGGCGCGTAATTATGAAAAGTGACGAAGATATTCCAATTAGTCGTCTCACCTGGAGAGCCAACTCTCCCACTTACCCTACATATTTCTGTGCTCTCTGGGACATATTTGATTTTATGTTGATTTCATAACATTCTAAATTATAAATCGAATTCTGAACCTTTCAATTCGTAATAAATACAGGAATATTAGAATGCAAGCCTCTTCATAAATAACTTTACAAGAAAGTTAAATATAATTTAGATTTTAAGAACCTGCTTTTCGACTTTTGATTTACGCAGCCAGTTCTATAATGAGGGAGTCGATTCCATATATCAATAGATGTTGACAGGCCTCGAAATCATTATCACATTAAGAGCAGACATGTCCAATATTAAATCTAAAATTCGTGTATATATACATTTTTTTATGAGATAAAAAAATGCTGGTTCCCGATAACGGAATTGTAGATGGACCATTTAAGACGAATTTAACATTGAAATTGAAATTTCTTATCGTCGCATTAACCGTCGTTTCTCCATAACACAAATTAGCTTTTAACGTGCCTGTCCGAAATGCATCAGTCGATGACTTTTGCGAAGGAGTTGATCAATATAATTATTATATTATCATTCCTCTTGGAATATTCGAGTTTGTAGCAGGAATGAGTATTACTTTTAGTTTTGCTTATTTTTTGTATTTAACGTCCTTGATTGTTGTGTAATGCATGTTAGCTTAATGAGTGTATATTGATGTGAGCGAAAATTACCTCGAAATGATTTAACGCATTCATAGAAATAATAATAATATTTATTGTGCCTTGACATGGTGGCGGCTTGTCGAGGTAGACACATCAGGCAGTGTGTTACCATACAAATCAAACCCAGGACTAGAAAAATAGTGGCTTCTGTGAGTCGGAAAAAAGGCCGAAAAAAGCAAATATTTCAGAGCCTAACGAGACTCTGCAACCCCCCCCCCCCCCCGGTTTTCGAGGATGCTGAACACGATGGCGGTGGTTTAAACTCTTTCCGAGTTGACCGTCACCCCCAAACGGCCAAAAACAACCCCCGAAAGGGGTGAAACTCTGATATACCGACATATTGCGAGAAGAACCGCGTCACGTCCCGTTTTTGAGTGTGCTGAACACTATGGTGATTCTGGATCTTCTCCCCGAAGCAAACTAACCGCTGAAACGGACATCAACTACCCCTTTGATACCTTGAATTTATGAAGTGGATAAGAAAAATCCGATAAGAGAAAATGTATAACAAATCATTGAATACACACCGGATGATGTTTCCACATTTGTTGACTGACTGTTCACGCGTATACATCGTGTCTGGCTAGGTTATTTGTTGTTTTCTAGGTGAGAAAATCTCCTGTATGGAATCAGTGGTACAATTTTACATATTTTATTTTATTAAATCATAAACATTTTTATTTCACGCGTACAATTACTTATTAACTATATATACAAATATAAAACTGTTTCATTGACGCATATAACTACATATCCACTATATATCCATATAAAACATTTTCACTCCTTTCGGGTGTTGTTTTTTGCCGTTTAAAGGGTGGGGTTGACTCGGAGAAATTCCAAAGTACCGGCATCGTGTTCAGCATCCTCGAAAACAGGACGTGACGCGGTTCTTCTCGGAATATGTCGGAATATCCGCGTTTCACCCTTTTTGGGGGTTGTTTTTGGCGGTTTGGGGGTGACGGTCAACTAAGAAAGAGTTTAAATCACCGCCATCGTGTTCAGCATCCTCGAAAACGGGAGGGGGGACAGAGTCTCGTTAGGCTCTGAAATATTTTCATATTTTTCCGACTCACAGAAGCCACTGAAATAAGTATTATTATTTGTATATAATATTTCGGGAAATAGGTCACACATATATGCTTATTATTTTCGTCTTTACATACGTTTCGGTCTAAAATCATCATCAGAAGACGTATCAATGTCTCAAACGGGATTCCTTAAAACTAATTGTATCAAACACAAAGCGTCCATATTGCATTAAGTACTAGTAACAATCTCTTAGAAAATTCCACCGTCTTTGCTGAACATTGTTTTGATTATAACCATCAATTTGATTACGAAAATGTTAATATTTTAACTAAAGGAAATAGTTATTGTGAAAGATCTTTTCTGAACTGCATCCATTTACAAAAAACTAAATCGTAGTTGAAAATCTTCCAGCTTAATAGCTTGAAAGCGTTGTGAATGATGAGACATTTCCAATTCACTACGCTTTACCTAAGGCTGTGCATCGCCTATTAATTTTATTTTTTTTAAATTTTTTGAATTCAATAATTATGAATCAGTGGTCTGAAGAACATACATTAACACTGACCAGAGTAGCTTTTGGCACGGAATAAGAAAAGGATGCAGTAAGTGGCGATCCCGAGCATGCAGTGCTGGATTATAGCATAAGCTTGACTAAGCTATAACTTAGGGCCCCGACATTTTGGGGGCCGCGGAAATTGTGAAATTAAAAAACTAATAATGACAATTTTTCTGGGAAAAAATAACGAAGTAAAGAAATTACTGGAATATAAAAGTTTGCGTATGCCTAACGACTGGTAATATCTAAAAGTAGTCAAGAATTAGTTGATTTTGTATTAAAGGCGAATAATTCGCGCTTATAACTACTCTTCATCTTGGAAGTGCAGTGCAGTGGCAAGTTAAAACGTATTAAAAACCCTTTGAGGACAAATATGCGACAGGATAGGTTAGACTCGCTTGCACTACTGTGCATGGAAGCTGATGTATTGCGTCGAATCAGCTTTGATGACCTGATAAAAGATTTTGCGGCTGGATAGTGCAGGAAAGGATTGTTCTAAGTCAGTTAGATATAAGCGAATCATTCAGCGGATAAGTTTCCAAAAGTGCAATTGTAAAAGTGATTAATGTAGTTACGAATTGTATATTATGTCAAATTAAGAAGACGTACTAATATTGTAAATATTCATTTATGTACTTATTTTCCTGGCAATAACCTTCTCCACGATTTACTCTACAAATTATTCTATTCTATGAATAAAGAGTAATTAAGAAAAAGGGGGGGGGGCAAAATCTGTTGTGCCTAGGGCCCATCATAGTGTTAATCCGGCCCTGCGAGCATGGATTTGAAGACTTCATAAGAATAGTTGTACCTGACATCATCATATTACGTATTGTGGGATACGCCTTCCTGGAGAAGATGCAAGCTTGAGTTTTGGTTGCATCAACTTCTACTAGATTATCAGATCCCCATTCCAAAATCATTGCCAGATCTCCATGAATTGCGTCAACCTGTCTATGTCTCGCTGCTCTTGCTTCATTGTATGGTATAGGGCTCTAGATGAGAAAGCGGTATGAAGTGTACCACTCATCCATCACTATCACTCCCAGCAGATCGTTGATATGAAGCAGAAACAAGGTTGGTGTCAAGAAAGATCCCTGTGGAACACCAGCATTGATAGTCACACCGCTTACTAGGCGCAAGGACTTGGAAATGAGAGACGCTATAACTCCGTCATAGGATAAGACTTTTTATACCAATTACTGTGAGCTTTAGATTTAATTTTCCGTAAGCATGGATTATCCCGAAACAAAGAAATAATCTTGGTGATAAATTTATGAGAGTAGTTTCTCAAATCTGTCATGTTTTAACAACAAACTTGTGTATGTCCGCAAACATCCGGCACGAAACTGAAAGCTAATCGAGATTTATACTCACGATAAAACTCCTCTGAAAGTCTGCCAACTTGCGGGCCAAATATCAAGCACGGTTTGAAATAGTTCGAGTCAATTTTGGAGCTGTACACTCTACAAAAGTCTAAAACTTCGCATCCACAAGCTCCGTTTCATACCTTAAGACTGTGAACTGCATAGGAAAATATCAAGGTAAGAAGATACGTGCTTAAGGCCCTTCAGAGTCAATATTTTCAACATTTATCAAATGTATAGGAGCTTTGCTGATACCAGAAATTTCACAATTTCGTGAGAACTTACACACCGGTTATTCAAGTTGCGTAAGACGTGTTAGTTGGTTAGGCGGTTACTAAATAAATGAGTAATTCCATTGGTTTCGAATTCGTCTGGTTCTAATTTCAACTTCTAACCTAGAAGACTCTTGATAGCTACAGTCACGCAAAGCCTTTGCACAATGCAGTTCCTCATTAGCAACCTCAAAAAAGCACACGTTTCATTGCTCGACAGTGAGATAAGTCGTCTCGTCCCAATAACGAAGGAGTAACGTTAACTTCAGAAAAGAGTTTAGTGATAAAACGTTCAATCCGTAGAAAGAAAAATGCTAGGAATGGAATGATTGGAAATTCTTCTTATTTTAATAGCTGTTAATTGTGAACCTCGAGTACAACCTATAATTATTTGATTGTTACTGAAGTAAAGCCATACCAATATTTCATTCTAAACATGGCCTGACAAACGGCGTAAATGGACAGTGTCGTGATGTTGCTCTGAGAAAAGTACCACCTTATCCAATCCTAGAGTTTGTAGTTGAGAGTTTTTCCGTAGAAGATGGGTTTCAGCGTAAATAAAATAGCAGTGCCGGCAAAACTGCCATTCTCAGGCACCGTATATGGTATTAACGCTTAATTGTTGAACGAGAAAAAGTGCTACTAAGATAATTAATTGGCTATTTATCTTCAAGCTAATATCGGTGGCTTGGTGACATATTTCTACCGTATGTGGTGAGAAACATCATTAATTTGCTCCGTTATTGATTATTAGACTTATGCAAAGATTATTATAACAAAGTAGAAAATAGACACATAGTGGAAACAATGACATCCACTAAAAATACTGTTAAGGTACTGAGGACCTTTCAGCTACCAAGTGACGATCATCAGAGTAAACTAGATTATAAATCAGAAATTGGAACTAATAGGGTATATAAGTGATTACCCACAGCTGTAAATAAATCTGAATTCATTGGATTTTTTTTTTGCTTATTAGTCCAGTCAAGAATGTAAATAACATCTGAAATTTGAGATACAAAACCGAACCGAAAAATTATTTTTGCATTGTGTCAAATAAGCGCGCTCATGACTTTTCCCATTAATAAACAAGGAAAAACAATTTTCATTAGACAATGTATATAACAAATGGAATATCTCAGGATCTTTTAGGCCAATGTTTCTGAAATTTGATACCGGGAAAAGAGAATTTACCATTTCCACATGACAAACTTCAATTACTTTGGAAAAATTTCAGTCTTTGTTATTGGAATAGTGAGGTACCCTGATGGTTCTCGGTATAAATCTCACCAAAAGAAGGATCATTCTGAATAATTCGTACGAATTTGTTTTTCGTCGTCTTAATAAATACCTACACATTACAGGCATCGTAGATGGCCTCGTATGTAAATTTCGGCAGGCTCACCAACACCGACTCAGATATGCACACGTGTTTAAGCATATAGAGAGACTGCCGCAGTTGCGCACGCAGCAGTATACATAATACCTACTACACACATCAAAAGAATCTAAGGGTCAAGCATATTTTGGGATTGCTTGTTAATTCTCGGAGATCCACGTGGCATGCAGATCTTTGTTTGTTATTTACACAATACTTTTTTATCATTTTGAACATCATGGCATGTGTTCCTCTTTTTTCCAACGACTATTCATTTTCTTCATGTCGTTCCTTGTTTCATTCATCAGATCAAATCAGATGTTATCCGACCAGCGAATGGTAATTATTGAAAATTTTGAGTAGTGTTGTTTGTCTAAATTATGGAACGTAATCACCTTCAGAGAGACGTGCACTTAAGGGCCATTGGAATGCTTCAAGCTGGAATGTCGCAGAGGGTTGTTGCCAATGGATTAGGGACTAACCAGTCCACTATAAGTCGCTTATGGATTCGTTATAATCAAACTGGTGATGTTAGGGAGCAACCTACTGGCCGTACCTGAATAACAACGGCGGCACAGGACAGATTTCTGAGAATTCAAGCTCTGAGAAATCCAACCCACACGGCAGGTCAACTAAGTTTGGAATTCAGAAACGCTCACCATATACAGATAAGTGACCAAACTGTGAGAAATAGACTACACGAGTTCAATTTACGTGCCAGGCGTCCATGGAGAGCTCCACCATTATCCAGAGGAAATCGCGAGGCCCGAATAGTCTGGGCTAGAAATCACATCGAATGGGGCGTGCAAGAATGGACTCACGTGTTGTTTAGTGATGAATCGAGATTCGGTTTACGTCCAGATACTAGACGTACTCGTGTATGGAGACAACACGGAAATGTTTGGAGACTTAGGACTGCACAGGAAGTTCACAGCTACCAAGGCGGAACGGTGATGGTTTGGGGTGGTATCAGCATTGGCGGAAGAAGCGACCTCGTATTGCTGGGGAAGTTTGTAAATGCTCTTAGATATAGGGACCTGATATTAGAACCATTCGTCATTCCGTATGCAGCTGCAGTAGGTGAAAACTTCATCTTCATGCATGACAATGCGCGCCCTCATACCGCCGCGATCGTAAGAGATTACTTGGATGAGAGTGGTATAAGTGTTTTGGATTGGCCTGCTCAATCGCCAGACCTGAATCCGATTGAGCATGTGTGGGATTTGCTTGGCAGAAGAATTTTAAGGCGTAACATTCTCTTCCAGACACGAAATCAATTGTTCCATACTCTGGTTGAAGAATGGAATGCGATTGATCAGGAAAACATCGATAACCTTATTCTCAGCTTACCAAAATCGATATAGGGCAGTTTTGAACTATCGCGGTGGACACACTCTGTATTAGACATTGACCAGTGACAATTTTTTTGCTCAGAATCCTAAGTGCATTGAATTCGAATTTTTCACTCTTTTCAGTTAGATTAAAGCTTTCAATTGATTTGCAAACTTTGTATGAAATTATAAATAAATTATGTGACAAAAGATTATGTTCTACGTGGGTAACAAAAATTGTATTGAATTTCCCATTACCAAGTGACGAAACCCTAAAAATATCGCTGACCCCTACATTTTTTTGATGTGTGTATATATAGCTACAGCGTGACGGGGCGTGACGGACTCATGGTTTTACCCCTCATCTGAAATAGCCCAACGCACCTAGAGGAGTTTTCACTTCAAAAACTAACATAAAATATCATTTGGAAGAACATTTTGTTGCTATATATTGAACATAGATTGTAGAAGATATGTACAAATCCGTTTGAGAACAAGTTTCGATATTCAGTACCAATTTGAAATTCATATTCACTAAGGAGCTTATAAACCATGTTCGGATTCGTCTTCTAAAAAGGAATAACATCATTCGTTAGAACCTTCGAATAATGTTTTCGCTGCTTCGATAAGTACTCTTCCTGTCTCTAAATTCCAACTGTCGGCAGTAACCAAATACGTATGTATGCTTATTGCTACATGATTCCCAATGATTGTTCTGAAATGCATTAAGTCCCGACCGGATGCCAAATATAAATTCTCGTTGAAGCTGATTAATTGATTGATTCAATATGCCGTTCTAGATTGCGTTTACGTCGAAATAAATCCAGTTCCGTCGAGTGATCTTGATCTACACAATGCACGACGTTATATTATGCTAAATTTCTCGTCCTTTTTTCGAGAACTATCATAAATCTACTAAAATTGCCTAGATAGGAATAACCAGATACCCGTTTTCTCTGTTTGCTTGTGAGTTTCCCTTATTCTTAGTTGTATATAAGGAGGCTCACACATGTCGCCGATAAAATGCCAGTAGATCAATGATTATCCGTAAATATAAGACCAGGTTTTAGACCGACCTTGGCATATGCCGACGACATAGTCATAATAGCCAGAGGTAAGTTCAAAATATCCTCTGCGACATAGTTCAAAGAAGCCTTGAATACACTAAAGAATACTGCCAATTGATGAGACTTAACGTCAACCACACCAAAATGACCATAGCTATCTTTACAAGGAGAAGGAACCTTAACCTCAGAACCATCAAATTGGAAGGGAGTGTTATTGAATGGAAGTCAAAGGTGAAATATCTGGGGAACACACTGGATATGAAACCCTTCAGGAACAAGCATCAAAGCCACAAAGCCCTAATGGTGTACAGGAAAAATACTGGGAATATAACCCTATTACCCTGGAGTGGACGTAAACAGCAATAATAAGACCTATCATCACATATGACACAGTGTTCTGAGGTAATAGGATTAATCGGGTTAGTTCAAAGATGAATCTGTTCTTAAATCGTGAGTATGCGTAACAGGTACAATGGGAACAAGGCTGCTACAGATGTAATCTTAGGCCTCACACCCCTCTATATGGTAGTGGAGAGTATGGCAATAAGAAACAGTAAACCTGGGACATGCTCCAAGATGAGTTGGAAAAAAGATAAAGCTGCGTGGAAGAATTTAACAAACTAATACTATAACAGTGTATCTGACATTATCGAACCAAAAACATATTTTTTTAACTGAAATTTTTGCTCTGTTCTGCTTCAATTAGTGATTATTATTATCGACTACTGTGTACAAATTTTTACTTTCATTGCTTGGTAAAATGATAATCTTACGTTGAACCTTTAGGAAAATTTAATTTCTTTTTAGAATCGTGCAATTGAATCTTGAATCAAAGTAATATTCCACTCAATAGTTGATTAAAATGTTCCCCCACCTCTTCCCTTAGGGTATCACAGAGGGTAAGTTGGCATTCGAGAAAAGATAATTGTATATCCTGAAATGAAAATCGTTCATTTTGAATTCTGTTTGCATTGTCATGTTTCATTACTTCTTAGCTGTATTTTACAAAGTATCCAACATGCTTCTGCCTAAAAACTTTTTCTGATTTCCGTATCTCAAGCTTCGATACGTTCTTGCTCTCAACGAATTACAGAACTCACTTTTATCATCATTCTGTTTATAAACTAATATCATATTTCCAAAGTGTTATAGTTTCTAATTCCAGAGTGAGCTCTCAATGTGTGGATAAGGTTCTAGAAGCACTTCGTAACTGGAAACTTGGAACTAGCAAAGCATCGAATTTGTTACGATACATTCGTTCTGATACTGTAGGGTTTTAAGTTTTGTTCCGAATAGTAGCAAAAGCTTTGCTCAAGAACAATTGAACATCGGATAAGTGACAATGCACCGAATGCATTGTCACTCGCGTAAGCCTAAGTGCTGTACGTTACGAGAAGCAATTACATGTCCACTTCCAGAATGGGGTTTATTGGGAAGCTTGAAACTTTCAATTCTGCTAATGAAACAATGATTATCACACTCGTAGATTAGTTTGAAACTAGGATTCGTCTAATGGGTGTGGTAAAATCTGACCTCCTTTTGTATTGTTAAAATTTGAACGGTAACAGACATGGAGTTGGTTAAATTAGGAAACTTTGAAGCCACTCAACTAGAAATACCTACTCAGATAAATTTAATTTATAATATTGATTTTTGAAATGCTTATCGACTGCTTTGTCGAAGATGAAGTTTTCCAGTTTTTTGAAAATAGTACATTGTGTATCTGGTAGTAGTAAAAGCACATTTCCAGACTTCTATGCTTGTTGGCCTCGGCTTAACGCCTCGGCCAACAATGTACATTGTCGTCCGGGAATGTATTGCTTTCACTACGAGGTAAACATACTATTTTTTCTGAAATCGCAATCTACAAGAATTTTTATAAATGCACAACAATTTTTGATTACCATCTTATTGCCTATGAAATCATTTCCTTGACAATCACTGTTTGTTTATTGTTGTGACAAAAGTTAGAGATTCACTACTTATTCCGGCTTAGTATCTAGTTATCGCTGAAAAATAGCAACGGACTAAAATACTAGATTAGCGTATTTTGGGGTCTGAAGTTGCTCCAAGAAAGTAGGCATTCTTGAGCGATTTCAGAAAAATTAATGTTTTTCTATGTAACAGTCCAGTCAAAAGTGTGAAAAAATAGAGGTCATAACTAAAATTTTATAGACTGCGAAAATGGAAAATTCTTTTTGCATCGTGTTCAGAATGGCTTACACATCGTAAGTTAGAAAAAATCAAAGGGGACTCGTGATTATCACAATAAATAAACAATGAAAAACCAGTTTCAATAAACAAACGGAACGAATGTCTTTTATAACAAATGGAATATCTCGGGCTTTAGTATCGAAAGTTTCTGAAATTTGGTGTCAGGGGTTTTTTTGGTCCGCTAAACCCAAATTCGAAGTGGAAAATAGAAAATCTTGTACGTTAGCTGGAAAACCCGGAAAATATTATCAAGTCTTAGCAACAAACAACATTTTTTCTCGGACTGTGGTATTGAAATAATGAGATGCCGTGATGTGTCTCGGTACAATTTTCACTTAAAGAAGGTAAATTCTGAATAATTGGTGGAAAATTGCGTTGTTTTTCTTCATATTCCCAACTCGGTCCTCGTCCAAAGGGGTCTAATTATATGTTTTCGTTGTCGCTGAGTATTATTTTAAGACCATAAAATCGAAACCGACGATAGTTTTACGGGAAACTTTGGAAAATGACAATTTACCATTTTTTAAGACAAACTTCAATTATTTTGTTTTTCGAAAAATTTTGGCCACTGTTATTGAAATAATAAGGTACCGTGATGGTTCTCGGTACAAATTCCATTAATATAAGGAAAATTCTGGAAAATTGGAAATTTTTATGGTCATGAAGTAAAAAGCAACGAAACTATTCCGAAAAAGTCCAAAAAATAAGAATAAAAATTTGATTAAGCTTCAATATTAATTTTTTTATTCAGAAAATTGTAGTCAAAAATCTATATAACAATAGTGGTATTATTCGGTTATATATAAAATAGTCTCTTCTTCCATATTATCAAAATCAACTTTTTTTGAGAAAAGAATCTTGAATCTTGAATTTACCACAAAACCCCGAGCTGTTCGTGAATTAGGTTTTAAGCTGACAATTTTTTTTTAAATAAACATATATTATTTCCGGTTATTAAGTTTAAATACAAATCGATATTTCATAGAGTTATTAAAATATAACAAAGACCGCATCTCAGAAACTTTTGCCAGCATGCTAGTTCCTTTCCCCCACACTCAAAGACAGCTGATGTGTTCTCCCTACGCGTTAACATGTCCATAGAGATCCTATAAACAAGATCTCTATGGTACACGTACGCCGCATCAACATTGATGCTTCCAAAACATCTGCTCTTTTTTACCTGCTTTGAAAGAGGTACTGTACATATCATAATAAAAGATACTTGAAATTTTTTATCATAATAATTGTCTAAAATTTTCCGAAAAACAAAAGAATAATTAAACATTATCGTGTAAATATATCAAATTTTTATTTTTCGCAGATTTTCAAAAGAATATGGTTGCTTTTGATTTTAAAACCATAAAATAATACTCAGCGACCACAAAAAAAAAATTGACACGTTGGACGAGGACCCAGAAAGGAAAATGAAGGAAAACGACGCAATTTTCCACCAATTTTCGAGAATTTTCCTTCTTTTAGTGAAATTTGTATCGAAAACCATCACGGTACCTCATTATTCAAATAACACTGAATACGATTTTTGGAAAAACAAAATGATTACAATTTGTCTTGTAGAAATGGTAAATTTTCATTTTCCAAAGTTTTCCGGAAAAATATCGTCTGTTTTGATTTCATGATCATGAAATAATATTCGGCGACCACGAAAACATATAATTAGACACGTTGCACGAGAACCGAGTTAGGAATATGAAAGAAAAACAACGCAATTTTCCACAATTTTCCTTCTTTTAGTGAAAATTGTAGCGAGACACATCTTATTATTTTAATAAAGAAAAAATGTTATTAGTTGCTAAGATTTGGGAACATTTTCCGGGTTTTCTAGCAAATGGAGCAGATTCGGATTCAGTGAACCAAAAAAACCCCTGATATCAAGTTTCAGAAGGTTTGGATCAAAAGAGTCCGAGATATTCCATTTGTTATAAAAGACATTCCATATGTTAATTGAAAATGGTTCTTCATTGTTTATTAATTATTGATAATAATATTCACGAGCTCCCTTTTTCATTCTCAATTAACGATGTGTAACCCATCCTAAACACGATGCAAAAAGAATTTTGCATTTTCGTGCGACCTATAAAATTTTAGATGATTTACACACTTTTGACTGAACTATCAGCAGTTAGAATGGAACCAGATAATAACGTTTTTGAAATCAGCCTGGCACGTTGTTTATTTTCCGTTAATTCTGTACATGGGTACTTGATAACTTGATATACACGACAAAGCTTTCAAAATCAACTGTGATTTTAGAAATTGTAAACAAACCATTCAACAAACACTCAAATGTTTCACTATAAAGAAGAAATAATCACCATTATGTACTAAAAATACTGTAAATATACTGAGGACCTTTCGGCTACTAACTAGCAGAAAGGTACCTCAGGACTTTACTAGTATTTTTAGTCAATAAGGGTGATTAATTCTTATTTATAATGTTATATTGTATCCACAGTGTGAAATCTTTCATAATTTATTATACACGAATGTTAACAATACAATTTTGTTTTAATTTTTCAATCTCCGGAGTCGGAATCTGGCTACACATTCGGTTGATCATCCTGTATTACGTCAATAAGAGATTTCCTGAAGAGATTCTTTTGAGGATGACGATGCAAGTTTCGAGAATATGCGGCATTGTGAGATCTACGATATTGCTAAGAATATTATCATCAGTTTGCTCTTGACACATGTAAATGTCAATGTTGGGTTGGACGAGCGGTTTATGCTTTGGTATGTAAATAAAATTCAATTCCGGCTTGTGGAAATAGGGAAAAAACGCAATTTCATTTCTTTCACGCAATTTGAATGTCAAGCACCTTCTAAATTTAGCCAGATTTTTGAGGATTTCTAGGAACAATGGAACGGAATGTGATACGTCAACTTTGTAGAGAACAAACAGTAAATGTAAAATTAATGAAACGTACATTTTAACGTTGATGCAGTTGTTAGTTCAGCGATTCTTATGCCTACTTGTCGAAAAGTGTAACAACGTAAATTTTCGAGTCATAAAGTTGCTTGGGATATTTACGAGCACGCCAATTACCATCTAAATTTATAACATGCATGAAAACTTCATTGATGACGTGCACAATAAACTCATTAGGTTTATGTGAACTTTTATTATTCATTTATTATTTTTTTGTTAAATAATTATACGCCCAACAGTGAAGCTGTTAAGTATCAGGTCATTACTATTGGGTATACATTTTGACATATTCCATGATTTACGTTTATAAATACGTTACGAAAATAATATTTATCGAATCTATGTTCTGTGTGATATTCTGGAGACCTGATCAAAAAATTTTGAAGTCAGAAATATATGCAATGAAACAATAAACGTATCGAAGGAGGCATATAATGCCAAAATGAGATCAAAGCTTATCAATAGCCCGAATGGCTCACGTTGGTTTTGGAGTTTCGCCAAAGCAATTGGTAGGAATTTTCCTTCCAGTTCATTGTCTCCTCTAACCAAAGATGGTGCACACTGGCTACTACACCACAAGAAAAAGCTTCCTCCTGGAATGTTTGCAGCGAATTCAACTTTGCATCCACAAGGGAAGGACCCTCCTAATATTGCTGCCATCGATAGCCATATGCCTGAAATTGTCTTTCGTCAGCGCATAATTAGGTGCATTCTGCTTGAATTCAATGCCAGAAAGTCTATGGGTCTAGACGGAATTCCACCGGTCATTCTCAGGGAATGTGCGCCTGAATTAACACCAGTTTTCTGCAGGTTGTTTACCCTTTCATACAAACTTCGTTTATTTCCTTCCAGCTGGAAGACAGCTAGAGTGCAACCAGAGCTATCTCATGCAGATCTAATTGGGCTAGTTTACTGATGAATCTATCGAAAATCCTATGACTAGCCTGTGTATGTAAAACAGGTGCAATGAGAACAAGGCCAACGGCTGCTATAGGAGTAATTCTAAATTTCAGTAGAGAGTTTGGCGATAAAGACAACATATAGAATGACTGGACATGAAATCACCAAACTCAAGTATGGACCCCTCATTGTGAATCAACAAACCAGGGTAATATGAAGAAAAAGCTAGTTTTGTGAAAGAATTTGACACGAAGCTAAGTCCCAAAAGCGAATGGGACAAAAATACCATCCCAAGATTCAGTATAGAAAGGACCCTTTGAATAGTACACTGATGGCTAGAAGATAAAAGGAGGAACTGGAATAAGAGTATATGATATTGTATCTTACTTCTGTATTGTTTAATCACAGTACCCACTGCAGTATGTTTGTGTCTTGTACAAGCTTGTACAAGTTCTTCACTGGGTGAGAACTATATAGTTTTGGTTCGCCGGTCGGCTGTCCAAAAATTAACTGTCTTTTGCGGTACAGTGTATGCATTATATTATAGTAATATAATGCATACTGGAACTACTCCATTATGCACCAATCATATGATGGATAATTTTTAGCTGATTCGTCCAGTTACAGGACGAATAGGTCCACATTTTAACCAAAGATTTATGTGATGATCAAATGAAAAAATTCGCATAACGAACATGTAGAAGGGTTACTTTTAGAATATGTACCTTTATTGTATTAAAAATAATTATTACATTATAGTAATAAGTAATCTTCGCGTACTATACGACCATCGGATTCATGCGCTAGACGATAGAAAAAGGAATCATGATCGTGTTGCATGGTCTCTGCGATAGACGTAAGCGGCCAACAAAAAAAAATAATGTGTGCAAGGACAATTCAGTTAGGGCGCGGAGATATGGCTTTCAAAATTGCTTGCAACTCATTTGCCAATTATTCTTCTGTTTTGGAGAAGGTGTTGGAGCCGGTTAAATTCCCTGAACATTTTGGCCCAACGTGCTGAATGAAATTCATGTCAGGTGAAAATGATTGGTGGTCACTCCGTTCTCGTAATTCCATGATATTCTATCCGATCGTTTACTATTCTTGGTCGGGAATTATGATCAATAAAAATAAATCCTCCGCCTATTGCACCAGCAAATGGATCTACGACCATGTCGCGATATCTTACAGAATTAATTTGTTCCCTCAATTGAGACCACTAGATTATTACGGCGTCGAAGCCTGCCTTCTCCAGGCGCAAACCAATCCGCCACCAAAAAAAGGTTCTTTGGTGCCATTACATTTTCGTTGTGCCGGCGGTGTCTTCTCCCCATCCACACCAATGTTCGACATCACACATATACAAAAAAAATCTTGGTTCGTTGCAAAAGAGACAATGCCTCCAATTTTGCAAAATCCATTCAATGTTCTAAAGCCCAACAATATATGAATGCAGACTTGCCGTAAGTATTTGTTCCGCTTCTTGATGCGTTAAAATGTTCCAGGAATGTTCAATAACATTTATGTCAGGGGAATTCGATGGCAATCATAACTTCTCTTCAAGTAGAATTTGTACTGCTGCTGCTCGATGCGGAGGTGCATTGATACCGACAATATTCGCGATATCACTTTGATTAAAGTCCTACTATTGTAGGAAGCAATTATTCTTGATCTATGGACATTTTTGAACTAAACTTAATGAAAACTGAAAAAATTGAAATAATTTTTGTCATTTTCGTTTTAAAAACGGTCTAGAATGAATATCTATGGTGTAAAAACGAGACAATTTTTGATGCTTTAGTTTTTTTTACAAAGATTTCTTGATGGACTTTTCGAATTAATATTTGCATATACTTATTGCTATGCACTATATATGGAAATATGTGAAAACCCCTGAAAATAAATTTGGCAGAAGTAAAAAGGAAAAGTTGTGTCTAGTTTTATCTCCGTTTTGGCAAAAAACGAGACACCCCAAGGTTAAAAACGGAACATTCGATTTATCTTTCAATTTAATATTTTATGAGACATTTTAAGTCATGAAAGAAACGGAGTGCAACTTTTTTAAATAATTCATTTATTCAAATAACACAGTTGTCAACAAAAAATTAAAGTATTTGCACCTTATTCTTTTAACGAACGTAAAGGAGAATAATCTAATATCTTTATTACAAGTGATATTAAAGACAAAGCACTGGACAGGAACATTTTATTTTTATTTTTCATTACATTTTTCAAAATCTACTGGGGAATAATATTGATGGTAACAAGAACCTTCTCTTGTGGAATCATAAGTGGAATTCGCTGCATATACACCTATTTGCTGAAGCTATTAAATAAAAAAAATTGACATATATGTACATATATAAAAAAAATTAAACTTGAGCCGCTATAAAATCTTTCAAGTTCATAGTTTCATTCACAATTCAAAGCCAAACGGAGATTAGTTGGTAAGTTCGCATGAAGCTGATGCCCTTTTACAAATTAACAAAATAAAGTAAATTTTGGAAGCGTTATCAAATCATCAAACTATTCGCCTATCATAAGTTCAAAACTATAATAGAAACGTGCGATTTTCAGCAAATAATTCAAGGTTCAATAGATCGTACCTATATTGGTGGGTTACATTCAATAATCGCTGTCATAAAACTTGACATCTACAATGGTAGACTGACGTTATTATCATTTGAATCTTCTTATGACCATCATAACTCTCACAGACAGTATAACTTATCAGGCGAAAGTGTTATTTAAATTCAGAAGTGGGCACCTACCATATATACTGGTATAAAAAGTAATAAAACCACTGAAAAGTTGTTTAGATATGAAAAGTTTGGTAGAGGAGAGAGTCTTCTAAGAATATAGTAGTATTGGATGTCACTTAAATGGCTACTATTTCGAGAGATGTTTGCGACTGGGATTTCTTTCTTCGACAAATAATAAAAATAGAAAAGTAAAGTCCGAACTAGACAGACTGAAAATCAATCCATTGTCCACCGCTGTTCTTTCGATAGTTTGGCTTCATTTGCTCTGTTCGGATCATTAATTTAAGCATCGCGATTGTACCAACTTGTTCGTAGATTCCAATGACTTCGCACTAGTCTAGGATAGTCAAAAATTAAAATAATTCTTACCCCACACAGAGACATTCGGTCGAATGAGAAATAGTTATTTGTTGTAGATTTGTATATAAATTTTCGGGAAATAATTCACACTAACACATATGCTTATTATTTTCGTCTTTACGCACGTTTCTATCTCACGACCATCATCACTGTCCAAAATGGGATTCCTTAAAACTAATTGTAATAATCGAAATTGTAACACATTAATGTGTTCAGTATATGAATATGTATAAAGAATCCACTGCATAGCAATCTATCTCTAGTAATCGAAATCATATCATGCAATGTGAGAATAAGGCTGATAAGCCAAACTCTAATATGCTCAATTATTCACTTTCGAACCAGATGTTAAAGATTAATTAGGTAATAGGAAAAAGTTGTCAGACTTTACTACAAATATTGATTATTTCCGCATTCTACCTCAAATATACTTTTAACATTATAAACACGTATGTAGGAACTTGCAAGGGCTTTAATTGATTAAATTTGTATAAATTTGACTCAATGATTTACAGACTTAGAGTCACATTTTATGCGACTCATAGAACATACGTTCGAATACTAGAGATAGATTGCTGTGCAGTGGCTTCTTGATACATATTCATATACCTAAAACATTAATGTGTTACAATTTCGATTATTCGTATTTAGTTCGTTTGGACGACGTGGTCATTTTTATTTGAAAAAAATGCGATAAGGACGCTTTGTGCTCGATATAATTAGTACTAAGAAATCCCGTTTTAAGTAGTGATACGTATTCTGATGATGTTTGTGAGACCGATACGTACGTAAAGGCGAAAATAATAAGCATATGTGTTAGAGTGACCTATTTGCCGAGAATTTATAAATAATCCATACCTGGGTCAAGAATGTAGGTGTAAATCAAAGGATCCGTAGACCACTAAATTTCCTTCACCTTTCTTTTGTTAGCACAATTTTCCGCTTTTTGTGGGTTAAATGCGTGAATGTAATAAATATTCACTAGCTGTTATTCGCGCTCTTCACCTGTAGGAAAAGTTAACATTAGGATAGGTTAGTTCATTCTGAACTCCGAGTCTGTTATTTTTTGTTTTTAAGCGAAAGCCAAGTTGAAATACTGATTTTATTTTATTGTATAACTTTAATAGACTTTTAGTGTGAGTTTATGTTGTGATGTTCATCACAAATTTGGAATCATCTGCTCCAGTATTCAAAATGTTATCCCAGTAACATACAAACAGGATATTTTGATGTTGAAAGGGTTAGTTACTAGACGTCCTAATCTTTTGGGTGTGAGGAAGCAATAACACTGATAATATAAAATTACCTCTTTTCACGTACCAGGAAATGCCAATCACTTGGATTTGGACGAAATATAATTTCATTTAAACTTGGCATTTGCACATTTAGCCTAAAGGACCAAATACTTCAAGGCCATTGAAAGGAACCGCTCGAAATTTGCATTCTTATAGATTACCTACCTAATCTTTGATGTCATATTGGTTCCTCGGTTTGAATTTGGGGCATAATTTGGGAGCAAAATCGACATTTTCAGAATCTCAAATGGTACCGTAATAATGAAACTATACTGGCCTATTCAAAACTTTCACAACATACAGATTAGGATAGAAACTGTGAAGCATGAGTTGAACTATTGCCAAAAAAGACCAGTCATTTTGTATATCTTTTTGAGGTTGACTATCATGATAGCAGTCCCCCATTCTCCAATGATATCCGAAAATCTCTCAAGATTTCTAGAGTATACCGAACATGGTGAAAAATATATATGTAAAGTTGAATATTGCCAAAAAAAGGCAGTCGTTTTTGCTTCTTTTTCATGTTTACTATCATGATGGCACTCCCCCATTGACAATGTTTTATAATCTATGTATTTTATAATATTTTGCTGTTAGGTGAACTGTCAAAATTATGTACATAAAGGTTTATGAAAACCATACTTTCAATGATACCACAGAGTAACTAATTTGCTATAACCTCATTATCAAATGGGTTTCCTCCTGTTGGAGGTTACATATGGTGTAAATATGAAAGCAAGTTTTAACTTTGAATAATCCATCAAATAGTATGTTTGAACCTAAATATGAACTCAAAATGATTTAGTGATGTGTAATATAACAGATTGTGTTAATAGTGAATGAATCGATCGACGGATTTTTGAGATATATCTGGAAAAATTGTGTATCAAAATAGCTCTTCAAGAGCTAACCTAGGAAATTAAATTGAAAGAAATTGTGCTGGCCAATTATCAAAGTGTAAAGGTCAAAATATTATTATTAAGAAGAAGAAGATAACCTCATTATAAAGGGCAATAAAATATCTCTGAGGACAAACACCAAAATGTGGCGTCACTACTCCGAAGACGTTATTTTTTGATTCTAAAAATATTAATTCCTGACAGTTCTGCAGATTTAATATATGATTATGATATAATTATATGTATATTTCATTAAATGTATATTCTCAGGAAATAGGTCATATTAACACATATGTTTACTATATTTCAGTTAGGGTGCGGATATCTGAAGACATTTGAACACTAATTCACATCAACTAAAGCGTGGGATTCTTTAAACAAATTGAACTAAGCACTGAGCGTCTAGAGTGCGTTAATTTCAATTGAAATTGTTTACGTCGCAACAACGAACGAAACAAGTAAAAAAAAACATTCTAAAAATTTCAATTAAAATTCAGAAAGCCTAGCAAACACTTTCCGGCCTAGGATAATGTTTCACTTCCGGGCCGCAAATCAGTGATATAATGTTGAAATAAAGTATTGAATAAATGCATGATTACCAGACAATCAGACAATAATAATTATTCATAGTATTCTTCTGAATACATGGAATAGTTAGTTATCCTTTATTATAAAATATACGCTTCTGCCATCTATGTTTGATAGTCATGACTTTTTTAACAAGCTGCTTTCTGTATAAAGCAGTACCCTGTAACTCAAAGTTGAAATATTGTTATGTATAATGCAGTTTGAGCTCAGTTGACATTTTTATAATCCACTTACTCATGAGATAAAACAAGAATTCAATACTCAGTAACGATTCATTTAGGAAATAACATCAATTTTTATAAGGAAAACTGCTAGCTATTGAAGGAATCTCTAAAAGTAATAGACTTCTGTAAGTAAAGCTTCTAGAACGTACGAAGTCACAGTCATACTAACATAGATAGCGCAGCATTATTCATGTTAAAAGTAAGAGTATCATACAGGATTCTTCAGACTAATACCATGTACATTTCGAGTCACAGCATCCGAATATCTAGACGCTAGATGGCGACAGCTTCAAAATTCTGATTTGTGATCTCTCATAATAATCTTAGCTTAGCACAAGAAATGCGTGAAAATTTCAGGATAATCAGGATAAATCGGAACGAATTTGTTTCAAGATATTTTGTTAGGCATAACAAGAGTAGCAGAAAAATTGCTAATGTTTCTTTCAATGAAGGTATCTTCATTATATCTATCTTTAGGGAGTACACAGTGGCATATATTAGTTCAAACTTATTCAGAAGAAAATGTTCTCATTGTCTCATTATATGCTGGATATTTCATTTAGAATTATTTGACTGGTTTGTTTATGTGGACTCATGAATCGGCTCTACAAAAGTCACTCTTAGGAAAGCGCATTGAGAGTAAAATTTGAGATATTTTTATATCAAAAAGGTAACATAATCCAGCTGTTTACTTCTTGGCGTCTCATTAAGTTACTTAGCAAATATAATTTCATCCATTTTAGTACGAAATTGTTATAGTATCATTTACTAATACATATTATACTTATACCTATTAGAATCAAAGAAGCTACACCACCTACACACAGCAGATATATTGAGTTTTGAGGACTATATTATTTGATTCATATATAAATATCGTAATTAGTAATTTTTTCCATCGTTTTGAATTAATCATCTCAGGATAGGTTGATTATCTTTTTAGCCAGAAAATGTGCAGCTATACCTACTGCAAAAACGTGTCTTCGACATTCCGAATTTAGTAGACATTATATTCGAAAGAAAAATCACAATTATCGACAGTAAACTTGAACGTAATGTTTCATATTTTGTCCTATAATTTCGAGAAAATGCTATGCCCTTAATCATAGATTTTATTTCGAAAATTTAATAACTAGTATGTCGTCAGCAACAAGCTAAAGCCTCTGTTTTCAGAATCAGATGAATAAAACCCCGATCATCTTATTTAGGATTTGAAGCAGTGAAAGTATTTTATTTCAAAGGATCGAAAGCAGGCATTCACGATGATTTATCATATCTACTATTGTTCCCCGTAATGTGTGTTGTTTATATAAAATTATGGAGGTTCGTCTAAAGTTCTAATTTTAGATCCGAAGCAGGGCAAGAGAGAGACCCAAACAGCATAAATACGCATCATGATCGATAGGAAAAATCAATCATAAAACCTAATTGATGACTGCTTTTATCGTGAGCTGTATTGTTTTATTGGCGGAATCCATTCTGAAGGAACAAAACTTAATTTTAGCGCGATTCGAAGACGAGGCAGTATAGCAATCGATTCCAGTATAAGATTATTGGAAGCTTAAGATTGGAAGAGGAAAAGTGTAGATAGAATTTTCTATGAATCGATGAAGAACTGTTTACATAATTTGGTTGTGGTTGATATTATGAAATTTGTGGATATATTAATTTACAGATGTATTACAAACATTTGATGTTGGAATACTAAAGCTGGATATTGAAACGATATACTTGGTCGAAGATATGATGATTTAACTCAACCTACCTATATACAAAGTTGCTTAGTTTGGGCGTTAGGAGGGCTTCAAAAATTATTAAATTTTTACATTTACTTAAATAAATCGAAAAATAATTGTTAGATTTCATTCATTTCTCAACCATGCATTTGTACCTAAAAATTACAACTTTCCTAGTTTCGAAAATTACAGGGTGTTTAAAAACTTAGTTACAATAAATTATCCATTCATATTTTTCGTAACCCCCTGTAGAATCACTACCTTTGTTTTTCGTGGATAGTTACTTTTACTTACAAGCTCTCCCTCTTACAAAACTTGAGTGGAGCAAACGGTTTAGCCAAAAAAAATATTTCCCTAATCCGTACAAGCCTGAATCAGTAATTATAACATTTAATTACTCCATAATCTTGGAATCAGTATGTGGTAACTTTTATATAGGGAAAACTTATAGTAATTTTAAACTTCTAAGCTACCAAGAACATTTCCGTCCTTTCAGATTTAGCAAAAGAGACTCAACCTTTGCTAAGTATTTCTTACGAACAGGTCATACTTTCCCTAATTTGGATGGCCTAAGCATTTTACATAATCAAAATTCCTATAACAATATCCTAAATGATCAGTCAGTGATCTTTTCCTTTGTGTTTCAAAGCACTCTTGCAATAATTTTTAGAATATTAAATAATAATTGACCTAATGCACAATTGAATCTGTTTACCGGGATTTACGTGTTTCAGAGATGCGATTAATTCCTTACTCGTAATTGTAATCTCATAACCCCTATTGTACTTTAGTTATACTCGAAATTTTTATTGCTTACTTCATAATTTTCTATTAGTTTGATAATGGCACTTCGGTGTGGAATCTATAGTAACGTTTTCGTATTATTATTTAAAGTAATTATTCTTTTGTTTAATCATAATGATAAATTACCATAAACTAACGTCTTGTTCCATCGATTTTTTCATACATAAGTTAGTTTACGATGGTGGATTAAATCAGATGTACCTCACTACTTTGTTTGAAACTGCATTTGTTATTCGTAAAAAAGCTCTATAATAGTTACAAAGTGATTTATTTCAAACATTTATGTTACGAGAACTTATAAAGATTAAGTAACGGCTTCAAATATTAGATACAGTTAATAGTTAGGGAAGTATATTGCCTCAGAATATAATAATTTCTTAAAAATTAGTTCAACACAGAATTATACATAATTTGTTTTGATGCAAAAGAATATTAAATGCTAACTTTGATAATTACGATGATACTAATTTTAAAATGATATTAACTCCCATGTTGTTGTGATGAAAATCAGTATCATGTGATATAACACAGTTTTATCCCGGAGTCGAAACTTAAGCTTGATTATATAAGCGCCCTCTATAGAAAATATCCACCAAACATGAACAGTATTAAGTTCAAAGTAGTGGAGTTGTTGTTTCGGTAATTAAACCAAAATTTCACGTGTGCTGCCTAACTCCAACAGAACAAAAACACTTTCAAAATGAATTCGAGAACGTGTAAAACAGTGAACACTTCAGAATGTCGCCAGTTGATTGAAAATAAAGATCGTGGAAGTGACAAACCGAAAAAAAAACAGTGGATACAAAGATATAAACATTTCGAAAATTGTTCATGTGCAGGTAAGATCGGAGGATAATGCATCGTGATTTTCTCCTGTTCGAAATGGTCCAAAACCATTATACAGGGAAAAGGAAACATCTACAAAGTTTATTGAAGTGGGTGCCTAACATATTTCACGATTTCTACAAGAATCTTACCGTTGACGATACTGTAACTGATGAATGAAAATCAAATGTTGAAAGATGTTAGGACTTTTTCTTTTTGCATAGAATAAAGAAAAACTGGAAATATGTTGCCGCTTGGAGAATAGATAAATAGTGTACGTGGCAAAGTTACTCTTCTCAAATCATTTTCAAATTGGTTACTGAGTTTGTATAATACTATAAGATACTCTTCACTTTTGTGTAAAGATAATAAACTAAATAAATTTTCTATTTCATCATCTTCACCTAAGTAAGAAACGATATTCAAATTAATAATGTTTTTAAGAAAATGTACAAAAAAAGATTTTCCTTTTCACGGAACCGAGCCCGAGACTACTGAATGACTTCGTCGTGAAGAGTATAATAAAGGAAGCCGAAAAAGTGTTATCCAAAATCCTGATAAATGATATTCCTGTTTTAAAAAAATAATTATAATATTAACTCCTACCTTAAAGTCTGAGTCCAAGATTGAATATCATAATGTCGGATCAGTAGTGTATTAAATCCATTTTTCTCAAAAATTTTATCGTTTTTCCTCTTTCAAATATTTGATATCCGAGATGTTAGTTTGAAGTATCCTCATTATATATTACAAGTTTGTGAAATAAATTACAAGAGAGAAAGAAGAAAAAAGGTTTTTGAAGTTTTTAATTAGCTGTATTTCATGTTTGTGGTTTTGTGAGTTAATACACTTTTATTCTGGGGTACAGATCTAGATTCATTATTCTATGGAGTCATATGAAATAAGTAGTCGAATTCGATTAAGAAAATTAAGCCTCTTTTGTGCGAAAACTTACGTTTTTAACAATCATTCTGAATCAGACAATATCTTCAGAAGTTGAGATATAAATTTTAAAATGTGTCAACTCAAGAGACAACTGGAACATAAACCATTAGGAAGTCGTATTAAATTCCAAGTCGGGAGTAAAAGCAAACTTTAGCTATATTTTTTGCTAACAAGTAAACACGTAATCATAAGTTTTCTACTGTTTTAATATAGAAACGGTAGATTGAGGGAATACAAGTGGAAACCCCGATAAGAGAAACTAAGAGGCAAACTATTTTAGCGAATACGTCTTTCTTACTTTGCAACTTTGTTTCACTTTTCTAGTGGATCTGTGAATGTAGATATTTATCTCACTCAGTTGATTTTCATTACGTGATTCCCTACAAATTGTTGATTATGGAGTGGCCGTCGATAAATATATTTCATTATACTTCTATTTTCCAAACAATTACTTCTACAAAAATTGAATAGAATCAGCCATTACGTGATGAAAATCCATACCAAACTTAAATAAAATAACTATTAAAAGATCAATTTCCACTAGTTTAATAAATAAATGCGAGTATAGTTTCGCTAACACAGTAGCTACCTCAGTAATTAATAATATTTGTTTGAAGAAGCGAAACTATAGTTACGTTTATTTATTAAACTAGTGAAAATAGAACATTAAGTAGTTATTATATTTAAAACCGCTTCTACATTACGTAGAAATACACAAATATCTATACAATTACAAGGAATAACACTCTAACGTCATCGAAATTACCTCGTTTTTCCTTGTAATTTTCTTTGATTTTTTAGGAATTTCCAAATAATTATTTTTTTGGCATTACTTTCAAGTTTTATATAGTTTAACATAGAACTTCGAAAACATAAACGTAAATCAACACGATACTCAAAAAATTCCATTCAAAAAAAGGAGATTTCATAATGAAATTTTCCACGTTTTTCCAGAAAATGATATTTTTGAACTTTGTAATCAGCAAATTCGTAATCAGCGACCATAAAAACCCCCATAGTGACTCAACACACGATAATTTCAATGACGTTAGAGTGTTTTTCCTTGTAACCTTCTTTGATTTTTCCAGAAATTTTTTGCCACTACCTTCTATTTTTGTAATTTGGGATAGACATCGGAAGCATAAACGGCACTCAAAAAATTCTATTAAAAAAAAAGAGGATTCATTGTAAAATTTTCCGCTTTTTCCAAAAAAATAATATTTTTGATCTCTATAATGACCTATCACACGATAATTTCGATGACATGGAAAGACTTTCCTTTCCGATTTTCCACAGTTTTCCCAAATTTCCCTGGTTTTTTGCTACTCTGGATCGAAATTCGTGACTGTCAACCTCTATTATGTATTAAACAATAAACACGTGAAAATTGAGTAAATTTGTGTGAAAAGTACAAGCTTTTCCCGATTTTTCAGTCATTGAATGATTTTTCCGAGGAAGAATGAGGGTTGAAAATAGGGTTCATTTAGCATAAAGGGATGAATTGGTGGAGATTAGAGGGAAATAGGCCGACTTAGTGAGTCGACCTATTTCCCCACTTTACAGACTAGACTGATAAGGTTCATGTATGTAACTGAACAGAGCTCCAGTTCGCAGTGAAGACAGGCAATAATAGATCGTACTGCTCATATTGAGTTTCAATTTTACTTAATGTTTTGAACTATTTGCGTCATTGGGCAAGTTATCAAACTTATCAAATTCAACTGTAGGCAAAGCAATAGAGCAAAATATCATCAATTTTGTGACATAAATTCCACCAGGAAATGGACTGAGCCACCATTCGCAAGACAGTTAATTAAATCAGTTATGTTCCAACTCACAAATGTCATATTTCATTCTAAACAAAAGATTCGCTATATTTTTAGTTTTTTTGTTCATAAAAAAGTAATTAAGCGCTCATAATGGTGTCAATAGACGAATTATATGTAACTGAAATATGCACCGGGTACTACCCGGTCGTTCGCAGCTTGCTTCTATTACTATACGTTCGGTTCCCCTCAGCTCCTGTTCTTCCTCCATTACTCCACAACTTGCGCGCATTACACATTCCTGCGACATTCGGTTTCTCGGCCATGTTTTTCAACCATTTACTGCGATTTGTGAAAATTGATTTTTATATCAAAAAGATATAAACGGTAGGCAATACTTTAAGAGACGTATATGATTGGAAACTTCAAAGTTACTCGTCTTAACAGCTATATATCAACAAAAACCAAATTTTTCCAATTTTTTTTTCTACACTTCGACCACATGAGACGAAAACCTCTAATGTTCCAAGAACATCGTGTAAGCCAGCGGTGTAATGTTGGGAAAGGGTATAGGAATTCGGATTTTTTCTGAAGGCTTGGAGGTTATAGGCATGGGGAAAGACCTCGCTAAGCAAAAAGTTTCACAACTTCGCCGTTCGATATAAAAATGAAGTCTATATGAAGAATTTCGGCAAGTCTCGAGTTTGACAATGCAGGGGTGATTAGCTTGAGCTCGTTCCGCCTATCTGGAAACTCCCGTGATGGATCAACGGATGATTTCTGATGAACAACGACTACGGAAATATTAATAGAAAAAGGAGAGATCGCCTACCTTTCTACGATGTCCTAGAGAGGTCAATGAATTCGTAAGTAGGACATTATCAATCAGACGAATAACTCTCTTCTGTATAGAATCCAAGAGCTTTAGCGTATGTTTGGGAGCCGAACTCCAAATTATTGAACAGTTTTCCAGGACAGGTCGAATATGTGCTACATAGATTATGAGAAGCTGCTGGGATTAAAGTAGCTCTGAGCACGAAATAGAAAACCAAGTTCTTATGTACCAATGGACCTCAAATGATAATCACATGACAGGGTGGTATTGATGATGATCCCGAGCATGGAATGGAACACTCCATAGGAATAGTTGTACCTGACATCATCATATTAGGGATTATGTGATCCGCCATCATAGAGAAGATGCAAGCTTGAGGTTTGGTTGCATTAAGCTATACTAGGTTATCCTATCCCCATTTCAACATTATTGCCAGATCTCCATTAATTACGTTAACGTATCTATGTTTCGCTATGGTATAGGGGCTTAGATAGAAAAGCGGTATGAAGAGCACCATCATCAGCGATGCTATGGACGGCAAACAAAGTTGTTGCCAAGACAGATCCCTGTGGAATGTCAGCGTCGGTAGCCATTGTATCGGATACTCTGTCAACCACCAAATGGAGTGATATATTTGAGAGAAAACACGACAGTAAGCGACAAAGTTGAGGCGGCAAACCATTTGAAGGAAGTTTCCCAGGAAGGCCTTGGTACCAGACCCGATCAAAATCATTGCAGATATCCAATGCTACAGCTAGATTCCCCATATTTTGCAATAGATTCCTCCCATTCATGTATGCAAGCAGGTCTCCTGTCGATCTCTGCTGACGAAAGCCATATTGTTGGTCATTCACGATTTTGGTGCTCTCTAGGTATTGAATGAGCTGGATGTTGATACTTTATGCATCACTTCAGATATCACAGATAATAGTGCAATGGATCTATAATTATTAGGAGGGTCCTCTTTCCCTTTTTTTGATTCGTTGGATTCTGGATATCTTCCATTTGGAAAGAAACATCAAATTTGTATGAAAGGGTAAACGACCTGTAGAAAGCTGGTGTTAATTCAGGGCCACGTTTCTTGGGAACGACAGGTGGAATTCCTTCTGACCCCCTGACTTTTTTGGTATTGACATCTAGCAGAATGTGCCTTATTCTATACTGACGAAATACAATTTCAGACATATGACATCAAGGAGGGTCCTTCCCTTGCTGCAAACATTCCAGCAAAAAGGTTAGCTTTATCTTGTGGTGCAGTAGCCAGTGTGCCAGCATCGTAGACAAGTTAATATGAGTGGAATAAATCCATGCTTTCAGTTTTCACCTATCCCCCCCCCCCTTTGTTCCACCAATAACTCATCTTTTAATCTGTTGAACAATAATTGTTTTAGTTTCTTATGCAAATACTCTCTATGTAATTCCTGCAGACTAGTAGTGTGGGATAGAATGCAAAGTTCGATATTAAAATATGCAAATGAAACACTTGTTCTATATAACGGAAACTAATTGATCCTGGCCCCCTTATTTTTCAAACACAAGTTCTACACAATCATCCCGCTGGAAACTCTTGTACGAAGGAATTGCAGGAATTCCAATGTCGTTCTTAATGAATCGACAAACATACGGACCGATGAAAGCTACAAACATCGAATATGTGTAAGAGATAAATTAAATTATTTTCAGGAAATATATAAAAGGTCGTAGAAGCTGTGCTGATAAATTTAGTACCAGCATATAATATCAAACACATTGCTCCATTCTATTAGATAAATCACTTCAATAGAACTCGTCTACAACATGAGTTTTGCATTTACCAACAAGCTGAATAGCAAACAAGCATTAGGCCGCGTCTACATTCAGAAATATTTACCTTTCGTTCAAAGCTATTTCGTACTCAAGGAGAAGAATGAACTCTATGAAATGCAAAGAGAATTTGCATGCTACCGTAAAATGGGGTGATGTCTTGATACATTTTTCAAATTCAAAAGGTTTTATCCTAGTCGAGGAAATAAAGCACATCAACGTATACAGTTTTTGTTCCAAGATAGATCGAGGTGCTATTTTTTGCATTATATTCTGGAAGGTATCTGGAAACTTTGTCCGCTTTTTGTTTTCAGTAGAAATGTTTAGTTGCATTTGCAAGTGCAAAAATGTATTTTTTTCAATTCCCTTTTTTAAAATTAGTCCAAATCGGTTACCTGAGGGTTTTTCGGGTCGCTGATCACGATTGTGATGTCAGAATGGAGCTACAATACACCCGTGCGACTTATTATCTTTTGGAATCGCTGATTACGATTCTGATGTCTAAATAATGCTTTAATTCACCTGGGGAACAGCATAATCTGCTTGTTACCGTATCCCTAAAGAATTTATGATATAATTCGCTCTAAAATGAAATAAAACCTGGAACCTAGGCATTGTTAGGGTCGCTGATCAGGATATTGTTATTGAATTCTTAATGAAATGCACTCAGAGGTAATAATCCACAAGTTGTGTAGATATATAATATGTTTTTCTTATAAAATTAAAATAAAATAATATATATATTTTTTAATTTTATGAACAGTATAATTACTCATTTTTAGCAAGTGTTAAAATGAATAAATTTGTTACTATTAAAAATGAAAATATTGTAATAATGATCTTTATGAATGATCTTTGAATTTAAATATGAAAAGTATAAAAAATAATTGATTGAAGGAAGTTGGTAAAAAGGAAAAGATTTTACTATTGATATGTTAATTTTAACCTATTGTGATGATTTTTTATTCACAGCAATCAAAGACACAATAAAAATTTAAAAGTGTTAGATAAGGTGATAATTTTTGGGGTGTGTCACATGATGGGTCCCTTTTTTATCTGTGATTTACCTGTCCTTTTTTTATCGTGACTAATGAGTAGCTGTCAGTAAAGATCAAGTCTGAATTATTTTCATTTCATTTGTTTTAAAATATTATTAAACTATTACTATTTTGTGGGAAGAATTGCGATCAACATACCTACCTCAAGGTGCATTTTATTACGGTTTGTAACAATTCATTTTGAAAGTTATTTTCATTTTAGATCGAATTCTACCTTAAATTCTTCAGGGATGTGGTAAAAAGCAGGTTATGCTGTTCCCCAGGTGAATTATAGTATTATTTAGACATCAGAAAATCGTGATCAGCAAACTCAAAAACCCCCAAATAACGAGTGAAGTTGCATGTTTAAGACATTTCAAGGAAGCGTCTTGAAGATGACCTAGGTTACTAGAATATCCTGGACTCCAGGTACAAATTCAATGAAATATATGTGATCAGAGATACGAAAACTCCCGGATAAGAAGTTTTATTTCATTTTAGAGAGAATCGTGATCAGCGACTCCAAAAACCCCCGAGTAACGGACTTCGACTAATTTTAATTGATATTTATAAAATATTATTATACGTAAAAAAAGTGCATTGAAAAAATGCATTTTTGCACTTAAAAATGCAACTCAACATTTCTACTAAATACGAAAAGCGTACAAAGTTTCCAGATACCTTCCAGAATATAATGCAAAAAATCGCATCTTGATGCATCTTGGAGCAAAAATGTTCTAGTTGGTGGTCATTTTTGTGCTTCCCCCCAAATAATATCAGTAATTTTGATATCAATAAATTTGATTTGGTAAATTATGCAATTGGTTGGACTCCGACAGCGGTTAAATATCAAAATTACTGATTTTTTTTGGGGGAGGGTTAACATTCGCACTCACACTGATTATTCTTTGACACCAAATTAACGTATTGCATCCGTTTCTAGCCGTAAAGTGATCAAACATTCCAGTTTTGGTCCAAATAATGGCCAATTACTCGGAAATGCCCCAATAAAATAAACTTGGCATGTGTTTTTTCTACAATAACAAACATTTTCCACCTGGTTAGAAACTATGTGTTCGTGCATTCCATTTAGCCTACTAAATTAACTGGCCAGCTTCAAGGAATTGCCTCGATAAAAAACCTTGGCCCTAGGTGCAAATGTATAAGAATTACATGCTTTCCAATATACAACAACTTCGAAAAAGGGTTCGTCCAATAAAAAAGCCCAAAATTTGAGGTGGCTGTAGCTTGGAAACGCCGGACAATACACGATTTGTTCTGTGAGAGCTATTGTACATTGAACCTTTCTCCATCAATATACAGCATAGCAAAGTGTATTTATTCATTCAGGCCCACCATATCGCTCTTGCTCCTAGACTATTGGCAGCAGGCGGATACTTGTGTGGGGATCAACTCTTAATGTCTGCGGACGGTTTGCCATAAGCTGATCGGTGGTTCTTGTAGGGGCATAGAAATTGAAACACTCACTTATAAAAGGGTTACACTTTACTTTACGTAGAGCTCGACGTCATTGTGACTTAATGTCTCGCTCTACATAATAACAATGGTACATACAAATCAATAATAATACCGTCAATAATGATTGATGAATATGAATATCTGAATGATCCAGTTAATCTAATCTTAGTATATATATATCAGTCTATCAATACAACCTTGACTCAAGTTTCCCACGGTGTCATGTCAGGGTCCCTTTGTTATGTAACTTATACTAAACAATATGTTTATATTATCACAAGGTGAACATACTGTTTATGTATCGCCTATGAATTTATAAACATATAGGTTACATATATTCAATAATAGAAATAAGGTTGTATTCTGTAATTGGGGGATTTTAGGTAATCTCCTATAGGGATGGAAGATTCCTATACTACACTTGGAACGAATCGTCATCTACCGTCAGGCGGCGATTTTATTAATAGTCGAGGAAATGTAGTTAAAAATCTCGAAAAAAAATTCTAGTCAACGGAATTTAATGAATAACTGGAACTACACTGCAAGGTATTTTATAATCTTCATTTCAAGATTATCGCGGGAATTTTCAAAATTAATCCTCGAAGAAGAGGTAGACGACCCGGGTGTCCCGCGCACCAGGTGCACCGTAGCCTTTTATGGACATCGAATTTGTGCTCAGCGACCCAAAAAACTCCCGAGTAACGAAATTGAAAGGAGTTCGTGCATTTTCAAAATTAATCCTCGAAGTTTAGGTAGGCAACCCGGGTATCACGCGGACCAGGTGCACCGTAGCAGAAATTGGGTTGATTTTACTGATTATAATTGTAGTTTTCACAAATCGAAAAAATACTTTTTGGAAAATACATCTTTTACAGGCATTTTTGACTGCAGCAATTCCTTGTCGATTGACTCCTCATTCATTAAATTTCGTTGACTTGAATTTTTGTTCGAGATTTTGGCGATTTTTCGTCTATATTTCCTCGACTATAAGTACATTATGGTAATGCAAACTATTCAAATTCCAAATAGAACCACTCTGTAAGTTTTCTCAATTTCAATTGGAACTCCAAGTGGGTTCCCCTATAATGAATTGAACGAATCGTCATCTACCGTGAGGCGGCGATTTTATTAATAGTCGAGGAAATATAGGAAAAAATTTAGAAAAAAAATTCTGGTCAACGGAATTTAATGAATAAACTGGAACTACACTGCAGCGTATTTTATAATCTTCATATTCAAAATCAGCGCGGCAATTTTTAAAATTAATCCTCGAAAAAGAGGTAGACGACCCGGGTGTCCCGCGCACCAGGTGCACCGTAGCATTTTTTGGACATCGAGTGTGTGTTCAGCGACCCAAAAAACTCCCGAGTAACGAAATTAAAAGCAATTCGTGCATTTTTAAAATTAATCCTCGGAGTTAAGGTAGGCAACCCGGGTGTCACGCGCACCAAGGGCACCGTAGCAGAAATTGGTTTTTTGATTTTACTGATTATTGTTCTAGTTTTCACAAATTGAAAAAATACTTTTTGGAAAATGCATCTTTTACATGCATTTTTGAGTGCAGCAATTACTTGTCGATTGACTCCTCATTCGAGATTTTGGCGATTTTTCATCTATATTTCCTCGACTATAAGTACATTATGGTAATGCAAACTATTCAAATTCCAAATAGAACCACTCCAGCGTTATCGTAAGCTCATAAGCGGTACCAATCTTATGTACATTTACATCAAAATGGTACAATTTGTAACGTTCAGTGATATAATTTATCAAAAGCGTTAGCAAAGTGCATTCAATCAACCTGACCACTCTGGTCTATAAGTTAGGTCGATAAATTAATGACAGTTGATCGAACTGGCATGAAGCTGTAATGTAATGTTATTAGCTCAATATGCTTTTATAAAAGTCACAAAGCGTTACACCGGAAAGTTTCTCTCCAATGTAAAATGTCAAACATTATACCAGCAATTTATTCAAATAAATCACTTTGCTGGAAACCCATCTTAGAACACAACTTTTACATTTAACCAATATTTCCAACGCAAACAAGTACTCCTTGTCTAATTCCTGGAATACTTTCGCTACGCATTCGGCCAAGATAGCGTATAAATTCAAATGGTTTATTACTGTAGCAGCAGGTGACTCAGATAAATATCCATCTGGAAAATGTGATACAAAGTTTGCTCTTAAGAATGTGTAGGATTCGTATTTTTTGAAAGATAAATGTTGCATATTCGATGCTCGAATACTAACTATGTAAGAGTGCTGCTTTCCTTGATTTATTACACCGTTCCACAACAAAGAGTGAACGTACGAAGTGTCGCAACTGGTATATTAGAGAATGGGTTCATAGCTGTTTCCTGAAATGAAAAGTTCAGGACTATTATCTCTGAATATCACGTTAGAGCTCAAGTTTCTGAATTAGATATTGTTACCTGATCAACTGAAGGATTAACTTGAGTCGTCCATTCTCGTATAAGTGAACAATTGTTAATTTCTCCTTAAAAGAATGTTGGTCATAAAACTGTATTTTACTGTTCTCGGAAAGAAAAAAATTAGGTGATAACTAGTAATTTTATGAAACCAATTCATTTGGAAAATTTACATAAAAGTGCCACGCTATTTTCTTTCATATAGGAATATTTCAAAAATTGAATAGAATCAGCTATTAGGTACGTGATGAAAATATATTCTAAACTTAAATGAGATAACTACTGAAAATTCGTTTTTCACTAGTTTAATAAATGAATGTAACTATATTTTCGCTAATACCGTAGCTTCTTGAAACAAAAATTACAAGTACTAACGCAGTACAAAAAAGATAACCTAATATATAACTTTTTTTTAAACTGGCCAGAAATTAGTACTTTCCGGTTTATTTTTAGGTCAGAAAATCTCATTTTGTCGGACCGAGCCAGAAAATTATTGTGATAGTCCGGTAAAAGCTTTTACCGGTCTCATTTTCATTTACTTTCCGGCTTATCTTTAATGAAAAAAATAATAAAATAGTTAGTCTAAGATATCGGTCAATTGGTTTCTATAGTAACCGAGTTTTGTATTATTTAAAACTATAAAATAACTTGACATATTTTGACGTTTAGTTGAAAACGTGACATTTATTATAAAAAGGATATTCAAAATGATGCATTTGATGGTGAATTAATGGAAGATGAAATTATACCAGATGAAATTGTTAAGGCGGCCACCCAAGCAACGTTTGATTTATTACCGTCGAAGTCCCCGACACGATATGAACAAACATTCTTGTTATAAAAATGTAAACTGAATAATATGAAGTTTATGGTACAACAATGCCCGTTGTTACTATTACATAACAAGTCCCGAAAGTGGTCTTTTACTGGACGAGTGGGCAAATTGCAAGCCTGCGAGTCCAGTAAAAGCACTTTTGGGACGTATTACGTACAATTTTTTTTTTAAACGGGCATTGTTGTACCATAAACTTCATATTATTCAGTTTACATTTTTATAACAAGAACTCTTTATAAATTAACTTTTCAAAAATTTGGTATGTTTGTTCATATCGTGTCCGGGACTTCGACGGTAATAAATCAAACGTTGCTTGGGTGGCCGCCTTAACAATTCATCTGGTATAATTTCATCTTCCATTAATTCACAATCAAATGCATCATTTTGAATATCCATTTTATAATAAATGTCACGTTTTCAACTAAACGTCCAAATATGTCAAGTTATTTTATAGTTTTAAATAATACAAAACTCGGTTACTATAGAAACCAATTGACCGCTATCTTAGACTAATTATTTTATTATTTTTTTCATTAAAGATAGGCCGGAAAGTAAATAAAAATGAGTCCGGTAAAAGCTTTTACCGGACTATCACAATAATTTTCTGGCTCGGTCCGACAAAATGAGATTTTCTAACCTAAAAATAAACCGGAAAGTACTAATTTCTGGCCGGTCTTAAAAAAACTACTATTAATGACAATCTTGGGATAGATGATTGTGAAAAATTTTACCCAATTGGGTTTAACCCATTGAGGTATCAAACGGAAAAATGTAGTTATTCAAATTTCACAAGCACGAATTATTAGGTATTTGTTGATAGGATATCCGATTTCTTATATTTATTAATTTCTGGGGATTCCAGCAAATTCAATTTATTACTTTTAGATTGAATTATTAATGATTCTTGTCCCAGGAATGAATTATATATAAATTCTCGGAAAATGGTTCACACTAACACTTGATAGATTCCTTAAAACAAGATTAAGAATAGAAAGTATCGATATATTTGTTACTTTCGTGTGGCGTTTTCAATTACATTTAAGAAAAATTCCCAACGATAATCAAATTATTATTATATTCAGAAAAAATAAATGTGAAATTATATGCAATGATGAAAATTAGATGGTTATTAACATTCCTGTTTGTGGATAATTGAAAGTAATTCCTATTACACTTCATCATGTTGTCTCAAAATGTTAAAAAAGGGCTCGTGTAGGACTTGAACCTACGACCTCCACTAGATCAAATCAGCGTGGTGCTCTAACCAACCAAGCTAACGAGCCTGTGCTTGTGGAGATTATGCTACAGATTATAGATATTGTGTATTCATAAGTTAGATTTTCCTCCTGGCAATTCGTTGAGCAATACTAAATAAATGCTATTGTAATATATGATTTAATAATGATTCATGACCCAGGTCTGAATTGTATATAAATTCTCGGGAAATAGGTCACACTAACACATATGCTTATAATTTTCGTCTTTACGTACGTACATCATCACAAGACGTATCAACGTATAAAACGGGATGTCTTAAAACTAAATACACCAAGCACAAAGCGTCCTTATCGCATTAATTTCAATTTAAAATGCCCACGTCGTCGAAACGAACAGAAACACGAGTAATCGAAATTGTAATACATCAACGTTTCAAGTATATGAATAGGTATCAAAAATCCACTGCATAGCAATCTACTTATAATATTCGAAGTCATTCCAAGCAATGTTTCAATAAAACTGAAACCAAAATATAACGCTCAAGTATCCACTTTCCCAGCAGATGTTAAAGATTTAAAAGGTGATAGAAAAAGATTGTCTGACCTTGTTAGAAATATTGCTATTTCAGAATTCGTCCTAAAATATAATTTTAACATTATAAAGTCTAAATTAGTATAAATCCGACTTAATGATTGCACGTCTGTTCTATGACTTGGAGTCACGTTTTATGTGAATCATCTCCAGAATAGATCTTTTATATTAATCGATTTCTTCAGCTTAAACATTTTTGTAATCAAATTGATGGTTATAATCAAAACAATATTTGGCAAACGCGGTGGAATCTTCAAAGTTTTTGTTTCTAGTACTATACTCATGACCATACATTCTTTTTTGTAGATATTGCTTAGAGATTCCTGTATAAGTCTCATCGCAATCTAAACAATTTTATTTATATAGTGTGTGGGTTTGTTTATATTAAGGTATTAAAGGTTTTACATTTGAAAAATATTTACCAACACAGTTAGTAAGTTTATGCGCAACATTTATATAATACTTTTCTAAACATTTCTCAAGTTTCTCTGAGGTCCCCGGAATGTATGGTAATGTTATAAAATCATTTGTATTACTGTTTATATTATTTATGTATGACGCATCATTATAGATTTTGGTTATCTTTTCCTTAATGATGGGGTTGAAAAATGTTTTTAGGTAGCCATTCATTTCCAGTGTATTAAAATGGGTCTTAAAGGTATATCACATTTATGCAATTTCAGAAGCTCATAGATATAAGGTGCTTGCCCATTATGGCAAATTAATTTATTTTTCAAATCAATTCACCTCTCCTAACTTAACTAATCGTTGGAGTCAAATCTCTTTCCGCCGAGTCATTTCTACAATTTTGGAAATACATTAAAATCGTAGGCGGGCAAATCTGGACAATATGGTGGATGATGAACCAATTCGTAGCGCAATTCATGCAATTTTGCCATTGCGACTGCGGACCTGTGTGCCGTTGCATTGTCCTGGTAGAAGAGCACTTTTTTCTTTGCAAAATGCGGCTGCTTTAGCTTCAAATCGGCTTCGAATGGGTCCAAGAGCTCTGCATAATATACGCCGGTGATCGTTTTACCCTCTTCAAGGTAATCGATATGGACGAGACCGTGTGCATCCCAAAAAATTCCAAGACTTTGTTGGTCAATAAACCCACTTTGGCCTTTTCGGCTTCGATTCGCCAGGACAAGTTCACTGTTTCGACTGTTCCTTGGTCTCTGGTGTGTTGTGATGGATCCAAGTTTCGTTCACGGTTAAGAAACGGAGCAAAAAGTATTTCTCATCGCGGTTGAACATCGCCAAACATTCCTTTGGACTAGTCACACGGTCGCGTTTCTTGACAACACAGAGAAAATGCGGCACCCATCTGGCAGATAACTTTCTCATATTCAAAAATTATTGCAAAATGTTCCCTACCCGTTCGGTTGAGATACCCATAGCCTCAGCAATCTCGTGCACTTTAACTCGCCGATCGTCCAATATCATACCATGGATTTTATAGACCAGCTCTGGCGTTGTAAGCTCAATTAGACAACCAGAACGGCGTCATTTGTGGTTATACTAGCACAACGAAAATCAGTAAACCACTTGTGAATTGTTCCAATCAATGGTGGAGAGTCCCCATAATGTTAAACATCCGATGCTTCGGTTTGCGTAATAATGTTTCCACGCAAGAAATAATGTTTAAACAAGACGTGAAATTCACTATTTTCCATGTTTACAAAAATCTTCAAGTTTGCTTGCTTCCGATGGGTGTCAAAACAGAACTGAATGACATATCAGTACATCACAAATGTCACATGGGATTTTCGATTGTGGTGCCATCTGCTTCATTTTCCAAAGACTTTTCATTTTTCCCTCGTATTAGATAGCTCATTTGTATCAAGTCAGACTTTCTAATAATTGTTTGAAGGAGCTACTGTTCAAGCGAAACTATGGCTTAGGAATATTTCCTTTCAACTGTTGGTGCCACTTTCTAGGGTTCCCGGATTAATGTAGAATTGATGTACGTAAACAGTTCTCCTCGGTAATGTAATTCTACGTACATTTACGCCGTGTACTGTGTAAACTATGGAAACGTCGAAGTCACCATCTAGATCTCAACAAATAGTATCATGAACAATAAATTACTTTGAAGAGAAACGTGAGAATGAATTAGCATATCTCATTAGAGACCGAGTTACTGCAGCTTTACAACTGAGTGGCTCAACAGTCAATGAAATCTCACATAAACGAACCCTTTACAAGTCCAAGAAGAAAACGGCAACGAGATAAAATGATGGTTATGAATCTAGATGATTTTGAACAGAGTGCAATTGGAAATGTTATTTTTGATGTGTACAGAAACAAGGAACATATAACTTTATAAACACTAAAAGCCAAACTCCTAGAACGTGGAATATGCTGATTGTTTTGCAGGTTTTATTCCTGGTGCATAGCTGATTCTTCAAAAACAAAGGATATCGATTACCATGGTGAAAAGGATCAACTTTTATCAAATTTAGAAGGACCCACCACCATCATTATGTATAATGGTAGTTATGACGGTACTGTAATGAATAAAGTTCCAATTACCAGTATAAGTAACTGATATGTTATGTTGGCAGAAAGACCTACACACTACTTGTTAAGACATATGTACCGGCTTATTTTTCTCTTGTGTTATTTTGGCTTTCCTTTTTTATATATAACATACTACTATTATTCTTTTATTTGCAGAGTTGTTGATAGGCGAACACTATATTACTAACTAGTTTGATTAATGATACGAGATATGTATAACATTTTGCGAGAATAAAAAGAAGTTTTGTCCTGAATGACCGGGTAATAAAATAGTCAATTTTCCCCGAATTCAATAATGGCTGATACTGCGCGATTGAGCCGACTTCTTAATGACTTAACAATTATCTTATCTTCCAAGAAAACAAATGTTAGACTATTTAGTTCGCGACGCACCATTAAACAAATTGAAAAAATAACTCAAAAAGTGCTCCGGAGCCTAATGAAAACTTTCGCTAGGTAAATTACTCCTTAACTGTTTGTTTTGTAGGAACAAAAACCAAGTTGCTGGTCATATTCAAAGTTCTTAACAGATTGTGCTATTCAGCAGAATGTAAAAACGATAAACGGTGTGTGTATTCTACCAACGACAACAGACCCGTTCCCTTTGGTTGCAGCACAGACGAGATCGCGGCGGACTTTGGAAAACACTCAATCCCAGTCAGATTTAATGGGAAACTGTGAGAATGACATAACTATAAATCTCGTAAATTACTACGAAAGAAAATGCCTACCAGGACACGGAAGTAATTGGTATATAAAAGTTAGAATCGTACTCATAGACGTTGATTTCATTATCTTTACGGTTTTCCTCAATAATAGTTATTTTCCTGGCAATGTGTATTTCCTTGTCAAGCCAAACTACGTCATCAGATTCTAATGACATTTTAATCATCTTTCCATAAAATGGTAATGTTCGAGACTTTTTTCTATTGTTAAAGTTAACTGAGAACTATTTGTAATGAATTGGCATAGAATTATTCATTGTAATTGTATATAATAAACGACAAAACAGTTCACACTATGAATGATCACTAATTACCCATATCCACTAAGACTACTGTTTTACTACTGAGGGTATTTCGGCTACCAATCATTATAAATATACGTTGATAATCAAAATGTGCCTATTCAAATAGTACTTGGTGATAATAATGCAAACAAGGGGTTACTCCCAGCTAGAGATAAGTTGGGATAAATTGCTCTTTCGCTTATACATTTTCATCCCTTCTAAATTACTTAGATTTTCCCCGTACTGTTTTTTAAAAGTCATAAACTTTCTTTAGAAATGGTGTAACCTGTATTGAAAATATGTTCAGCTGACAACGTGTTTCTTAATCTGGGCAGAATGTTCTTTATACTAAGTTAAAATGTTCCTTCTATTTTGACCCACATAGCAATTTGAAAACGACTTACAATCGACGCAACCAACTACACAAAATAAAGCCATTAGCTTCAAATAATTCATTAAAATTCAAAAAATTCACTTATTATCCTTCGGTGCTTAATAAATTCCATAATTCGTTTTCTAAATTTGCAATGCAACCAGAAGACCATCCCGGTAGACAAAAAGTGGTTATTCGATTTTTAGGGTTATAACTAAGGTTGGGTGCGAATTTCACACCAGAAATAACGTAAAAATCCAAAGTTTCGTTCGATTCTAAGAGATTGAGTATAATGACAGATTTTCCATGCATATACCTTCAAAATATTTGAAAATTCGAGTGATCTATAACCTCTCCGATCCGTTCTATATGACTTTAGAACCCTACTCATACCGATTTTTGGGATTTAGCGAAGCTTAACGTGGATTATGAACCTTCAAATATGGATGACGACCCGATGAAGGACTTCCCGAATAACAATACGTCATTATTTGACTTCTGGGGTTATAACTAAGATGGATTCGAATTCCACACCGGAAATAATGTGAAAATCCAAAATTTTGAAGTTCGACTTTTTTTGTAAAACACGCCTAACCTCTCAAATCCGTTTTAAATAACTTCATGACCTTACTCATACTGATTTTCCGGATTTAATCGAAGATTTATGTGGATTCTGAACCTTCAAATGTGGATGACGCCCCGATGAAGGAGTTCCCCGTTAACAAAACGTCGTTATTCGACTTCTACGGTGATAACTAAGGTTGTATTCGAATTCCACACCTGAAACAACGTAAGAACCAAAGTTTCGTTCGATTCTAAGAGATCGACAAAAATGACAGATTTTCCATGCATATAACCTTCAAAATATTGGGAAATTCGATTTTATTATAAAACACGGGTAACCTCTCCGATCCTTTCTATATGACTTTAGAACCTTACTCATACCGATTTTTTGGATTTAGCGAAGCTTAACGTGAATTATGAACCTTCAAATATGGATGACGCCTCGATGAAGGACTTCCTGGTTAACGAAACGTCGTTATTCATATTTTAGAGTTATGGCAGAGGTTGGTTTCGAATTCCACACCACAAATAACGTTCAGGATATAGGATAAGTACAATACTGTTATTAATGATGACGCTGAGATTTGTAAAATAACTGAAAAAAACCAGCTAGAATGAAATAAAGAATTTTAATAAGAAGCCAGTCCCACTACACAATAAGAATTTAATGGAATCATTGTTACACTGTTAGATTTAAACTTAATTGTGAACATGATACAGTCTGGGATGTATTGATATCTTTAACAAAGAGTTGTTCACAGGTTGGTTTACACTTAACGGAATAGATATATCTTCGATTATATCTGACGAATCGAAAGAACCCCCGTCAATGATGACTATTGTTCTATTTGATAATTTTTTGATAGGTTTACGGCCTTCGGATTGATCTCATACTAGACGTTATTCAATCTAAATAACTGTAATAATTGCTTCCAGTTACAAGCAGTAATAGGAGACTCCTCCAGGCAATTGAAGACTTATAACTATATTTACATTGATGCTTAATGAAGATTGTGTTTCAATCAAATTCTTCGTTAGAAGAATTTTAAATGAACTGGTCTTAAATTTATGCATTTCAATCGGTGGACAAAATGTTTTCTACCCATCAACGTCAATCAGCGCTAAATACCTATAAATTCACATGGGGAAAGACATCATGCTGCTTCATTTGTTTTCATCTACAAATTTCATCAAAAACAGATGACATTTTGTTGATTGTGCGACAGAGCCGTACTCAACACAAGAGTTGACACTGTGATTCATTGTATTTTTAGCACATAGACATAGACATCTGATCTAATTGCTTGGGTAAGTTCCATCATGGCGGCGGCCTAAACAAAATCGACATTTGCGCTGTAACTTTCATCGAAAGTTGAGTGATCGATATTATATTTTATGTAGTGTAACAACTCTGTTGCTTCTTTTTGGGCAAAGTGAAGTAAGTGGAGCACGTTTTGTTCCGTGGGTAAATTATCACAAATTTAGATTCTGATATTGCATAAAACAACAGTTTACAAGTAGACGTAATTTACACAGATTTATCGAAAGCGTTTGATAGATTGGACCATAGACAAACAGTAAAATTTTAATTGATCAATTAGTATAGATAAGAACAAGAAATTTCATTTTGTTAATATAACTTTATTCAAAAGAACTTTGATTGCAATTTCGAATTTTACAGTTCATTATCAAAAAATACAATGAGAAAATACTGAAACATCACAGTAGTAGCAGTGAATCGATTTTAAGAATTATTGGTACAATTAGCTTACTTAACTTGTGTTGAGATAGTAATCGCTAATCGGCAAAGGAGTAGACTGTCGGTAATTGCAAGGATTGTATCACGTGGGAATTTAACAGGGTGAACTAAGGAATTTCCTAACTCTAGTTGCACGTTAAGTAGATTATTTGCAAGATTGTTGTGTTTGAATATTCTTCTAGATTCTAATTTATTATGTTTTCCGTAATTATATATAATATATTTGGGTTTTATAGTGGAGGAAAACGGTGTTGGGTTTCTATAAAGTTGAAAAATCTTTTATTAAATTGAAATGACTTAGAATGTTCTTTATATCTAACTTCATACGATCTACCTGTTTGACCAATATATGGGACACAAGTGAACTTATAAACTCCTTACTTCCGAAATTTATTAGATTAGAACAATTGAAGAACTACTGAGGAAATGATTAATAATTGGTGAATGATAGATTTCCAATGGATCATTCAAAACTACATTATTTTTGTCTTTAACATGATTGACAATTTCCAATGATTCCAACATATTCAATTTCAAGCCGTTCCGTTCAATATTTGAGATTTCGGGATCGTGAATGGAATTATGGTTATGTTCGATTACATGATTAGCATACGTCGAATCGGTCTTTTTAAATCTGTGACTCCTCATATATTCTTGAAATCTTTGGTAAAAGCTACGACCTGTTTGGCCAATATATAAAGCATTACTGTCATCACAACATAGCTTTTTTAAATTTATCTCTATTTGCTCCAGAATTATTAATGAGTTTGTGCAAATTATTAGACATTTTATATACTACTGTTTTATTTTGTTTCTATAGGAATTTTGAAATATTTATGTTTTTTGGATCGCTGATCACGAATATGGGGGTTAAAAAATTGTAGGGCCATGGCGTTCCGAGATATTGGCCATTTTTGACCCAAAAATGGCCGTTTTTTCGGGTTTTCGTCGTTTTTGGCGATTTAAAGGAAAACAACACATTTTATCGACTAGACAGTGAGGAACAAATTTGTACAAAAATGAAAAATGCGTCGAATGAAGGAAAATAGAAGTCTCTAAGTCATTCGGGGCCTGATATAAGGCTCATTTTGTTTTTTTTTTGTAACATAAAAATTGAATTTTCCTCTAAGAACTTTATTTTCTGCGCAATGGTAGTACTTCATGTGTATTTTCGAATTGATCTTGGTTTTTCGTCTACCTCTTTTTTTGGCGTCAAAATCCGCCATCTTAGAAAAAATGGTTTTTTCATTATAATTCCGTTAAAAATTGGTCTTTTGATCCAAATCAACATGCGAATTGAAGAGTTTCATGTCTCCTACAACATTTCCAGGATCCAAGCATTTTGATTGAAAAGTGAAGAAATGGGACCGTTTTGAAAAATCAAGGTCCAAGAAAAAATTAATAATTTTTAGGTTAGAATACTCGTATGAAACTAAACTTTCACATGCAAATAGCGAATCGTTCTACGAGTATTTCAAGCTTCCGTAGGTTTTTTTGGATGAGTAGAACTTGAGATATCTATTGATGTAGGTTTGGGTTCACAATGAGCCCAATTTTGACCCTAATCAAAAAATTTTTAAAAATTCTTACAGAAAACACTTCTGGCTATCTAACCCTGAATCGTCGACCTTACACGTATCTGTAAAGAAATTATAGCGCGAGTTGAAAAGAGAAAACCGTAGCAAAAAAAAACAAATGCGCTCGAAACCCAAGCATCAATAAGGTAGATTTCAAAAAAAAATTTCGAAAAACCAAGATTAATTCGGAAATACACATGAAATACTACCATTGCGCAGAAAATAAAGTTCTTAGAGGAAAATTTGTATGACGAAATTTAATTTTTATGTTACCAAAAAAAAAAACCAAAATGAGCCTTATATCAGGCCCCGAATGACTTAGAGACTTCTACGCATTTTTCATTTCTGTACAAATTTGTTCTTCACTGTCTAGGCGATAAAATGTGTTGTTTTCCTTTAAATCGCCAAAAACGACGAAAACTCGAAAAAACGGCAATTTTTGGGTCAAAAATGGCCAATATCTCGGAAGACCATGGGCCTACGATTTTTTAACCCCATATTCGTGATCAGCGACCCAAAAAACATAAATATCAACCATAAAATAGAGATGTGGAAAAATTTCCAATCCAAATTGCAGGACGACTGGACTATGGATATTGTAACCATTGTTGACTGCAATTTGTTTTATTCTGTTGTGTTGTAGGTTGTTTTGAGGGATATTAATTAATCGATGGATCATTGAGTGGCAGGCAGCTAATTTATGGGTCAAAGCATCTTTTGTGAATAGTAGTTTTAAATGATCAATTGGATATTTATCATTCACCAATTATTAATCATTTTCTTAGTAGTTCTTCTATTGTTTTTGTAACTAATGCTATTCCCCTCCACTTAATAAGTATAGTCATTATAGTATAAAGCCGTTCTCTGTCAATGTAACTTTAGTTTACAACTTAGTTCAGATGATGACACTGTGTGTTGAAACATGTAAGCAATAGTGGATAATAAAAACATTCATTGTTTATTTAGTATTTTATTTCCATAACTTTATAAATAATTAAATCTTATAGATATTAATATTTCCAAATGCAGGACAATGCGATTTTATAAAGGCACGGTCATTGAATCAGTTTTACCAATCTGTGCCCTTGAGTCACTTATGATCGAAGTTTAATGTTTGAATCACATTTTTATACCTTTGTCATAGGGCTTTAGAATGCTTGAATTTATTAAAAGGCATTCTTGACAATTTTCACAGTGTACCATTTATAGTTAATTTTCTGTAGTGTACCTTTCTATATGAATAATTCTTTTTCACGATTATGGCAGACGTAGAACCATTGTAAACTTTTTAATTTTGCACAAATATTTATAACATTGTAATTACGCTCCTGACGTGTAGTGAACCGCCTCAACTTAACTAACGTTTCATACTCTTCTTTCCTATACATCTTATCATCGAAACTGTCATAAGAAATGCTGAAGGCGTGGTGATTTTACATTTCGTGGCTTTCTTAGTTACCTACCTGAAAGAGGAAGCCGCGACTCCCGAAGGTCCTGTGTGTACTTAAATTGTTTTTATTATACGAGGAACGAACATTGTTACTCTAGGCTTTATCATGACCACCACCATTTATGGCACCTGCACACCATTCTGATCAATCTTCTACCATAACATTAACAAGTCAAATACGTTTCTATTTAATGCCTACCTAGATTTAAAAGTACTTTAAGCCACTTGCACTACAACAACTATTAGAACGATTAGTCCGACAAATAAGTAAGGAACTAATAGTTGTTTAACTCGTTTACAATGGATTGTTAAAGTATCTCATATAAATGCGAGATGCCCTTCCGTTTATAGGATGCTTAGCGTCTAAAAAATCTGTTCTGTTTATCTATTGTTCGTGTAAAAAATTTCAATGGATGTTGCAATGATGACTGCTAAGTGATAGCACGTTGAATAATCCGTTGTTTGCTGTTTCTCGTTCCGTAAATGAATCTTCAATTCTGTTATAACCATCAAACCTCCCATCGCCTTGGGAGGTGTAATGTGAAGATAACACCTTCACATTCTAACTGCACCTAAATCCCTTCAATTCATAAGTATTAGAAGTTTTCTATGGAATTCAATTATACATCATATCATTGAAGGTAGCTGCTCACGCACATTCCGCCTGTCGACGTAGTGTGCTATTGTATCATAGTCGACATTGCCCAGTGGTAGAGAATAACTACAACGAAAGCATTTTTTTATACTTTGATAACACAAAATCTATGATATTCGAAGAAACATCGTGTGAGTAGAATGTTAGGAGAGGAGATGGGCATTCGAATTTTTCTTAGAGGTTTGGAGGATATAGGCGTAGGAAAAGACATCACTAGGTAAAGAGTTCCACAACTTCGCTGTTCGGTAGAAAAATGGAGTCTGGTAGGAAGTAGTTTGGCAGGTCTCGAGCTTAACAATGAAGGGGTGACTAGTTTGAGCTCGTTGACTCCTGAACAGGTCAAATCTGTGCTTTGAAGATTAGAAGTAACTGTTGGGATGTAAAGTAGCTTTTGCACGGAATAGAAAAACTAGTGTTTGTGAAGCGGTTTTCGCAATGGACCTCACATGATCGTCCCATGAGCAGGTGCTGTTGGTAGTGATCCCATGCATAGATATGGAAGACTTCATAGGAATAGTTGTACATAACATCTTCATATTAGTGATTTTGGGATCCGCTTGGAGAAGACGCAAGCTAGACTTTTGGTTGCATTAAATCTACTACATTATCAGATCTCCATTTCAAATTCGTTGCCAGATCTACATTAATTGCGTCAACCTGTCTTTGTCTCCTCTGTCTTCATTGGATGGCATAGGGCTCTAGATGAGGTAGTGGTATGTAGTGTACCATCATCTGCAAGCCTGTGGATGGGACAGCTGGTCACTTACAGTGACATTCATATGGAGCAGAAATAAAGTTGGTGCCCAGACAGATCCCTGAGAAATATCAGCGTTGATAGCCATTGTGTCGGAGGATACTCCGTCAAACATTACATGAATGCGCCTAATTGTGCGTTGACGGAAGGTAATTTCCGTCATATGGCTATCGATGGCAGTAATATTAAGAGGCTCCTTTCCTTGTGGACCAAAAGTGGAATTTGCTGCAAACATTCCAACAAAAAGATTCAATTTTTCTTGTGGTATAGTGGCCACTATGCCATCATCTTTGGTTAGGGGAGGGAATAAACTGTAAGTGAAATTTTTACCAATTACTTTGGCGAAATTCCAAAACGAACGGAACTCATTCGGACGTTCGATAAGCTTTGATCTTATTTTGGAATTGTATGCCCCTTTCGGAGCGTTTATTATTTCATTGCATATATCTCTGGCTTCAACATATTCTGTTCTGGTTTCCACATATGGATCACCGCGTCAACTAAGGTATGCTGTTCGTTTTGAAGCGACGGCCCTAGAACAGGTTTTATCAACCCATCGTTCACCAGATGACGGTAATTTGTTGGTATGGGGTAAGTACTAAGTAAGTTGCTATTCCTAGCCTGATAACATCCGTGATCTCTGTGGTACATTGCGTTGGGTCATCAGATTCAAAACATACGCTTTTTCAAGGAAAACATGCGAGTACCTTTCCAGTCGGCTGAGTTGTATGCCGAACTGTTCGTGAAAGTGTTGGATTGGTTCGTGGAGTGATATAAGTCGTAGTGATGAGTGAATGGTCATAGTTTTCCAATGATGCACGGACTTTTACTTCTTAGGGATCTGGATTGTTAGCGAGTAATAAGTCAAGCGTATTGGCATAATTATAGTTTCATCAGGGATCCGTATTTGTTCTTTAATTAACTGCTCGAGACCATAGGTATTGTCGAAGGCCTCAGTCTGTCGCCCTGCATCATCCGTCTTGTTTGAGAGCTTGAGCCAAGCGGAGTTGTGAAAGTTGTAATCCCCCATGATGATAATTTCAGCTGCTGGATAGTTCTGCTGAATGAGGTTTGTTTCAGAGAAACAAATTCAAAGAGTTCATCATGAGCTGGTTCATTTGGTAGTAAATGGAGACAACAGAAAAATTTTGTCTGTTTGTGATTATCAAACTTGAACTACATTATATCAAATTCTTGTAGTTATAGATGCTCTTCTCGATGGCATGAGAGATCATTTCTGGAATAGAGACAGATACCTCCTTTGAATCTGAAACGATCTGAAAATTCACAGATTGATCTGACTGATGCATGAGCACTTACTTACAAATGACAATTCTCAATTAGAACATAAAGATTCAGATTCATTCTGATTCATCCTTGAAGCTTGTCAGCAATGTGAGTTATATATGATTTTATTCCTAGAATCTGTTATTTGGTGTATACAAGTGCTATTCAAGATGTTGTTTCAAACCCTTTCATAAATTGTAACCTCAACGAAATCCTAACGAACCGACAGGGGCAATCAAGCCATTAAATGTTCATTGTCAGAGTTAGAGAAAGTCACTCAATCTACAGTTGGTACCAATACCAATAGTATAGAGAGATGAGAGAGAAGTGCATACTCATTTTTATACTGATCCTACTGGTTTAAAATTTGATCCCTTTATCTGTTGAATATTTTCAGCCATGTATATCGCCAACAGCATGACAAGTGAACGTAGAGGGACCTGAATTCATAATTTTAGAAATAGTTCTATAAGACACCGATAGAGTACGCTGGCTTATTTGACAATTGACAGTTTAAATGGAAGCAGAAATGAAGCAAATTTACTATCAAAATTTTCATTTCCAATTTCATTTGTTGTGCGCTATCTATTGCTGTGGCAATGTTTTGTTTACCTAACATGAAGAATAATTCGAATTGATATGGGTCCGTGCTCCTTTCATGTTCATATCCGTTCTGTTTTCTAACAGAAACAAAATAATTCACTTCCCGTGAGCCAATCAAATTTTTCATACTACGTATTACTGAAGTTCAAATAAGATAAATGGCAGTTACACAGACAATGTGTGCACACATAAAACGAACATCTGGGACTAATTGAAAAATACATTTGCTCAACTCCTCCATTGATTATAGATTTCAAAATCACCGAGGCACTCTTCACGTATACATTTATCATGTCATGGACCTGTCTCTCCCAGAGCTTCTTTTTAATAAATTCTCCATTACTTATTTTATCTGCACCAGCACGTCTGCTTTTTACTAATAACAACCCTAATCATTCACGCAACGTGACAACGCGTCGCTAATTATTTAATGTTTCATTTTTGTTCCATCATTAAGTGTTATTAACGATCTGTCAACTGGTTAAACGTTAGGGGAACTTAAGATATGAGAATGTTGCATCCTCACAATAAATTATTACCTCTCTATGATTCTATTTATTTATAGTAAAATCGCAACACCCTTTCCAATTTGGATTTCAAAAATCTTATGCGTATTTTGCTACGTTAGCATTATCAGAAAATCAACAAAATTGAAGCTGTTACTTTATGGTAAGTTGTCATATACAGTAGAGTCTCGGTAAAGTAGACATCCACAAACGTGAACACTGATTTTGATATTATACAGATTTCATAACACGAACAAAAAATGTTCCCCATTCTAAAACGTGTACAGATTTTTACCATACTTGGTAGGTGTTTGTGGACGAGATTGCTTACCGGGGAAGTCCCATTTTATGTACATACTAAGACATGAGATTCATAATGGCGAAATAGAACTCAGTAGGTGCATAGTAAGCAGTGGAAAATAGGGAAGTGAACATACGAATCTCTTTCCTCCGAGCCTTTTATCCGAGTTTGGAAATAGATACAAATGACCGGGGGCCAAATCTGGAGAATATGGTGGATGATGAACCAATTCGTAGCGCAATATACGCAATATAGCTAATCATGTACAGGTAAACTATAGGTGAATGAAAATAATTGAATTTCTCTCATTGACATTCTTTTAGGTTTTCATGCTGCAAGGTATTAAGGGAAAATGGAAACAACCAATTATGTATCAATTTATTAAAGGAGCAGCAAAAGCTGAAACCATTAAATGTTCAATTCCAAACATTGTACGATCTTGCAGGGGAATTGGTTCCAATGTGGTGGCCACAATTTGCGATCAAGGTACAAATAATGTCAGTACGATAAACAAATTAGTGAAGGAAACGAAAGAGGAGGGAAAGAATTATATGACTTCATATTTGGAGTCGATGGACAAAAAATTATTCCATTGTATGATCCACCACGTTTACTGAAAGGTGTGAGAAACAACCTCCTAACAAAAACAGTTTATTACACGCTAAACGGAACTCCAAAAAAAGCAAAATGGGAAGATATACAAAAGGCATGGCAACTGGATAATGTTAGTGGATACTTGAGAGCAATTCCAAAATTGACTGGGTTTCATGTAACTCCTAATAAAGTGATGAAAATGAAGGTATCAATATGTGCTCAAGTTTTGAGTAGAACTGTTGCATCGACTATTAACCTTATGGCAATTAATGGTAAGTTTAATTTGTGTCATATAATATAAAATAAGTGTATATCTAAATCTTCAAATTGTATTTATATGCATATTTTATGTATTTTTGTTTTAACCATTGGAATTAGTCTCGATATTTAATTGTATCTATATGTATATTTCATGTATTTTTGTTTTAACCCATTGTAATTAGTCTCGATATTTGATTGTATCTATATGTATATTTTATCTATTTTTGTTTTAACCCATTGCCATTAGTCTCGATATTTAATTATATTATTATATTATTATATTATATATAGTCATTTCTATTGTTTTTGATGTTTAATTCTATTTATATGTATATTTTATATATTTATGTTCTAACTCTGTTGTTGAATAAAAACTATTGGTAAAAACTATCGACTTTCATTTCCTACTTAAATTATTAGAAGACAAAATTTGCATTTATGTGCTGTGTAACTTCGAATTTCCCTCCAAACCATCATTTAGTACGCTTCCAATCCTCACGCGGCGCTCTTGTCGCGGTTTCGGTACCTAACACGGAACATTTCATTCTACGGTAGTAGAGTTACCTATGGCCTCAGCAATCTCGTGCACTTTAACTCACCGATCGTCCAATATCATACCACGGATTTCATCAATTAACACTTGTAAATCGTTTCAATCGATGGTGAAGAGTTTCCATAATTGAACAAGCGATGCTTTGGCTTACGTAATTTTCCACGCAAGAAATAATGCTTATTCAACACGTGAAATTCACTTCTTCCCATGTTTACAAAAATCATCAAGGCTGCTTGCTTTCGATTGGTGTCAAAACAGAACTGAAGGACATATCAGTCTGAAAATCTTAATGCGTTCTAGTTAAAGATGGTATGTTAAAAGTCACATGAGATTTTCGATTGTGGCGCCATCTTTTTTATTTTTCAGGGACTTTTCACCTTGCCCTCTCACGTATGTATATATTTTTTAAATTCAATTCTTTTCGAAAACGTGAACGCCACCAAGTTTAATTCACGTTATAGAAACTCTGAAGTATTGATAAAAAGGAATAAGAGACACTGTTTTAACTATGTGCATTACCACCGATTTTTGATACAAAACGTAACTGCCGTTTCAACTCAAATACTGACATCATCAAAAGGTAAGTTGATTGGAGTTGCGACAATTAAACTATTATTATCAAACAATAACAGTAGACTATAACTTACGTATTGTAATTTGTAATACAAATTGGTGGTGATACACATTGTTCAAGCAGCAGTGTTGTTATGATTCCTATTTATGAATTAAAATTGTTAGTATTTATATTTTCAGAAGACATAGGGAGAAAGGAAAGATATTAATATTAATAATCCTAAATCGGATTATCTCTGTGTTATTCTGAGAAACTGTTGATAAAGTAAAGTTTGTAGAGGATTAATTGTAAGTATACTCGAGTCATTATTCATCAATTTGTATTTGTTTGGATACATATTAATGGCTGTTAGATTATACAAGAATTTACTGGAGCTCGGTTTTAAGTGACAAAAAATTCTCAGAGATGCCATATATCCCGCCTGTAGAACATGACTAGCTACTGGGAATTTTTTCGGATTGTTATATCTAACACGATAAAAACGTTCTTTATATCTAGTGGAAATATTTCGTTTTCTTTGTCCCACATAACATTCTTCACCAAATTGACATCGAATTTTATATTTCCGGATCTTCGATTGTGTGAAAGCTTATTTACAGTATTTCCTGATAATTTTATTATTACGGAATGATACGTGAAACATTTGTAGAATCATCAGTTATTTTCTGGAATTGAAGTGGGGTAACTGGCCTAAAATGGCATAGTACTTTTTAAAACAAATATATCATATTACTGAAATGACCAGTTTGAAAAGTGAATAGAGGAATAGATAGCCTGTTTAATTAGTTTTTATTAGATTATAAAAAGTAAATCCATAAGTAGAATGTTTTTCGACAAATATCCATTCAAGCGAGATATCCGTTATCCATTTTACCCACACTATTGTGGGTAAAATGGCATACAAGAATAAGAAGTAGAATAAACTTTGGAAAATTAACATTTCAGTATTGGAACTAATTATACATGCAGAACTATAAAAAAACTTATTCTAAAAAATAAAACTAACCTCTAAAATATAAAAATGAAACATATAAGTAAGGTCTCAAGGATACAGGGTAAAATGGCATATACTATTGACACACATCACAAATGTAAATTTCAGTTTTAGGACTAACTCCGGCGCAATGGACATGTGCCCACTCTTTACAGTTGCAGCACTTTATCCAGGGTTCTCCTGCTTTCGATTTCAAAAAGGCTTCTCTATAAAACAAACAGAATGCATCATCATTGTTTTCCTCCTTGTCGAATATTTCAGCAGAAAAATCGATCTCCTCCTCGAAAGCATCACTTGGATCTATGTGTAAGCGTTTCTTTACTCGCCGTGCCGACTGTCGCTTCACTTTCTCCAATTTTTCCACTTCTTTTTGTTTCATTTCTGCCATGAAGGGGCTGCTAGTTAGTACCGTAGGAGTGTTCTTGCGCTCCGTTGTCGGAGCTTTAGATGTTGATGGCATTGGACTCAACGTTGTTAGTGGAACAAAACATTCTTCTATTCTATTACCAATTTCTGCAGGATGAGTTTGGACTATGTTAAATGTTTCAGCTGCTAAAATGGCATATCTTTCAGACTATATGCCATTTTACCCAACATGGCAACATGTCGTTTCACTCATACCAGACAATCTGCAGTAGGGATGTGCGATACACTCGAAAGTATCGATATAAGGCATCGATACGGATCGGAACGTAACATATCGATACAGTAAAATATCGTAAGTTAAAGGATCGATACCTAACGATCCGGGATCTTTAGGGCGTCAGCGCTCTGCGGTACTGTTATTCTATAACAGAATATAGTGAAAAATTGAATAAAATACGATAAGTTTGTTTAATTTATTTGTGATTATCACAAACAGTGAAAAATTTTCAACGTAATCTAATTTAGTAACAGACTAAAGTATAAGAAAATACATATTCTAATTTAAATGTTCCACATATTTAATCGTAAAGAATTTAGAAATAGCAATTTTGACAATATTTTGTTTTGTGGTCCAGGGTAGTACTATATCTAGTTGACGCTAGATGTCATCAGTCGATTTTCGATCCGGGAAAATGGCGATACGTACTAAATAAGTATCGATACACAATATATCGAAGAGTAAAGTATCGATACAAAATATCGTGTATCGCTTCTAATAGGATCGATACTTCCGAGTATCGATACAGTATCGAACATCCCTAATCTGCAGTTAACCTAACTTCCAATAACTATCCTTGTGATATGAATTGAAGTGAGTATAATAATTTATGCACAAATATGTAGGTAGTGGTAGTAGTCAATACATACCTTACGGATTTCTGATTAAACGTGGCACGTGAAGTTATACAATATTTTGGATGTTGGAAAAGAAATTATGCATCACACAGAAACATGACAACCTCTCTAAATGTTCGTTGACGCTAGCTACACTATCATTGGTTAGAAAGGATATTACCAACAGTGTTGCCTACCTTCCTGTATGTTCAGACGGTTTGTAATTTGCCCGCGTTCAAAACAAGCGCTATGCCGTTTTACCCATTTATGCCATTTTCGGCCAGTTTCCCCTGGTATTTTGGCCGCGAGAAGTTTTTCCTGAGTTGTTTATTGATTAATTTAGTTATTAAAGATTTTTCGTATTCATTTCCTATCGCGATATGGTAAATATTGTCTAATTTTATTATTAATTTAGTTATTTGCTACGAATAGTTTAGTACAAGTGTGAGCTATCATATTTCTCAATATTCCTTCTAGGGCACACCGTGAAATTTATGGGCGCTGGGCTAACATTATTTGGGGGAGTGTACCTTATTAAATGTAGTTTTTCGTGTCGACTCAATCTTCATTATCCATTCTTTGTTTAGAAATTTTTTTTTTATCCTTCTGGTCTCTTGATTTCGTAGGGTTATTTGACAAATATATGTTCTCATGTAGCGGCCCAACGGTGAATGCAATACACTCCAAATCACCACACAAACTGAATATGATGCTCGAAATTTATTTGCATCAAAATTCGGTGTCGTACTTCGAGCCATTTTCGAGTTTTTGAGCGGAGCCTTTCGTGGAAATAGTCGACGCTGTTCGCTCTGTTGCACGCGTCTTTCAGTGCGCCAACTGTCTGGCCGATGGCAATGAGATATAGTGGAGATTTGTACAGGTTGTAACGTTCTGTATGTTACTGAGTTCCTCCTAATTGCTTGAATAACGTTAGGAATGGTTTCCGCTCGGAATTATTGATATTTAAACTTGGGAAGAGATTGTTACCGACATCTGTGATTTAATGGCGCAAATCGATTATTTTACTACTGCGCAAAAATCGGGAGAGGTCTCGCGACACGCTATGTGAGGCTCGTTCAACTCAGCAATAATCCACGTAGTTACGTAGTATTCCGTATCACGATTATTTGACATTCGTGATCATAAATTTGTAATGGATGTGTATGTCTCTTCAGACTAGTCTTGGCGAGATAACGGAATAATTATTGATCTGGGTGAACTTAAGTAAAGCCGAAATTCTGATTTACTGCTTTATGGAAATAAACCTTCTGATTATGCTTGATGAGATTATTCATTTAGAAACTACGAACACGATTTCAGTCTTCTATATTCAGCAAACTATTATCTAATTGTTCTCTTGCAGATTTCTATATTAATTCACTCTTCTCTTTAAGACTACCATTTTCTGTATTATTTGTAGTATAAATTAATAAAGTAAGCTATTATCCAAATATTCTCTTTCAGATTTTAATAAGCTTTTCACCAGTTCTCTTTGAGACTTCAATTTTCTAAATAATTTTGAATATACAATTTGGGAATATAACATAATCAGTTGTGAGTTTATATTGATTATTTCTGCTGGTTTAGCCTATTTGTCCCTCGAACTTGTGACCAAGGTATTGTTCGTATTGTTCCTTCAAGCTCATCCAAGTTTCAAGGACGTTAACATTTCTTTTTTAGTTGAAATAACCAAATTTTCATGATCAGTTGTTCATGATCTCTACCCAAAATTGTTTTCATCCACAAATTAACTTCTTAAATTTGAAAAAAAAAATCATTTTCCTCTATAAAATGAACAATTTCAAGTTAATCAAATTGAAAATTCAATTGTGGAAGCCATTACTTTGTGATAGTTTATCATTTTTCCGTCTGAAGATGACACGTTTAGTGTTGAAACTATAGTAACGACTATATCAAATATCAGTGATAGTAAAACAAAGTAGTTTTATTCATTATTTCGTTAAAATTTAATCAAAAATTACTTAGAATTCTGATTTGTTTCACTTTCGCAAGCGTTAGGTAACGACGATGGTTTCAAGGTATCAAGACCTAGTAACGAGAAAAACGCAGTAAAACAATTCTCTGATGGTTCAAGAAACTAAACACTCAGTACCATCATACCTTCACGTAACTGTACGTCATTGAAAGACGTTATAAGAGCTGCTCAAGATGAGGAACCTCGAATGTTTTTAGAAAACAATAAAATTATGTACAGAAAAGGAAAAGGTAGAGCAAATTTTAGGAAAAATTTCAAGGGTAACTTAAGAGTTAATTTAAGAGCAAATTTCCGAGGAAGATGTATAATAATTCTTTTAACAAACCAAACGTTAGACGAACTATATTAATCAACATTGTGATACGATAGGTCAATAATCTAGAAATAAGCAATTCAATGGTAAAGGTAGGTCAGGATTCAGGTCCAATTACACACGGGAGTTCAATAACAGAGGATACGCGCGTAGAGTAAACTTGCAACGCTACAATACATTATCAAAATATTCACAAAGGCTATAATTCATCCTCTAATTCTAATTTAGGTACATTAAATACTGTTCAGGGACCTTCCAGATCAGGGGGAGAACTTAATTACTTCTTTCGAGAATAAGCATAACATTTTTATGAGTTCAGGTATGAATAGTGTTAGTTTTAGTGTGAATGGGAAGAATGTTAATTTTCTAGTGGACACAAGAGCGTCCTTAAGTGCACCTAAGTATGAATGTGTTAGGTTGCAATGTTCCACTAACAAAAGATAAAATTACCATAAGAGGAATCGGAGGTAACATGACATCAGAAGGTTACGTCAACGTTTTTTTGGGTTTGTTCAACTATTTTCTACTACGTCCCTGATCTTAATCGAACTCCAAAGAACAGAGACGGCCTTCTTAGACGAATAGCCCGTACTTTCACACACGTTTTCAGATAAGACGACCCCGGTGCGGTGATAAACAACATACGACGCCCGCCATGTTATTTATGAGACTCGTGTTATGTACTTAATTGGTACATGAGCAAAGCATTCCTTTGTCCAACCACTGATTGCTATAAAATAACGTGTGCAATATTCCCAGTTTAAATTATTTCGATGCTGTTTGTATGCCTCAGCATCCTGTTACACAAGCGACTATGATTCATCCATGCAGGTTGACATTTTTTGAGCCGTCTGACAGGAAAGTCGTCCAGTAAATCAACCAGTGTTGTTAGGTTTACACATTTGCAATAGGAAGTCTCAATTAATTAAGATTCCTCTCAGGCGACACATTTTCGTATGAAGCGGACAGATGAAATGCAATTGCATACCATATCACTGCGTTTTTCGTTTGGCATTTTAATTGATACTGAAACTCCTCATTTCGGCCATTCGTCAGAAGCAGCCACCCCTCTTAGTGGTCAGCTTTGAGATTTCAAGAATTATTCTTATGCCAAATTCTATAATGAGGAACTTCTTAATAGCGAAACCCTTTAAAAACGGTCACGGTCACTTTTGTAGCAAAGCTGCTTTATTAATTATCAATTAGAATTAATTCATTTAGATATCAAACAAGTTGCTAAAATTTAAGCTTGTTTCAAAAACACCCACGAACGTAATATTCTTTGTTGCCTTTAGTTACGGACAAGTCAAGTATATGAGTTCATTTCTTAGTACGACCGTCCCGTCATAAATTGATACAGTTTGTTCTTTATATATGTGGGATGGAAGTGAAATGTATCGTCTCTGAATCCCTGTCAAGGAAGGGTCATTATAATTTGTAAAATATCGACAAAGTCGTTCCTCACAGGTTCAATAGGAAATCATAAATTACGTATTTAGCAGAAACGGTTCTAAAGAAAATAAGCGTTTTACAGTATATTGGTAGTTGAGACATATTTTTATGATCTAATTCGAAGTGACAGGTTGATCGCTTTATATGGTTTGAGCAAAGGTCTCTACCTTTGAAGCCACAATCTATTCACGTAACCATAACATAAGACGTGCAGGACAAGGTCCTTCCTTATTAAACATGTAATTAGAATATTAACTTGATATAATTTTCATTCATACCTAAATTCAAGGAAGTCTGTTAATCATTACAATTGTCGATATTGGTCTGACGAAAATTCACATCTATTCCATGAGATTTACACTCAACATCCTGAGAAATTAAATGTCAGGGTTGAATTGTTCAATTGGTTCTTTTTCTCCTAGGAAATCTTCATGGAGAAATGTAGTATCTGCAATTATCAGAAGACACTATCGATCCTGCATAGACAGAAATGCTTGAAAATAATAACAATCACAATTCCGAAGAGTTGACATTCCAACAAGATGGTGCACCTCCTCATTATACTCTTGCTGTTCATAAATATCCAAATCGGACGTATCCTGGTAGATGAATCGGCCGAATAGGACCAACAGAGTGGGCTGCAAGATCACCTGACTTGACCGCCTTAGACATTTTCTATGAGGTCACTCAAAATGTAATATTCATAAGACTCAGCCACAGTCATTAAATGAATTACATCAGCGAATCACTGATGAATGTCGGACCATTACACCAGAAATGCTTCATAATGTCAGGGACCGTTTTGAACGAAATCTCTATTATTGTATGGAAGCAGGAGGCCAACACTTTCAGCACTTTGTAACGTGTCAATTCCACTTAACGGCTTAGAAATGGCCGCTGTAGTACAATCGGTTAACTTCTGTGACGTCAGCTATGCTAGACCGTATATTCTAAGAGTCATGGTTGTACGGTGTCAGATCCGTAGTTACCGCTTTTATTTCGAGGTTGTTCTGTGAGACAACGAGACGCCGGAAAGGAAGAGAAAATGGCGTTACTTCTGGTCAATTGTTCAAGCGGGAAATGCGTTGCTAGGTTATTTCAACAGGGAGGTGATACCAAGCTTGTGTTTGGAACTAAATTCTGGGAACATTCTTCCGTTGAAAGTAGAGGCATCAAATACCAATTTGGATTGGAATAATTGGAATTATTTAAGTAATTAATGCACCTTAGGGGATTGAAACTAAGTTTCAACGTGACAGGTTGTGGACGGAAGTAAAGTTTGCCTTATTGGAAGGAAAACCCTATCGTGATAGAGGTAAATAATCTTTGTAATTCCATTTGATTTATTCACTGACTTCAGGAATTAATTTGCTTTCATATGTGGTATCTGACAGGACAAACGCTAGTCCTAATTTGTTCAACAATTGTTATGTATTTTGTTCATGTCTGTCTTCTGACGACAATAGAACAATAGAGGTTTGAATATTTCGTGATTTCAGGGTTCCTTTTTTCTGTTTATGTTGTGGAAAATTCAACAAGTGTATTGAGGCTGGCTTGAATCTGCTGTGGAAAAGATTACTCAGGAGTCGTTGATTTACTTGTGGTGTACAATCGTGGAAACGGTATTACAACTGTGGCAGGAGCCCCTACATCAAGTAGAAGTATTAGCCTATAATCAAGCAAGTACAACAATTGAAATAATCATTGAGTATTTGTATATTGAGTAGATTCAACTGTTTTCTTGATTTAATGTTTAAACAATTACCTTCATCCATATTTTCAATTCATACGCATCATATCTCATTAGTATAAGTTCTGTCATAAACTGTATCAATATTAGTACCTCAGTTACTAGTAAATATCAATCATTCTGGGTACAGGTCTTTTATTTCTTTCTTTCAGGGTAATTTAACCTGGGGACTTGAGTATTTGTATCTCTTAGTTATATACGTAATTCATTGGTTGGTTAACATACTCTGGCGCCCGAATTCTTAACATCTAAAATTATAACTCACGACCGTCTTCACTGTAGCTGTCGGCAACCAAGTGAAAAATAGAGCTTTTAGTTTATCCTCAAGTAAGAGTAAATTGTAACCCTTACAACTTATTATCATGAACAGTAAATAAACTAAATTCACATCTTGTGTTTCATCTTTCATTGTAAACCTAATCCATACCGTAAAGCTAAGCTCAAAAAGGATAATTTTTTCCAATACTATTACATAAAATTATCGTAAAAATCGATACAAATGTCAATCAGTATTGACTTATTAACAAACTTAACTACCTGTTTAATTTTAAAAAATTGTTAGACCGTGAAAAGAAATTTTGATGATCTTTGACTTCTGGTATCATTTGACTCTTAATCCCATTTTAATTTAAGGGTTCAAGCTTACCTCTGCGGAAGGTTGGAGAGGCAGAGTTGAAAATAAGCGAAAAAAACTTTTTTCTCACTATAAAAATCAAAGGATCTCAACATTTTTTCACCGAGCAATCCTTGTTTTCATTGTTCTTCCCTTATTTTCTCAAAAACGGCTGCATCAAATTTGTGAAACTAACATGCAATGAACAGAAAATTTGAATATCTTTTAAATAAGATACCACTCGACGTCTATTCCTATTTAAGATTTTGGTGTTGAAGCTGACCAAGTTACAAGGTTGATGATATGGACAAAATCTTTCTCCCGGGAAATAAAAATCGACGGGTCCAAGCGATTTTTTCTTAAACGAACGATATATGAGATATCGGCCGTGTTTCGTTTTGATTGGCTCACCTGTATATGTATGAATTTGATAGAATGAGTAAATTGTTAACCTTTAGAAGACCATGAAGACCAGAATAGAGGCTCGTTGTTACACTTTCAACAACCACCTTTCTTAACTTTTTTCTCTGTAGGCTAAGGAGTTAGGCTCCGAGGCGTATTGGGTGGGCATTCTGTTTTTACAATCATACATTCAACCTCTAAAAGTGTCCCAAGGAGGAAAATTATGCTAACAAAGAAAGTTGGGAGAAATTACAAATCTATGGACCAATATAGACATCATTTCCTTGAAAACTTATGTACTCGTTTGATTCCTCTTATGTCAGCAGAATTATATTATTAGTAAGTCGAAAGTCCTGGCCTGTACTTCCTCTTTCATTCTACTGAATGAAATTTTAGTATCAAGAAGGATAATTCGTGTCTGTGATATGTCCTGCTCGAGGATAAGCTTTTCCTGGAATTTGAATAACTTAACAACTTGTCGCACGTCACGTATTTTCTTCATTATACATAATTTTAGTGTTAAACCTTCAACGTAATTAAGATTCCAGTGGTGAGAGTAAATCGTAATTTACAAAGTTTAACATTTATTTTCTTACGTAACATTGTTAATTCATTTTATTTATTGCTTTTCTTTTAATGGATTCGGATACACCTGTCAGTGTGATATATATACTAAGTACTCGAGTAGTTTCTTAGCTTGTTACATGCTTTTCTAAGACCTTAATTGAACTTTTTACTTTGCGCTAGTTTGTTTGTGTTGCATTGAATTGTGTCTTATTGCTTCACATTCCAACGGCGGTTTGTTCAAGAACTGGAGGAATTTTAACATGGAAACAACGTACAGATGCGCTTTTATAGCTTGGCTGGTATACAAAATTGTCGTTGTTATGAAGGAAATATGATAGGACTTGCCTTTGAAATTCGCCATGTATGAGAAAAGAATTGCTTCGCAGATAAAAACTATGGGCTAGTGATAACGTCAGTGACTAATACCGATTTTTCATCTTGTCGTTTCACGTTTCTGCGGATATAAATCATCGGGAAAATGATGGTAATTCATTTATGTCAGCGTCTTATGGGAACGCTTTCTTGACCCCTCGATCTACTCAACTTAATTAAAACAAATACACGCTTTAAACTCGCTGTTAATTATGTTATTTCATATCTATCTATGAAATTTTGCACCTATTTATAGGAAAAGCATTTAGAAGATATTAATTAATATTAAAGTGAAAGAATTCAAAAGATGATACTTTCACTCACTATATACATCGCTCGTCTCCTGAGATACCAGGGCAAGGTGAAAAGTCTCTGATGAATAGAGTAGTGAGCTTTTTCACTTCACTTACTGATTATGAAATGATTCTTTGAGGAATATTTCAATTATGAATGTTTATGTATATTATTGCTTGTTTACATAAACAGACGCTTACATTTTTGTTGTTGTCAAAATAACTAACTAATCAATTATTACAAGGGTAACTATAGTTACGAAACAAGTCATCAAACAGGTGAACCACTTGTGAATCGTGCTAATTGACGGTGCATAATGTTTAACATGCGATGCTTTGGTTTGCGTAATGTTTTTTCCACGAAAGAAATAATGTTCAATCAAAACCCGAAATTCGCTTTCTTATACGTTTACAAAAATCCTCAAGGCTGCTTGCTTTTGATGTGTGTCAAAACAGAACCGAATGACATATCAGTCATGAAGTTTCAATGCGTTCTAGTTGAAGATGGTAAATCACAAAAGACACATGAGATTTCCGATTGTGGCGCCATCTGTTTTATTTTTCAGTGACTTTCACCTTCACGGTGTGGCTGTATAATTCACTGTTCCTTCCTTTTGGATCGGTAAGACCACGTTGACATGATACAACCACGAATAGCAATTGAAGAATGAATATGGTAACCAGGGCCGGATTAACACTATGAGGGGCCCTAAGCACAACAGATTTTGGGGGCCCCTCCCCCTCTTTTTTTAAAATTACTCTTTATTCATAGAATAAAATAATTTGTAGAGTAATATAATGCTCTAAATCGTGGAGAAGGTTATTGCCAGAAAAATAAGTACATAAATGAATATTTACACTATTAGTACGTCTTCTTAATTTGACATAATATACAATGCGTAACTACATTAATCACTTTTACAATTGCACTCTTGGAAACTTATCCGCTGAATGATTCGCTTATATCTAACTGACTTAGAACAATCCTTTTCTGCACTTTCTAGCCGCTAAATGTTTTATCAGGTCATCAAAGCTGATTCGACGCAATACATCAGCTTCCATGCACAGTAGTGCAAGCGAGTCTAACCTATCCTGTCGCATATTTGTCCTCAAAGGATTTTTAATGCGTTTTAACTTGCCACTGCACTGCACTTCCAAGATGAAGAGTAGTTATAAGCGCGAATTATTCGCCTTTAATACAAAATCAACTAATTCTTGACTACTTTTAGATATTACCAGTCGTTAGGCATACGCAAACTTTTATATTCCAGTAATTTCTTTGCTTCGTTATTTTTTCCCAGAAAAATTGTCACTATTAGTTTTTTAATTTTTAATTTTTACAATTTCCGCGGGGCCCTAAGCTATAGCTTAGTCAAGCTTATGCTATAATCCAGCACTGATGGTAACCTAAACGTCAGTCCGACAATAATGATAATATTATTGATTATCACCACGAATAAGATTTGAGAAATACATTTGAACCTTTCTATTTTTGTTGGTTCGGGAAATTGTAAATTTTTCGGATTAAATAATATACTAGTAGGACATTAAACGGTGTAGGAACTACATGAGTTGATGATTTATGTATAAAAATTCATCATCAGAAGACTTATTATGTCAAAAAGGTCGCCGAAACGAACAGAACCACGAATAATCGAAATTGTACCACATAAATTTTCCAAGTATAAAATATAACAAGAATCCACTATTCAGTAATATTCTTATTATATACAAGCGCATGTTGGTATAGTGTCTCAACGACTGGAGATCAATACTATTACGTTAAGTATCTACTCTCGAACCAGATGTTACGAGTTATGAGGTACTTGAAAAAGGTTGCATACCTACATTGGAATATTACTTTTGAGCATTCTTCCTAAAATATATTTTAACATTATAAAGACGCACGTAGGAATTTATTTTTATGAGTTGATGATGAGGATAATAAGACCTCAGGACGTTATTATCCTAGTTACCTTGATAACTCAAATACTCTAAGTCTTCGAAATATTTACATTGGAAATTGGTCGATTATGTTAATCCGGGAGTGAATATTTCGAAAGTCGGATGCATCAAGAAGTGCGTCCCGCGACCTTTGCGGAATTTCTACCACTGTGCAATTGCAGAAAGAGAGTGATCTTCATAAAATTTCCATTTTCATTGGTCGTTGAGTCTGTAACATACGTGCATATTTCGACTGACATTCCACGACGGTAATAGGACCGCCTGCTATATACGCGCTTTCTTCGGAATATTTTCCACCATGGTTAACGATCATACTAGTGTCAAAACAATGGTGATTCTATTCTGAAACGTGTTGATGTGTTAAATTAAATAAATTTTTTTTTCAAAATCAACTCCCAATGATCTACCTGTTTTGCAAACATATATGCCATTTCACTCTTCACTTATATACTCCAGATTTTCTAAGGTTAGAAGAGAATTCCGTATGGTTCACCGAAGGCACCAAGACCGAAAAAAGTACAGGTGGTGGAATAGTTGAGACAAAGGACAACGGAGAAATAATTTTTTTTTGAACCTAAGGACACTTGCGACAGAATTCCAAGCAAAAATATCAGCAATAACAACATTGCTCGAATTATGAGGGAGAGCTTATCAGAATAGACAAATCACAATCACAGTGCTTAAGGCACTGGAGTCATACACAATCACTCAGTCAATGCGTACTCCATTGTGTAAGGGAACTAACGGCACTAGTAAAGAACCCAATAAAGTGACACTCGTATGAGAATCTGAGGAAAACAGACGCGAAGGGGCTTTAACTGCCGTCGCACTCGCTAAAGCGGGGGCGTAATAACCCCTGATTGGACTAGAGCCAACCTGTGGCATTTCTCATGCCACAGCGAAATCTGTAATTCAAAAATGACTCTAGGCAGAGCACCGTGCCTATTAGGGAGGACTGCCTCGTATGTCGCACTCCGAGCGTCTAATGGGAGATCTACAGCAGCAACGAGTGAAAAATCTACTGACGTTCAGCAGACGAAAAATACGAAATCTTGTTTCATTCGTGACCGGATAGGCCCCATGCAACAAACATCTCTGCAAGATGGGTCTGGTTGATCAGCCCACATGCAGGGGTTGCGGCGTGGAAGGAGCGATACCCATGCATGTGCTGTGTCAGTGCACGGCATACGCGGTTGGTCGTCGGACATACCCTGGAGACGATAAAACTACATCGAAGGAAATCAGAAGTATCTCCTACATCAAGCTACTGAATTTCATAGAATACACCAAACTCATGAGGATCAATATGTTGGGGCACAATATGATACTAATGACCTCAGTGTGAATTTTTAATTGGGAATCTTTGAATAGTTTAGACATTCATTCCTGTTATAACTGTATCCAATTCTAGTCTGATCCGAGTCCAATCGACTACTTGTGGTACAATTTGACGATTCCGATCATGACTTTCGTGCAGCTTGAAGGCAAACACATCTTGATGAGGAATGTCTATAAGATGCTCAACCGAATTTATTAGTGTTTATCGTCGAGTACTTACCTGCAGGATAAACAGGAGCTACATGAAATTTGAAAGCTGCAGGAGCGACTAGTTGAGTGCATGAAAGTTGAAATCCATGGTTAATTAGATGCACCAGCATGGCACATACGGCCACGATCCATCCCCATCCTCCTTCTGGGTAGTAATGTCGACACAGGAGCCTTCGTGCTTGTATCTGAAATTATTATGGTCAACAGCCTGCACCAACGAACATATTAACACGTAATGGTGTATTTAAAACTGTTCAAATATCAGGAAAAAGTTACGTTTCAGAATAGACAACAGAAGAAATGCTAAGTAAACGTTCGATAAAGATACTTTGAAGTGTTGGAAATCACGTTAGGTGTAGGAACAGTTTAAATTATTCTGTAATTCAACTATTGGTATACATAACTACAGTGTTGACACTCCAACTTATCTTTCGCAAAAGAGAGTTCAACGTATGGATATGGTTTCGGAGTTAAATCTTTTTGAACTTTCTAAACTTGGAGAAATGAACTATTTAGCTCTAACAATCAAAGCTAACAAATATCTAACCACATGGTGAAATTATCAAAGTATAGAAGATATCAACCAAAACTGCATGTGAAACAGATTGAGAGATGGTGTGGGCATGTGGTAGGAAAGGAGGTTATTTACACAATTACTGGCTAGTGGTGAATTATAGGTACAGATAGGGTTATTAAATGTTATGAAGAAATAAATAGATTTTTATTGTTAGCTTCCGCCAGATAATAAGGTTTCTCTAGACCAGCCAAGGCCAGAGATCCAGTGCAGATCCCATGGCCATAGACTCTATGTGTTTGCGAAGGCTCTTCTGAATGCTCATAGGAATGCAACAGTCTTTATCATCCGAGTTTCCGGGTAAATATTTCAGCTCAATTTAGTATTAAGTATAACTCAAAGGTACTTCACTGAGCCTTTTAGGTGCAAGGTTTTCCCTAACAGACGGAACAATGGTAAGGATCCTGTCCTAGTTTCCGTTTCCTTGTGAAGCACTTCAGTCTTCTTGGATAGTAGACTTCCGCGGACAGCTAATCTTGAAAAATCTTGTCTTCCGGATGGATTCCGCGTCACAATAGCTCGACTTGATGCCGACGTTTCGCCAACCATTACAGGTGGCATCTTCAGGGCAGGCTTGAGGCTTGAACTGTAACTGGTTCTACTGGTTTCTGTAGCCGTATTTATTGTAGGAAAAATCCTTCACGCTACATAGTTCAATGCCTTTGTTCCGGTGGTTAACTTCGTTCCGGCACCTGACACTGCCGTTGTGCGATCATGTGCGAAGTGGAATTTTCGAGGATGGGTTTCCAAATGTTGGGGAGGTAATATCCTGAGTCACGGTTCAGATTATTCGGATGTTTTAGGATTTCTATAGCTTCAAGGATTTTTCGCTGATAGAAGTTTGGGGCTCGGACTAGGATTTTAGTATCTTCAAAAAGGATTTGATGATTTGTGTTAAACTTGTGTTCCGCAAGTGCAGATCTACTGGTGTCACGAAGTCTTGTACAGCGCTCATGTTCTTTCACACGAGTAGCTACTGTACGACCTGTTTCACCAATGTAGACTTTACCGCAAGAACAGGGAATACTATAAACACCTTCTAAGTGGAGAGGAGGAAGGGGATCTTTGATAGGTTTGTAAAACTGAGATAATTTTGGAAGTGTGGAAAAACGGGTAGAAATATTATGTTTTTTGAGGATTTTGGAAATTCGATCTGTTATATTTTGAATATATGGAAGATAGGCCGTGGATAAAGCAGGTGGGAGGGTTTCTGGCTCAGGTCGATTTGGAATTTTAGGTGAAGTGTATTTCTTTATGGCTTTTTGAATGTTGTAATGGGAGAAATTGTTTGATAATAAGGCAGATGATAGATGTTTTAATTCTCACCACCACCCTGCCCAAAAGCAATCTGTCATAAACTCCCTGGTCCACAGAGCTGTCAACCTATCTCAGCCTCAATCCTTAAAATCAGAATTAAAACATCTATCATCTGCCTTATTATCAAACAATTTCTCCCATCACAACATTGAAAAAGCCATAAAGAAATACACTTCACCTAAAATTCCAAATCGACCTGAGCCAGAAACCCTCCCACCTCCTTTATCCACGGCCTATCTTCCATATATTCAAAATATAACAGATCGAATTTCCAAAATCCTCAAAAAACATAATATTTCTACCCGTTTTTCCACACTTCCAAAATTATCTCAGTTTTACAAACCTATCAAAGATCCCCTTCGTCCTCTCCACTTAGAAGGTGTTTATAGTATTCCCTGTTCTTGCGGTAAAGTCTACATTGGTGAAACAGGTCGTACAGTAGCTACTCGTGTGAAAGAACATGAGCGCTGTACAAGACTTCGTGACACCAGTAGATCTGCACTTGCGGAACTCAAGTTTAACACAAATCATCAAATCCTCTTTGAAGATACTAAAATCCTAGTCCGAGCCCCAAACTTCTATCAGCGAAAAATCCTTGAAGCTATAGAAATCCTAAAACATCCGAATAATCTGAACCGTGACTCAGGATATTACCTTCCCAACATTTGGAAACCCATCCTCGAAAATTCCACTTCGCACATGATCGCACAACGGCAGGGTCAGGTGCCGGAACGAAGTTAACCACCGGAACAAAGGCAGTGAACTATGTAGCGTGAAGGATTTTTCCTACAATAAATACGGCTACAGAAACCAGTAGAACCAGTTTCAGTTCAAGCCTCAAGCCTGCCCTGAAGATGCCACCTGTAATGGTTGGCGAAACGTCGGCATCAAGTCGAGCTATTGTGACGCGGACACTTCAGTCTTCTCAGGATTCACCCTGAGTTCCTCGACCTGACACCAGCGAGCAACCAAGGCAAGTGCAGTATTCTGCAGCTCAAACGAGGTAGCCGCATGTCTGCTGGGAATCACAGCTGCCGAATCGTCTGCGTATGCTCTGGTTTGCGTAATGTTTTTTCCACGCAAGAAATAACGTTTACAAAAATCTTCAAGGCTGCTTGCTTTCGATGGGTGTCAAAGCAGAACTGAATGATGAGTTCTAGCTAAGGATGGTTCTTCACAAATGTCCCATGGGACTTTTGATTGTGACACCATCTGTTTAATTTTTCAGGGAATTTTCACCTTGCTCTCGTAAACCTTTCGAAAACAAGAGCTGAATATTTCTAGAACAAAGCAGGTTACAGTTAATTACTTACTCTAATCAGTCTATACACAGCACACATTTTCTGCTTTAATTGTAAAGTAGGATAAATGATTGATATCTCTTATTTATCTGTTCAAAAGGCTTTTTATTTTTGTCAAAAGTGTCAATTCAATTCTTGAATGGAATTTTTTTTATAAGTTGAAACGTACCAGATCACTGAAATTGCGCATATTTCAAATTTCATCTAACGGAACAGCATGAAACAAACAGTTTTAAACAACATTATCGACAAGAACTATAAAATAAATTGATACAGACCTGAGTTGCTTTGGTGGCAGCGTGGCGAGTGTCTTCTGGTGGTACCGTTCCAGCGAGCAACGGCCAACTTTGAGCACGTGAGAGCGAAGACATCCTTCGCAAAAAGGCGGCATTAAGTCTTCTGATACACTATTAACTTCTGATCGCACCACTTAATACAAATATGCGTCACTCTCTTTAAATTACGTATCATTATGTCACTTTTATTTTAGAAGTTTTTCAAGTTCGAATTATCTTCAGTTATAGCTGTCCATATTTTCGAACACTAATCAAAGCAGGAATTTTTTATTGTTTTTTTTATACTTATCAAACCATAGAGATTACTACAATTCCGAAATAATACATCATGCTTCCATAGCTTATTGATAATTTTGTTGTAAATGTTATAATAATGATTCTTGACCCGGAGATGAATTATACAGGGTGTCCCAGGTTTTAGTAGCAGAACTTCAACAGTCGATAAAAAATTTGATTTTGAGAAAGAAAGTTCGTATTAACATATATACATAGACGCTTAGTTTTAGAGATACAGGGTGTTGAAATTGAAAAAAAATCGTTTTTTGCGAATATCTCCGGAACCGTTCATCGTACAGAAAACAGCTTTCGCAAGCATTTTCTACTCATTGCGAGCTATGTTCTGTGCAATGAAAAATTTTTTTCAGTAATAATTGGTGGAGTTTTTGAAGGGGTAGTGGGTGTTTCTCTCCCCAACTTCTACGCCACTGGAAACAGTACAGTTTTGAGACAACCATTTGAACGACTAATGTTTTTGCACAAAAAAGATGCTTCTGATCATAAGCTCTAAAGTTGACCGTTTTCGAGAAAAATCAACTTTTATGTTGAAAAACATTACAATTCTTACTAATTAAACAAAATTTATTCAAACGTTAGAACAAGTAACAAAACCAAAAAATTGACCATGTTTTTCAACATAAAAGTTGATTTTTCTCAAAAACGGTCATCTTTAGAGCTTATAACCGAGAACCTTTTTATGTAGAAAACATTGGCGGTTCAAACGGTTGTCTCAAAGCCGTATTTTTCCCAGTGGCGTAGAAGTTGAGGAGAAAAACATCCACTACCCCTTCAAAATCTTCACCAATTATGACTAAAAAAAAAATTTTATAGCACAGACCATAACTTACTATGAGTAAGAAATGTTCGCGAAAGATGTTTTCTGTACGATAAACAGTTCCGGAGATATTCGCAAAAAACGAAAATTTTTTTCAATTCCAACACCCTCCTGTATCTCGAAAACGAAGCCTTCTACGACATATGTTTATAGGAACTTTTCTCCTTAAAAACATCTGTTCTATCTCCTGTTGAAGTTTGTCTACAAAAAACTGACTCACCCTGTATAAATTCTCGGGAAATAGGTTACACTAATACATATGCTTATTATTTTCGTCTTCACGTACGTTGCGGTCTCCGATCATCATCAGAGGACGTATTAATGGCTAAAGAAGGATTCCTTAAAACTAATTGTACCATCACAAAGCGTCCTTATCACACCAATTTCAGGTAAAAATGCCCGATTCACCAAAACGAACAGAAACAGGAGTAATCGAAATTGTACCACATTAATGTTTTAAGTATATGAATATGTATCAAGAATCCACTGCTTAGCAATCGTCTTATAAAATTCTAAGTCATCTCAAGCAATCTTTGAATACGACTGAAACCAAGAGAAATAACGCTCAAGTATCTACTTCCGAACCAGATGTTGAAGATCTATGAGGTAATAGGAAAATGTTGTCAGACCTTATTAGAAATATTGTTATTTGATCATTCTACTTAAATATACTTTCAACATTATAAAGACGCATGTAAGAATTTGCAAGGGTTTTAATTAATTAAATTAGTGTAAATCTGTCTTAATGATTGACTGTCTGCTCTATGATTTACTGACTTGGAGTCACGTTTTATTTGAATAATCTCCAGAATAGATCTTTCATAATAATTGGTATCGTTAGTTAGAATATCAACTTTATTGTAATCAAATTGATGGTTACAATCAAAACAATGTTAAAGACATCATATGTTGACGACGAGGACAAATAGTCTAAGACCAAATTCCTTTGCGTCGAAGTACATACAATGTTCAAACTTTATGACCACTATAGAAAAGGTCTGTGCTGTACCAATATTGCTGATTTGTATCAGCTTTCTACATACAAGTACACAATTTTAAACATTATAAATAGTCACGTAGAGAGAAGAGTGAGTCAAGAAACTACCAGGAGTGATAGATTGAAAGCTCCTGGTGTGTATAAAGCATTTTCTCTCCACAGAAAAAAGGTTAGGTTAGGTTTTAGGTTAGATTTCTGGAAAGCAGGAGCCTCTTCTCTTGTGCGGAGCCTGTAACCCACAACCAGGCGCGTCCCCAGGTGGCGGATAGGGGAATACCCAAGGCCCTGTTGCCAGCAGGGTCAAGGGTAGGAGTAGACATGCTCTCGCAGACCAACAGACCCTGAAAAGATTATAGACTCCCAGTCACATGTTCCTGAGAAGAAGGTGACGGATATATTCCAGAAGAGTGTTGTCCCATCGTGGATAACTTACGAAACATATAGGAGATATCCAAAAAGTGATATAGTACTAAAATACAGGAAGCTTAAAATTGGGACCAAACAGTATTTTGGTTCAAACAGTAACACCACAGGAAACATTCATAGCGAGATAAAGTACTGGAAACCTAGAAACCATAACATCTTGGTAAAAACAGAAACCATATATCCATAGAGAGATAAGTAACTAAGACAAAAATACCGTAAAATTGGGTATCAACCATATTACGATATAAACAGAAGAACGTGAACATCAACGTAACTAACAATGCAGATATAAACGTATCATCAACGTAAATATCAACATAAACACCAAAGGAAACTCACATCGATATAACATCGAGAGACATAAGAGAAAGACGCAGTCCATATTCTGAAGTAATGCGATAAGCGGTTCCGGGGTATGGATGAAGATAGGAGAGGTTTTAGCAGATATGCTAGCATTTCCTCTTCACAGCAAAAAAAAAGGTTAAGTTAGATTAGGTATGGTTAGGTTAAGTAAGATGTCCGCGGAGAACGTCACGGAGTCCATCCAGAAAGCTTGCCAGTGCTCAATGCCTAGCAAACCAACGAACCCCAACTTCAGGCCGATATATTGGTGGTCAGAAGACATCGCCAAGCTGAGACGGGATTGCATCGCCAAGAGAAGAATCCTCACAAGATCCAAAGGGGCAAGTCCAGCATCGGAAGCCACCAATACCGTGTCCGAAAGCTACGAGTCCGCTAAGAAGGTACTAAGACTGGCCATCAATAGAGCAAAAAGGGCAGCCTGGAGGTCTCTTTGCGCAGAACTGGACAAGGATGTATGGGGGGACGCGTACAAGATAGCGACCAGGCGACTTCGCATCCAGTCTCCATATCAACAACTTACATTCAAATTGGCAAACGAAATTACTGAAAGGTTGTTTGCGACTCACAGGAATATCCCTAGGGCTCCCAAAGAGCAAATTGAGGTAACTCCTTTCACCAAGGAGGAACTAGCTCTCGCGGGTACAAAACTGAGATCCAGGAGCGCAACTGGGGTCGATAGGATTCCAGCTGAGGTCATCAAGATCATCATTCAGGAGTTTCCAACTCAAATTCTAGAAGTGATGAACGAAGCTCTACTCGAAGGGACATTTCCAGATATATGGAAAATTGCCAAGATATTCCTGTTGAAAAAGCCTAACAAGGAGGCTGGAACCCCATCGGCGTACAGACCAATTTGCTTATTGAATGTTTTGGGTAAAGCACTTGAACACCTCATCTAGGCAAGGCTTCAAAGTCATCTTGAAGAAAATCCTGTAATATCAGATCGGCAATTTGGGTTCAAGAAGGGCACGTCCACTATAAGTGCTACTGAATTCATCAGGAGCGCGGCAGCACCAGCGTTTACTGGGCCTTACCAAAAAAGGAAATGGGAAACTTGACGCGATCGAGATCAAGGAAGACATCGGCAGGCTAATCAAAAGTTACCTTCACGAAAGAGTAATCAGGATCTCAGCAGGAGACGAATCAGTCGACAAGACAATCAACAGTTGAGTTCCTCAGGGATCTATTCTTAGGCCGACCCTCTGGAACCTTTTCTACAACGACGTATTATGCGTAGAGATTCCGGAAGGGGCAGCGTCTGCAGCATTAGCCGATGACCTGGCGGTCGTTGTTCTAGCAGACGATCCTGAAGAACTTTCAATGAAGGCAAACTGGGCGATCAGAAACATCGTAAACTGGCTTGAAGACAATGGCCTGGAATTGGCAGCCGAAAAAACGGAAGTGGTCATTTTGACCTCAAAAAGGAACATCCCGCCTATGGAATTTAAGGTTCAGGAGGCTACAATCATTCCACAATCAAGTATCAAGTACCTCGGGGTCTGGATTGACAATAGACTGAATTTCAAGGAACACGCGAGACGAACATCAGCAAAAACGGCCCAGGTAGCCAAAGCCACAGGGAACTTGATGCCCAATATAGGGGGTCCAACGAGCAGCAAACGACTTCTCATCAAGTCGGTGGCGATTTCGACAGCACTGTATGCTGCCCCAATCATATCGGCTTTAAAAAACACCAACATCAGAAACAAGCTGAACGCACAAGGAAGACTTATTAATTTAAGAATCTGCAGTGCCAATGACAATGAGACTAATTGTTACACAAAAAGAAGCAGAAGAACCGGATAGGGCAGAAGAACAGCCAAAAATCCAAAACGTCCCGAGATAGATAGAGAAAATACAGAAATAAAAGAAGGCAAGACAAACTGAAGAAGAAGACAAGCTCTGATCCGGAAGTAATGCGAAAGCGGTCCCGGGGTCAGGGTGAAGATCGGAGAGGTTTTAGCAGGTATGCCCACAACTTTGTGTGGGTGAGTCCTGTCATACCTGGAGTGATAGATCACAAGCTCCTGGTATGCATGAAGCATTTCCTTTCCTTAAAAAAAAAAAAAAAGTTAAGTAAGATTAGGTAAGGTTAGGTTAGTATAGAAACAAAGGGGGTACAATAAGCAATCATCATTTTGCAAATACTTGCGTACATAGGGTCTGGCCTAGGCAGCAGGTACTACATGCTAATTACCTGACCTGACACTCAGGTACATACTCACTTTACGTAGACCTTAAAAACGCCCGGGACTGAATTTACGTACATAGAAAGGCAATTAATAAATGCGGCACTCAATTTACGTCGACCCGCCAAAATTTATAGAATGAATCAGAAATCATCAAAATAACATAACACACCCGAACTATAAAACCATTCCCAGAAATCAGAATGTCATTAATTTTTTCAAAACAAGATTGAATAAACTTGTTACAATTTCAGTACATGCCACAGGTATTTCACATTCAGATAAATAAAGAAAACATGTTTCGTAGTTGAAATGACTCAATTTAAAGAATCTCGCATTGAAATAATCTTGACGGAATCTGTTGTATCATAGCGACGATCGACTAATTTTTAAGAAATGCACTGATTATCATAACAAGAGGTGCATCAATTAAAACTATATACGGATGTACAAAAGATCCGCAACGTCCAATCGATTCATATTCATGCAGCGCTTCGTAAAGTCCGATGTGTAATTGATAATTAACATAAAATACTAAAATAACATATTAAGTGTAACGCTTCGGTATAATTTATGAACGTGACATGCATTACGAATGATTGAGTATAAACATAGTAGCTCTTGACAAGGCAATTGTTATAAACGGGTGCAAATTGCCAAGTCATCTTGGAATATGTATTTTTAGAAGCTCTTCTGTATTTATCTCATTCCTAACTGTATGGATAATTAACGTTAACGTTTACGATTCATAAAAATCTCCTTATCATTCATAGAATTCAGACGTTTTACTAAAGGGACCCAGACACATCTATTATAAGTCGATCTTTGTTCTTCTGTGCATTCGAGGGACTGAACATAGAATTCGACAATTGTGATAAGATTTCTGAAAACTTTTAATTTTCGACGGAATGCAAAATCATATTTTAAATAATTACGTCGATTTTTATAAATATATCTAGAATAGCACCTACCTAATAAAGTGAGAAATCTCCAACAGATAATTTGAAACAAATTTGCATCGGTTTCTAGGTATCATTTTACAATTTTCGAATAAAATTCACTGGATAAATTAGAGATACTTGAAATTCATCAATTAAATGATACATAGATCAATAACTTCCCTCACTCTCCTTTGCATAATTTTCGCTTTCTTCTGATTAAATTTATGATTGTGATATATAGCTAGCCTTCATAATAACTGACAATATATCATACTCTATATCTGAATTGATAAGAACTGCGTTCTACAACCCTACGTTTCACACGCATTATTACTATATTTCGCTGTCGGGTGAACTGTCAGAATCATGGACGAAATGTCAATCTCACTTTTATTTATGAAAATTCTTGTCTTCCGGATGGATTCCGCGTCACAATAGCTCGACGTGATCCCGACGTTTCGCCAACCATTACAGGTGGCATCTTCAGGGCAGGCTTGAGGATTGAACTGAAACTGGTTCTACTGGTTTCTGTAGCCGTATTTATTGTAGGAAAATCCTTCACGCTACATAGTTCACTGCCTTCATTACGGTGATCAACTTCGTTCCGGCACCTGACCCTGCCGTTGTGCGATCATGTGCGAAGTGGAATTTTCGAGGATGGGTTTCCGAATGTTGGGAAGGTAATATCCTGAGTCACGGTTCAGATTATTCGGATGTTTTAGGATTTCTATAGCTTCAAGGATTTTTCGCTGATAGAAGTTTGTGGCTCGGACTAGGATTTTAGTATCTTCAAAAAGGATTTGATGATTTGTGTCAAACTTGTGTTCCGCAAGTGCAGATCTACTGGTGTCACGAAGCCTTGTACAGCGCTCATGTTCTTTCACACGAGTAGCTACTGTACGACCTGTTTCACCAATGTAGACTTTACCGCAAGAACAGGGAATGCTATAAACACCTTCTAAGTGGAGAGGAGGAAGGGGATCTTTTGATAGGTTTATAAAACTGAGATAATTTTGGAAGTGTGGAAAAACGGGTAGAAATATTATGTTTTTTGAGGATTTTGGAAACTCGATCTGTTATATTTTGAATATATGGAAGATAGGCCGTGGATAAAGCATGTTATATTTTGAATATATGGAAGATTGGCCGTGGATAAAGCAGGCGGGGGGGGGGGTTCTGGCTCAGGTCGATTTGTAATTTTAGGTGAAGTGTATCTCTTTATGGCTTTTTGAATGTTGTAATGGGACAAATTGTTTGATAATAAGGCAAGATGAAAGATGTTTTAATTTTGATTTTAAGGATTGAGGCTGAGATAGGTTGACAGCTCTGTGGACCAGGGAGTTTATGACAGATTGCTTTTGGGCAGGGTGGTGGTGGGAAAGACCATTACGGTATCTATCGGTATGGGTGGGTTTCCGTTACACAGAATGTCCTAAAGTACAGTCAGTCTGTCGACTAACCAATACATCCAGGAACAGGAGTGAACCTTGCGATTCGACTTCAATGGTGAAAAGGATATTGGGATGTAATGAATTTGAATGATTGAGGAGAGGAACAAGCTTTTCGCGACCATGTTGCCAAATAACGATAGTATCGTCGACATATCTAAACCAACATTTCGGCTTGAGAACAGATGAGTCAATGACATCTTGTTCAAAAGCTCCCATGAAGATATTAGCTGTGATCGGGGAAAGTGGGGAACCCATGGCAGCTGCCGAGGACTGCTCGTAGAACTTGCCATCGTATAGAAAATACGTGGAGGATAGAAAAAAATCAATTAACGGTAGCAAGTCCGTTGAAATGTTTTTGGCAGGTAACAATTGAGAAATTATGGAAAGGGTGTCTGGAATGGGAACATTGGTAAACAGTGATTCGACGTCGAAGCTGACGAGCAAATCGCCTGGGTCAACTTTCAACGTTTGAAGTTTTTCAACGAAATGAAAGGAATTTAGGATAAAACTATTGGAATCACCTACAAGGGGTTCGAGAATAGATGACAGATATCGAGAGAGTTCATAAGTAGGAGATCCGATAGTGCTGACAATTGGTCTCAGGGGAACTGAGGGCTTATGAATTTCAGGCAAACCATATAAACGGGGACATTTTGAACAATTGGGGATAAGAAATTTGTTATCTCAATCAGGAAGGGAAGAATGACGAATAATTTGTGAAATTGAACGTTCTATAGAGGAGGTGGGATCTTTTGGTAGGAGCTTAAAGGAATTAGTTTGCAGATGTTGCAGGATTTTGTTATCATAATCTGAACGATTCATGACAACAGTGGAGTTCCCTTTATCAGCCCTCAAAATAGCCAAATTTAACATTTTGAACAATGGGGGATAAGAAATTTCTCATCTGAATCAGGAAGGGAAGAATGATGAATAATTTGTGAAATTGAACGTTCTATAGAGGAGGTGGGATCTTTTGGTAGGAGCTTATAGGAATTAGTTTGCAGATGTTGCAGGATTTTGTTATCATAATCTGAACGATTCATGACAACAGTGGAGTTTCCTTCATCAGCCCTCAAAATAGCCAAATCAGGATTTGATTCGAGTGAATTGAGAGCTTGAATTAAAGGTTTAGGGCAATTTGATTTAGGAATCTTGGAATGACGAAGAATTTTAGCAGTTTCGAAACGAATTTCTTTTATTTATTGTTAATTCATAAGCCGCGTCTGTTTGATGTCATCATAAAACAACGGAACATCTGTCGTAAGTATGAAATCACCTCACAGAATTTCGGAATTGGTGAAGCATCATTCGCGCGAAATGAGTAAAAAAGTGGTTCGCAATAACTGGCGGAAGTGACTTGACCATCACCTCCGAGAGAACCTCAAGTTAGATCGCGAGCTGTCAAAGAACTTGAGCTTGAATCCCATCAGAAACAAAATCAGCAAGTTAATGTAAATTTGTTAACAAACCAGAAGATCCAACATTTGGCTTTCCAATTAATTGTATAGAGAAGACCGTTCTGTTTTTTGGTTGTCTTGGCTCTGTAATTAAAGGTCATTAATTAAATTAAATTGTTTGAAGTTCATTTCTCCTGACACTATGTACCCCGCGTACCGAGAATAATCGATTGAATTATATTAAATAATTGTATAGTGGTAATAGAATGAGTTGTGAAATTCTGTATCATAATATCCATGTGCACACTGTGTAGTTCCCCTGAAGTAGGTAGAGATTGTAGATGAACCCCTGATGATGTCTGCACATTGTGTAGTTATCCGAAAGTAGGCATTAGGAGTGGAAGTGTGAAAAAAATCAGAATTATTCCACGTGCACACTGTGTAGTTCCCCGGAAGTAGGTGAAAGTATTTTTGATGAGCTAGTCACAGCTTGTGCACACTGTGTAGTTCCCCAGAAGTGGGTACTGTGACTGGCCGACGCATGGAATGGCCTGTATGTAGTGTGGTATGCAGTTTACAATTATCTTGCTCATCAAAGAGACCGCGTACTAGCTTAGACAGAAAGAGACAAATCTTAATTAGGAGTAATCAGCATAAACAGTTCACGAGTTGACTTTAGGTATGTCGCGAGGTTAGTTGCAGATGCCCAGAGCGGATTAGATACCGTTTTAATAAGGTGTTCGTTTCCCATGTTTGCATAGTCTGTAGATTGTTCGCTACCGCATGATTGCCCACTCTTGAATATTTATCTTTCGGTGAAAAGTTTGCTTGCTTGTACCATTTTTCTTTTCTTTTCCCTTTGCACATGCTTTCTTGCATTCTTCCGGGTCGTGTGATCCTCTATTGTTAATTTCATTCAATAGTTCTTATTGTACAATTACGAGAAATGAAATTATAATTGAAAATTGCGTGTTTATATGCGAGGAAATGTAATCATCATTTCATTAGCTGAGAAGTAACCAAGTATTTTTTCTGCAATTAAAGCCTGCAAATCTAATACTAGTCATTCTGCCCATTCGGGCACTGATTATATTTCACTGTAGCTACCCAAGAGACAAGGCTATCCATGGATAGCATGCTAATATGCTTTGTGGTGAGGACCCTAGCAGAAATTGAAGATCAGTAAACCTTATCGAAAATCTGGCGCCCGAGAAATAGAAGTTTATTTCGTAGTGAGAATATAGCGTAAAAGTGACAAAGCACCTCACAATAGTGTGAACTTAATTATACAATATGGTGAAATTAAGATTGTTCGATATTCCTAGTGAATAAAATCAAATAGACCAATCAGTGAGTCAAAACTGATTCGCATGAAACCACCAGAAAAAATAATAAATGTATTTTGTGTGTCCCGAAAAATTACGCGAACAAAAAATTTACCGTTACGCTATTGTTATTCCATGTGAGTGAATTTTGAGTGATACCTTTGATACCTATATTTGATAGCAAATTTATATAAACTGTACTGCGAATAAAAATCTCGGTGCAGTTTTCATTCTGCCTGTTATCGAATCCTATAAATATGTTTAATATAAATCATGCTCAATTTTTGGATATACTATCTGAAGCTTTCACCCGTGTGTGGAATAAATAAATAATAAATGTAACTGGATCGGTCCGATGATGCTGATGCGTTAAGTCGTATCAACCGCTTTGTCGTACAACACACTAATAATGTTTTGACGTTACTATATATTAAAAAAAATGAGCGTTAATCAATTTTACACCAATTCGGTACAAATTGCATGCAATTAAAATATAAAGCATCGTCCGGTTCGTTAAGCCAGAACGGCTACATATAAGGACGTGGACCGTCCGAATTTGGACTCTGACATAAATTATGGTTCGTGGTGCTCACCGTTTAACGCAGACCCGTATCTAGCACTATGGGATGTGGTCTTTGGACCATGAATTGAAATATTTCAATGTGTTCAAGTGGAAAAATATGGAACAATGAAAATCGCGGTCTGGAAGCAATGATCTTACAAACACGGACCAGCAATAACTAAGACAAGTCAGATAAATAAGCAGATTCTAGAAGACAATTATTGACCAATGTTTCTCCAATGACGTTTCATATTTTCATTCTGGGTTAGCATGTGTCTATGATGATATACACTACCTATGTGTCCGTTTAGAATACACGTTGAAAGTATTTTGATTTCTAATGATGATACGAATCTGAAAATTTATACATTGCCATAATCGGATACTTGCTGCTCAGGGAAAATTTTTTATGAGTGCCGGTTATATCGAAAGTGCAACTTTTTTATTTTGTACAGACATTTATATTTTTTATTGCGTTTTCAGATTCCTCACGGTTTCTTGAGATGATAATCATGAGTTGTTTGTGGACCTTCTAACCGTTTTCGAAATATTCAGACTTTTTTGAAAATTTTTGGGGTTGCATCTATATTCGATAGTTTTCAAGTTATCATGATATTGAGAAAAATTCATTAAATCAAGATTTGAATATCTTCGATTGTCCATATTTTGTAACTCCTTGTCGAACTAGGACAAGGACCAGAATATCCCAATAAGGAGAACTTTGAAATGCATAACATTTCTCATTTTCATGATAACAAATTATACGAGAATGAGTTTCCCCCAACGACAACGAAAAATCATCATTTCTTGAAAACTATCGCTCATGGGCATATATAACATTTATAAAGATCGATGGGACTTTTTCATTTAGTAAAAAGTTACAACCGAAAATGATCATATGACTATTTACCAGGGTCATCAGACCTATGATAACATTCGCTTTGGTGGCATGTTGGCCAAAGACTTAGATGTCCAAGTGTTAGTTTTACGTAAAGTGCCTGTCCCGAAGACTCAACCGCACGACTTCATGGATGAGGGATCGAGATCACGCCAAATCAGCGCGGTAGGATGACACCCACCTGCCAGTATGTTCGGAGAGGGAAATCCTCGAACCCCACTGGTAAAAGCGGGACCCTATCCAAGTCCCTACTGGCTCTGCATGATCAGTGCCCGAGCTGAAACGCAGCTCACCCGAAGGTGAAGGATTGTAATACTATCCGCTAGCCAGTATACGGCTTTCAACCAACGCCTTGATTGGAGAGGAGACGGTCTTTTGAACCATCTGGGCCCCTCTCGCCCTGTCCACCTCCTCGTGTTACCTGTTTAACCAGGAGCGTTCGGCTTCGTTCAAATTGCCTACCGCATATGTCTACCAAGCCCGTGAATCTATTTCGGCCAGAGTTCTGGGATGAGAAGGCACGATATCATGGTTTTAGTGATGAAATGTATGTGGTGCACAGTTCACCGGATCTTCTGCAGTGACAACTGTTAGTTCCGCTCCGCCCCACAGAGCTACTTATCACGAGACCCGCGCAAAGGAAGTTGCTTGCTGAAGCTACTCCTGGACCGGACCATATAGTTCTCTTTCGAGGGCCAACGACTCATCACACCAAAAATGTGAACAAAACTGCTAAGAGGTGATAGCTGTTGTGATATAAAAAATATTTGTCAGAAATCTGTAAAAATTCTGGTTTCCATCTTTTTGTAGCCAAATTTTCCATAGCCAAAGGTTGTCAGAAAATTCTGTCAAAACCCAGGAGGCCTAACAAACTATCAACTTTGACATCTTTATTCACATCCTTTCGTTTGATTTTAATTGATATAATAATAACAGAACAATAGAATCTAATAATTTTTTCGATAAAATATAAGGTTGGGGAAAATTTGCACGTCGACATGCTCCATTTAAACCAAATATTAGTACCACTTTAATTAATAAGAACTTATCGTCTAAAGCCTCTTTTAAAAACATGCTATCGTCTTCCGTACTCAAAACTTTTGATTTATTTGCTTCGTATGTGTCATTCTTTTTTTTTTAAGCCAAGCAGCTTCTTGTATTGTGATATATCCACATTTTTGTTAATTTGTATAGTACTTTACAACATGGAATATGTAGTCCATAAACTGGATTTTTAAGAGCTTTTGTCTAAAATAATGAAATACATAGTATGAAAAACACTAAAATATGTATAACAAATAGCTTACGTTCTCAAAAAATAAGCTAGCATTACACTTTCATTAGTTCTTTCGTATTTAGCCTTGGATTTTAAAGGGAGTAAGCTCGAAGAAGCTTCTCGAGCGGCATTTTTGGAACAATTTTCTAAATGGTTTTCAGCAGCAAGACTAATTTTTCTGATTAATATTCAAACTTAAACTCAATTCGACATACAAAAATAAAACTGCTATTATGTAAATGAATTTGTAATAATTTCTAACTTTGTAATACTTCTATCTGTGATTATTTGCTTATAATTACTGATACAGAATACCCAAAAAAATAGTATACGCAAACTTCGTGATAAAAGCAGTTTTACTAAACTTGTACAGCTTTTAAGTTACTCGCTCGCTGTGCTCGCTATATTCGTTTAGAGAAACTTTGCTTTTCTAAACTTGTAGATAATATTGTAAACAATGTCGCAAACTTGTTGTTACGGACCTGTGTTTCAGTCCAGGACAGTGAATTATTTTACAGCGAGAGCTACATTATAACACAATCTTATCTATTCCACTACATTAAAATAAAATAGTTCGGCGTATCTCCAGTCGGTCGGGAATGTTGGTCAGATTCATTCTGCACTGAGATATATTACCGGATTTTCAAGAATTCCCGTGCACCTAATATAATCGCGACCTTGGAACATTTCACGACTAATTTCAACCGTCGGAAACTTTGATCAATTTCATCCGAAAAGTTCAATTACATACATCGTATGTCAGACAGGTGTCTGCGTATTAATTCTTTATTTTCAGCTCAATAACTGATGGGATCAAAAGCGAAATACAAAGTACTGCAGGAGTAACGAAAACGGGGCAGTTGCATTCCATATAAAAAAAATATTTTTGCAACGTAAAAATGTTCTTCAACTAAATTTTCGTAATATGTAGGTAAATATCTACAAACATTATAATTGCTAGTTTTCACGATAGTACCTGTATTCTTCGTCTTTTTAACAGAATTGAATTATTTATAAACTCTTACGCCATATTTTCTCATGTGCATCGTATAACTACTCTTAATTCTATGAAGACACCTCAATAAAATATGTATGAACTCCAAAGGAGAAAAGGGAAAAAATCTGTACTTTTTAGAACAGTGAACAAAATATTATTTTTAACTGTCTTTCCATTAAGTACTGAGTTTATCAATTTCAATTTCGGGAGTTACAAATTTTCTAGGGTTCAGTTTAGTGGAATTTATCAGTATATCGCTTACAAGATATTTAATTCTTGTTCCTGAATTTTTTAGTGAAACTTCTATTCCATAGTATTATTATTAGGTTGAATGAGATATTAAATTTACAGCCTTTGTTAATTAAATTAACTTCTGACTGACTGAAGGTTACTTAGGAATTAGGATGAGTTGATAAATCTGCTGGGGTAACTGAATTCTTAGTATTTTACTAGAGGATATATTATTTGTCATATTAACTTCATTTCTAGTTCTGTTTTTGAATAAACTGCTTAACTTTTATAAGAATTTGTATTATGAATTATTGAGGAGATTTTTTCCGAATATTATTACTAACTAATCAAGTTCTATATTATGGACTTTAAAGGTGAGTTTCCAATGTAGTACCTTTACATTGTAGTGAAGAACGTTTCCTGTAGATGTCCTTGATTTGTTAATTCAACCAAATCAATTCAGCTTTCTCAAGTGCTATTCTTATAGGGCTATTGCTCCTCGATTTGAGTAGTGTATAGTTTATCATATTCCTTCTTGTACACACTGTTGAATCAAATGTTCTGTTATAATTCTTTAGTTGTAGCTTATAATACCATTTAGTCTGGGTACCGGTGTCTGATTTGATGAATATATCTATAGTTTTGGCGTTCACGTTGTGTAAAATCATTTTAAATTTCGGAAGTTGAAGAATTAAACTCAAACTAACATAAAACTTGTATTATTCAATTTAGAATTATTGCAGACAAATTGTTTCACCATACATGGCATTTCAAAGCCAGAAGTAATCAATGCTATTACTATTATTATGTCCAGAGTATTTGTATTTATGTACTGTGGAATCTTTTAATATCCCTAATATGATGATGTCATGTACAACTACGAAGTATTCCATGTTCATGCTCGGAATCACCACCAACAGCACCCTCTCATGAGACGATCATGTGAGGTCCACTCCGAAAACAGTTTCACAAAAACTAGGTTTTATATTTCGTGCCAAGAACTACTTCACATCACAGCAGTTCCGCATAATCTACAAAGCACACATTTGATCTCACCTGGGGTTCACATGTTCGGTGTTCGGTTACAAAACATACGCTTAAGCCCTTGGATTCTATCCAGAAACAAGCTATTCGCCTGGTAGATGATGTCAAACTTACGAGTTCATTGAGCTCTCTAGAATATCATAGAAAGATGGGAGATCTTTCCCTTTTCTATAGATATTTCCATGGTTGGTGTTCATCAGAAATCCGTATGTTGTGCCACCACGAGAGATTTCAGATAGGCGGAATTGACGAGCTCAAGCTAGTCACCCCTCCATTGTCAAGCGAACGGCAAAGTTGTGAAACTCTTTACCTAGTGAGATCTTTTCCTATGCCTATAACCTCCAAATCTTTAAGAAAAATTCGAATGCTCATTTTCTCCCCCAACAGTCCACTGCTGGCCCACACAATGTTCTTCGAAAATTATAGATTTCCCTGTCATGTAGTCAAAGTATAAAAAATCATCTATCTCATCAAAGTTTCGAATTTGAACTGTGACGAAATTGCAATCAACAGTACAGATCGTTCATTCGTTCAACTTTACAGATATGCCCTCAAGTGGAGTAGAACACGTCAGATAACAGGTGAATAGTTGAAATATTATATTACAATGAAACGAAATATTCAATAATTAAAATTAGTAAAATTATTCTACAGATATGCAATAGCATACTCTATGGAATAAGAGAAACATTTCAAAGAATATCTATATGGGGATCAGTTAAATAATCATTAAAGGTATAGTATGCTTTATGAATGAGTATTTTCTTTAACTTGTTTTTCAAGATTAGTAGGCACTTTTTGCAGTGATGAAGGTGATTTATTGAATATTATCAGGATAGTGAACTCAAAGTTTTTTTGTAGATACGTTCAATTTATTGCACTTATATCTTGTGCCATGATCATGTTTTAGTGTTAAAAATGTTTTAGTGATAAAAATTTAGATGAAGCAATTAAAAAAATGAATTCAATGTTGAAAGAAGTTCAAGATTATTTATCGTTAAATAAACTCAAACTTAATGTTCCGAAAACTAAAGGAATGATTTTAACATCTAAACACAAATATAAAGCTCTAAATATCAATAATATAAATTTGATCATAAATAATGAAAGAATTGAAATAGTGTCAACATTCAAATATTTGGGTTTCCACTTAGATAACGTTCTGTCGTTTGACAATCATTTAGAGTATATTTTCAAAAAAATACGTAAGAAATTATTATTCTTTTCTAGAATTTCACTAACGCTATCAATGGAAACTAAAATAACGATGTACAACACAATAATACAACCACATTTTGATTACTGTGCATCAGTATTATTTTCGTGGGACCTAACTAAAGTAAATCAGCTACAGAAACTGCAAAATCATGGTATGAGAATCATTTTAAAAGTGAATCGATATACATCTATTGTTTGTATGTCTAATATGTTACAATGGTTCACTGTCTCGCAGAGAATTCACTACCTTGCTATGGTTTTCATCTTCAAAATTCTGAACAATCTAGCTCCATCTTATTTCCAAATGTTTTTGGTTTTTCGACGACATGTCCATCCGTACCTAACTAGAAATTGTGATGATTTTCATATCTCTAGAACAAAACGCAAGAGCACCATGAGTTCTCTGTTTTTGAAGGGTTTCCAGGAGTTTAATCAATTACCTTTGGCAATAAAAAACAGTTCCACTCTCTCTGCTTTTAAAAAAAATATCAAATCTCTCATAAAAAACCAAGGAAGTTAACAATTTTTGTCTTATCAATTTATAATCAACTAGTCATTGTTATATATTTATACAGATTATGTTGATTAGTATTTTCTTTTTTAGTTTTATTTAAATTTATAGTTTGTTTTTTTTCATGGATGTGATATTGGAACTCTGTACTGTACGTGTTCTTACTTATTCACTTATTTATAGTTGCAGTATTATGTTATTATTATTATGAGTATATTTTATATGTATACTAGGATACCGAATTAAATAAAGAACTATCTATCTATCTGTTTCTGTAAGTAGTCTCTGAATATTTCCCGATTTTTGCAAAAAATAAACGTAATAATATCCAGCCAAATAATAGCGTTTTATTTGTTTAGATTTTCTAATAAATGAATTCTTCATAATCTCAATTTTCATCGTTAAGACGTATCTGTTATTTCATTAAAATTTAGAATAACGTAATAATTATAAAATGAATGGAGGCATTCTTCTTTCTTCAAACCAATAACTATACATTCCATTGAATCTATACAACCGTATTCGGAACACATTAAAACTGAATGAAGCATTAATGACGTGAAGATAAGTGTTGAATAGTCCTCTGAGAATTGAATAAACAATTTAACACTCAATCAAAACGACTAGGAAATATAAGGAACAAACAATATACGCGATTGTATTTTTCAACAAACCATCACTCAATTTGCGTAAGATTCAAGTGATCGAATCTGAATAGTAGAAAAGCCAATTAAATGTGTTAGACACTCTTATCAACAAGTGTTCTGTAATTTCGAAGGGATATTCAGGTGGTGCTTTCATAACATGATGGAACATAACATATGAACAACTAAGGTATTTCAAATCAGTGACTGTGCGGACCCCAAAAAAAATTGGGACAGTCTTCCAGATAAGGAGGGGTGCATTAGTTGTGATTTGTTTGGTTGATAATAATACTGGAAAGAAAAACTCACAAATAGTTTTTCTCATTATTTTTGGGTTGAAATATTGAAGAGGTTTGACAACTGTTCGGAACAGGAGACGTGGAGTTGTACTTCTGATGAATGTTTGGGTGGAGATAAAAGAAGCAAGCCCTCGCAGATCCACCAACGTACACACAGACCAACACACCTACACCCATACACCAATACATAAACACACCCACATTACGTCAAAGATAGATTCACGAATGCTCAAAACGGATATATCCGCGATAATCCGGAAACATTTCTTAGGCCTTCCCCTTAAACAAATATTTTCTATATAGAAGGTCATTATATCAGCTTTAAACTGCACTTTTAAGTCGATACAAGCAATAATTCTGATTTTAGAGCGGCTTCAGACCTCGCGGACACGGCTGGTAGTACACTCAAAATAACGCTCTTCGCGTGACTTATTTTTCACCTTTCTCAACTTTCCCATGAATTTTTGAGGTTATGTAATGGTTCGAATGTCTTGGAAAATTTATATATTTCACAAATATATAAATTTGATCCGTATTTTTTTCTAATTCTCAGTTAATTTTGGGGAAAGACCTGATAGTCTAGGAGCCAGAGCGATATTGATGGTCTGAACATTAACCCGATGGCACTATGGTTTATCGTTAGAGGACGGTTCAATGATCAATTCATCTCACAGACTGAATTTTCCCCGGCTGCTAGATCTCGAGATACAGCATCCGCATTTTTCTTTGCCTGGAGGTTAACTCTTTCCAAGTTGCGGTTACTTCAAAAGCATGGCATTCTTATACATTTCCACCATGTGGCATCATTTTTAATCGTGTCCGTTTATCAGGCCGACCAGTTAAAATTGAACCGAAAATGGACTGCAAGTTAACCCCCCAAACCTGGTGGAAAATGTTCATTGGTATTGGCAATTGTTAACATACCCTATGCCATCAAAAGTTATCGGTCCATTTCCGAGTAGACCAAAAATGTTTCTTTTTTTCATTTTGTGGATAAAACTTGCGGGTTACAAGGTAACATGGTGGCACTATGTTAAATAACTTTATTGAATATCAAATGAAGATTTAAAATTATTGCCATCACTCCTTGCCTATTTCAATCCCCCAAAATCCTCTAAATCCACCCCCCAAAAAATATGAATCATATGATAATATGACCAATTTTATGATAAATTAGTCAATTATTGAGACTCTGGCTGGGTTCAAACTCGAAATGGCTCTTTTTTATTTTTATTTTCATTTTGCCGGATGATTTTAGGGAGTTTTAGGGGGTTGAAATAGGCAAGGAGTGATGGCAATCATTTTAAATCTTTATTTGACCTCCAATAAAGTTATTTAACAAGGTGCCATCATGTTACCTTGTAACCCGCAAGTTTTATCCACAAAATGATAAAAAGAAACATTTTTGGTCCAAATAATGGCCAATTACTCGGAAATAGACCGATAACTTTTGATGGAATAGGGTATGTTAACAATTGCCAACACCAGTGAACATTTTCCACCAGGTTTGGGGGGGTTAACTTGCAGTCAATTTTCGGTTCAATTTAAACGGGTACGATAAAAAATGGCACATGGTGGAAGTGTATAAGAATGGCATGCTTATGAAGTAACCGCAACTTGGAAAGGGTTATTCCTCAATCAAAAAAAAAAAAATGCGGATGCTGTATCTCGAGATCTAGCAGTCGGGGAAAATTCGGTCTGTGAGAAGAATTGGTCATTGAACCGTCCCCTAACGATAAACTATAGTGCCATCGGGTTAATATTCAGACCATCAATATCGCTCTGGCTCCTAGACTATGACTAGGTATAGAGTTTCACAACTTCGCCGTTCGATAGAAAAATTAAGTCCGGTAGGAAGAGTTCGCCAGGTCTCGAGCTCGACAAGGAAGTCTAGTCCGTCTATCTGGAATCTCCCATGATGGAACAACAGACGAGATTCCTGAGATTTTTGATGAACACCGACCATGAAAATATCTATCGAAAAGGTCAGACGAATAGCTCTGGATAGAATCCAAGAGCTTCAGTGTATGCTTGGGAGCCGAACTCCAAACATGTGAACAAAACTCCAGGATAGGTCAAATCTGTGCTTTGTAGATTATTGCCGTTTTCGCAATAAACCTCTTAAGAGTATCTCATGAAACGGTGCTGTTGGTGGTGATCCCTAGCATGGATACGGAAGATGTGATAGGAATAGTTGTACTTGTATATTAGTGATTGTATCATCCACCTTCTTGGAGAAGCCGCAAGCTTGATTAAGTTTGGTTGCATTAAACTCTACTACATTATCGGATCTCTTTATAAAATTAAAGCATATTATAATATATAATTGTTTTACTTTTGTGAGTTATAAGATTTATTTTTTTCAATTACTTGTATAGTATGAGCTTATTAATTACGTGAGCTCACATCAGGTGAAGGTTTTTAAATAAATACAATTGTGTTATTTAAATTTTGAAAAATAATCTCATATCCTTTACTTTTTGAACTTATAAAATGTAATTATTTATTTTTAGTGAGCCATTTTTTTTTCAATGTTTTTCGAAAATAAAATTTTGTGTATGATGTTTTTTATCCACTATAATATATACATATAGTAACATTAAAATAATAACGTATTTCGTAGTACAAAAAATGCAACGTTGATGTGTATCACATATACTGTAAATGGCCAAAAAATGGATGAATCGTAGAAGAAGTTGTAACGGACATGTACCACAATAAATTACATGAAATAACTTTTAATACTGTCCGAGTTTTTTGACAAAGGAAGGAGCCACTTTAAAGTTTGGGCCAAATTTGAATTTCAAGCTAAACCATTAAATATTTTCGCCTCATATCTGGACCACTCATTGTGACCGTTATGTTCTATTTTTTCACCAAATTTTATCTAATTTGGTTGCAATTTGGCCAAAATAATTTGAAGTTTTGCTCCAAAAAACGTATTTATATATGTATTTTAGAAGGGGGCTTAACGGAATGTCACGAAATTTGGACTGAAGGTTCCCCAAATACCAACTATAAAAGGGTACCAATTTCAAACCTTAGCCGGAAGTCTAAAGGGTTCAAAAAAAGTAAAACTTCAAGACTGACCTAAAAAAAGACCCCACTAATCAATTCCAGTTGAAAACTAAGTAATTTTTGAATAATGGTCAATTTTTAATCACGAATAATTTTGAAAAAAGTAAGGTAATAAATAGTAACATCTCCAAAACTCTACGGCCTTATGAAAAATCACAAAGAGAACGCTCCTATTCGCCCGGTAGTATCTTATATCAATAGATAAAAACTTTCCGAAAAAATTAATTCCTTTTTCAAAAATATTTCTCAATTCGAACCCAAATTTGCAGTAAAAAAACTATGTTGAACTCGCAAATTCGATAAAAGCAAAAATTATACCGGTATGTTGGTATCCTTTGATGTTTCTAATATGTTTTCAAATATCCCTCCCATTGAATGTCAAAAAATTTAATCACAAATATCTTTGAAAAGTCACATATTAATCCTTTGATGAAATCAGAAATAGAACAGGCATTTGATTTATGCCTCAGTCAAAATTACTGTCAGTTTAATAACAAATTGCATACTCAAAATAACGGATTAGCTATGGGTTCTCCATTAAGTCCACTTCTCGCAGATATTTTTATGTCTCAAGATACTATAATGAGTTCTGCCATAACTAAAAAACATATTCAGTTTTGGTACAGATACGTAGACGATATTTTAGCCCTCTTTAAAGGTACACCTAGACAATTAGATGTTTTCTTATCATTCATGAATAATATTCGTCCCAACATAAAATTCACATTAGAGACAGAAAAGGATCACAAAATAAATTTCTTAGACTTAACATTATTACATCATAATAATAGCATCACATTCGACATTTACAGAAATCCTAATTTCACAGATACAGTAATTTGTACCTCTTCACATAGCCCCTATAGTCATAAACTAGCTGCTTTTCATTCAATGATACATAGAGCCTGTTCCCTTCTCTTATCTCAAGAAAATCTTAGTAAAGAACTAGATACAATTAAAGTCATTGCTACTAGTAAGGGTTTCGGTTCTCAAGTAGTTTCTAAATTAATAAATAGAAAAAGACAAAAACTAATTTAAAATAGCATTTATCCCTTTATAAAATACAAAGATAATTAAAATGTGTTTCTTTAACTCATTTTGGTCCTATAAGCGAAAAAATTGCAAACATGTTATCCCATCATAACCTGACCATCAGCTTCGAACCCCCCAAACAAATTATCTCATATTCTGTTCAATGCGGAAGATAAAACTGGCAAATTTAAAAGACCCGGAGCTTACAAACTAACTTGTTCAGAGTGTTATAGTTTTTACATAGGTAGATCTTGCCGTAACATAGCAGTTAGATATAAAAATATAAAGATTCTTGACCCAGTATGAATTTATATAAAAATTCTCGGGAAATAGGTCACAATAACACTCTGTTTCAAATTTTCGTCTTTACGTACGTTTCGGTCTCACGACCTTCATCAGAAGACTTATTATGTAAAAAGGGGTTAATTAAAACTAATTAGCACAAGCGTCCATATCGCACAATTTTCAAACAAAAAGCCCACGCGTCCATATCGCACAATTTTCAATCAAAAAGCCCACGCGATATGGACGCTTGTGCTAATTAGTTTTAATTAACCCGTCTTTACATAATAAGTCTTCTGATGAAGGTCGTGAGACCGGAACGTACGTAAAGACGAAAATTTAAAACAGAGTGTTATTGTGACCTATTTCCCGAGAATTTTTATATAAAAAGTTAGATATAAAGAACATTTTCGTTCCTTTAAAAATAATAAAACCGATTCTTCATTTGCAAATCACATTTTAGAAACAGGCCATACCTTTCCCAATTTGAATAATGTCCAAGTTTTACATAGTCAAGATAAAATTTCAAAACTGAATATATTAGAGTCAATGGAAATTTTCAAAGGAATGAAGATGTATGGTAATAAGATCCTAAACGATCAACTAGATTTATATTACAGTAATCTCTTCAATGTATTAATAACCTGATTTTAGTATTTAAAGTCCGTTAGTGAATATAACCGCACCACTAAGGTCCTCACGGAATTACCTAATCACCCCTCTCTGGTTTTTCCTAGAACTATTTCCTATAGCCACAAAATTTGTTTGTAATCCTTCTTCAACCTATATATAGTAGATATAATATTTGTTAAATTCATTTTTGGTCTGAAGATGACAAGTTTAGTGTTGAAACTATAGTAACGACTATATTAAATATTAGTGATAGTAAAATAAAGCAGTTTTATTTATTATTTCGTTAAAATGATAAACTATCACAAAGCAACGGCTTCCACAATTGAATTTTTTTCTAAAAAAAGGGCAAAAACCCAGTTTATTGAAGGTTAGACATGGTTCCACCCGATATTGGTAATATAAGTTTCTGGATCTTATCATTTTTATCATAAGACACCATTTTTCGCTAACCTCCATCAATTTTTCACGAACTTCGTCTTATTTTTCCGTAGATTGACTCCACCACTCGTGTAGTCAAAGTAGAGAAAAAAAAATATCGTACGCCCTTTGTCTGTAATAAAGCACCATACACAATAGACAATGAATTGGGAAAAAATATTTATTTCGTTGAGACAAATGAGAAAAACAGCTAGAAAACATTTATATAGAAATAAAAAAATCAAGAATCGAGACGGTGTCTCGACATATCTCGTCTCGTCGAGACGTCAAATATGTCTCGTCCCGACGGCAATAATACCCATAATACGTATCCCTTCAGGATTATCAATTGAGGAAAACTTGTTAAAGCATACAGTACTAAATTTTCAATTTACCCTTCTCCAATATCAATTTCATCAGCTTTCTCAGTTTATTTATGGTGATTGAAACTTCAAATGCACTAAATCGTAAGTAATATCATCCAATTAGAACATATTTTAAATTTTATTAATATTTCAGCTTAAATTATTTACGTTTTTATATTATCATGTGTACAAAACTTGCTTATTGGTTCATAAAAATGTATTCAGGTTGTAAAAGCACCGAATTGCCAATAAAAAAAACCAAGCATAATTTATGATATGGTTCCCGGAGGCATTTAAATATATTCTGGTATTTTAATGTGTAGGTAATCCACGAAATGATATTCATCCGAGCATCAAGTATGCAAAAATACATCAAATCCTGTTTAATATTTACTAACAGGATAAAAACTACTACTTCTACCTTGTTTTCTTTTATTGCACGATTTATAGGATGAGGAATAATTATGGCGTTCGTAACATTAATATATAGGGGGAGATTCTACATTTCAATATTCACTTTTCATCGTAACCAGTTATTATTTGATTTGTTTCTATTCAGTTTGTATTTCAACATTCCATCAGACTTTTACTTATGAATTATGGATAGTAATCGAATTTTTATTATAGTGGAGTCATGCTGACGAAGAATGGGCGATGTAGGAGAAAATTTATACTGGTGCAGGAGTATACGGAATATATGGAATATGTTTGTAATACCGAAACAAATATGAATTTGAAAAAAAAAAGACCAAGAATGTGCAATGTGCTATTTTATACCATATTCATATAATAAAATAAAACACTTTTACTTTGTTTCTATCACATATATTAAAGAAACAATAATAATAACAACAATATAGTAGATAAAAACAAAGTAAAAGTGTTTTATTTTATTATATCAACTTGATAAATTATCACAAACGGCTTTCACTATTGAATTCTTATATTATATCTGTTACTAATGGCCCGATTTCGATTAGATGTCCAAAGAAAAAGGTGGCAATGCGAAATTTATAGCATTTTTAGGGGCTTCAATGTAGTTCAATCAAAAATGTTTACTATTCATAGTTTCATATATTTCTCAGGCTAAAAAGGGCCTATAGAAATTCTAGGGCCGTGCGACACGTGTACAAACACGTTACAACCGCAAGCGTACAATTTTTTTAGACAAAATATTGTGTAGTGTATCATTTGTTATCTTGCTATCGCGTTATGATGAAAACCCAATTTAACCAAGAAAAAAACAAAATTTAGTTAGGGGTACAAGATAGGAATCATTTATTTATTATCATAATATAGTATAACAAGCACATAGCTGATGCTTGTGAATAGGTTATATAAATTAGATAGTTTATATGGAATACTTCAATCGTTTTTTCTTTGACCAAATACAAACCGGAAATAAACTATAAAATGTTCACACTTTGGATATATTATAACACTATTAATAAGAAACAATCACCCTCATCCACTAAAAATACGATTAAAGTACTGAGGACCTTTCGGCTACCAAGTAGCCATCATCAGAGTAAACTAAATTATAAATCAGAATGTGCCGGCTTAAATACTATTTGGGGATAATAATGTTAACAAAGGGTCACCCTCAGCTGGAGATAAATCGGAATTTAATAAATTACTTTTTCGTTTATATATTTCCATTCCTTCTAAATTATCTAGATATTTGTCTGTACTTTGTTTCAGAAGTGACAAACTTTCTTAAGAAATGGAGTATTCAAAATGTGTTCGGTTACCGCATTATTTGTCTTCATATGAGCTGAATGTTCCTTATAATGGAAATACTACTTCGGGAACTTAACACGCAGTTACTTTTGAGAATACTTTTGGAAGACTAAACTCATGCGCATGCTTCTTTCATGAATAAACTGATGGTAGATCGAAAAAAAGTAGGCTGACTGTCGTTTTTTTTCAATAGAAAGTATGAAGAAGTGTATGATCGTGGTTATGCCAATGAATTCTAGAATTCCGAACATCCGCTCTCATTCTCTATTTTATATTTGGTCCCATATAACTAGTAGGATAATAACTTATAAAGTACCTGGATGCAGAACGTGCTGAAAAACAGGAATTTCCAACTCTCCAGAGGTGACACCACTATTAGTATTTCTTGCAAACAGGGTGCTCAACGGGTTACCCAAGGTCAAACCATTTTCATTATTATCAAATTGAAAATAATTCTGTTTTTAACAAATCGTAAGAAAAGTGGTTATCTCTTGTTTAATGCAAGAGTTGAAATTAAGATTCACACGGTTAGTTAGAGCATGTACATTTTCTACAAAAATCATTATTTTCAAGTTCGATTTACAAGGAAAAACATTGCCAACCGAGCATGTTCCCTCATAATACAGGGTACATTTTCATTGGGTTATGAAGTCCATATGATACTTCTTTGTGCAAATTTTATTATGAACAATTTTTACTCCTAGACCATATTTTGATGTTGTTAACAAGACATGGTATACGAGGGCAAGGTGAAAATTACTTGAAAAATAGAACAGATGGCGCCACAATTAAAAATCGCATCTTGATTAAACATTATTTCTTGTGTGGTAAGAACATTACGCAAACCATCGCATCGCTTGTTAAACATTATGGCTCCATTGATTAGAATGATTCACAAGTGACTTACTGATTTTCGTTGTGGTGGTAAGACCACAAAGTACGCCTAACGTACTGGTCATCCAATTGAGATTAAAACGCCAGAAATCGTCGATAAAATCCATTGTATGATATTGGACGATCGTTGAATTAAAGTGCACTGAATTTCTTAGGCTATGGGCATTTGAGGAACATTTCCACGAATTTTTGAAAATGAGGAAACTATCTTGCCAGATGGGTGCCGCATTCGCTCTGTGTTGACAACAAGTGCGATCATGTGGCAACTTCAAAGAAGTGTTTGACGATGTTCAAGCGCTATGAGAAAGACTTTTCGCGCCATTCCGTACCCGTGGACGAAACATGGATCCATCACAACACACCAGAGACCAAAGAACAGTGGAAACAGTGAACTTGTCCTGGCGAATTGAAGCTTTAAGAGACCAAAGTTAGTTTATGGACCAACAAAGTCATGGCGAAAGTTTTTTGGGATGTACCCGGTATCGTTCATATCGATAACCTCGAAAACGGCAGAACGATCATTGGCGTATATTATGTAGAGCTGTTGGATCGATTCGACGCCGATTAAAAGCCAAAGCGGCCGCATTTGGCAAAGAAAAATGTGCTCTGTACCTGAGGCAATTACTGTCCCTCAGGCCAGAGGCTCTCGGGACGCAAACTTTGCCATCGGTAATTAAGGCCCATCAATTCCCGTGGTACATAGATAATTTCATTTCTGACCGATTTCAATAAAATTTTGTTCATTTTCAAAACGGAATAAATGCACCAATTCATTACCTTCCCGCTATATTTGAATCAGGTACCGTTGATTATAGGAGTTTTGTTGTTGCTATGTTACCTACTTATTTACAAACAAAGCTTTATTATCAAGCTGTGTTTGCGTTAAAAACGTGTTTTCTACTCCAAATATATTGGAGGATATTTTGAAAAATGCTGAAAAGCAAGAGAATTATTATTTCCATCGAAAAGTGAAGCCGTATACAAAAAAGAATATAAAATATATCTGGAGTGGCTGACACGGAAAAATTTTTTCTCAAAAGATGCCACTGAAACTGTATTTTTGGCATATTTCCAAGAACTGGTAAAGAATTTTCTATGTTTTTCGGTAGATTTGGTAGTAATTGTGTTTATTCGTTGCAGTCAGAAACGTATAGTCCGAATTCTTTATGGACTAAATGGTCAATGCTAAAATCGATGGTGACTATACATGAGAAACGAGATATCACCAAGTTCAATGAACTAAAGGCTTTTTTGAAACGGAAGAGTAATAGTTATAAGCCGAAAAAGTTCGCTGTTTCATCTCCTAAAGATGTCATCAGATTTCTAAAGACGGCTCCTAATGAAATTCATTTATTGCATAAGGTAATTGTTTTTCATTTTCCTTTTTGTGTGTATTTATTTCCTTTTTTTGTTATAGGTTGTTTTGATGATAGGTTATTTTGGAGGATGCCGAAGTCAGGAACTTTTGAATATGAAGATATATATACTTGTGAAAGGTAGAGGGAATTATAGAATCTATAATGTCCCAAGGGAGTTATGACCCTCTTTATTGATAGCGTAACTATGACGATATGAGCTTATAATATCTCAGTCAGAAATAAAATAAGTTTTGACCGAATTGGTCATTTCTTGTTTCATTTTCAGGGACTTTTCGCCGTGCCGTCGTATATGGCGTGCAGGGCTCTTAGACTATCAACGAAGCAACTCGATTTCGCATATTATAATTTCTGCAAGCAGCTGCTACCATTCCTATCCTGTACAAATCATAAACTAAATCTCCACACCTTATTTCACCTTCATATTTCATTACATAGAAAGTAGGCAACGATTTCCGAATACATAAAGTACCTACTGTTCATGTATTCTGTTACAATAGTATATTATAGCTGTAAGTTTTTCCCGACTACGAACGAAGACATCTTAGATATCTGAGATTATCTGACATAGAATCTCTAAGTACATAATGTAATGGTTTCTATATTAGGCGAACGTCTATATAGCGTATAGGTAGCTCTAGTGATGGCAAAGGATAAACACTTGTGATTTATTAACTATAGGCAGCTTTCATTATCCTTTTAGTTAACTTATGTATACGGTGTTGTGCGACTATTATTCTTTTCGTGATCTAGTTGTATGCTAGATCTAATAAAACTTTGGTGTTTTAAGGCATTGTTTCTTAATATTTTTGATAAGTGGATCTCTTTTTGAGGTCTAATTTCATAATGGAATCCCTGGTTTGTTCTAATAGTACGGCTTAAATACAACAAGAATGGAAGAATGATATAAATTTGCTGCTAAAGGTTTTTCCAAAATTGACAAGAAAGTTTTTAAGCTATTGCGTATAGCTTTTATCGCGGGCTTTGAGCACGGCGACTGAATCAAGAAATTCCGTAACGAAAAATAATGTAAGACCTAAACACCTAACATGTGTCAAATTAATTAATTAATTTGAAGTTTCTAAAAGTGAGAAATTTCGCTATTTTATACGAATGTTATAACACTTTAGCGCTTTAGACTCCGGGATTTTCACGTGGCCTATCGAAATTAGAAGGTTCGAATTATCTAAAAACATAATTGCATGAGCTCCAGACGTCCTATGTAATTAGTTACGAACGAAATCATTTTGACATATGCCTCTAGGAGCTCGCTACGCGTCAGTTAACGAAAAATAACAGGAACTCGTTTATGTTGCGCTCTCTCGGGTGACTAATATTGAAAAATTGTATATCACGACAAAAAACGATAATTCTACATTCAAGTTTTATAATAATCGAAAGCAAGCTGCATCGACTGCATCTTTGTTGTAAAAATTCAAAAGACTGCCTTTAAATAGTGTTCAGACGACAGCTCAAAGTGTCTTAGATTTCATTAGTAATAGAAATAGCATTTCAATAATGACTTTCAATTGCCAAAGTCTAAATAGTCACAAATACGATTTACAAGATTCAGTTACGAGACAAACAAATGTGTTACTTCTTAACGAATCTTGCATGGCGCATGATAATCCGATTGAAATACCTAATTTCAATTGTATTGTTCAATTCAAACGAGATACTGTTCCAAAAGGTGGGGTAGCTATTTACCAAAATAATAATAATGTTACTAATATTAGGACTCCGAATATTGAAATACATATTGCACACGTTAGCAATGTTACTGTTAGGCGCTCATTTGTTGGAGATATTTGTGCGTGCTTATGCAAACTTAGAAATGGCCTACACATAGTCATGGTAGCAATTTACATTTCTCCGAATCCAAAATTGGACGAGGTAGAGCATTTTATTCATCGCACTGAAGAAGGGTCGAAAATACTTGGTACAAATGGTAATAAATTTCCACTTATCTTGGCTGGCGATTTCAACATCAACTTCGCTGATAAAAAATCAGAGCGGTTGACAACTTTTCTTTCGGAAAAATTGAATTTGAAAATGAATAATGATCCACAAGAATCCACAACAAAATATGGGATCACCATTGACGGGGTATTTTCCAGATATTTAGAAGATATCAAGTCACAAACTTATGTCTCTTATTTCAGTTATTCAGTTACCATAAACCTATAGTTTCAATAACAAATTCCTGAATAACCTACATGTATTGTAAGATAATTAAAAAATTTTAAACGATATTAACTTCTCATTTATTCAATAAAAGAAAAAAATTTGTTTTCTTATCGGTCACCACGCTGAATAAGTGTAACTTAATTAATATCAAAGAAAAAACTTGAATTAATATCAAAGAAAAAAAAATACTGCATAAATTAAAAATAAATAAATAATTATAATTGCATAAGTTGAGAAAAAATGCTATGCAATAGCTTCACCGCGACAGTCCCCGAGTGCCACACGTTTTTTAGAATATCCTATTCATTAGGATTAATAAGGTATCTCTAGTCTAGATTGATCGATAACATTACAAACTAATGGTTATATACAGCGATTTCGCCCTTCTCATAGCAGTGGCTGTCAACGCTGGTGTTCCACAGGGACCTTTCTCAGCACTAACTGTGTTTCTACCCCATATCAACGATCTGTTGGAAGTAACCACCTATCTCGTCCTCAGTTTTGCAGATGAGGGTGAACTTCATGCCGCTTTTTCATCTATAGCTTCTGTATCATGCAATAAAGTCGGAGGAGCGAGATAGAGACAGGTTAATACGATTAATGGAGATATGGCAATAATTACGAAATGGGGATCTGATAATATGTATAACATAATTTCTATGGACGATACCCAGGCCAACAAAGTTTGACTTTTTGAGAGTTGATTTCGATCTAAACGCTACTTCCAGTGATACAGAGACAAAAACAAATTACAAATAGTAAACTAAATTGAACAAAATCTTAAGCAATCTTTAATTTCCTTCCCACTTGGATGAAAAACTTTGTTTAGTGGATTTTCTTCTGCATTCCAGGGTCGTATTGTTCCTTTTTTATAGACCAGTAGTAATCAGTCATCATTGCAACTTTCCACCGACCTTGATACCTGCGTTCCATTTCTTTTATGTCTTGGTGGAACCTCTCATCTTGCTGATCACTCACATCACCAAGATTTTCGAGGAAGTAATCAAGATGCGAGTGTAGAAAGTGAACTTTTATGCTCATATTGCATCCCAAATCCAGAAATTTCTGTAGCATGTTTTTCACAATTTTACTTTCGGGAATTTTCCTATAATATTCTATTGATTTGTACACAATTTAATCTCAGTGCTGTAGAAATTTTTCCAATGTCATTTAATTTTTATTCGCAAATATTTAAAAAACCATAAATATGAAATTTATTAGAAGATTGTGCGTGGGAAACAAGAAAATGTTGATTCTCCATTAGTTTAGCTAACAAATCCAAATCACAAATTTTTTGTTGACCTGTGAATCGATTCAATATCTCTAGGATGTATGATCAGAGAATACAATCGGCTGAACAAATGTATAATCAAAACAAGCGTAGACAGTGGAGATGAAACCGATTGGTTCCGAATTTGTATTTCAAATATTTGTGATCTCTAGAGTGATGGAGAAAGCAATCTACATCAAGCTCATGCAATACTTCGGGAGCTCCAAAATCGTGAATGACCGGCAATATGGATTTCGTCAGGAGAGATGAACAGGAAACCTGCTGCCTAGAAAACTATTGAAACACATAGGATATCTCTAGCTGTAGCATTGTATATCTCCAAAGCATTTGACCGAGTCTGACACCAAACCCTTTTTGGGGCAACTTCCAACAAATGGTTTGCCACCTCAACTTTGTTGCTCACTATCTAGTTTTCTCTCAGATAGATCACTTCATGTAATGATTAACGAAGTATCGTCCAATACAATGAATATCAACGCTGGTGTTCCACAGGGATCTGTATTAACATCATCTTTGTTTCTGCTTCATATCAACGATCTGCTGGAAGTGACCACCTGCCCCGTACACAACTTTGCAGACAATGGTACTCTCCATACCACTTTTTCATCTAGAGCCCCTATACCATCCAATGAAGCCAGAGGAACGAAACAGAGACAGAATGACGCAATTATTGGAGATCTGTCACAGATTTTGAAATTGGGATCTGATAATCTAGTAGAGTTTAATGCAACGAGTGCTGAACGAAGAAATGAATGAAGAAACGTTTATTCAGTTTTCAGGGGTTAGGATACATATTGACTTGAATATTTTATTTTGTAGGTGGGCGGCTATTAGATCTTGCGACCTACTTCAGCCCTGGATCTTATTATGCTATTGATTTTGAGCATGTTGTGTTGAAAAATGAACATTTAGTATTGCGGAAAAAAAAGAAATGAAAAAAAAAAGTTATTACAGTGTATTACAATTTGCTTATTCTAGCTGATGGGAAGGGATGGGTGCGTCTGAGGCCGACTTCGGTCTCCGTGCACATGAATCCGGTGAAACCTCAGGAAGGCTGATCATTATGTTGAAGGTACACATAATCGGTATTTAGCTTGGTAAAAAGGCCAAATTATATAATGCCAGCTATGAATAGATGTCTCACTAAGAAGTTCAATAATGTACCACATTGACTGATAGATTTCTCGAAATTTCAAAGTTACGGGGAATGTTGAACTACTCTAGCGCTAGATGACGACACATACGATATATTTGAATGAATGTATTATAATGATTATTTACCCAATTATGAGTTATATATTAATTCTTGGGAAATAGGTCACATTAACACATATGTTTACAATATTTTATCGTCTTTACGTACGTTTCGGTCTCACGACCATCATCAGAAGACGTTTAAACTCTAATTCATATCAACTAGAGCTCTTTTTCATAAAATAACAATGGAGAAATATCTTACTCAGTCGCCAGTCGGCCAACCATTCGTTAGTCGGGCAACAGGTAACGATATATGAACTTTACCTTGGTACATATTTCTTATTACATACACAGAAGTTTCCGGTAACGTAAACTTCTCGTGCAGTAGATAACTACCTGTGGCGGATACAGAAGATATCCAAGGGAGAGGGGCACTTGAGATAAATATTGAAAGGTAAAAGAGTAGTTTTATAAAACATGGCGTATTTCATTTTCAATATAAGTTGGTAATTAAAACATGACGTTAAGCGTTGAGAAACAGTAATTAATGATAAAATCTAATCTAACAGGTAATGTAAATAATATTTGTAAAAGAATTTTCATGTGAGCAAAAAGATTTCTGTCGCGACAGTTCCATCTCAGATGGTTTATATTTTTCCTAAAATTCAACAAACTAGTGGTGAAGTATAGTTTTTATTATACCGTTGACCTTTAATGGAATGAACAAACTAGCTGATTGAATCTCATTGTGTTCCAACATCTTAATATCACAAGAAATGGGTGCTGGGTCGGCTTGAAAATATACCTACATATTGATTTATTTTTAATTTTAATTAAAAAGACATTTTTAACTAAAGAAAGATAATGATCAATTGAAAACAATATTTTATTTTATTACAAAAGATATAATGAGTATAATAAAAATTAATGTGGGTACACGGAAAAGTTTCACAATAATCAATTTTAACAGCTTGATTCTATTTTACATTAAATTTAGTTCTGTGTCACTATCACTATTATCTTCATCTGAACCTAAGCTTATTATTAAGGGTTGAACATTAGTAATCATACATGTATAAGAGATTTCCACCTTAATTACATGTTGTGTATAGTTTTTCCAACGGTCAACAGAAATTTCATTCACAATGTTTTTTTATTAATTCCACCATATTCAATGTCGGAGAAATATTATTCCTTCTAATATTTGATTTGACTTCGTGCCATATTAGTTCGATTGAACTAAATACACAAGTGTAGGGGTGAAGACGCAAAACAGTATGTCCGTTTTCTATTGCAAGTTTATCACACACGTATTCTTCATTAATTTTAAAAACAATTGATACTCTAAAAGAACCCTTTTCTGTAACGTTCTTCAAAATATATTATGATCTATCATTTTTAAGTGCCTGCAAAAAATTTTGCGTCAGTGTCTTGGTGGTAATACAGAGAGGAATCTGTTGAATTTTTGGCTGAAAGCAAAAGACAGTACGGAACAAATCCATTTTCTGAACCTGTATTATTATTTCCACTCGTTTTTCCACACTTCCAAGACTATCTCAGTTTCACAAACCTATCAAAGATCCCCTTCCTTCTCTTTATTTAAAAGGCGCCTACAGCATTCCCTGTTCTTGCGGTAGAGTCTGCATTGGTGAAACAGATCGTACAGTAGCTACTCGTGTGAAAGAACCTGAGCCCTTTCATCATCATCATCTTCATCATCATAAGAGGGGAGGAGGCTTAGCCCCCTGATGCACTTAGGCCATTCAGTTGGGCTCATTGTGCGCCTCGTGGTCAGAAGCCTATTCTATTTTAGCAGGTTTGTGGCTCGCCAGAAACCCAGAATATTGCCAGTGCTGGCTTCCATAAGTTCTTTTGGGAGCAGTTTTAGTTCTCCGAAGTGTGGGTGCCTGAGGGATGCTAATGCTTGGCATTCCAACAGGATATGAGAGGCAGTTTCTTCCACCTCTTTGCATTTTCTACATATTGGGATATGCACATAGTGTGGAGGTGTTTGTTAAGACGACAGTGACCGGTTAGTGACATGAGTCCTTTACAAGGCTTCGTGACACCAGTAGATCTGCACTTGCGGAACACAAGTTTGACACTAATCACCTAATCCTTTTCGAAAATACTAAAATCCTAGCCTGAGCCATAAACTTCTTACAGCGAAAAATTCTTTAACCGATAGAAATCCTGAAACATCGGAGTAATCCAGACCGTGACTCAGGATATTACCTTCCCCACATTTGGAAACCCAGAAAAATCAGTTTCAGTTCAAGCCTCAAGCCTGCCTTGAAGATGCCACCTGTAATGGTTGGCGAAACGTTGGCATCAAGTCGTGTTATCTATCCTATCTATCGCGGAATCTATCCGGAAGCCAAGAATTTTCAAGATCAGCGGAAGTCTACTATTCAAGATGTAAATATCTTCATTTGATAAACAACCGATATATTGAACCTCGACCCTAATGCCGCACCCTGTATGAACAGGTTTTCTCACATTTTAATACATAACCATTTCTTAAATTTGTAATGTGTGAGGATTTTTTACGAAGGAAAAAATTAAATGTATTCGTGAATGAAGAATAAAACTGTATAATTACATATAATACCTACAAACATGCGGAATTGCCTTCCCTACATATAAATATTAGATTTAAATACTTGATTCAGGCTAAGAAACTTGTAAAAAACATACAACCCGGTAGAAGAAAACAGGGTACCAGAGTTTCTCAAGAACTTGAATAATTGCACTTAATTTGTTCAAGAATCCGAGCCATTAATGTTGACTAGTTGAAATCTCGTGATTAACATGCCCACGTGGCGTTGAAACTTTCATGTATATGTGATAATAGCTCATGTCACATCAGAGACCTGATGTTGGGATTATTGATGTCATCGCTTGCTAATTGTAAATTATACCAACTTTACTCAAGACTGTTTAGTTGGTTTTGTAGTCATTAATCAAATATAATTATGCGAATTACCTGAGATATATATCTCTTACTATGTTTTACAGGAAACAGTTAAGTGGCCATAATTTGACTACACAATTATTACACTTACCAAATGATTTCTGAAGTAACATATTTCTGCTTCTTGTGATTTTTTTCTATTAATTTATCATCTTCATTGTGTCTATAGATCCACATTCTGCGCTTACGGCAATTGGTAACTTTGCGACATGATTTGACATTTCGATTGAGTTACCCTTAAAACAATTGAGGAATTCGTTAAAATGATCACAGATTCATCTTTCTCTAACCTTATTTTAGAAACAGGGCACACTTTTCCGGATTCAGAGGAAGTTAAAATTTCACAGAACGAGAATAGAGGCTTCAAAAATCGATAGAAAGGTATTAAAAATAACCACAATAAAATTTGAATGATTAATTAAATGTGTACTACAGCATCCTGTTTGACGTCTTGATGACGTGAAATTTCCTATAATCCCTTTCGAAAATACAAAAATCATAGCCTGAGCCCCCCCCAAACTTCTATAAGCGAAAAATTCTTGAAGTGATAGAAACCCTTAAACATTGGAATAATCTAAACCGTGACTCGAGATGTTACCTCCCCAACATTTGGAAACCCATCCTCGAAAATTTCACTTCGCACATGATCACACAACGGCAGTGTCAGGTACCAGAACGGAGTTAACCACCGGAATAGAGGCTGTGAACTGAGTAGCGTGAAGATATTTTCCTCAAATAAATACCGCTACAGAAACCAGAAAAATCGGTCCCAGTTCAAGCTTCAAGCCTGCCCTGAAGATGTCACTTGTGATGGTTGGCGAAACGTCGGCATCAAGTCGTGCTATTGTGACGCGGAATCCATCCGGAAGCCAAGAATTTTCACTATTACTATTATCATCATCTACATCTAAGCTCATTATTAATGGTTGAACATTAGTAATCATACACGTACAAGAGTTTTCCACCTTAATTACATGTTGTATACAGTTTTTCCAACAGTCTATAGAAAATGTATTTACAATGTTTTTTATTAATTCCACTACATATATATTCAATGTCGGAGAAATATTATTCCTTCTAATATTTGATTTCACTTCGTGCCATATTAGTTCGATTGGACTAAATACACAATTGTAGGGGAGAAGACGCAAAACTGTATGTCTCGTGCAAGTTTATCACCCATGTATTCTTCATTAATTTCAAAAACTTTCAATACTTTAATAGTAGTAATCAGTTTCAGGGCAGGCTTGAGGCTTGAAGATGCCACCTGTAATGGTTGGCGAAACGTCGGCATCAAGTCGAGCTATAGTGACGCGGAATCCATCCGGAAGCAAAGATTTTCCAACTTCAATACTTCTAAAAGAACCCTTTTTCTGGAAATTTCTTCAATATATATCATGATCTATCATTTAAATGTCTGATGCTTTGGTGATTCTGGAAATGGGCAAAATTTTTAATTTACGATTATTATGATAACTAGCATTGTCCATTACAACTACGCTATTCTTGGGTATATTTTGAAGGACACGATAAATTTTCCTATTTATTCGACATTTTCGGGCCCGAGACTATGCTATTTAGTTGGCCCCGTTCATAAACTAAGGACATGGAGCGAAAACCGCATGCGAAAAGTCCTCGTAAAAACGTTCTATGTTCCGAAGACTTACACTTTTCTAACTCGCGAGCTATGCGCTCCTCACGTGAACATCATCCGATTTATCGAAAATTAAATTTGAAATTTGAAACAGTTTTCGACCCCGTTTGTGGCTATTGCGACCTTGTAAAAGTTTCAAAGTTAATATTTCGTTTTACATTCCACAACCACCCTTGACCAAGAAAATTTGTAATTTGTAGTTCATTATTGTTTCACAACTGAAATAAATAGGTATGAAATTTGTAGGTTATTGATGATGTCAGTGATCTATCATTTAAATGTCTGATGCTTTGGTGATTCTGGAAATGGGCAAAATTTTTAATTTACGATTATTATGATAACTAGCATTGTCCATTACAACTACGCTATTCTTGGGTATATTTTGAAGGACACGATAAATTTTCCTATTTATTCGACATTTTCGGGCCCGAGACTATGCTATTTAGTTGGCCCCGTTCATAAACTAAGGACATGGAGCGAAAACCGCATGCGAAAAGTCCTCGTAAAAACGTTCTATGTTCCGAAGACTTGCACTTTTCTAACTCGCGAGCTATGCGCTCCTCACGTGAACATCATCCGATTTATCGAAAATTAAATTTGAAATTTGAAACAGTTTTCGACCCCGTTTGTGGCTATTGCGACCTTGTAAAAGTTTCAAAGTTAATATTTCGTTTTACATTCCACAACCACCCTTGACCAAGAAAATTTGTAATTTGTAGTTCATTATTGTTTCACAACTGAAATAAATAGGTATGAAATTTGTAGGTTATTGATGATGTCAGTGTGACAGTAACATAATTATTTCAAACGTAAAGTAAGACACACGTTTTAGATTCCACAACCACCCTTGACCAAGATAATTTTTGATATCCCGGTACTAGTCTATAGCAATGTATTTCCTCAACCGCAACCCCACTTGTTACCTTTGTCTTATACTGTACCATGAATAGCCGAGATTATTCATACGTTAGTATCGCTAGTTTTCGACACGATAAGCTGCCAATCCCATAGTTGATCCATTATTTTGTGTGAAAAACTCGTTATTAAATGGACTATAATTTTGGCTAAGGCAAAGATTAAAATCTTGTTCTATCTCGGATTTTAATATGAGATTTGTATGTGATTTTCCATCATTTTTAGCGAAAGTTAATCTGATTGAATTAGAAAGTTCCAATGAGTTTTTTACTGCAAACTTAGGCTTGAAGTTACTTTTAAAAATTTAATTTAATTTTACCATGGCCATAATTTTAATTTTACCGCTGAATTATGTGGAGGGCTTAACAGCCCTATACATGAATACACATAAATCACAAACAAAATGCTCCTATCTGCCCCGTAGTATCCTATGTTAATACACAGTATTTTGTTTGTGATTTTTTATGAGGCCGTGAAGTTTAAGAAAAGATGGATTACAATTAACTGAACCTACTCTTTTCAAATTTACTATTAAATAAAACTTGGTTATTTTCTACAAATTGTTTAGTTTTCAACTGGTATTGGTTTGTAGGATCTTTCTTGATCTGAGTCAAATCTGATGAAATAAATGTATTAATTTTATTGTCATAATCTATTTTATACAGAATGACAGTTGCATCACATTAAATCGGCTTTCGTAAGCACTAAATTGTTGGTTTCTATTTTATATTTGACAGAGAGGACCAATCAGTGTTTTTATGAGAATGAATGTCCTGACGAATTTAAAAGTTGCCCTAAAATTTGTTTATTTTTATTTTGTTGGGCACATTTTCAAGCCATCCTACTGATTAATGTTAATTAATTAATATTCATTCAATCGAGTTGAATACTTCTCTTACATTCCGATGATGATATAATTACTTTACAATATTGGTGTATTAATTACACACTCCTAGATAATCGCTTCTAGCAGACAAAATATTTTTAGAATGAGACCTCCAGATTGAATGACCTGAGTTGATGCAAGTAGTAACCAACAGATTAAAACGTAGGTACTCCGATTGATATTGTAATATGGTAAATCGAGAATCATGGTGGTGTAATTATGTAAGAATGCATTTAACTGTTCAATATGGCATAACTTAATTTATCCGTCTTACCTGAAATGGTCTGGTTGACATGCCGCTAAGACTTATAGGGTAATAGATATAAATGATGGTAGTTCTAAAAGTGATTTTATTGATGATTTTCTTCTAACTCTCTTAATTTGATTCTTTCGGAAGGCTGGCTTGATAACGCAATCTATTTGATGCCCGGGGTGAAATCTTCGTACGGATACTAGTTTGTGCCGTGATTTCCAAATAAGTAATTCCTTTGACCATGCGATTTCATAGGAAATTCGAAATTGTTTGTTTGCGCATTAAAGTATTTGATATTCCTCTATTCAAAGGCAATTGGACGGAAAGCTGCGTTGTTATCATCGTAGTGATACATTTTCTAACGGTAATAACACTTTCAAATGTGACGAGTACTCAAAATGCATTTTTACTGCCATATTACAATGGAATAGGAAACTTAAATTCATTTTATTGATTGCTTATGATGCGGTTTGTTGAAGAATTTTGTGAGAATGTTACATTGTTAGAATAATTCACTAGAATTAGGGATTTTCTTGGAACAAGTGGGCATAAATCCAGCCGTTATGATTATTACTAAAATCTGTAACAAATCGAACAGAATGAGCCTTCACATGTAGTCCAGTCAAAAGCGTGAAAGACATCTAAAATTTTATAGACCACACGAAAATGCAAATTTTTTTTGCACCATGTTCAGGATGACTTACACATCGTTGGTCAGAAAAAAGGGGGGTTCGTCATTATTACTATTAATAAACAATGGAAAACCATTTTCAATTAACAAATGGAATGTCTTTTAAACAAATAGAATATCTCGGGCTCTTCCAATCCAAAGTTTCTTAAATTTAGTATCAGAAGGGTTTTTGGTCCGCTGAACCCGAAACTGGGATTGGGTGACACTTTTTCCACTCCTTTTTTTCCACTGGTATATTTTTCCACTAGTTTTTTTTCCAATAACCTTTTTCCTCTAGTAATGATTTTCCACCAATTCGAAAATAGTATAATTGAAATGATTTGAACAAGTATCATAGCAACGACAGTTTGATACGTTGAACTGACAGTTTGACCTAACACATTGGTCTGACAGTTATCCCCCCTCCCTGTGGAACATGTACGAGCCCATGTTACAAAATCTGTCGAGGACCAACAATGTATCGGAAGGTTGGCACAACAGATTCCAGGTGGTTGTGGGAAAACACCACCCTAGTCTTTACGCCTTCCTCCACGAGCTACAGAAAGAACAAGGAGACACCGGGGCCATGATCCGCGAGCTGGATTGAGGCCACAAAAAAAACTACACAGCAGTCCAGAGTGAAAAACGAAGAGCGAATAAACAATTTAGTTCGCCAATATGAAGATAGGAAAAGTGGAGGCGAAGTTTTGGATATTTAAAAGCTGTCGGTCACCATATACAATTTTGATAACCTGTTTGATATCCATTTATGAAACTATTAAATGTATTAAAGAATAAACTGGAGGAAAAAATAAACTGGTGGAAAAATGTATTAGTGGAAAAATACATTAGTGGAAAAAGCGGAGTGGAAAAAGCGGAGTGGAAAAAGCAGAGTGGAAAAAATGGAGTGAAAAAAATGAGTCCCACCCCAAAACTGGAATCGGAAAAAAAATATTCAGCCCGTTTGCTGGAAAACACGAAAAATGTTACCAAATCTAAATAAACGACATTTTTTCTCGGACTGTGGTATCAAAATAATGAGATGCCGTGATGTGATACAATTTCCGCTAAAAGAAGGAAAATTCTGGGAAATTGGTGGAAAATTGCGTCGGAAAATGAAAATGTATCATTCTTACCTGACAAACTTTAGTTATTATGTTTTTCGAACAATTTTAGTCAGTGTTATTGGAATTATAAGGTACTGTGATAGTTCTCGGTACAAATTTCACTAAAAGAAGGAAAACTCTGGGAAATTGCGTCGTTTTCCTTCATATTCTTATCTAGGTTCTCGTCCAACGTGTCAAATTATAGAGGATTATTTTATGGTTATAAAATCGTAAGTAACTATAGTTCTACGGAAAACTCCGGAAAATGAAGATTTGATTAAACTGCAATACCAATTTTTTCTTTAGAAAATTGTAATGAAAAATCTACATAATAATGTTGATATTAATCAGTTATATATAAAATAGTCTCTTCTTCAGGATGGCTTACACACATTGTTAGTGAGACTAAAAGAGGGGGGCTCGTCATTATTACTATTGATAAATAATGAAAAACCATTTTCAATTAACAAACGTAATGTCTTTTACAACAGTAAAGTCTCACCGAGAGGCGTAGCAAGCACCCCCCCCCCCCACGTCCCAGCCCCATGGATTCTTAACAATATTTATTTTCGTATACAACAATGCTAAATATATCTAATAAAAGAAATAAGGAGACACAGTTTTTAATAGTTTTAAGTACCTTTCTTTTAAATTTACATATATTCATTGAACATTAAATCCAGATATGTATTTCACGCGCTTTCATTGATGCAAACGTATCTATTATGCGTGATGCATCAATCGATTCGAGAGTCTTTCTCTATACTCAACAGAGATAATTTTTAATTACTGAAGGACCGCTCACAACTTGCAATAGATACGGAGACAGTTAGCAGGATCTGTAACGCAACTCTTAAATTCGGAAAAACATCTTCACCGTACTGTATAAGAAATCGAAGTAGTTCTATGGGGGTATCGATGACATTTTCCTGTGAACGTAGCAACATTCTGCCGTCAACGATGTCGTTATACAAGCCAGTGCCGTCAACGTCAGTAGCGTAAAATTCTCCGAAACTTTCACACTGTTTTTCCACGCAATCGAAATCTGACCCACTCATCAACAGCGGACTTGCGCTACGGGAAGAATGTTCTCTGCTGTTCAGACAGCTGTGCGCCCTAAATTTTTATCGTGAATTTCTTTTCAGTGAAATTTTTTTCCGACAGATTTTCATAAACTTAGACGTTTCCAAATTTGACGCCCTCTGGATCACCCTCTGCCCCTCCCCGTCGCTACGCTACTGGTCTCACCATATAAATCAACCAAACGAATAGAGCAATAAGTGATCTTATACAATAATTATACCTATTTTAAAAGCATTGCGAGATAAATTTAAGTGATGACGTAGAGGGAAGGTTGTATCCTGTAGGAAAACCGGAAGAACATTTCTTCAGGAGTACTAAAATGTTGCTGAAACGATGTAATAAATGCATTTATGTCAGGGGGGATCATATTGGAAAACAAAATTCATTGTGCGTCTTCGACGTTTCTTTCAAAGTCAGGCGCTGCCCTTTTACGTATAATGTAATTTAAATCCCCTCTCCTTTCTTACAGCACTATGATTGGAATTGAAATATTCATTTCTCCCATCGACGTAAGTCTCACTTGTTCGAGGATTCGCTTTTACAATAATTAGAATTGCTATATTACATTTATAAGCTAAGCATATACGGATGTTATAAATATGATATTCATCTCTATATTTATAGAACCGTACACCAGAAGCAGAAAGCAAAAAAATTAGAATAGTTAGAAGTGCGGAAAGAATTAATTGACTCAGAATCACTACTATGATAAGTTAAAACCCGGTAGTTTCAACGTAGCAATTAATATTTTACCGTTGTTTAATGATATCAGCTGACATGCTTATACATGGAAAATCTACAATAATTAACATAATTATTATAAATTGAACGCAGAGAGAAAACATTTATAATATAAAGTGTATTATTTTTTCTGAAGTCTGATCGATATAACTGTGACTCTAGTTATTAGTGTCAAAATTGTGAGGCTATCTTTATTCAGTAATATCTGCCATTTCAATGTAAGAAGGGCATCACTGTCCTTAAATGCACCACAAAAAAGCATTAGGGTGCTGATATTAAAATATCACTCATTTTCTACCGTGTATTTTTTAGCTCGATGCTAGACTATGGCTGCACACTACAGGTTGTTCCATCTCAGACGAGCCACCCCGTATATTTCTTATCCCATAGTGAGTGGAAAAATCTCCCTAAACACGTCGAATGATTTTGTTTGGGGGACATCTTTTGACGTATATTTGAGGCTTGAACGAGCAACCCCCTAATAGGGGGCACTTCAACCCCTCAAAATTGAATAGAGGAGAAGGATTGAGTGATACGTCATTTGAAAGGTCTTGAAAGCCTCTTTATAACGGTGTATAAAAAACGTAAATTTGATGAACCGTTTTCGCCAAAAATTAATTTTGTTGCTCCAATGCGCCACCTTGAATATTTGGGTTATTTGTACAATGTACAAGCTCATTTTTATTAAGCCTTTTTTACAAACTTAAACAATCTTCAAAAAATCACATTCGTAAAAAAATTGAATTGTGTTGTCATGCTTACAATGAAAAAAATTAAATCTGCGTGTTTAAATCGAATGTTCAAATTGTCCTCCATTGACTTCCATACAATACTACAATCTTGACTGAAAACCGTCTCTAACATGGTTCAGCATGATTGGAGTTATTTGACGACACCCATTTGCAATTCGTTGGGGTAGTTCTTCCAAATTTTCAGGCTGAGTCACAAAAATCTTGGCCTTAAGATGTCCCCGCAAGAAGAAGTCCAGAGGGTACAGGTCAGGGGATCGGGCAGGCCACTCCATAGGACCTCTTCTTCCAATCCAACGACCGGGGTATTGCAAATTGAGGTATTGGCGAACTGGTGCGGCGTAGTGAGGAGGAGATCCGTCTTGTTGGAAATGCAATTGTTGTTCAAGTAGTAGAGGATCATTTTCTAATTGTTCAGTTATTAACGGATCAATCGCATTTTCCAACGTTTCAAGATAAATTTGGCCATTTAAATTACCAGGAATAAACAGAGGTCCAATTAGGTGGTCTCCCAAAATTCCTACCCAAACGTTCAGCTTTTCCCGATGTTGAGTGTGAGCTTCTCGAAATACATGAGGATTTGTATCGCTCCAAATTCTACAGTTATGCCTAAACACCTTCTAAGAACAAAAAATGAAGGCAACATAAGGAAATGTTTCGCCGTTTTTTTATTTATTAGTTTGAGAGAATGTATTAATGTATGGAAGTCAATGGAGGACAATTTGAACATTTGATTTAAACACGCAGATTTAATTTTTTTCATTGTAAGCATGAGAACACAATTCAATTATTTTACGAATGTGATTTTTTGAAGATTGTTCAAGGTGGCGCATTCGAGCAACAAAATTAATTTTTGGCGAAAACGGTTCATCAAATTTACGTTTTTCATACACTGTTGTAAAGAGGCTTCCAAGACCTCTCAAATGACGTATCACTCAACCCCTCTTCCACATTCAATTTTGAGGGGTTGAAGCGCCCCCTATTAGGGGGTTGCTCGTTAAAGCCTCAAATATACGTCAAAAGATGTCCCCCAAACAAAATCATTCGACGTGTTTCGGGAGATTTTTCCAGTCACTATGGGATACAAAATATACGGGGTGGCCCGTCTGAGATGGAACACCCTGTATATCTTTTTGCATCGGTGACAAATTTAAGGCATATCGATCGTATTCAGAATAGGTGCAACAGAGTCTGCCTCACTGTCATGAGATCTACAGCTACAGCTGCTATATTAGCAGAGGCACGGAATCTTAATAAACAATCAGGCGAGAGTTTCTTTGCCAAAAATATATAAAAAAAACAGTTTACTCCCAAAATTTGAAATTTAACAGCAAACGCTCTCACGAAACCTTATTGGAATAAAAAGAAATACCCTATATTACGCTCAATGTTCTCTTTTTTCAAATAACAATTTAAAATAACCGACACACATGATAAATACCCCCTCTTTTCTATTTCTGTTTCCGTTTTCTTGTTCTCATGGATTGAACAAAACTGATCTTCAAAATTTGTTGCTTGGATTACCAGATTCTCTCACCATTTGCACGGATCACTCAAAAACATGTACGGAAGTAGGCTGCGCTTGGTCACTGAGTAATGGGCATTCTGAATACTTTAAATTACTGAATGAAACCTCGATATATTCTGCAGAAGCTATAGCTATACTAGTGGCACTCGAATGAGTAAAAAAAGCTAAGACGGGTAACTCAATAATACCATCAGATTCCATAACTGTACTTGAATAAAAAAAATGCGAAACACTAAAACACTATAAATATAAAATTGTTACCGATATCCTTATGATATGTTTTGACTGATATATTCGAGGTGTCAATATAAATTTTGCTTGGGTGAAAGGACACTCTGGAATTAAAGGAAATGCCTTAGTAGACAGTGCGACAAGCTGTAAATTCAGGAAGCATCATAGATGTAGTTACACTAAATGACTGTCTCAGTCTAGCCAATTGCTATAGTGACGACAAATGTAAGGAAGGCTGGTAAACTTCAAAAATCGCAAGACCAAGACCATTCAAGTTTTGGTCTTGATCTTGTTTTTTAATCACTGATCACTGTACTGTGGAGAACACTGTGAACGTACTGATGACTTCCACTATCGCTATTTTATTTCTTTAATGATATTATATTTTGTGGTTGCTTTGACTTAACCGTGTGAGCGTGTGTGGTAGAGTGTTGGGAGCGGAGATAGGCATGAAGTGATCTATCTGAGAGTAAGCGGCATGGTTGAGGCGGCAAACCATACCACGGAAGTTTCCCAAGAGGTTTTGTTGCCAGGCTCTGTCAAATATTTGAAGATATCCAATGATCCAACTAGAGATTCCCCATGTTTTTCAATAGATTTCGGCCATACATGTGTTACGTAGGTGAGCATGTCTGTTGTTGATCTCTGTTAACGAAAGCCATATTGCCCGTCATTCACGATTTTGTAGATCTCTAGGTATACGATGAGCTCAATGCTGATTGATTTCTCCATCAATTCAGAGATCATAGATAATAATGCAATGGCGCTATAATTATTAGGAAAGTAGTTATTTCTTCTTTATGGAATTGGTTTCACTCCAGCTGTCTTCCAGCTGGAAGAAAATGGAAGGGTGAACAACTTGCAAAAAACTGGCGTTAATTCGGACGCACATTCCTTGAGAACGACAGGTAGAATTTCGTCTGGCCCCGAAGACTTTTTGGTATTGAGATCAAGCAGAATGCGTCTAATTGTGCGCGGATAAAGGACAATTCCAGGCATATGACATGGCTATCGATGGGAGGGTAGTTTCCTTGTGGATCCAAAGTGGAATTTGCTTCAAACATTCCAGCAAAAATGTTGGCTTCTTCTTATGAGGTAGTAGTCAGTGTGCCATCATCTTTGGTTCAGGGAGGGTAAAAGTGCATTGTGTTATTTATACGAAGAACCATAGTGGTAATTTCCGTAAGATGTGAATTTTTGCTCATTTCCTAGATGGTGACAGTTTTTTGTTTTGGCTTGGAAGTATTAGCTAACGAAGCTACAAATATTGTCTCGTACACACCAATGAAAGATGATTATCATATTCTCTTTCAGAACATAAATAAAAATTGAATAAACTGCTTTATCCACATCTCCATAAGAGAATGATCATAAAATAAATACGGTTCAAGTAACACGTTAATAATTATAACAACTTCAAAGAAGTAAATGTAGAGGCATATATTCAAGCAAGTAACATGGCATCCTATAGTAAATGTCACATATAAATCGTTGCTTGAACTATAATTGGCGTATGAAATAATTATATATTACATTAATGAGTACATTAAACACGACATATAAATCATTGAAAAATCGATAAACATCGATAAATGTTTATTTCTATGAAATAACTAGCATCAATCATAAATTGTGACCATTCTTGGAATATCGTTGTTATAAACAAAATTAAAGTCATATAATACATCGAAGTAATTGCAAACCAGTTTCTAGGACGTTTGAGTGATAGTTTTATCTTTTGTTTGTTCAGGGACATTGATCTTAATCTAGTATTTTATTCGATGATCAATCTTTCAGTGCAGCCTAAACGATGCTTATCATTGAAACATACTCAATTAACATATAGCGTGTTGTATGGATGTATGTCACCTCACAAACGTTCAAGAAAATGACTACACTTTTTAAAGCGATTCAAATTTGAGTGACTTGAAGTTTGATATGAAATTTATGTGCTAATCAAGTCGTTGATCTTCTGTATGTCAGTTTTGATGAATTATTTGACTGAGAAACCGTATTTCTGGCACTTTGGCGAATGACATTCTCTTTCATACTAACAATACTTGGAGCAATATCGTGTTATAAAACGATACAGAAAATCTTATATATTTGAACAGAAGTGCCTTGTTGTTCCGAGTTAGTTTGCATATATATGATTAGCTTTCTAGATCATGTTCTCTATACAGGTTGAGTTAAGAGACCCGGTGTATTGAAATTTAATAATTGCCGTAAGGGTTCGAGAAAGATGGGGATAACATAGATGTGATTTATTCCTTCAGCCTCGCATCTAGTATATTTTCAAGGCATGGCAAAAAACGTAAAATTGCCGCTCTCCACATCTTCAGTGCACTTAGCCAAAGATCCTTGTACACTATCCCCTGTTACGTTTTTCAGGGGGTATTTGAATACCCCGCTGCTCGAAAAAATCCTAAGATCTGTTTTACGTTTAGATCCTTTATGTTATGATTGGAATGAGTCATATCGAACATTGTTTGAATACGACTGAAACCAAGAGATATAAAGCTCAAGTATCCACTTTCGAACCAGATGTTGAAGATTTATGAAGTAATAGAAAATATTTCTATTTGAGCATTCTACCTGAAATATACTTTTATAAAAACGCATGTAAGAATTTCCAAGAGTTTAAATTAATTAAATTAGTATAAATCTCACTTAATGATTAAACGTCTGCTCTATGACTTACAGATTTGGAATCACGTTTTATTTGAATCATCTCCAGAATAAATCTTTTATAATAATTGGTTTCTTCAGTTAAAATATTGAAATATTTGTAATCGATTGATATAATATATATAATTTTGTTTCTAGTACTATACTTATGACCATACATTCTTTTTTGTAAATATTGTTTAGCGATTCCTGTGTAAGTACCGTCGCAATCTGAACAATTTAATTTGTATACTGTATGGGTTTGTTTATCTTTAGGTATTAAAAGTTTTAGATTTAAAAAATATTCACCAACACAGTAAGTAGGTTTATGCGCAACATTTATATCATACTTTTTTGAACATTTCTTAATGTTCTTCAGGAGTGTTATAATTTATAAACAGGCTTATAGATCACGTTGTAAAATTGTACCACCCAGACGACCGTCCCAACAATTTGAAAATTGTTCTTAATACACTACAATGGGTACCCAAAAAGATTCCTCAACCCCATCACTATAGAAATAACAAAGCTTATAATGGAACGCCATATACCGGGATATCAAAATTATCTTGGTCAAGGGTGGTTGTGGAATCTAAAACGTGTGTCTTACTTTACGTTTGAAATAACTATGTCATAATTAATTTTTAAGTTTCTAAAAGTGCGAAATTTCGCAATTTTATACGAATATTGTAACACTCAGAAGTCTTTAGCGCTTTGGACTCCGAGATTTTCACGTGGCCTATCGAAATTAGAAGGTTCGAATTATCTAGAAACATAATTGCATGAACGCCAGACGTCCTATGTAATCAGCTACGAACGAAATTATTTTGACATATGCCTCGAGGAGCTCGCTGCGCGTAAGTTAGAGTTTATACATTTTACCTCGGTCTTGTTAATTTGGGGCCGTTTCTTGCCCCGTGCGACGGGCGCCGGTTGTAATAAAGTTTTTTTGGCTATGGGCCGCTAGCTTTTACCCGCTTCGTGTATATTTTAGTCACGGGAAAATTCCCTTTGGTACGTCGCACGTTAGACGCGCGTAGCTGAGATCTGAGAATCAAACTGTTTCAATTAAATTTTCCTATTTAATGGACATTTATCGAAAAAAGGAAGGGTCGTCGGGTACGGTCCGATACTAAATCTAACAACATGGAGCGAAAACAGCACGCGTAAAGTCGTCGTAAAGCCGTATTAGGTACAACCAACCAGTTTGCACTTTTCTAACTTGCGTGCTACGGGCTTTTCACGTGAACGTCATTGGATTTACGGAAAATTAACTATTTCAAAACAGTTTTTGACCCGAATTGTGGCTATCACGACCTCTGAAAAGGTTCAAAGTTCACATAATTACTTCATAATTTGTAGTTCATTATTGTTTTACAACTGAAATAAATAGGTATGAAATTTGTAGGTTATTGATGATGTCAGTGTGACTGTGACACAATTATTTCAAACGTAAAGTAAGATACACGTTTCAGATTCCACAACCACCCTTGACCAAGATAATTTTTGATATCCCGTATAAATAACAGATAATTGTATGACATTACCATACATTCATGAAAAAATTGAGAAATGTTTAAAGAAGTATAATATAAATCTTGAGCATAAGCCTATTAGCTGTGTTGGTAAATATTGTTTAAATCTAAAACTTTTAATATCTGAAAATAAAAGAAACCCACACAGTATACAAATTAAATTGTTTAGAATGCGATGGGACTTATACAGGAATCTCTAATACTTACAAATAAGAATGCATGGTCATAAGTATAGTCCTAGAAACAAATACTCAGAAAATTCCACCGCCCTTGCAAGATATTTTTACGTACGTAAGGACCAAAATAATAAGCATATATGTTAGTGTAACCTATTTCCCGAGAATTTATATATTATTTATACCTGAGTCAAGAATCATTATCAATTTGTGAAGATAACGAAAAAGCATAGGTACTTTGGCCAATCTGCCAAATGTATCAATAGCAGATTGAATGGACACAAATATATAAAGAATTCAGCCACCAGACTCAATAAACACATGAAACACACATTATTATTTATTAAAGACATAATTTCAACTATAAAAATTCAAAAATTTTGAATATTGAAAAGAACAATGATGAACGGTTGACATTAGACGTACACCTACAAATAAAGTGAACAATTGCATTATTGATAATAGATTCTAATATTTCTAAGCTTCGAAATTAAGATATTTCGAATACTTCTTCCAAATAATCTTAGCATTAAAATAATACGTTCTGAGGATCATTGTCTAACAGATATTTTAAATTAAATCTAGATTCAGGACTTCTCGTTAAATCCATTGAAGTATTTCAGCTATCTAGAAATCTAATATTAGAATTAGGTATTAAATTCATAGAAAATACATTGAACCGTTATCAAATTCGCAGTGATATTAAATTAATGTGATATTAATGGAATGTGAAACAGAATAAATACTTTTACTCTGATGTACTAGGTAGCTGAAAGGTTGTTAGTACTTGTAACAGTATTTATATAGTGGACAAAGGTAATTGTTTTTTATTTATAGCATATTGGGTATTTAATAAACACAGAAGAGGAAATTTAATCTATTCCATGATTCTAAATACCGCTGATTTAACTTAATCTGACTATATAGATATGAGAGAATTACCTCTGACTGCAGCCTCGCCACGTAATCTCCGAAAATATGAAGCCGACAGACTTAACATTTGGCAGGGACCCGCTAGGAAAGGATTATTCTAAATTCGAGCCGTAAGGGTTCCTATATGGGTGTTGGATGCTTCTGCGAGAATGGCCATCGGAACAACAGCTAGTAAATATATACTGAATAAATGCAAAGACCATTGTGAATATGAAACTAATCACTAGCAAGCGTTTAAAGTTATTAGTTCATTTAATAGTCTTGTTCTAAGATTATTAAACGTCCCTTTGAGTCAACAACGTTATATCAAGGGAGTTGAGAAAATTCAGCAATAAGCGCTGGGTAAAATTTAAGACAAATCTTTGATCAATATCTCAATTTCAGAGCACAAGAGAAAATTGGAAGGCAACCGATTAATCAAATTAGCGTCACTTCCTTCAAATAATTTAAAAGTTTCACTTATCATCCTTCAGTGATTATTGAATTCGTTTATTGTGATGAAAAACACACTAAAAAACCGCTTAGAACAGCTCCTTTGATAAAGTTTCCGACTTCGACAAATCCGGGATTGACAAAATCGATTGGGAATGGTGTTCAAAATGTATGTTTGTGCAAACTCGGTATAAATAGCATTTTGCCTATATGAAGGAAAATAATTGTGAAAAATCAGCGTTAGCCGAACATTTCTAAATACAGGTCACATTTCTCAAGACAGTTACCCACTCCTGAAACACAGTGATGACAAATATCTAGTCATTTAGGAAATATGGAAAGGTATAAGCGATAAACCAATAAAATGAATTCAGATTTACCTTCAGCTGAGAGAAATTCCTTATATACTCTACTGAATATTTACAATTAATATTCAGGAATGCGTATTATACTCCAGGCTATGAACCGGAAAATAAAAAAAAAACATGTAATTTCTCAGGATCATTCATACACCTCAAAACCTCTTGGGAACCCCAACCCGACCCATTGGGGGCGGAAATGGCCCGAAATCTCCAAGTCTTGAATTGTATTTTCTACTAAAAAAGGTATTTTGGCATTTCGAGTGCACCTAGGAAGTTTTTCAAGTAGCTGAACACGAATCCGTAGCCAGATTCACTTGCAATCCATCGTAGGGGTGGTCAAATCGACAAAATTGGCCAATTTCGCACCCCTAACATGGTATTTTGCAATTTACGTGTTTTAGACATTTCGAATGCATCAAGGGTTTTTTTTGGGTCGCTTGGCGCATTATGCAACTAAACTTCAAAACAAATTTTAATCGTTAATAACTCTAAAAGTTAAAAAACGATCGTTCTGAAATTTGGTGCATTCATTTATATTAGTAATAAATAGCAACATTATTTCAAGCTCCTAGGTATTTCAATTGTTGAGATGAATGTTTAAAAAAAACACGCTTTTTCAACTTCCAACGCAATTTGCAGGTTAACAAGGGCACTTGGGATATCGCACCAGATATTATTTTGTAGATAATTAAGTAAGGAACAAAAAACTATGAGGTGCATAATGCTAAAAATGCACAGGAAAGGAGATATAAAGAAAAATATGGAAAAAAGTTTTTTTTTTCACAAATTGTAAAATTAAAAAAAGAAGCACAACTTTTACAAAGTAAGGGTAAAGATAATCGTATCCTACGGCAAAAAATACATAAGAATCAATCGAAACATTGCTACTGCCCGGAAAATGCAGGCAAAAATCTCCGCCTTCTGGTCTAACATCCATCTAACACTATCGTAATACCGGAGATTGTTGATTGGGATTATTTTTCTTATCTTATAAGTAAAGCGGTTGGCACTCCGGGTACAACTGTCAATCAGGGAATTGAAGGGTGCATTTCATTACGATAGACTCTGAGATATTGCCATAATCAGCTGGTTCGGCAATTAAACGGTTAAAACTGACTAGTTAATGTCTTTTCAACCGGGAACCTTACGATATACAAAGCATCTGAATAAAGCCTTGTATTCTTACGATGTTCTAAACATTGTTACGAAAGTTGAAATTGACTCATCACCTCGCTAACCTGATGTTCATATTGCATATTTATTAGCATAACTATATCGATAGCGTACCTAGGTCACGGTACCTTCAAGAAAGTAGAGCAATTCATTGAATTAGGTAAACTCATGGAATCTAGTGAAATAGTCTCCATTATTTTATTGCACAACCTCCCCATAATGTTTTCCCGACAAACTTTCTTTACATCACCGATGGGAGCGTCGTTGGAATTCAGATGTTCTATATGTAGAATGCATGATAAATATTTGTTTTCTTTTTAAACTCTGAAACTCTTCCTCCTGATTTAAGCAGGAATTTATTCACTAAGTTATATCTGCAATAAATTATAGTCGAAATTTATCTGGTAGGTTGAATATCGAATCGTATGCGTTTTTGTAGGTGAACTGATTGGCACAAAAATATACGAAACTCAGCCCTCTTTTTATCAATAAAAAAATAGAAGTTTTTTGGAGTTATGGAGTGCGCGTTATATTTCACGTCACATTCGAAAATTGTATAAATAACGATGAAATATAGAGACAAACTGTCAACTTCACCGTGAATATTTGATAATTTTTTCGTAAGAGAATTCCTCCTCGCGTTGATGGTCGCTTCCGCATAGAATTCTGATTTATATATAAAAAACAGATCGAGGATCTTTCCGGGCTTATAAACCGAAAGATGCAGAAGAGCCTTTGTGTACGCTTCCTTTTCATAAGAGAATGAATCCGTTTAAGCCCCTTCAAGTTCATTGACGAGGTATATTTATCTGTAGAAATTCAAGACAAAAACTTGATGAGCTAAACGACTCCAGATTGTCTCACAGCCACACGGATATCTGAATATGCTCACTTCGAATATGCATACAGATTTTGATTCCGTGTCGAAAGGAAGCTGAAGGTCATGGAGTTTCATTTCGGTGACATTAGAATCGTAAATCTGCTGATTATTTTCATTATTTGATTGATTTCAAAGGAGTGTACCGGGCATTCATATTTTCAAGGAATTTAAGGTGCCACCAGCTTTCATTTATAGGAATAAAATAGTTGCAACTTTCTTGTCGATGTAGGAACATCAAATTAAAAAAAAAATATAAAAAACCTAATACATTTTAAAAATTTAATGGTGGAAGCCGTTACTTTGTGATAACATATTAAATTGATCTTGTTGATTGTATACTAGGAAGGCACAAGAGGATTATGGAAAGAATTACGTTATCAAGACATCAAACAGAATGCTGCAGCAAACATATAATTGATGATTTAAAATTTTATTATCATTATTTTTGATACTTTTGAAAATTTCTATTGATTCATATTGTGTTTAAATTGAAGCCTCTACTCTCGTTATGTAAAATTTTAACTCTATCTGAATTTGGGAAAGTGTGCCTTGTTTCTAAAATATGGTTAGAGAAAGATGAATCTATTTTATTAAGTCTAAAAGATCGAAAATGTTCTTTATAGCTATTTTTTATATTACAACTAGATCTACAGATGTAAAAGTTATCACACTCTGAACAGGTTAATCTGTATATTGCAGGCTTATTAAACTTATTTGTTTTATATTCAGCATTGAACAAAAAATAGGACAATTTATTTTGAGGCTTGGAGCTAACTTTTAGATGATGTTTCGATAAAATTTTTTCACTTATGACACCAAAATATTTATTGAAACTTATTAAAAACTACCCAAACCTAAAGACCTCTAAATAAATATAACCGTTTTTAAGATATTTACATTTCAGTAGTATAATGCAGATCTCATGTTCTAATACCTGAGTATTATGTTAGGTTTAAATCTTATCAATAAGACCAGTAAATGGATAAAATCATAGTATTTATATAAAAGAAGGAAATACAAAAGGTATGAATCAAAATCAGTAGCTGCAAAATAAAAAACTTAAATCAAAATAATTAACTCAAAAATTATTTTCAAAATGACCTCCATCTACGTGAATATATTTTTTTAGCCGTAATGTTAAATTTTGTAAAAAGTTTGTTTTGCCTATTTTTTATTATATCGACCGTTTGTTGAATCGTATTCTGCAATTACAATTTTCTGTTGGAGACTTTTTGTACACCAATGATTTCAAGTATATTGTAAATAATTGAAATTGTAACATATCAATTATTCGTGTTCTGTTCGTTGTTAGTTGTTGAATTTGATGCGATGAAGACGCTTAATGCCTATCACAATTAGTTCAAGAAATCCCGTGCTTTAGTTGATGTGAATCAGTTTTCAAACGTCTTCTAATGATGGTCGTGCGATCGAAACGTATGTAAAAACGAAAATATAATAAACGTAAGTGTTAGTGTGACCCATTTCACAGGAATTCACATATAATTCATACCTGGGTCAGGAATCATCATTATCCTATATCTAATATTAAATAAATTACCTCCTTCTATAAGAAATAATTCTAAATTAAAACTTCTCAAAGCTAATGGGCACCTTGTTATGGATGTATAATTATGAATTATAGCTTTTTAATGAGGCATAGCATTCATAGGTTTTTTACTCAAGTAATATATAACTTGACTAGTGAAGATAATTCTACTCATTGTTCATCTCATTTCATTCATCATTCATGGAATGATTTATGAAATTCCAAATGCCTGTTGTATAATTAAATTGTTTTTTTTTCAGTACTCTGGGCATATATGAACACACATTTCTTCAGCTTCAAAGCTTATAATATCATCTTCGTACTTTGTACTTGTGTATTTAAAATATTTTAACTCATTTAACAAATATATTTGTTATGAATTATATATTAGCATGGACAAGTGTTTAAATGATCTATATAATAGTTCACACTGTGGATGCACTATAACACTAAAAATAAGAAATAATCACCTTTCGGCTACCAAGTAACCATCATCAGAGTAAACTAGATTATAAATCAAAATGTGCCTGTTTAAATACTATTTGGGGATGATGTGAACAAGGGGTTACCCTCAGCTGGAGGTTAATCATCATTTAGTAAATTGCTTTTTATTCGATCCCTTCTAAATGAGCTAGAAATTTGTCTGTACAGTGTTTTAAAAGTAATAAACTTTCTTGAGAAACGGTGTGAGCTGTATTCAAAATATGTTTGGCCTACGCTGATTTTTCATCATTATTTTTCTTCACATGGGCAGAATGTTCCTCATACAGAGTTAACATATTGCTTCTAGTTTGACCCACATAGCATTTTGAACAGGACTCACAATCGATTTTGTTAATCTAGGATTTGTCGAAATTTTATCAAAGGTGTTGCCCAAACGGTCGCTTAACTTGTTCTTACATCTATAAACTGGTTGTATTGCAAATTTAGAGAACAAATTATGAAATTTATTAATTACTGAAGAATGATAAGTGAAACTTTCAAATTTTTTTGAAGTGTTTGGAGGTAACGGCTCTAATTTGGTTAGTTTGGCTACATACCATTTTCCTTTTTTGCTTAGAAATTAGATTATTGATCAAGGATTTTTGGTAACCATTGTCCATTGTCATTTGCTGTAGTTTCTCTCTCTCTCTCTCTCTCTCTCTCTCTCTCTCTCTCTCTCTCTCTCTCTCTCTCTCGTTCAATAATCTATGGACAAGACCATTAAATGGGGCTATTTTGTATCTAAACAGTATAACTAAATCTGCCGGGGGTATATCTATTTTTTTGAGTGGATTTTCTGCATATGATGAAATTCAAGTGATTATCATCTTTTACAATGTTAAAATTTCTCGCGATTATAAGTAAAGATTTTGATTTACATTTTTGAACCCGCTTAATAGCCAATTTTGTTCACTGATATTCACTGTCGAAATAGGAACAGATAATCAGCTTCCTTTTCTTGATATTAACATTATAAAAGATGGTAATCACTTGAATTTTGACATGTACAAAAAATCCACTCAAACAAATAGGTATACCTCGCCAGATTCAGCTACACTATTTGGATATAAAATAGTTCCATTTAATAATCTTGTTAGTTCCTTTCAGCTAAAATTTCAACAACGAAGTTGAGAAACTCCAGCTAATAGCATTGAACAATGGTTACGGAAAATCTTCCATCAATAATTCAATTTCTAAGCAAAAAAAGAAACTGAACGTAGTCAACTAACCAAATTAGAGACAAATATCTAGATAATTTAGAAGGGATGGAAATATATAAGCAAAAAAGCAATTTATTATATTCCTATTTATTTCCAGCTGGGTGTAACCCCGTGTTTACATTATTATACCCAAAACATTTAAACAGGCACATTTGATTTATAATCTAGTTTACTTTGATGATGGTTACTTGGTTACCAAAAGGACCTCAGTACTCCAACAATATTTTCAGTGAATAAGTGTAATTATTTCTTATTTAAAGTATTTAAATGTACTTTTTCACATTCATCTTACAGTTTATTGAATATTCTCACTGTCAAATTTGTAATTTGGAAATATATAATTTTCATCATCTTCATTTAATAATATACATGTATTAATGATTATTTTTGTTCAGTATTTATATTGGTAAAGAAAAATTCTCATTAAACTATTATTATCAGTATAAGTCTACTTTCGAAAAAAAAAATAGAAACTGTATATTAAGAATTAGGAAACACTGCAATGAAAAACGACTATATTCTGTATGCACATCAATTATTAAATTGGAGAATCAATATAATAGATACCTACTATAAGTGAAATTTATTCTCACATATGAAATAAGAATCTAATCTAATCTAATAGATTGTAATAATGACGGCTAATTTCAGGTGAAATTCCTACCTTTCTTTTGAAACATAATTTGGGTGGATGTAGGATTTAAATTCAGTCAAAAACGTCTGCAATGTATGAAAACAAGAGAAAATAACTTCAAAAATTCGGCAGTATATAGGTTAAGTTAACCGGTGAAGATTGCTATGCCTCATATTATGTTGGTTAAACACATAGCTCATCCAGAATATTTCAATACATTGATTTTCACAGGTTTGTAATGCTCCATTATAATCAAATAGGGCATTTTTATTTGATTAAATATCATTACATTCACTAGTCATTGCTAATAATTATAATTTAGTCAAACAGTTAAATGGTTCAGAGGTAAATTTAGAAAACATTTCAATTGCTATGAACACAAAAAGTCAAATTCAAATTGTGCCATCAACCACTTTTCAGATTTTCTTCTAATATTTTTGCTATTGAAAATATAGAAAAAGTGATGATGTATGTTTATTTTTTTCTATTTCAATAAGCGGTTTCATACGTATTTCATATTTTGAATATGTCTAGGTTTAACAAATATACATGAAATCATTATTAGCACGTTTCATCAAATGCTCGACCTTAATAGTATAATTGTAAGATTCTGCATTTCTCTAGATGTAATAAGTATAAAACAAATGGTAAACCTGATGACGGGAATTAATCGCAAGTCACTGACCACCATTGGCACAATATCCTCACAAATTTACTGAATTATGCGCGTTTTTACGCGAGCTTTTTGGCGGCCGATGAGTTAAGCGCGTGGCCGGACTCACTTTGGCGGAAGTTGGCGAGGTCCACCACGCAAAGCAACAAGAATACTGACAGCAAGAAGCCCCTGCAAAGTGCAAACACGCTTCACGCAAAACACACGCCTGCGTCACCATCTACCTATCACTTGTGTCTTCTTCTCAATTGCTTTTTAATTTATTACTTACACGCATAATCTGAAATACATTCGATTCGACCGGAGACAAGGACTGTTACTGCGTGTGAAAATGTGCTTTTAATATATTTTAGAATATCAAACAAACGCACACACGTATAACTTCAGGAAGTCGAAGAAGCGGCTACCTTTATTAAATGCTTATCATGCGACGTGAGCGGGTACTTCAAAAAAGACCGTTAACAAATTGGATTTTGAGCGAAGCGAAATAATATGCGTCTGATTTGTTTGGAAATTTATAAGCAGCCTGTTGCTCTTGAAACAATTGACTTGATTACGGAAAATTTCATACAAAACAAGTTGTTCTGTGGAATAGCAATGTTTGCGAGACTTACCGCTTACTATCACTAATCTGTTTCAAAATTAGTGAGCTTTTATTGGCGTTATTATCCGCGTTTTGAGAAGAGGTGGTACTGAAATTATATTCCAAAAGTTGTTTAATAGTGATAGTTATAGCAATTTATGTTACGACTCGAACAAATGACAGACGTCATGACACCTCTCCTAGGATCTTCAGAAACAACTTGTATCTTCAACATAAACCCCTCATTATAAACAGCTTGTAAAGTCCATACCCGTCGCAGAACGATTGACAAGCGACAGTTCACGCGATATAGGCCATGACAACTCGTTGAAGATGACAGGCGCCATGACAGTTCACTCGTAGATAGCGAGCAGCTATCCGTTGACAGGAAGCTGTGACAGTTCGTACAGACGCCATGACAGTTCATACATAGATGGCGCGCACTAGCAGCCATGACAGCTCAACGATTGACAGTTCGATGGTGCGCATAGACAGTTCACAGATGGCGTGGACATGACAGGTCATATATGACGTTGACAGACAGCCATGACAGTTCGTACAGACACCATGACAGTTTCACCAAGATCATCATTTGACATACACCCACCAGGACAGTTCATACAGGCGCCATGACACGTCCTCGGAGATGATCACGTGATAGACGTTATATCACATCTTAGAAATAACTTGTATATACACACCATCTATTTTAAAACCTCCACACTCTATGGTGTATTCATCTGTGACCGTTTGTGACTCAGGTAAGCTGTATGGTTTGGGTTAGCTTGAATCTACGAGCAGAAGATGCGCGAGCGGAGATAGTCTAATATATCTACTAAGGACGAAACATGACTTATTGAAGAGTAGATGGAATTTCTGAACGAGTACTTTTAGAATTTTACGCCCTAGTGTCGTAATAGTTATTTACGATTAAGTGGGATATGAGCTTTATTAGATAGTTATTGGTTCTTAATACCATTGTGAGGGTGTAGAACACGTCAAAACAGCCATGATACAATATGAATAAAATGTGACACAACAACATAGACAATATTAAAATTCGTAATCAAGAGTTATATGTATAAAATATAAAATATGACAAATACATAGAATTTAAAATATTATCTTAGTATCTACAAGGAATTCGCTCTGTAGTAAGCCTTGTTAATAAGGAAGATCTTATGCCTCTTCTTGATAAGATGAGAGGGCACACATTTTAGCTCAAGATCGAAAATTCAACATTCTTTTGAATACAGCTAAATTTAATTTTTTTGCATTCAAGATGTCCTGTAAATCGTCTGGGATAAGGATTTTCTTGATGATATTCTTTGAATAGCTCAGGATTATTACATATTACATATGACTGATACAAGAACTTAAAGGCTATATAAAATTAAAATATTGCTATAACTGATAAGAACACCGCCCTTGCTAAACATTGTTTTGATTATAACCGTCAATGCGATTATAAAGATGTTAATATTTTAACTAAGGTAACCAATTATTATAAAAGACCTATCTTGAAGACGTTTCACATAAAACGTGTCTGTAAATCATAGAAAAGACGTTCAATCATTAAATGGGATTTATACTAATTTAATTAATTAAAACCGTTGCGAATTCCTACATGCGTCTTTATAATGTTAAAAGTATATTTCAGGTAGAATGCTGAGGTAGCAATATTTCTAATAAGGTTTGACAACCTTTTTCTATTACCTCGTAAATCTTTAACATCTGGTTCGAAAGTGGTTACTTGAGCGTTTTATTTTCATTTCAGTCTTGTTCAAACATTGCCCGAAATGACTTTGAATATTAAAGTAGATTGCTAAGCAGTGGTTTCACGATACACATTCATATGCTTAGAACCTTATTGTGTTCCATTTCGATTACTTGTGTTTCTGTTTGTTTCGGCGACGTGGGCATTTTAATTGAAATTATTGCGATGCATTTAGTGTTAAGAACATTGATAGGTCTTCTGATGATGGTCGTGAGACCGAAACGTACGCAAAGACGAAAATAATAAGCATATATGTTAGTGTGACCTATATCCCGAGGATTTATATATAATTCACACCTGGGTCAAGAATCATTATTAAAGTTTCATTAAGTCACTTGTGAAAAATCACTGAAACGGAAAGTCAAACATTATTTATGTCAAGAAAATTGACCCTGCATCTTGTTCTGCGATGTGAACAGAGAAGACATTGAAGCTAACAGCATCAAAGCAATGAAAAAATTGATTCCAAGCAAATCGGCAACAAAAAATGTTTATGAAAATTCTTGAGATTTCCTGCAAAATATGACAGGAGTCCGGAAAGTGTTGCTGGGTACGTTTATGGCTCATGTGCTTTCTTCAATAAATTGTTATTATCATATTAATGGTGTAACATTCGGAGAAAATAGGTTTTTAACGTTAGCAGTTCCACTTCACATGAAAGATCTTTAGTTCTATCCAAATATCGTGTTTACTTGATGCTGTTTATTTCTGGATTGGAAGTTTTAATGGCTTTCGCAATGTAGGATAGAAAAATTTGTTTATTTTCTATATCATCTTGTTATTACTACTTATTCGGGAATAGCTAATATTTCTTGTTGTTTGTATGTTCGACTGGAGTTTCCTGGTGTAAATCTAGCCCTCCACATATAATTTCTACCCTCTCTTCGGTCCGGTAATTCCATATTCAAATGCCGAGTCGTACAAGTTAGCATAATACGGAAATTTTAACCTAGTACACAACTCTAATCCGAAAGAGCTAACGGATAAAGTGAATTGAACCAGAGTATATTTCAGAATTGGTCTAACAACAAATTCCAAAAATATTCTCATTCCATGAACAAATGTACTCCATCATCAAGTGAAGATGCATCCATAGTATGAAAGATATAATCGATGTGATACTGATTCAGTTGAAAGACATAATAAAGAGTATTATAACTGCATTAAACGACTGTTTTTCTTATCTGAATTGTAAGGAATTATAAATGTGCTGTAAGCCTAGCCAGTAAATAGCGTGAACTTCTAAGTCAAGAAAAGTTCCACACTGAAATATTAGTTCTTCGAGACCAGATGCTGAATTTCCAGAACAAATGAATACACTCGATCTTCTAAACCAAATACAAAGAAGAGATTTGATTGTCGCTTTCCCAAATACGTGCATGAGCATTTATGTAGCACTGTTGTCAATCACAGCAGTTGGGTGTGAGAAGAGTTTCATAAAAAAATACAGGTGCTGGAATAGTCGAGACAAAGAACCAAGGAAAAATAATTTATTTGAACCTAGGGACACTTACGACAGAATTCCAAGCAAAAATTTTAGCAATTACAGCATGTGCTCGTCTCATGAAGGGGAGAGCCTATTAGAATAGACAAATCACAATCATAGCGAGCAACCTAGCAGTACTTAAGGCACTAGAGTCATACACAATCACATCACAAGTACTAGTAGAGAACCCCAATAGAGTGACACTCGTATGGGAGTCTGAGGAAAACAGACGAGAAGGAACTGAAACTGTCGTCGCACTCTCTAAAGCGGGGGTGGAATGAACCCTGATTGGACCAGATTCAAATTGTGGCATTTGTCATGGCATAGCGGAATATGTTATCCAAATATGCCTTGAAGTAGAGCACCATGCCTATTGGATGGAACTGCCCCGTATGTCGCACTCCGAGTGACTAATGGGAACCAGTGAAAAATCTGCTGACGTTCAGCAGGCAAAAAATACGGAATCTTGTTGCGTCCCTGAACGGACACGCCCCATGCAACAAACATCTCTGCACGATGGGTTTGGTAGATCAACCCACATTAAGGGGTTGCGGTCTGGAAGAAAAGATCTATTCACGTGGTGTGTAAGTGCATGGCATACGCATAGAATACACCGGACTGAAGAGGAGATAGAGATATGTGAGGGTACAATAGGACACTAATGACCGCAGTGCAGTGAGGCTCCATCTGAGGGGCGGAGAACCAATCTTACGGGGGAAGGGTTTTAGTCGGTAAGATTCCGACACACCTATAACACGGGCAGTAAAAAGGCCAAAGTAAAAAAAAATCGTTCTTTTTTCTTGTAAACTTATGTTGTAGATTGATTCTTAGAAAACAAATTTAATTATTGAAAATTTCAACATTTAAAATCAAAAATATTTCACTATTATTTTGTTCGCACTTGAAAAACTCAATCAAGTTTGATTACTGTGCAAAACTTATTTTTCTTTGCTGCCGACATCACAGATCTGCTTATAACATCGTCGATTGATTCCGACTCCAGGATCGTGCCCAGCGCCCCAAAAAAAAACCGATAGACGAATTTGGTTGCATTTTAGAGTATATTGAAAAACAATTCATGGAGATGACTTAGGTCATCAGGGTATTCTGGCAACCATGTGACTATTGAGGAGATCATGGTCACAAACGGCAACCTCAAAAGAACCTCCCTAATAAGTTTCACTCCATTGCAAAGATATTTTACCGAATTCCCTAGAGACGATGACAGTACTAGAATTTCCTGAGCCCCACGTCATAGTTCGAATCTGGCTTCGGAATCGCGATCAGCAGCTCCAAGAACCACAGAGTAAGAAGTTATGGCCTATTCTGTCTATATTTGGCCAATTTTTCAATATTTTCAATACTTTCTCCTAAAAATGCATTCAAAAAGATACATTTTCCTATGTAGAAATGCTAAAATGCATATCATGAAGAATGCACAAAAGAAGATAACTAAAGATAATTAAAAGCTATCTCAGATGCTCAATATGATTCATGTCAGACTAAAATCTACTCTTTATAGAGAGCCAAAAACCTAATTCAATAAATTTTGAAAAAGCCATCAACTCGTGTTGATGGAATGAATTTTGTGAATATCTGTACCAAGGCTTTTGCTAATGCATATTGTTTAATTTTGTCATTATTCTGCAAACCTATTATTGCTCTATAAATAAGAGACAATCACCCTTATTCACTTTTTAGTGGATAATTATTGCTCATCAATGTTCGAATACAGATATAGGGCATGGGACTGACTTGTTTCCCCTAAGAAAATGTCTAGAACCGGCACTGGTGCCATGATACATAGAAGCACTCCGATTTTCTCAGTTTCTTATGAGTAGCAAAATAACGAAGCACATTTTTTCTCCTTTTTTAGTTTCATCGAAATATGAATTCATCTCAAAGATACATTAGTTCGTTCTAAGTGGTTATAATATCTCTTAACATGAAGACGAAAATAATAACAGTATTCTGAAATATTGTACGGAACTAACTGTTATTGCCCACAATGTTTCAAAATAGCGCGGCCCAGATGTATGATTCATATCAAACGGGTTTAAATTTTTCTTTGATCCATCCTAATGGCAGGAAGATGTTCCCAACTTAACATCATTATCAGAAAGGAATTTATGCATTCACAAATTCACAGTGTCGTTTTTTTTTTCAAACCGTGTTTAATTTAAACTGTCTAGGAATATTGGCGCGACAAATACATAAATCATAGATAGCCTTTTAGAAGCGACGATAAAAAGTTTAAGATGCTAATGTAAGCCCTGTAAGAATTTGAATCGAAATGTCATAAACGTTCAGCTTCAAAGATACGTTCTCATCGTAAAAATGTTGCCATTAAACTAGTTCTGTCACCGGAAAAGTGTAGTCGAAAGGAAACTTTAATTGCCTCCAGTAGATATTAAAAGCTTTATTTCTTCTCCATGTTCAACTTCGGTTGCTCTTTTCTCTGATTAGTTCCAGCAAAATGTAACGTGATATCAACGATATTCTTGAGTAGAACTGATAGCGAATCAATCAATTTCTACCTATATAAATCTAAACAGAACACGGTAATTTTATTGAGACACTTTCATTTGTTTTTATCACGTAACTACAGTTTATAATAATAAGTAATATTTAGTTGTTTATAATAATTTTTAGTGTTTAGTTTTAAAATCTAATTGAATCAAATGATATTCCTATTTTCTAGGTGATTTTAGTAGTACCTATAGTGATTAACAATGTGACAGCTAGCTTGCAATTTATTTACCATGGCCAACTTGCTGTTTTAACAATTTACTAATTACAAGATTTTATGTTTTCAAAGAAGGTGCGAAAACTAAAGTCTAATTAAATCAATGCCTTCTTTTGACATTTTCCCTATATCTTACATGAATTTAATATTTCATGAGATGAAATCTTAATTTTCAAAGTAAATGAAATATTTAGCATTGAACTGACATGTGACGGTAAGTATTACACAATGAATTAATTTTTACAAATTATTCAAGAACTTGGTGATGGTGACCCAGGTAAGCGAATTGAGATTTTTGAATTCATGAGCCAATAGATATTTGTTGTTCACAATATCGTGAGAAACATTTGTTTCGTTGACAAGTGGATGTTATTGGAGCGATGATCCACTTGTTTTCAGTATCCTAAAAAAATAACTGTGTAGGCCGGTATATTGGATGATGGCATTATTGGTCCATCATTCTTTGAAAGGAACTCAACTGCAGAGATCCATGCCGATAAGCTAGAAGCGACAATAGCTCCATTGATTATTATGAAGTTGAAAATCAACAAGAAGGAGCTCTTCCCCATTACGCCCTAAAAGTGAGAGAATGGCAGGTTGAACACTATATCCAGATCAGTGGATTGGAAGAAGAGTACCTGTGAGTGGCCACGTAGATCACCCGACCTCACATCATTAGATATTTTGTAGGTTCGTTGAAATTTGTTGTGGTAAAAGCCAAACCAAGAAAGATGTAGGTAATAAGTCAGAGGATCGCACAGGAATGTCAGTTATCAGCGGAAACATTACGGAATGTTCGTAAACAATTTGAAATTCGACTCTGCTATTGCTCAGAGAATAACGGAAACTATTTTGAACATTCGTTGAAGTGATGAAATAGTCTGATGTTATTTATTCCATCTTATCACGAATAAATCATAACCCAAAATTAAAAAATTTACAAAGGCATAACTTTAGAACGCCTGCTTGGATTTGAAAAAATTAAGCGATAAAATGTAGCTAATTGAACTACTTTTTGAAAAGAGTATCACTTAACAAACCTTTCCATTTGATATTTCCATGGGGGTGACTATGGTAGCCTAAGAGATGATTGCACCCCTTCCAAAAGTAAATCAAAGTTCCCCTCCAATTTTAGAAACGACTTTGTACATTTTGAAATATATCTCCTCTTCATGGAGTTATAGTCTATTGCTCTTTTTTTAAATTTTCACCCTGTATAATGTGGACTGATTTAGCTTTGTTGGCCATTTTCTTGAGATGTTAGTATTATCGTATACTATTCGAAAGTTGTAATTGTAGAGTCATATGATGTAGTAAATACGCGATTAATATCACTTTGATGTAAATGAAACATATTTTATGAAGGTCGTTCAAAGAAACCCCTCGGAGGTATGTATGTATGTAGGGTCTCGAGCAAATACTTACTGACACTTCAAAGTGGAATCAAAGATGTGGGTGGTCAGTAATTTCAACATCTGTTGCTATAAAAACACTGCAGATGTCAAGTTATGCAATGTAATAAGCCAGTTTGACCTCAAGATGTTAACTGAAGATACTCGTATAGCGAATTCTCCAAGTAAGCACACTTAAAAAAAAAATTAAAATGTTCTTCGATTATATAGCTTGAGCTTCGCAGGGTATTACATCCACTAACAATGTATAAAAAATAATAATTTCAACACAACGTGTAGCATCAATTCTGGAGATGATTTTGATTATTTTATGCTATCCGGAGCATTGTGTACATAACAATGCATAGTGAAATACAAACACATTTCGTCTTAGCAGTTAATAGATAAAGTTTTGGTGCCCTTGGTTTTATTATATCACTTTCGGAGATGGTTGATCAGTGACTTAACGTCTGCCTCGTTCCATTGACTATACCAAGGAAGGGCGAAATAGCTGTCTGAGACTATCGTCCGACCTGGTACACCAAAATATTGTTCACGTAATTTCGATATTTTGAATCTTAATTGTAACAACAAAATTCAACGGTAGAAGTCAATACCATGTGATAATTTATCATATTGAGATGATAAAATAAAACAATTTTGCTTTGTTTTTTAGCACATATAAATCGGTAGATCTAGTAGTCTAGATCTATCGATGTAAAAGGTATCACACTCTGAGCATGTTAATTTATATACTCCAAATTTCATCTTTAGCATTGAACAAAATATGAAACATCTATTTCATTTTTTGGTTTGAATCTACCTTCGAGATTATGTTTCGGTAGAATTTCTGCGTTTCTTCAACTTATAGAACTAAAATATGCCAGAGAAACATACTTTGATGATGAATCAGATTTTTTTGTGAAAGGATAGATACTGCATAAAGTTAATTTTTGGTTTTTTCTATTAATCAATTCTTCTATTGTCCTTATTTTTGCCATAGCTCGGCAAAGATATACCATAAGATATTATTACGTTGAGTAATAGTTTTTTTTACACTACAAGTAAGAAATAATAACCCTTATCCAATAAAAATACTATTAAAGTATTGAGGAGTACATAAATTAACATGTTCATAGTATAACTTTTAAATCGATAGATCTAGTCGCAATAAAAAAATTAAATAACAGGAACATTTTCGATCCTTTAGATTTTTTTAAACAGATCCATCTTTCTCTAAGAATATTTCAGAAGCAGGGCACATTTTTCTAAATATAGATCAATTTAAAATTTTACATAACCAGAATAGAGGTTTTGAAATAAACACAATAGAATCAATTGAAATTTTGGGAGGAATTGGAAATAGTGAAAAAAAAATTTTAACGAGCAATTAAATGTGTACTACACATTCCGTTTGATGTCTTGATAACGTAAAATATCCCATAATCCAGTTGTGCCTTCTTAGTATACCTCTGCATTAAAAATTCCTCATCACTATATCAACTTTACCTCATTATCCAATTTCAATTATACTATTCTAGCAATTTATTTTCTAAACCAGAACCCCACTTGTTACCTGTGTCTTATATTGTACCATATATAGCCAAGATTATTAATACTGGGTTCCTCATAATATACTACCCATTTTAATATTCGAATTAACATTTTTTTAGTTAATAGAACAAACTTTTTATTTTACAGCTAACTCTTTGGGATTTATGATAACTCATAAATATTTGGGTAATTTAATTCTAAAAAATCACGTCTTCTAAAGGACCTCCACCAACTTCAACACATTTTTCAGTATTAAATAAAAAGTGGTTCATTACACGGCCTTTGTCGATTAGCAGACCTTTTAGAACTTCTCGTAAATGCAATTCTAACTCGTTCAATATTTTCTGGTGTACGAACTGTTCTTCGACGTCCAGGCTTCTTCAAATTTTGTACAGAATCAATTTCACGCCAATGACGAATCCATAACTTAACAGTTTTACGATTTGGCGCGTGACCCCTATTGTTGTTATTAAACTGACGCCGGAATGCACGCCTAACTTTTTCTATCGAATTGCTTCTTATGTAAGTTTCTACACAAAACACACGTTGTTGGACTAAGTAATCCATGAAAGTTCAATCGGATGTTGAAATAATGTCTCAAAGTAAAAAAATTAAATAATTATTGATGAAAACTAACAAACTTCTCGTAGAAAAATGGCGTTCCACCAAATTATTAATTTAAAATTTATGTGTGACAGGCGCCTACTTGATTAATAATTTACTTAAATACCAAACACTACAGAAGATAATCCCACAGAGAACAACCTATTTAGTTATCTCGTAGGGAATTTTTTAATAATATAAAATGGGTAGTCTATTATGGGGAACCCAGATTTTCATACATTATTACCATTTGAAGATGACATGCTAGTGCACTATAGTCAAGATTTGTTTCTATAACATATGTGATAAAAACAGAGTAAAAGTGTTTTATTTCATTATATCAATTGTGACTATTTTCTTCACATTTCAAAGTTCTCGTAAAACGTTTAATTCGTGCTTATCGTCGGGATATTCTTTTATAAATCCTCCCAATAAAAACTACTGTTTTTTTTTCAAAAACGACCTGAATCTTGGCGTTTTGTATGGGTCGCCTTAATAAATGTCGCGCTGGATTCGAATTCGACTGTTAAATTCGTCTCCGCCACGAAACAAATGACTATTTACTTTATAAAAGCGAAGGCAGACTGTATAACAAAGCGGCGTGCTGCGAACCGACTGAGATTCATATAAAGTGTCTTAATAAGGGGCTTTTCCGGTGGTTTCTTTTTAGCTAGTGGTGTCGGTACGACGAATTATATGGTACGCGAAAGCTGTAAACAAATGCGCGCATCTTCTTTTTTCGTGGAATCGCGCTTGTGTGGAGTCGGCACATTCCTCTGTAGTCGCGGTAATAAGATTTGAAGTATAATAATAAGATTCTTGACCCAGTATGAATTATATATAAAAATTCTCGGGAAATAGGTCACAATAACACTTGGTTTTAACTATTCGTCTTTACGTACGTTTCGGTCTCACGACCATCATCAGAAGACTCACTATGTCTAAAAAGGGGGTTTATTAAAACTAATTATAAAACAAGCGTCCAAATCGCACAATTTAACTTCAATTAAAAGAGCCCACGCCGTCGAAACGAACAGAACCACGAATAATCGAAATTGTATCGTCAGAATTAATGTATAAAAAATTATTTTTTGTAGTAAGAATCCGCTATTCAGTAATATTATTAAAATATATGAGTGCATATTGATTGGTATTCTCACAACAAATGAGAAGAAGGAAGTTATTTGTCAAGTATCTACTTTCGAAACCAGATGTGTAGGATTTATGACATGGCACTTAAGAAAGGTTTCAGACCTGTACTGGGAAATAACATTACGAATTCTTCCTAAAAACATTTTCTACACTTATAAAGACGTATGTAAGAATTTGCAAGAGATTATTTAATCAAATTAGTATAAATATGACTTAGATTTTGTGTGTCTACCCTATGATTTACAGATTTCGGGTCCCGTTTTATGTGAATCATCTCCAGGATAGATCTTTTATAATAATTGGTTTCCTTAGTTAAGATATTAACATTCTTGTAATCAAATTGATGGTTATAATCAAAGCAATGCTTAGCAAGGGCGGTGGAATTTTCTAAGTTGTTATTTCTTGTGCTATATTTATGGCCGTACATTCTTTTTTGTAAATATTGTTTAGAGAGTCCAGTATAGGTTCCATCACAATCTAAACAATTCAATTTATACACTGTGTGGGTTTGTTTATCTTTGGGTATTAACGGTTTTAGATTTGAGAAATATTTCCCAACACAGTTAGTAGGTTTATGCGCAACATTTATATCGTACTTTTTCAAACATTTTTTGATTTTCTCTGAGATCTCCGGAATGTAAGGTAGAGTTATAAAATTGTCTGTATTACCTTTTATGTTATTTTTATTAGACGAACCATTATAGATTTTGTTTATTCTTTCTTTAATGATAGGATTGAAAAAAGTTTTTGGGTAGCCATTCAATTCTAGTGTAGTACGAACAATTTTTAAATTTTTGGGGCGATCATCTGCGTGGGACAATTTTATCGCGCGATCTGTAAGGCTGTTTATGACACTTTTTTTATAACAAGCTGGTGCAACGGAATTGAAGTGAAGATAACGTTGAGACCATACTTCTTTAGTAAACCAAGAGGTTTTTATTTTTCCATCAGCATCATGCCTAATGTTCATATCTAGGAAATTTATGTTATTGTTTAATTCTATTTCACAAGTGAATTGAAGTTTACAGTGAAAATTGTTAAATTTATCAATTACATATTGAATTTTATCGTTGGGAACACACATAAGGCAATCGTCTACATACCGTTTAAAGAATACAGGCCGAAAATCTAATGAACTCATAACAGATTCCTCTAGGCACTCCATAACGAGGTTAGCAATGGTAGCTGAAATAGGAGATCCCATTGCTGTGCCGAATATTTGTCCAAAAAATTGCTCACCATACTGAAAGTATGTGCATTCTAAACAAAATTTTACAGCATTTATAAATTCCGATTGATCTAGAGGTGTGTGGTTTTTAATCTCTGCCCAACGTTTTTTGATGCTATTCAATGCCAAAACAACAGGTATATTTGTAAATAAAGAAACAACGTCCAAGGAAATCAGTTGATGGTTTACGGGTACGGATTGATTTTTTATAAATTCATTAAAGTGCCATGAATCTTTTACATAGAATTCATTTTTTCCTATTATATTATTGATAGATTTTGATAGAAATTTTGATAAATTGTAAGTGGGCGCTCCAATATTACTAACAATGGGTCTTAGAGGTATATCATTTTTATGCAGTTTGGGAAGCCCATAGATATAAGGTGCTAGCCCATTATGGCAAATTAATTTATTTTTTAATTCAATAGGGATTATCTTATTCTTATGCCATTTATTTATCAATTTATTCATGTTGTTTTGTACTGATAAAGTAGGATCAGATTTTAATTTTTTATAAGTTGTTTCATCATTTAAAAGGTTTCCTATTTTGTTTTCATAGTCATTTCCATGCATTATGACGGTTTTATTACATTTATCCGCGTTCAAAACTAATATTTGAGGGTTAGCATCTAAGAAATCTTTTGTTATTTTTGTATGATAGTTAAAACGATTCTTTGCAATCCCTACTTCTGCTTTCTGTTTGTTCTTTTTGTTTGTCAAGATGTTGCAAACTTTGTTTCTAATTTCGTTTTTCTCTGCTACATTTTTATTCCTAATTCCGCATTCTAAATTTGCAATAATATTATCGATAGGCAGTTTATTATTGTTATTAGGCAATGCAAATTTCGGACCTAAACTTAACGTGTGCTGCACCTCATCCGGAATTTTTATGTCAGTTAGATTTTTCAACCATTGTTCATTGATATTCTTTTTTTCATATGTTACGTCTTTCATTAAATTATTTATCTTTTTAGATTGAATGGATTTGATATTGTTGAAATTTTTTTCGAAATTGTTATGCTGAATTTGAAAAAATTGCGATATAAAGTTGCTATCAAAATTTTGATGACAGGTTTGTTTAACCAGTTTGATTTTGTTTTCAACCTCAGCTACAATTGCACATGCTTCTTTAATGCACAGGTTCAAACAGTTTTTATGAAAAGAATTTAATAATTTTGCGTACGCCTTCTTATTTAGCACCTTGCTAAACATATTCTCCTTTGATTTAGATATTATGAAATTTGGATAAACTTGCAAATTCCTACATCTTACCAGAAATATTCTACGATTCTTCTCTCTTGCTAGTATCTTCACTAACTAACTAAGGAAACCAATTATTATAAAAGATCTATCCTGGAGATGATTCACATAAAACGGGACCCGAAATCTGTAAATCATAGGGTAGACACACAAAATCTAAGTCATATTTATACTAATTTGATTAAATAATCTATTGCAAATTCTTACATACGTCTTTATAAGTGTAGAAAATGTTTTTAGGAAGAATTCGTAATGTTATTTCCCAGTACAGGTCTGAAACCTTTCTTAAGTGCCATGTCATAAATCCTACACATCTGGTTTCGAAAGTAGATACTTGACAAATAACTTCGTTCTTCTCATTTGTTGTGAGAATACCAATCAATATGCACTCATATATTTTAATAATATTACTGAATAGCGGATTCTTACTACAAAAAATAATTTTTTATACATTAATTCTGACGATACAATTTCGATTATTCGTGGTTCTGTTCGTTTCGACGGCGTGGGCTCTTTTAATTGAAGTTAAATTGTGCGATTTGGACGCTTGTTTTATAATTAGTTTTAATAAACCCCCTTTTTAGACATAGTGAGTCTTCTGATGATGGTCGTGAGACCGAAACGTACGTAAAGACGAATAGTCAAAACCAAGTGTTATTGTGACCTATTTCCCGAGAATTTTTATATATAATTTGAAGTATACGTAGAATGAATACTGAAAGTAGTTCCAGTGGCGTATGTGATAATTAGTTGAAAATAATGGTCCAAATTGAGTTCTGATATTTTAATTATACGCCGTTTGTGTTGTGTGAACTATGGAAATTTTGCATTTTCATGGGTGGTATCGAATACAAATGCAGCATTGATCATGGCGCCAAATATAGTGTCCGGAAATGGTGCCAATTACAGCTTTCCATGAAAGGAACCCTAATATCAAAAATCACAGAGTGTTTAAAACCACTTTTTTTATAGCCCCCTGTATTACCACTACCAAATTTTTTTTTTGGATAGTTACTTCTATTTAGAAGCTATTTAGTCTCCTACAAAATTTAGTTGTGCAAAGAGTTTAGTCACATAAAATATTTTCTAAATTCCTACAAGCCTGAATCAGTAATTATAATGAACAAATAATTACCTTATGTTAGAACAAATGTTCAAAATGGCCACCATTTTCTTGTACACATGCGTTAATTCTATGTCAAAAATTAGGCTGTACTCTTCGTAGTGTAGCGGTATTTCGGAGGGTGTTAGCAACTTTTGAAATTCTGTAATTTAAATCTTCCTCGCTTTCAATCAGAGACGAGTAAATTTTGGTTTCATGACACCCCATAAAGAAAAATCACAGGGTGTTAGGTCCGGTGATCTTGCTGGCTATTTTATATTCCCTTTTCCTAACCACCGATTTAAATGAATCGTATTTCAATGCTGAGGCACTGCTAACGAAAAATGTGGCGTAGCACCATCATGCATAAACCACATGTTCTGTCGTAGTAATATGGGCAAATCATCTAGTGAAGTGGATAGTGTTTCTTGCAAAAAAAAGTAAATAATTATTTCCATTTAAGTTATTGGTGGGAGTAATGGTGTTAGGTCCAGTGATCTTGCTGGCCATTTTACAGGAGCTTTATTTCTTCTTCCAATCCACCGATTTGGATAAATCGTATTTGAATACTGACGCACTTTTATCGACAAATGTGGTGGAGCACCATCATGCAAACATCACATATTCTGTCGTAGTAATAAGGGCAAAGTAGGGTAAAGTGGGTAATGTTTTTCGCAAAAGTAGTAAATAACTATTTCCATCAAGTTATTTGCTTATAATGACTAAACCTATTAGGAAATTGTCAATAATTCCTCCCCACATATTAACTTTGAATTCATGTTAGTGAGTAACTTTTGTTCCACGGGGATTTTCATCAGAGTAAACATGTTCATTAAATAAGTTAGTTACACCGGATCTTGTAAACGAAGTTTTGTCGGTTAATAAAATTCTCCTATGGAAATTTGAAGCTTCTGTTATCTGATTTTCAATAAAATTGAAAAAAATTAAGCGGGATTATGAATCAATGGGTAATAATTTTTGAATTTTAAGAACATGGTATTGATGTATAAGTTGCTCCTCCAAAACCTCATCAACAATTGAATGGGAACCGCTAATTCTAGCCCCAGGTGTCTAGTACTCAATCTTGGGTTTTCCTCAACTCTGTCTGAAATTTGTTCCTCCGTATCTACTATTTTTGTAGTACGCTGACGTCCACAACCAAAAGTTCGTGGCTTTAAACTACCATTTTCACGGAGAAAATGTTTGCGGAGGTTTTGTGATTTGGCACTATACGGTTAGGAAACCTTTACCTGTAGATTTGAACACTGTCGCGACCGTTGCATTCACAAAGGCCCAAACTAACAACTCTATTTGTTCGGCATATGAATAATGAAACCTCATGTTGACTCAGACATAAGCCGTAAAAAAATACGAAATCTTAAACGTAGTTCAATTCAAATGACACTAAAGTAGCTAGCTATTTTTCATTTGTCAAATTAAAAAATTTGTAACTAAGTCGTTTGCCCAAGTTGAATTTTATGGGAGACTGAAAATCCAGAAAAAAAAAACAGGTAGTGATTATGTGTATAATTTATTGTGACCAAGTTTTTAAACACCCTGTAATTTTCGAAATTAGGGTTTCTTCCATAAAACGCTGTTTTTTGCTGGTACAAATGCGTAGCTGAAAAATTAAAAAACCTAACAAACATTTTTCGACTTGTGTGGAAAAATGTAAAAAAAAAATATCGTTTTTGAAGCCTTCTAGAGCCCAAACTAACCAACTTTGTATATAGGTGAGTTGAGTTAAATCATCATACTTTTGGACAAGGAACGTGTGGTCTCCGTTGTACATGCCATTTCGGTACAGAAAAATACAACACACTTTATGGTGCGCTTCAACTGGCTGGAGGAATCATTTATCCGTACGCAGAATTCATTCAGAAGCCAATAATTTTCAAGACTTGCTATCCGCGAAAGTTTACTATTCAAGACATAAGGACCATGTCTAAATCCGCCCCTGGTTTACATTAAATACTGTTCTGACTGCATCCACATATTAACCTTCATAGGTTAATGGGATGAGTGAGAATATTAACCATTCCAGGTCCAGTTCTTATTCCTAAGTAGAAAGTACAGCTGCTACCATTGCAGCTAGTTTCTTTGGAACTCTGTCTTGGTTTTAGTGGTGACATTAATCATGAAGCTGGTTGGTGAAGTTTTATCAGACCTCACTAAATTCAAGCTAGATTTAACAAATGCGCATATTAATGACACTAACTGTAATAAATCAATAAGCAATTAGTCGCAATTGGACAATTATGGGCTCAAGGATTAATTATAGGTTGGGAGTTTGAATATGATTAGATGTGAAATTCTCCTGACACACACAAACGTGTATTGGAATAAGCGTTTGTCAAAAGGTTGTGTGGATTGAAATAGAGAATAAATGTATATCTAATCTAATTTAACCTCAAAAGAAAGCACTCTGATTATTATTGTCTACCGGATCTTTCACATTAAATCCATTACTCCAGTCAAAAGTGAACTGAATATTATTTTATGGTTATAAAATCAAAAGCAACTATGGTTCTCCGGAAAACTCTGGAAAATTGAAGTTTGATTTAATTTAATATTAATTTTTCTTTAATAAAATTATAGTGAAAAATCTATATAGTACTGATGATATTACTCGGTTATATACAACAAAATAGTCTCTTCATTCATATTATCAAAATCAACTTTTTTTTTTTTAAATCTTGAAATCATTTGTCTACAATTACCATTTGCCTGCGACAAATACATTTATATTACTCGAAAATAGGATAGAATGTCGATTGGTCTTATCACCTGATGAATCTTATGTAACTCCTTGAGAAACGCTGACCATCGATCATTATGAAGATGACATTCGATAATGATACGGTTGATAGAGACCACTTCCCCACATTCTCACAGGTTATATTCCTTAAGATCTATGCGATTTAGATACTTAGAACATAATGCATGACCGGGCCTTATTATAGGCGGCATATAGCACGGATCATATTCTTTGGTCTTTCAATCTTTTGGATTATCTGTAGCATCCATAATTTGTTCATATCATCTCTCACTCACAAGTACTGTTCAAATGATTCGACTTGTGATATTCAAAACTACGGAGGATGTCTGTTATTATCAATAATTTTTGGATTGGGCTATTTTCAGCATAATGTATAATCTTTCTAATATACGAGAGCTAGTTGAAAAGTGCCTGAAAAATGAAATAAGAAATAATTTATTTGGTAAGAACCTATTTTATTCCTCAACTCCTTGTAGCACAATATACTTCGACCAACGTTTTTCTAATTTTTCGATCCCTTCCAAATGATACGATTGCGGCAATCCTTTAAAATAGGCGTTTGTTTCAGCGATGACCTCATCGTTGGAGCCAAATTTCTTTTCGCCGAGCCATTTCTTCAAGTTTGGAAATAGATGAAATTCGCAGGGTGCCAAATCTGGAGAATATGGTGGTTGACGAACCAATTGGTAGAGCAATTCATGTGAAGTCAGGTCTGTATAACATACTCCAGTGATTGTTTTGCCGTTTACAAGGTAATCGATATGGACGATACCGTGTGTATCCCGTAAAACTGTCGCCATGACTTTGTTGAGCCCACTTTGGCCTTTTTCGGCTTCGATTCGGCAGGACAAGTTCACTGTTTCGACTGTTCTTTCGTCTCTGGTGTGATGAATCCAAGGTTCGTTCACAGTTACGAAATGGCGCAAAAAGCCCTTACCACGCTTGAACATCGCCAAACAATCCTTTGAAGTTGTCACACGGTCACGCTTGTTGTCAGCAAAGAGCAAATGTGGCACCCATCTGGCAAAAAATTAATGTAAATTACTTATGTAAAATGTGTAATAATAATAATATAAACTTGTTATGATTCTTTTTTAGTTATTTTGATTCTAATTAAGTTGTTAGAATCTAAAAAAAATTTGTGTTTGAATTTACTAGTTGAAATATACTATACCGGCAGATAAGCGGCATACAAATTTAAGGCTATTTTACACATGATTTTTTTTATGTCAACGTGCTCTAAATTCAACATGGTGATACCTACGAGGTCGCATTTGTGAATTTAGATTATAAAATTTGCCTACTTTCCAACGTTTTTTTCAATAGGCCCAAGATCAAGCCCTGAAGAGGCCGAAACCCGTTTTCTATTCAACCTAGGAAGTTTTTCTTAAGCGAAAAATACGCGTCGTAAAATACTGTAATAGAGCCTAGAAGTTGATCATCCTAGAAAATTTCTTACCGCAAGAATGTTCACATTTTCCGAGGTCTCTAATCTACAAAGTTGTCCTTAATTTTTTTGAATACCCCAAAACCTGCATCGATAGATGTTTTAGATGATATTTATTGAAATCTACATAATACATTTTGTGTTATGTCGATAAGTCCATTTTTCTGCTTGCAATCTCAATTTTGCGAATTTTTAGAAAATGGCTGATTGTGGCGCCAAAATGTAAGATAAAAATTGAAAAAAAACTCGGTTGATAGTGTATAAAAAGTACCATCTTTCCATCTGAACAGGATATTTTGTTGGTCCATATTCGATTTGCAAAAAAAGATTTTGTATTGATCTAAGTAAACACTAATTCGCTTATATCTCGAGACCATAACTTCAAAATTACTTTTGCTCAAACGACGCATTTTCACTTTTTCTACATGTTTTCTTTTCACATGTTTCTCCATTTGAGACACCGTTTTCATTTTAAACGTAAAAAACATTAAAATCGTCTTTTTTCGCGCCAAAAAATAGCCATAACTTTTGAAGCTAACTCGTTGGAATTTGTTAACTATTTTTCCCATCAAAGTACCTATAAAAACATACCAAATTTACACCTTCTTCTTTAATCGATATGCGCTGGATTTCGTTCCTCTAGCGACTGTACTATTCTGATGAGGGTCGTGAGACCGAAACGTTCGTGAAGAAGAAAATAATAAGCATATGTGTTTGTGTGACCTATTTGTCGAGAATTTATATATAAAATATGTATTTTGCTACTGATTGAACCACTTTGTAAGTTTACATGAGATAACGAATTATATTAGACTGAGATATGTCACTAGGTCACAAAGTTTGTTAGAAACATATTTATTAGGTTGTGTGTGAATGTGAGTCGGGATAAAGCCATCGTTCAGATCTAGCAATAGGGACGTCTCACTCACATAAACTTGAAATCCCTCGTTGCGAGAGTGGAGATAACTTGTTTTAAAGAACAAACAAAGACGGAAAATGCAATGTTGACGTTACAATTTATTACGTTTCGGTCGATCGGTGCCAAATTTGGTATAGATCATAAACGGAGATACGACGCGCGGTATAGAAACAAAACGAGCAACGAGAATTCACCGATGCTGATGTTATTATTGCGAGTGTCGTCTAGTAAAACGCTTCCAAAATAAAATTTGGACTGGTGAAGGCTGGATGAACCTTCGCAATTGGGCAGGATGAATTAAGATGGAGAATCCGTAGAGCAGTTGCCTTGTTACATGTAAATTTTACGGCGATTCACGAACGTTCGCATCGTAATGACTTATTAATATTAATTTTTGTGAATTTTCTACTCAATTCGAGTATGTAAAGTTGACGGTGGATTTTCGTTTTAAGCTGCAAGTCTACGAACAGGCAAATATTGGCGGATTTATAGTAGTCAGTTCATTTGCCTCAGTATGTAATCACGAAATACAACTGCAGTGATAGTAATTGTTAAGCATTATCAGATTAGTTCAAAATCTCAATGTGATGAACGAATTTTACTTTACAGTTGCGTATAATCATATTTTTTACATAAGTCATACAAGGCGGATAAAATAGGTTGCTCGTCACTAATACCTTACATAGGATTCATAAGCCAGGTAATTCCATGAGACCAATCATTTCAAACACCACTTGTCCCACATTTAACAAAGCAAAATGGTTTGTTAAAGAATTCATCAACTTCTAAACCGCACAAGTTAATCTGTGAAAAATTCTTTGGAACTAATTGCAAAATTGAAAGATTCCAAACCTGAACTTGGTTATACTCTCGTTTCATTAGATGTTGTGTTACTAATTACAAATGCCCCAATCTCTGAGTCGATAAACATTCTGGAGAAATGGCTTTCTAATATTAATATCCCCGATACAGACTGCACAGTATGAAGGAAAACTATTTCACTCTCAACAGAAATGATTATAAACAGAAAAGCGGATGTGCAATGGGCAGTCCACTCTCTCTTATTTCAAGCAATATTTTTTTAAACGAACATGAAACCTCCTTAATATAAAAATTAAACCAGTTTACAAATTTTGGTATAGATATTTTCGCGGTTATAACTACAGATTTTGATTTTCATAGCTTTTTGATTCACTCAGATTCACCGAAGAAATATAAATTACTTTCTTTGATATCAACAGTGTAAAAAGTTGTAATCACTTGGAATTCCACATGTACAGAAACCCACTCAAACAAATAGGTTACGAGCTCTAAACTCGTTCCAGATTCAAAGGAGGTATCTATCTCTACTCCAGAAATGATCACTCATGCCACCGAGAGAAGAATCTAGAACCACAAGAATTCGATGTAATGTGGTTCAAGCTTGACAACATTTACTGTTGTCTTTATTTTTCACCAAATGAACCAGCTCATGGTGAACTCTCCGGATTTCTTTCACTGAAACTTGACCTCATTCAGCAGAAATAACCAGCAGTTAGAATCATTATCATGGCGGATTTCAACGTTCACAACTCCGTTTGGCTCAAGTTCTGAAACAAGACGGATGACACAGAGCGTCCCTGATAACAACTATCATTATGCCAATACGCTTGACTTATTCCTCACTCACAATCCAGATCCCTGTGAAGTAAAGGTTCGCGCACCAATGGGTAACTCTGACCATACACTCATCACTACGACCTGTCTGTATATATCACTCCACGAACTAATCCAACACTTCCACGCTCAGTTTGGCATTACAACTCATCCGACCGGCATGGATTTCGCATGTTTTTCTCTGAGTTTCCTTGGAGAAGCGTATGTTTTGAATCTGATGACCCAAGGCAATATGCCACAGAGATTTCGGATATTATAAGGCTGGCACCAAAGTCTCCTTGGGAGACTTCCGTTATGGTTTGCCGCCTCATCTTTGTCGCTTACTATCAATGTTTCTATCTGGATAGATAACGCCATGTGGTGGTTGACAGAGTATCCTGCGACACAAAGGCTATCAATGCTGGTGTTCTGAAGGGATCTGTCTTGGCACCAACTCTGTTTCTGCTCCGTATCAACGATCCGCTGGAGATGACTTTCTGTCCCGTCCATAGCTTTGCAAATGATGGTAAACAGGCCATAGATATCTTCGTCAAATCAAATAGGCTTTCACAAGACATATAGAATATTTTTCATGCTTTCAGCTGTTTCTATCTACGAATTTGAAATATGCATATTAAGTCTTAAGACTTGATGATTCACATAGCGGCTACGGAGCTGACACCTTCTTCGGTTCGGGTATTAGCTGTTCCTGCGAGAATAACCCGCGGACAACAGCTAGTTTTAATAGTATGAAGCTCCTAAGTTACTACTATTACATTTTATTTTTCACGTTTGGATAGATTTTGGGTTTTGGTGGCATTATATAACATTATCTTCCCAATTATAGAATATAGTTGATATAGTTTCCGAGTAACGTCATCCATAATATTTCCCAAGAGAGATCATCAAAAGCGGTGGTAATCAACATCATTCTTCGATCAAATTAGTCTCCGGAGGATATGATGGTTAAGATTTAATGTGGATAGATAAAATTTGTAAGAACTCATGCGGCAGTAGTTCCAATACCATCGCATTCTGCCTTTAGTGGTATTTTTTTCCTTTTGTTGATTCAGTACAAATCACAACGTGTAATCTGTCGTACAAACTATTGTCGATAAATATATATTCAGATATGAAATGTTCAAATCTCAAATCTATAGAAACTGAATCTGAAATGGAAATTGGATGAAAAATAATTCTCCAATTTCGCCATTACAATCATGAGTAAAAAAATTCTTAAAAAACTTCTTTCCTTGTTAATACTTCGAAGGATATTGAATTATTCCGAATATACTTATGAATAGAGAAAAGTATTACAAATATATATCCGATACGACTCTAATCACGATAGAATGTTACCAGAGCTGCTAAAATTCGACAACTCTTTCCACCTTTCAGAGTTTCATGTTTACCCTTGTTCCCTTTCTTAGTAAAAAACATACTTAATTTGACCATAGCTGTGAGTGAGCAATTCGTTCAATGACTTGATAAATATTCGTGCAATTTTCGCCTATTTATGAATATCTCTTTTGTATTCAAATTCCATCGAGGTAATAGCTAGGGAAGTAGTTATTCAAGAAGTATTCAAAGCTACCAGGCGTGGAGAAGATAAGTGAATTAACTCACGTATTCATGTAATAGTCATATATACTAACACATTCATCACGAGTAAAACATAAAAAATTAAAAAATATATAAATTCAAATACCAACTAGAATAATTTAATGGTTTTCAATTAAATGAATAGAATAGAATAGAACAGAAAAGTTTTCATTTATATGGCCACTCTGGAAGTGATATCGAGAGCGTCAGTACAACAATAGATATAGAATATTTGATAAAAGTATTAAAATCATAAAATAAACTACAGATACAGTTCTCGTCATGAATGCCATTTGATCTTGTAATAGAAAATATTTTCTTTTGCATGTTTCATATTCATGATGGTTTAAGATTGACCCTTTAAAAAGTATTTTCCAACAAAACATGCACATTCATGTATATACATAGAGGAAACGCTAAGTATTTTATGTTTTACATAGTATGATCTACATGACCTTCGTGAAATTACCCCAGATGATTCCATATTTCCTGGTGGAGTGAACATGCCATAATAAGGGGGCGGATTCAAAACTAATATTACCTCCAAGTACTTTGAACTGGTTGTATAACGGTGATAACTTATAGAGACCAACATATTAATATAACTCTCTCAGGTGAGTCTTACATAAAATTTGACTCCTAAAAATGTTATTCCGTTTACTTCCTATTATATTATAATTATTATAATTGAACTATCTCTTTTTCGAGAATATGAGAAGGATGGAATTTAACAATTGGGTTTCACTTATATCTAAGCTGAGTGCTTTTTTATGAAAATAATATTCTTATGGTATTTTCTATCTACACTACTAGGCTTTCATATGGACCCGAAAGACCTGAGTATAGTACATCAACTTTTTCATTCAAGTTTAGTCCAGTAGTGATTTTATTCAACATCTAATGGGAGACAGTGGCGGCTCATAAGTTATGAAAGAGGGTAGACACAAGAAAAAACTTAGCAATTTTTTGTCCATATAATCCATCCCCCTATTTTTCCTATGACTTTGTTGTCAAAATCCGGAATAGACTGGCACAATACCACCTACGTCACAAATGTCATCGCGCTCATAAGTTGCTGTAAGTTCATATTTTAATTTTACACTGTTAACATAGGATAAGACTCCACAGTTTCATCAAAACGTTTTTGTGGAAATGCATGTCCATAAACTTTAATATTTTGAAAATCAAATAATTGAAAAAAAATTGAAATTTATACAACTCACGAAAGTAATACGAGGAGAAAGCCAAGAAACTTACTACTCGTGTGGAAAAGAATACAGTGATTCAAAAATGAGACGTATAATCTCGAAATTCTCTTATAAATATACAGAGAGAGGTCCGCTAAATTGAACAGAAAACTTTAAACGGGATACGCTTAACGTTGCACTGGATAAGTTGATACTGGATTCGAACAGAAGGGGCCACATCAATAGAGGATTATGCACAAGATTTGAATTTCTAATGGGTCAGCAAGATATTTATATCGAAAGTATTGATCTGGAAAGTGCACATAACGTTATTGGTTAATACTCGGATGACATAGACGAACATTTAATCTATGAATACATTCAGTTAAAATCCTATTTACAGAATAAGTCAGATTCATATCTCATGTGGTCGCATTCAAGCTAAATTATGAAGAATAACTTGTAGATGTTATTCCGAATTGCTATACAACCTTTTAAATGTTTTTGTCATAGCCAATTACAAGCGGTGATGCAGACAGTATCTTTTCTAGGATAGGACATCCTATAGAAAACTAATTACGAATGAAATTTTGAATTACTTATCAATTCTATAAATAAGAAATTAATAATGATTCTTGACCCAAGTATGAATTATATATAAATTCTCGGGAAATAGGTCACACTAATACATATGTTTCTTATTTTTGTCTTTAAATACGTTTCGATCTTACGACCATCATCAGAAGGCGTATCAATGTCTGAAACGGGGTTTCTTAAAACTAATTGTATCAACTACAAAGCCACCTTATCGCATTAATTTCAATTAAAAATGCCCAGGTCACCGAAAATAACACGAAAATCGAAATTGTAACACATCAATCTTTTAAGTATATGAATATGTATCAAAAATCCACTCCATAGCAATCTACTTACAATATTCGAAGTTATTTCAACCAATTTTTTAATAAGACTGAAACCAAAACATAATGCGCTCAAGTATCCAATTCCGAACCTGATGGCAAAGACTTATGTGTTAATGGAAAAAGGTTGTCAAACCTTACTAGAAATATTGCTATTCCAGCATTCTAATATATTTTTATCATTATAAAGGAGCATGTAGGACTTTGCAAGGGTTTTAATTAATCAAATTAGTATAAATTCCTATGATTCACAGACTTATAGTAACGTTTCGTATGAATCATCTCCATGATAAATCTTTCATAATAATTGGTTTCTTTAGATATTGACATTCCTGTTATCGAATTGATGGTTTTTATCAAAAAATGCTTAGCAAGGCTGTCAAATTCTTCCTATCTAGGTATGAACATTAGGCATGATTAAGATGGAAGAATAAAATCATCGTGGTTTACTAAAGAAATTTGGTCAGAACGATATCTTCACCTTAATTCAGTTGCAAAAACAATTATAAAAAAAGTGTTATAAACCTTAGAGATCGCGCTGTTAAATTGTCCCACTCAGAAGACCGTCTCAAAGATTTGAAAATTGTTTGTAATACACTGGAAATGAATGGCTACCGAAAAAGATTTATCAACCCCATTATTAAAGAAAGAATAAACAAAATATATAATGGTTCGTCATATGTAAATAATATAAACGATAATACAGATAATTTTATAACATTTACATTCCGGAGACCTCAGAGAAAATTGAGAAATATTTGAAAAGTATGATATAAAGGTTGCGCATAAACCTATTAACTGGGTTGGGAAATATTTTCAAATCTGAAACCTTCAATACCTAAAGATAAATAAACCCACAAAGTGTATAAATTGAATTGTTTATATTGCGATGGGACTTATACAGGGAACTTCAAAGAATTTTTATAAAAAATAATGGTCATAGGTGTAGTAGTAGAATCCAATATTTAGGAAATCTCACCGCCCTTGTTAGACATTCTTCTGATTATAACCATGAATTCGATTAAAAATTAACATAATTAACTTTTTAACTAAAGAAACCAATTAGTGACTCTAAGTCTGTAAATCATAGAGCATAGAATCATTAAGTTAAATTTATACTAATTTGATTAATTAAAACCCTTGAAAACTCCTACATACATCGTTATGATGCTAAAAGTATAATTTAGGTAGAATGCTGAAATAGAAATATTTCTAGTAATGTCTGACAACCTTTTCCTATTACCTCATAAACCCTTGACAGATGTTTCGAAAGTGAATACTTGAGCTTATCGTAGTTTGGTTTCAGTTTTATTCAAACATTGCATGAGATGACTTCGACTATTAGAAGTAGATTGCTATGCAGTGGTTTCTTGATATATATTCATATAGTTAATACATTAATGTGTTACAATTTCGATTACTCGTGTTTCTGTTCATTTCGGCGACGTGGACATTTTCAGTTGAAATTAATGCGATCAGGACGCTTTGTGCTTGGTACAATTAGTTCTAAGAAATCCCGTTTTAGACATTGATACGTTTTCTGATGATGGTTGTGAGACTGAAACGTACGTAAAGACAGAAATAATAAACATAAATGTGTTAGTGTGACCTATTTCCTGGAAATACAAGTATAATAAATAAGAAGCAATCACCCGTATTAAAATATTATTGAAATACTGAGGACTTTTCTGCTACCAAGAAGTCATCATCAGAGTAAACTGAATTATAAATCAAAACGGGCCTACTAAAATTACATTTGGAATTAATATGATATATAAGGGATTACCCTCAGCTTATAAATTTATATCCCTTCTAAATTACCTAGATATTTCTCATTATTGGATATCAAGAGTGATAGACTTTTTTGAGAAATAATGTGACCTGTATTTACATTTGGCTAATACCGAGTTAGAATATTCCTCCCAGTTTCGCTCACATGGCATTTTGAATACGACTCGCAATTGCTTTTTTGTAAATCCCGGATTTGTTGCGGTCCGAAACTATATCATTATTAGAATTCAAACACGTTCTATAATATGTGTGCAGATGTAATCCTAGTACGAAACTTCGATGCATGCAATGTAGCTCGGAGAGAAATATTCTTTTGATCATACGATTGATCGGTTTGCAACAAGTTATAAATATAGAATCGTTATTTTCCTAACATTCTTGTCGAATCGCTTTGATTAAGATAAACATGGTATTTGAAAGGAGCTAAAGGAACTACTACCGGACTTGATTGAACATCGTTTGAGATTCTTTGACCACTGAGTTGATCTGTATTTATAAGTATCTCACAAGAAATAAAGCTACAATCGAAAATTTTCAAACTAGGCTTCAGATTGCAAACATTGATGTACGACCATAGATACTGAAAAGTTGTTTCCATTGAATAACATGTACCGGATATAATTTATAGATCAATTTAGAAATAGTTGATCTCGATGTCAGGAAAACAGTTCAACAAAAATCGTTCAAATTGGTTTAGATATATAGCGCTGTGCAATTGCCTTGATGTAAATGCAATGCTCTGCTTCCAATTGCATGCTCTTATTTCACAATTTATGACCCTTGCATTCTACAGAATCTTGTATGTTTCGTTTGGAATAAAAGAATGGGCGTTATTTTATAAGACAGTATGTTCGTTTTCAATGCACGTATCCGGTTTAAATTTCAAATGTTATTGGATAGTTCGATGTAGATAATATAATGTATTTATGTAAATAACATGCAAATGTGTTGTAGGAACATCAACGTAGTGTCATGGTTATGATTGCACGTCCGTTCAATGAATTCTACACTATCTTAGATTATGTTGGATCGATATCATGTAGGTGGAGATTATTTGACAAAATATGAGAACAAACTAGCTTTAAATATACCTATCTTAAAATATGGTTCCTCGGTAAATTATTTTTGGACTTTTTATGGGAGAGTTCTGAATGTCTCTTCCGAAACTGAGCACAGGGCAGTATGAGAGGGTCGTTTTGGGAGTGAAACACCTCCAGGATGTCAAAGATAGGATTGCCTAGTTCGAGATTTTCCTCGCGATCTGAAGAGTTCTTCAAAATGTACTGTGAAGTCACCAAATCTTGCTCTGACAATAGTTAATAATCACCCTTACCAACTGAAAAATACTGTTGAATTACCAAGTAGCCATCATCATCAGAGTAAGTTAAATCAAATAACAAAATGTGCATGTTTGAATACTGTTATATACTGTATAAGCATTATGTTATCTATTTACCAATGTGTAAACTACGCTTGATACTTTCATGATGTTCTATGCATGTACAGACATAACCTATATAATTATTCGCGCCTAGATGACTTGTGGAATGTTAAGTACATATAATAAAAATACATGATGAAACAGTCAGTGTAACATTACTACAAAACTACTTGTAACATCGAAGATATAACAGAAATTGGGTATATGGGTTATGTCTATACATGCATAAAACATCATGAAACTATTGAGCCTAGTTTACATAGGTACCTAGATAGCATAATGTTTACACTCTATATAATAAACACTATTTTGGATTAGAAGAGTTAACATCGGATTACCCTCAACTGAAGATAAATCTGAAGTCGACTAACGCTGATTGTTCACCAGTATTTTTCTCCATGTGGGTAAAATGTTCTTTATACTGAGTACTAGTTTGGCCTATATGGCATTTTGAAAATCCTCAAGTTTTATATGTCGGAAAATACTATATCAGAGGTATAGTCCAAACAGTTTTTCAGATTTCTCTTACATCTATAAGCTTTTCACCATTCGAAAGGTTCACTCTCGTTCCTAGATGTATTAGTTAGTCAGACTGATGGTACTTTGGGACATTCTGTATATCGCAAACACACTCACACCGATAGATACCTCAATGGCCTTTCCCATCACCATCCTACCCTAGAGCATCAATCTTTCATAAGCTCCTTGGTCCACAGAGCTTTCAACATATCCCAACCCCAATCCTTAAAATCAGAATTGAAACCTCTTTCATCTGTCTCATTATCAAATAAATTTTCCCAATATAACACAGGAATACACTTCGATAAAAATTTCAAATCAACCTGAGCCACATAATCCCCCGTCTGCTTTATCGAATGCCTATCTTCCATATATTGAAAATATAACCTATCTAATTTCCACACTTCCAGAACAATCTCAGTTTTACAAACCTATCAAAAATCACATTTCTCCTCTGCATTTAAAAGATTCCCTGTTTTTGCGATCAAGTCTACATTGGTGAAATAGGTCGTACAGTAGCTAATCGTGTGAAAGAACATGAGCGCTGTACAAGGCTTCGTGACACAAATAGATCTGCACTTGTCGAACACAAGTTTGACACTAATCATCAAATCTTTTTAGAAAATACTACAATCCAAGCCCCAAACTTCTAGGAGCGAAAAAATCTTGAAGCGATAGAAATCCTAAAACATCCAAATAATCTAAACCGCGACTCAGGATATTACCTTCCCAACATTTGGAAAATTCCACTTCGCCCATGATCACACAACGGCACAGTCAGGGGCCAAAACGGAGCTACCCACCGGAATAAAAGCAGTGAACTGTGTAGCGTGAAGGTATTTTAATACAATAGATATCGCTACAGAACCCAGAGGAATCAGTTGTTTGAACTATTTTGCTGAAATTAGGTTGAAAGCAGTTTTAAATTAACTTGAATTTACTGTAACAGTTTTGAATTGATTCAAAATATACTTTGGAAGTTACGATTCTTTTAAGTTTTCAACCCTTCAGAAAAGAAGGGGTTAGGTTCAATGCACGATTTCCTCAAGGAGCAATAGGGTTCGTCACCGAACAGTAAACGATTTTTCATAAAAAATTTCGCTCTCGTGTAGATAAGCCATTCGTGAGGGACATCCAGACAGACGGACATTTTAATCTGCTCAAAATTCGATGAAAAATACTATGACGAAGAAATTTTTGCTAAGGGACTTTCTTTAACGATTTTAGAAATAGCTTGAGTAAATGCATACTCTTCGGACTTCGTCTGCAAAAAGCTTAATAATTATTGGAATCAAGTAATAATCATCAATTTTTATTCAATTGGCGACTCTTATGTATGTATATATGTAATGGTACCTACTGTTGAAGGTATACATAACTGACTAACAGTAGTAGAAAGACCAAATTATTTCACGCCTATGATATAAACCAATATACCACATTGACTAATGTAATTGTAATGCTACTTATTGATACAGATTGGAAAGACCTCCTCAACAAAGTTAGTCTCTGAATCAGTTTCAGGATGTATACAGAAAAACACGATATATAGAGTTCAATGTTCCGGACTTCGAATTCCTGAAAGACAACCGTCTCCAAAAATGATGAACTTCTATAAGTTGACACAAGCATGAGGGGTCCTAAGAATATATATCTAGCGGAACTCCTTTATGGCGACAAACATTTGAATCCCATCAATATATTTATGATGGAAGACGATTTAATATTTCACCGGTTCTTTCAAACATGAAATTTAAGCGGTTGATATCGAGAATGCGCTGATACGTTCAAAATTAGTTTGGAACAAAGTCGATTTTGATTTCTGCAAGGATGGTTTATGTAAGGGCTAATGCGTATAGATGACGGAGGTTCGTTTGATGGAAATAGGCGTTAAATACTTCCGGTATTAAGGAAAAGTTTGATTTAATACGCCTTGTCGTATAATCTGACGAGGAATTATTCGCGTTAGTGGACTTAAATTAATCCTCATTTGAATTAATCCACTCTATGAAAAGTTGATCCTTAATTCTGCATATTACGTGACATCATTTCAAATTTTAGCCTTCATGTAAATCACTTTTTACTTCCTGAAGAACTCTGAAGGCATGATGTATGACGACGAAATTCCAAGCAAAAATATTAGCAATTACAACATGTGCTCGAATGATGAGGGAGAGAGCCTATAGTTTAGTCAATAAGCTGGGGAATTTGGCCGACTTTCTAAAAAAAAAGCAGGGTGTCGTATCGTAAAAATTTTTCTTTCATGATGTTCTATGGCCGAGGTGGATAATTCGTAAGGATTTAACTAAGTGGACAGGAACTCACATTCACCCCCCAACGCTAAATTAACCCTATTATCACCCCCTTTTTTGAGATAATTTTAAATTTATAAAAAAATGGATATTTTGTGACGCTGGATACGAATCCTATAGTCGAGTCAAATAGTTATTAAAACAGGCCGACTTACGAAAATCGAAAGATATGGACCGATTTTGATGAAACAAAGTGCATTCGATTCGGGATGACGTCTAGAAAAAAGCTTACCGGTTAGTTTTTTGTGCAAATTTGTTGTTTTTTTTTTAAAACGAAAAATTGACCAATTTTCTGGTTAATTATTGGGAAAATTTAGTCGGGGGTTTTGAAGTCGCTGATTACGATTCTGAACTCAGATTGACCAAAACGATATTCCCAGCTGGTAATTGGCCAGTTTAATTGGACAAAATTGATAATTTTTTCTCAATTTCATCGCAAATAGACAGGAAAAATTACTCGGGGGTTTTCGGAGTCAACGAGTACGATTCTGAAGTCAAATTGTCCAAAATCGAACTTCCCAGTTGGTAATTGGCCGCATATACATATTTACAATATTTCTAATCAATTGAATATTATTTACAGAATGCATATTTCAGTAAGTACAAGTAAAATCAATCTTTATCGTCACTATCATAATCATAATAATTGTCATTGCGTGTTTGAATATTCTCAATGCCTTCTTCTTCTTTGGTATTATCTACTTCATCATCGTCATCGTCTTCGTCATCTCCAGGTGAAATTGAATTGATCAGACTGAAATTGTTACTACAATTTCCCATACAATTTGCACAAGCAACAGTACAGTTCATATTTTTTTTACGACATTCACATCTGCTTGACGTATATGTCCATAGTATATGTAAAAGATGCTGTGTGCAATATAAAAAGACTGAGTAGAGAAGATAGAAAAAAATTTTAGATGAGCGGGAATTTATTTCAAATAAAAAAATAAAAAAATTAGAATTCGATTTTATTTATGATTTAAATTGGTAACAAATTTTCAAACATTTAACATAAAACAACAACCTCCACAACCCCTAACTGAGGATTTCTGGTTAGTTTTGATGAAACTTTGGAAATTGGTCAATTTTGTCCAATTAAACCTGTCAATTACCAGCTGAGGAGTTCGATTTTGCACAGTTTGACTTCAGAATCGTACTCAGCAACTCCGAAAACCCCCGAGTAATTTTTCCTGTCTATTAGCGATGAAATTAAGAAAAAATGATCAATTTTGTCCAATCTAACTGGCCAATTACCAGCTGGGAAGATCAATTTTGACCAATCTGAGTTCAGAATCATAATCAGCGACCCCAAAAACCCCCGAGTGATTTTTCCTGGCTATTTTTGATGAAATTTAAAAAAATGGTCACTTTGTCCAATTGAAGTGGCCAATTACCAGCTGAGGAGTTCGATTTTGGCCAATCTGAGTTCAGAATCGTAATCAGCGACCCCGAAAACCCCCGACTAAATTTTCCCAATAATTAGTCAAAAATTGGTAAATTTTTCGTTTAAAAAAGAAATAACAAATTTGCACAAAAAACTAACCAGTAAGCTTTTTTCTAGACGTCATCCCGAATAGAATGCACTTTGTTTCATCAAAATCGGTTCATATCTTTCGATTTTCGTAAGTCGGCCTGTTTTAATACCTATTTGACTCGACTACTAGGTCATTTCCCGGAAAACTCATTCAATGGGCTGAAAATCAGGGAAATTATCAATTATCGTTTTATGCATAAAAGATGTTGGCAGTCGCGCATTTTGATTCAAAGTAGACCAAATCTAGGAAAATTTGCGGAAAACTGTGGAAAACCTGAAAAGAAAATCTTTCCGTATCATTGAAATTATCGTGTGATGAGTCGCTATAGGGTTTTTTTTTGATCAACAATTATGAATTTGACAATAACATTAAGATTATGTGGAAAATGAAGGAACATTGAAAAAATACAAGCATCTTTGTTTCAATTTATACAAGTTTGTAACTATTTATTTAAAGCTACAACATTGAAATTTGTAATTTTCTTTGATTTCATAAAAGAAATTTTTTCGTTTTTCCAGAAAATGATATTTTTTTAAATTTTTAATTATCAAATTCGCAATCAGCGACCGCAAAAACCCCTATAGCGACTTATCACACGATAATTTCAATGACGTGGAAAGATTTCCTTCTCAGGTTTTCACAGTATTCCACATTTTCCTAGTTTTGGTCCACTTAGGATCGAAATACGCGACTGCTAACACTCTTTATCTACGAAACGATAATCGCGTGAAAAATGCACAATTCCGTATAAAAATTACGGAATTTCCTTGATTTTCAGTCCATTGAATGGGTTTTCCGAGAAAATGCCTCGGATCTGTCTTCTGCGACCCAAAAAACCAATTTTTTATAAATTGAATATTATCTTAAAAACGGTGGTGAAAATAGGGTTAACTGAGCGTTTGGGGTTGAATGGGAGGTCCTGTCCACTTAGCCCCCTTACAAATGATCCACGTTGGTCACAGAACATCATGCAAAAAGAATTTTCTCGATACGACGCCCTGTTTTTATTTTTAGAAAGTTCCCCCAGCTTATTGACTGGACTATTATGAGAATTAAAAAAATCACAATCATAGCGAGCAACCTAACAGTGTTTAAGGCACTGGAGTCATAAACAATCACCTTGGGGTCAATCAAACTACACCCAAAGAAATCAGAAATATCCCCTACATCAGGCTACTGAATGTCATAGGATACATCGGACTGATGAGGAGATAGGAATCTGCGGGGCACAATAGGACACTAATGACCAGCTCCTCTGAGGAGGAGAACCAACCTCCCGAGAAAGGGATTCTAGTCGGTAAGAATCCGCTTCACACGGAGGCACGGGCACCCGAGGCGTCTATGCAAGTTTTCCCCTCCTAATGCCAAAAAAAATGGTGTCTATATGGTGAAATAATGGATAGGGGAAGATGGAGTGATACCGATCATGACGTTTCCAAGCGAACTGTTGTAATACTTTGAAGAATGATCGAATATTCGCCTAGCGGATGTTGTTAGAAGGTTGTATGTAATATCGCGACAGTCTGCCTTATGCCATTCTCATTGGTGTATTTCTCTTTGCCATTCTGTTTCGATGTAATATTCCGAAGAATATAATATCAATGTGAAAGTACTCTATAGTATACTTCCGATACATATTCAGTATATAAATGATTAAATATTATAGAAGCATCATACTTATTAATTTCCGGTTAATTTAGTTTCTGTTGATTTTCCTCATGTCACAATAGGTGTATTACAAAGTCATCAATATTTGGTCACAAGCAATCTTTCCAGCGAATAACATAATAATATCCCACTCAACAAGAAACATTACAACAATTTGTAGCAATGTTGATTTCACTCACCTAAAAAAACATCGCGTTAAAACTTTGAAATAACGTTGATGTCACGATATTTATGTCAATATTATCTAGATAATATTGTTTCGATTTTTGAAACACAACGTGACAGTAAATTAAAAAATGTAACATTACAACACAGTTTTATTTGTAAATTTCACAATTGCAAGGTTGTTGCAATGTATTAAATATAACGTTTTGTAATATTATCACAGTAATATTGGCAGTATTTCACAATCCCAACATTTATAAAATCATTGTGTTTATATTGCTGTAAAATGCAAATTGTAATATTGTTAGATGTATTAATTGATGTTATACCTATTATATGTACATATTCAATTTAATTCGTATAATGGAATAGTCACCATTGATTATGAAATTGAATTCTAATGTTCGGAATTATTTAGTTAAATATCAGAGAACTCTGGGAGAGCGGGTGAACTCTGTAGGCGTAGAAGGTAATTTATTTATTGGCGCCTTTTTACTCTCAATTGTCAACGGGTTAACTGCCATAGTTGTCTTGATTATTTCATACAATCTAGTGTCGACTGGTTCAGCGTCCTTATTCTCAATAGTTCTTCGGTGTGTAATTATTAAAGTGAAGGATTTAAAAGCTATGAATATTCTGAAGGGTAAGTTAGTTTTTACATTATTTCAATTTGAAGATATCTTATTTGCATTTCTAGAAGCCATACGAGTAACTTACCCTGAAGCAACAGATGCAGACCTTTCAGGAAATATTATGACTTGGCTTCAACATGCCAAACCTCGATACGTACGTGAGAAATCTAATGCCATTTAAATTTGTGTTCAATTCAAGGTAATAATTTTATGAAGTCTAACTCAAAATTTATTAATTACTTCATTTTTAGGTTAACAAATTACATGAATATTTTATAATTTCATTCATATACCTACGTCTTCTATAAGAATTTTTTATGGAGCCCTGCAAAATCGTGGATTATTTCGCTTCATTGTTCTGATAACTATTAATGTCAGAAATTGTATAAAATTGGATCATCAAAAGAACCATTAGCAACTTGTTTCGAGTAAGTTTTTTTTTAACTTTTAGTACAATTTATTTTTACTCAAGTTTCAGATACTTATTATGTCAAGAAATTATACGACGTCACAGGGGGAGTGCATCAACATTTTTAAATATTTCATTCTTTTTTTTATTTATTGGAACAATAAAATCTAATGATTGTAAATATTTTTCCACCTTTTATTTATACTAAACATCGCATAACCTATATTGTAATGAAGTCGTCATAGTTTTGAGAAACGAGTAATTCTTTCAAAGTGACTTCATGCCCAATACTAATTTAACTTGATCCACGTTGTGTGTTTGCAATCGCGACGTTTCGGCAAAATCACATTTGCCAACTTCAGGTGGTCAAATATGGAAGATCGAGGCGAACTTCCAGTAAATTCGACGGTCGAAATACCTGGAGATAGCAAATGTGATTTTGTCGAAACGTTTGTGACTGCAACCACAACGGGGATCAATCCCCAAGAAACCAGTTCTACGCAAGGTCCGTGAGACCTATATGGAACATCACGCGTGGAATATTACTAAGAAGTTGAAGAATATTACATTGATGCAATTTTCCATAAAGTCATACAAGTAACATTTTGCTTGTGATGTTGCAATTGTAATATTAATCTGGAGCAGATAGTAAGTCCTCCCAACATTATTGTAATGTTTCTTTCAAATTAGATGCAACATCACAGCTGCTTTTTGCAATGTACAATCAATATTTACAATAATATTACATTGTTTAGTGGGATCACAAACCATCGCTTAAATGGGCTTACATGGATTTACCGTGCGTTATTACGATAACTTAAGGATACAGTGTTTTGAATGCACGATGTGTTATTGCCTCTAGGAAGAAGCTTCTAGATCACTCCTCTTTAGGGAATAAGTTTGCCAACTCAGGCTGTAACTCTACTGACCTTGCTGACACTTCCACGGACAGGGAAATAAATTATCAATTTTCCGTTAACAGTTTCGAGTAATTTAAGAGATAAGATATAGCGTGTTGCTGACCATCCTGACAAGAAATAATTACGTGAAAATATTGGGCAGGGCCGAACGACTGTGTTGCGAATTTTATATCCCCAATTATTAATAATCCCATCAAAATAAATGATAGTGTTACCTAATCAACCCGGTTTGATCCTGGATTTATCGCTACAATATTTTATGAGAATTCATTATCGCTCGTATTATAGACTGAATTATTATAACACTTCAATGTACAACCTCCGATCTCATGTGTATAATCATCACGTTGAACCACTAAATTCTGGACTTCTAATAAATTATGCAAAACAATTCGCCAACTTGATATTACACTCGTAAGTTAACCGATAGTCATACTGAATGTATATATTTCGATTCAAAATGCAAGATCAAGAATTTGTTGACGTTTTTAACGCCTTACACAATACCACAACTTTGCATATAAGATGGATATACTTCATATCGCTTTCTCATCTAGATAGTCCAGTTGCAATGTTTTGAAAATCGATGATTTTGGAAATTTCATCTACAAATTTTTCTAAGGTGGCTATTATTATGCAAATCAACCGTCTAAACCAACGAATTCGGATATACTAGAATAAGCTAATAGTATATTAAAGAACGAGTTTCCTAAGACTCGTCTTAAAGCACGAATTCAAGTTTAAAAAACGAGTGGCGAAGCCACGAGTTCTTTTAAAGAATGAGTGCTTCAAGGTCTTAGGAAACGAGTTGTTTATACTATTTTTTGTAATTTGCCCTTTTTATGCCGTTTTTAAACAAAAATGTTTAATTTAGTCCATTTAGGGATTTTTATGGTGGTTGGTAACATCTTAATTTTGAAAGTCAAAATTTGATTCAGTGGTTCTGTGATCGCTTTTGTTTCCGTAATTTTAGTTTCGTCTCTACTGGAAAGAGCAATAACACTAGAAAACGACTATTAGTACAAATATCTAAACCATATTGTGTATTAGCTGAAATCAATTCTTCCACTGGACACGTCGATGACTTTCTCTTCTTGAGTTGTTGATGCTCGACACTGTCATTTAAACTGACATAATGATGACAAGATAATTCCGCATCAAGCTCGCCATCCTAAAAATATAAAAAGTTCCGTGCTTTTTTTGGATATTAAGACACGGCAAGTGATGACGTTGCGTTCGTTAATGGGTCTATTAGAAAATCAAAATGGAGGCAAATTACAAAATAGTATATTAAAGAACGAGTTTCCTAAGACTCGTCTTAAAGCACGAATTCAAGTTTAAAAAACGAGTGGCGAAGCCACGAGTTCTTTTAAAGAATGAGTGCTTCAAGGTCTTAGGAAACGAGTTGTTTATACTATTTTTTGTAATTTGCCCTTTTTATGCCGTTTTTAAACAAAAATGTTTAATTTAGTCCATTTAGGGATTTTTATGGTGGTTGGTAACATCTTAATTTTGAAAGTCAAAATTTGATTCAGTGGTTCTGTGATCGCTTTTGTTTCCGTAATTTTAGTTTCGTCTCTACTGGAAAGAGCAATAACACTAGAAAACGACTATTAGTACAAATATCTAAACCATATTGTGTATTAGCTGAAATCAATTCTTCCACTGGACACGTCGATGACTTTCTCTTCTTGAGTTGTTGATGCTCGACACTGTCATTTAAACTGACATAATGATGACAAGATAATTCCGCATCAAGCTCGCCATCCTAAAAATATAAAAAGTTCCGTGCTTTTTTTGGATATTAAGACACGGCAAGTGATGACGTTGCGTTCGTTAATGGGTCTATTAGAAAATCAAAATGGAGGCAAATTACAAAATAGTATATTAAAGAACGAGTTTCCTAAGACTCGTCTTAAAGCACGAATTCAAGTTTAAAAAACGAGTGGTGAAGCCACGAGTTCTTTTAAAGAATGAGTGCTTCAAGGTCTTGGGAAACGAGTTGTTTATACTATTTTTTGTAATTTGCCCTTTTTATGCCGGTTTTAAACAAAAATGTTTAATTTAGTCCATTTAGGGATTTTTATGGTGGTTGGTAACATCTTAATTTTGAAAGTCAAAATTTGATTCAGTGGTTCTGTGATCGCTTTTGTTTCCGTAATTTTAGTTTCGTCTCTACTGGAAAGAGCAATAACACTAGAAAACGACTATTAGTACAAATATCTAAACCATATTGTGTATTAGCTGAAATCAATCCTTCCACTGGACACGTCGATGACTTTCTCTTCTTGAGTTGTTGATGCTCGACACTGTCATTTAAACTGACATAATGATGACAAGATAATTCCGCATCAAGCTCGCCATCCTAAAAATATAAAAAGTTCCGTGCTTTTTTTGGATATTAAGACACGGCAAGTGATGACGTTGCGTTCGTTAATGGGTCTATTAGAAAATCAAAATGGAGGCAAATTACAAAATAGTATATTAAAGAACGAGTTTCCTAAGACTCGTCTTAAAGCACGAATTCAAGTTTAAAAAACGAGTGGTGAAGCCACGAGTTCTTTTAAAGAATGAGTGCTTCAAGGTCTTAGGAAACGAGTTGTTTATACTATTTTTTGTAATTTGCCCTTTTTATGCCATTTTTAAACAAAAATGTTTAATTTAGTCCATTTAGGGATTTTTATGGTGGTTGGTAACATCTTAATTTTGAAAGTCAAAATTTGATTCAGTGGTTCTGTGATCGCTTTTGTTTCCGTAATTTTAGTTTCGTCTCTACTGGAAAGAGCAATAACACTAGAAAACGACTATTAGTACAAATATCTAAACCATATTGTGTATTAGCTGGAATCAATCCTTCCACTGGACACGTCGATGACTTTCTCTTCTTGAGTTGTTGATGCTCGACACTGTCATTTAAACTGACATAATGATGACAAGATAATTCCGCATCAAGCTCGCCATCCTAAAAATATAAAAAGTTCCGTGCTTTTTTTGGATATTAAGACACGGCAAGTGATGACGTTGCGTTCGTTAATGGGTCTATTAGAAAATCAAAATGGAGGCAAATTACAAAATAGTATATTAAAGAACGAGTTTCCTAAGACTCGTCTTAAAGCACGAATTCAAGTTTAAAAAACGAGTGGTGAAGCCACGAGTTCTTTTAAAGAATGAGTGCTTCAAGGTCTTGGGAAACGAGTTGTTTATACTATTTTTTGTAATTTGCCCTTTTTATGCCGGTTTTAAACAAAAATGTTTGATTTAGTCCATTTAGGGATTTTTATGGTGGTTGGTAACATCTTAATTTTGAAAGTCAAAATTTGATTCAGTGGTTCTGTGATCGCTTTTGTTTCCGTAATTTTAGTTTCGTCTCTACTGGAAAGAGCAATAGCACTAGAAAACGACTATTAGTACAAATATCTAAACCATATTGTGTATTAGCTGAAATCAATTCTTCCACTGGACACGTCGATGACTTTCTCTTCTTGAGTTGTTGATGATCGACACTGTCATTTAAACTGACATAATGATGACAAGATAATTCCGCATCAAGCTCGCCATCCTAAAAATGTAAAAAGTTCCGTGCTTTTTTTGGATATTAAGACACGGCAAGTGATGACGTTGCGTTCGTTAATGGGTCTATTAGAAAATCAAAATGGAGGCAAATTACAAAATAGTATATTAAAGAACGAGTTTCCTAAGACTCGTCTTAAAGCACGAATTCAAGTTTAAAAAACGAGTGGTGAAGCCACGAGTTCTTTTAAAGAATGAGTGCTTCAAGGTCTTGGGAAACGAGTTGTTTATACTATTTTTTGTAATTTGCCCTTTTTATGCCGGTTTTAAACAAAAATGTTTGATTTAGTCCATTTAGGGATTTTTATGGTGGTTGGTAACATCTTAATTTTGAAAGTCAAAATTTGATTCAGTGGTTCTGTGATCGCTTTTGTTTCCGTAATTTTAGTTTCGTCTCTACTGGAAAGAGCAATAGCACTAGAAAACGACTATTAGTACAAATATCTAAACCATATTGTGTATTAGCTGAAATCAATCCTTCCACTGGACACGTCGATGACTTTCTCTTCTTGAGTTGTTGATGCTCGACACTGTCATTTAAACTGACATAATGATGACAAGATAATTCCGCATCAAGCTCGCCATCCTAAAAATATAAAAAGTTCCGTGCTTTTTTTGGATATTAAGACACGGCAAGTGATGACGTTGCGTTCGTTAATGGGTCTATTAGAAAATCAAAATGGAGGCAAATTACAAAATAGTATATTAAAGAACGAGTTTCCTAAGACTCGTCTTAAGGCACGAATTCAAGTTTAAAAAACGAGTGGTGAAGCCACGAGTTCTTTTAAAGAATGAGTGCTTCAAGGTCTTGGGAAACGAGTTGTTTATACTATTTTTTGTAATTTGCCCTTTTTATGCCGGTTTTAAACAAAAATGTTTAATTTAGTCCATTTAGGGATTTTTATGGTGGTTGGTAACATCTTAATTTTGAAAGTCAAAATTTGATTCAGTGGTTCTGTGATCGCTTTTGTTTCCGTAATTTTAGTTTCGTCTCTACTGGAAAGAGCAATAACACTAGAAAACGACTATTAGTACAAATATCTAAACCATATTGTGTATTAGCTGAAATCAATCCTTCCACTGGACACGTCGATGACTTTCTCTTCTTGAGTTGTTGATGCTCGACACTGTCATTTAAACTGACATAATGATGACAAGATAATTCCGCATCAAGCTCGCCATCCTAAAAATATAAAAAGTTCCGTGCTTTTTTTGGATATTAAGACACGGCAAGTGATGACGTTGCGTTCGTTAATGGGTCTATTAGAAAATCAAAATGGAGGCAAATTACAAAATAGTATATTAAAGAACGAGTTTCCTAAGACTCGTCTTAAAGCACGAATTCAAGTTTAAAAAACGAGTGGTGAAGCCACGAGTTCTTTTAAAGAATGAGTGCTTCAAGGTCTTAGGAAACGAGTTGTTTATACTATTTTTTGTAATTTGCCCCTTTTATGCCGTTTTTAAACAAAAATGTTTAATTTAGTCCATTTAGGGATTTTTATGGTGGTTGGTAACATCTTAATTTTGAAAGTCAAAATTTGATTCAGTGGTTCTGTGATCGCTTTTGTTTCCGTAATTTTAGTTTCGTCTCTACTGGAAAGAGCAATAACACTAGAAAACGACTATTAGTACAAATATCTAAACCATATTGTGTATTAGCTGAAATCAATCCTTCCACTGGACACGTCGATGACTTTCTCTTCTTGAGTTGTTGATGCTCGACACTGTCATTTAAACTGACATAATGATGACAAGATAATTCCGCATCAAGCTCGCCATCCTAAAAATATAAAAAGTTCCGTGCTTTTTTTGGATATTAAGACACGGCAAGTGATGACGTTGCGTTCGTTAATGGGTCTATTAGAAAATCAAAATGGAGGCAAATTACAAAATAGTATATTAAAGAACGAGTTTCCTAAGACTCGTCTTAAAGCACGAATTCAAGTTTAAAAAACGAGTGGCGAAGCCACGAGTTCTTTTAAAGAATGAGTGCTTCAAGGTCTTAGGAAACGAGTTGTTTATACTATTTTTTGTAATTTGCCCTTTTTATGCCGTTTTTAAACAAAAATGTTTAATTTAGTCCATTTAGGGATTTTTATGGTGGTTGGTAACATCTTAATTTTGAAAGTCAAAATTTGATTCAGTGGTTCTGTGATCGCTTTTGTTTCCGTAATTTTAGTTTCGTCTCTACTGGAAAGAGCAATAACACTAGAAAACGACTATTAGTACAAATATCTAAACCATATTGTGTATTAGCTGAAATCAATCCTTCCACTGGACACGTCGATGACTTTCTCTTCTTGAGTTGTTGATGCTCGACACTGTCATTTAAACTGACATAATGATGACAAGATAATTCCGCATCAAGCTCGCCATCCTAAAAATATAAAAAGTTCCGTGCTTTTTTTGGATATTAAGACACGGCAAGTGATGACGTTGCGTTCGTTAATGGGTCTATTAGAAAATCAAAATGGAGGCAAATTACAAAATAGTATATCAAAGAACGAGTTTCCTAAGACTCGTCTTAAAGCACGAATTCAAGTTTAAAAAACGAGTGGTGAAGCCACGAGTTCTTTTAAAGAATGAGTGCTTCAAGGTCTTGGGAAACGAGTTGTTTATACTATTTTTTGTAATTTGCCCTTTTTATGCCGGTTTTAAACAAAAATGTTTGATTTAGTCCATTTAGGGATTTTTATGGTGGTTGGTAACATCTTAATTTTGAAAGTCAAAATTTGATTCAGTGGTTCTGTGATCGCTTTTGTTTCCGTAATTTTAGTTTCGTCTCTACTGGAAAGAGCAATAGCACTAGAAAACGACTATTAGTACAAATATCTAAACCATATTGTGTATTAGCTGAAATCAATCCTTCCACTGGACACGTCGATTACTTTCTCTTCTTGAGTTGTTGATGCTCGACACTGTCATTTAAACTGACATAATGATGACAAGATAATTCCGCATCAAGCTCGCCATCCTAAAAATATAAAAAGTTCCGTGCTTTTTTTGGATATTAAGACACGGCAAGTGATGACGTTGCGTTCGTTAATGGGTCTATTAGAAAATCAAAATGGAGGCAAATTACAAAATAGTATATTAAAGAACGAGTTTCCTAAGACTCGTCTTAAAGCACGAATTCAAGTTTAAAAAACGAGTGGTGAAGCCACGAGTTCTTTTAAAGAATGAGTGCTTCAAGGTCTTGGGAAACGAGTTGTTTATACTATTTTTTGTAATTTGCCCTTTTTATGCCGGTTTTAAACAAAAATGTTTGATTTAGTCCATTTAGGGATTTTTATGGTGGTTGGTAACATCTTAATTTTGAAAGTCAAAATTTGATTCAGTGGTTCTGTGATCGCTTTTGTTTCCGTAATTTTAGTTTCGTCTCTACTGGAAAGAGCAATAGCACTAGAAAACGACTATTAGTACAAATATCTAAACCATATTGTGTATTAGCTGAAATCAATTCTTCCACTGGACACGTCGATGACTTTCTCTTCTTGAGTTGTTGATGCTCGACACTGTCATTTAAACTGACATAATGATGACAAGATAATTCCGCATCAAGCTCGCCATCCTAAAAATGTAAAAAGTTCCGTGCTTTTTTTGGATATTAAGACACGGCAAGTGATGACGTTGCGTTCGTTAATGGGTCTATAAGAAAATCAAAATGGAGACAAATTACAAAAAGTCATTTTTGAGTATCGCCAACATGTCTCTCTCCCACCATACTGTCATCTAGCTTCCCAGCAATCGTGTGGAGAAATAAAGATTGAATAGAGAGATCTCCGATATTGGCACTCGTAATTCGCCGCCGCTAATCGTGTACCCACTGTCAAGAAAAGTGACATTTATTTGAAAGTGTAGTTAACGAGTTCCGATCAACTTAACCTGTCAAATCTTTGAGTGATTTTGGTGATACAGTTCTTTGTTCTTTCTACTTTCTAGAAAATTCAAGAAGCTAACGACTTAATAGTGTTCTAAAATTGTGAATTTTCTTTTCTTTCAGTACTTTGCATCGTTTAGGTACCTGTTTGTTGATCGAAATATAAAGTGTTAGGCAGTGTTGTTTTGTATATAATTCAGTATGGGGAAATATTGCATTGTATGCAGAATGCATTATGCTAAAGAAAATGAAAAAAGAAGATTTTATAAGTGAGTATCACCTTAATCAATAATAATGTTCATATAAGTTAATTTCATTAGCAAGAAGGGCACAACAAAGCAATTGAGGGGCTTGGAAAAATTGTATCTAGAAGTGTAGTTAGTAATATTGTGAGATTTACAGTTTGTGGCTCATTCTAAATATAATTTTACATAATTTCTACTGGCTAGCAAGAAGTCTGTATATATTTTCGTGGTCTGCTTCAGGAAACATTCACATAATATCACTATTACATTTTATTCTATCTCCCAATTGTGCCTACATTTACTATGTCAATAAAATTTTTAGCGTTTATTGTTATATACTGTATAGTAGAACATTTTTATGTTTTAATCAATATTACAATGTTATAGCATAAAGTTATGCCAGTACTCGTGATTCATTTGCTTGATTTTTGTTAGATTTCCATCAAACCAAGCATCAAAGGAAATATGGTGAATTAGATGTCGAAGCAGTAAAAAGATCACATTTGGTATGTTCTGACCATTTTTCTGAAAGTGACTTTGTAACTAGGCCAGGCGGCAGGAAAGACCTTAAAGGTGGTGCTACACCAGCATTTGCCAGTACAAGTCGCCTACATATTTACCCTGAGTAAGTAATTCCAGATATGTTGGGATGGAACATGGTAGTAATAATTGCAAACTGTTTCAGACATGATGAAGACGACAAAGAGAATATTGATGTTTCAGCACCTAAAAGGTAAAATGTTTAATTAAGAGCATAGCAGTTTTACTAATATATGGTTTTATTTATTTTAGAGCAAAACTTTCAGAAATTGAATATGCGTCAACATCTATGACCAAAAGCAGCGTTTGGTTTGCACCAGCTAATGAGGATATCATGGTTAGTAGTAATGAGGAGCCCTTAATTGAATCAGTTTCCGTTACAATTACTACTACATTTCAACAGCCACTGCAGCCTTCCCCAAAATATACAATATACTTTCTCACATAAATAAATTGATAATTTTTTATTTAAATAAAACGTTTACAATTTTATTAAAACTTTTCTTACTTGTATGTTCCCCATTCATATTGTTAGTTATATACCATCTTACATCGTGAAATCAAGAAAATCGACGCATACGGATGAAATAAAAGCAAAAATGCTGTAGTGGCGATATACCTATTGTACTTTAATATCAGTAGACAGAATAGAATAAAAGTATATAATCATGTAAAACATCTTTCGGAAGTTTTTGTTCATGAAATTTTCCATATAGGGCCCAACAATGGATTTTGTATGAATATACTTATACAGATTTGATTTGAAACCAAATTGTAGGTTGATGTAGTGGTGAAAAAAGTGAAACTATTATTGTATTGCAATATAAATTAAATAATTGTGATCTAATAATGTCCTCGATAGAAACAAATGTTTTCACTGATTAAGAATATATAAAAATATACTTAATTGCCCAGATGTAGATGAACAAAGTAATAAGCAGCTTATAGTCTGCGCTTCAATATAGTTACTTGCACGCATACATAAATCGGTGAATGGCAATCACCAAAAGAAGAAACGACCTTACAAATTGCTATTATACAAATGTGGTCAGTAAGTGAATCAGTTTAATTGCCAAAATACCAGTCTTTTTCTGTAAAACATGGAAGAAACCCACATTTGTCATAAACATTCTTCTATGTCTACAGCTACACTGTTAATATTGGTTATAAAGTTTTTATTTTTGATGTTTCAATAGTTACGTACCTTACTGCCTTATAAATAGTACGCCCGTGGCGTGGGGTACCCTGGAAATCTGTTTAAAATACCCTATACAATACACGCCTATGCCGTGGGGTACTATTCCTCTATCCGTACTGGATTTCTACACGTCATGTTGGCGATACAAAATTCCGTAGTTACGAATAGACTGACTAATTCTAGTATATCCGAATTCGTTGGTCTAAACACTATGGTGACATTATTGTTGGGCCAAACACAGTGCTCCATACCATAACTCACTTTTTGTGTAAAAAATATAAATAAGGGGTCCAAATTCGTAGTTTTTGAAGATATCGACTTCAAATTTTTGGTAGTGATGAACAACATCAGAGTACAGAATCGTTCGTGATACCCCATCTCCACACTCTTCAGTCACAAAGCCATAAGCAAAAGATTTTTTTTCCATGATTTCTATTTGGGAAAATTATTAGCCCAAATTACTTCTACAGCATTTCAAGAACTAAATTTTAGTTCCAAAATGTACCCAAATTCTTTTCAATTTGATATCTTCAATAGGTGGTGCCCAAATTTCACTTCCATTTTTTTACTTCAGAACCTTATGCAATCTCTCAGGTTCATCAGAACAATTTCTAATTGGGCTCATTTTCTTTGAGGAACCTTATTCCATTTTATCTACATGATATAGGACATTTTTTTCGATATTTTCGCTCCGAGCGGCCATTATAGGTTAGGGTCAAAATTTGAACTGTATTATCTCAATTTTCTAAAGTCAAACCGAATCGCGGTTTTTAATATGCGAATATATATCTTTCCCTTCACATAAAGCCTAAGCAAACTATGGTACAATAAGTAGATTCAGAGGGGCAGATTTTTTTGCTTTGGGCCCTACATTGGGCCCCTCTCATTTTTTGAACCCAAAACTTGATTCACATCAGAGGCAAGATTCACAGGACCTTAAGTTTCAACGTCAGTATTACTCCTCTCATGTACAGTGGGTGTTTTCCCGATTTGGCAGATATATCCAATACAATTTGTAATGAAATATTGGAAAAAGAGTCTGGGTAAGTTGATTGCTAAAATTGAATTCTAATCAAACAAAGTTCAATAACTTGCTTTTATCGCAAAACTTGTAAGAACAAAAAGTATTTAGAATATGTTTTCGAGTACGATCTAATTTTTCAGTTTTCCATTTTTCATTATTTCACTTTGGGAAATTTTCTTTTGCTTACACCACGTGACTGGAGTGGGGTGGGGGTGTTCTCTGATAATGAGTTGGTAGCCGAAAGGTCCTCAGTACTTTAAGAGTATTTTAAGTGGTAAATATTTCTTATCTGTAGTGTTACGTATTTAATAGTGATTTCTAGTATTGATCGCCAAGACGATTCACAATTCAAAATTTATGTTTTCGAAATCACTATAGCTAAATTTTTTTGCATATCTTGAATACATGAGAGGAAAACCTATAATATTCATGGAGCATCGTGTGTAATATTGGTAGAGGAGGTAGGCATATGTATTTTTCTAAGAAGTTTGGAGGTTATAGGCCTCAGAAAAGAGCTCACTATACAAAAAGTTCCACTAACTTCGTTGTTAGATGGAAACGTCTGATGGAGAGCAATTCCGCAGGTTTCGAGCCTGACAGTGAAGGGAAGAACAAGAAGTATTTAAAATATGTTTTTGAGTACGATCTAATTTTTCAGTTTTCCATTTTTCATTATTTCACTTTGGGAAATTTTCTTTTGCTCACAACACGTGACTGGAGTGGGGTGGGGGTGAACTCTGATAATGAGTTGGTAGCCGAAAGGTCCTCAGTACTTTAAGAGTATTTTAAGTGGTGAATATTTCTTATCTGTAGTGTTACGTATTTAATAGTGATTTCTAGTATTGATCGCCTAGACGATTCACAATTTCCAATTTATTTTTTCGAAATCACTATGGCTAAATTTTCTTGCAGATCTTGAATACAGGAGAGGAAAACCTATAATATTCATGGAGCATCGTGTGTAATATTGGTAGAGGAGGTAGGCATATGTATTTTTCTAAGAAGTTTGGAGGTTATAGGCCTCAGAAAAGAGCTCAGTATACAAAAAGTTCCACTAACTTCGTTGTTAGATGGAAACGTCTGATGGAGAGCAATTCGGCAGGTTTCGAGCCTGACAGTGAAGGGAAGGCCTGGGGGCTGACTACAAACTGCTGGGCGAACACGCACTAACCTCCAAGCGGACAAGCTGGCTGCAACCAATACCATCTAGATATAGGTCAGAGAGATACTTGTAAACGTAAGTGTGACATCATCATCATAAAGCTTTGAGCAGAGACAGCTAGAGTAGCTAATGACATTACCGTTTAGTCCCAATGGCGCATGGGTGGTATTGAGTTTGTGTGACAGGTGAAAACTATTAGAGTTTTACCTGTTTCTTGTCGAAAAATTATTTGGAACAGCAGCGTTGTATCGTAAATGACTTCATACCAAACTGGAGACGCTGATAGCTCCAATGTATAAGACTAACATTTTAATTCTCAGTTTATCGTCGCGTTTGAACGCGAAATAACACAATTCATTACTAATGTAAGTGTAATTACCCAAAATTGGGAGAATTAATACACTTTTCTCAAAATTAATGTAACCTGATTTCTGAAATACTCGAATTGAATGATCAATTGATCAGAAATGTCAGAGTTACATTGCTACGTATTTTGGTGCAGTAGTCACGAGTTTTTACGGCCCGTTTCACCAATTTACACTCTACTACATAAAATTTGTGTACTGCAAATATTTTATTGAGGTAGAGGAGGTTGATCACAATGTCTCCATGAGACTAGAATAATGTAGAAAGGTTAGAAGCTAAAGAACATGAATCTTTATTCAAAGAAATATGGATCCCTTTCTTCAATTTTTGCCATAAATTAGTTAGTCATGAAGTTGGTATCCAGCTTAATCCGACAGGTATCAACGTAAACTCTTGAGACCCAATCAACATTTGAATTTAGTGAATTGTTCCAAAATTCCCTTTCCTTCCGTTGTCTTGAAACTAGAAAGGTCACACATTCGGAGTGAATGAAATAAGAAATAAAACTTTATTGCTTCATAGAACTCGTTCAATACAAACAAACAGGAATATGGTTAATCTATAAAAGTGACATACTTGTTACTTGTATATACTGGGAAATGAAAAAAAAACAGGCATCAAATTGTAGTAGATTGGTAATTGTAACGATGTTCAACGTGCCATATAATGTAATTAGATTAAAATAAATAGCTGAATGTGAATATATACTACTCATCCATTGTGAGGTATCAACTAGATTTAACTGTCAACAACTTCATAACGGAAAAACTAACTTATATCCAAACGATTTTGTTTGCTTCTCTGTCCGTTCTTCCTGCTACCCTTCCACGTCAATTATCTTCATTGGAACCTCCATAAAAACGCCGTAAACTCGGAACTGTGGAACAATAAGTAACATATCTTGTATGTAGGAAGCAGGAGCGTATTGAAAATGTACAGATAAATTTTGCAATTCATCTGTTTCGATGTAATCTACTTAAATTTCATATGTCTTTCGTTCTTTTGCTAAGTAAGCATAATAAGGCAGTTTCATTTCATGTTTATTACAACTACTAGGAGAAAACTATGTATTAGCTTTGATAGGAGTTTGTATTGATTCAATATACGAACTTATATATTGAAGATTGAAACTGCTTAGGAGCATTTTCTAAAAAGTTTCAATCGGCTAGGGCCGATGAATAATCCTTGTAGACATTTCAGGGAAATCAACTGAGTATTTGTAATTTAACAGTAATTCATAAGTTTGTCAATATAGTTTCAGTATAACGTCGACCCTTTCGCAGGCCCGAGAATATACTCTTTCGTTCGTCCTACCTATCCTAAAGTTTAGCTTTCATCCAAAATAAACCTGCAGAAACATTCTAATCTAGATTAGCCTTTTGTAGATAATATAATATGTCCTCATTTATGTTCAGTTGATGTACCCATTGGTTGTCCTTCTATTTCTATTAATTTTCTACCATACATTTACACTTCTATAACTAAAATCTTTAATTTCAAAGATATTTCCAGTTTAATAATAGAAACAGCTTTTCAAAAAGTTTTCTGTTTAGTGTACAAATGACAAAAAGACAAATTGTTATAAAAATTATAAATCATCAGTCATTAAGACAAAACTTTTATTTAATTAATTAATTTTGTAATAAATGTTCAAAATTTCATTTTAAAACATCATTACAGATTTCAGTCGATTTTATTTGAATTATTTGAGTGTGACAAACCACAGGCTACTTATATGAGAATGTTGGATATCATAAAGAAAATTATTTCTCATTCAAGACTCAACCATATACATTGCGACTTCGAGCAGGCCGCGTTTACAGCTATGAAGAATATTTATCCGGATGTACTGATATATGGCTGTTACCATTTGGCTCAGAACATGAGAAAGAAGTTGAGTAACCTAGGTTTTTCAAGACAGTACAATGACGATGCACAAATATCTTTCAAAGCAAAGATCTTTGGCTTTTGTTCCGCCTGCGCATCTGGATGCAGCTGGTGATGCATTTGGAGATGCTTTACCGGAAAAACTTCAACCAATGTTGGATTGGTTTGAAGATAATTGCATAGGACGTATGAACAGGTATGTTTATTTATTAAAAATATGTGAACATGTGGATGTTTATCATATGTAGCTCCATTTTGTGTATTTTATATATGACAAACGATGCAACGGTCGACGTCCACCGCTTTTTCCACATGAAATGTGGAATGTTTATCAGCGAACAATTAATGGAGAAGATAGGACGGACAACCATGCGGAGGCCGCTCATAGGAGATTCCAAGTAGAGTTTGGAATGAGCCACTCAACAATATGGAAGTTCATTGACGGCCTTGAAAAGATTCAAAAAGGGAGAGATGAAATGGTTTGTGATTTTTGTTTGGTCTTTATGTATGCCAATATATCATCAACAGCATCAATAACAGAAACAGATTGAAGAAATGATAACAAATGTAGTATATAGGTTTTTGAATAAATGTAAATTTGTGATACCTCGTTTACTTTCCAAAAATTTGTGGATAACCACCGTTATTCTGATTCGAGTTTCGTGTTCGCCACTCCTCTAAATCAACTTGGTTCAATCAATTTACTCATCATAGGACTTTAAGAAAAACTTATAACGATCCTCTTCATTTGTTGAGCAGTGTATAACCATTTCAATTTATTTTTTAACATCTCCTGAGAATGACCTCCCTATATGAACAATGAAGAGTCATAAGCGTTGTTCACAGAATAAAACCAGAACTATTGTGACACTAACTTAATTTTTTTCACGACCACGTTCATGCTAATTAAGATAACTCGGCGTAACTAAGACGATTACTAGCCTTCGCTAAAATATGCGCTTAAGGAAAACGGAATTTGAGCTTCATTGAGTATGTGGAGATAAAACAGCATTAGTGCTCGAATGTCACATCTTTTCCTATACATGGTGTGTAATTGCTCCAATAACAAATTCCTTGGTGCGGTCGTTTTCACTGTTCTGACATATAACCTAACTCTCACGCATATAACTCATTAAGAAAGTTAGAGGCTTGCTGGGAAAGATAATCTCTCTGTGAGCGTTACATATATACATATTATATATAAGTATATAACAAATATTCCCGAGTTGAATAGTTATATTATGCTGTACAGAAAATATGTCGTTTATCTTCATTATTGTGCTCACGATATGCAGGTCCGTCTGTAATATATTTATTACACATTTAGAAAACTATTCGCAAAATGTGTTGATGTCAATGTTGATTCATCTAAGGGAGTTCGCTCTATTCGCACGTCAAAAATCTACCGTGTTATGCCTTCTGATGATGCTGCGGAGGACACTCCATCGCACATCCTACTCCGTTAAAGGGCTCTGAAGGCAACTGGAAACCTGAAGGTCGATTCCATCTTCAGTATCGCTGATCTTCGAAAGTGTATACGGAAACTTCCCAATGAAAAGGCCCCAGGGGCGAAACGTATCTGTTTCAATCATCAAAGTCATCTGTCCTGCAATCGAGTATTTCCTACTCGACCTATACATTGACTGCTCAAGCTTCGGATTTTTCCCGACGAGCTGGAAACATGACATCCTTAGAACAATTCTGAAGACTCCTGATATAGTTCCTTTAGAACATAAATCCTCGCGTCCCATCACGCTTTAGCTTTTGGAGCTTTCAATCCTTGCGACAATATACAATCATATCCTTGAGCACTAAGTCTGCTTCTAAGTCAGAAGCAGTTTGGCTTACATCTGACCAACTTTGTCAGCAATCGTACCACTAAGTACGCCGTGGCCATTTTTGTTGCCATTTCTGGAGCTTTTGACAATCTGTGGTGCTGCTATTAATGCTCTAGACCTTAAAAGGATTCCTCATAAGGTCCTTACTATCATTAAAGACTACCTTTCTGATCGCTCAGTGGAATATAGCTTACTACATCATCTACGTACGGAATCGCTCCCCAAGGCTCAGTAATAGGAGCAACTCTCTGAAACGTTATCTCAGACACGTTCTTGGAATAGGAACCACCTGATGGGTGTTTTTGGGTTGCTTATGCGGATGACATTGTTGTAAGTATATTCGCTGATTTTCGGCTCGAGCTTGAATGGATTGGAGGTGAATGCTTACTTTTGCTTTTGGCGTGGACCTCTGACAACAAACTTCCTATTTCCGTCGAGAAGACGAAATACATCCCCTTTGGAGCCGAACTCGCCAGAGACCCACTGTTCAAGTTGAGAGGCAGAAACATCCGTAGAGTGATGGAGTTGATGTATCTCAGCATCGTGATAGACCAAAAAATTCACCCCGGACAGCATATTGCATATCTCTGCTAAGGTCAAATCCATATTCCAGGCTCTGAGACGGCACATCAGACTTACATATGGCATGATGTGAAATTTCCTGAGGATCATCTACCACCAAGCCATCGTGCATCCCGGGAGCTAGGGGATATTGGCAAATTTCATGTTGTCAGAGCTGAGTTTGTAGACTCACTTGCTTGGTTCCCCAATCGTGAGCAGTATCTACCTCGCCTAATATAGCATCTCGAGGAATATCTGCAGCATCTTGGTGCTTTTGCAACACCTTAAATCCAGCACTCTTCGATTAATTGGCGCTTCTTATGTTTTTGTTATCCTCTTTATTTTTTTCCAGACGGTTTGATGTGACGGCTATTAATAATACCAGATACATATTTTTAACGACCGTGTGCCTGTGCTTTCAAAAGTGATTGCGTCATATTTTATTATTTATGTTAAATGTCAATTTTCAGACACGCTTTACACTTCATCTAAACGACAACAGACTTGCATGTAAGAGAGTTAAGTCCAAGGAACCACTGCATTTAATCCATGTGGATGAATCCGCAGCTCCACTCTTGAGTTATTTCAGCTCGACATTTGATTCGTCGATAGGTTCATTTTCTTGGTTGAGGTATCGCTCATCACATAAGCGATGGGTGGTGGTAGGACCTCATTTTCACTTTTATCAAAACGTGTGGATATACACCAACTCCAACATCAATCGGTAACAGTCTTACCCCTGGATTCACTTCATTGATAATATAATCTCACTGAGATGTTCTAGGGTTATTCATCTTTCTCCAGGATGTTGCATTGGAACTTTTTTGAAAAATAAAATGATTTGGGAAAATAGTAGGTACGCAATCTTGAACAGGTTTTGAATGTTTTCTAGTAAACACAAGTACATAACCATCACATTTTGTTATCTTACTTTCACGTTCTACTAATAATTTTGCAGCAGAGAAGATGTTTGCAACAAAAAGTATCTTTATGAATTGCTCTGATCTAGTTTTGTTCCAAGGTCTTGTCTCGTAGAAAACTTCATAGGAAGGAATGTTAAACGATGCTTTAGGATTTTTTCAATAACCTTTGTTATATTAGAAAGGAGTGAAATGGATCTGTAATTTATTTCCATCTTTATATAACGGTTTTATCACAGTTACTTTACACTTGCTTGGAAATTCACCAGTCTGAAAATTTCTATTTATTATATATGTTATAGCTTTTGAAATTATTTCTGTGATTAGTTGTAGGTGTTCAGCTCTTATTCCATCATAACCAAAAGCTTTCCTATTCTTTATTGTTTGTACAATATTTTCTATATCTGTGGGAAAAAGGTAAAAGGAATGTTGGTTAGTGGATTTTTTCTCTCTATGTTTTTCATTCTTGTATAGTTTTTTGGCTAGATTCTCTCCCAATGAACCATAGTATTTATTAAAACGATGTGCAATGATGTTGGTGTTGGTGATTATATTCTCTGTGACTTTTAATTCTGTCTATTTTATTTGTTCACCACTATTTTTATTACAAAGTTCCTTGATAACATTTCATAGCTGTGTTGAATTATTCTTGTAATTTTTTTAGTTTATTTTGATAGTAACGTATTTTGGATTTTTTAATTATATCTGTTAATTTGTTTCTATATTCTTTAAAATTATTTTCGATTTCTTTATTATTTGGAATCTGTTTATATTTATTGAAAATATTAGTATAATTTGTAAATCAGGCATTATAGAAAGTCTACGTCAAATGAATGAATTATATATTTATTTAAATCGAAAACGACCTCTCAATTCAATAGAACGTTCATTCCTGATGTAAATCCTGAATTATGTTCTAATGTCACATTAGATTAAATCGATGAATTTGGAATTTACAACTCAATTAACGTGATGAGGCTATTAGTAAAATTCTGAATGGTGAATTTGTTTTATAAATTAGATTGTTTCTAATGTAGCCATTACCTTCAACGAATGTCTCAGATCGATGTGATAAAACATCTAATTACAGTAAAAACATGATATACCGCTATCTTGAATAGAAACTATTAAAATGTTACAAATTAAGAGATTAGGATATTTACGATCTGTCCCAATTATGTTAAGGAATTCTGAATATAATTTTGTGGGTAACAAAATATGGTGGCAAAAGCTCCGGCAAGTTTAATTAAAATTACGAAAACACCGGAATTCGACACTAAACATTTCCTATGCAATTTACAGTATAATGAGAATGCCATTCCTCTATGTAGGAACGTTTGAAAATGGACATTTATAATTCATTGAATTGGGATATTTGAATTTGGACTAATTCTTGTACAGTATTAACAATATGGAGTGTTTAATATTTGAAATTCTTGGAATTTGGTCTTGCATACAGTTCGAATAGTAACGTACAAGATAACATCCACAGACAGATTCAAAAAGCGTTTGAATTTTTCTTTATCTCGAAGTATTGTAGCAAAGCTGCCTTATTAGTTATCAATTAGAATTCATTCAGATATCAAACAAGCTGGTTAAATTCAAGCTCGTTCTGAGAATACTCATGAATGTAAATAGAATAGGATAGTACGACCGTCCCATCATAAATTAATGCAGATTGTTCTTTGAATATGTGGGACGGAAACAAGATGTGAAGTCTCTGAATCCCTGTCGAGGAAGGGTCATCATAATTTGTAAAATATCGACAAAGTCGAAGAGGTTCCTCACAGTTTCAATGGGAAATCTTGAATTACGCATTTAAGAAAAGTTCTGGAGACAACAAGTGCTTTACAGTATATTGGTAGTTAAGAGTAGACATACTTTATGATCTAATTCGAAACGGCACGTTGATCGCTTGCTATGGCTTAAGCAGAGGTTTTCCACCCTGTCTTTGAAGCTACAATATATTCACATGACCATAACATAAGACGTGCAAGGCGCAGTCGTTTCTCATTAAACATGTAATTGAAATAGCAACACGATATGATTTTCATTCATACCTAAATTCAAGGAAGTCTGAATAAGGTCATAAAATTGAGGTCCCTGTCAACAGAAATACAATAGTTCTTTTGTATCCAGCTCACTAGACTGAGGTAAGTCTCTCTCCTATTGGGTAAAAGTTACTACTACCAAGCCTATTGCTCAAATAGTCACCACATCAAAGTCGGTTATATTCTAACTTCTTGAGTTAAATCTTGCTTTGACCATTTCACGAATCACTTGAATCATATTCTATAAAGTTTTCTAGTCAAGCTTGCGTTATGGTGCTTATGATAAAATTTTTGCTAAGTTCATTTAGAATCAAGTCATACTGCTGAAAACATAAAATTTCACAAATATATTAAAGGGTAATGGAGCATAATGTGATGCTTCTGGAATGACTGAAGGCACACCAATTGGATATATGATTGAGTATCTTTACACTTTGAGAATGGCCTGTCAGGAAACAATCGACTAATTTAACTATATATCACTAAAACCAACCCCAGTAAATCTCACCAAGCAGTTAATGATTGACCCTAGCAAACGCCATTGAAAAATCAGTATATGTTGAGTCTACTTGGGCTATATTTTCCAAGGCATACAAAAGGTCAGTCTGATATTATAATAGTTTACTGCTAGTTGATCTTCCCTGGGAAACCCATATTGTTCATCTATCAAAAATTCCCTACAAGCCCAATTCAATTGGTCACTCACTAGTTGATCAAAAAGTTAAAAGTAGTGATTGAAGTTATCGAGATATTTCAGCAATCGATTATTAGTAATAGGGATATTTCAATAATCTATTTTAGTAGTTATGAATGTGGTAGTAATCCTTGCATTACTTGCTGCCTACCTTTAGAATTTGGACTAATACTTTACATATTCATTCATTTCTACTAATTCAACTATTTCTCCAATACACGTGATATATTGGCTTCACATGTGGCATGCATAAAGGCAAGGAACAAGCATTTAATATTAATTGCAGGTCTACATTTCGTCTTTTGCCGAGTCATGATTTATAGCTTGTTATCTCGCTAATGGCGTCCCCCACCATTAGAATTGGAATGGAGTTGTCCGCTACTTTGTGATATTCAATTTTTACAGATAAAACAAGAAATTTGATTTGTTGAATATCACTTTATGTAAAAAAATTGATTGGCATTTCGAGCTTTACAGTTCATTTTCAAAACATAGTGAGAAAACACTGAAACATCATTAGTATTTATATGAAATTTACAATGAAGTGAATCGATTTTAAAAATTGATGGTACACATAGCTACTAAGGTTAATTATATTGAGATAGTGTAAAGGGATTAAGCTGTCGATATAATTACAATCTGAGGATTGTATTTGTGGAATTTAACAGAATGAACAAAGTGGAGTTACCAATATCTAGTTACTCGTTAAGTAGATTGTTTGAAGAATTATTGTGCTTAAATATTACTATAGATTCTAATAGATTAAGTTTTCTACACTTCTTAATTATATGTGAAATATTTATGTCTTCTAATGGAGGAAAACGGTGTTTGGTTTCTATAGAGTGGTTTGAAAAATTTGAATTACTTTCATTGAACTGAAATGACTTCAAATGTTCCTTACATTTAACTCCAAACGGCCTACCTGTTTGACCAATGTATAGGGCATTACATTGCTCACAAGTTAACTTATAAGCTTCTAACTTCCGGAATTCATTAGATTTAGTTTTTGCATTAAAAAATATGTTCTATAGTTTATTATTTAGATTTAGACATACTTCATGATTTATGATCGTATTTCGAATTTTTAATGTAATCGGTTTTATCCTATACCAATATGGTATCATTTATATTGATCTCGAATCGATTATTCCAACCACTAGTTGTGTACGTGTCGTGTACGACAAGAGAATAATCTAAGTCGAGGTAGTTATATAGTTATAATAAGTAGTAATACAGTCGAATGTCGAATCATCACCCGCATGTGACGAATAACAAAAATCACTACTAATTTTAATACAGTAGACTCTAGGTAATGTGAACATACCATAATGTGATTATCTACAAACGTGAACGCTGATTTTGATATTATAAATATTTCAAAATATGAACAAAAATGTTTTCTCTATTCTAAAACGTGAATAGACTTATTTTAATGTAGGTACCATACTTGATAGGTGATTGTAGACGGGATTGTTTGCCGGGGAAGTCACATTTCATGTACATATTGAAACACGAGACTCATAGTGACGACATAAAGCTCAGTAGGTAAATAGTAAGCAGTTGTGGTAGGGAAGTGTACATACAACATACATACATTGTACTACTTACACATGTTTGATAAGTTATCTGATGAAATACTGGATCATACAGAGCCTATCGTTCGCTGATACTAAAGCAGCTGACATTTTTATGAAAGGTTTAGAATGTGCTGAACAAAATAATTGAGACGACATTCAAACTCTTAAAAAATTGCGTCACAACAGACTGTTAGACAAGCCAAACTTTTGGACTTTTTCAACCAAAATCAATTGTAAGTTGTACATATGTATGTATATACATACATGCATACATCAGTAGGCGTAGGTAGCATGTATACCTTACTTACTTATGTTTATACATACTATTGTACTTCTTTATTACATATAATAAATAGCTACATTCAATGGTGGAAGCCATTGCTTTGTGATAATTTGTCATATTGATATAATAATATAGAACAATTTTACTTTGTTTGTATCACATATATTATAGAAACAAATCGTGGCTATAGTTTCGACACTAGCGTGTCATCTTCGCTATTTATGGTACAATATAAGACACAGGTAACAAGTGGGGTTCCGGTTGATGAAAATCATTGTTAGAATTGTATAATTGGAATTGGATAATGAGGTACAGTTAATATTGTGGTGAGGAAATTTTAATGCTGAGGTACACTAAGAAGGCAGAAGAGGATCATGGGAAATTTTACGTTATAAAGACATCAAACAGAATGCTGTAGTACACATCTAATTGATATTTTAAAATTTTATTTTCATTATTTTTAATTTCTATTTATCCTAGTGTATTCAATTTAAAACCTCTACTAGGGTTATGTGAAATTTTAACTTAATCTTAATTTGGAAAAGTGTTTCTAAAATATGGTTAGGGAAAGATGAATTTGTTTTATTAAGTGTAAAAGATCGAAAATGCTCCTTATATCTAATTTCTATATTACGACTAGATCTATCGATGTAAAAGTTATCACTCTCTAAACAGGTTAATTTATATACTCCAGGTTTATTAAACTTATTTGTTTTAATTATGTTTCGATAAGATGTCTGCAATTTCTTCACTTACGATAACAACATATCTGAGGCAAACCTATTTTGATGAAGAATCAGAATTTCTTATAAAATGATAAATACTTGTGAGTTAATTTCTGCTTTTTTCTGTCAATTAATTCGAATTTAATTTGAGGTTGACAAACATTGTTAATGGTTATAACCTTGATTTTTTTTAAATCTTCATTCAGGTTTTCAGGAGAAAGAGAAAGCAAAAAGGCTATTTGTATAATAGAGTAGTAAGCTGCTAATTTGTGACTACGGGAACTAAAAGATGAATTGGCAATAGTTGTATCTGTGAATGTAGGTTTTCTATAAATTTTGGAAGTAATGATATTTTATTTATCAATTATTTATTTAATCACAAACCTAACAGGAAATTATCCGATTGAAGGGCAGTATACACAGATATAATCATGTTACAATTCAAGTAATACTAATTCATAATTTAAGTCATAACTATAGTCAAAGAGAACTAATTAACACTTTTTTAAATATCGTCATGGTGCGTCAGGGTAAAGTCTAGGAAATTTATTTTCTTATTCAAGGATAAGAAAACATTCAATTGTCGTGATGTGCCTTTGAAGAAGGATAAAACATCATCTACATATCTAACCCAACAATGAATATGTTTTTACATTATATAATTTCTCCAATATATATTAAATTGGAGAAACTATGAGTTTCCCTTATAATGAGTTCCTCTCCAACATTACACATTGTATTTTCTTATGAACTGAGCATGCATTTTTGTAAAATATCCAGTAAAGTGAACTTTTCGAAAACGTGAACACCACCGGTTTTATTTAGTTCACGTACTCAACTGTACTTACTAAATTTTGGAAACATTATCAATTGAATGGAGATATTCGAATAACCCACTAAATAGATATCTTGATTATTGCCATCACTTCTTAAACGTTCATAAAAAGTAATTATAATTGATGCGATATTGGTACAAACTTGCCACTATCAATTTTTATTTCACTCATCCCTAAAATTGAGAACATCGAACATTGGCTGATACCAGCTATCGCATTGAATACATCGATGAAGAGATGGGAGTTGTGCGCGAAATTATTCATTTACCACGCGATTTCCTCGTTCAAACAATACAACAACAGCACTGCAAGTTTATTCTACAACATGTATATTATCCAGAATCTGGTACATCTTCCGCTGTGCAATAAAATTGTAGGATGTCAATCTAGCTATGAGCCAAATAGAATGCTAACATATCTTAGCAAATGTATTCAGGATCGCTATCAGCGAGAACATGGAAACGAAAATGCAATACATTCCTTTGAACGTACATCTTGCCTGCTTAATATATCAATTCTGGTTAAATTTCAAACCGTGGGAACTGAGAATAATTGTATTACAATGTTACCAGTGATTTTTGACCATATTTTGCTATATTATAATGGGAATTCCAACTAGCATAGTCAGTCAGTCAGCTTACGTTTCACGAATACTTCGTATTTTACACATGGTTTTATCATTAACATCTCTATTAACGTATAGCTCCCTACTTATACTTTAAAAAAATATGCGTTCATGTCAGCTGGATACTATTGAGGAAGAGTAACTTTTCAAGTAATAATGTCTTAGTCACCAGCACAATTGAGCAGAGTTAGGTACTTTTTGGGCAGAGCGTTTATTGATACATATTTTGACCATACGGGAGGAAAATCTGTGATGATCATGAAACAACGTGTGAGTAGCCAGTGGTGGATTTTCGGGAAAGGAGGTAGGCATTAAAATGTTTCTTAACAGTTTGGAGGTTATAGATACCAGGGAAGACCTCACTAGGGCAAAAGATTCATAACATGGACGTTCCATAGAAAAATGAGTCTGTTTGCTAGAGAGAAGTTAGCAGGTTTCGAGCCTGAATGTAAAGGGATTTTCCTGAACTCGTCTAGTCTATCTCGTGAAATCGTTCCTGGTGGAATTACATGCGAGATTTCCGGAGATAATCGACCATGGTAATATCTGCAGAAGAGGGAGAGGCTGCTCTAGAGAGGCAATGAATTCTTAAGTGTCGCAATAGATCCAACTAAGTGGCCTAAGAGTATTTGGTGGTCAAGCCCTCTCCCCGTAATTGACGAGCGTTCATGGTAGAACAACATACAAAATTTCCGAAGAGCACCGACTATGGTATTATCTATAGAAAAAGGAGAGCTCACCCAATTTTCCTACGTTCCTCTGGAAAAGTCTATGAATTCGAAAGTGTAACATCATCAACTACGATTGGCTCTCTTCTGAATGGAATCTAAGATATTCAGCGTATGTTTGGGAGTTGGACTACAAACGTGTGAACAGTACTCCTGCGCAGGTCAAATATGTGCTTTGTAGATCTTTGGGAACTGCTTGGTTGAAAAGTGGCTTCTGACATGGAATGTAAAACCAAGTTTTTGTGAAGCAGTTTTCGCAATATTCGTTTAATGATCGTCCCATGAGAGTATGTTCACTTCATGGGGATAATTGTATCTGACATCATCGTATTAGGGCTTATGGGATCCACTTTCCTGGAGAAAGTAAAGAAGTTTCTATTGCTCTAACCTCCACTTTTCCACAATCTCCTTCAGAAAAATGTCGATATTTGTTTCCCTGTGAAAGAGGTTGAAATAAAACAAACAATGAAACATAAAAAACTCTGGCACACAGCAGAAGCGGAAGAATTAAAATAACAATTAGAGGCAGCCCATACGATCACGTTGATTAGAAAAGATGAAAACTCTAAATCATTGTATAATAAACTCAAGACAAACAGTAAAAATTACGTAAACCATCAAATAGGGAACGAAGACTACGAATACATATTGAATCCTGAAAACAAAACCAAAATAACGTGGAATGTGATAAATGCCAAAATAGAAACACGCGATAAGGTAAATGAGAACAGCAATCTCACAAATATTGGTAAACAACTACTAGCTTAACATAAAAAGGACTCAGAGAAACCAGATCAAAATCTCATGAAAAATGTAAAATTGAGAGATTTAAGCTCGATGTTCTTTTATAATACAACTACCTAACAAATTATAACTGGAGTGAAGAAAATGAGAATTAAAATATCTCGAGACATTTACGGATTTTCTGTAGAGCTGTTAAAAGATATAATTCTGCATATTGGAGAACCTCTATGCTACCTGATCAATCAATGTTTCTCTCAAGGCATATTCTCAGACAAACTTAAGATAGCTAGAGTGATCCCTATACTCAAAAGGGCAGATATAAACAATTGCAGCAACTATAGGCCCATTTCAATACTACCAGTAATATCTAAGATCTTCGAACTGAGTAGAAAACCTAGTTTCTGTGAAGCAGCTTGCTCAATAATCCTCAAATGATTGTCCCTTGGGAGGATGTTCACTTTACGGGAATAATTGTACCTGATATTATCAAATTAGGGATTATGAGATACTCTTTCCTGGGAAAACACAGCTTTGAGTTTTGATTGCATCAAACTCCTAGATTATCAGATCTTTCTGGTGTAATAAGGGCTTAGCACAAGTTATTTTCAGAATCAGATTCCCTTCGGGAGAATAGTTTCGAATCCTACCAACTGCGTCAATTGTAACATGGCTCTCTTTATGAAACTCTATAAAACTTTACTTGAGGAATTTATGTTATTTCTAATCCTCATTCTATGTATTCATTGACAGTGCGGCCATTTGATTTAGAGACCCATGACACGTTGGAGTTTGGTTCCAATCATTGATTAGCCAGAACCAACGTGAAAAATATCATTGATATTTATCCTTCTATTCCACAAGCCACTTAAGATTTCAACACTTTGAAAGTTAAGTGGAAGGGGAAACGCTTATATTAATCAGATAAACTCGCACCTCGTACTCAATAACAACAATAAAATTTAATAATAAAAATAAAAATTAAATCTATAATGATGATAATAAAGAATGTCTACGATGATTGAAGATAATGAAAATTAATATTATAATTAACTCTATTACTAATAAGAATAAATAAAAACATCAAAATCTGAACTCAAATAAAACAAACCTAGATAATCTGAATTAACTAAACGACAGAAATAGGACTAAGATTGTTAAATTTATCCCCCAACCAGGATGAACCTAGGGGATCGAAACCAAATGAACTTGATCTTGAATAAAAATACAAACTTTGATCGAAAATCTAAAACAACTCTGACTTAGCAAAATCCACCCTTCTCACCAGAAACACTCTGAAGAAACTATTAAATTGAATTGATTGAAATTGACTAAGTGTCATGTGATTTCTCAAGAGAACAATTCAAGCTAGAAAATATAACTGAAAGATTTTCGCATTGCGGTTGATATTCATAATGCGTTCTATGCCTATAATTAATGAAAGATCCTGAATTGATTAACCAATAAGCAGTAAGATTCCTCTCTTGAGGTCTCTAGGTCTGAATATTTTCAGTGGGGATTACTTTACCTATCTTTCCTTTTCTGAATATTATTACCTGATTTGGATGTACATATTAATTCAACTATAGTCAAGACTATATTTAATTACAATTTTGATGATTAGATACTACGTTACGTCCCGATTTACATGTAATACATTCTGATTAATTATGTAACTTAAGGAAGAAACACGTGTAAAACTTCCATATTCAGATCAAGAATGGGTCTGGAAAAAAGAGCCCACTACCTAAACATCTCTAGATGGTTAACATTGACATTTATCATATAGCTTGCATTCGTTTTCCGTTAATAATCTTCACAGGCTTATGATTCCCTTTAGAACAATAAATTATTGACCATCTTGACCATGCCAGCTTTGTTATCATATCACCCTCCTTGATGCGTGTAGTATAGGAATCCTCCATCCCTATACGAGATTACCTAAAATCCCTACATTATCTTTATTATTAAATATATTAGTTCATATGTGTATGATTCATAACTGACCCACAAACTATATGTTTACTGTTGCGATATAATAAAAATATTGTTTAGCACAAGCTAACCTTTACATAGAGAGCAGGGTATCTCGAGGTAGTTATTGATAAATCGATGTATATGCTAAGACTAGATTAACTAGGCCATAATAACAATAACATCACATTACATTATTATATACATGTTCGGAAATTATTTATCTTGGGTATGGTGGCTTCATGAGAGCGTAAAGAATAGCTTGCTATATGATAGAGAGAGCATTACAATTTCAGGCCGGTCAGCTCGGAACGTAGGACGTTAGTATCAGTGGCGGCTCGTGAACTTTTTGAGAGAGGAGGCTGGACATAAAACGTTTTTGTAAAAATATACTCTATTCAGCCAATTAATTTAACCTTCAGTGACAAAATTGATTGTTACCCAGCAAGAACCAACGTGGAGGTATAGAGTTTCTCTTGCCCACAAATTTTTTTTTCGTTCGTTTTTTGTTTTTTATTTTTTTTCGGATTTTCAATTTTTTTTCTTTTTTTTTTGGAATTTTTCATATTTTGTTTTTTGTTATTAATTTTATCAACTTTTCTATATATTAACGAAATTCTACGGTCTTTAATTTACGAAAAATGATCAATAACATTATCATAAGATGTATCATTATGTTTTAAGTGTTTTACTAAATCTTTTTCAATAGATATTAAACTAACATTGTATAAATGATTTTGGCCCATTGTATTTTGCATGTATGTTTTAATTCGTTTGAGAGTAGAAAATGATCTCTCCACCGATGCCGACGTGACAGGAATGGTGACTGTCAAACAAAGTAGTTTATAAAACTGAGGTAAGACTTGTTGCAAATCATTATCTATCATATATTTTATCATATCGGCGTGACTGTCGTACTGGCCTAAAATATCTTTATCCCAGTATACAACTCATAATTCATTGTGCAGCGCTATTTTATCAAAAAAATTATATTTTAGAACTAAGTTATCTGAAAGTGTATTGAGAAACTCTTTTGAAAAAGATTCGAAAAATCTTCTATTCGTCAAATCGAAAAACTTCAATTCGTGTAAATCGGAAAATCGAATCTCAATATTTGACCTTTAATAGTATCTAAAATTTCATAAAAAAGTTGTTTATAATGTAGTTTCTTGTCTACCAAATTATATGTTTTCCTCCTTTTCACGGGAGAAGCCTCATCAGTTGAATAATTTCCAAATAAAATATTAAAATGAAATTCTGTATAACGGAAACTTGAATTTTATCAATGAGATGTGTTAAACGATCTCTTGAATGAATTATATTAGTGAATTTATGTTGTAAAATTCGAAAAATAAGATCAGTTTGTTCAAATATTAATTTAAAAGTATCAAGAAATAACAAAAATTCTTCATTTTCTAAATAAGATTTTAAACCAACAGCAGCATTCAATGAAACCTGATCTGTTGAAAAGTCATCACTGTTTAATATAAAATCAAATATTTCAATTAATTTGTCTTTATTTTTATGGATGGTAAACTAAACATTGCATGTGATGTAAAATTCCATCGAGTTCGAGCATTACAGGGAATTCTGTTTCCTACTATGTTATTTAAAACTTACGTTCGTTTGAAGACCGTTTAAATGTCCCGCCATTACAGATGCCGTCGTAAGTCTGATTTATTCGCAAAGTCGAATCGTTGAAATGTTTCCATTGAAAAATTGAATAAATTGACCGCTGTTCTTCCCGAACTGACATCGTAGAACCCTAAAAATCTTTCCACTAGTTGTCCATTTTTACAATTAATAATTTACCGAACAGACGAATTCTAATCTAACCTTATTTCGCGTGGTGTCACTCAACCATTATGCCCGCATAAAACAAAACAAATGCCTGCAAATACTGACGCGTTAGTCATAAAATCGCGAAGCTTACTGTCGTATTTACAAAACAAATCTAACAATTACCTTTATTAACTGAATTTTCAGTTTCATCATGCCCTCTAAAAGCCAAATCTTGAAATGCTAAATACAATAAGAAATCAATGATTTTTTTAAAACTTCGCGGTTTTATTATGATTTTCGATTTCGCGTGTTCGTGTAGAATCAATCGCATTAACAATATTCTGTTTACCGGTTAATTTAAACTTAATACACGATGTAATATGTTCCTGCGATTTTTCATGTCTTTCTAGGCCACGAGCTAAATTTTTCAAATCATTATAACCCAAGTGCCCCCAACATGAAGTTGTATCTGATGTGAATAGCAAGCAATACCAGCAATATAATTTATTGTGTACATCAGATCCCGTTAACCATACATATTTTTTATAATTATCAGTATTAAACGATCGATTTTGATACTTCCCTGCCATCACTAATCCTTTCAAATCCGGTAAAGGCCGTTTGTTTTTGAAGAACACTTTTCTATCATATGTTAATCCACTAAATGGATTTTCTGAACTTTGCAACTAAGTCACTCATAATTTTAACGTTCACCGATTCCGATTAGATAAATTATAACTTAAAAATTAACTACTTAACCTTACAACGCCTCATGGAATAAAAATAACAACTAACCGCATTCTTCTAGCAGCGGGAGGCGGGAGCGCAAGTAATCGTATTTCATTCGACCGACGAATGGATACGAAAAGCTAGCCTCCCTACCCTGTTGCCGTTTTCGCTGTTTCACGCTATTTGGCGATTGACTGGTCGAAAAAACGGCAACTGTGTTGAACAACACAACTCAGCGTTTGAGATATATAGAGAATCTAGCCCCTGACCACTGTTGCCGGATTGAAAATAACTACTGAGAACGGGGAATTAATTGTAAAATTTAAAGAATTATCAGAGAAACAGGAAATAAAATGGAGAATGATCATTAAGATAAATTGGTGAGGAGGCTGAGCCTCCTTAGCCTCCTTCGAGGAGCCGCCACTGGTTAGTATCATACCAGCACCAGTCGGGCGAATGTGCGAGTAGCAGTTAACGCCTCGGGAGGGGTAAGGGGAGGGGCGCATAGCAGTGCGTCTCTCTTGTTTATGTGGTATTATCATATCATTGCGTTCCTTGTTGCATGTGTAGATTTATATCTATACCCCAGAAGAATTATTTCCGATACTGTATATCATAAGTAGAGCATAAGCAGATCATAATAATTAGAATAATCAGAGATATCATATTGAGAGATTGATAATGATCACTCATCGTGTACATTAGTATTTGTACTGTTATTATTTCGTAGAGTAAGACATCAAGTCGTAATGACGTCAAGCTCTACATTAAGTAAACTATAGCTTTTATAAGCGTATGTTTCAAATACTATGCCTCCACCAGGACCACGGGTCAGCTTAGGGCAAACCGCCCCGACTTTAAGAGCTGATCCCCACGATGTGGATTGTCTTACATTTATTTTAGAAATTCCCCCACCTTTCTGAAGCTACATTGGTTATTGATACTAAACAAAAAACATCTGGCAACCCCTAGATGTTCTTCACTTCTCTTTTAGACATTTTAATTTTACATGACCTTTTAATTTCCTAAACATGGTTTTGTTTTTTTAATATTGGAAATAACCTGTGCTAAGCCCTTATTACACTTGCCACGCAATGGGGTCAAACAACCGTAGTAATATCGTTTGCGCTTATAATAGAATAATATGGAAAGGTGAACATTTTCAGAGAATTTAAAATTTGTTTACATGCCTCATAACTGTAAGGGAATTTTTCTGTCCGATGACTTCTAATGGTAGAAAAGTGCTGAGTTAATGGAACAGGCTGACTGTCACTTGTCTTGTTCGAACTCTAATAACGATCTATCACACCGTGCATAATCTAACTATTCAATTTCAACATTTGTTATTTTGACCGTCAATCTGATAAACTAAACTGAAATACAAAACGTTATGATGTTAAATTTAAACCCGTTAACTTAAGAGCAAAGTCATGTAGCAAGGAAAATAGAGATAACTTGATGCTAATGTAATGGTTGTATCCTTAGATTATTTTCGTGTTATGATTATTTATGTTTAGAACTTTGATATGTATTATACCGATTTCGTGGTAATTACACGATTAAAAAACCGGCTTATTTTTTATGGAAAAGAGCGGGTCAATATCGAAAGGTATAGTTTATCGAAGGATAAATAAAAATTGATGATAACGTATATTTTAACGTCTTCTTTCTTAGTTTCGTTGTCTGGTTTGGTGATTATGGTTAAACTACAGTAGCACTGATTTATTCTAATACGTCTAATGAAGAATTTATTCAACTTCGAGACTATTGGAATAATCTGACTTCAGTTTCGATGTTCAGAATGGATAAATCTTATATATACGTGACGATAGAGGATGGTTAATATTTATAATATTAACTGAACAATTCAATAGTACACTAATGATGCTTTGAATACCTGGGTATAACAAACAAGACTGTGCTGAATATAAAGCTACACTTACGCAGTTACAACAAAGAAATCAGAAAAGCAAAAAGGCAATCGTGGAAGAAGTTCTGTGAAGGAGGTGATGGATACCCCCACATGTTCTTGAACCCTCAAAATGCTGGTTAAGGAGGATACTGTAAATCAAGTAGGTTTCTTAAAACACATGCCTACTGAGGGGCAACAAGGGCCAGCCATTTATATACACAAGATTTGTAGACTGAAGAGCACGACAGTCAAGTCGTGTTTATAAGAGAAGAGTGAGGTAAAACAACTGATTTGGTAGATGATCTTAACAGGCTACTAGCAAAATCACTCGAAAATGAAAAGATAGCCACGGCGACGTTTCTCGACATCGAGGGTTCCTTCAACAATGCATCAACAAAGTCAATTAGCAAAGCTCTGGAAAGAAAAGGGGTTTCATCCCTCCTGTACCAGTGGATAAATGCCAGTCTGGAAGAAAGGGTGATCATATCATCAATCGGGAAATCACAGCTAGAGCTGGTAGGAGATGCCCGCACAGAGGAGTGTTATTATCTCTTCTATGTGCTATCCTGTTGGATGAACTATTGGTAATGAGAGAATCTAAAGGCATTTAATGCTTAGGGTATGCCGACGACTTTGCGAGTATCGCAATAGGCAAATTCGCAGGAATCGTATCGGAGCTCACACAAACTGCTCTAAACATAATGAACAAGTGGTGCCAAGAGGAGGAACTTACCGTAAATTCTCTTAAAATCACTATAGTAGTCCATAATAGAAAAAAAGTACTGAGTGGACTAAAGTCACCAGTTCTGAATGGGGTAGAAGTTCCAATTGCACAAGAGGAGGAATACTTGGGAGTTGTTTTTGATCACAAGGTGACATGGGATCATCACCTACAGGAAAAAAAAATTCAAAAGGGCACGATAGCCCTCAACCTATGCAGAAGAATGTGTGGGAAAAACTGGGAGCTACAACCAAAAATGATCGCATGGCTATACACCAGGGTCATTGAACCCATGATAGCAGATGGCCCAGTGGTATGGTGGCCAAAGTCTCCGCAGGCTGAAGCGATCCGAAGGCTAAGGAGCATTCGAAGGCAAGCCTGACTGACTGCTACGGGAGCTATGAGAACAACCCCAACAGGCTCTTCAGAAGTCTTGCTGAACATATCGCCACTTCAGATTCACATACAGGGCGAAGCTAGGTCAGTCACCAGTACACAGGCCAGAGTGCAAGCGCATATAAGCAAATTGCACAGTAAGATGTACAACGAGCTATACAATGAGCTAGAAACCAACCACATACTGTGGATGCCATCGAATGAGATGCTTCCAAGCATAGCTCCAAAAAAAAAACGTCATAACAGGCAGAGAGGTATGTAAGGGAAGACCTCCAATAGATGCAGCAATGGCCTGGGAAACAGATGGCTCAAAAACCGAGGAAGGTACAGGAGTTGGGATACATATAGCCAAGTCGAAGACAAGAATCTCACTGAGTTTAGGCAAACACGTGACGATATTCCAGGCAGTTGGCAGTTGGTGCAATACTGTGCCGAAGAGCTATAAAGGCAAGATTTTCAGAGGAAAACAGTCGCCAGATACTCTGACAGTCAAGCGGCTATAAAAGCATTCAGTTCCTTGCAGGTCAATTTCAAACTTGTATGGACTGCTTAGGAACCCTACAAGAGTTGGACAGTTTAAATAGTCTTCAGCCGGGGTACCAAGCCACATAGGCTACTAAGGCAACAAAGAGGCGAATTCACTGGCCCGAGAAGGAGCACTTATGGTTCTAGTTGATCTAGAACCCTTCTGTGGTATAGCGAAAGCGCTGCGCAAATCATATACCAGTACTTGGTTGAAAAATCAATCTCGAGGTAATACAAGGCGCCGGGAATGAGACAGACCAAAGAGTTCATTGAAGAACAATCCCCCATCACGGAGTACCTACTAAGCCAAAATAAGAGATCAACTAGAATCATGATTGGGCTCCTGACAGGGTATTGTAGACTCAACAAAGGCATGAACAACATCGGACTGGCAGATATAACTTTATGCAGGTTCTGCCAAAGAGACGAGGAGACCTCAGTACACAAACTGTGCTACCGCGAAGGCCTAACAAGGCTAAGGTTCTCAACGACAGGAAAGGAAAAATTACAACCCTCATTATATGGAGGACCTGAGGTCTAGCCTATGCAGTCTAGTTATGAAGAAGGGTCTAGACAGGGAACTCTCACACAACAAGAGGGCATCTACAATAGTTCTGCAAAGGTCGCGGTGGTGTGGCTCCTAGCTCATAAGCCCCATACAAATCGAAAATCGAATCTAATCTACCTGGGTATGATCTTCGACAGTAAGCTGAAATGTGGGTATTATCTCACAGCGAAATGTGAAAAAGCGAAGAGTGCTATGAGAAACAGGCTCAGGACTATCTCTGGCATCACCCAACAGTCATAATACCCATGATAACATGGTGCACTGACTTTATAGAACCAGGCACAATAACTCGATGAAACTATTAAATAAATTATTAAGAATATTTCAAAAAGATTAGCTTGAAAAAATTACATTTGAAATAATATTTTAATTTCTATTTCAGACATAGAATCATACGCTACATAATTACTTACTTGGGTTAATGAGAAGGGCTATTTCGTTTCTATCAATTTGAAGGCTCAATTGTTTTATTCACATTTGACAATTCAATTTGAAAAAATTCATTCTCCAAATCTGTAAAACTATCATCACTAAAGCGAATACTCCTCCACAATTATTCGAACTATCAAGACATTCAGACATACATAGAGAATGTTTATTATAGTTGAATACTTCAACCGAGTTGTTAAACAATTTCATTTGATAAACTTATGCTAGCTATATTAAAGAAATCACACAATTTAGGTGAATTATTTCTATTTCTGACGTTCTACTTGATTACTTACTTCATCTAATGAAAAGTGGCATTTTGTGATCATCAAACAGAAGGCTCATTAGTTTTATTCAAAATTTTACTATTCAAGTCAGGAGGTTTGCTTTTGACATCGGTACGTTGAAAAGTCTGTGTATGAAACTATTGTGGGCCGCTATTTCATGTTTATTAAACTAGGGGAAATCTAACTTGTAATAGTTATTTTATTTAAGCTTAATTAGTTCAATTTATGATTAGAAGCATCTGCTTCCACGACATCAGATTCCAGTACCGCGATAATCCGAATTAGTGGTGGATGATATGATCAAGTAATGAAATAATTTTCCAGTAACATAACCATTTAAGCTCATATATCACAATAAAAAATGTTATAATATTGTTTTTTCCGACGACCACATGCCACTATTTAGTTACTTCGAAAATGACAAATATCACCCTAGAGATGAAAAGTTAGATATCACACTAGAGTGATATGTGTATCTATAGCTATATGTATTGCATAATAGAATTGAAGTGTGCTTTGAAATTAATATTGCGAAAACGTGAGATAAACTTTAGAAGTGTCAGTTTTGCATATGCATCATTCTTATCATATACAAAACCGTGAAAATAGTATCTAAAATTATGGGTATATCTGGTGCATGTCGCAAGCAAGAACTTACCCAGTTATGTATAAATAACATTGAAGATTTGGGGACTGTGGCTGTCATTCAAATCAATAATACAAAAAATAAATGCTGTCGTAAGTTCACTATTACTGGAAACTTTTATAGCATATATAAAAAATTTGCCAACTACCGAAACACGCTTTTTTCTTAATTACAGAGACCAAAAATGCACAAAACAAGTAGTGGGTATTAACAAAATTGGAAATATACCTAGAGTAGTGGCTAAATTCCAAAATCTACAGGATCCTGAAAAATACACAGGGCACTCATTTCGCCGTTCTTCTGCTACTATATTAGTAGATGCAGGAGGAGGTCTAACTTCTCTGAAAAGACATGGTGGTTGGAAATCGTCCAAAGTCGCAGAAGAATATATTGACGATTCTGCTACTAACAGGTTGAATATTGCCAATAAAATTATGGTTGCCATCAGCATTACTTCGAAAGCCGTCACTCCGCCTCTCCGAGAAACTGACATCGAGTCTACTACTGTACATAGTGTACAAATAACAGAGAGAAATCTGTCTAACTCCTCATTGCAAAGTCCTTTACAATTTATTAATTGTAATAATAATAATATTACTTTTAATTCCTACAATTCCAAGCAGTAATCTTGTTCAATTTTTGCTTTTCATTGTAAAATTCTCAAATTCTCAAAATAAAGTGAAAATATATCAATTTTTTTGCAATTATGCATTAATCTGTGGTCGTCGGAAAAATAGTGTACATTACTTGTAGGGAAAGTGCCATTTCACACTCGTGGGATTGACATCATTCTCCCACTCATGTGAAATGGGTCACTTTCCACACTAGTAACGTAATTGCATCGGTTTTATCAACAATAAGGTATTATGTCATGTCTCCCATGAATATGATTATCAGTTATTGATTAGATGACTAGTAATAATGAACTCTAATTCTAGGATACATATATTCCATCCATCCCATTGACCAGAATATCCTCTTATTTTAATTTTTTCTAGCACAGTCTTTAACAGGTAGGTGGTAGAGTGGTGTATATTTTGTAAATGTTCCATAATCCGCTTTTTAAGATTTACCAAGTGATATTAGAATGACTTTATCATGATGACAATATAACTACATAAGTTTCAAACTTCAAAATTGTAAAATTAGTTCAAGAATCTGTTGAAAACTCAGTTGATCATAATACCATAATGCTCGGTACTAGTATCATATCTGACGTTTTTTTTCTCTCGCTTTGATCCGCCGGCAAATGCGAAACAAAACGATTCCGTTCAATTCACGAAGGCAACTTTATGATGCGAAATTATCTCGGCGAAACGTGTTACCCTAATAATTTCTCCTCAAAATCGGTTATCAGTTGTCACAGTTGACGAGAAGATTAAAAGATAAAAAACCTAACGTGGTATAATAATACAGAATGTCCGTGGAAATTATAGTAATTACTGTAAATTACAATACTTTGCTTAAGGCTCTACCGCGCACACTGTTATTACCAAAGAAACAGATCTTAATTTATTGTATAGAATATTTATCAACGTGTTCTCTCCTCACAGTAATCCATCACGATTTTGCAGGTTGCAATATAGACTGCATTTCATCTCTCATCCTTAACCTGTAACTTGAGAAGATAGCATATTCAGTAAAGGGTGTTAATTCATTTCGCCGAGCTTCCTTGGAGAATGAATGACCCAACGCAATGTGCCACAGCTATCTCGGATATTATCCGGCTGGGAATGGAAACTTACCTACTCCATACCAACAAATCACCGTCATCTGGTGAACGATGGTTCAATAAAATTTGTTCTAGAGCCGCCGGTTCAAACCAAACAGCATACTGTCGTTGGCGCGGTAAGCCATGTCTAGAGACCAGAACAAAATATGTTGAAGCCAGAAATATGTACAATGAAACAATAAACGCTTCGAAAGAGGCATATAATGCCAAAGTAAGATCAAAGCTACACATACCGGTAGATAAGCGGCATACAAATTCAAGCATCTGCACAATTTTACGCGTGATGTTTTTTATGTCAACGCGCTCTGAATTCGAAATGAACTTAGATTACGGCATTCGTCTTCTATCCAACGGTTTCCGATTTTTTATGATAGGCCTAAAACTGAGCCCTGGGGAGGCCCAAACATATTGGTATCAATATCTCGCCTTCTACTCAACCTAGAAAGCTTTCGTTCAGCGTCGTAGGATACTCTGATGGGGTCTAGAATTTGGTCATTCTAAATTTTCCGAAGTTCGAAATTTTCAAAAGTGTCCTACATTTTTCGTAAGCCCCAAAACCTGTATTGATAGATGATTTAGATCACATTTATTGAAATCTACAAAACGCATTCTGTTTTATCTCAATAAGTTCATTTTTCTGCTTATAATCTCGGTTTTACGGTTTTTTGAAAATGACCGACTGTGGCACCAAAATGGAAGATAAAAAATTTAAAAATAGCTATGGAAAGTGTATGAAGAGTACCATCTTTCGATCGGAATAGACTATTCCGTTGGTCAATATTCAATTTGCAAAAAGACATTTTGAATTGACCCAAAAAAACACTAATTCAAAACTTTCCAAATTTTCCGAGATCCGAAATTTTCAAAAGTGTCCTACAATTTTTAGTATGCCCCAAAACTTGTATTGATGGATGATTTAGATCACATTTGTAGAAATCTACAAAATGCAGTCTATTTTATCTCAATAAGTTCATTTTACTGCTTGCAATCTCAGTTTTACGGTTTTTTGAAAATGACCGATTGTGGCACTAAAATGGAAGATAAAACATTAAAAAATCGCTATGGAAAGTGTATGAAGAGTAACATCTTTCGATCGAAATAGAATATTTTGTTGGTCAATATTCGATTTGCAAAAAGAGATTTTGAATTGACCCGAAAAAACACTAATTCGCTTATATCTCAAGCCCATAACCTCAAAATGACTTCACCTCAGCTCAAACGACGCATTTACAGTTTTTCAACAATTTTTCTCTCCACGTATTTTTCCATTTGAGCCGCCGTTTCCATTTTAAACGCAAAAAACATTATGGTCGTCTTTTTTCGCTCCAAAAAGTGGCCTTGACTCTTAGAGCTAACTCGTAGGAATTTTGTCACTTTTTATAAAATTTGTCATCCTACATGTTTTTACATTTGGGCCACCGTTTTATTTTTGAGCGAAAAAAACATGAAAAAATTTTTTTTTCGGGCCAAAACGTGGCCGTAAGTTTTGAAGCTAACTGGTAGGAATTTTTTCACTATTTTTCCCGTTTTCAACACACCAAAATACACCTTGCAAATTTACACCTTTAATTTTTTTTCTTAATTTTTCCTCTGGAGACTGGCCTATAAGCAGAAAGAAAAATTGTATTGAGGAATGTTCCGGAAAAGATACAGTATTCCATTTGGTGGTTTAGTGAAATAAATTTTGGTAGGGTTTGATTATTGCGTTCATCTCAAATTAAACATGCCAGCTTAAACATCATCATCCGAAATTGTTACTAAATTGAATGAGGTTTCTTTGAATTTCACTTGTCAGCGTAAAGCTTTTGTAAAATACACCATGTTTCCTGAAATTGGTTTCGGCGCATACTTGCTAACTCCATTTATTATTCAATAGCTTCGTTTGTTCGCTCAAACTCCTCAATAGAAAATGTACATGTAGTTGAACTCCGAATTATTATTCTGATGTAGATGAGATTCCATCAAACGTTAATGAACAAAGTAAACGGAGGCTTTCATTAGAATAAAATTCCACTCTACCAGATGAAATGAGATTCTATAAAAATAATATATGTGCCAAGTGATCTTATATGCGTGGAGGAAAAATATTTACTGCATTGAGGATTATCGACTAGCCTGCCATTGAAATGTTAAAATAATGTTGATATATTGTGACAAGGGATGCAAATCGCAGAGTGATATATTAAAGTAGGGTTTCACGTTCGACTTCTTCCAACGCGACGTTCACTTTCAAAGAAACTGTGATGAGCAATATAGAAAATACGAAATTATTCTTGTACTTTTTTGTTCATGTCATCAATCTGAAGTGCTAATGTACGAGTCTGTTCAGTGGCCCAAGCCAATTTAGAGGAAATCAAACCCGTAGCCGCGGTCAGCGAATATCCCAGGATTTAAAGTGCACTTGGCCAGACAGAATTTTGAAACTCACCCAATCTTATGAAGGGGATGATTTTAATAAACAATGGAAAATCATTTTCAATTAAAAAATGGAATGTCTTTTATAACAAATGGAATATCTAGAGCTCTTTTAATCCAAAGTTTCTCAAATTTTTTTTTGGTTTGCTGAATCCGAATCTGAAGTCCAAAGATGAAGAATTCGACTCGTTTGCCAAAAAACCCGGAAAATTTTACCAAATCTTACCCAGAAACAAAAATTTTTCTTGGACTTGAGTGGTATCGAAATAATAAGATGCCGTGATGTGTCTCGGTACAATTTTCACTGAGTTACAAAATTCTGGAAAATTGGTGGAAAATGGCGTCGTTTTTCTTTTATATTCCTATCTAGGTCCTCGTCCAATGTGTCTAATTATATGTTTTTGTGGTCGCTGAATATTATTTTATGATCATAAAATCAAAACTGACGATAGTTTTACGGAAGATTCCGGAAAATGAAAATTTACCATTTCTACACGACAAACTTTTGTTATTTTGTTTTTCGAAAAATGTTGGTCAGTATTATTAGAATAATAAGGTAGCGTCATGGTACTCGGTAAAAATATCACTAGAAGAAGGAAAATTCTGGAAAATTGGAGGAAAATTGCCTTGTTTTCCTTCATATACGGGTCAAATTATATGTTTTTATGGTCGCTGAATATTATTTCATGGTTATAAAATCAAAAACCAAAATGAAAATTTGACTAGACTTCAATATTAATTTTTTTTCGGAAAATCGTATTGAAAGATCCATATAATAACGATGATATTACTTGGTTATAGGTATACAAAATACTCTCTTCTTCCATATCATTATAATCAAGTGTTTTAAGAAAAAAATCTTGAATCTTGAATTTATCACAAACCCGCGAGCTGTTCGCTTTGTTGTGAATTAGGTTTTTCAGTTACTCAGTTGACAATTTTTTTTCGAATGCATTTTATATGTTAATTTGATTTACATAATTTCATTTTCTGTTTGCTAAGTCTTAATACAAATCGATATTTCATAGAGTCCACGTGTTTATAAATTAAAATAGAAGAGTGGACGTGATCTTAGCCGCATCTCAGATACTATTGCCAACATGCCAGTTCCTTTACACGCTCAAAGACAGCTGCTGTGTTCTCCGTACGCGTTAACGTGTCCATGTCATAGAGATCTTGTGTATAGAATATCTATGGTACACGTACGCCGCATGATCATTGATGCTTCAAAAACATCCGCTCTTTTTATACCTGCTTTGAACGAGTTACTATACATATACATATCATAATAAAAGATTTATATTTCTCATAATTGTGTAAAATTTTTCGAACAAAAAATATAGGGATTGTCGTGTAAATATGGCAAATTTTCATTCATCGGATATTTTCGAAGAACTATAGTTGCTTCGAAAACATATGATTTGACACGTTGGATGAGGACCGAGACAGTAATATTGAGATAACGACGCAATTTTCCACCAATTTTCCTTCTTTTAGTAAAATGTGTACCAAGAACAACCGTCACGTGATGTTAATATTCCAATAACACTGACTAACAATTTTCGAGACACAAAATAATTAGATTTTGTCGTGTAGAAATGGTAAATTTTCATTTTCCGGAGTACTGTTGCTCGCGATCGCCGTGTATAGACCGGCGGCCCCTAGCCGCTAGTACGAAAACAGAAAACTTCACTAGTATCGATTGAGAAGGAAGTAAGGTTACGTTTTCAACTGTTTGAACTGCTTCATACATCCTCATATTTTCAACTCCGCGTTTTGCTCTTCGCTTCTGTCCACTTATATACCGCACCAAAAATATCGCATTATGAAACTATTTCTTGTGAAACATGAATGTCACGTTCAGAAGTTCGTCTACGAATTCAACTATTCTTCCTTAGTATTATTTAACTACTGTTAATAATTCGAAATTAACCATAACGATATTCCAGTTCTCTAATATATGAAATATAGGTATTATACAACCCGGCCTAACGGGGTTCCCTAGGTACCCTGGTTCCGATCAAACGATTTGAATCTCATCGACCACCGGGCTGGGCTTTACGACCTCACTGAGCTCCGGGATGGACAGTGGCTCGTGTTTAAGCGTGGTATTCACGCTATGACGCAGGCGAAACTTCCCATTGCGGATGTCTCGCCCAAACGCTCGAAAACCCTTTTTTCTTTGAACAAAAGAGGCCTAGCATTTGTGACAGAACTTCTTACAGGTCACTTTCCTCGAATAGACATCTACACTTAACGGGTATCGCGTGCATGCCACATGATGTCATAAGAAACATCAGTCCATGCATAATTCTAGCTTAGGCCTGCTGGACTGAGTTTCAAGGGGCACACAATGGACACAATCAAATGGTCTAAATGCTCAGGACTTGTTCACAATGCTTAGCTTGGGTGATTGATTGATTATATAAAGCAACATCAATGTTTTCATAGGTTCAACTAATTTCTCCACCAACACCAGGTCATTCTTTTTCTTGAGCCATCCTTTTGTACTGGTTTTTTCCTTTCGACTATGAACTCCTATTTCTCAGCGTCTCTAGGCATTCCCAGAATAGTTTATACTCGTATTAAGGCGTCCTCTTGTGGTCTATGGTCTTTGTGCCTTGAAGACTTCCAAGGATATTATCTATGCAAATTTTGATAGTGATGAATAGTTGTCGAGACTTCCAAAAGCGAAATTCCAGCTATTAATGTCTTCTCTCCAGTCCTTATTTGTGTCTTTTTGGTGTATCAGAAAGGACCCAACTTTGTGGTCACCTCTTAATTCTCTCAATTCTCTCCCATTATGAAAGTACATAGGCATAGAACCAGTAATGTCTAGATAAGAAAACTATTTTACTGTCTGCGTTTTTTTTCGCATCTATGATCTTACCAGTAAAGCTTATGTGAGATCATATTGCAATAATTTGTTAATGGTCTCAGGTACCTATATTTAATGTAGTTTCTTGGAGGCCAAAACTAAAGGAGTGCGTAACCGAGAAAATTCATCTAAGAACTTATTCGTCACTGAAGAATTACGATATGCCATAAAAGCAAACGACATTGAGTCGAACAGCTCTTTTGTTGATTAGTGTATATAACAAAACTGCTGATATGCACATAGGCTACAGGATTACTGAATTAAATTTAGCCCAATGAGCCAGACCTAAAGTTATCTTTCGTATATCAAGTTTTATATGAGAGCATATTGATGCTCTTCACGAACATATTTTAAACGGAATATCGTTGAACAAGCTGCCTTATCGGCTTTATACTTCCTATAAAATCTTATTATAAATCGTTGTCATCGCGATTCAATGTCCTCCTCTTCAGAATTCTGAACTTTATACACTGGATGTTGTTTCGAGCAGTATTCATTCGGGAAGATTTTAAATGAATATAAATTCCAGATATACATTCTACCTTTATAAAATCCAATAAACATTTAGACTCCATCATTTGCATAACGGTTTTGGTAATTGAAGAGGTAACTTATATTTAGAATCCTTTCGATCAGAGTTCTCCTGGTACTTTCAGCTGTTTTCTTCCTCTCAGTGTCCTTGGGTTTAACCAACTAGAAATTCCGTTTAGTAAGTAAGTATATAAATATTTCCATAAAATGTTACAGGTCTAGAATACTGTACATTATTCGATCGTCAATCATATCGAATTCGATAATTGTTAGATTGATATTGGATATACTATAGTATTAAACATCATTATTAGAGCACTGTAAACACTATGTATAATACTAATATCTCAATGTTATAGAATAGAATAGAATTTATCCGTTCAAAGGGTACATAAGTGGTACATAGAACTTGTCATAAACATACACTGTGTAAGTATCGTTAATATGATCATTTAATACATATAGCCTTATTATAGTCTGAAATGAAATATAGGTACTATGATTCAAACATCAAAATAATGAAAAACACATATCTAGTGGGACATAGAACTATAACATTACAAACAGCTTAAGATTTCTAAATTCCTGTAACAGTAACATATAAGACATGTAGAAAAAAATACTTATGTTAAAAAGGAAATCATATGAGGAAATTATTGTCATTCAGATACGCTGTTGAATTATAATATGCTTTTTTTGTTAAACAGTTTCTCAGAGATAATTTCATTTTGTTGAGACTTTCCCCTTTGATGAAACTTTCATTATAAATTTTGTATGAAATATTTTTCTGGATGTAAGAATATTTAAGCTTATCTCTAATCAAATTGTTATTATTTCTTTTGTCATACTGCAAGATTCGAAGAGCTCGGGATTTCTTTTTGATTCTTAGGAGTATGTTTCGTAAGCATTTTTTCTGAAGTCTGAATATCCGTTCGGTTCATCATTTACCAAATAACATAGTGTTCTTAGTGCATATACATGTTTTACAAAAATTTTTGCTCAATCATCTAAGTGATCCCGATCTAATCTTTAATCGATATGAATTTCTGAGAACTTCACTACAGGTTGTGTTTCTATGAATCCATTTTTCCGAAGATTATATAATTTGGTTGTATTTGTCCTAATTGAAAAATTCAATCACTTCGTTTTATTCACATTCACTTGTAAATTATTCGAACCGAACCATTGTTCCAGTGAGTGGATTGTAGTTTGAATTTTTTTCATCAAGTTCTCCTTTTTGTCAACACTCAATACACTAGATATATCGTACGCGAATTGCGGGTGCGACTCTGAGATAGCGCCTGGTAAATCATTTGTATATAACAAGTATAAGGGAGGTCCCAAAATTGACCCCTGAGGGACACCCCTGACAAAGTTTCTAGTATTTGATCATAAGCAAACTGTTTCCTTTCTTTCAAGTATGATTGGATCAGTAAGCAAATTCCTCTTATCCCTTGCGTATTATGCAGTTTTCTGACTAATATGTTACGATCAACGCTATCAAGCTCTTTGCTTAAATCGAGAAATATAGCTGCAGTCGATTTATCGTTGTTTATCGATTCAATAATCTGACATAGAGTGGTGTATACTGATCTGATAGTTGATCGCACCTTTCTGAAACCATTTTTATTTTCTGAGAGAATTTTATGTTACTCAATGAAGTCGACAATTTTATTATATAGTATTTTCTCAAAGATTTATTAATATTTGATAAAAGTGCTATTGGCCTATAGTTGGTGATAACGCCTCTATCTCCTTCTTTATGTATAGCTTTTACTTCAGCCCACTTTGATTGTGATTATGATGGATAATTATCGGTACTAAAGCAAATATTGATTATATGTTTGGGAGGAGACGCTATAATAATTGATATTTTTTCAAGAGTTTCACTGGTACTTCTTTAACCGAGCTTAATTTTTTTAATGACATGATACTCGTACTATAGTAGACTTTATTGTTCGTGGCAGGCGATAAGAAAATACTGTTTTGAATACAATCATAAACTGTATAAATTTAATGGAAAAAATAAAACTGAATCTGACATAAATTTAATTCAAAAGACCGAATAAAAGCTGAAGAAGTGTATAACGCATTGGATTTTTACCGAACACCTCGTGGCGGTAGTATTACCATGGACAACATCAATATCTACCAACAGTGTGCTGCATTAGAAAGACCATAGTCGTGTTGTTGACATAGCAAGAATAGAAGAAGCTAAGAAGCACCCCGCAATAGTTCGTTATCAAAATGTAAAGATTTAAGTTTGATTTTGTTAGGTACTGAAATCCCAGATTTTGCTTCAGATGAAAACATCTTTATATGAGAGAAGAGAAAAGACACTTTGTGTGCGAATACTATCAAAAACAAGAAATAAAATTCCGATACCGATACAGCTAGCTAAGAATTCTGACGGCGCATTTGAAAGCTGCTGCCGATTGTTTGATTATATACATCCTCCATATGGCCATTGGAAGTTCAGGTGAAGACAACTTCCATCATTCCTGTGTTATAAGCTCTATATTACCAAATATGAAAGATGGTATCTGTGCGAGACTGTTTTCTCTACTTAGAGAAAAACTACCAAACACTTCACCAGAAAAAAACATATTTGATTTTAATGACTCCATATAAAGAATTAAAAATATATACGTGACCATATAAGAATGTGTGCCGTACTACCATATCTACCATAATATTATATTGACGATGGATCACTTCGAGTCATCCCTTGATAAAGGGGTCAATTCGACATTTCAATGAGTATTTTGTAAATCACCTGGGCCATTGGGGATGAGATCCGACAGGACCAAGGTTCACAGCACTTCCGTACCGTTTAGGATTCAAACCTTGACACATCCTCATATGATATCAGGAGACACCAAGACCGAAAAAAGCGCACGTGCTGAAATAGTCGAGACAAAGGACCAAAAGAACCAAGGAGAAATAATTTCTTTGAACCTAGTGACACTCGCCACCAAATTCCGAGCAAAATAAAAAAATACTAGCAATTATAACATGTACTCGAATTATGAGGCAGAGTATATCCAAAATTTTATATTTCCATTTAAAAATTCTTATTTACAGAATACATATTTATTCAACCCTTACTGTTTGTGATTATCATCTGTAATGGATTTCTTTATTAATATTGATTCGTGAACTTTTCTAAAATTAATAAGTATTTTGATCAAATATGTACTAAAACTAGAATAAAACATTTTGCTCTTACCATAAATAATCCCGAAAATAATATCTTGTTCGCTGTTGTTGTGATTTCATATATTTGATCTGAATATGTTAACATTATTACCATACATTGTATTTCTCCTTTTTTTGCCCCATCGCTTTTGTGATACTTGTGTTCCTTTATGTATAGTGCGCGGTTTCATCATTCATTATATTTTATTTACACTCCACTATTTTTTTTTTATTCAAGAATAACGCGCATCAACAGCTTTGTGTTATTAGCGCCATATATATATATATATATATATATATATATATTCTTTTATTGATATTCTTGAACCATTTGTAATATTTGTATGCTTTCTTGGTATATTGGTTCGTATATATACTGAAAATAAAATGAAATAAAAATTCTTTTTGACGTTTCGACAATGTTTATTGCCTTTATCAAAATGTGAATTAGTGTTTCCATGTAATTTAGAAAAGAATAGATGATTTCGATTAATGAAATGCGTCTGCAGCCGACTTGTGTTTTAAGATCCAATTAAAACTGCAGAAAACATTGGATCGGTTGTGTGTGAAAGAGTTATGTATGGCTAATTACAATTTGAAATGGATTGAATTTGATTAAATACAAGACATTCTAAGATTGTACAATTATAAATATCTATGATTATTGTATGAATTAGTTATTCTATGATAAACACTCTATCCACATCTATTATAATCAACTATACAAGTTTAAGATAATTCTATGGAATTTTAACCTCAAAATTGTTACTCACAGTGTCATAGTTAAACAATACGTTATCTTTTTTAGGTTGAATTTTGAATAGACATTTACAAATGTCAGATATTAAGAGGTTTCAATACTTTCAATTGAAGATAAGCATTATCTAAGTACTCACTATTGAGAATGATGTGATTATCATTGATTTTTGAAAATTTTGGTATTTTTCTTAAACTTTATAGTCGTAATAAGTATATTTTCCTATTTTCCCTTCTGATAGGCGAAAGTATTCATCATCTTTGAGAACGTTTTCAATAAATGGACGGTGTAGAATCCATAATTTTCTTCAATTTTCTTATAAAAAGCCATGATTCTTATGATGTACGTATATTGATGTTGAGAGTAGTGTATTCTTGAAAAATAAAAAACCTATTTCACCAGGCGAAATTATTCTTTTATTGATATTCTTGAACCATTTGTAATATTTGTATGCTTTCTTGGTATATTGGTTCGTATATATACTGAAAATAAAATGAAATAAAAATTCTTTTTGACGTTTCGACAATGTTTATTGCCTTTATCAAAATGTGAATTAGTGTTTCCATGTAATTTAGAAAAGAATAGATGATTTCGATTAATGAAATGCGTCTGCAGCCGACTTGTGTTTTAAGATCCAATTAAAACTGCAGAAAACACACAACCGATCCAATGTTTTCTGCAGTTTTAATTGGATCTTAAAACACAAGTCGGCTGCAGACGCATTTCATTAATCGAAATCATCTATTCTTTTCTAAATTACATGGAAACACTAATTCACATTTTGATAAAGGCAATAAACATTGTCGAAACGTCAAAAAGAATTTTTATTTCATTTTATTTTCAGTATATATACGAACCAATATACCAAGAAAGCATACAAATATATATATATATATATATATATATATATATATATATATATATATATATATATATATATATATCATTTTGTATAAATTAGTACTTTTAAGATACTTCAACACATTGTCTATTACAGTCAGGTTGGATCCAAGTAAATTTGATATATCTTTAGGAAAATCTTCTGGGCGGTCATTTACGTATTCCTGACACTAAATACAAAGGTGTTCCACTGTAATTGGCTGATTGCATTGAACGCATATTGATGGGTTTTCTTTTTTAGTAAGTACTGTTGTATTGTTGTGTGCCCTATGCGCAATTTTGCTCTTTAACATATGATTATAAAAATATGAATAGATGTTGAACATTGAACCATAGGCGAAATTTTGGCAAATTAGGCAAAGAAACCTTAAACGTGTTTATACTTACCCAGAACAGTTCTCAGTCAGTTCTATTGAAATATATGACAACCGGGATGCTGTCATTGAATGAGTACTGTCAGAGTAGTTGCCAACCATAGTAATAATCAAACCTACACTCCTCAATTCAAAACGATTGAACTTTAGATGAATGTGCATGAATAATTGATCTATAGTGAATCATCGAATCGTATTGTGTTCATCAATGATCTACAATCCTTTCAGCGGCTTATATCCACAAAAATATAAGACTCTGACTGGACCGAAGTGGTGTAACTGGTAAACACGCTGAACTAGACATCCAGGAATATGGGTTCGAATCCCAACTATAGTGCAATGTTTCACGTTTATTCATCTTGATAATACTATGTTGAATGATCTAAGTTAGCTTCATAATGCAGAAATTCCAATTCTACATCTATACTTACCAGATGGATGCATTATTAACACCCAATTTTGGATGTCTCATACTTCACTTTTTTTTTTTAAATTAATGTCTCTCTTTCTCTGCACTAATAATCCATTGCAGAGCAACAAAATATGAATTTAATCTGTGGTTCTTTGTAAAATCATCTATGATAATTGTGAGGTAGAGAGTTGCTATGCTACTGACTGAATATAAAATATCAATTTGAAATTGAATATAAGAATAGTATCCAAACTATTTTGAAGAAGATATCGCAAATAGAGAATACCGAAAGTTAAGAATGATGAGGGGAGAAGCAGTTTACAAAACAAATAAATAGTGAAGCTGGATAGGTCCATAATCATATTCCATAACCACAAACAATCGAGGAGCTTCAATATTTCCATTTCACTGACTGTTAAATGTTTCTCTGAACAGTTGGCAGCGGCGAGAAATCATCATTCTTTATTTAAGGCGGTGGTCTTGCCGCCCTAATGTGAATTTCAAAACTGGTGTTAAACATGAACTGTCGGGACAGATCAACGTGACATAATATACGTTAAAACGGTAAAGAAATTATGATAATGGACAGTGAAAGAAACGTATAAGCGCTGAGCGTGATATAAAAACAAATCGATCAAACGCTTTTATAAATAAACTGATAAATTTGCACTTATAGGTGTGCACAGTTTTTGCAGGTAGCATCAACAATTTTAAGGAGACTCGAACCAGTTTCTAGAATTTGTTTATATATAAACGGTGATGGAAAAAATTAACCGGATCGGTTGATGCATTTTAATTAAACATTGTCCTCAATCCTGTTTCATGAAATTCTACGCTAAAGGTAGTTCAGGAATCTGGAATGTGAATTTAAATCAAATTAGAGTGGATTAGCTAATTCTTTTGTTTGAAAATTGTATTGATTTGTCCGTTACTTTGAGATTTTTAATTCTTGAACAAATAGACAAATGTTGAACATGACTAACTACGTACACCTACGTGAGGTCCATTGCGGAAACCGCTTCACAAAAACTTGGTTTTCTATTCTGTGCAAAGAGCTACTTTACATCCCAACAGCTCCTCATAATCTACACAGCACAGATTCGACCTATCCTGGAGTACCGGTCACATGTTTGGAGGTCGGCTCCCAAAATTACGCTGAAGCTCTTGGAATCCATTGACCTCTATAGAACATAGTAGAAAGGTGAGAGATCTCTCCCTTTCCTATAGATATTTCAATGGTCAGTGGTCATCAGAAATAGCATCTGTCGTTCCACTACAAGAGATTCCAGATAGGCGGACTAGACAAGCTCAAACCAGTCACCCCTTCACTGTAAAGTTCGAGACCTGCTGAACTTCTTTCTAGCATACTTCATTTTTTTATCGAACAGCGAAGTTGTGGAACTCCTTCAAGAAAAGTGCGAATGCCTATTCCCTCTCCCTATATTCCACTGCAGCCTCACACGATGTTCTTCGAACATTATAGGTTTCTCTCTCGTGTAGTCAAAGTAAAAAATAAACATTAAACCGTATGATTTTGCTTGAATAGTTCATTTTCAGAAACTTTTTTCAATCATTGTATGGTTTTGAAAAAGCTCTTTCTTCATTTTAACGTTTGTGTTAAACTAGCTATTGTCTACGGGCATCGCCTCCGCCGTCACGATTTCGTTCCCTAAGTTTCAAAGCTAAATGCATAATATTTCAGATGAGTAAAAACACCTGAAAGGGGTAGAAAGACTTAAATATATATTATATGTCATACGAAAGCTTATATAAATTGACAGGGATATGTATGTTATGGAATGGTCTGTCACGGACATTACGTCAGTGTATCAACTGTTTGTCTTCTAATCGTTACCGGTCTTGTTGATAGATCATGTGTTGTCTGTCATAGGCAGTCTGGACTGTGTTAATGATCCATTAATCCATAAAAGTATCTGTCATGTAAATTGTACGCAATTATATTAGCTGTCACAAAGATCTAAATATATCGAGTCTGTTTTACATCTTGTGATAACTGAATCAGTCAGTGGAAGTTGTTCTTTATACATATAGATACAGATACATGTGAAGGCTACACCTGTAGAAATGGTTAAGTCAGACATTACCAATGTTCCAAGACTTATTGCATATTTCTAATTAGTAGCAGTGGAAGACATCCATAATATTCGCATCAATCTTTATAATAACAAAAGAACAACACAACGACCGTCACAAAAAAATAGAGTAGCTACCTATTATTGAAACTATATAAAAAATTCTCAGGAATTAGGTCACATTAACACTCTGTTATAAATGTTCGTCTTTACGTACTTTCGGTCTCACGACCATCATCAGAAGACTTATTTTGTTAAAAAGGGGTTAACTAAAACTAATTAGCACGAGCGTCCATATCGCACAATCTTCAATCAAAAAGCTCACGCCGTCGAAACGAAAAGAACCACGAATAATCGAAAATTGTATCGTTAATATTAAAGTATAGATTTTTTTGTAACAAGAAACCACTGTTAAGTAATATTCTCATAATGTACAAACGCATATTGCTATGGTCTCAAAGCAACTGAAGTTCTAAGCTATTTGTTTGTAATAACACGACCCAGATGTAGATTTATGACGTACTTGAAAAGGTTTTAGACCTGCATTGGAATTTAGTTTACTTTAAGCGTTCTTCCTAAAACATACTTTTAACATTATAAAGACGTATGTAGGAATTTGCAAGAGTTTTAATTAATCAAGTTAGTATAAATCTGACTCAATCCTTGAATATCATTCCTATGATTTACAGAATTTGAATCCCTTTTTATGTGAATCATCTCCAGGATAGATCTTTTATGATAATTGGTTTCTTTAGTTAAAATATTAACATTTTTGTAATCAAATTGATGGTTATAATCAAAACAGTGCTTAGCAAGGGCGCTGGAATTTTCTAAGTTATTATTTCTTGTGCTATACTTATGGCCGTACATTCTTTTTTGTAAATATTGTTTAGAGATTCCAGTATAAGTTCCATCACAATCTAAACAATTCAATTTATATACTGTGTGGGTTTGTTTATCTTTAGGTATTACAGGTTTTAGATTTGAGAAATATTCCCCAACACAGTTAGTAGGTTTATGCGCAACATTTATATCGTACTTTTTCAAACATTTCTTAATTTTTTCTGAGGTCTCCGGAATGTATGGTAAAGTTATATAATTGTCTGTATTACCTGTTATGTTATTTTTATAAGAAGAACCATTATAGATTTTGTTTATTCTCTCTTTAATGATAGGATTGTAGAAAGTTTTAGGGTAGCCATCCATTTCCAATGCATTACGAACAATTTTTAAATTTTTGGGACGGTCCTCTGCGTGGGATAATTTTACCGCGCGGTCTGTGAGGCTGTTTATGACACTTTTTTTATAACAAGCTGGTGCAACGGAATTGAAATGAAGATAACGTTGAGACCAGACTTCTTTAGTAAACCAAGAAGTTTTTATTTTTCCATCTGTATCATGCCTAATGGTCATATCTAGAAAATTAATGTTATTGTTTATTTCTATTTCACAAGTGAATTGAAGTTTACAATGGAAATTGTTTATATAACTTTACCATACATTCCGGAGACCTCAGAAAAAATTAAGAAATGTTTGAAAAAACGATATAAATGTTGCGCATAAACCTACTAACTGTGTTGGGAAATATTTCTCAAATCTAAAACCTGTAATACCTAAAGATAAACAAACCCACACAGTATATAAATTGAATTGTTTAGATTGTGATGGAACTTATACTGGAATCTCTAAACAATATTTACAAAAAAGAATGTACGGCCATAAGTATAGCACAAGAAATAATAACTTAGAAAATTCCACCGCCCTTGCTAAGCACTGTTTTGATTATAACCATCAATTTGATTACAAAAATGTTAATATTTTAACTAAAGAAACCAATTATTATAAAAGATCTATCCTGGAGATGATTCACATAAAAAGGGATTCAAATTCTGTAAATCATAGGAATGATATTCAAGGATTGAGTCAGATTTATACTAACTTGATTAATTAAAACTCTTGCAAATTCCTACATACGTCTTTATAATGTTGAAAGTATATTTTAGGGAGAACGCTTAAAGTAAACTAAATTCCAATGCAGGTCTAAAACCTTTTCAAGTACGTCATAAATCTACATCTGGGTCGTGTTATTACAAACAAATAGCTTAGTACTTTAGTTGCTTTGAGACCATAGCAATATGCGTTTGTCCATTATGAGAATATTACTTAACAGTGGTTTCTTGTTACAAAAAATTCTATACTTTAATATTAACGATACAATTTTCGATTATTCGTGGTTCTGTTCGTTTCGACGGCGTGAGCTTTTTGATTGAAGATTGTGCGATATGGACGCTTGTGCTAATTAGTTTTAGTTAACCCCTTTTTAACAAAATAAGTCTTCTGATGATGGTCGTGAGACCGAAACGTACGTAAAGACGAACATTTATAACAGAGTGTTAATGTGACCTAATTCCCGAGAATTTTCTATATAATTCATACTGGGTCAAGAATCTTATTATATTATTATTGAAACTTTAAAAACAATGACAGTTAAAACGCTACAAGACAAAAACTTTGTATTCATTGTTGAAAGTAATAAAACCTACGTTAGTTTGTAAATTTTATATGTAAATCTGTTTGTAAGTATTATTTGGAATTATAATAGTAAACGAAAATATTAAGTCATCTATCTCAATTAAATAAAAGTAATTAAAATTTTTCAAACCACTTTCTATAAACCCAACACCATTTTCCTCCACTAGAAAACTTGAATATCTTACAAACAGTTACGAAGTGCAGAAAACTTAATCTATTAGAATCTATAGAAATATTTAAACACAATAATCCTTCAAACAATCTACTTGACCAGCAACTACATTTTTGAAATTATACTTGGTTCACTCAGGTCATCAGAGTATCCTGACCACCAGGTTTCTGTTTCGTGTTATCGTCAAGACCATCCAACCTGAAGAGAACCTCCCCAATAAGTCTCGCTCCATTGCAGAGTATATTTTCCCTAATTCCCTGTGGACGACGATAATACCTGGATGTCCTGAGCCCTCAGGTACGTCGTAGTTCAAATCTGAATCGTGATCAGCAGCCCCATAATATCTCCTGAAAATGCATTCAAAAAGATGCATGCTCCTCTGTAGAAATGCTAAAATGCATATTATGAGAAAATAAACTAGTAACTTTTAAGCTATTGCATATAGCTATTATCGCGGGCTCTGAGCGCGGCGACAGAATCAAGGAAAAAAAAAAGACAAATACCGTAACGAAAATCTAAAAAAACCAAAAACAAATACCGTAACGAAATATCCTAAGACCCAGCACTCCGCCTACCATGCAGCTCGGCCGAGCTTAAAATTGTCGAAATGTTAACTTTGTACCTTTTAAAAGGTCGTGATAGCCCCAAAGTGGGTCGAAAACTGTTTTGAATTGGTTAATTTTCGATAAATCGAATGACGTTCACGTGAGAAGCGCGTAGCTCGCGAGTTAGAAAAATGCAAATTTACGGTACATAGAACGTCTTAACAAAGACTTTTCGCATGCGGTTTTCGCTCCATGTCGTTAGTTTATGAACGGGGCCAACTAAATAGCATGGTCTCGGGCCCCAAAATGTCGATTAAATAGGAAAATTTAATTAAAACTGTTTGAGGTATTATCAGCTGTCACCCACCAGCATCTGACATGCGACGTACGAAAGTGAATTTTCTAGCTACTTAAATATACCGAAAGCCGGTGAAAGCTAGCGGCCCATAGACCAAAATACTTTATTACAACTGGCGCCGGCCGCACGGGGTTCGAAACGGCCCCAAATTAACAAAATAGAGGTAAAATGTATAAACTCTAACTTACGCGCAGCGAGCTCCTCGAGGATATGTCAAAATTATTACGTTCGTAGCTAATTACATAAGACGTCTGGCGTTCATGCAATTGTGTTTTTATACAATTCGAACCTTCTAATTTCGATAGGCCACGTGAAAATCCCGAAGCCGGAAGCGCTATCGAGATCTGAACGTTAAAACTTTCGTATAAAATTGTGTTTACAAGTCAACTGACACTTGTCACCATAGATAACTCTACTACCGGTAATAGAGTTATCTATGCTTGTCACAGAAAACTCTTCATAGAGATCAAGATGATACTCTTTTTTACTCATAATTCGAGAAGATTTTGAAGGGGTAGTGGATGTTTTTCTGTCCAACTTTTTCAAGTGGCGTAGTGCAATAGCTTTACAGCGGCAGTCCCCGAGTGCCACACGTTTAATTTTTTTTTATTGACTCCCAGAATCGATTGAAAAAATATCATCAAAATCGGTTCTGCCGATTTTTCTTTCACTTTTACTTTTTTCCTGCTTTATTTCCTCGACTATAAACGAATACCGAGTCCAGGGTTGGAATATATATACATATATTTAGTCTCACACTTTACAGGTATTACTAGGCCAGTCAAATATAGGGTCAAAATGCGAGGAAAATAATGTTTTTGAGCCTAACTTTATGGTCGATTCTTAAGCTGCAAACCATGGTGAAATTACAAATTGTCTAAAGTATGTGCTATTAATTATATCTGCAAAATTACAGAAAAATGCGTAAGAAACAAGAACTAATTGAGATAATCTTATGCTTATAATTAATACCCTAATTCACTAAAAATACTTTTAAGTACTGAGGACCTTTCGCCAAACAAGTAGCCATCATCAGAGTAAACTGAATTATAACCAAAATATACTTGTTTAAATACTATCTGGGGATAATAATGCAAATTGACATTCACTGTCGAAATAGAAACAGAATCAGCATCCTTTCCTTGGTATTAATATTATAAAAGATGGTAATCTCTTGGATATCGACATATACTGAAACCCACTCAAATAGATAGGTATACTCCGGCGGATTCAGCTACACCATACAAATATAAAACACCGTTTTTCGCCACTAGAAAACTTAAAATATTTCACATACAATTACGTAGGCCAGAAAACTTAATCTTTTAAAATTTATAGAAATATTTAAATACAATAAATAATCCTTCAAACAATCTACTTAAAGAGCAACTAGATTTTTGAAATTATACTTTGTTCACTCTGTGGAAATACTAAATACAATGCTTGAAATGTGATCACCGACAGTTTAATCCAATTCCGTTTACTATCTCAATATAATTAACCTTAATAGCTACATGTGCAGGTATTCATGGCCTACCACTTTGAAAGTTTTTTAGTGGAATCAAACAAATTGTGAATAATGGTTACACGTCCTATACATTCGAGGAATTCTCTCTCTGTTGCACAGTGGCTCTTCACTCCGTTTTCCGCGCATCTCGGTGGTCAAGCTATAATGGTCGAGCTGTATTTTTTGTATCGTTACAAAAGTTTTTGAAACTATAGTCACAACAGTGGTCTATGATGTAATTGGTTTGAAAAACAAAGTAAAAATGTTTTATTGTATCGATGTGATAAATTCACACAAAATAACGGCTTTCAACATCGATTTCTTAATCAAATTGATACCAGTGTTGATGTCCCATTCATTCATAATCATTTATCATTATTATGGAATCTATTTATCAAGTCCGGTCCTGACTACAAAGAAATATGGGAGATCAAGTCTTCTGGAATGCAAATGAAGATAAGGATACCCCATTCCTCCATTTAAGTTGGAACGAAGGTCATCATCCTGTGTGGCTATAGTTAGTTTCACTATGACAAATCTACTCCAAAATCAAACAAATTCTGTATTTTTTTCATTAAGTTTTGTATGATCGAATACATTATTTCATCTAAAGGTCGATGACCCCAAAGCTTGAACATGGAGTGTCTCACAGTTTACAAATTACTCACCTCTTGTTCTCAATAAATTCTCTCGCAAAAGGCTATCTAACAATCTGACGAATGAATATTTGTTAGGACATGGAACAACAAAAACTAACGTTAACGAGACATCGTATTGCTATCCAACAACATCTTTCTAACTTAACAAGCAAAATCATAAACGCTTATAATTTGCCAGTAGAACAAAACCATTAATCTCGTAAACGACAGAAATAAGTGGCATTTGTCTTCGGCTGTTAGAACAAGAAATCGAATTACATTGACAACCAACTACAAATAATTCCATAAACATAACATAGAGCAGAATGCGTTACTCGTAGGCAATTATACTTCGGACAGAGGAATTATTTGTGGGAATTCATGCCCCAACGCATTTGATCTGGATAGATTAATCATCATCTCTAGGTAGTTACATGGTTGTCCTTGCTTCTTCAATAAAACATGTAGTTACGGCAAATCGAACGGGTCTGTTCAGGAATTATATCAATTTGACATAATTAATATGATTCCAATTATCGTGACACTATCTCTAGTGAACAAGAATATGCAGAAGAATTCAGTCAATCTTGGATGGAAGTATGTCGTAATCGCGTAGATTAAGTCTTTAATTGAATATTTCACACGATACTTAAATGATCATCTGCTGTATGAACCACTACGTCTCTCAAATAAATTCTTCCTTTTCGCAACCAATTGAAATTATTCATTCGAATCATCTTGTTAATAGTCGAGAAAATAAAGCAGAAAAGGTCAAAAAAAAATCTGCAGAACAGATTTTCTTGATTTAAAAAAAAATTGATTCTAGAAGTCTTTTAAAAAAAATTGTCAACTTATTTTTTCATGATATGCATTTTAGCATGTCTACAGAGAAAAATACATCTTTTAGAATGCATTTTCAGGAGATCATATTAAACATGTTGGAAAAATGGACAAATGTAACCAAAACAAGGCATAATTTTAAACTCGGGAGTTTTTGGGGTTGCTGATCATGATTCTAGTGCCAGATTTGAACTACGACGCACCTGGGGCTCAGGACCTCCTGGTATTATCGTTGTCTCCAGGGAATTCGGGAAAATAGCTTATGCAATAGAGTGAAACTTATTGAGGAGATTCTCTTGAGGTTGCCGGTCATGACCATGACCTTCAATAATTACTTGATGGTCATGATACCCTGATTACCTAGTTCATCTCCTTGGATTGTTTTCAATATGCTCTCAAATAGGGGAGGCCGGGGTTCGAAGTTCCGATTTTTGGATAGGACGCAATATGAATGTAATAGAAAAATTTATAATCCATAATTCCTGTATAAATGTATGCGGATTTTATCCTAGTTTCAAATTTAATAGTCAAATTCATTGAAATAATAATACATTTTGGGTCAGGATATTTGTTCTGTAGCAAGTCGACAAGGAACAACTCGCTCCACAAAGGGGCTGGTTCCTCAGTTGAGGTAAGTTGTTCCGCTGTCAACTCCAATCATTAATAAGGTAATATTAGTTGGAAAGGTATGTATAAAATAAATAAGGCACAATTACTGAATATTTAAGAAAGTTTCATTTACAATATGAATAAAGTAAAGTACAAAATTTTAATATTTTTGAAATATATTCAACAAACAGGTTTTAATGAAAACAAAACTATAAACAAAATAGTAGCAATCATTATTACTAATAATGTAATACAACCTATTAATTAGGGCTTATGACTAATAAACATCTATAATATTAATCAACTTTGACAAATGCTTTTGTCAAAAAAACAAAACTATTTATTTTAATTAAAGCAAAAAGAAAAATCAACAAATTTGAACATTTCGAACTAAAGTTTCTTTATTCAGTCTCATAGCATTCACTTAATTGAGATCAAATAATCTAATTAAAGGTTTACTTAAGTTATGGTTTTATTTCAGTCTCGCAGAACTTGAAAAATATATATTCAGAGGATTCGTCGTCAGAATTACAATTCGGACAAACATAGAAGTGAACATCTTTAGATTTCAGGCATTTTAAATGAGCCCAATTCTTACACATGACGCATTCAATCCATTGTTCACCTGGTTGTGAACTAGAGTATGAGTCGCAACATATTAAACAATACCATTCCAGGCTGTCTTCTTCACTATCACTTCCATGATCATCTTGCAGGACTTTCCGTTTCGCATTTTCTTTACCATTTGCGGATTTACGTGTCACTTTACAATTTCGCTTGTTTTCACAGGTTGCCTTTTTCTTTCCAACTCTTTTTTTAATTTTCTTCTCCTTTATTTTACTATTGCTCTTTCCTCTTCTTGCTTTTTCTTCAGCCAAAGCGTTCTTTTCAGGCGTATCTGTCAGTATTGCTGATCTTCTTATTCGTCGCTTATTCGGTACAGATGATCTCGGTGGTGTTCTAGGTAAGGGTTTAACAGCTTCAGGGGAAAATGTGTATGTGTCCTAAAACAAAGTATCAATTTTATTATTTACGTGTTTCATTACGGGGCACGTTGTTCCACGGAACAACTAGCCACACACTAGAGGAACTATGAACCCCAAATCCCATTTTCAAAGTGACCTCCAATTATAATAGAATAGGTTATAAAAAGCCTACAATGATATTGAAAAGATAATCACTATAGTTCGCCCAACTGATAATAGCAAGTAACTCACAAACAACTAGCAAGGTGATTGATATAGGCCAAAAACTTAAATGATGAAAAAATTTACTTACGTGATGTTAATGTGTCACTAATCGGTTACCACTGTCACACGCAGACAGAGCGCCACTAAAATGGCTGATGCAATAGCGTGATGGTATGACGTTTCGCGATGCACTTCACACCTATAGCTATCTCTTTTCTTCGCGGAGTTATTCGGATCGGAACAACTTACCCCAGGCACTTTGAACCCCGGCTTCCCCTACAACCAAATTCGTCTCTCGGGATTTTTTTTGGGGCGCTGATCACGATGATGAAGTTGGAATGTAAAATAAGAAAAATAATAATAATAAAAACTACGTGTTTTTTACTTATATAATATTTCCAATAAATAATTCAAAAATTTGAAGTTGAAGTTCGTGTTTTACGATACGGTTTTTGTCGTTTTTTCTTGTAAACTTATCTGTTGTAGATAGATTCATAAAAGAACAAATTTAATTATTGAAATTTTCAACATATAAAATCAAGAATACTTCACTATTATTTTTTTCGCAAAGACTCAATCAAGTCCAATTACTGTGCAAAAAGTATTTTTTGAATTTTTTTGTTGCCGACATCACAGATCTGTTTATCATCGTTGAATTGATTTCGACACCAGAATCGTGATCAGCACCCTAAAAAACTCCCCGAGAGACGAATTCGGTTTCATTTCAGACCATATTAAAAGACAATCCATGGAGATGACCTAAGTCATCAGGGTATACCGAACACCAGGTTACTATTGAGTGTCATGGTCGAGACCGTCAACCTAAAGAGAACCTCCCCAATAAGTTTCATTCCATTCCAGAAGATATTTTCCCGAATTCCCTGTGAACGACGATAGTACCAGGATGTCTTGAGCCTCAGGTACGTTATAGTTCGAATCTTAATCGTGATCAGCAGCCCCGAAAACACCCGAGTAAGAAATTCTGGACTATTTTGGCTATATTTAGCCATTTTATCAACATCTTCAATATTATCTCCTGAAAATGGATTCAAAAAGATGCATTCTCTTCTGTAGGAATGCTAGAATGCATATCATGAAAACATATACTGATACAATTTTTTTTAAATGACGAATTAAAAAAATGAAAATCAGTTCTGTCGATTTTTTTTTACTCTGGTCTTTTTTCTTTCATTTCCTCGACTATAACCGAATAGGCAAGTACCCGAGTCCAGGGTGGGATATATATAATTAGTCTCACACTTTACAGGTATCATAGATCAGTCAATGTAGGATCAAAAATTGACAAAAATAGTTTTTTGAGGCTAACGTGATTTTATGGTAGATTCTTACGCTGAAAATGATGGTGAAGTTGAATATTGTCTGAAGTATGTGCTATTGCTTATATCTGCGTCTTAGTTGCAAATTTATCGAAAAATGGGTATGAAACAATAACGTAACTTGGGATAATCTTATAACAATAAATAAGAAATAATTATCCTTATCCACTAAAAATACTTTCAAGTACTGAGGACCTTTCGGCTACCAAATAGCCATCCTCAGAGAAAACTAAATTATAAATAAAAAAGTGCCTTTTTAAATACTATTTGGGGATAATAATGCAAACTAAAATTCACTGTCGAAATAGAAACACATAATCAGCATCCTTCCCTTAATATTTACATTATAAGAGATGGTTATCACTTGGATTTCGGCTTATACAGTAAGCCCACTCAAACAAATAGATATACTTCATCAAAGCTGTTGGCTCCCTTAGGTAACCCATCGTGAATCAAGGATCGAAGGAAACGACCTCGAAATATTTTAATTTACTGGACTAGTTGGTTATCTGGGTTATCACAGGTACATTGGGAACTAGTTTAGCCACCTGTAACCTTACATTGACTTAAAGCCTGAAGTCCCTGAAACCTTACATTACCTAGTATAATTTACTTTACACTTAACACCCTTTTTTCAGTTGAATTGTAACTTATCTGAAGATGTTCGACTGCGATGCATCCATTATCAAAGAGACATTCTACATTTATGTTTTTGATAACGGCTGCATTGCGGTTGGACAGTGCTTTTAATTACAATTTAAGTGGAAAAAAGGTGTTAGTGTGAACTGAAATATTATGTTACATTTCACAGTGGTACCTCAGTGTGAACTGAATTATATTATGTTACATTTCATGGTGTTACTTCAAAACCTCATATTGTACCATTATCTAGGACTGGACACACTATATACAACCATTAATCGCTGTCAGCTCACTCTGAGCAATTTCGTGAATTTGTTCACTTTGTAGGACAATGTAGAGTGGCTATCACCTCCCATAAAATTTCATAATCACATTGAAAGTTCCTCGAGTCTTTTGCTTTCTACAAAATGATTTATAGGGATTTATTCGGAAGATTTGCAATGTTCTATCAGATTTGAATTCAAATGTTATACCCTCGTTCTACTCACTCATGTAAAAAATACGATTTTCACTTTTCACGCTCCATATTCTCATAATATGTTTACCCAAGATCCGAATTCCAATTCAGACAGGCTGGCCCGTCCTCTCACTGTCATTTCATATCACTGCCACGGTGAAGGAACGTTAACATAAACATGACAACGGAACAGAATTTGGATGTTTTCCATTCATCAACTGTAATATCGTCGCAAGGGTTGTTGAGTTGGATACTTATAAGCAGGCAGTACACTATGTCACTTGATTAATCATTGACATACTAACTTCCTCCGAATTAATAACGGAGTAACTTTGCTTTTCTGCCGGGCGTAGAAACGTATTCTATTGCTGTAATTTGCTCGATGTAATGAAATAATTTTTAATTTCTGAGCCATACAATGTAACGGTGTGAACCACGTTGCCGGGGTTAATTTCAGTATTGTTGGAATTGGTAATTAATTTGAATACATAATTCCGGATGAGGCAGGTCCTAACATCTATGTTATAATAGCGGCAGCTGTATATTATAGCGGTATGTTATGGCTCTATATAAATTTACGGAAGGTCGTTCTTGCGGGATTGACTATTTTCAGTCAGGGAGATCAATTCGGCATTGTGTGTGGAAACGTTGAAATAGGTATGTCGTATTTATTTATTTTCTGCCATTTTGGGCATTCTTATGTATCGGCCGAAATTTAGTCAACGACAACTTTACAGTCTTTTTAATATTGTTATAATTACATTTGGTATGATATAGACTCGCCGATTGACTAGATATTTTGGGACATTTTCTATTAATGGACGACATGCCTGCGAAGAGTCTCACCACAATCATTCACCTCATTTTTCACAATCATCCTTTGTTTTACCGTAACTTCATATGTTACTTTCATCTATTTTTCCTAAATTCAGAACTGAAATCAAATATTATATAGTTTAATCAGTTATCAGAATCGTTCTCGTAACGTTTCATTTCGGTTTCCTTGCTAGAAACATGTGCTCCTCGAGTCGATGCAGGAAATTCTTGTGTACCATAGGGTTATCGGCAGGAGTAAGATGAGTTGGGAGAGAATCCTGTGTTTAATTGTGAACCTGTAAATCTTGTCTCCGAATAATAATCACAAACATATTTAGGACTTACAGACAGACAAACGGATATACAAATGAACGTAGGTTACATTCTTTTCTGCTAGTCAATTATCTTTATTTGAAAACATATCATAACATTGGTCCTTACATAATATTAAATGGGTTGTAATAAACTGAGAAGTATTTAATTCATCATGTATATTATAATATTACAAACAGTCAGTGAACTATTGTAAGATACTCAGTACATTTATAAAATTTGATAAGTTAAAATGGAATTTTGGAACTATTTGGTCAGCAGTAAAAATTAAGAAACTGTCAATATGAATTAGCTGGTAATGAATCTGCGAATCTCAGTAAGATCGATAAATGACCAGAATGCATTTGTAAAAACAAATAACCACTAGCCTAGTATCCTCAGAAAGATATTAAAATTTAACAAACTAACCTGCGATAACATGGCCTTTTGAAGTTTGCTGCATGTGTGAAAGGAAAATCAGTCATCACAAAAATAAACGTCCCAATAAGATATAAGAATTTGACTTAGTAACCTGCGATGACGATGCCGCTTGGAGTTTCCTACTTCTATACAAGGTAAAAGAAAATCAATCAATTACTAAAACAAATTTTCAAATAACGCGCTAGACTAGTATTGTCAAAAACGTTTAAATATATTCAATGAACCAACCTACGAGAACGTTGCCGCTTACAGTTTCCTGCATGTGTACAAGGGCAAGGAAAATCAATCAACTTCAAAACCAAACTTTCAAATAGCCTGCTAACCTAAGTATTCCCAAAAATATATAAAACTTCAACAAACTATCCTGGGGTAAAGTTGCCGCTTGAAGCTTCCAAACTACGCTATTAGAAAGAAAAGAAACCTTTTTCAAGTACCTCATAAATCTTATATCTGGTTCGAAAGTAGAAACTCAACATAATAGTTTCGATCTTCAGTTGTTATGAGACTATACCAACATGCGCTTGTATATTATAAGAATATTACTGAATAGTGGATTCTTGTTACAAAAATTTTTATACTTTAATATTGACGATACAATTTCGATTATTCGTGGTTCTGTTCGTTTCGACGGCGGGGGCTTTTTTGATTGAATTTTGTGCGATATGGACGCTTGTGCTATAATTAGTTTTAATAAAACCTTTTTGACATAATAAGTCTTCTGATAATGGTCGTGAGACCGAAACGTACGTAAAGACGAAAATTTAAAACAAAGTGTTAATATGACCTATTTCCCGAGAATTTTTATATATAATTTATATATAAGAAAAGTATATTGACCAGGAGTTTTACCGCCTGAGTTCTACTCTTTAATGTAGTAACAACATTGAATTCGGATTATCAATTCGTACTGGCCGATTATTAATCTTATTGCCACTTTATTATGTTACCGACGGTTTATTAATAGTAAGTACCTGCCGGTTATTAATTATTTTATCGACTATTTCATATTTCAATGATCTTTTATTAATCTCACTGACCCTTAAAATGTTTTTTCATTTCATTTGAAATAAAATACTGGGAAAGTGTACTGTCCATAAAATTTAAATATTATTTAATTTAAAGCGTAATTGAATCTTCATTTTCGTAGTGCTCTAAAAAGTCTAAAGAAATAGAATCATATAATAATGATAACATTAAGACTTTAGATAATTCAATATAATATAGCCAGAATGTATCATTCTCAGATAATTTGTTTACAACATAACCAGCATATTTCCAATATAATAGTAAACTAAGCTAATGTAATCTTCAAATGATATTTGGTTTATAATATCATTCTAAATTTTTATTCATAGTAAAGGGTTAGCCTGCCATCTACTGCGGAATGGCTCTACTCATGAATAAGAACAGGAAACTGTTCCCGCAGCTTTCACTAAACAAACATTTACAGATTCCTTCGTTGTGTTGATTCATTTTGGAAGTGTCTGTAATCAATAATCCGTATCAGGAGACTGGATCTACAATGGGAAGATGGCGCAACAGTACTGTATTGAAAGTATTTCATAAAATTGCCCGCGTACTGCCTTTTTCAATGTCCACACATGATAACCTTCCAATATTCGAACTAATAATATTGATAGAACCGCCAAGACGAGAGCCGAAACTCCGTAAGTTCTAATTATTCCTTCTCTAACCTTAAATTTGAAAATTGTTTTTTTTTTAAATAAAAACCTTCATGTCAAATAATATACATATATGATATGATTTTGAATTGTAGAATATTGTGCATCAATTATGACAACTTGTAGAATATCATACGATTTTACGTCTTCCTCCCTATTATACTGTATATTGAATCTACTGAACGTAATGTGGTTTCAAGTAAAGTCGAATGTTACAGCCGGAACCTTTTCTCCGACAAATGCAACTTTCAAAAGTTCATATGTTATAACAATAATTAGAAAATTCATAGATAGTATTCCAATAGGAAGCCGGAAAAACTCTATTACCCATGTTGAAAATACATGGCTTCAGCGTCACAATAGCAATAGCAGTCGACTCATTCAGGGGTTGCTTTCAGTAGATACTTTCATCCCATCAGCAACTGCTTGCAGGAACTTTTGCATCTGCTCATCAGAATACTGAAGTTGAGGAGCCATAATGCTGTGAAAAAACAACTGCAGCAGTAACTGACTCTCATAGTTTCGCTTACTGATTGGGAAAGAAATCATTTGTTGTTGACCTTATAATCAAGAAAACGTAGTGTCAGTAGCTGGTACTTGGCTACCTTGCTCCATTGTGACACAAAAACGGAGGACCAATAGACAAGGTCATCCAAAGAGAGACAAATATATAGTACTATTGCATTGTGCCTACCGTGTGGAACTGCATGTTTACCTATGCAGAACCGGCGGAAGCAAAGGGTAAAAGAAACAAATGCGGGAACAAATTTTTCTGATAAGTGGATTTGACACCCGAGAAATCAACCAATTACCACTACCTAGATACTTGAGAGACAATAAGTGTGATAATGATATTGCTTATCTTATCTGAGCGATAAGATAATATCATCATCGCAACTGTATTTCATGGATTTCGATTTAGTTCTCTGTTTTCTCAATATTTCTCAGCATTATACCTGGCTGTGACTATAGTTTATATTTTCCGAAATGAGTGCACACTAGGATGTGATATTGTTTACTACCAAACCTGATATTGTGAACTAAAGCTGGACGTAAACAATCTACTGGTATGTATTCACGATATTACAAACATAGTGGCCTATGAAAAACTAGATTGTGTCCGATAACACGTTTCTTACATCACAGAGTTTTAATGTTACCCATCAATTCAATTTTATTTACTTAATAATATTCATACTATGATATAAATGTTGCACATAAGCCTAGTAACTGTGTCGGTATATATTTTTCAAATCTAAAACCTTTAATACCTAAAGATAAACAAACACACAAAGTGTACAAAACAAATTGTTTAGATTGCGCTGGGACATATACAGAAATCTCTAACCAATATTTACAAAAAAGAATGTATGGCCATAAGTATAGCACAAGAAATAAAAACTTAGAAAATTCCACCGCCCTTGCTAAACATTGCTTTGATTATAACCATCAATTTGATTACAAAAATGTTAATATCCTGACTAAAGAAGCCAATTATTATAAAAGATCTATTTTGCAGATGATTCGCCAAACGTGACTCTAAGTCTGTAAATCATAGATCTGACGTTGAATCATCCAGTCAGATTTATATCGATTTAATAAACTAAAGCCCTTGCGAATTCCCACATGCGTCTTTATAATGTTAACAGTATAATCTTGGTAGAATGCTCAAATAGCAATATTTTTGATAAGGTCTGACAACCTTTTTCTATTACCTCATAAATCTGATTCGAAAATGGATAATTGACCGTTACGTTTTTTGGTTTCAGTCGTATTTTAAACGGTACTTTGAAATGATTTCGAATATTATAAGAAAATTGTTAAGCAGTGGATTCTTGATTCATATACATAAAACATTAATGTGTTACAATTTCGATTACTCGTGTTTCTGTTCACTTCGGCGACATGAGCATTTTTAGTTATAATTAGTGATATAACGACGCTTTGTGTTCGATACAATTAGTTTTAAGAAATCCCGTTTTAGACATTGATACGTCTTCTGATGATGACGAAACGTACGTAAAGACATATAGCATGTGTTAGTGTGCCCTATTTCCTGAAAATTTATATATAGGTATTTCATTTGGAGATTGACGTCTTGTTGTTATAAACGAACACTTTATTGTTAATTATCAATAAGTAAATAGTAAATTCCACCCTTCCAATTAACATTTTTCACTGCAAGTGCTAACTCTTGCTTCATTCAAGTTTACCAAGTTTTCGCCTTAATAACTTCCTTAGATAAACGAAAAAGTCAAAACAGGTCTCCTGATCAGTGAAAAATTTCTGTTAAGAAATGTTAATAAGTTCTATTTTGCCCGGGTCCGTACTATCATTTTTAGCAATTTAATTTGACTAGTGTAATAACGAGCCCTTCCTTGGTTTTACTTTGTTTACCAAAGGTTATCAATTTACTTATTTTTTGAAACTCATTCTTATATATCATTTGCCATGATTAACTAATATCAAATTTAACTTGCAGTACGTGTACCGTTCTTTGGTTGAGATACTAACACAATAATTGAGCACTGTGTGATCGAGGGTAGTTTATAAATTACGGTAAGTAAAAAAAACTCTCAATCAAAACAAATATAAAATATTCAATGATAATAAAGAAATAAACAACATAAAAAATAAATAAAATGAGTTAAAAGTTGAAAGTTTAAATATAACTAAAGTATTAATCAAGAAATTATGTTAAATTTAGAAAACAATTGATCATTCCCTAATTTTAAATCAAACTTATTAGAATCTCAGCCAGGATCAACCAGGGTAAGGAGTTAAACAAAACTAATATGATTTAATTATTCAAGGAATTCTAAATCTTGTATATTAAGTTGGAGATACTCCCGCCAGTTGGCGGTCCCATAACAATTCATAATGAAATACAAACACATTTCGTGTTAGCAGTCAATAAACAAAGTTTTGGTTCACTAGGTTGAACACTGAGAACCGTCCTAAAGTCCTATGCTGTCTGAGACTGCAGTGTTGTCACTCTACAACGTGGTGAACCAAAACTTTGTCTATTGACTACTAACACGAAATGTGTTCGTATTTCACTATGCATTATCAACTGAAGCTAAATCTAAAATGTTGTCTTTAAATATTGGGAATTGATCTGTATGTGGTACAAATTGAGGGATAGGGGTTGACAATATTTCGGGTGGGAGTTTATTCACAAAATGTTTGACTAGTGGTGAATAATACGTATCGATATAGTCATTTAATATTATATTACTTTTGTTTTTTGAATGTTTCAAAATTTCTATGGATTCCAGAATAGGGAGTTTATGTCTTTTTCTCGAATACGATTGTTGAAAGTATTTTTGAAATTGTCCAGCTTGCTAATACATACGATGGCAAGTTGAAAAGTCCCTGAAAAATGAAACAAGAAATGATTTATTTATTCAAAAATTATTTTATTCTTTATTCATCCGTTTTTCTCATTTTTCGATCCCTTCCAAATAATAGGATTTCGGCAATCCTTCAAAATAGGCATTTTGTCAGCGATGAACTCATCGTTGGAGCAAAATCTCTTTCCGCCGAGCCGTTTCTTCAAGTTGGGAAATAGATAAAAATCGCAGGGATCCAAATCTGAAGAATATGGTGAATGACGAATCAATTCATATAGCAATTCGTGCAATTTTTCCATTGCGACTGCGGACCTGTGCGCCGGTGCATTGTCCTGGTGTTTCTTAGCTAAATGCGGCCGCTTTGGCTTCAAATCGGCGTCGAATCGATCCAATAGCTCTGTTAATATACGCCGGTGATCGATTTGCCTTTTTCAAGGTAATCGATATGAACGATACCGTGTATATCCCAAAAAACTGTCGCCATAACTTTGTTGGCCGATGAACCCACTTTGTCTTTTTTCGGCTTCGATTCGCCAGAACAAGTTCAGTGTTTCGACTGTTCTTTGGTATTTTAATTGCTTTGTTCTGTACATAAACAATTATTTTTGTCTGTTCTGTGTACGTTTGAACTTTTATCACGTGTATTTGTATTCTTACTTTCATTCATTTAATTATTATTTATACCAGTTGCGCTCAGCAACATTATCTAACTAATTTGACCTGTGTAAACATTTTATCGTAATAGCACCAAATAAATATTATTATTATTATTATTGAAATTATAATTTTTCCAGAATAATTCCATGATGTCTAGGGTTAGTATTAAGAAGATAAGGATAACAGTTGTAGGAGATGGAGGAATTGGAAAAACCTCCATGCTTATAGCGTATAAAGACAGAACCTTCCTTGATAGTGCTTATGTTCCGACTGTGTGAGTAGAGATATATAATATTATTAAATTTTATCGTTCTACTCTTTACTATATGATAGGAAAATTCATCCTAAGTTCTCTAGAGGAAACTCAAGATGAGTTGTATTGAATTCAATCGATAAATTTCATAGTATAAGTGAAAAGTTATTAATGATGTCTATTTCATTGTGAATTGGAAGCCGAGTATCCTCTAAAATAACTGATCATTCATGGTGAGTTTGTGAAAAAAGCCATTCTACATATGACGACCGTTCTCCAAGAAATCGGATGAAGGTCTTTTGGCACATTAGGAATTATTTACCTCACCTAATATTACGACAATCGTCAGAGCACATATTTTATATAGAGTGCCACAGTTGTAACCTACCAAACTTCATCAGTCTACATCTGAAAATAAATCGACATGAATAATTGCATTTTTAATAAAAACGCAGCTTTTTAAAAAGTATTTTTCTCCATTTGAACTCTCAGACCGCTCCAGCCATTACCAAATTTATTTCAAGTAGTACTGAAATAAATTCCTCTCATTTGACACTAGGAACATTTGTCAAAGTTGCCCAGTGACGTGCCTACAGGGGGGCTTCATCCCTCTTCCCACCGTATTTTCTACGCCAATGAAGATCTTTGAAGAACGAATTTTCGATTTTTATTTCAATTCAGAGAAGGAAGTAATTCCTGCAAAATTTTGATCAGAGCGTGGAACTGAAACAATCTATAAAAGTGAAATGGCTATTATTTTGAATAGTTGTTACAATTTAGTGGTATTCATATTTGGTTGTAAGTTGAGTGAAAAGTTGTTTTAACAAAAGATACAAATTATTGTTCATTTCACATTTGAAATGGAGAAACCTCTCCGTATCTGCGAAGATATTCCTGTTCCGAAAATGGACTAGTCGGACTCTACATTAAAACTCTCTCATATCTTGTAAGCGCTACCTCCAATAAAAATTTTGCAGCAACAATTAATTTTTCTCAATTGAACCAAAAATCAACAAAATGGACAAATTTTAGAAAATATGGAGTGGCCTAGAAAATGGGGTATGAAAAGGTGAACAATCCCTACAGCTACGCCACTGACAGTTTCAAAAATTATACTTGCTGTTAAATAAACGGAATTTAGGAATAGCTATATCAAATTTGATCAACACCACGGAGTCGGCCAGAGGTTACGATGAAGATACGATTCTTAAACCTACATATAAGGACTGTATCTCCCTTAGAAAGCGTTTCTGAAGAAAATTAAAAAAAAGCAGGTTGACGTATTGTCCGATATACTATTGACTGGTGAAGTTCTACAGATTAAAACTGAGGCAGCCTGCATATACTAAATGAGTGGATAGTTGATTCTGACATTCCAATTTCAAATTATAGGCATTTGCATTTCATACACATGAAATTTTGAATATTTGATAGGTTCGATGAAGGTTCGCTTTTGGAAATTCAAGTTTTAAAGAATGCCACGCCACAAAACTTCATTGAACCTAAATCACCACCGTGAGTCAATGTGTTTTAAAATGTTTAAAATTATTAGCTCAGGTTGTAGGGTTTTAGCAATGATCAATTGATATGCTATGGCAATGAAGTGATTAAAGTATTCTGGAGATATTCTGATATAACATCTGGCTAGAAAGTTTATATAACTTAACATTTTCAGATTCGATATCTATTCCATGACTGTACCAATAAACGATGAAGACTACACTATAATTCTCTCTGATACTGCAGGTCAAGAGGAATATGATAAATTGAGGCAATTCGCATATAAAAACGTAAGTGAAACAGTTTCTTCAATCTTCAATAATTGAAACTTGTACACATCCACTAGCCTTGATAAATGAAATAAACCACACGGTGTTTGAAAATAGTGTTAACATATATAGTGAAGACAGTTAAGTTCATTTCGCTTATCAATAAGATGGATTACCAGGCAGTAATTGCTCCAATCATAATTTAACTTATTGGAATACCAAACTCATATTTCACATCCCTGTATTTCTATCCACGTTAGTAGATCATCGATAAATATATACGATTCAATGCCCCGCCATAGATTAATTTTATTCGTGCACATTCATCTCAAGTTCAATTGGTTTGAATTGAGGAATGTAGGTACGAGTAATACCATGGTTGGCATTCAATAATAGCATCCTGGTTCTTATTTTTCAATAGAACTGACGGAGAAATGTTCTAGTTACACATGAACTAACTTAAAGTTTCATTGCGTAATGGTCCACAATTCCATGGAACTATATTAATAATCCAGGCTGTGAACCGGAATTTTAGCTAAAATAGAAAAAAAACACGTAAGTTCGAATCAAAAATTATTTTTTTGCACTAGCTTCAGGAGGTTCTCAGGATCATTCATACACCTTAATCTCTTGGGAACCCCAACCCCACCCATTGAGGGCGAAAATGGCCCAAAATCCCTAAGTCTTGAATTGTGTTTTTTACAAAAAAAAGTATTTTGGCATTTCGAATGCACCTAGGAGGTTTTTTGGGTCGCTGAACACGAATCCGTAGCCAGATTTACTTACAATCCATTGTAGGGTTGGTCAAATCGACAAAATTGGCCAATTTTGCACCCCTATATGTTATTTTGGAATTTACGAATTTTTGGCATTTCGAATGCACCAAGGTTTTTTTTTGGGTAGCTGAATACGATTCCGCGGCCAAATTTACTACGAAGTAATTTTAAAATGCAAAAATAATAAAAATTTAGAAGCGTGTCAAATTAGCCATTTTTAAAATTTGCCACCCCTACGATGATATTCGAGTAAATCTGGATTCGGTTTCGATTCAGCGACCCAAAAAACTTGGTGCAATCGAAATGCCTAAAACACGTAAATTGCAAAATAACATATAGGGGTGCGGAATTGGCCAATTTCGTCGATTTTACCACCCCTACGATGGATTGCAAGTAAATCTGGCTACGGATTCGTGTTCAGCGACCCATAAAACCTTGTAATTTCAAAATACCTTTTTTGTAGAAAATACAATTCAAGACTTGGAGATTTTGGGCCATTTTCGCCCCCAATGTGTGGGGTTGGGGTTCCCAAGAGGTTTTATTGTGTGTGAATAATCCTGAGAACCTCCTAAGGCTAATGCAAAAAAAATTTTTGGTTCGAACTTACATGTTTTTTTTCCAGTTCATAGCCTGGACTATAAGAGATATATATTGAAACTCATACTTACACTGTTCAATTCATATCAACACTTAAGATTTATGTGCGTGAATAATTGATCACGGCAGGGCATCGAATCGCTTAGTTTATCGATGATCTACTATCGTTTCAGAGGCTTATATTCACAAAAATATAAGACTTTGACGGGGCCAAAGTTGAGCCATTGGTCGACACACTGGACTGGACATCCAGGGATGTGGGTTCGAGTCCCAATTTCGGTTCAATTTTCACGTTTATTCATCTCAATAATCCTACGGTAAATATTTAGATAGTAATTATATGAAATAATTTATGAAATTTAATGTATATATCTCAATAATTTGTTTTGTCATCTATAGAAAACCTATTTATACAGATGTTACAATACCTGCAGACTCAACACACCCATTCATACATGAAAAAAACAACGTTCCAATCTATGATACATAGAGCCTTTTCCGTACCATTATAAAAACCAGCGCTTTTGACTGAGTTAGAAACTATAAAAAACATTGCGATACACAATGGCTATTCTGTATCGCTAATAAATAATTTATTCTTTAAAATTAATTGTTAATCAAATTTATTCCAACGTGCAAAAATATGTTAACTTGACGTACTTTGGGTCAATATCTGATAAAATCTCGAATATTTTTAAGAAAATTAAAAGTTGAATGTAGCTTTCAGACCAAGCCGAAAACTTTCAAACATATTTTTCGATGCAAAAACTAGATCCAATAAATTTTGGAAGTCAGAAGTCCTATACATTGGTCAAACAGATAGATCGATTGAAAGAGCATTTTAAGACATTTCAATTGAATAATTTCTCAAACCAATTTATAGAAACTCAACCTAAATACCGGGATACCAAAAATTGTCTTGGTCAAGGGTGGTTGTGGAATCTAAAACGTGTGTCTTACTTTACGTTTGAAATAATTATGTCACTGTCACACTGACATCATCATTAACATACAGATTTCATACCTATTTATTTCAGTTGTAAACAATAATGAACTACAAATTATGAAATAACGGTTTTAGTAACAAGAAAAACTAAATTACAGTAATTGTTGGAAATGTCCCCCGTTTTGTTCGATGCACATTAACTAGCGCACCCGTTCGAAAATAGTCTACAATCATGAACATTTTGTGTTGTGTGGTAAGAGGCATGATTCAAAAACTGGATTAGAAAATTTCAGCACAATAACTCAACAGATTCTGACACAACAAAACATATTCAAAAATTTAAAGTAAGACACACGTTTTACATTCCACAACCACCCTTGACCAAGATAATTTTCAATTTGTAGTTCATTATTGTTTTACAACTGAAATAAATAGGTATGAAATTTGTAGGTTATTGATGATGTCAGTGTGACAGTGACATAATTATTTCAAACGTAAAGTAAGACACACGTTTTAGATTCCACAACCACCCTTGACCAAGATAATTTTTGATATCCCGGTATTTTACATACAATTACGAATGGTAGAAAGTTTAATCTGTTAGAATCTATAGAAATATTCAAACACCGTAATCCTTTAAACAGTCTACTTAACGAGCAACTAGACTTCCACGTAATACAAAATTTAATATGTAATTACCGACAGCTTAATCCCTTGCCAATTACTGTCTCAACTCAACCAACCTTAGTAGCTATGAGTACCATTAATTTTCAGAATCGATTCACTTCATTGTAAATTTCGTATAAGTACTATGATATTTCATCGTACTCATTGTATGTTTTGATAATGAACTGAATAGTTCGAAATTGCAAAACCAAGTGATATTTAGCAAAGTAAAATCACTTGTTTTTATCTGTAAAAATGGAATATCATAAAGTAATGCACAGCTCCATTCAAAAACTTTTACGGAATTGTGACCATTAGGCAAAGAAACTTTAGATTTGTTTATGTATATTTATTATTTTCAGGTCGATATTTTTATTTTATGTTTCGCTCTAGACGAAAGGAGCAGCTTCGAAAATATAAAATCGAAATGGATTCCGGAAATACAACATTCTTGCCCTAAATCTAAAATCATCATTGCAGGTAAATGAACTTCATCTTTCCTTATTATGCAACAGAGGTAGCGGGTCGATATAGTTCCGTTCATTGGCAGTAGACATAAAAAAATTCATAGAAGCTCTTTACCTCAATACATACAGTTTCTTCCGCTTTTGATTTTCCAGAATATACACTTTCATCCACTTTACCTGTTCTAAAATTCATCTACCACCCGAAAATGAATTTATAAGTAACATTCCAATCTAGAATAACTTTGAGATTTTAATTTTGTCACTTCCTTGACATATTCAGGTCCATGATTATTTTAAACTTTCTTCAAAAATTTCCTACTACGTGAAACATTAGTAAGATTTTAAGAACTCATTAACTGTTGAAAATCAATTTTGAAGGTAATCCTAATGAAGAAAGACCCTGCAAGAGTAATTTTTCTTAAAATTGTAATAACACAAAAATAGTGGTATCATCAAACTCACTCTTATTCCGAGGCAATTTTAATTACTATTTGGCCATTAAAATTAACATATACTATGAAAGAGTTGCCACTGTGGATATATTGAAATACTATTGAAGTACTGAGGACCTTTCGGATACCTACTAGCCATCATCATAGTAAACTATATTATGAATCAAAATAAAAATTTTCTGATTGGTTTAGCTTTAACAACTTGTGCTTAAATAAATCTAAAACTCGAAAACTAACTTCTGTGGAGTATTTAAAATACTTTGATATTCTCCTGCATTCGAAACTCACTTGGCTCAAGCATTTGACTTACATCACCAAAAAAATATCAAGTAATACTGATATACTAGATTATTACAATTCGGTAAATACCTTATTAAATGATGGTCACTATGAACAGATTACCAGGAATCTGTTATCAAAATGCGTAAAACTAGTCAATAATTCATTAAAATCGTGTACAGCTGTAATCTACAATAATTTAAAATACAAACTTAAACTTTCAAATCCTAATCTTCCTAAACTGTATTGCTTACCTAAGATTTATAGGCGGGGTAATTCCATGAGACCAATCATTTCAAACATTAGTTGTTCCACGTATAACATAGCGAAATGGTTAACTTCCAAGCCACACCAGGTTTGTGAAAAATTCTTTGGAACTTTGCAAAATTTTGAGATTTCAAACTTGAACCTGGTGATACCAGAGTTTCATTTGATTTGGTCCAATATTTTCAAATACCCCAATCCCTGAGTCGATGAACATTCTGAAGAAATGGCTTTCAAATATTAATATCTCCGATAGAAACTGCACAGAATGCGTGATCCTTACATCTTTATGTATGGAGCAAAATGTATCATTCTTCAGTAATTAATAAGTTCCATGGCTGTTTCCTAACTTTGGAATACAATCAGTTTATAGATGTAAGACAAGCTAAAAGACCGCTTAGGCAACAACTTATATATATTATAAGGAATATTTTACCCATATAAAGAAAATAATGCTGAAAAATCAGCGGTAGCCGAACACCATCTCTCAAGAAAATTTATTACTTTTAAAACACAGTACAGACAAATATCTAGGTAATTTAGAAGGAATGGAAATGTATTAACGAAAAAAGAATTTATTAAATTCTGATTTATCTCCAGCTGAGGGTAACCCTTTATCTACATTATTATACCCAAATAGTATTCAAACACGCACATTTTGATTTATAATTTAGTTCACTCTCATGATGACTATTTGGTAGCTTAAAGGTTCTGAGTATTTCAATAGTATTTTCAGTGGTGATTATTTCTTATCAATAGTGTAAACTAACATAGTTGATATCCGCTTCCGGTATAACAAGAAATTAAGGGACATTAAGAATATTTCAGAATCGTAGATCCTTTTTGAAAAAAAAATTGTATATATGTACTATATATGTACTTATATATCCATATATTTGTCAATATAATGTGATGTAACTGGAATACAAAATCACTTTTAAATAATTAAACATTACACTTTGTGAAAAAAACTGTTCAATGGAAGTCGATTTAAAATTATTCATTCTGATTTTTGTTACTCCATTCTCACGTTTCATTAAGATTTGGGAAACATGAATGGCCAAATTGCCATTGTCCTCCAGTTTTTCACAAACTTCACTCACATTTTGCAAAAATGAACACAAAATGTCTTCATCTTGGTCACTTACACATTCTTCATCTGCAATAGGTTCTGCTTTCTTTTGTCAGTGAATTCCTGAATTATTTTCTGCAAATCACAATCTGAGTTCTGAATCGATTAGGAGATATTATCTCAGATAAGTGGTCGATAGATAAACCTTTTTTTGGAAATTTTCGTTTTTGAACTGCATTAACGCTTCCTTCTTCAAAAAGATTTTTAATTCCATTTTATTCTTTGGAATATCTTTCACTTATGTTCTTCCAACACTAAACTTGCCCGCCAACTTTTGCGCATTGGTACCGTATTTTTTGATTTCCTCTATAATTTCACATTTTTCTATAAGAAATAAACATTTCAGAGCTGTTCTCAGGGGAACAAATTAAACTAAATAATAAAATCCCTACCGGGATATCAAAAATTATCTTGGTCAAGGGTGGTTGTGGAATCTAAAACGTGTGTCTTACTTTACGTTTGGAATAATTATGTCACTATCACACTGACATCATCAATAACCAACAAATTTCATACCTATTTATTTCAGTTGTAAAACAATAATGAACTACAAATCATGAAATAATTATGTGAACTTTGAACCTTTTCAGAGGTCGTGATAGCCACAATCCGGGTCAAAAACTGTTTCGAAATAGTTAATTTTCCGTAAATCGAATGACGTTCACGTGAGAAGCCCGTAGCACGCGAGTTACGGCTTTACGACGACTTTTCGCGTGCCGTTTTCGCTCCATGTAGTTAGATTTAGTATCGAACCGTGCCCGACTGCCCTTCTTTTTTCGATAAATGTCCATTAAATAGGAAAATTTAATTTAAACAGTTTGAGCTATTCTCAAATCTCAGATATGCGCGTCTAACGTGCGACGTACCAAAGGGAATTTTCTCGCGACTAAAATATACACAAAGCGGGTAAAAGCTAGCGGCCCATAGCCAAAAACACTTTATTACAACTGGCGCCGGTCGCAAGGGGCAAGAAACGGCCCCAAATTAACAAGACCGAGGTAAAATGTATAAACTCTAACTTACGCACAGCGAGCTCCTCGAGGCATATGTCAGAATGATTTCGTTCGTAGCTAATTACATAAGACTTCTGGCGTTCATACAATTGTGTTTTTATACAATTTGAACCTTCTAATTTCGATAGGCCACGTGAAAATCCCGGAGTCCAAAGCGCTAAAGACTTCTGAGTGTTACAATATTCGTATAAAATTGCGAAATTTCGCACTTTTAGAAACTTCAAATTAATTATGACATAATTATTTCAAACGTAAAGTAAGACACACGTTTTAGATTCCACAACCACCCTTGACCAAGAAAATTTTTGATATCCTGGTACAAACAAACAGCCAAGCCAGCCTCCAATTGTTTTTTGCTTATAACTATTCTCAGAAACGCGGGTCAGGGCGATTGACCGTCGGCGTCGAGAAGGTTTCCGGCCGACCGATATTGAGAGTGGAAATTCCATAAGATTTCGTCAAAAAGTAGTAGTTGAAAATGATCGTGACAGTTTTTGAATGGTTTTTCTATTAATAAGTTCCTTATTATAGAAGTTACCGTAAGAATAATTTTGAAATCTCAAAACTCACCGTTAAGAAGGGTGGCCGCTTTGGACGAGTGGCCGAAATGAGGTGTTTTACTGTAGTTTCAATTCAACATCATCGTTGAGGTGACATTTTTGTAATACCTGTTAACAAAATAATGTTATCTAATAATCATTCCTTTAGGGTTAGGTGCTATCATAGTCTATAAAGGTTTATTAATATTATGTAGCATTATGCAGCAAAATCAAAATCAATTATCAATGTCCACAACAATAATATTTCATTACACAATTGTATTTTTTTCAGGAACAAAAGCTGATAGTACGGATAAACGCATAACAGAGTCTGAAGGGAAGAAATTAGCACGAAGTCTAAAGGTTGCAGGTTTCATCATGAATTCCGCCAAAACTCGATACAATATAGACGAAACGTTCGAGCAAGCTTTAAGTGTTGCCATCCGTAGCAGAAAGGCCCGTCTTGGATCGAAAGATTGTTGTACTCTAATGTAACCATATTAAGTGATTCAATTTGATTTATTATTTATAAACTATTTATGACCGTAATTTTTTCATTCAACCATTACTAATTTTCGTTTAGAATCATGAAAAACTAAACCTTAAACCTGGTTCATCTATTGTTATTTTTTATATCGCTCTTTTTTGAACCAACTTCATTACATTTGGTGTAGAGTCCTAGAACAGTATATTTACAACAAGTTTAAAATGCCTCAAATTCTAAGCGAGCCAAAAGTTTGTAGTCCGAGCTGAAGGCGATGACTACGGTTCGCGAGCGTGGAATATGTATTCCAAACGTGTTGGTAGACTATTAATGCATAATGCATTCTTAACATTACATAAGAATTCCCGAAAAGAAAGGCAGAATTTGACCGTTTTTGATTGAATAAAGACTATTTTTTGTTATAAACAATTTATTTATTCACAAAATAGATGAATTCGACCAAAACTTCGACCTTAGGGTCGTTTTCGGATCGAATGTATACCCACAAATTTGCAAATTTGTTATAAACAAATTATATTCATTTTTAACTATACGAATTTGACCGAAATGTTGAGTTTATAGTCGTTGTCGGATAATGTTGGGCTCCTGAGTACGATTTTATTGCTATTATGGTCTTTAAATGGATTCATACATTTTGAATTGTTATAACAAATTATTTGTTAACAAATGAAGAACGAAGAAATGTGATATTTTTATTCATTTATTTGATATGCACACTCAGTACTTGATTTTTGTGACAAAATTGATGAAATGTATTAAGTCTTAATATAATAAAAGAATGGCATGCCACTAATTTTGAATAATTGTTTTCCCTTCCATAACAGCTCTCACATACCACCTTAAAAAATTTGATATGTTTCATTTTATATATATTTATTGATACTTTGTCATACTAGAACATCAAAATTTTCTTTTTTTTTTCTAATTCACTTTTGAAAATTTTCACGAGAATAAAATCTTAAAAAAAAAGACTCGGCTCTATCTACTTTAATGGTAAAATGCACACGTAACATAGTCTGTTCTCGTGTGGTAAGAGAAAACAATTATATGAAATTATTTAATTTTGTTAATAGATGAATTGTTTATAACAAAAAATAGTCTTTATCCGATCTATTTTGCATTTTTTATAAATTGTTATGTTATTTCAAAAATTGACTAGTTAAATTGTTTATTTATTGTTTATAAACAATTTGCGCAATTTCATTTGTGACCAATTTTTTTTGGATGATATTCTGAAAGTAATGCACTTTGTGCCATCAAATTCGATACATTTGTAAAGAAATTACGGGCCCAATTCCCATTTAACTGCACTATATACTTCTTCTAATAACCTTTCATTAATTAATAATTATAAGCTGTCACTTGAAACGATGAACGTATAAACGCGAGAGGCGTGAATATCAATATGTTACCATGGTAACCGGAACAAGGGACGTCACATAAACGCTGTATTCAACGACAAGGCGTGGATTGAGATAATTAATGCTTCAAGAAAGTAGCTGAGAAGTTTCCGATTAGTCAAGAACTAATGAAGAACATATATTCCGATGCAGTCTGTTAGAATGATTTACATTAAATTCTAGTTTTTAGTCATAGAATAGATTCTGAAAGCGTGTTGGAGGAAGTTCTTTCTTGGTCAAAATGTATTGCATCGTCGTGTTTTTTTCGGCAAAGTAACAACGACCGAACAGCCGTGTGTTCTGCATTCAGATAGCTGTATCCCTGTTTATTCAAAATATGCTTCTATATTATCCGTATCTTACCAGAATTAGGACCACAATGTCAAATATAATCCAGTAAGTTTGAGAACCGAAGACTTGTAGAAACATAATATTGAGGAACGTACTAGATCCTCAAATATATAACAATATTTGATTTTTATATATCGGCCAAGACAGTTATAGCAGACAGCAAGTAATAAATCAATGATTTATTCGAATATTTTGGTATAAGCTTGTACGTCTAAAATCAGACCGACACGCCGTATTCCGTTCATGAAATGTGGGGCAAAATTTTACTAAGCTTTTGCATACAAGATTTATATCTTACAATTGTGATTCGATCCTCGTATCTAAAGATCTCGCGAATTGCTTTATAGCGAAAGCAATTTGGTTGGTGTGGGTGGTGAGGGTCGAGATTTCTAAGAAATCTGTCACGGTTATGATATATCAGTAGCATCATATTTCTAGTTCCTTCATGTGAATACAAAGAGAGGGCAGCATTTAAATGGCTCCTTAACAGTTCCTAAACGGATGGATTGTCTCCGATTATACAAACCTCATTTAAAGAATGTAAATTATCAGTTGTTTTATTAAGAAGAGAAAGACAGACGTAAGCTAAGTTAGGAATACTTAACCACGTTCGCTGGTGATTTTTACAACCACTTTATTCGAACAATATACAAATAATTTTGAAATACATGAACATATTCATATTTATATGATAACAGTGATAACTATTCAAAGCAAATGCAAATTTAATTATTAAGCAAATTACAGCTAATCCACAGGTACGTTTGTATTTGTAATTTATTTACAAGAACACACTGGACATACATGAAGTGCCTCATCTAAAGGTAATAATTAGAAGCCAAAACAATAAAATTGCAAAAATATCCCTCCACCAAGAATGATATTAAATTATAAAAAATAATAAAAATAAATAATAAAATACTAGATAGCCACAAACAAAGTTGATAATAATTAAATTGTAGAATGTTATGAAATTTTATTGAGGCATGATTCAATAACTAGTTTATTTTATATTATCTAATATTTTGATAAAATGTTTATAACTTCTGTTTTTGTAATTGCTAGGTATTTAATTATATAATTTAGGACCGAAATAACTGATGTGTCGCTAACTGAAAGAAGTGTATTTCATTTGAGAAATAAATAAATTATTAGAGTTGACTTGTATTAATATTATGCTTGATAGTCACATGGTTCATATATGATTATGCACGAATTCAATGAAAGATTTAGAGAAAAGCAGCCTAACATCAAATAGTTTGAGCTCATCAAATAAGAAATTCCTTTGGTATAGTCTCAGTTTAGACATGAAAGTTTTAATAATATATTTCTGTGTTATAATTAACTGGTTTAAAGTTGTTGGGTTTGCCGCGCGATAAAATTTTAATATTATAATATTTTTAGAATACTTTATTCTTTAAGATTATGGATACATTTCCTAATTTTCTTAATAACATATATCATACATTTTCCATTTTTTTTATATACTTTGACTACAGGAGAGGGAGATCTATAATGTGCGAAGAACATCGTGTGAGCCACCGGTGGAATAATGGAAGAGGAGATAGGCGTTCGAATTTTTTTCGAAGGTTTGGACGTTATAGGCATAGTAAGACCTCACTAGGTAAAGAGTTCCACAACTTCGCTGTTTTATAGAAAAATGGAGTATGGTAGAATGAAATACGGTAGGTCTCGAGTTTGACAATGAAGGGGTGACTGTTTTGAGTTCGTCTAGTCCATCTATCTGGAATCTATAGTGCTGGAACAACAGATAAGATTTCTGATGAACACCATGGAAATATTTATAGAAAAGGTAGAGATCTTTCACCTTTCCACGATGTTGTAGAGAGGTAAATGAACTCGTGAGTGTGACATCATCATTCAAACGAATAGCTCTCTTCTGGATAGAATCCAAGAGCTTCAGAGTATCTTTGGGGGCCAAACCCCGAAAATGTGAATAGTACTCCAGGATAGGTCAAATCTGTGCTTTGTAGATTATGAGGAGCTGATGAGATGTGAAGTAGCTCTGGGTACGGTATAGACAACCAAATTTTTAGAACCGGTTTCCGCAATGGTCCTCACATGATCGTCCCTTGAGAGGTTGCTCTTGGTGGTTATCCCGAGCATGGATATAGATGACTTCATAGGAATAGTTGTACCTGACATCATCATATTAGGGATTGTGGGATCCGCCTTCCCGAAGAAGACGTAAGGTTTAGTTTTGGTTGCATTATACTCTGTCTTGCTGCTCTGACTTCATTGGATGGTATAGGGGCTGGCTCTAGATGAGAAACCGGTATGAAGTATACCACCATCTACAAAGCTGTGGACGGTACAGGTGTCACTTCCAGCAGATCGTTTACAAGAAGCAGAAACAAAGTTGGTGCCAAGACAGATCCCTGTGGAATGCCAGTGTTGACACTCCTTTTTTTGCTGTAACATGAATCGTGAGAAGGAAAATCCAATAGTTATAGGAAACAGCTAAAATTCGCGATGTTTTAAAGAAGCACATGTAGACCAATTGCCAATAGAATGGGTGTCCAATAAAAAAGCTTGGATGACAAAAGAGTTGATGAGTTTTTGGTTCTTCTATTCTCACATAACGCTACTTCGCACTCAAAAACAGAATTGGAAAACGTTCGAATTGTTTTCTACCTCCCAACACTACGTCTCATTGCCAACTACTGGATCGAGGGATAATACAAAACTGTAGAACAAAATACAGAGAATTGGATTTTGGCTTGCACGAACACCAAATATAATTTTGAAAGAACAGAAAAAAGCATTTGTGCTATGGTATGAATAGTTGCAACATGGACAAATGTTGCATCTGTGACTATAAAATTTTTTCCCAAAAGGCTTGATTTATGGAAACGATCCAAGAAGATGAGGCTTTTGAAGAAGAAGATCACATTTTACTCAGTCAGTTGTCCTCTCGCTTAAAAAATATGTCAAGAAGCTTAGATCTGGGAAAATATCTCTTAATCGATTCAGAACTCTTAACCTAGACTTTGTTTTATAGGAAATACTCCAGAAATTCACTGACAAAGAAAGCAAAACTGACCCTATTGCAGATGAAGAATGTGAAAGTGACCAAGATATTTTGTGTTGATCTGCGAAAAATATGAGTGAAGTTCTGAAAAACTGAAGGATATTTCCCAAATCTTGATGAAATGTGAGGAGGGAGAAACAAAAATCAAAATGAATAATTTGAAATAGTAATCCATTGAACAGTTTAGTCACAAAGTGTAATCTTAATCATTTGAAAGTGGTTTTGTATCCCAGTTACATCACATTATGTTGACAAAAATATGGATATTTCATGTAAGGACATATATAGGTAGTACATATATAATTATTGTTGTTATTCCTTCCACATAATCCCCCAGATTTTGTAGCGGCCACTCCTCTAAACGGCCAAAATTTTATGATATTCTTAGTGACCACTATTGAGAAGTCTTACTGGATATAGAATCATAGTGTATTCACAAGGTGAACTTATAGTTTATTCTTAATTTTAAAGATTGTATAGCTTAATGATGATAAAGATAAATAAAAGACCTGCTTAACTCGAAGTCAAATAGTGCCTGGATATAAATAATATTTTGAATTCAAGAGATCTGGGAAAGATATCGATTGTACCACTCTTGCAGAGTACGTAAACAGTAATATTTCCCATTATTATTTTCTGCTGAATAATTACTTCGCAGGAATATCATGAACAAATATTCTGATGGATGGGATTTAAGGCGTTTTCCCAGAGGACTTTAATACGACAATACGTAAAACTGTGACACGGTTTTGATTTAAGGACTTGGTCTACAAAGGCGTTTCCTACATTTCATCCGCTAACCAAGTGAACGATAAAAGTATGCGAAATAAAATGATATCGTCCAACTTTTCAGATTCGCGTTCTCACCAGGATAAAGTGCTTCGCAAACGGTGCAATGTGCAATAAAATCTATACCATTCCACATCCGAGGATAAATCTTTTGATTATTATTACAATTGAGTTTGAAATACATACTAAAATCGGCCTGGGCAGCGGTACGGGCCGCACTTGATTTTGATTAAGGCATAAGGGAAGGAGTTTTATAGGGGATCGAAAGTATACATATAATATATGAAAACTTCTAAAATTCATTGGTGGAAACTGGCCATTTTTTATTTTTGAATCATTATTTTCTGAGGGCTCGATGTAACCAGGAAAGGATGCATCTTCTCGATAGAATGACTACTACTATTTGATTTTTATTCCGACACGTTTTTACAGTTATCTGACCTCAAACGGTTTTTGTCAAACGTCAAACCATATAGAATTCTGGCCATCATACGAACCTACTCACCAAGTTTAATAAAAACCCGAATCCATCGCGGCGATTGGTAGTGAATTGTTCATTTACTGGACTGAATCACATTCAGAATGTTAAAAGTTTGCTCTCAACAAACGTATCTCATATAATCAGATTCAACTCCCTTAGTAAAGTTGATATTGTAATCATATGATGATCATGTGTAAAAAAACACTTAGTTGATTTCTACTAATGTTCCAATATAAAGAATGTGGAAATTTCTCAAGCACTTATTATAATAAATCACAAAGAATGTACAAAGAAATCTCGCCACTACAAATGGAATGGAGACATCGCGGCTAACAATTGACAGAGTAGGGTGGTGTGGGGTAAGTGTGATTTGGGGTTATTGTGGCAACAGTCTAAATTTTTCTAAAAAGTTCGAATTTGTAGAATATTCCTAGTCCACGGTGTAGTTATATCATTTACTAACTCCCTATTCAAATGTAAATAGAAACCATCGAAGTATATACATATTTTAGTAATTCAAAAAGCAGCACTATAAGTCTTTAACGATGTCCAATTCCGCACGGAGACATGCAATTTACAATATAAAATCAGATTCCGGTATTTCTGTCAGTCGATTGTGCTTTGCCGTGATTAATAGGTATGCGCCATCTATCAGCGAGAGGTGTCAATGAATATTCACAAAATGTAGATAATTAGATCCACTACCACAATAACCCCAGTAAATTCAATGGATGGGGCTAGTGTGGAATCCCGCCTAGGGGCAAATGTGGCATGGCTTTTTTGACAATTGAGGTTAGGGATGGCAAAAATTATAAATATATCGATATATCGATACATCGATGTTCAAAAGGATACATTCGATATAACGAAACAAATGTATCGATATTTTCAATATATCGATACTTTCTTAAATTTCGTAAGAATTTGACTAAATAAGTATTATTTTCACAAGTAAATAAAGCTACAAATTTAATGACATCGTTTATTCATGATTTTATGATATGAACAAGCTAAAAGAATATAATACGTTATAAATATAGGGAAAAATGCAAATAACTCTAATAAATAATACAAAAAAAACATAATTCAATTCCAGTATTCAGATGGAAGTTATTGTAAAAATAACAATTTAGATAATCTTTTTCCAGTTATTCTGTTGCGGTTTTTTGTAACATATCAGATGTGCCGACATAATTAAAAATTATATTAGCAATCATCCGAGCAAGCTCAACAAATATACTGATCATGTAGAAAGTAGAATTCCACCTTGATTTGACGTCTGAAATAAATTTTTCAATTTTGTCCTGCGGAATATCATTTTCTGCTTGTTGTTTACGCAGTTGATCACTTGCACGTACACTGCGCTTAAACCATGTAACGATATTTTTCTACAAACGCTTAACAAAGTAGCCTTTGACGCTTTCAGATTTCAACGCAAAGTTGACGTTTTCCGTGAAATGTCATTTTGTGACAGCATTTGCGCTCTAAAGCGGAAATATTTCGAAAACGCTCGCTTCTCCAACGTATTTCTGCATGATGATTGATGATAGTGACAGTGAATTATCAAACACTCCTCCTGATGTAGCAGAAAGTGCAAAAATTGTTACTTTGAATCTCCTACCAGAGAAATCAAGGAAGAAATATGAATTACAATACGGTAAATTCATGACGTGGTGCCAGTCGAAGAAGGTGAATAAGTATTCAGAAAACGTATTACTGGCTTATTTTGGAGAAAAATCATTGATTTGTAAGTCATCAACTCTTTGGTCTACGTATTCGATGATACGGACATGCTTGAATGTTAAAAATAACATCGAAATCAATAAGTATCCTAAACTTATCGCATTTCTGAAGAAACAGTCTGTTGGATATAAAGCGAAAAAATCCAAAACATTCACCACTGAAGATATTCACAAATTTTTACAAGAAGCGCCCGATGAAGAATATCTACTAAAAAAGGTAAATTTTAATATTTCATGCTCTTAGTAGTTTGAGAAGCGGTTAGTATTTTTTTGAATTTAGTGCAATTTGGTTAGCATAGACATTTGGAATAGCTATTAATTGCAGTTTTTTTTATAGGTTATTCTAATTATGGGTATTGCTGGTGCCTGCAGGCGCGATGAGTTGGTCAAAATGGAGATTGGTGACATAGAAGATAAGGATTCTATTTTAATAGTCCGAAACTTTAATAGTATGAAACAAGTTGTGGGTATGAATACAATCGGCAAGACTCCCAGTGACATTGCTGAATATTTGAAATTGCCCGAGCATAATTTATATACTGGACACTGTCTCCGACGAACCTCTGCTACTTTATTGGTGAATGGTGGAGGTGACCTAATACAACTGAAAAAACATGGTGGATGGAAAAGTAACAATGTAGCAGAAGGCTACATAGATGATTCAATCAACAATAAGATTGAAACTACCAAGAGAATATTCTCAAGACCATCTACATCTCGTTCTGTAGATTTCCAATATTCGGGGGAATTAATGTTAGATAAATCTACTGATCGTCCATCAGGTTCAGGAATAATAATTAAAGAGTGTCACAATTGTACATTCAATTTTAGTAAAGTCAATGATAAATTAAATCAACATTAATCAGGAATTTATAAACTGTACTTGATGTACTTTTGTTGAATAAAGCATATGGTGTTTTTTCTTTTTTTTTTTCTGAAAACTGCGTTTGTAGAAAAAATCTTGTGTGTATTTCGACCACAAAGTGTCATTGTCGCTCTCCAAAGATTACCGCGCGACGCAAAGCGGAGCGCGGTAACTCTCTTTGTCGAGCGACAATATATCACTTTGCGCTCTTAATACACAAATAGCTATTCTAATTCTTAATAATAATCCGTTTAAGCTCTGCGTGTTTGTAATGGAGCTTTCACAAACTAAATTTAATGTATGTGCAAAACAGGGTATCTGCCTGTTTTTACCGAACGTATCGAAGACAGCTTTTGCCACATTATCTGTTACCACCGCTACAACGTCATTAGAATTTAAATCCCATTCAGAAATGATTTTTAAAAGCTCTGCAGAAATATAATGGGCCCTAAAAGATGTAATCGACTGGAGTGCCTTAGCAATTGAAGGCGGAGTAAAGCTTGAGCTAAAAGAGGCTTCTGATGCTTTTTTCACCGATGACGGTGGTGACTTGTTGCGGTGTCAATGCAAATTTTTCTGTCACCAAAAACACTTTTATGAATAGTTGAATGCTTTTGCTTTTTGCATTAAGATTCGAAGTGTTACCAGAAACTTTCAAGCAAATATTACAACGTGCCTCGACACTAGATTGTTTAGTAAAATATTTTCAAATATTGCTTTTTGGTGGCATAATATCCAATAATAAGATACTGACACTATTAATCAAAAATAAAACTACTATTTCTTAATGAACCGTACTGTGTCATATAGAAAATGATGCGACAACGCTTGGCCCTTTTTTTATAACCTTGGGTGACTCAAATCTTTTGGGAGCTAACTCATTTATTGAAAGATAATACAAATATTGCGCATTCTATTATTACAGGTTTGTTTAAATTTCAGTAATCTTCTACTGAAAGCTAGATGGCAGGCGAGGACGGAGAACAGAAAATAATGGATTTCATTACTGTTTATTATTAGAAGATTCTGATCTGAGGTTACATCATCATCATACTCAAAATTATACGAATATAGAGCAAAATACGGCAATATCGATATATTTTTAGTGATATATCGATAATTTTATCGATATATTTTAGCGAATTATCGATATAGATATATCGATATATTTCGCATAATGTATCGATATATCAAGTATAATCCCTAATTGAGGTTAGCTGAGTGTCAGTGGTGTATTGTTTTGATGATAAAAAGTATGATCCGCAATTATAAAAGGAAATGTAACCGTGGCGTAGGGCAAAAATATTCTTTGGAAAATTTGAATGGTGCAATTGATGCAGTGAAAATGGCCAAATGACATGTTCTAGGGCTGCAGAATTGTTTCTTGTGCCACTTTCTACTATTCAGCTTCGAGTGAGAGGTTGGACAAACAGACAACCTGGAGGTAAAAGTCCTTCTGGTAAACCACGAGTTTTTCCAATAGACGTTGAGATCAAGTTAGCAGAAAATATTAAAACAATGAATAGATGGGGTTTTGGTCTGACAAGAAAAGAACTGTTGGATACAGTGCAACAGTATGTACAATCAAACCAACTAAAAACACCTTTCAAAGATGGTAGACCGGGTGAGGATTGGTATCTAAGTTTCTCCAAGCAGCACAGGCTGTCATTGAAGAAAGCTGAATTGTTAGAATTAGTCTGGATTAACTGTTTTTTATATTTTAGGAATAAAGTATATTTTGACTTTGAATTAGGTACATTTTTTCTTATAATTATGTTTTTTTAGACTGTTCCTCATGTTTGACATTCTATGTATTTCATTATTATATGGAAATAATTTTTTTTTTATGCACTGAAGATCATAAAATGAATATTTTTGTTCTCCACACTAACCCCGTTAAGCTACAATAAGTTCAACACAGAGAATATTCTGTATGCCACATTTCCCCCGTTCGAAAACACACTTGCCCCAATTTGTGGGGGTAACTGTGGCACCAACATGGGATTGAAAAAAAAATCAATTCATAACGACCGAATTCCAATATGTATCATACAATGTATGGATCATTTTTAACATCACTAATGGATACGTGTACGAAATTAAAACGGAATTGATTAATAAATTTAATTACTACGACTAAGTGAAGTTAATTAACCATTTTTTTGCCACAGTTACCCCCCTTCACCCTACGTTTTCTTTGTGCTTTTGGTGGTACTTTGACGATCTTTCATAGAAGTGTGAATACAAAGATTATTTTCGTAGATGTTGAAAAATATCACAAATAAGAATAACTTAAATCACAAAACGAAAATGTATTACGACTTTGTGATAATTTATCATATTGATATAATAAGATGAAACATTTTTACTTTGTTCTTTGTCACATTAATCACACTAGCCTGTCATCTTTAAAAGATACTAATGTATGAAAATATTAATAATCTTGACTATTTATGGTACAATATAAGACACAGGTAACAAGTGGGGTTGCGGTTGGGGAAATACATAGCTAGAATAGTATTATTCGAATTGGATAATGAGGTAGAGTTAATGTTGTGATAAAAAAATTATTATTTCGTCACTCTAGCTGAAAAACATATTCATTGTACTTTTAGATATGTAGATGATGTTTCATCCTTCTTCAAAGGTACATCACGATAACTGAATGTTTTTTATCATTCATTAATGGTATCCATCCTAGCGTTAAGTTCACTCTAGAAACTGGGAAAGATAACAATAGTATATTACGTTACTAGTGTGGAAAGTGACCCATTTCACATAAGTGGGAGAATCGGAAATTGACCCATTTCACATGAGTGGGAGAATCCCACGAGTGTGAAATGGCACTTTCCACACAAGTAATGTACACTATTTTTCCGACGACCACAGATTAATGCATACTTGCAAAAAAATTAAAATATTTTCACTTTATTTTGAGAATTTGAGAATTTTACAAAGAAAAGTAATAATTGAACAAGATTACTGCTTAGAATTGTAGAAATTAAAAGTAATATTATTATTATTACAATTAGTAAATTGTAATGGACTTTGCAATGAGTTAGACAGATTTCTCTCTGTTATTTGTACACTATGTACAGTAGTAGACTCGATGTCAGTTTCTCGAAGAGGCGGAGTGACGGCTTTCGAAGTACTGCTGATGGCAACCATAATTTTATTGGCAATATTCAACCTGTTAGTAGCAGAATCGTCAATATATTCTTCTGCGACCTTGGATGATTTCCAACCCCCATGTCTTTTCAGAAAAGTTGGATCTCCTCCTGCATCTACTAATATAGTAGCAGAAGAACGGCGGAATGAGTGCCCTGTGAATTTTTCAGGATCCTTTGGATTTAAAAATTCAGCCACTACTCTAGGTATATTCCCAATTTTGTTAATGCTCACTACTTGTTTTGTGCATTTTTGGTCTCTATAATTAAGAAAAAAGCGTGTTTCGGTAGTTGGCGGTCTTAGATTAATATATTTTTTATATATGCTATAAAAGTTTCCAGTAATAGTGAACTTGCGACAGCATTTATTTTGTGTATTATTAATTTGAATGACAGCCGCAGTCCCCAAATCTTCGATGTTATTTATACATAACTGGGTAAGTTCATGCTTGCGACATGCACCAGATATACCCATAACCAACACAACCTAAAAAAAAACATAATTAAATAAATGTATACACTTTGTTTGAATACCGATGACTTACCTTTGTAAGTGAATGAATCTCATCGGAAGCTTTATTTATAAATTCACAAATTTCTTGTTGCGTAAAAATCTTAGCTTTTTTCGGTTCATACCCGTCACTTTTCCTCTTTGAAAATGCCTTAATCTTACTATATTTGGAGATATCTACATTGTGCTGAATGGATAAAGTAGTACGCAACATAGAATAATTAGTCCATAATGTTGAGCATTGGATTCTATTGGAAAGTTCACCCATGTATGCAAACAAAACGTTTTCAGAAAAGGAGCTTCTTATTTCCTTATTTCTCCGCCATGAAAGAAATTGATCGTGAGCGTATTCGTACCTTATTTGGACTTTTCAGGCAGTAAATTCAGTGACGTTAATTTTGCGGCCTCTTCAATTTCAGTTGAAGTACATTGATCATCACTATTAATCTCTGCATCCATGTTTTATGGAATTTTAGATACTATTTTCACGGTTTTGTATATGATAAGAATGATGCATATGCAAAACTGACACTTCTAAAATTTATCTGACGTTTTCGCAATATTAATTTCAAAGCACACTTCAATTCCATTATGCAATACATATACCTATAGATACACATATCACTCTAGTGTAATATTTAACTTTTCATCTCTAGTGTGATTTTTAACTTTTCATATCTAGGGTGATATTTGTTATTTTCGCATGTGGTCGTCGGAAAAATAAATTTCTTAGACCTTACCCTCACGCACCATAATAATATAATTACTTTGAAAAAATAGAGAACCTACATTCTCAGATACAACTATTGCTAATTGATCTTTTAGTCCCCTGTAGTCACAAATTAGCAGCATAAAAGTCAATAATACATAGAGCCTTTTCACTTTCTCTTTCTCCTGAAAACCTGAATGAAAAATTGAATATATCAAGGATATAGCCATGAACAATGGTTTTCAACCTCAACTCATATTCAAATTAATTGACAGAAAAAAGCAGAATTTTATTTACTTAAGTATCTATTCTGTTACAAAAAATTCTGATTCTTCATCAAAATACGTTTCCCTCACATATTTTGGTACCGCAAGTGAAAGAAATACAGACATTTTATCGAAATATAATCTAAAAGTTAGCTTTAAGCCTCAAAATGAATTGCCCTATTTTTTGTTCAGTGCTAAAGATAAAACAAATAAGTTTAATAAACCTGGAGTAAATAAATTGACCTGTTCAGAGTGTGATAACACGTGAGGGGTGAAATAAGTGTGGTTTATAGTATCAGGAAAGCGACACATGCTGTATTACTCCGTAGATGCGAAAAATGTGTAGAAATGCAGGCAAGAAATTTAGAAAATTATTAAAGTAACTTTTTTTTTGAGAAATTTTCTATTTTAACAATAAATAGTATAATTCGCTTAACAGTGTTTGCTGATGGTTTCTGTTTTTCTGGATATTGAGCAGGAAATGTATTACACGTTCTTGTTATAACTCTGTTGCATTCTCTATAAATAATAAAAAAATTTAAATAGTCTTTGTTTGTGAAATTCAACAGTGCCGGCATTGTTTACAATAATTTTAAACTAAATGACATTTCTCTATTCTCTGACAGTCGTATAAGCAGCCATGGCTAACTAGATTTATCAAACTCAAAAACACCCGCTTGACAAAGGTGGAAAACTAGTATTTTGTAAGTAAATCGAAAACGATAAATTGTAGGTATAGAGAACCAAAACCAAAATTGCCCTAATTTTTTGTGCTGAATACGGCTACTGAAAAACAAATGTGGGTTTCCTTTGAAATATAGTGTTTCATCATTTCTTCATTTAATATTTCAATAATTTCTTGTAAGCACCCTGTACAGTGTACAAGATCGGAGACTCTTTATTTTATTTCACTGCGCTAAGACTCTGACCATAAACGCCAAAAGCGCGTTATGAAATATCCAGCCTTTATAAAGAAACTGTCAAATGAGTACGGCTCTGCATCTGTAATTGTATCTCTAAAATTGCAAATATCTCAAAAACGGTTGAATTTCGGTATAGAATTAACCTAAAATGTTCTGTAGAATTCAATATGCAATATGCAATAAATCATAGGGTGTTTCGTTCAAAATAACGAAGTTATCATAGACCTCCGCTATAACCGGATGTGCCGCATTTTGAAAATATCTTAGATTATATGGAAGAATAACTATTTTGTTTTTATACCACTTTTATTAATAATAACGTGAAAACGTGACTATAGTTTCAACACCGAAGTGCCATTATCAAACAAATAGAAAATTATGAAGAAATCAATGAAACAATTCAAGTATAAATAGATTAGAGTAAAGTAGGGTTGAGGTTAAGGGATCAACGGGAATTCCAAAACAGGTAGATCCTAGGAAAGTACAATATTACATAGTTAACAATTAGTGAATTAGTGTGATTATAATTTAATATTCTAAGAATTATTTTAAGAGCGGTTTGAAAGACACATGAAAAGATCACTTTGATATAGGTCCAACTGATCATTGAGGATATTTTTAATAGAGTTTTTCACACCTTTATAAATCTCTATTAATTCTAATGTATTCAATTTAAAACCTCTGGTTTGGCTATGTAAAATGATTAGGCTATCTAAATTAGGAAAATTATGACCAGTTTGTAAAAAATGATTAGCAACGGTTGAGTTTGTTTTGTTGAGTCTGAACGAGCGAAAATGTTCTCCGTATCGTAATTTGAAATTACGACAAGTTCTACCTATATAAAAGTTATCATAGTCTGGGCAAATTATCTTATAAACTCCATATATCCTTTCCTAGGATCTACCTGTTTTGGAATTTCCGTTGATCTCTTAACCTCAACCCTACTTTACTCTAATCTATTTATACTTGAACTGTTTCATTGATTTCTTCATAATTTTCTATTTGTTTGATAATGGCATAATGGTGTTGGAACTATAGTTACGTTTTCACGTTATTATTAATAAAAGTGGTATAAAAACAAAGTAATTATTCTTTCATATAATCAAAATGATAAATTACCATAAAGTAACGGCTTCCACCATCGATTTTTTGAATACTCATTGACTTTGGTCAGCTGCCAAATGCTATGTTTACTTTTTGAGATATCGATCGATACAGTTCGTGGTGAGACACTCCTGTATATATGTATGTATGTACTGTTATGATTTCATTTCCTACATAACATAAAACGATAAAATTTGAACTTACCGAAACATTAAAATTAGAAAAGATTAATAAAATATATAAAATATGGAATTAAAAACATTATTCAAAGTTAAATTATAGGTAGTATAAGATATTAAACAATGTATAACAAAATAAACCAGAATGTAATATAGAATGAGAAGTGAAAAGGAGAAACAGTGAAAGTGAATTAACGTACAGTGATACGAAAGAGGAAATCATAATTAATATGATTCAAAGACTATTAGAAGATAGCACAAACTAGTAAAATAAGTTATAGATTTAAGATAGTATTAGGAAATTTGAGTTCTACAATGTTATTTATATTTTATATTATGTATTAGATTTAAGAATTGGCAAATGTCAAAATTGACCTAAGAATTAGAATAATCAAGTTAATAGGAACCTAATCATAGGTTATCTTATATCAAAATATGTGGAAAAATATTGGCAATATTAATTTATATAGCAGAATGCATCATCACTTTAAATAATTTGAAAATCTTCAATAATTCAAAATTTCAAGAATACTCAATTTTGATTGGTCCATACAAAATTCAATCAACAATTAAAAAGTTCTGTCAGATCCAACAATGGAAATAGCATCCTAGATAAGGAAAGGAAGTACCTTATTGGTTGAATCTGACTTAAGCTAGCGTCCTTTTGTTGATCCTATAAAAAGGAAACAGAAAGGGAAGCTAGACAGTTTGCATTTACATCTGAGATTGAAAGTATCTCCTGCAGCTCAAGTCTATTTCCATAACCTTAGTTTTTTCATAACATCGAAGAACTGAAACTGTCTCTGTAGCCTTGACAAGTTCATATAATCGTAGCATATAAATTATTTCCACGAAGCAAGTAGTGTTCAAGAGTTATGGTATCAACGTTTAAGGTTATAATAACCACAGTTATTTCCGTAGCATCGTAGAATAGACAGTATTCGATAGCAAGTCCAGTTCATTATAGAAGAAGTTTTATATCTTAAAAGAATGAAACAATCAACAATTTATTATCAACAGTTCCTGAATTATAAAGAAGAATCAACGTAGTTTACCTGTGTGTGTGTAATAGCAGAGCATTGTTTTTAAAAGTGAATAATCGAATAATCAAGAAGATATGAGATTATCAGAACATTGCCAACATTCTTTCTCGTATTATTGGATATAGCTAAAAGTAAGTTTATTTATAATATCCTCATTGTGTTTGTCTCTGAATGTAAAATTGTTATTTGTAAACAAGTATTAATATTAAGTAGTTTCGAGGTTAAACATAGAGAATATAAAATAACAAAACTATTTGTCAACATAGAAATTTAGGAACATAAAGGTAAATTATAAAATCTGTAAACTTGATACAGGGTCATTAAAATTGAAATATAAACTATTAACATTCATATAAAATACTGTGTTTAATCCCATATAACATGTAATATAAATTCAATTCAAATCAAATTAAAAATCAATATAGAAAACTAGCCGGATGAATAAAATTAAAATTAGAATTCAAAAACATAATTCATAATTCATTAATAAACTCATTAGAGTTTAGTTAATAGTACATTATGTATACTATTGAATATTTCAAACCATGAAAATCCTGTGAGAAACTCTCATCCTTCGAAATAAATTTATAATGAATCAAACTGCACTAGTGCTTTGAATTCAATCCATATAGAAAGTTCATTGTATCTTGACAGATAATATCTAGAAATGTTACATTAACATATATCCAATGACGTCTACAACGGATTTATGTGCACTATTCGTATATATGTATTCGATTAACCACAATTCAACGAAGTGCTCGATAGGAGATCACGTCATTGCCTGGACCAGATTGTTGCAGTTATCGGTTCCGGGTTCCGGAGTGAGGATTTCATTCATTTTAACTGCAACCACTGATGACGCCCTACTTCTTAGTTATCACATTGCATTCCGTTGAAAAGAATATTGGAAACGAAACTACTATTGCAACGTTCAATTCCAAGCTTTCTTGATATATTCCTAATTTTCTATGGAAGCTAAATTCGGAATTTAACATAGAGAGTAAGTGGTGGAATTGTTGATTATGCAGGTTTCATTTCACTGAAAGTTTTCACTCTATTTGCACAAACTAATGATGCACCATTCATAGAATCCCGTGTGCCACAATATGAAAATTTCTTGAAGAAACTACGTATTCACAGGCTTATCATGATAATTCCCTGAACCTCTAGAAAAATTCGAGGTTGTCTCAATTGGTTATTTACAAGATGTGAACTCATCATAAGTGACTAAAGAAACATGATAATAATGTATCATTCAATGAGCATATAATCAGAGCTATTATCCTCGAAAATGGAATTTGCTCTCATACTTCAACTACAACTAAGTGTTTGTTTCTTTATCTCTAAATCTAAGAGCAGGGCTTCCCTCATGAGGTTCAAGCTGCCATTTCACATCATTTTGACCTTTTTTTTAATTCCATGTCTGCAATGGCCAATCCTTTGTCCAGGAGGGAATCATATTTCTCTGCGATTGTCGAGGATGTCAATTCCCGAGAAACTAAAGGTCTTCTCCTACTGGAAGTTGCATTTGCCAAGATAGTTGGCTTTCGAGTTCTCAACATGCTGCTCTTGAATTCGCTCAGTCCCCAGCCTAATGTTGGTTGATTCTGTCATAAAAAATATTATGTTTCTACGATATATTTATGTTTTCCAAAATACCTTACCATATCAGTAGTTTTGATTTCATCGTTAGAATTACCAGGTTCGTCACAATTATCAGGTTCCATTGGCACATTGATTGAATCCTGTGAATAATAGATTTTTAATGAAGAGAATAAATTGAGCTACAACTTTCCGCACATCCATGTTTCTGTTGCTGTAAAATTTTTCAAGTGAATGCACCTCTCTATACCTCGATTCTGAACATGAAGAATTGAATTCATTGGCTACAGCTTTCCAGGCCTTTGTTCTTCTCATCAACACTGACACCGTCAGTTTTCTTGCATTCAATAATGTGCTTATATTTATGCACAAGGCTTAAAAGCAGTTGCTTCTCAGTTTTAGAATAATTTGGGATACGGGTCTTCTTTACAGTAGTTCTCTACGAAAATATCAGTTTTCAGTAGAATTCACTAGGATAATTGTGTATTATATTACCTTATTACTTTCCATTTCAACGGTGCAAATGGGCATTAGTATCACTGCTTGTGATTCCGGGAAGAAATCGTTTTACCCATGGATAACTCTACTACCGTACTACCTAGTAGAGTTATCTATGGTTTTACATCCCTTGTAATCCAAGCGCTAGCTAGTGGCTGAGCGAGGGACTACGACCGTGGGGACCCGTAAGCGACTCAACTCAACCATAGAGTTTCCGGACCTGTGTATACGACCGTGGGCTCGACTTAGCAATCATCACAGTCGTCCAGGAATGTTAGGCTTTTCCTACTCAGTAAACAATGTACTATTGACTACACGAGAGAGAAACTTATAATGTTCGAAGAACATCATGTGAGCCAGCAGTGGGAGATCACACTAGGGACTAAGCTAAGAGTTCCACAATTTCTTTGTTGAATGAAGTCTGTTAGGAAGAAGTTCGGAAAGTCTGGAGCTTCACAATGGAGGGGTAACTAGCTCTAGCTCGTCTAGTCCGCCTATCTGGAATGTCTCATGGTGGAACAACAGACTAGATTTATGATGAACACCGACTATAGAAATATCTATAGAAAAGGAAGAGCTCTCCCACCTTTCTACGATGTTCTAGAGAGGTCAATGAACACGTAACTAACAAATAGCCCTCTCCTGGGTTGAATCCAAGAGCTTCAGCGAATTTTTGGGAGCCGAAATCCAAACATGTGAACAGTTACTCCAGGACAACTACCCAAATTGGAGCCATAACCTTCAAATACTAAAATAAAATTCAAAAGTGTCACTTACCATCGTTCAGTATTTGATAAATTCCAGTCTCTTTTCTAAATTTGCAATACAACCAGTTAATAGATGTAAGAATAAGCTAAAAAAATACGTGATATTTTAATTCAAGTTTTTTCTTTGATATTAATTCAAGTTACACTTTTTGAGCGTGGTGACCGATAAGAAAACAATTTTTTTTTCTTCTTTTATTGAATAAATGAGAAGTTAACATCGTTCAAAATATTTTTATTATCTTACAATTAATACATGTAGGTTATTCAGGAATTTGTTATCATTGAAACTATAGGTTTATGGTAACTGAATAACTGAAATAAGAGACATAAGTTTGAGACTTGATATCCTCTAAATATCTGGAAAATACCGCGTCAATGGTAGTCCCATATTTTGTTGTGAATTCTTGTGGATCATTATTCATTTTCAAATTCAATTTTTCCGAAAGAAAAGTTGTCAACCGCTCTGATTTTTCATCAGCGAAGTTGTTGTTGAAATCGCCAGCCAAGATAAGTTGAAATTTATTACCATTTGTACCAACCCTTCTTCAGTGTACTCCAGTAAAGTGCGATGAATAAAATGCTCTACCTCGTCCAATTTTGGATTCGGAGAAATGTAAATTGCTACCATGACTATGTGTAGGCCATTTCTAAGTTTGCATGAGCACGCACAAATATCTCCAACAAATGAGCGCCTAACATTAACATCGTTAACGTGTGCAATATTTATTTCAATATTCGGAGTCATAATATTAGTTACAATATTATTATTTTGGTAAATAGCTACCCCACCTTCTGGAACAGTGTCTCGTTTGAATTGAACAATACAATTGAAATTAGGTATTTCAATCGGATTATCATGCGCCATGCAAGTTTCGGTAAGAAGTAACACATTTGTTTGTCTCGTAACTGAATCTTGTAAATCGTATTTGTGACTATTTAGACTTTGGCAATTGAAAGTCATTATTGAAATGCCATTTCTATTACTAATAAAATCTGAGACACTTTGAGCTGTCGTCTGAACACTATTTAAAGGCAGTCTTTTGAATTCTTGCAACAAAGATGCAGCCGATGCAGCTTGCCTTCGATAATCATAAAACTTGAATGTAGAATTATCGATTTTTGTCGTGATATACAATTTTCGAATATCAGTCACCCGAGAGAGCGCAACATAAACGAGTTCCTGTTATTTTTCGTTACAGAATTTCTTGATACGGTCGTCGCGCTCAAAGCCCGCGATAAAAGTTATATGCAATATATGCAATAGCTCAATAGAAACAGGTACTCTCAGGTCTCTGCTACGCGCGTCTAACGTATAAACTCCAACTGACGCATAGCGAGCTCCTGGAGGCATATGTCAAAATGATTTCGTTCGTAGCTAATTACATAGGACGTCTGGAGTTCATGCAATTATGTTTTTAGATAAATCGAACCTTCTTATTTCGCTAGGCCACGTGAAAATCCCGGAATCTAAAGCGCTAGAGTGTTATAACATTCGTATAAAATAGCGAAATTTCTCACTTTTAGAAACTTCAAATTAATTAATTAATTTGACACATGTTAGGTGTTTAGGTCTTACATTATTTTTCGTTACGGAATTTCTTGATTCGGTCGCCGCGCTCAAAGCCCGCGATAAAAGCTATATGCAATAGCTTAAAAACCGTTTGGGCAGCACCTTTGATGAGGCTTCTGACACCGACACCTCCGGTATTCACAAAATAGATTGTGAGTCGTGTTCATAATACTATGTGGGTCAAACTAGAAGGAACATTTCAACTCATTATAAGGAACATTTTGCCCATATAAAGAAAAATGATTGTGAAAAATAGCGTTAGCCGAACATATTATGAATACAGGTCACCCCATTTGTCAAGAAAGTTTATCACTTTTAAGACACAGTACAGACAAATATCTAGGTGATTTAGAAGGAATGGAAATGTATTCGCGAAAAAGCAAGTATTACCGCCCGAATAGTATTCAAACAGGCACATTTTGATTTATAATTCAGTTAACTCTGATGATGACCGATGACTGAAATGTTCTCAGTACTTTAAGAGTATTTTTCGTAAATATTTCTTATTTACAATAGATGGGTACATTCTTATATACATTTATTTATTATTCTCTTACATTCCATCGAGTCGATTTTGTATAGTCGTTAAAAGTGCACATTCACTTTGTCACAAAATTTGCATCTAGCAGGGAATAAATTGAATGTAAAAACTCCAAAGCAATTTGAAAATTGGCCCCAAACAAATTGATGAAGAGTTACGACAAAAATGAATGTGTTATAAAAGTTGACAGGAATCTGGAAAGTATGCAAGGCAACACTTTCCTCCCTAGTGATATGATGATCCACATTCCGGTCGGAATGAAATAGAAATGTTATATCTATTAAGAAGACCTCAGCCAATCCAACGAGCCACTTTTGTTGTTCAACCAGGCTTATGATGCAGCAAACTGGTGAGCAATATTCCCGGTTTGCTCAGCGGAAAGGCTTTAATGCATATCTGCAATCAAGTGATTTTAGTGCACTGGACTTGTCCGCCAAGTTTTGATTGATAGATTGATTCTATCAAGTACAATGAACCTGGTATAGCTATATCATGAATTTGAACTGCAATTTTTAAGGATTACTCATGATGGAATGACCGTCATTATTATACTGAATAATTTCCATAACTTTTTTCGCAACCATAATCTTTAAAATGAGGTAACTGATTGTTTTAATCATCCAAATAGCATATTAGCATAATTTCCTACAACTATCAACGAAAGCAGGTCAATGCTCCATTTATTGGATATTTCATTACTATAAATACCATTTATTCATAACATTCCTAGTCAGTTCAGGAATATGTTACCAAAGTTATCCATATAGTTGTTAGAAAAATTTTAACATAACTTGAAAGATGCATTCTACGATAATTTGGTTACTATCTATTAGTGTCATTCAAGCAACTTCCCAAAACTGCCTCAGTGCAAGCTCAGATAGCAAACCCCTGATTTTAACGGATACACTACGTATTGGTCGAATCAACGAAGCTAGAAAAGCCTCTAGAGTGAATTTAGATTTGTTCAAAAGAGTCAAAAGCTATTCTGGATATTTCACCGTTAACAAAAAATACAATTCAAATCAGTTTTTCTGGTTTTTTCCATCAGAGGTGAATTATAGAGACGCACCAGTCTTGCTCTGGTTGCAAGGTGGTGCTGGCAGTTCTTCGTTGCAGGGATTGTTCGAAGAAAATGGACCATTCCGAATCATAAATGGCACCGTCGAACTGACGGAATATTCGTGGACGAAAACACATTCTGTGATTTACATCGACAATCCAGTCGGAACTGGTTTCAGTTTTACCAACGGAGGTTATGCCAATAACGAAACACAAATTGGTGAAGAGTTATATATTGCCCTGCAGCAATTTTTTGTTATGTTCCCGGAGTTACTGAGTAACGATTTCTACGTAACTGGTGAGTCGTATGCTGGAAAATATATACCTGCAATTTCTTACGTCATTCATGAGAAAAATCCAACGGCAGCAATCAAAATCAACCTGAAAGGCTTATTCATCGGCAATGGTATCTTTGATTTGAAATACCAGATCAATTATGGAGACTATCTTTATCAGCTTGGTCTAATAGATAGTAATCAACAAAAGTTATTCAAAAAAACTGAAATCGAGATAGTGAATCATATTGTGAAGAAAGAATACCTTGAAGTATACGCGCAAATCTATTTTTTGATTCTTGCAGACGTAGCAGACTTCCCTACTCTTCTATATAATACAACAGGCCTGAAGGGAGGATACAACTATATAGATGACTCACCCGAAAATTCTGAATATGAAAACTTCGTACAAAGGGTTGATGTGAAGAGAGCGATACACGTGGGTAATATTAATTTTAATCCTTACAATATTAGCTCATCTGTAAATCAGCATTTGCAAGCTGATCTAGGAAAGTCAATAACACCATGGCTACGAACATTGTTGAGTCATTATCGAGTCTTACTTTACAATGGACAATTGGACATAATTGGAGCTTATCCACTAATGGTCAATTATATCAAAAATTTGAAATTCAGCGGTAGTGATGAATATAAAACTGCTAAAAGATATACATGGTATGTCGAAGATGACTTAGCGGGATATGTTAAACAGGCTGGAAATTTAACAGAGATTATGGTACGGAATGCGGGTCATATGGTGCCATCAGATCAGCCGAAATGGGCCTACGGATTGATAAATACATTCACATCGAATGCACCTTTTCATTAACTGAGTGTGTGTACGATCTACAGAAATATAGGTAACACTAATAAATTCCACATTTTTTGTTCCAAAATAACGATTCGATATTTTATGCATATCTTCATCACAAAAATGTTTGTTTATTAATCGATTCATGTAATTTAGGAAAGAATGGGTGACAATGATTGATAAAATGAAATGATTATTTTTGTTCCCTATTATTTATACATATTTCTACATATTTTACATAAATTAATTCATAGAATAGAATAGAATAGAATAGGTCTTATTTCGATTAGGCCATTACAGCTTAGAATAAGTCAATATTTTACTTATATGTTAATCAAATAATTCAATACAATCATATAAAAAAAAACAAATCACATATTAAAAAGTGGAAACCAATAATGAAATTCATAAAACACAGTACTCAGACTCAGTTATACATTTGAATATTTAATTCAATATTATAGAATAGATAAATCTAAGAGTAATCACAGTTAAAAATAATAAGTGGAGATAATCAGTTCAAACTACATCCAAAATATTCATTCAGATTATAAAATTATTTTTCTATTAAGTGAGGTTTTATTTTTTTCTTAAATGCATGTTTTGAAGTTATAAGTTTGAATTCATCAGGAAGATGATTGAAAATTGTGATTAATGAGTAAACTACATTTTTTTGTACCAACGTAAGATGAGTACTCATTGGTACATAATTATCTCTCTTTCGAGTTAAATAGTAATAATATTTCTCATATTTTTTAAATTCATCCTGATATTCATTTACAAAGCACGACGCTTCTAATATACAGGATGTCCCAGGTTTTAGTAGCAGAACTTCAACAGTCGATAGAAAATTTGATTTTGAGGTAAAAAGCTCCCATTAACATATATGCACAGACGCTTAGTTTTTGAGATACAGGGTGTTGAAATTGAAAAAAAAATTTCATTTTTTGCAAATATCTCCGGAACCGTTCATCGTACAAAAAACAGCTTGTGTAGGCATATTCTACTCATAGTAAGCTATGTTCTGTGTGATAAAAAATTTTTTTAATCGATATGGACGATACCGTGTCTCCATAATTTTGTTGGCCAATAAACACACTTTGGCTTTTTTCGGCTTCGATTCGCCAAGACAAGTCCACTGTTTCGTCATAATTGGTGAAGATTTTGAAGGAGTAGTGGCTGTTTTTCACCCCAACTTCTACGTCACTAGAAGAAGTACGGTTTCGAGACAACCATTTGAACCGTCAATGTCTTCTACACAAAAAGTTACTTTGGTCATAAGCTCTAAAAATGACCGCTTTCGAGAAAAATCAACTTTTATGTTGAAAAACATAGTCAATTCTTACTAATTAAACAAAATTTATTCAAACGTTAGAACAATTAACAAAACCAAACAATTGATCATGTTTTTCAACATAAAAGTTGATTTTTCTCGAAAACGGTTTATTTTAGAGCTTATAACCATGATTACATTTTTTGTGTAGAAAACATTGGCGGTTCAAATAGTTGTCTCAAAACCGTACTTTTTTCGGTGACGTAGAAGTTGGGGAGAAAAACACCCACTACCCATTCAAAATCTCCACCAATTATGACTAAAAAAGGAATTTTTATCGCACAAAACATACCTTACAATGAGCAGAAAATGTTTGCAAAAGATGTTTTCTGTACATCATACGGTTCCGGAGATATTTGCAAAAAACGAATTTTTTTTTTCAATTTCAACACCCTGTATCTCAAAAACTAAGCGTCTGTGCATATATGTTAATGTGAACTTTTTTTCTCAGAATCAAATTTTCTATCGACAGTTGAAGTTCTGCTACCAAAACCTGGGACACCCTGTATAAATACTAGTAAGGGTGAGTATTTTATTGTCCTTGAATGCATCTCTACAAGATTGTCGGTTTGATAAACCTAAGATTACTCCAATAGTCCTTTTTTGTAACTTGAAGATTCTGTCTGCATCAACGCTATTTCCCCACATTATTATGCCATACGTGATCTTTGAATATATGTATGCATAATAGGCTTCAAGACAAGCCTTCAGGGTGGGACAGTTAGAAAGTGTTCTTAAAGCAAAAACATAACTACTAAGTTTTGAAGCTAGCCAGTGGACATGTGCTTTCCAATTCAACCACTTATAAACCTAAGAATTTGGTTGTGTTCGTAGAACTAATTGTTGCATTATCAACTTCCACTTCTATCAATGATAGTTCCTTAGCTGAAAAAGTTTATTATTTTCGTTTTGTCTACGTTCAATTTCATATAGTTATCTGTGAACCACCGTTGCATTTTTAGGATATTGTCCTGAATATCATATTCAATTTGGTACAGAGTGTTTCCTTGTATAACCCTCAGGTTATCGTCGGCAAACTGTACAGTTCTACCATTTTTTTTGAATTTCGGGAAACTCATTTACGTATAATATAAACAGAAGTGGCCCCATTGTAGAGCTTTGAGGTACTCCCGCTTCAGGACATACCCATGAGGATAAGTGTTTTTTCCCGTTACTATATTCACAATTTTTGTACTTTGCTCCCTAGATGTAGGTACGATTTCAGTAAATTTTGGAAGAGACCTCTAAAACCGTATCTCTACAATTTTTCCAGGAGCAGATTGTGATTTACTAAATCAAAGGCTTTTGATGAATATGTGAATATTCCTGCTTCAACATTTTTATTACTAAGACCATTTAAGATCTCCGCCAACGCCTGGAATACAGCCCTTTCAGTATTTCTATTTTTAAGTATCCATTCTGATAATGGGAAATAGTTATATATTTGCTTAAAAAGTTGATCATTCGCACGTGAATTATATTCTCAACAACCTTAGAGACATTGGATATTATGGCGATTGGTCTATAGTCATTATAGTGTATATCAATAGAAATATGAGAAGAAAAGTAATAACATATGAACAAATTAAGTTCTCACTAATGGCAACAAAGAATTTCACAAAGATTACTTCCTGTGTGTGGATTATGAGAAACATAGTGATATTAATAATTTGAGTTCTGTTATTCTTATACTAGATAATTATAATGAAAGTAAAAATTCCTCTGTGTGGATTATGAGAATCATAGTGACATTCGTTTGCCAGGGAATTAAATAGGAAGGGGTTCAAAAGATATATATGTTCGATGTTTTGGTGGGGGACATGATGGATGTGTGATTGCTCGAGTTTGATTATTTGTTATTTTATTGGATATCAATTATGTTATTATTTATGTTTATATTTAAGTCTCGTAAAGTTTGCCGAGTAACTGGGGTTTAATTTTGGATTTTGTACCTGTAGGTTGATATAATCCGGTTGATATTATTATATATATTATTTGTTTTCTTTTTATTTTCCAAATTAAGGTTCAAGTGGTAGAACAGAGGATGACTAGTCGTATTCATCCATCTGAACTTCGCTCTAAGGTTCATACAAGTTAAAAAACTAGTTCTTTTGCGATATTTATTGACATACTCTATGTATAATTTCTTGTATGAATAAAGACGTATTATTATTATTATTATTATTATTATAGATATAATTTGAATTCTGTTATTCTTATACTATAATGATTATAATGAAAGTGAAAAATCAGAAGCACATGAAACAGAGAAAAAAAATATGGAGATTGAATATAAACAAGCTTACAAAGGAAAAATCAATGCCAAATTATGATGAAAAAAAAATAATAAAATAAAAAATCATTCAGATTGAATATAATTCAACACACGAAATAGAAATTAATGCTAAATTATAATGAAAATAAAAATATAAAATAATACTAAATTGTAATGAAAATAAAAATAGGAGCAAAAATAAAAAGTCATGGCACTCAAATATAAACAAACTTGCAAAGTAAAATTAATGGTAGATTATATTAAAAAACGGAATTAGAAATAAAATAAAAAGTAATGGAGACTAAGTGTAACCAACTTTTATTAAGAAAATGTAATGCTTAATTCCTAATATAAGGCGTTGATCAATGTATTACTTCAAATAATAGTTCAACAATTCTATTAGGAAAATACATTTTAATTTGTGTTGTAAATGAACTATATGCACATTTTTTTATTTCTTCTGGTAAATCGTTGAATATTTTTGGGCCAACAAATATGAAAGATTCCTGCGTCAGTGTTTGGTTAACGAACGGTGTAACATATGATATTTTACCAAGTATATTTGTAAACTGAGTCAAATTTATATATATTTTTTTAATACTTTGACTACACGAGAGGGAAACCCAATAATGTTAGTACATCGAGTGAACCAGCGGAGCTTTCTCATGAACACCAATCATCGAAATATCTATAGAAAAAGGAGTGATCTTCCACCTTTCTACGATGTTCTAGAGAAGTCAATGAACTCGTTAGTGTGACATTATCAATCAAACGAATAGATAGATCTCTTTTAGATAGACTCCAAGAGTTTCCAAGAGCTTCAGCTTATATTTGGGAGCCAAACTCCAAGCATGTGAGTAGTTTCCCAGGACAGGTCGAACCTGTGTGTTGTAGATTATGAGGACCTACTGGAATGTAAATTAGCTCTTGGCACTGAGGTTCCCTTGGACCTCCCGAGGGTTTCCGAGCGTCCTGACGCCCTAGATATCTTTTAATGTTTGTTAACTATTCGAGAGGTGATATAAAGGTTGCTAGTGATGATTATGACGTGAAAAAACTCTTCATCAATACCTGGTGGTACCCTGAGACCGGGTAACCACGTCATCTTCTACGAATTTGTTAATTTTTCTTCATAACATGTAACAAATTCTGGCTCTCGGAGTTTTCAAAGTCGCCGATCAGGACTATGACACTCACAATGTTCTGCAAATTACCTGGAGGTGTTCCTGGGTCTCTGAAGCCCTATGTATCTACGTCATCTTCTAGGAATTTGTTAATTTTTCTTCATAAAATGTAACAAATTATGGTTCTCAGGGGTTTTCGGAGTCGCCGATCACGACTATGACACTCACAATGTTCTGCGAATTACCTGGAGGGATTTCCGGGTCTCTGGAGCCCTGTGTATCTAAGTCGTCTCCTAGGCATGAACTTTCTGACTAGCATAATCATGATCAGCGAGTTCGAAAATCCTCGAAAGGCAGAATTTTTTACCTTTTATGAAGACAAATTAACAAATTCCTAGAAGATGACGTAGATACACAGGGCTCCAGAGACTCGGAAACAACTCCAAGGAATTTGCAAAACATTGCGAGTGTCATAGTCGTGATCGGAAAATTTGAAAACTCCGAGAGCCAGAATTTGTTACATTTTATGAAGGAAAATTGACAAATTCCTAGAAGACGATGTGTTTACCCGGTCCCAGGGTACTACCAGGTATTGCAGAAGAGTTTTTTCACGTCGTAATCATCACTAGCAACCTTTATATCACCTCTCGAACAGTTAACAAACATTAAACGATATCTAGGGTCTCAGCACGCTCGGATACCTCCGGGAGGTCCAAGGGGACCTCTATGAATTTTTTTGATAGCATATTCGTGTTCAGCTACCCTGAAAACTCCCGAGAAACCAATTCGAGTCCGTTTTTTTATTTACCTAAAGAAGTGCACTAAGAAAAATGTATTTTTTAGCTGTAGAAATGCAATAAATTTCTTCCGCAAAAAAAATACCTGACAAATTTTCTAAATCACTTTCTGAGTCGAATGCGAAAAACCGCAACTCAATCCATCCAACTGCCCCGTGTTTGGAATCTGGAATGCTTTATTTCCTCGACTAAAAAGTGATGGCTACACATTCAGTTTGTCAAGAATGACATTGCATCTTCTTGGGTGACGTAAACAGGGAAGAAATTCAATGTTAAAACTCCAAAGTAATTTGAAAATTGGCTCCAAATAAATGGATGAAGAGTTACGACTAAAATGAATGTGTCAAGATTATTAAAATTCACAAGATGTGTTATAAAATTTGACAGGAATCTGGAAAGTATGCAACGCAACACTTTCCTCCCTAGTGATATGATGATCCACATTCCGGTCGGAAATTGAAGGAGGGAATTGTCCAGACAGAGTGAAATAGAAATGTTATATCTATTAAGAAGACCTCAGCCAATCCCACGAGTCACTTTTGTTGTTCAACCAGGTTCATTATGCAGCAAACTGGTGAGCAAATTTTCCGGTTTGCTCAGCGGAAAGGCTTCAATGCATATCTGCAATCAAGTGATTTTAGTTCACTGGACTTGTAAGCCACGTTTTGATTGATAGATTGATATGAATTCTACCAAGTACATTGAACCAGGTATAGCTATATCGCACTCCTACGAATAATTTAACAGTTTTTATAGGAAATATTGACGAGATCCTCTCACATATAATGTTGGAATATGACAAGATAATTTTTTTGGGTGACGCGAATGTTGATCAGAATAACGATAATATAGTGAACGATTGCTTTTGTGCTTATGATTTTACTCAACTGATAAATGAACCTACACGTATCACAAGTACCTCACAAAAACTTATTGATGTAATTTTTATAATTCTATAGATAATGTGTCATGTTCGGGCACTATAAATGCAGATCTCATATAGGACCACAGAGTAGTCTATTGTGTTTTAAACTTGCAGTTTTGTAGAACTGCCTAGGTTGATTACTTACAGGGATTTTAGGACATTTTCGAATGATGCATTTTCGGTTGATCTGGGTAACATAGGATGAGATGATATTTATTACATTTCGGATATAAATTTAAAGCTTCAGTTCTTGTCTGAAATCATCCTCCACATGTTTGACAAACATGCACCTTTTCGTACTTCAAGGGTTACAAAACCATACGCCCCTTGGTTGCCCGAAATTTTAGACGTATTATGAAGTTGCGAAACGAGGCGCTTCATAAATTTAGGCATACACGTGTGGAATTCGATTGGCTGTCTTATCGTCAGTTGCGTAATTTTACTGTTGCTGCGATTAGGCGGGAAAAGTCAGCCTACCTTACATATCACCAAAACAGTGATAATACAAAGTCGCTTTGGAAAGCTTTGAGATCCTTTAATATCAAGCAGACTAATTCAACTGAAATTCCCAACGAGTTGCGTGATCCTGGCGGAATGAACAGATATTTTTCGTCAGTTTCCAGTCCTTCAAATGCTTCTGTTGACGCAGCTGCGTATTACAGGGCGGGTCAGCATAGGACAAATGCTGAGTTCAGTATTCGTTTACCAACTGTAGATGATATACTGAATATTATATTCCAGTTAAAATCTAACGACATAAGACATGACGGCATAAATGCCAGGATGATTAAACTGTGCTCTTCTGTTATCTCATAGTATATAACTCGCATTGTAAATTGCTGCCTAGAATCAGGTTTCTTCCCAGACAGCTGGAAACTATCCCACATTATTCCAATTCCAAAGACTGGAGACCCCAAAACATATACTGACTTCAGACCGATTAGTATCTTGCCAACTTTGTCTAAGATATTGGAGAAGGTTGTACAGACACAAGTTTATTCGTATGTAACCCATAATAAAATACTTCCGTCATCTCAGTCTGGTTTCAGAAAGGGATCTAGTACAACAAATGCTTTACTAAATTTGGTCGACAATATTGTTAGAAGTCGTGACTCAGGTCTTAGTACTGCTTTGATACTTCTAGACTTCTCTAAGGCCTTTGATTATTTGGACCATGATTTGCTTTGCGCAAAGTTGTCCTTTCTGGGTTTCGATCAGCAGGCGGTTGCATTTTTTGAGTCTTATCTAAGTGGTAGGTTGCAAAGGGTTGTATGCCATGGTATGTCCTCAGATGTTGCCTATGTTACATCTGGCGTCCCGCAGGGGTCCATTCTTGGACCACTTCTCTTCTTAATTTATACCTTTGACATGTGTGAATCTGTAAGGTGCTCAACAGTACAATCTTATGCGGACGACACGCAGACTTGTCACACTTTTGACCATAGATCCTTGGTAAAGGCAGGCCAGATGTTAAATGATGATTTGAAGTCGATATATGCCGCGAGACATAACTTGAGGTTAAATCCTGACAAATGTTCTGTTATGTGCTTTTGTCCTGCGAAAGTTGAAAGGACTATTAAATCGAGTCTAAATATTTTTATCGATGGTAGACAGCTTCCGTTCGTTGGTAGCGCCAAAATACTGGGTGTGGTTTTTGATGACAATCTTCGTTTCCGGGCTCACGTATCCCTTTTGGTCAAAAGATCGTATATCGCGTTAAGGTTGCTGTATCAAAACTTTCTCATAATTAACTTTAAGCTAAGACAGAAGCTGAGCGAATCTTTAGTTTTGTCTATAATTAATTATTGTTTGGTAGTATAATTTCCGTGTCTTGACGTTGTCTGCAGGAACCGGCTGCATATAAGATACAGAACAGCTGCTGCCGTTTTATTTTTGGCTTGAGGAAGTATGACCATATAACCCATAAAATTAGAGAACTTCAGTGGTTGAGGATTGAACCTATCTATCGATACAGTTTAACAGTGTTAACTCATCAAGTCCTAGCACAATCTCAGCCTGTGTATTTGCGCGAAAAGCTGGTTTACAGAAGTGATCTTCATAGCGTTCGGCTACGGTTTGTGTCACAGCTGTCTTTGCCCGGTTTTCGCACTACCATGTCTCGTAGATCATTTACATATAATGCGGTTACACTTTATAACTCTCTGTCTAGTCAGTGCAAGAGTCTTACGGGTGCACAATTTAAACGACGCTTAAAATTATTGTTTTTGTAAACATGATGAATCGGGAGGGGGGGGGGTAGTATTTGTTTTTGTTATGTTTTTTCATTTTATGTATATTTTAGTTCACGATCGCTGTTCTATCTTTCCTTTCCTTTTAATGCATTTATCAAAATGGGATTAAGTAATGTAACAAGGGTTTAGTACAGGTTATTTCCAATATTGAAAAAACTAAATCATATTCAGAAAATTGAAGTTTCATGAAAAATTAAAATGTCTAACAGTAAAGAACATCCAGGGGTTGCCAGATGTTTTCAATATTGAATGTAGCTCGAGAAAGTTAAGGAATTTCTAAAATAAATATAAGACAATTCACACTCGCTTCAACGAGGGTGGTATGATACCATAGCTAGGTCAAGAAGGTTGTAAAAGTCCACACAAGTTAGTAATAAAGGATATAATAAACCTGTCGAACCAATACCCGATATACGACGAGAAACTAATGGTTTGCTACAAGATAGATATTGATGTTTTCCATCTGGAGATGTTTTATGTACATTCAAATCAGTTAGTGATATTCAGTAAAGGACAGATAGATTTAGAAATCCCCACATTCTGTACTAAAAACCTCAACAGAGAAATCTTATTGCTTATTGGTTAAACAATTCAGGGATCCGTTTCCGAATTGTAGATTGGTTCTTGGGAAAAAGGCGCATTACAAATACTAGGGATAATGCCTAAAGCCTTCAGTTATATTTTCTAGTTGGAATAAGTCTCTTGAGACATCACGTGACACTTAATTTCGGTTAATTTAACTTGATAGTTTCTCCAGAGTGTTTTTGGTAACAAGGGTGGATTTCGCTAAATCAGAGTTGTTTTAGATTTTTGATTAAAGTTGTTTTTCTCAGTATTTATTCAAGTTAAGTTCAAGAATTCTTTCAAATCTTTCCATTCATTTTCGATCCCCTAGGTTCATCCTGGTTGGATATCAATTTATTAATCTTAGTTTTATTTCTCTTTTAGTTGATTTTGATTATCTAGGTATTTTATTCGAGTATAGATTTTGATCTTAGTGTTTTATTCTTATTAGTAATAAAGTTAATCATAATATTAATTCTTATTATCTTTAATTTTCATTCATTCTTTTATTATTATCATTATCATTTAATTGTTATTTTTTATTATTAAATTTTATTGTTGTTGTTGAGTACGAGTTTATCTGATTAATATTTAGCGTTTTACCCTTCCTACTTACCTTCCTGTGTGTTAAAATCATAAGTGTCTAGTGAAATTAAAGGGTAAGTGTCAATGATATTTTTCACGTTTATTCTGGCTAATTAATGATTGAATAAAACTCCAACGTGTCATGGTTCTCTAAATTAAATGGCCACACTGCAGATAGATAAATAAATGTTGATGAATAGGAATAATGTAAATTCCTTAAGTAAAGTTTTATAGAGTTTAATCAAAAGAGAACCATGTTACAGTAGATTAGCTAATTAGCTAGACTTCGCCCGAAGAAATTACACTTCTGTAAATTTATCTGAATGAAGACATTATTATTATTATTATTATTATTAATATTATTATAACTTCAACTGTTATATTTGAGGATTACTCATAATGGAATGACCGTCATTATTATACTGAACGATTTCCATAACTTTTTCGCAACCATAAACTTTAAAATGAGGTAACTGATTGCTTTAATCATCCAAATAGAATATTAGCATAATTTCCTACAACTATCAACGAAAGCAGGTCAATGGTCCATTTATTGGATATTTCATTACTATAAATACCAATTATTCATAACATTCCTAGTCAGTTCAGAAATATGTTACCAAAGTTATCCATACAGTTGTTAGAAAAATGTTAACATAACTTGAAAGATGCATTCTACGATAATTTGGTTACTATCTATTAGTGTCATTCAAACAACTTCCCAAAACTGCCTCAGTGCAAGCTCAGACAGCAAACCTCTGATTCTAACGGAGTTACTACGTATTGGTCGAATTAACGAAGCTAGAAAAGCCTCTACAGTGAACTTTGAATTGTTCAAAGGTGTCAAAAGCTATTCTGGATATTTCACCGTTAACAAAAATTACAATTCCAATCAGTTTTTCTGGTTTTTTCCATCAGAAGTAAATTATAGAGACGCACCAGTCTTGCTCTGGTTGCAAGGTGGTCCTGGCAGTTCTTCGTTAGGGGGATTGTTCGAAGAAAATGGACCATTCCGAATCATAAATGGCACCGTCGAACTAGCGGAATATTCGTGGACGAAAACACATTCTGTGATTTACATCGACAATCCAGTCGGAACTGGTTTCAGTTTCACCAACGGAGGTTATGCCAATAACGAAACACGAATTGGTGAAGAGTTATATATTGCCCTGCAGCAATTTTTTGTTATGTTCCCGGAGTTACTAAGTAACGAGTTCTACGTAACTGGTGAGTCGTATGCTGGAAAATATATACCTGCAATTTCTTACGTCATTCATAAGAAAAATCCAACGGCAGCAATCAAAATCAACCTGAAAGGCTTATTCATCGGCAATGGTATCTTTGATTTGAAATACCAGATCAATTATGGAGATTATCTATATCAGCTTGGTCTGATAGATAGTGATCAACAAAAGTTATTCAAGAAAACTGAAACTGAGATAGTGAATCATATTGTGAAGAAAGAATACCTTGAAGCATACGCGCAATTGTTTTCTTTTATTCTTGCAGACGTAGCAGACTTCCCTACTCTCCTATTTAATACAACAGGCCTAAGAGGACGATACAATTATATAGATGACTCACCCGGAAATTCAGAATATGAAAACTTCGTACAAATGGTTGATGTGAAGAGAGCAATACACGTGGGAAATATTGATTTCAAACCTTACAATACTAGCTCATCTGTAAATCAGCATTTGCAAGCTGATCTTGTAAAGTCAATAACACCATTTCTACGAACATTGTTGAGTCATTATCGAGTCTTACTTTACAATGGACAATTGGACATAATTGAAGCTTATCCACTAATGGTCAATTATATGAAAAATTTGAAATTCAGCGGTAGTGATGAATATAAAACTGCTAAAAGATATAAATGGTATGTCGAAGACGACTTAGCAGGATATGTTAAGCAGGCTGGAAATTTAACAGAGATTATGGTACGGAATGCGGGTCATTTGGTGCCATCAGATCAGCCGAAATGGGCCTATGGATTGATAAATACATTCACATCGAATGCACCTTTTCATTAACTTAGTGGATGTACGATCTGAAGAAATATAGGTACTTATCAGTAATAAATTCCAATTGAATAGTTTTTTTTGTTCCAATAAAACATTTCCATATTTTATTCATATATATCTTAATCAAAACAAATTTTTGTTTATTAATCGATTCATGTAATTTAGGGAAGGATGGATGACAATGATTGATAAAATGAAATGAAATGATTTTTTTCATTGCCTATTATTCCCAAATATTCCTACATATTTAAAACAATAAATCAATTGATCATAGTGTATAGCAATAGAAATATGACAAGAAAATTAATAACAAATTAAGTCATTAATAATCGTAACAATCCCACTAGGATTAGTTTCTGTGGGTGGATTATGAGTATCATAGTGATATAAATAATTTGAATTTTGTTACACTTACACTAGATAATTATGAAGAAAGTAAAAAGTTAGAATCAAAAGAAAAAGAGGAAAAATATAAGATTAAATAAAAACCAACTTGCAAAAGAAAAATTAATGCCAAATTATAATGAAAATAAAATTAGAATCAAAAAATTAAAAATCATGGAGATTGAATAAATCAAAATACAAAAGAAAAATTAGTGCTAAATCATACTGAAAATAAATAAAATACATGATATGTTTCACAATTCTATATTTTTTCCTGACACTGATGTCAGGTTATTATTATGGCCCCGTGGGCATACCCCTGGTTATACTTTATCAACTCTAATAGGTCCAAAAGATACTTCATTAGATATGAACAATCTGTGTGAATTTTTTCAAAATCGGTTGAATGACTTGTTTTGAAATTAATGAAATATTGATTTTTTTAAGGAACTTGAACTTTAACTATATATCGGAAACGAATCGTTTCCGGACATATGTTTATGAGAACTTTCTTTCATATTTTGACCCAAAAAATCTGACCTTGAACGTTTGTACGTCCTTGATGGAACACCCTGTATATTTAGAACAGCAGTACAACGATGGAAATAATAAGTTACATAATAAATTCGATAGATTGCTTTGTATTCTCATTTTATATCTCCGAGTTAGTTATTAAAACAGGTGACGATCATCAATGTTCGGTTACGTTAAGGCGAAGTGAAATGGATTTCAATGAACAACGCGACTAAATTAAATCCTGAGAGATACGATAGACTGGCTAATTTATATAACATCTGACTATCGCAACTCTCAGATTGATGGAAAACGCCTCGCTACTGAATCCCGATAATTCATTTATAGTAAATGAAGTAAATAAAAAGTTTTAGTTACTTTTTATTATTATTTTTACAATTACAGTTTGTCGTTACATTCGCAATCATTCAGACAAATTCTAAATCTTCATGATAAAAGTAAAATTTCATTTTCACCTATCGCCTCAATGCTGCGAATGCTGCGATCATCTTCCTGATCGTTATCTTCATCTTCTGTTCCTTTTTTGTTTTTCTTAATATAACTTCAAGATTATAGGATCAATTCAAAACTTAATTCTCTTGAGCAAATATAATCAGAACTTGATAAAATCGTATCTCAGACGCGTTTTTACAGGTTTTCTTTTTGTTATTATATAAAATAATTGCACAGTAACTAAGTTGGTATTGAAACAACTACCGGTGAAGTAGAAACGATTTATCATGGAATGCGCGCTTGAATTGAAAATATGAAAAATCTATTCAGAAGATGTAAGACATGATGTTGATATTGCTGAGCTTTCAGAGTTATGATCTATGTGAAAAAGTACATTCAAATTACCGGAAGTAACGAAATTGGTGGATAAAAAATTACCATAAACCTCAATGAGGATCACTTATCTTTAAATTTTCTTATATGATGTAGATAAAATTATTAGATAGTATATTTGTCTCACAGCAAAAGTTATATAATATATATATTCTTATATTAATTGAACTTACCTAGCACTCATAGGTTTTGGGCAACCGACTTTTTGAAAGAAATTTATTTCTTAGAATTGAAGAAGTAGGCATGAAGTTTTTTTTGTCTCTCCATTAAATTTTGAGGATACAAAAACTTTGAATCGGATTATAGATGTTTGACGTCCAAAAAATGTAATGAATAATGACACAAGGGAACCAGTCTGAAAAATATTTTATTCCTTCAACTTCCGAGCGATTATAAATCACCTTGTCATCTTTGGATTCAATATAGTGATTGCTAGCTCAAAAAAACCAATTGAGTCCATGTTTTGCAAGAAAAGGTGTAAATTATGTCAAAAACCATCAACTTCCGGTGCCGATTGGCCAATTTCCAGGTGATGATGAATAATTGTGTTATTTTGACTTCGGAATCGTAATTAAAGACCCCAAAAACCCCCGAGTGGGTATTTTTTTGGGATCTGGAAAATTTGTTAATTTGAATTGTTTATAAACGGTCAATTTGTTAATAAAACAATTGTTGTGACAATTTGCCATTGTGAGACTGGGTGACATTTTGCAACAAGTTTCAGACAAAGATCAACTGCACAATGATATTCCAAGAGATGCCGTTCTCTCGTCTAAAATGACTGTACTATAAGCTCAGCTAGCTTAGTTAGTTCTCAGTTAGTCTAAGTTAGTATTAGAAAGTACAATGTAGGGAACATTAAAACCACACACCACATTTCGTATTCAGTGTTGTGATACCAACCATCTGCCTCTATGTCCATAACCCAGCACCAAACCTGTTAACTGATAACACATGGCGTTCCTTGCAAGCCAAAAAAGGAACAATTGTTCAGATATTATAGGGCGCCACTGCCAGCTTTTCATCAATTATTATACGTTGTTGCGACGTACAAATTTTTAATCGAAAATGGAGCGATAAGGCCACTCTGTGCTCAGTACAATTAGTTTAAGAAATCCCGCGCTTTTGTTGATGTGAATCAGATTTCAAACGTATTCTGATGATTAAAGGGCAAAGTGCATATATCTGCATATTTTGCATATTTTTACAAATTTCATAAAAAATTGCATATTTCGGCAAAAATGAAATTTGTGTCCATATTCTTATGTTTTTCGTTTTATCAAAAGATTAAGTGCGACCCTTGCAGATAATTGAAATAATTTAAAAGGTGGGTAGGTTTTATTATTATATGGTTTATGGACCCATTTTATTATTATATGGTTTATTGCCGGCATTTATTGGATGTTTAGGAATTTCCAAGTAATCAGCTTGCCTAATTCACCGAACAGAAACAAGACAAGAAGGTTCATTTGAAGCTCCACCCCTAATGTTGTCTATTTCGCTGGCACACTTAAATAATCCCTGGTGGTGCCAAGTCGTGTTCGCTGGTAGTAAGTATTGTCACCGAACAGAAACTTATGTTCGGTGAGCGGGGGTCTAGTTGGAATGCGGCGGCTTGCTTTTATAGTTCGGACTTCAAAGTGCCGACGCCAAGTGAACCTTCTTGTTTTGTTCCTTTACGGTGCCTAATTGGAGAGCAAATGTGGTCTCTCCTTTTGTATTTATATTGTATAGTTTAGTTTATCGATAGATTCCAGTGTGAAAAGAGTGATTTCGAAAATATTTATTTCAAACGCCTAAAATGCCGAAAGCCGCTTCGTGGATTAATAATTTTCCTGAGTTGGAGTTTAGTGGGGATAAAGTGTTTTGCAAAGTTTGTGCCAAAATCATTGTTTGTGAAAAGAAGTTCCAAATAGATCAACACTTAAAAACAGCTATGCATAAAGCTAAGTTGCAGAAAAATAAATCTGTGCCTGTTCAGCAGTGTGTGCAAACCGCATTTCAAAATGTCAAACCAAAGAGTGAAAAGGAGGTGTTTCATCAAGACTTATACAAAGCTTTAGTCACAGCAAATATATCTTTGAAGAAACTGCAAATTGCACAATTCAGAGATTTTTTGCAAAAATATTGTAATCAAAACATCCCTGACGAATCCACACTTAGAAAGAAGTATGTGCAAACCGTATACGAAACCGTGATGGAAGAAATTAAAGTTTCACTGGGCGATGAACATTTTTATATTATTGTTGATGAAAGCACAGACTCATGTGGTCGATATATCGCACATCTTATTATTGGAGGGCTTCAAGAAAATGAGCCAGGGAAGCCATATTTAATATCTTCTAAACAGTTAGACAAAACAAATAATGTGACTGTAACTCGATTCATTTAGCAGGCTCTATCAAATTTTTTTGTACCAAATCCAGTTCCAGTAGAGAAGTTTTTAATGTTTTTGTCTGACGCAGCACCGTATATGGTTAAAGTAGGCCAAAACTTAAAAATAGTTTATCTCAATATGGTACATGTCACTTGCCTTTTACACGGGATAAACAGAGTTGCAGAAACCATTAGAACACCATATCCCTTGGTGAACAAATTAATTTCAAATGTAAAGAAAGTGTTTTTGAAAGCACCTCTAAGAGTGCAGATCTATAGAGAGAAATTGCCAGGAGTTAGTTTACCTCCAGAGCTCGTAATTACTCGATGGGGAACATGGATTAAGGCCGCTATATTCTACGCAGACAATTGTGAAGCCATTAAAGACGTAGTTTTAGATTTAGAACAATTCACAGTTCAATTCAAGTAAGAAGTAAACTAGAAGTTATTGTGAGAAAGAATGAAGGCTTTAAGTATTTAATGGAAGTCAAAAATATGTTTGATACTGAACCATCCAACGAAGTAATATCTTGGTCTTATAACTTACTACCCAAATTAAAATATTGCCAGAAAACATCGGTAGATGTTGAAAGATCTTTTTCTTTGTACAAACGTATTTTTAAAGACAGAAGGCAAACACTTTTATGGGCTAATTTTGAAAAATATATCGTTATAAATGCATTTTATACTATTTCAGGTTAAAAATTTTACCTATTATATTTTTCTTCTAATTTTACTTAAGATAAATAATTTTTGTAAGAGTGGGCGTTTCTTTATTTCCATTTTTCCATGGAATTATTCAAGGCATATAATTGCATATTTTGACAAATGAATGCATATTGTTGCATATTTCAAAGAAAAACTATGCATATATATGCGCATATTTTAACCGAATTGACGTGCGTATATTCCACCCTTTACTGATGATGATCGTGAGACCGAGAATATAGTTGACATATATGTTAATGTGACCTATTTTCGAAGAATAATGTAGAAGATGAGATGAGAATCCCGATGTAGGTATTTGGCGCCGGGGCCGATTATTAAGGCCATTCCGGCCCTGGTTCACAACAAATCTATCTAAGTACGGAAAATTAAAAACCATTCGATAGTTTCGTTTGTCCCTTATCGGTTTTCCTTACAATTAGTTTCGAAAGGATTCTTGAACAATGAGGATCACAATGTTATTAGAGTAAATTAAAAGGAAAATCTGGGATGTTAGTGATTCAGTCGGAGTAACGGCAGGGATCATTCTCTGCAAACCTCGCTGACTTGGAAGGATCTACTTTGGAAGCTTTAGTGCCGTGGCTTACTCGGTCACTGAGCACTTTGCCGAGAGAAATGAAACTTGATCCATTGATATAGATGAGCACGTGACATGAAAACTAGCATCGTTCGCTAATATATGCGACGAGTAACGCTGTGCTGAGATAAAATAATTGTTGGATGCAAAATTGTTTTGTATTCCTATTGTTATGGCTGGTAAGAATTTTCGTCACGAATTTTCTTCGTTCACTTATCGTGAGAGATTTTAAAACGACGTCTTATTTAATGCTCTTATACAATCTTCAAATAGGTTGCCATGAATTTGTGCTTTGTGCTATTCTGTTAGTGTTAACAGAGTAATGGATTATTCAGAGATGTTTCATCTTATTCAACTATTATTTACAGCCAATTACCCAAGCAACACGTCAATGAGCTTTATAGTTTAATATACCAGTATTTGTCGCTTACTATCGGGTTTATTCTCAAATAGATCAAGCCATGTGGTGGTTGACAGACTATCCTCCGGTACAATTGCTATCATCGCTGGTGTTCCACAGGGATACATTCTGGCACCAACTTTGTCTCTGCTCCATATAAACGATCTGCTGGAAGTAACCATCAGCTTTGCAGATGATGGTATACTTCATATCGCTTTCTCCTCTAGAGGCCCTATACCTAGCCAGAGTAGCGAAGTAGAGACAGGTTGACGCAAATCATGGAGATCTGGCAAAGATTTTGAAGTGGGAATCTGATAATCTAGTAGAGCTTAATTCACAATCGCTAATAGGATGATGTCAGGTACAAATATTTCTATGAAGTTTTCCGTATCCATGCTCGGGATCACTTTCTATGAAATGAGCATTTGAGGTCATTGCGAAAACAGGTTCACAAAAACTGCATTTTCTATATCGTGCCAAGAGGTACTTTACATTCCAGCGGCTCCCTTAATCTACAGGGCACAGATTCGACCTGTCTTGAAGTAATGTTTGAAGTTCGGTTCCCAAGCATACGCTGAAGCTCTTGCATTCTATCCAGTAGGGAGCTCTTCATTTGATTGATGATGTCACACTTACGAGTTCATTGATCTCTCTAGAGCATTGTACTGATGTGGGAGATATCTCCCTTTTTTATAGATATACGAAGGTATCTTGCTCCATTAACATTGTCATCAAAGAAAAATGTTGCTACTATGTTTTATCATACCGACCCACACATTAGTTTACTATGAGCGATGAGTATGACAAAAATTTTGGCGATTTACGTTCCCATTTGATGTCTACCTCGTCCGAGAAAAGTATTCATTACGAAGATAAATGGTTTTGATCCATGAGTAAATGGAACAAATGATTGGATAAAAACTGCAAAAGAAATAGCGCAAAACGTTGAAGTGCAACCAACTATGCAAACGGGCGGGATCTACAAAAGAAAAATAATGGCTGGAGACATACCATAGTATAAAAGAGATAATCGAGATGAGACTGATTCAGTTGAAATATAGAATGAAGTGTTTAACTGCACTCAACAACTGTTTTTCTTTTCTGAATCTTATAGAATGCTCAGTGATGAAAAATTGAAAGCTTGTGCTGCATATATAGCCAGTAAATATCAAGAAGATCTGAGTGGAGAAGAGTTCCGAACTAAACTAGAATCCTAGTTCTTCGCGACCAGTAGCACTTAGAACGAATGAATCCACTCGATCTTCTAAATCCAATGCAAGAGAGAGATTTAATTGACGCTTTCCATCATCAAACTGTGAGAATAGACAAACTAAAGATAATTAGAAACTATAATAGGTCAACAAGTCAAGTCGAACTGAAAAATTTGTAATACTCTCTATAGAGAGCCAAAAACCTAATTCAATAAATTATGAAGAAACCTGTAATTGCTTGTCAAATTTTTAAATACAGGTCTGACTTACCCCCGTTAGAAAATGTCTAGATCCGGCACTGATTATAGAGGTAATATTTCCAGTTTCATGAATATGTAACATGAAGAGTTTGGATAGTTAAATGACTACTATAGTAAATTATAAATAAATGATATAATTGAAGTGGAAGAACCATAATTCAATTACATACGGAGATCTTAAAAATCGGAGGGTTTTTTAATTCATAACCATGATTAAGTAAAGGTTATATCAGTCTTTGCAGGCGGCTCCTTCAACTAATATCGAAATTGGAGCTCGAGCAAAAGTTGTATGTACGAACGTTAGCGTGCTGCCGCTCTAACTTAGAGCAGTTATCGGAAATTGGTTTTCTAACATTTTTCCAAGATTGTACGTTTCAGATTTCATTGGAGGTGCGAAGGCATCTTCGCCGTCCAGACATTGTTAAAAACAAACCCCTTCTGATATTATTACTACGAACGAAATAAAAGTTTCCAATAAACTTTGCAACAAAACATTTATCCTGGCTTCAATTTCCTAATAAAACTAGAATTAGGTTCGAAAACTTTGTTGAGTGTAGTTTGATTTTAATAACCCCAGACAATTACAAACAATTTACGAGATGAGGAAACTAGACCTTTCAAATTCATCATGATCGATTTGTATCTTTTATGGTCACTTAGAAATTTTGCCATTTAGAAAATATTTCGTTGATAAATTAGAAATTCGAGTTGGTCCAGGCATTTGTTTCTAAACACTGCTATTTTGACCATTAGAATATATCATCCGTTTTGATAAGATACCGTCAAATGTCAACAAACATTATATACCGTATACAGGATGTTTCTTAACTAGAGATCTGAAATTCAGGGGCATATTCTGTGGTCAGAAATGAGTTATTTGTTATATAATCCTGGGGCCTTAGAGCAGCAAGGTGTCAATTTTTTAAATTCTTGAATCGATTGAGTTTATTCAACCAAACTCGGTATACCCATTTAGTACGTTAGTTGGTATTGAACAAAACATTACTAACAAGTAGCTTCAGGTTTCCAAATTGTGTGCCCTATGTAGTCTTATTGAACCCAGAATGTCTGCCTTCTGCATCCGTTTTATCAAGATCTTACAGGTCGGAATGATATTTGGTTCGAACCGCTAATACGACTTTGTGACCTGGATATAGCTTGCGGAGCTCAAACAGGAGATCATGATACTTAGTTCATTTTTCCTCCTATTTCAAGACTATGTTCTTCTCTGCCGGAGCAGAGAATTCGATGTGAGGCCTGTTTGCTTGTACGGACCTGACCAGAAACAAGTAATGCCAGTAGATCTGACATTTTTCGTTTCCGACAATGAACTCAATATCTCTTGGCATGTAAGGCAGCATCGGCTCTTGGTCTATTCCGTACGAGTGCCTTAGATGGTATACAGCACCCGTATTATGCCGCATTATGGCGATGAGTGTACGCCGAGGTCGCTTTTGACGGACGTGCCGACAGCAGGTTGAAAAGCGTCTTTGGCGCCTTTGGAAAGCCCTGCAGCTGACATCAGGAACCTGCACGCCCATCCCGTTGCGGCGATAGACCAAGGTGTTGATTATGCCATCTTGACAAACTGCGTTAATTTCCTCGATCACGGATCTAGTCTCGGCTGACGTTAGGTAGCCGAAGGTTAGCCTGGTTGACAGGCCGAGAGTTTCGATGTTTCGGTAAGAAACACCGTGTATAGGCTTGTCAACATGTCGCCTGAGCATAAGATCTTGCTCCGCGGCTATGAACCGTTCAGGCAATACCATTTATTGTGAGTCGTGGCCAAAATGCTATGTGGGTCAAAGTAGAAGGAACATTTTATCTAGTTATAAAAAACGTTTCACTCATATAAGGAAGTATAATATCGAAAAATCAGCATTAGTAGAACATATATTAGATTCAGATCACATCATTCTCAAGAAAGTATATCACTTCTGAAACACAGTACTGACAATTATCTAGGTAATTTTAGAGGGAGGGAAATGTATATGCGAAAGAGCAATTAATTGAATTCACATTCATCTCCAGCTGAGGGCAGTTCCTTGTTTCCATTAATAACCCCAAATAGTATTTAAGCAGATACCTTTTGTTTTCTAATTCAGTTTACTCTGTTGATGGCTACTTGGAAGCGTAAAGGTCGTTATAGTACTATGATAATATTTTTAATGAATAAAGGTGATTATTTCGTACATATTAGTGTAATAGTGTATCCACAATTTACATTGTAGTGGATGACCAGTTATGACAATACTTGTGAGGTTTCTCCATAATAACTTGTGATCAACCAAGTCAAATGCTTTACCAAAGTAATAATATCCCTTATCTACTGCCATATGTTATAGTATATAACTAGAAATTCCTAATTTGCCTTTAGTTAATCCATGTTGGCTTTCATGATCTGATTGAAGTTTTGAAGGAATATGTGAGCTTTTCGGTCATCAATTTTTAAGTTATTTCGTAAAATGAACTAGGCTTGTTATAGGTCTATAATTGTTGGTATCTTGGTGAGACCTTTTTTCATGGATAGGTATGATTTTTAAAATTTCAGCTTGGTTTGACACTTTGAAGAAAAGAATTGTTCATAATATGAGTTGAAGAAAGAGCGAGGTCATCACAGCATGATTTTATAATATTCGGTGGAATTTCATCATATTCAAAAGAAATTGAAGGCTTCAGATGTTTACTGCTGTTTGTTATGTGTGTAGTTAATGCTGGAAAAAAATTAAAACTGATCAGATTATTCATGTTCTCATTATTAATTATATTTGTCACGTGAGGTTGGCTCTCAGTTCGTGAGTTATGCAGTTGAAGTGGCTATTTTTTTTAAGCTTTGACCCCATGAGAGGGAAACCTCAATGTTCGAGGAACATCGTGCAAGCCAGCGGTGTAATGTTGGGGAAGCAGATAGACATTCGAATTTGAAGGTTTGAAGGTTATAGGCATAGGAAGATTTCACTAGGAAAAAGGTTCCAAAACTTCACTGTTTGATAGAACAATGATGTCTGGTAGAAATAAGTTCGGCTTGTCTCGAGCTTGACAATGAAGGGGTGCGGTTACACTAGGTCTGTTCGGTTGAGAAAAAGCAAGACTTGCAAAACCAAGAAGCACTTCAGTTTGCAAGACCAAGGCTACTTGTGCAAGAAGAAGACAAAGACCAAGACCTAACAAGTTTTAGTCTTCATTTAGCTTTGCTCATCACTAAATACTGTAATGCGGAGAACACAGTAAACAGTACTGATGGTTTTAACTATCGCTATTTTATCTCTTCAATGATAACTTTTCTTTAATACTTTGACTACACTAGAGGGAAACCTATAATGTAATAATGAGAGGAGATAGATAGGCATTAGAATATGTCTTGAAGGTTCGGTGGTTATATGCTTGGGAGAAGACCTCACAAGGTAAAAAGTTCCACAACTCCGCTGTTCGATAGAAAAATTAAGTTTGGTAGGAATCAGTTTGGCAGGTCTCCAGCTCGACAATGAAGGGTGACTACTTTGAGCTCGTCTGGTCCGACTGTTTGGAATCTCTGGTGGTGGAATAACATACGAGATTTCTGATGGACACCGACCACGGAGATATCTATAGAAAAGGAAGGGATCTCTCACCGTTTCTATGTTCTAAAGAGGTCAATGACTATGAGAAGCTGCTGTGATGTAAAGTAGCTCTTGGCCAGGAATAGAAAACAAAGTTTTCGTGAAGCGGTTTTCGCAATGAACCTCACATGATCGTCTCATGAGAGTAGGCTGTTGGTGGTGATCCCGAGCTTGGATATGGAAGACTTCATAGGAATAATTGTACCCGTCATCAACATAATAGAGATTATCCCTCCTTGCTTAAGAAGAAGCAATTTCGAGATTTGGTTGTATTAAACTCTACAAGGTTATTGAATAGAATAGCGCATTGTAATGTATCATTATTTATTTATAGTTTTATTGCAAGATCTATTTTATTATTCTTAGCATTTTTATCTATTACGTTCCAGACAATTTTGTTTTTGTTATTTCATTTTTGTAGTATATTTTCATAATATTTTACCTTAGATAATTTTAATAAGTTTTCGATGTTGTTATTTAAAACGTTTTGTATCTTCAAGTATAAATTTTCATTTTCAGTTTGTATTATGTCGTTGAGTAATATATAGTTTGCCTTTATTCTCATCACTTACACGAAATACCCCTATCTAATTTCCAAAGTTGTTCTCATAATGAATGCAGAAAATTCAGCTCAACAAATCTCGACATAATTTCTCTACCGCATGTATCAGAACGTTGAATGAATTTCATCAAGAACGTCACTTACCTGCGAAATGAACAGCTTCCACTTTGAATTTCTCGCTTCCCGGAATGACTAGTTGGGAGCAAGACAATTGCACTCCATGGTTTAGCACATGCACTAGCACCGCACACACGATCACAACCCAACCCCAACCACCCTCCAGATAATAATGTCGTCTCAAGGTGGTAGTTTTCCTAGCTTCTAACGGTACTTCCGCAACACTTCCGTTCCGTATACCGTTAGAATTAACTTCGTTAAGGCACCTATGCACTGGACACCGCACCGATTTACTGTTACTGGTCTCTGTGTAGATGTAATCCCAATTGTCGACTTTATTACTGGGTCGTCTGCCAATTCGACGAACGTCATTCTCGTTCAGATTTTCCTCTATACGAGTGAGAGCCAACACGTGAAACTTTTCGACTTGGTTTAACTCCTCGTCCTGTTTCGTACTGATACATTTTCCTGCAAAGAATAATACTGTTAAGATTCACATCCTCTTAGATGAATAATGAATTGGGGCTGACCGAGAACACTAGATAGGAATTAAGCTATGAAGTTGAACTACCAAAATATGTTGTGATAATTTTCCGATCAATTTTATTATTGAAAACTAGAATGCATTTCTGACATCATAATTACAATTTCTGGTTGTACAAGCCTTGTTGTAATTTCTCTACTAAGGAAGGATCTGAGGAGTGTGGAAACTTACTATACATGAGGCCGAAAAGTCTTTATTGGAACACTGTCCTTCATATCAGGCATATCGTCGTTTGCGCGGTAACCCATGTCTGGAGATCAACAAAGTCATAGGATTGCAAAATAGGTCAAAGCTTTTCGAATCCGCGAATGGCTCTCGTTAGTTTTTGGAGTTTCGCCAAAGAAATGGGTATACATTTTACTTCCAGTTCATTCCCTCCCCTAACTAAAGATGCTGGAAAGTTTGCAGCAAATTCCACTTTAAATGCACAAAAGGTACCTCCTAATATTGCTGCCATGAATAGACATAATTGTCTTTCGTCAGTATTTGATTCCGTGTATCGATTTGATGATACAATTTTGAAATTCTGGAAGTTGGAGTAATAAACTCAAGTTAACACAAAACTTGTAACATTTATTTTGAAATTAATGCTGATAAAATGTTTCACCACACTGTGGCATTTTCAAAATCAGGAATTATCTACTTTTGTTGACATCCAAGTTTGTGAAAGTTGGTTGGGTCGATTCATTAGCAAAGGTACACAGAAAACTTATTTTCGTTAATGGTTACATGGCTACATCGCAACCATGCAAAAATCAATTCGAGTTCTTTTCCTTTGTTTATGAGGGATAGCCAGTGGTTATTGTCAGTGTAGAGAATTTTATAACAACAGTTGATTGAAAAAAGACAATTTGCATAACTGTTGAAAATAATAGAACCCAGTACCGTTCCCTAAGGTAAGCTGTAGCCCATAACCTGCGTTCTACTAATATAATTTTCACAGCGAACCTCTTAAGGTATTCTTCTAACCGACAGTGCCCTCTCAGCATTTCCGTATGTATTCTGAGTTTATTTTTACTTAGGTTGATGCAGTCATCAGATCGCTTTATGTTGTAGTTTTTCAGTAGTATCTTTGCTTGCCGCAGTCCTTGCAGACCTATCCAGTGGTGTTGTCTTCAACTTTTTTAAGTTTCCTCCAGTATTGTGCTGGCTCTTATTCCGCAGAAGGGTTCAGGTCCCACAAATAGTGTTTCGGTTTCTTTTTTTGCTAGATCGCCTGCTTGTTTGTTAACCTCCACCCCGGTGTGGCCAAGAAGACTGCGTTGTTCTTGTCTAGTCCATTTAGTTTTTGTAATTATTCTCAGACGCGACATGATGACTATTTCCTGTCTGCGGAGGTCTCTTTCTTAATATGGACAGATTTTCCTATAGCGTGAATCTCCGCTTGGAAAATACTCGGAGATTTGCATAAGCTATATGGTTTCAGGACCATAAACTCCTATTCCAGTTCCTCCTGTTGTTTTGGAGCCATCAGTGTACCATTTGATGGTGTTCTACTGACGTTTTCGTCTCATTCACTTTTGTGACTTAGTTTCGTTTAAAATTTCTTCGCGAAGCTATACCTTTTTCCCGTCTTCTCTTGAGGCATGTTCCAGATTTGCTGATTTACAGGAAGAAGTCCATATTTACGTTTGGTGGTCCTTATCGTTATATCCTCCACTACTATATGGAGGGATGTGAGGCTTGGGATTACTCCTATAGCAGACGTTGGCCATGTTCTCAAAGCACCTGTTATGCATACACAAGCTAGTCTTTGGATTTTTGATAGATTTATTCTTGAACTAGCCCGGCTAGTTCTGCTAGCAGAAGTTAACGCAGAGTGTTAACGACGGTGGTAAGTAGGTAGGATATTGTCCTCATCTGTTCGGCAAGCTTTCTTTGAGCTTGGCCAAGTTGTTGACAAGTTCTGTGTTTACTGGTGCTATTTGGTTATTGAGTGCTCGTGCAATAAGCACAAAATACTCCTAGATTGATTTGACTTTATTGGAATGGGATAATTATTATGACTTATTTCTTGTTACAGTAATTCAATTTCGTCATGTTGTGGAGACAATTTCATGTCCACGCTTCTATGTTATGTAATGAAAACTGTTTATTTAATCGAGTTTGTGCTGTATATTTGTCGATATGCGAACTCAGTTATTCGGTTATTTACTATTTAATTTCCAATGACTTCCATGTTGAAACGAACGCTCGTGAATTATATCGCGGCTTGAATGCTAAAATAATTCGCGGAACTTATGTTATATGCAATTTAGTACGCTAAACACAATTGTGTTGATTTCTGTCAGCACTAATATTTCGTATTCACAATGCGTACATATATCAAAACAATTTTCGCACAATTCGCATTTTAGGACAGACAGAATTCTATTGTGAGGACGATGTTCGTGACGTTTATTGCCATCATCATATGACATATGTCTCATTTATAAATAATTCGAAATTTAATCATTTATAATACAATGCCAATTATATAGACTCGTGACATTTTCTTTCAAAAATTATACCATCACAACCCTCAGGTAGAATCTCTAATACTTGAGTCATCCTCAATCGAGTAATGATCATGACGGAGTGAGGGTAGCGAATTAAGTTTTCTTTTGAATGGAGTTATATGGCGCAAGGTATGTCTGTGGTGTTAACTATCTGTTTTCTATATTTCCAATTCAAACTATGATTATTTGTACTCACAGAGTTGTTATTTTTTCTATTGCTATGTACTCATGAAACAGGTCGATTTTTAATCTCAATTTGCCACATTTATGAGGAAAAATTAAATATACAGGGTGATCCACGTTTGAGTAATGTCGTCCAAGACAATTTTTTCAAATGGGACACCCTATATATTATTCAATTTTTGAAACATTTATGGAAAGCTGAATTCAAAAATATATCGCACATAGGGTTAAATTCAGTGCTCTCCTAAAGTAGTGGATAAATTCGTAAAAAATTGAAGGCAAATTTTTGGAAAGAACGCTCGAACCCGTCGAATTTTATTTTCATTTATGCATTCTTCCAAATTTAATTAATACATACAGACTGATTCTTGTAGAAGAAATGACAGCATCGTTATTTTTTGATGGCGACCCTATTTTATTTTCAAGTGACCCATACTCAAGTTACCTTACCCTTTGACATTCCCTCGTGGAAAATGGGGTTGACATCAAAATATACCGATGACGTCAGTTCTCCTACACTAATCATTCTGTATGTATTAATTGAATTTGGAAGAATGCCTAAGTGAAGATAAAATTCGACTGGTTCGTGCGTTCTTTCCAAAAAATTTTCCTTCAATTTTTTACGGATTTATCCACTACTTTTCGAGAGCACTGAATTTAAACGACGCATCGTACACAAACCCTATGTGCGATATATTTTTGAATTCAACTTTCCATGAATATTTCAAAAATTGAATAATATATAGGATGTCCGATTTGGAAAAATTGTCTTAAACGACATTAATCAAACGTGGATCACCGTCTATATTTAATTTTTCCTAATAAATGTGGCAAAATGAGATTGAAAATCGACCTGTTTCATGAGATTCCTCAGAAATGGATGATTTGGTTAAAAATGAATTTATTCAGTACTTTACAAAATCACTGTATACATTTTAACAATTGGATCGATTCATATTCACAGCTCTTCCAAATTTTTATTCTAATATTCAATAACATTTAGAGCAAAAAACAAATAAATTATCATCAACGAAGAACCATTCTTATTATTTACTATAGTGGCTCTCGACCACTACATGTCCTCGTATAGTGGCCGAATGGTGAATGCAATCTACTTGAAAATTACTGACATAGATATGAATAATTGTATCTTGAGCCATTTTCGAGTTATTGATCAGAGCGATCGGTCGAAATACTCATCGCTATTCGCTTTGTTTCGTGCAATAACTGAGAAAAGCATCGGGTTCGCAACTTGACAGGCTCTAAATTAGCTAGGAAGTCAGTCAGTTCGCTGCACATATGCTCAAAGGGTTCAGAGGGAGTGATTGACTGAGCCAGAAAGATGAGCGACTTCGTTCGCAACGCTCCCTCCGACTTTAACATCAGCCGATCAAGAGCGTGAGCCGCAAGGTCGGAGGGAGCGTTGCGAACGAAGTCTCTCATCTTTCTGGCTCAGTCAATCACTCCCTCTGAACCCTTTGAGCAAATGCGCAGCGAACCGACTGAGCACCTAGCTAATTTAGAGCCTTTTTCACCTGAGAAATAAATCTCGGCTCGGAATTGAAAGTCATAATATGTACATGTATTGTGATCATATACGAGGGCAAGAGCCCTGAAGTATAAAACAGGTGGCGCCACAATCGAAAATCCCATGTGATATTTGTGATGTACCATCCTTAACTAGAACGCATTCAAATTTTCAGATTAATATGCCATTCAGTTCTGTTTTGAAACCCATTGAAGATTTTTGTGAGCATGTGTTAATTTCACGTCTTGATTAAACATTAGTTCTTGCGTGTAAAAAACATTACGCAAACCAAAGTGTCGCTTGTTAAACATAAACCGAACGTTCTGGTCGTCCAATTGAGGTTTACAACGCCAGAAATTGTCGATTAAATCCATGGTATGATATTGGACGATCGGCGAGTTGAAGTGCACGAGATTGCTAAGGCTATGGGCATCTCAACCGAACAGGTACAAAACATTTTGCATAAATGTTTGAGTATGAGGGAGCTATCTGTCAGACGGGTGCCGTATTTGCCCTCTGTTGACAACAGTCGCGACCGTGTGACAACTTTAAAGAAGTGTTTGGCGATGTTCAAGCGCGATAAGAAGGATTTTCTGCCCCGTTTCGTAACCCTGAACGAAGCATAAATCCATCACAATACACCAGAGACCAAAGAACAGTCGAAACAGTGGACTTGTCCTGTCGAATCGAAGCCGAAAAAAGGCGAAGTGAGTTTATCAGCCAACGAAGCCATTGCGTCAGTTTTTTGGGATGCACAAGGTATCGACCATATCGATTACCTTGAAATAGGCGAAACAATCACCAGAGTATATTATGCAGAGCTGTTGGATCGATGTGACGTCGATTTGAAGCGAAAGCGGCCACATTTGGCAAAGAAAAAAGTGCTCTTCCACCAAAACAACGCGCCAGCGCAAAGGTTTGCAGACGCAATGACTAAATTGCATGAATTGCCCTACGAATGGGTTCTTCATCCACCTAATTCTCCAGACTTGACGTCCTGCGATTTTTGTTCATTTCTAAACTTGAAGAATTTGTGGGGATCAGCTCTAAACTGACCCGTGGTCTTGGTGGAGGCATAGGAATTGGAAACACAATACTTATAAAAACCATACTTTACTTAATGGAGAGCTCGACGTCATTACGGACTTAATGTCTTGCTCTACGAAATAAATACTAGTACAAATACTAATGTACAATGATTACTGATTACAATCTATTCTGAATCATGATGTATGAATTATTAATATAAATGCCCTACATAAGTATATATATATTATGTCATATACTGTTATTGTTATTGTTCTAGTTAATCTAGTCTAAGATGTCAAGGTAGCTAACAATATGTTTAATATATCCCATCAGTAAACATATTGTTAGGTGGGTTAGCTATGAGATCTAAACATATACTAACTTAATAACATTACTAATAGAAATAAGGTCGCATTCTATAATTTAGGGATTTTAGGTAATCTCGTATAGGGATGGAAGATTCCTATACTACAACTTGACTCGGCGGAAAGAGATTTGGCTCCAACGATGAGGTCATCGCTGAAACAAACGCCTATTTTGAAGGATTACCGAACTAGTATTATTTGGAAGCGATCGAAAAATTAGGAAAACGTTGAACGAATTGTATCTGACTACAAGGAGATTATGTTGAGAAATAAAATAAGTTTTGACGAAATAAATCATTTCTTGTTTAAATTTTCATGGAGTTTTCATCTTGCCCTCGTACATAACAACATTATGAAAAAACTTCCATTAGTTTTATGTATAAATAATTTCGAATCTTCTTTGGTTATAATTCTTGACATGGCAACGTTCATGTAAAAATGCTCAAGTAAACAGCCTCCTATTGTTTTTCGTTGGTTCTTGTTTCCTTCTTATTTTAATAGTGAATCAAATTAAAGGCCACTACCTTTAAATAGTTCGATAAAATTCCAAAGTTACACATATTGTCCTTCAGTTTTTTCCACGCAAGAAATAATGGTTAGGTGCGAAATTCACTCTTTTCCATGCTTGCAAAAATCTTCAAGGCTACTTGCTTTCGATAAGTGTCAAAACAGAACTGAGAATATCAGGCTGAAATTTCCAATGCGTTCTAGTTAAAGATGGTACATCACAAATTTAACATGAGATTTTCGATAGTAGTGCCATCTGTTTTATTCATCTTTTAATTATCTCATTAATTCTAAGCTATATCAATTATTCAATCCGACCAACGTATTTCCCCCTGTTTAAACCAAAATCTCACTTGTTACGTGTACCTTATTTTGACTAAAGATATCTTAAGATCTTTCATGTTTATTCATGCATTAATATCGTTCTGAAGATGAAACGCTAGTTGTCGAAATTATGGTGTTCCTATAACATAAGTAATGAAATCAATGATAATTGCTTTAGTATGACTCGTATTAGCTTTTCGAATCATCTTAATGAGATGAAACTTGATGGAGAAGGTATGAGTTTAAAGCATTGAGTCATTTAAAGGTGCTGCCAATTGAAGATATTTTCAAACAAGCGTAACTAAACTAATTACCTTGGTCCTCGTTGGGTTCATAATCAAATTCCATTTCTTGATCCAATATTGTTGAAACAGTGTCAGTGCGAACGGTTGTTCTGAAGGGCGGCCCGGATATTTTTGAAAACATTTCCAGATGTTTTTGCGACAATGGAAACACAATCCCATTCTCTTTCGCGTAGTCTGCTTCGCTGGAGTCATGCTTCCCCAGGGTGTTACAGTCGATTTTTCTCCGCTCTGGAATACTGTTATTATTGCATTTAGCGAGTGTAAAGTTGTCACATAATTCCTCCCCGTCGGCGGGCATTAGATGTTCTTCTGTAATTTGATGGTTATCTGAAACGAAAATTAAATCAACCCTTTGAGATATTCCACATTGACGGAATCGATTCAATTCGAGGATGCGTCAAATAGTATAAATCGTAACTTCTTAGCTGTGAAATGTTTTACATGCATCTACCATGATATACAAGATAATTCTTCGGAATCGTTAGATTGCTTCCCATTGAGTCGTCCAAAATAGTTCAATGCAGCCACATGCATGTTGTTACACAGCCCAATGAAATTATTGCTGGATATAACCGGATATGAAGTTATGTTCCAGCCTTTCTGATTTGCTCATTTGAAATATTGTACTAAGCCTATTATTTCTCAAAGTAGGGATGCCGATCTTTAGTAGTAAGATCGATCTAGATCAAAACAACAAATATCGACCTTCGATTAAATCTATAAGTATATGATCAATTCTGCGAAAATCGATTTTTTTGTTGTTTCTACCTTCTAAATCATTGAAAATTAAGTGTAAAAAAGAGAAAATCAAAGTATCTCTATGTCTATTGTATGCAATAAATAGAATATTTTTTCCAAATATTAAAATACTAATAGCAGAAAATTTCAATTTGTACATAAGCCCTATTCACGATAACAAAGAAAGGATGTCCTAGTTACTAATTTAGTGCAACCAATTCATTTGAACTATTTCCCTAAATGAATGCCACGCTATCTACCATGAACCAGGATGTTTATCCCATTTTAACATTCGGCAACACTTGCTAAAGTTTCCAGGTAAATCAGTCGACTTAATTCAATTGACTTGACAGTTCATATTTAAATAGTATTAATCTTCAGAAATACAGAGATAGTTCCACAACTTCTCCTCAAGAACGCATTTGCATTATTTCATGTATTTCGTCTGCGTCATCACTTCTCAGTGCTCTCAGATGGTACCAGGGTAGCTGCAAGGATAATACCTTTTTTTTCTATTCTTTGCCTACTCGAGACGAACAACTATAATGTTCGAAGAACATTGTGTGAGCCAGGGTTGGAATGTTGACAGAGGAGATGTATTCGTATTTTTCTTACAGATTTAAAGGTTATAGACATAAGGAAAGATCTCACTAGGCACTAGTTTCACAACTTCGTCCTCCGATATAAAAGTTATGTCTGGTAGAAAAAAGTTCGTTAGGTCTCAAGCTTGACAATGAAGGGGCGACTAGCTTTAGCTCTCTAGTTCGTCTATATGAAATCTCTTGTGGTGGAATAACAGAAGATATTTCTGATAAACACCGACCATGGAAATATCTATACTCTACGGTGCCACTTCCAAAAGATAAATGATGCAAGAAACTGGTGTTGATTCAGTCGCACATTCCTTGAGAACGACATATGGAATTCCGTCTGGCCCTGAAGAGTTTTTGGTATTAATGTGTTTGTATTTCATTATTTCAACTATTTCCTCGTCAATTCCTTGCCTTTGTCAATGCGTAGCACTATGAATTGCATTCTCAGTGGGAAATCTGCTTTCAGGCAGATGGTGTTGGAACTTTTAGGTTCGCCAAATACTTCGAGGGTGTTTTATTATCATCTTAGAAGATGGTTGATAAGTGACTTCAGGTCTGCCCCGTCTCACTGATGAGCCCAAGCGAAGGGCGAAACAGCTGTCTGAGACTATAGGTCGTGTTGTCACTATTCAACCTGGTGAACCAAAACTTTGTGTATCGACTGCTAACACGGAATGTGTTTGTATTTATTTCACTATGCATCATGCTAACGTTATTCTATTGGTGGTACAAACAATACGTTTAGAGAACTATACTATCGTATAATTACCTGATGGTATTTCGGAAGTTGTAGCATGCAAAGGTGTTTCTTGATCCGTCAACATACTGTAGATGTTTCCGTGAGTGTCCACGCGAAGCTGAACTACAGCCAACGTAGTCACAGGCCACGTTTTGCTGTGATTCAAAGTCATGTCCTAAACTCACGTTATATATCATCACTACATTGATCTTCACACACATTCAGATCACATAATTGTCAAATATTTCCACGTTTTAACAATTCAAATGTTCCATCAATATTGGAGTAACGGTATCATTTTTCATCTTCCTATAGTCGCTTGTTGTTGGTATTGTAACGGGAAAACCCTGTAACATCAAAAACACTTATTATATATTTTTTGGCATAATATTATGCTTTTATACTGCGAACAAACGAAAATTGACTATTGTAAAACCGCCACAAAAGATATTCATCGTTCTGCCTCGATAATAAAAATGTCGTTTTCGTCGTAAGGATTGAAATTTCGTTCAGGGATATCAGGTTACATAAAGGAGATTCTACACGTGACCTTGAACATTGGTCACAACAATGATAATCGGGGTTAGCTATTATTCTCATGTTGTTCATTTTATACATGGGCATTCATATCTCGTTTCATACAATGCGACCTTTATCTAGAATAAACGTAAATACTATATAGGTCCTCCTAGATTGTGCCTTTTCAACATACGTTGTGTTCTATTTTTGCTCTAAAGCATACGCTTTTTATTTTAGTAGTCAGATATTTCATTTGAAGTCATTTCCGAATAAGGGATTCATGGAACGACAGCATCAGTTTTTCGAAAGTATGTGAATGAGAGTTAGTGTAACTATCTCAGATAATCAAAATTTCCTCAACTTATACCAGCAATATTGAAATAAATGAATAATTTAGGAACAGGTCTTGATTACCACCTTGAATTATATAGTCCAGGCTGTGAACCGGGATCTTAGCTATAATTAAAAAAAAAACACGTAGGTTCGAATCATAAATTTTTCTTTGCATTAGCTTCAGGAGATTCTCAGGATCATTCATACACCTTGAAACCTCTTGGAAACCCCAAATTCACCCATTGGGGGCGAAAATGGCCCGAAATCTCAAAGTCTTGAATTGTATTTTCTACAAAAAAAAGTATTTTGGCATTTCTAGTGCACCTAGGAGGTTTTTGGGGTCGCTGAACACGAATTCGTTTCCAGATTTACTTGCAATCCGTCGTGGTCAAATCGAGAAAATTGGCCAATTTCGCACCCCTAATATGTTATTTTGCAATTTACGTGTTTTAGGCATTTCGAATGCACCAAGGAAGTTTTTTGGGTCGCTGAATACGATTCCGAAGCCAGATTTACTCGAATATCATCGTCGGGGTAGGAAATTAACAAAAATGGTTAATTTGACACGATTCTAAATTTTTATTATTTTTGCATTTCAAAATTACTTCGGAGTTTTCTCCTTTTTTAATATTAAGAGGATAGGAATATTAGCAATTGATTGAAAAAGAACACAAACAATTGATTACTCCATTTTTTTTATACTTAACCTAATTTTTTTTCATTTCAATTATTCACAATACTTAATTTTCGCCATCAGAATTATTATTTTCAAGAATTGGCTCGGCTCTATTATTATTACCACGTTGATCTCCATCTTCATCTTCATCTTCGCAGTTGGTAAAATCTATATTGTCATATAATTGTGTATCATCATCTTCCTCTTCATTGGCAGACGTCTCGGTGTCAACATTGGTACAAGTAGAACCTTTGCAATGTGTACAGTTCACTGTAGATCGTACGCCATTCTTTCGGTAGCCTCATAACACCGGTCAACACGATTTTTGGGTCTAACTTCTACATGTTAAATTTTGGTTTCTCCTACGGCAAAAATAAGGAAAAACAATTATTTTCCGATTAAAGTTTGCTTTTGTAGAAACTAGAACAATTTTTCAATTTTTCAATTTTTTATATTTTTTCTACACTTCCACTGTAAATTATAATTAGAAAAAAGTTTTTTAGATACAAGAGTCTTTTTTATTCAAGATTTGTGATGAACAATAACATATAGATGTAAAATAACAAGAATGTCTAGAAGTGAATATTTTTTGTATTTCTTCTATGCTCGTATGAGCTCTCTCATATTGAACCCCAAATGTAATCTCCCATCATATTCTCGTTGTACTGCCTTTGATATCGCCGTTCAAAGTCCATCACGTCTTGGTGAAAACGTTCTCCTTGTTCCGCGGAGTAGGCCCCCATGTTGTCTTTAAATTCGTCCAGATGAGAATGTAGCAGATGAAGTTTATGAGACATTCTGCAGCCCATAACTTTAAATCTTTTAAGCATTTTTTCAATCATACTTATCGTCGTAAATCAGACCAAAGCAAACTTTATGAACTGAATATGAATATTTTTTTTTTTGTTGACCTGTGTAATCTACCACATCCTTTTTTACATCCACACAAAATTATATTTGATATTTGTTCCGGTGCTGGTACCGTCATTCGGACAGGACTGAGTTCACCCGCCTGTATTTTCCCTCCCCAATTTGTGGATTGCAGCTCTTCATTGGAATTCCGAAAATATCCTATCCAAGTCTGCACTTGAAAGTAGACGCGTTTCCATCCACAGAAGGGGGCAGATTTGCAAGATTGACTGCTTTCTTCTTATTAGATTTTAGTTGTGTTGTAGTTTTGGATATGAAGTAAATGCTCCTAAACATCTTCAATTGGTCGCTGACTGACAGATGTTCCTCTTCTTTGCTTGGTTTGTATTTATATAAATACAGTAAGCAATTTATTCCAGCTGATGTTGAAAATCTGTCACCGGCATGTATACTTTGTATATATTTTATTGAATACCAAGGGAGAACTTTTTGCAAAAACCTCAGAGGGAAGATACAAAAATGTTTTTTCTCTCTCGAAAATGTTTGTTATATGGTTTGATCTTGATAAATTTTCGGTTACTGTAACATCAAGAGCTATGTGATGATCTACAGGTAATATGTGTACACCACCGATATTATAGCCCAAGCAATTATTTGTTTTGCCCAAATGAAGAATAACACAATCAGAACACCAAACACATATCCATATTGTATTTTCTAGAAAGGCGGATAGCAATTGAACTGACGCGGAAGGGTTTATTCTATTTTGAAAAAGCCATTGAAAGAAAATCGGGTTTCTGAGGAAGAGCGTCCACAGAACTCTATTACCAACATCAAAAATACCAATTCTGTCTTACATTTTGAATGTAAGATCTCTGATTCACCTTCTTCACCGCATTGAATTATATTTTGGAATTCATTATAGGAATTCGTTGCAATGAATTTGTAGGTTGTTTCAATTTAGAATAGTATTGTTTTGTCTATTGTATAATCCAAACGAAATCATTATATAAGATCAGATGTGATTGACCTTTTCCTTGTCTGGTGCGCCCCATTGAATTTATTTCTGACAAGAAATCCATGTCTAAGTGATGAGAACTAGTGAATTACAGCGATCCGAAGGTAGCGAATAAAGAAATCTCCCTCTAACCGTTTCTATTACCTCGAAGCAAGAACATGAATGGAAATGCCGTGAAATATTCCAGCTCCACATTGAATTACGTAGTTTAAAGTCTAGTTCGGGATGTAAATGCTTCCAACCCAAACGAGGGACTCTCGAAATAGTGTTACAATGCTAGAAAATTTGCTTCACAAACCATGACATTTTCAGCATAACTACGTTAAGAGTTCCCGAACTAACTTTTCGGTATTAATATTTGAAGATCGTAAAAGATAAAGTTGAACAACATGGAATGTTTTTTTGTTGAGAATAATTTATTATTCTTATAAAAAACTAACAAGAGTTGGTTGGAAGTGGAATGAGGCTTTAACTTATGTAGCATACTTAAAACAAGTTTCATTAGGCTAATAAATATTTTAATTTTTAAAGCCATCTGGGTACGACGTATGAACTTGTGTTCTCAGTTTGTAAATAACAAAATGATACAGGGTGTCATCGAACTGCGTGGCTAAAATAAAACCGAAAATTCTTTGATTCGAAAAAAATTTGATGAGCCTTTTTACTTTTGCCTCAAGTGTCTTGTTCAGCCGGTAGAGGGCTTCAAAGTTGCAAAAATAATTTTGTTTTTTCGGTATAACTTGAGAACGTGATGGAGGACTTTTACAATATTTGGCAGGTGAGTTACTGTCAATAATAGCCGTATTCGAGAGCGGAGCATAGAGCCTTAGAGACCATAAAAATGGCTCAAACTTGAGGATGTAACGGAAAAAGTGTCCAGAACTTTTTTGTGGTCAATGAAATTCACTCTATATTTTTTATGTAGATAGCTTATCTAATTTGAAAACTTTTCTTACTTCTAGAAAATTTTGATAAAATCAACGGATTAGCTTGAAAAAAATAAGTTTCGAGTCTCTGCAATTTTGGCTTACTAATTTTACTTGATTAAAATACCTTAGCTGCCTTTGCTTTTCTAATGTCATTTTGGCATTTGGAGAATTTATTCTCAAAACTGTCAGTTTTTTCTTTGCTTTCCGTAAAAATTTTTAAAATTATGGCTCAAAATTTCACTAACACTGAAATGGTTAATATCGCGGTAAAACACGAATAATAAAAACAATAGAAATGGGGAAACGATGTGATTATTTAGGAAAAACAAATGCTAAATTAAAAGAAACAACAAAACTTTTTGCGAAATCGCTAAGGCATCAATTGTTCGAAATGTTGCCCATTTTCCTGAATACACAAATTAATTCGTTTCAAGAAATTGGATTGAACTCTGGCTAGTACTTCAGGATCATTCTTCAATTAATCCGCTTCATGATTAATTCGTTGCAACAATTCCTCTCGTGTGTTTACTGTAGCTGCATAAATTTTCGACTTCAAAGCGCCCCATAGAAAGAAGTCGCAGGGCGTCAAATCAGGGGAGCGGGCCGGCCAGTTCACTGGTGCATCGTGTCCTCTACCTATCCAGCGATCTGGATATTCCGCATTCAAATGTCGCCTCACAGCTAATGTGAAATGAGGAGGTGCACCATCATGGATAAACCAGGCCACGACGAATGTGTGAGGGCAAGTCTTCCAACAGTTCAAGTATCCTTTGTTCCAAAAAGTTCAAGTAGTTCTCCCCGTTCAATCGATCGGGTATAAAGGTAGGGCCAATAATAAAGTTATCCACAATTCCAACCCAAACATTGATTTTATTTTGATTCTGAAAACATGTAACTTCCGTTTCATGAGGATTTTCATCAGCATAGAAATGTTCATTATGGAGGTTAAAAAAAGCACATCTCGTGAAAGTATCTTCGTCCGTGAACAGAATTCTTCTACAAAAATTGGGGTTTGCGTTTTGTCTTTGGACAATAAGCCGACAGAAATCTAGCCGATGACCTGGATCCATGGGCAATAAGTCTTGAACTGTTTTAATATGATAGGGATACAACAGTTCTTCTTTCAGTACATTATGAACTAATGATTTTGAGGCTCCAATACGAAGTCCCAAACGTAGTGCTTATCCCAGGTTCAGTTTCAACCGCTTCCAGTATCGCTTCTTCCAGCTCTAACGTCCTTCTTGTCCGTCTGCGTCCAGTTTCTCTGCGATTTGCTTCAAATTTGCCAGTTTCGGGAAGGTTTGCCGATTTGGAATTCTGCGATGCGGATATCTTCCCCTTCTCTGGCCATTGCAACGACAAAGTCCATAAATCAATAACATATCAACCATTTCAGTGTTAGTGAAATTTTGAGCCATAATTTTATAAAATTTTTACGGAAAGCAAAGTAAAAACTGACAGTTTTGAGAATAAATTCTTCAAATGCCAAAATGACATTAGAAAAGCAAAGGCAACTAAGGTATTTTAATCAAGTAAAATTAGTAAGCCAAAATTGCAGAGACTCGAAACTTATTTTTTTCAAGCTAATCCGTTGATTTTATCAAAATTTTCTAAGAGTAGGGAAAGTTTTCAAATTAGATAATCTACTTAAAAAATATCGAGTGAAAAAGTTCTGGACACTTTTCCCGTTACATCCTCAAGTTTGAGTCATTTCTATGGTCTCTAAGGCTCTGTGCTCCACTCTCAAAAATGGTCATTATTGACAGTAACTCACCTGCTAAATATTGTAAAAGTTCTTCATCACGTTCTCAAGTTATACTGAAAAAACAAAATTATTTTTGCAATTTTGAAGCCCTCTACCGGGTAAACAAGACACTTGAGACAAAAGTAAAAAGGCTCATCAAGTTTTTTTCGAATCAAAGAATTTTCGGTTTTATTTTGGTCACGCAGTTCGAGGACACCCTGTACAGTAAAACTCCTCATTTCGGCCCTGTTAACTGTAAGTTTTGCGATTTCAATGATTATTCTTAAGGCAACCTCTATGATAAGGAACTTCTTAATAGCGAAACCCTTTGAAGAAGGTCAGGGTCATTTTCAACAACCACCTTTTGATGAAATCTTATGGAATTTCCACCCTAAATATGGGTCGGCCGTAAACATACACGACGCCGACGGTCAACCGACCTGACCCTCGTTTTTAAGAATGTTTGTGAGCAATAAACAATTGGGAGAATCTTAAAACAAAAGTCCATTCAATCCTTTAAACCCAATACAAGAGAGATATTTGATTGACGCTTCGCTTAATGTCTGCTTAGAATTTATATAGCACTCCCAACTAAATTAGCAATCTATGACAGGAGGCAAACTGATGATAATTAAAAACTGTATCAGAACAACTATAGTTCAAGTTGAACTGAAAATCTTGTAATACTCACTATATAGAGAGCCAGAAACCTCATTCAATGAATTATGAAGACGCCTGTATTATTGATTGTCAAATTTTGAAATACGGGTATTATAGGCGCGGCATGGGTCTGACTTGACCCCTTTAGAAAATGTCTAGATTCGGCACTACGCAAGGAATACACATGTCATCCATCAATTTACGATGCATCCTGGAAAAGTGACGATGTGTCATTATGGGCAGGGAATATAATAATGTTTATTTTAATTCAGAGAATAAGAAATAAATAAATATTCGAATATACTTTCATCTCATTTTGGTTTCTGCCAGATAACAATGACAAGGTCTTTCTAGTTCGAATCGATCACTAACATCAAAAGCTTATAGTTCGAGATAGCTGTTTTGTTCTTCTTATAGAGCTCATCAGTGCAATGAGCAAGTTTGCATCGTTGAAGGTAGTCATAGCCGGCCACAACATAGTGAAACGACTAAAAGTATTTCACGCCAACTATTCATAGAAGTATCTGGAACTATAAGTTTGTGAAGCTCTGCTCAACCTTATCATTGAATATTTTGATTCTTCTAAAATAGTCTACTAGACAAATATGGCAAATTTGTCGTTTAACAGATGGGAATGACGGTGTTTCAAATTTCAATCTTCATCTATTCATCATGACTTTGTGTCCAACACATAACCACTGCTGCATTGTTATTCTGATTTATTAATTTTTTCTTATACCACATGAGAAGGAAACCTATAATGTTCGAAGAACATCGTGTGAACCAGCGGCGGAATGTTGGGAGAGGAGATAGGAATTCGTATTTTTCTTGAATGTTTGTAAGGTTTCTCCATAATAACTTGTGATCAACCTATTCAAATGCTTTACTTTTTTACTTATGTTACAGTCTATCTAGAAATTTTATCAGAGCTGAAGGGGTAAATTTCCCTTTAGTAAATCCATGATCTACTTGAAGCTTTTTAATGGAATGTGTGAGCCTTCTTCCCATCAATTTCGCAGAATGAACTAGGATTGTTATAGCTCCATAATTTTTGGTATCTTGATGAGACCCTTTTTCATGAATAGGTATGATCTTGATAACTTAAACTTGGTTTGAAGAACACTTGGAAGAAGAGAATTTTTGATAATATGAGTTGAAGGGAAAGCAAGTTCATTACACCATGATATTATAATATTTGGTGGAATGTGATCATATCCACAAGAAATTCAAGGCTTCAGACATTCACTGATGTTTATTATGTGTGTAGTTATGCTGGAAATGGATAAAAACTAATCCGATTATTCATGTTCCCATTATTAATTATATTTGTCAAGTGAGGTTGCCTTGAGTGTTCGTGAGTTATGCAGTTGAAGTGGTTATTTTTCTTCATCTTTGACTACACGAGAGGGAAACCTATGATGTTCGAGGATCATCATGTAAGTCAGGAGTGGAATGTTACAAGAGGAGATAGGCATTCGAATTTCGCCTTCAAGGTTTGGAGGAAAAGACCTCACAAGGTAAAGAGCTCCACAACTTCGCTGTTCGATAAAGAAATTAGGTCTGGTAGGAACAAATTCGACAGGTCTCGAGTTTGACAGAGAAATGGTGACTAGTTTGAGCTCGTGTAGTCTTCTAATGAACACTGACCATCGAAATATCTATAAAATGGATGAGATCTCCCACCTTTCTACGATGTTCTAGAGAGGTCAATGAACTCGTAAGAGTGACATCATCAATCAAACGAATAGTTCTCTTGTGGATACAATTCAAGAGCATGAGCGTATATTTAGGAGGCGAACTCCAAACATGTGAACAGTGATCCAGGACAGGTCGATGCTTTGTAGATATTGAAGAGCTGCTGGGATGTAAAGATGTTCTTGGCACGGAATAGAATACCAAGTTCTTGTGAACCGATTTTCGCAATGGGATTGTCCCATGAGAGCGTGCCATTATTGGTGATCCCGAGCATTATTATGGGAGACTTTACAGGAATAGTTAAGCCTGACATCATCATATTAGGGATTGGGGGATCCGCCTTCCTGGAGAAGACTCAATGTTGATTTTTGGTTGCATTAAACTCTACTAGATTATCAGATCCTCATTTCAATATCTTTGCGAGATCTCCAATAATTGCGTCTCGCTCCTCTGGCTTCTTTGGAAGGTATGGGGGCTCCAGATGAGAAGGCGGTATGAAGTGTATCATCATCTGCAAAGTTGTGGACGGGACAGGTGGTCACTTCAAGCAGATCGTTGATATGGAGCATAAACAAAGTTGGAGCCAAGGCAGATCCCTGTGGAACAACATCGTTGCTAGTCATATCGGAGGATACTATGTCAACCACCACATGAAGCGATTTATCTGAGAACAAACTCGATAGTAAGTGACAAAGTTGAGGCGGCATACCATATGACGAAATTTTTCAAAAAAGCGTTGGTGCCAAACTCGAACAAATGCCTTGGAGATATCCAATGCTACACCCAGAGAATCCCCATGTTTTTTAATGAATTTTTGCCACACATGTGTTTCGAAGGCAAGCAGGTCTCCTGTCGATCTCTGCTGACGAAAGCCATATTGCCGGTCATTCTCAATTTTGTAGCTCTGGATTGGATGAGCTTAATGTTGATTGCTTTCTCCATCACCTTAGAGATCACAGATGATAGTGCAATGGGTCTATAATTATTAGGAAGGGTCTTCTTTCCTTTTTTTGGAATTGGCTGCACTCTAGCTGTCTCCCAGCTGGAAGGAAACAACAAGTTTTCATGTGAAAGGATAAACAGAATCCAAGAGCTTCAGCATATGTTTGGGAGCCGAACTCCAAACATGTGAACAGTACTCTAGGACAGGTCGTATCTCTGCATTGTAGATTACGAGGAGCTGCTGGACATCACATGATCGTCTCATGAGGAGGTACTGTTGGTGGTGATCTTCAAATACAGAGCAACAATAATGAGCGTACGTAAATTTGGTTTGCAAATCTAGCTCTTCAATCCTTTCTATTATTGGGGACTGAAATGTATCCTGATTACAGTTTTCAAAACAGCTCATAGTTTTTTGCGAACATAAATATAAAATAAATCTCAGTTCAGTAAATCTTGATTCACAAAGAATCTATACACGAATAGAATAAAGTTAAGAACTTACATAGCAACGTATCCTCAGCTCAAATTTCCAAAAAGTGCCCTGGATATGTAAGACGAACGAAAATGTGTTTTATCATTTGGAAATTATAAAAACATCCAGACTTACGACGTAACATACGTTTCGAGGAATCAGCGATAAATCTTTCAGTTTCGAATTCAACATTCATGAATAAAACAACAGTTGTATCCCGTCACGGTTATCAAAAACATCAGACGAAACGATATGGCTCAATTCGGAAGTAACCGACGTTCTGCGGAGATTTAGATTTTTTCTTACTTTATGAATTGTGGCGTCCTTTCGCGTTCTTTGTGGCTTCCCCGTTTTCGAATTAACGACGTTGACAGGAGTCGAGAAGTTCATATATCAGAAACCAAATTAACTGTATGCTAAATGTGGTGTAAACAAGTAGAACCCCGATCCACAGGCCAATAACAATTTCCACTTGCTGATCTTCGCAACCTCATTTTATTTACAAATTGATTGTAAGCTACTTTCTCTAGTTTGGTTGTCGTTTGTTTAATCAGGCGCGGCTTTAGTCGTTTTTTAAAACCCGTCGAATTTTCTCTCCCTACTGAATTCATATTTACGACGTCAAAGGTTGGGATTCAAAAAGTTAATCATGAGAATGGGAATTATTCCCTTGCATGGATGAAGGAATGGAAAGGTTCTTTGCATTCAACTTTTAAATTGGGAAATAATAATCATTTACAATTATCTTGATGTTTTAATAGCGATGTTGACATGACTTCTAGCATGTTATAGGTCAGCTATTTTTTTTCATAAATCTTTAGCGAAGCATGTGACAAAACCCAAAAAGTTGGGACCCCACCCATTTTCTGGAAAAATCGATATGTTATTGAATTTGCTTTTCCGCGAGAACAGTAGGTCGTAGAAAAAATTTTTAGAAAACAATATTATCTACAATTTATTTCATACAGTCGCTGCTCTACAACCAGAAGTGAAGAAATCGCCGGGCGTGAAAGTTGCCTTAACTCACATTTACCTCTTTTTTGATATAAAAAGATATTTATGCGCTACTGTGGGAATATGAAAGTAGTAGACACGAGTCGACGACTACAAAATATATATGCAATTTTTTCCCTACAATGTTCTGTTACGAAGAAATATGATATCAACAGGAGTTCGCATTATACTGAAGTATCTAAAGTAAAGTTCTAATTATTCCTGATTACAAGATTAAGAAAACCAAATAAAAACAGATGCCGTTCCATCAAAATAATTTTAAATTCACCAACTTGTGCAATACACTTCCTTACTTAAATCAAAAAACAAATTAGCTGCTTACGATATCTATAGATAATAATAAGATTCTTGACCCAGTATGAATTATATATAAAAATTCTCGGGAAATAGGTCACAATAACACTTTGTTTTAACTATTCGTCTTTACGTACGTTTCGGTCTCACGACCATCATCAGAAGACTCACTATGTCTAAAAAGGGGGTTTATTAAAACTAATTATAGCACAAGCGTCCAAATCGCACAATTAAACTTCAATTAAAAGAGCCCACGCCGTCGAAACGAACAGAACCACGAATAATCGATAGTGCCTAGAGGAATCTGTTATGAGTTCATTAGATTTTCGGCCTGTATTCTTTAAACGGTATGTAGACGATTGCCTTATGTGTGTTCCCAACGATAAAATTCAATATGTAATTGATAAATTTAACAATTTTCACTGTAAACTTCAATTCACTTGTGAAATAGAATTAAACAATAACATAAATTTGCTAGATATGAACATTAGGCATGATGCAGATGGAAAAATAAAAACCTCTTGGTTTACTAAAGAAGTATGGTCTCAACGTTATCTTCACTTCAATTCCGTTGCACCAGCTTGTTATAAAAAAAGTGTCATAAACAGCCTTACAGATCGCGCGATAAAATTGTCCCACGCAGATGACCGCCCCAAAAATTTAAAAATTGTTCATACTACACTAGAATTGAATGGCTACCCAAAAACTTTTTTCAATCCTATCATTAAAGAAAGAATAAACAAAATCTATAATGGTTCGTCTAATAAAAATAACATAAAAGGTAATACAGACAATTTTATAACTCTACCTTACATTCCGGAGACCTCAGAGAAAATCAAAAAATGTTTGAAAAAGTATGATATAAATGTTGCGCATAAACCTACTAACTGTGTTGGGAAATATTTCTCAAATCTAAAACCGTTAATACCCAAAGATAAACAAACCCACACAGTGTATAAATTGAATTGTTTGGATTGTGATGGAACCTATACTGGAATCTCTAAACAATATTTACAAAAAAGAATGTACGGCCATAAATATAGCAAAAGAAATAACAACTTAGAAAATTCCACCGCCCTTGCTAAGCATTGCTTTGATTATAACCATCAATTTGATTACAAAAATGTTAATATCTTAACTAAGGAAACCAATTATTATAAAAGATCTATCCTGGAGATGATTCACATAAAACGGGACCCCAAATCTGTAAATCATAGGGTAGACACACAAAATCTAAGTCATATTTATACTAATTTGATTAAATAATCTCTTGCAAATTCTTACATACGTCTTTATAAGTGTAGAAAATGTTTTTAGGGAGAATTCGTAATAGTTATTCCCCAGTACAGGTCTGACACCGTTCTTAAGGGCCTTGTCATAAATCCTACACATCTGGTTTCGAAAGTAGATACTTGACAAATAACTTCGTTCTTCTCATTTGTTGTGAGAATACCAATCAATATGCACTCATATATTTTAATAATATTACTGAATAGCGGATTCTTACTACAAAAAAATAATTTTTATACATTAATTCTGACGATACAATTTCGATTATTCGTGGTTCTGTTCGTTTCGACGGCGTGGGCTCTTTTAATTGAAGTTTAATTGTGCGATTTGGACGCTTGTGCTATAATTAGTTTTAATAAACCCCCTTTTTAGACATAGTGAGTCTTCTGATGATGGTCGTGAGACCGAAACGTACGTAAAGACGAATAGTTAAAACAAAGTGTTATTGTGACCTATTTCCCGAGAATTTTTATATATGATATCTATAGAGACATTGTTATAAGGAACGAAATACCAAATTCAACCTAGAATAACACAAAAGCGTAAACACTGAGCTGAAATAACGATCAGCAGGATGGTGGAATGGTTATTACTAAAGGAACATAAATGGAAAACCTCCCATTGTTCATAAGTCAAACAACTAGTAGTAGCTAAGAATTCATATCTATAGTTTTAATAAAAATGTGACATGTTTCAGTACACGGTGGCTTTATCAAACAATGATTTTACAAACTATGGTTTAATCATTAAATATTAGAATTGAGATTGAGAAGCAGGGGATGAGGTACGTGTACAGTAGCATAAGAGTTAACTACAAATAAATTTAATAATGGAGAATTGGTAAAGGCACTCTGATCATTTAAAAGGTTTCCTCTATTTTTGAACTCAATAATTTTTCAACTTTCTCCAAATAATTTGATTCTTTACTTTTAACTGACTTATGGAGAATCTCAAAATCATTTTTTAAATGATGATCAGTTTCGTTAATATGGTTTACAACGTTTGAATCTGTATTGTTCAAATTAGAATGATCCTTAATTCTAGTTTTGGAAGATCTTCCTGTCTGACCTACATAGAATTTATCACAATCTTCACACTCTACCTATATCAACGTATAGAATATCACCAATTTGAAGATCAACCATCAATTGAAGATAATTATGTTGATATTGTTAAAAAAAAGGTGTTGGCAATGAAAAAACTTTTCGACTTGTGGAAAATATTTTACCTTAAAATGAATAGTCAATTTTTTTCTAAATTCGACCCCCTAAGAAATTTAAGAGGGGTTGTAATCGATTAAGTTTAACGTTTTTGATAGTTTATGAGATGACGTTGCGTTGTTATGAGAGACAGCTCAAAAAAACTCGGACAGTTCGTGATAGACCATAGAAAACTCGATAAGAAGATGATTTATGTGAAATCAAATAAACTTTGAATGTCATGACAGATTATAATTGGAAGTCTTTCCACTCCTCCATCCGCTATCATACACTTGCATTTAAGAATGACATCGTGGCTGCGAAGCCGACGTAACTACCAGTTCCTATGGGTTTCACTTATTTTTGCGAGTGTAGCAACAGGTAGTTGTCCATATAACGAATTCTCTTTTTATAATTGAATGTTGATGCATCTCAGGAGCAAAGAGACTTATAGACTTAGGTGTATGTGAAAGTGGAAAATATAATGAAAACTTATTACGAAATAATAATAGCTTTTTCAAAATTTCATGGAATCAAAATAGAATATTTCGAAGGTTAAGGTTTTATAATTGAATATTAAATTATCAATTGTAGGATAAGGAATTTTTATCAATAAAATTTTGTTATGATAAATTATTATTTATTTAAGATTTATATTCAATTACATTTTTTCGTTGAAATTAAATTATCAGTTGTTAGTAGTTATATTTGAGGATGAACTTAGTATAATTGATTTTTTAATACTATTTCAATCTTAGTATTCACCATTAGTTCATAATTCAGATCATTTTTTAATCTCAATTAAAATTCACTCACAAATTGATCTCATACTAGGGTGTATATTATATAATACAGTAATATAGGAATGTGCATATATGAATTGTTGGGAATCCCTGATCTAGGACATTATTAATGAAGTGGCAAATTTTATTCCGTTGTAATTGTTTACACCTTAACATCTTGACAAACAAGAAGAACAAACAGAAAGCAGAAGTAGGTACTGCAAAGAATCGTCTTAACTATCATACAAAAATAACAAAAGAGTTCTTAAATGCTAACCCTGAAATTTTAGTTTTGAACGCGGATAAATGTAATAAAACCGTCATAATGCATAGAAATGACTATGAAAAGAAAATAGAAAACCTTTTAAATGATGAAACAACTTATAAAAAATTAAAATCTGATCCTTCTTTATCAATACAAAATAACATGAATAAATTGATAAATAATTGGCACAAAAATAAGATAATCCCTATTGAATTGAAAAATAAATTAATTTGCCATAATGGGCTAGCACCTTATATCTATGGGCTTCCAAAACTACTTACAATTTATCAAAATTTTTATCAAAATCGATCAATAATATAATAGGAAATAATGAATTTTATGTGAAAGACTTATGGCATTTTAATGAATTTATAAAAAATCAATCCGTACCCGTAAACCATCAACTAATTTCCTTAGACGTTGTTTCTTTATTTACAAATATACCAGTCGATTTGGCCATTGAATTGCATCAAAAAACGTTGGGCAGAGATTAAAAACCACACACCTCTAGATCAATCGGAATTTATAAATGCTGTGAAGTTTTGTTTAGAATGCACTTATTTTCAGTACGGTGAACAATATTTTGGACAAATATTCGGCACAGCAATGGGATCTCCTATTTCTGCTACCATTGCTAACCTCGTTATGGAATGCCTGGAGGAATCTGTTATAAGTTCATTAGATTTTCGGCCCGTATTTTTTAAACGGTATGTAGATGATTGCCTTATGTGTGTTCCCAATGACAAAATTCAGTACGTGATTAATAAATTTAACAATTTCCACTGTAAACTTCAATTTACCTGGGAAATAGAAGTTAACAAAAACATAAATTTCTTAGATATGAACATTAGGCATGATGCAGATGGAGAAATAAAAACTTCGTGGTTTACTAAAGAAGTTTGGTCTCAACGCTATCTTCACTTCAATTCCGTTGCACCAACTTGTTATAAAAAAAGCGTCATAAACAGTCTTACAGACCGCGCGGTTAAATTGTCCCACCCAGAGGGCCGTCCCAAAAATCTAAAAATTGTTCGTAATACACTAGAATTGAATGGCTACCCAAAAACTTTTTTCAATCCTATTATTAAAGAGAGAATAAACAAAATTTATAATGGATCGTCATATAAAAATAACGTAAAAGGTAATTCAGACAATTATATAACTTTACCATACATTCCGGAGACCTCAGAGAAAATTAAGAAATGTTTGAAAAAGTATGATATAAACGTAGCGCATAAACCTACTAACTGTGTTGGGAAATATTTCTCAAATCTAAAACCTGTAATTCCTAAAGATAAACAAACCCACACAGTATACAAATTAAATTGTTTAGATTGTGATGGGACCTATACTGGTATCTCTAAACAATATTTACAAAAAAGAATGTATGGCCATAAGTATAGCACTAGAAACAAAAACTTAGAAAATTCCACCGCGCTTGCTAAACATTGCTTTGATTATAACCATCAATTTGATTACAAGAATGTTAATATTTTAACTAAGGAAACCAATTATTATAAAAGATCTATTCTGGAGATGATTCATATAAAACGTGACTCCAAGTCTGTTAATCATAGGAGTGACGTTCAAACACTAAGTCATATTTATACTAATTTAATTAATTAATATTCTTGCAAATTCCTACTTACGTCCTTATAATGTAAAAGTTTACTTTAGGTAGAATTATCTAAAGTATTTCTCAGAGGCCAGAGACCTTCTTTTATCACCTAATAAATTATGACATCTGGCGCTTAAATGAACACTTGAGATGGTCTCGTCTGTTAGCAAAGAGGATAGAACTCTTTGTCTGTTAGTCTCTCGCAGACATTTATGAAATGTGTTCGTATTTATTGATGATTCTACTTAATAGTGGATTTTTAATTTTTACGCTGCAACATTGCTGTGTTATAGTTCCGTTTTCATGTTTCCGTTCGTTTCGCGACGTTGGCATTTAAACGAAATTTGTGCGATAAGGACGCTTTGTGTTATTACAGTATTTCTAAGTAATCAGGTTATTGTATTAATAAGTCTTCTGATGATGGTCGTGAGACCGAAACGTACGTAAAGACGAGGGTAAAAATAAAAATATATGTGTTAATGTGACCTATTTCCCGAGAATTTTGTATTAATTCATACGTGGGTCAAGAATCTTTATTATTATTGTTTACACCGATACTGAAGCATATAAGATGCCAAGCACGCTTAAATATAAGTATTCCAGACACTTGGCGTTACTTTGTATTCTGAGAAGTAAAACCGCAACTTGATACGCTTATTTACATGCAGGACCGGAACAGTTTCATATTAGCATCCTGCTTGCTATTAAAAGAATTAATTAATACAGCTAGATATTTAATTTCTATATTATTCAATGCCCAGTAGGTTCAAATACAGAAAATTTCAGACTGGAAAAGTCGAGCTATCGATAACTAAACATGGAGTAATCTATGGTTATTTTATCCTCAAAGTTGTATTTTCATTAATACAATACCCAGGATTGTGACGGAAATTAACCAGTTAAAAGAAATCGAGCTAGAAAGTCTAATATTCATTATGTAGGTATTTAACGTATAAAAGTCTTGAGAACAATGGCCTGTGGAATTAACATGGAGGATTAGACGCTAGTAATCTAAATTGAATATTGAATAATATGATTTGATCCTTCTTCTTTTCTCTCTACTTTTTCCTCCTTTTCAATCGACATCGTGTGAGCCGGAAAATAAAAAAATTGAGTCTGGTAGGAAGACGTTTGGCAGGTCTCGATCTTGTCAATGGAGGGGTGATTAGCTTGAGATACCTAATATTTCTCGGTGTGGAATAACAGGCGGGATTTCTGTCGAATACCTATGGAAATATCTATAGACGAGTGGCTCTTTTCTAGAAAGAATACAAGAGCTTCAGTGTATGTTTGAGAGCCGAACTACAAACGTGTGAACAGTACTCCAGGACAAGTTTTTGTGAAGCTGGTTTCGCAATGGACATAGCATGTTCATTCCATGAGAGGGTGCTGTTGATGGTGATCCTATCATGAATATGGCAAATTTCATAGGAACATTTGTACCTGAGTATATCATATTAGGGATTGTTGGATCCCCATCCCTGGAGAAAATACACGCTTGTATTCTTGTTGCATTATACGTTACTAGATTATCTGATCCCCATTCTAAAATCGTTGCCCCATCTCCAATAATTGCGTCAACCTGTATATGTATATGAAAAGAGGTATGGAGTGTACCATCATCTGCAAAGCGATGGGCGGGATATGTGGTCACTTCCTACAGATCGTTGATATGGAGCAGAAAGAAAGGTGGTGCCAACATAGATCCCTATAGAACACCAGCGTTGATAGCCATTGTATTGGAGGATACTCCGTCAACCACCACATGTAGTGATCATATCTGAGAGATAGGTCGATAGTAAGCGACTAAAGTTGAGGCGGCATACCATAGGCCCTGGTGCGTAACTCGATCAAATTCATATGTTACGTCGCCAGCAGGTCTCCTGTTGATTTTTGCTGACGAAAGTCATATTGGCGGTCATTTCTTTGAGTATAAGACCCTTACACCGTTTCTTTCACTTGAAGTCTTTAATTATTTGGTAATCCATGGTCTATTATTTTTGATATTGAATTTTACCTTTGTGCACTCTATTGCTGCAATAACTTAATTTGTTGGAGAAAATGTCATATGCATTGTTTGCGTTATCATACATGTATATCTTTCCAAGCTTTGGTTGATAGTAATTGTTTACATTATTGTAGTTGAACAAGTATCGAAGTTTCAGTTGTTATGTGATGTTTGTGTATCAACATGGTTCAGCAGATATCAGCACGATTATTTTGACTTACAAGTTCCAATTAATAATTCGAGAATTTTTTTTGATACGATTTATTATTTATGTTAATTCATCTCTACATGGTAGTATCTCCGAATAGTTTGTCTGAACTGAATAAAACATCTCTCTTGTTGAACACAGATTCCGGCTCATAAATAATCTGAAATACAGAAACTCCCATAACAGACTTTCCGAACGTGTTACACATGTCTAACCGTCACCTGAAATTTTAATATATCAACGTTTTTGTATTTACAATGAATCTATATTTTCAAACTTGTATTTTACGTGTATTTTTGCTCATAATTCCACAGTAATGGAGTGCAATAGTAATAGAAAACAAGGTTACTATAATGTACTACTCACATTTTAAATATAAGAATAAACTGATCCGTAAGCGAGGACATTTTCCACTGGAGTCAGGAAGAAAGTCAGCTTTCATAAGAGAGTTAGGACTCATCGGTGTACTGTAAAACAGTACTGTACGGGGATACAGTAGTTCTTTAAGGACGCAGTATACTTAACAATCATTACTAACCGAATCAAATCTAATCTAGGGAGGAATGGTTTGAAGAGGAGAGGTTATTCACGAAATTATTTGTAGTATAGTCAAATGGGTATTTGAAATTTAAATCCTTGGGGAATGAGTCGATTTTGATGGGACGAAGACTCTTCAGAATTTTGTCAGAAGCAAAGTTGATAACAGATATAGTTGCGCAAATTTTTATATTGTAATGAATTAACAATCTCATGAGATTACATAAGAGTTTCTGAAAAATGTTAAATTTTTCCGATGTAGAGATTTGGCCTATTTTCATACCCATTCGACTACACTATAGATATTATTCGGTGAGTTGTTAGATGTAAAGTTGATTCCACCAAAAACATTCTGTAAAAAACTAGCCAAGTCTCGATGGAGCTGCTTGTTTATCTCTAAAAAGTAATGAAATCTAGACAAAGTCGGGCCAAGTCTAAGGTTCCTTACTGGGATTTCTTTATTATTATAGTTAATGTTGTGTGACTTGGCCGTTGAACATTCTTTATACGTTAGTGGGTACAGGTCAATTTTGTTTACACGTAATGTTATCTGTTGTAACTACCTATGTTTGTTAATCGAGATAATAGCCCATACTGGTATTGGTAATTGGACGCTAGTGTCTCATTTTAGGCTGTTGTTGATTGTGCAACACATGCATTCAGCATTGACAATGCTGACTTCTGCTCTCTTCTTCTTGGAGCGTCAAATCGACCACCGATCTAACATAAAATAGACGTACTGACAGACTTCTATCAATGATTAGAAGTCCGTCTGTATTGGAAATAATTTTTTATACTGTTTGTTTCATGCTCGCCTACACATAAGTATTATTGAAATTCGCAGCTTTATCAAGCCTACAATTGACTGATTATTGAATAAACGTTTTCCAAGTAGCAATTTTCCATCGTCAATGGGTAGCGGTTCTGGCGACAGATTGGTGCAATGGTGTCATGGAGCACCTGGTTTTGTACCCTTGTGTACCCTTCAACGGCCAAGTCACGCAACATTAACTATAATAATAAAGAAATCGCAGTAAGGAACCTTAGACTTGGCACGACTTTGTCTAGTTTTCATTACTTTTTAGAGATAAACAAGCAGCTCCATCGAGACTTGGCTAGTTTTTTACAGAATGTTTTTGGTGGGATTTCACTTCTTTCTGTAGAAACGTGGGCATATTGATTCATTTCATTGACCCGTAAGTAGTGGGTTTCATCATATCGCTCGTGCAGGATTGCGCGTTCGTGTATATGTCACCATCAGCATTACACGTGTACACTTGCATTTCGTCCCAATGTTCAGCAACGTATGCAACTATAGCAGATCTGATACTGCAAGTTGAGTCAGTTCTACCATACACCAAGAAAGATATTGAATGGAAGAGACAAGACCCGTCTTTGGGCATACCAACTACTTGGTAGCCACTAAGTTCATCGTCGTCTTTTAATATTATCGACATTTTTTACGATATTATCTTGCGAAATCAAACACGTAACGTTTATGTTTATATGACAAACAGCTGATACATTGATAGACACATATACGACCGTGGTCACATATAATGTCCGTGGCAGACCATTTCATATCATAGATATTATTAAGGACACAAATGGGCTCTTGTGTTTTCAAATAAGGGTCACCAGGTACTCCAGATCTACGATTATCCTAGTTTTTATAGTTTCCCCTTTATGTGGCCATTAAACCCTAACTCTGTACCAAATTTCAGCTCTCTGAGTTTATGGGAAGTACTAGTTCTATTCTGATGATCATGAGTGAGTGAGTGAGTGTCATAAATGCGAAACTTTGCTTTCGCTTAACTTCAGAACTAAATGACCTACAGACTTGAAATTTTTTATTTTAAGTATGTGATTTTATAGCTTACTGGATGACAAATTTCTGCGTTCTGGTCTTATCCGGAGGTTCTCAAATAGGGGCCTGAAAATGCGGCGAAATGGTTCCAGTAAAGGATGGTACGGCAGTGTTTGCTTCGCGCTCGACTTGACGGGGCACTGCCGTGCCCCCTGATCATTCAATAGATACAGTTTTGGTTTATCAGATTGAACAGTGACAATACGTTCTTTAGTCCCAGACAGCTGTTTCGGTCTTCTGACGAGCTCATACGTAGAGCGAAACTGCTGTCTGGAACTGAACGACGTATTGTCACTGTTCAACTTGGTGAACCAAACCTTTGTATATAAACTAACAAGAAATGTGTTCGTAGTTCATTATGCATTGTTGCGGGACTGTCAACTGGCGTTAGTATTTTCAACTGTCTCCCCGTCGATTCTTCGAAGCCCGAGAATTTTTTGTCAAAGCGTAGCATTGTCAGTGGGACATCTGCCGGTAGATGGTGTTGAAACATCCAGGTTCGCGAAACAATTTCTAAGGTGCCTTATTATATCACTTTCGGAGATGGTTGATCAGTGACATCACGTCTGCTTCGTCCCACTGGCGAGCTCAAGAGAAGTGCGAAACAGCTGTCTGCGACTAAAATACCTATTGTCACTGTTTAACCTGTCGATCCGAAATTTATTTAGTGACTTTTAACCCCAGATGTGTTCTTAGTTCACTATGCATTGGTCATTCAATATTGAATAACTATTGTCTTTAATATACTTCTGGATTTCTATTGTTTCGAGAGTATGGGCATCAGGAAGATAATTATCCAGAAGGAAAACGAAGCTTGGGAAAGAAAATGCGACATAGTTACAGGTACATATATAGGAGGACAGAAGAATAGTGAAAGCTGGAAAGCGTTAACATTTTTGAGGCAAGAGAAGACAAAAGACCTAATGTGCCCAATAACACTAGAAAAATGGGACGACTAATTCCAACAGCTGCTAACAGAAGATAGAGCAAACTTCCAAGAAAACCAAGAGGAAGGAGAAAACATACGAAGAATGGCTTCCCCCATCAGAATAACTAGCAGAGGTAATTAAATCATGTAAATCATTAAAGAATAGGAAAGCACCTGGACCTGGAAACATCCCAGCAGAACTCATCAAATGTGGAACTACAAAACAATACCAGGAACTCATAATACTATTCCAAAAATACTTGAATGTAGGGTCAACCTCAGAAATATGGAACACTGCCCTTATATCTACCATACACAAGGAGGGAAACGAACAAAGCTGTGATAATTACAGGGGGATATAGCAACATCCTGGCAAATAAAATCGAATCAGAATACAAAGATATGGGAGCAGAAGGACAAGCAGGATTTCATGCAGGAAGATCCACAGTAGACCACCTATTCGGTGTCACTCAACTACTAGAGAAGAAAACAGCTTACAACCCAGAAACCCATCTGGTGTTTGTGGACTTGAAAAAAGCATACAATAGTATTTCACAAAATAAACTGTGGGAAGCATTAGGAAGAACGAACATCATCCTGACCATAATAAAAGCGATAAGAAGCTTATACCAACAAGCAACAGCAAAAATCAAGATGAGACTACTGTCTAACTAAGACTTTGTTCAAAATATACCTGGAACAATACCTAAAACAGTGGAAAAGAAAATGTAAACACATGGGAATACTCGTAAAGGATAACATCATATACACACTATGCTTCGCAGACGATTAAATGGTAATGACACAAGATAAGCACGATATTGAATGCATGACCAGAGAGCTCATAGAAGAATACAGTAAATGGAGCCTGAAAGACAATATACAGGAAACGGGGTACATGTGTGTGGGAGGACAACAAGAGGACCTCGTGCTAGAAGATGGAAAATGCATAAGACAAACGAATAAGTATAAATACCTAGGAGTACAAATAACCAACGACGGAATACTAGATGAACACATAAAGGATAGAAATATACAAGGTAGAAAATCAAAACCCATGATGAATGGAATACTATGGGATAGATTCATATCGAACAGAAACAAACAACGAATATATAATACCATAGTAAAAAGCATAATTACATATAGCAATGAAGTATGAGCCCTCATATAGAGAGCTGAAAAAACTTCAAGAGCTACAGGAATGCATTACTAGCGAAGAGATGCCGAAAAATCGACAATGGAGAGGAGCACAAATGAAAGAATCCGTGAAATCATAAGAGTAACACACACCATAGTCGAGCACATTGAAGTGAACCAACTGAGATGGTATGGTCATGTTCAAAGAATGCCGGATGAAAGTCTTCCAAAACAAGTATGGGAATGAACACCACAAATAAGAAGAAAGAGAGGGAGACCAACTTTTGTTGGAGAGAGGGACAAAGAAATCCGAGAAAGAGACATGGAAGGAAGTCTATGGATAGATAGAGGAAAATGGAGACTGGAAATCCGAACGCGTCAGAAGACGTTTTAAACCGACTTAAAGAAGAGGAAAGACCTACTTTGCCGTTCGATGAAAAAATTAAGACTGGTTGAAAGAACAGGTCTCGAGATTGACAATGAAGGGGTGACCAGCTTGAGTTGTTCTAGTCCGCCTACCTGGAATCTCTCGTGATGTAATACTAGACGAAATTTCTGATCATCACTGACCATGGTAATATTTGTTGGAAAGGAAAAACTCGCGCACCTTTGTACGATGTTCTAGAGAAGTTTCTTTCGATGTGGATTTTATTGAGATTGAATTTATAAATTTCAAACGTACTTCCATCTTAAGCTTCCAGAATATATGGACCGGAGCGGTTGGTCCCAATATTATTCCGTAGAGCAGGATTTGACATTGAAACACGACCGATATGTGAGAGAAATAAGAAAGTTGGTATATTAGAGATGAAAGAACTACATGGTCTCGTATCAGAGTTCGAAGGTCTTGTAAAATTAGATAAACTGTCAGATGTTATACGTCTCATCCTCTCATGATATTTTTATATAAGATTCGAGCACAATCGATCTTGTATGAAGAATGTACAGAATATAAATGTTTCTCCGAACATTATTAATTTATTGCCCTACAATGCTGGTCTCAGTTGTTGTATCGTTGCCCTTGAAACTTTCCTGAATAGAGTGGATACGAGCAATTTAAGAAGAATGTCTCGTGGGATACAAACTGTATATTCAGAAAAACAATACATGTTCATCAAACACGTGATAGCTATCTTGTCATATGTTCCTGACATTTCATTTGGAATAACTGAACGATCACAAAGAAGTAAACCTCATTCTAAAATGTAACAAGAAAGTGAGTTGGAGAACATTATATTGTCAGTGCGAAACGTGAGATTTTATTATATTAATTAAATTTGTACTTCGATTTAAACGTTCTTCATAACAGAATAATAAACTGTGATTTCGTGAGCTACTGGATAGCATAGAGATCATATAGCTATATGAACTAAGCTTTGAACATTATATCTACATCAATCATTTACATAAATATACAGGTGCATCCGCATCATCATGGCATCGTTCAATTATGTTTATTCCTCTTGTCTGGTAGAGTATTAGAGGCGACTCAGATGTCACTGTCGATTCATATTGTGAATTCAACGTATAATTATTTGATTGATAATAGATATATAGAACAATAAGATTCTTGACCCAGTATGAATTATACATAAAAATTCTCGGGAAATAGGTCACATTAACACTTCGTTTTAAATATTCGTCTTTACGTACGTTTCGGTCTCACGATCATCATCAGAAGACTCACTATGTCTAGAAAGGGGTTTACTAAAACTAATTATAGCACAAGCGTCCAAATCGCACAATTTAACTTCAATCAAAAGAGCCCACGCCATAGAAACGAACAGAACTACGAATAATCGAAATTGTATCGTCAGTATTAAAGTATAAAATTTTTTTTTGTAGTAAGAATCCTCTATTCAGTAATATTATTGAAATATATGAGTGCATATTGATTGGTATTCTCACAACAACTGAGAAGAACGAAGTTATTTGTCAAGTATCTACTTTCGAAACCAGATGTGTAGGATTTATGAGTAGGTACTTAAGAATGGTTCCAGACCTGTACTGGAGAATTAGAATTACGAATTCTTCCTAAAAACATTTTCAACAATTATAAAGACGTATGTAAGAATTTGCAAGAGATTATTTAATCAAATTAGTATAAATATGACTAAGATTTTGTGTGTCTACCCTATGATTTACAGATTTGGGGTCCCGTTTTATGAGAATCATCTCCAGGATAGATCTTTTATAATAATTGGTTTGCCTAGTTAAGATATTAACATTTTTGTAATCAAATTGATGGTTATAATCAAAGCAATGCTTAGCAAGGGCGGTGGAATTTTCTAAGTTGTTATTTCTTGTGCTATATTTATGGCCGTACATTCTTTTTTGTAAATATTGCTTAGAGATTCCAGTATAGGTTCCATCACAATCTAAGCAATTCAATTTATACACTGTGTGGGTTTGTTTATCTTTGGGTATTAAAGGTTTTAGATTTGAGAAATATTTCCCAACACAGTTAGTAGGTTTATGCGCAACATTTATATCATACTTTTTCAAACATTTTTTGATTTTCTCTGAGGTCTCCGGAATGCAAGGTAGAGTTATAAAATTGTCTGTATTACCTTTTATGTTATTTTTATACGACGAACCATTATAGATTTTGTTTATTCTTTCTTTAATGATAGGATTGAAAAAAGTTTTTGGGTAGCCATTCAATTCTAGTGTATTACGAACAACTTTTAAATTTTTGGGGCGGTCATCTACGTGGGACAATTTTATCGCGCGATCTGTAAGGCTATTTATGACACTTTTTTATAACAAGCTGGTGCAACGGAATTGAAGTGAAGATAACGTTGAGACGTTTCACATGAGATGATTCACATAAAACGGGACCCCAAATCTGTAAATCATAGGGTAGACACACAAAATCTAAGTCATATTTATACTAATTTGATTAAATAATCTCTTGCAAATTCTTACATACGTCTTTATAATTGTTGAAAATGTTTTTAGGAAGAATTCGTAATTCTGATTTTCCAGTACAGGTCTGAAACCATTCTTAAGTACTTACTCATAAATCCTACACATCTGGTTTCGAAAGTAGATACTTGACAAATAACTTCGTTCTTCTCAGTTGTTGTGAGAATACAATATGCACTCATATATTTCAATAATATTACTGAATAGCGGATTCTTACTACAAAAAAAAATTTTATACTTTAATACTGACGATACAATTTCGATTATTCGTAGTTCTGTTCGTTTCGACGGCGTGGGCTCTTTTGATTGAAGTTGAATTGTGCGATTTGGACGCGTGTGCTATAATTAGTTTTAGTAAACCCCTTTTTAGACATAGTGAGTCTTCTGATGATGGTGGTGAGACCGAAACGTACGTAAAGACGAATATTTGAAACAAAGTGTTAATGTGACCTATTTCCCGAGAATTTTTATGTATGATAAACAAATCGTCATTTTTCATTAAAACATTTTTTGTAGTGAACTAAAAACCCAGCGCCTCCAAAACCCCAAAAATGGCAATACTCATGAGGCTAGATTTGAAATTCAGCCTTCTGTTGTTCTAGTGTCCTTAACTTGGGCTGAGAAGTGTTTTATTTATTTTTTTTATGCAGAAATGACTTTATTTTCCTGCAAGTACGTTCACAAAAGTTTTTTCCTTCAATTTGCCATGTTTGCGAACACATCTATTCGAAAAATGAGGAATTTCTCACCTACCCTACGCCGTTTTCCTATACGCAGGACAAAATAGCGTAGAACCTGCCCAAAGGGTTGAAACATTTATATGGGAATAAATACGTCAGTTCTAATCTAACGGCGGTGAAAGTGAAATGAATTAAATAGAAACAAATTCAACTTGTAATGTTGCTGGTTCAAAAGACATCTACTAGTCAGTTTTAACCCTTTAATTGCCAAACTAGCCCATTATGAACATATCTTAGGGTCTATCGTAATGAAACGTTGCTCTCGATTTCCGATTGAAAGTTCTAGCCTAGGTGCCAACAGCTTTACTTATAGGATAAGAAAAACAACCTCAGTCAAGAATCTCCGGCATAAGATAGACTTAGTCAAATAGAAAAATAAAAGAAATAAATCAATTCCTTTCAAAAATAACAGAATTATTCATCATCACCTGGAAATTGACCAATTGGCACTTCCGGTGCTGATGATATTTAATATAATTCCTACCTTTTTCTTACAAAAAATGGACTCAATTGATTTCTTTGAGCCAGCAATAACTATACCGAATTCAAAGATGACAAGGTCATTCATAATTGCCCGGAATTTGGCCAACTGGAACCGGAAGTTGATGGAATTTACCAAAATTTAGACCTTAGAAGAACTTGTTAACTTGCAGACTAACTCAATTAACTATCAATATCGACTAACAGTTTCACCTGTGCAGGAAGTATCACTCGAATATAGTTCAGCAATATATGTTACTAAAATAGACAAACATAATATTCCTCTCAAAAACCCTGCAGATCTAGGTGCCTCATATTGTATTGTATATACAATATGACAATTTGAACATTTGATTTAAACACGCAGATTTAATTTTTTTCATTGTAAGCATGACAACACAATTCAATTTTTTTACGAATGTGATTTTTTGAAGATTGTTTAAGTTTGTAAAAAAGGCTTAATAAAAATGAGCTTGTACATTGTACAAATAACCAAAATATTCAAGGTGGCGCATTCGAGCAAGAAAATTAATTTTTGGCGAAAACGGTTCATCAAATTTACGTTTTTCATACACCGTTGTAAAGAGGCTTCCAAGACCTTTCAAATGACGTATCACTCAACCCCTCTCCCCTATTCAATTTTGAAGGGTTGAAGCGCCCCCTATTAAGAGGTTGCTCGTTCAAGCCTCAAATATACGTCAAAAAATTTCCCCCAAACAAAATCATTCGACGTGTTTCGGGAGATGATTCCACTCACTATTGGATAAGAAATATACGGGGTGGCTCGTCTGAGATGGAACATCCTGTAGAATGAAGATAACGATGTCGTTCACACGAGAGCTCGTGTTTTTGAATCTTTTATTTGACATCTGAATATTTCCATTGTTGTTTCTTTCTATCAAACAGGCGGACGAAGGAAAAACCGTATCCATAATTTACCCATGAAGCTGTATTATTTTGTACCAAATTGCCAAGATGTATTATCAAGTAGCTTATCCAAACAGAAATCCGAACGAAATAACAATTTGAACATTTTATAACGGATTAGAGATTAAATATGCTAACATTGTTTGTTCTAATTCGGGTAGGGTTAAATTCGTGAAGGTGCATTATTACATCGAGCACTCTATTTGAAGACCATTCCCTTATCCGCATGATCCGAACTAAACCTTCTGTATACTGGAAACGACCTCAGATAGCAACATTTCCCCATTAACAATACAGCCCTGGATGAAAGGATTTCAAGGACTTACAGGTCATTAATCTACTTTTGCAGAGGTATATAAATTCTCACGATAGACTCAACTAATTTCAATATAAATCTGGAAGAACTCAGGTATTTTGTCTTCCCAACAACCTATAAAAACTTGAAGATTTATTATTCTCGTCTGCTTTCATATGATACAATTTTATATTCAATTTCCAAGAGAGGAAATTGTGAAATTGAATATCCACGACAGAAATTAATTTACATCAAGTGATTGATGATCAATTTTCATTGTACATTTACAACAGGAATTTCTTCAATGAAATAATCTAGTTCCAGATTCTGAGCTCTTAATATTAGGTTTTGTTAATATTCAAGATAGAATTATCTCTTCTGTGACAATTCATTTCGCTTGATATTACAGATATTGCTAAACTGTGTATACATTATATGGCACTTTTTTACAAGGAATCCATTGGTGTAGTCAAACATTTATTCTATTCACGTTTTTGAGGTTCGACCTAAAATTATATATTTTTTAATGCAAATCATAGTTGGTTTTAACCTCTTTGAAAAAGAAGATATTTTTTTTTGATTTTAACGTTATTTAACATGATAGGTCTGAAATAGTTACAACATGAAAACAAATGAAGTGTTTGACAGATTATATTATTTATTCTTTAAAATATACAGTGTGCCGTGACATTATTTTATTCTTATTACCGAAATGCGATAATAATATAAGAAAAAGGAAAAGACAACAGTAATGAATAATAAAATCTTCACTTCACAAATGATAGTAATACTATAAGAAAATACAGTAGTTAATATAGAACATGGAAAAACTAGGTAAAATGTTTCAACTGATTTCATCATCTGTTAATACACAATATCTAACAACGTTATAGTAACTGGTTCGATGCATTAAATATACTATGGATGTTTGGTAATTCTCTCAAATATCTATATGAAGAAATAATTATTTTTATCAAATATTCTGTGCTTTTTGCTGCTTTTAAAATATCGTCAGATCTAGTAGGCGGCTGTGACAGTAATGGACTTCGCTGTCATTCTGTAGCTACTACAGTGTGTGTCACAGTAAAGCGTGAATTTTGAATACATTTTTGGATAAATTTTATAAATCAAAGAAAAAGGAAATCAAAAATATTATTCATTTAAAGGAATTGAATTTTGTTTTAAAAATTTAAGTGTTTTTCTAGAAACAGGTAAAATTAAATTTCCTCAGTAGTCAAATTTTCTTTTTCGTACTGAACTTAATTTGAGGAACATGGAGAAATAAGTCTGAGGAGGCAGGAGACACATATTTGTTTTAGTTAACCTAATAATCAGAGGCAGCTATGAGTTTTAAACGCTAAAGTTCTGGCATCTCTAGTCACACCCTCATCATAATCATCATCAAACAGTCCGGGGGAGTATGCCCTTGTAGCACGTAGGTATGCCGATTGAGTCCATTGTGCGCCCCATGATCAGTGGCATATTTTATTCAGGTTTGTAGTCTATAGAGAGCCAGAATGTTGCAGGCGCTGACTTCCATAACTCCTCCCGGAAACAGTTCTGCTTCACTAGAGTAACGAAAACGGAAGGGAGCAAAATCTATCTGACCTTTCCATTAGGATGTGAGAGGCAGTTTCTGCTCTACCTCTCGACATTTCCTACATCTACGAAGCCTATAATGTGTAGTAGTCCAAGCAATAGACAGAAATGCGTGCAGAAATTAATACCTGGAAGAAAAAATATGAGCGTATAGGAATTAAATTTGAAGGTGAGTTTATGGTTAATGCAACTCGATCTGAAGTGGCGAACATAACCTGAAAAATTGGCAAAGTTGCAAAAAGCGGTTTTTCTCAAGTAATTAAGAAACTATAGCTTGGATCGGAAAAAGTTGAATGAAATATAATTATGGATATCTTTCATACTTTTCGAGTTATATCGAAAAAACCGTTAAAAATTGGGGTATCGAGAAGTCGTTAACTATTACGTTTCCATATGTATTGTTTCCTGTACATATAGCCCATGGCAAGCTAAGAGAGCTGTTTTTTTCTTAATTTGAAATATTGATTATTTTTCAAAATATATCGATTTTTCGAAAAAAAGGCGCTCTCATAAATTGGCTAGATCTTCTCAGGAAATGGTCCTGGAGTAACGATTTTGGGCTTATTTTCTTTATGAAGAGTAGTGCTATAATTTTATCAAGAAAACGTTGCGATTTTTTCCAGTTTTAAGGGTAAAGAAATGACTTTAAGGGTGAAGAAACTGATTTCGTGCGTTCAAAGCAAACATATTCAGAATTATCAAAATATGTAGCATTTCTTCACTCCGTATCGTGCTGTGATACAGTTTCTTCGATGTACAAACAGGGGAAGAACAAATTATTGAAAATATTGAATTCTAATCCAGATTACCTTCAATTACTGATGTTTTCTATGAAGATAATGCTCTTCGTGAAGAAATTGCTAGGAATATGTGCCAAATAATTTCTTTGCTTTATTATAATAAGAAAGATGGCACGCTTAATGAACATCGCTTTGAATCTTTTAAACGATCAACAGCTCGAGCTTCATTTCAATTAGAAAATCTTCCTCCTACTGAAGGAGCCGCCAGACAACATGCCTTCAGAGTCTACATGCAATTGCAAAAATGGTTGGGTAACGATAAAGATATAACTCACTGGGGATGGAAAGTTGCAGATAATGTATCAATGCCAGTTCATACTGAGGAACCGTTGATACCGGAGGAAATAATGAAAAAAATATCATGTACCTATGCGACTGGTTGCAAAACAAAAGTATGTGGCTGTAAAAAAATGTTCTTAAATGTACGAGTATGTGCACACATTGTGACTCAGCACAATGTGAAAACTTCAAAACTCCTGCTAACATCGAAATAAATGAAGAATCTCTTGACGCTTTCGACAATCTTCTTAATCAAAACATCGAAGTAGAAGAAGAAGAAAATGAATAAGGAGGCAATTCTCCAAAAAAAAGAGGAAAATTTGAATACATTTGATCAATATAAGGCGTGTAAGCTGTATACAGCTACTTTGATTGTAAGGATTTTATAAATATTTTTTAATAATTTTGTATCATAAAAAAATATTCACTGAAATAATTAAATAATTGTTAAAAAGATCCACAAGCATAGCGTCAGTATGATTCCCTGAGCAAAAAAGTTGAGGTATTACATGGAAAATAATGTTTTGATAATAAATCGTAATTTAAATGACATAAAAAGTAGAACAAATTAGAAATGTAAAAAATAAATATTTCCGAGTCTATTTTTATTCTAAGGCCGAAATAAATACGATATTCGTGTTTATCTCGTCGAGCTACCCCAGATTAAGTACAAAAAAATTTTTTGTACGTTATCCAGAAGCCGAAATATTGAAGATTTTGCAAGCACAAGCCACTTTGAACGCACGAAATCAGTTTCCCCCACTCCGTCACACGCTTCGGCAGCCGCGCACGTTTAGCTTTGTTACTCAGTTTCTAATACTATGAATCAATGAAACATATCCAAATATTTTTATATTGAAAATGTAGGTATTTAGCATTAACATTCATAGAACACACTTCTGAATAATGTTTATTGCGTCTTACACATTGTTTTAAAATAAGAAAATTATCTCTGGTCCAGAAGATCGTAGATGAAAAATTTTTTTTTGGTAATTCGTGAAAAAATTTCAGAAATTGGTTTCCGTTAAAGACATTTTTCTAAAATTAAAATTGTGAAACTTATCCGAAAAAAACATGTTCAAAAAAGAGAGAATTTTTTCAAAGTCATTTCTTTACCCTTAAAATTGAAAAATTCGCTACGTTTTTCCAATAAAATTATAGCACAACTCTTCATAAAAAAAATAAGCCTAAAATCGTTACTCCAGGACCATTTTCTGAGAAGATCTAGCGTAATTATTATGGAACCAATCGATAGACCTATTTGATACCTACAGCTTTTTAATTCAACTTTTTCCGATCCGAGCTATATTTTTTCAATTATTTGAGAAAAACCGCTTTTTGCAACTTTGCCAATTTATTAGGTTATGTTCGCCACTTCAGATCGAGTTGCATTAACCATAAACTCACCTTCAAATTTAATTTCCTATACGCTCATATTTTTTTCCAGGAATCAATTTCTGCACGCATTTCTGTCTATTGCTTGGACTATTGGTATTTATTAAGTAGACAAAAAACAATTTTCCTCCAATTATCAAGAATTTTCCTTCTTTCAGTGGAACTTCCACCGGGAACCATCGCGATGTCTTATTATTCCAATAACACTGACTAAAATTGTTCGAAAAACAAAATAATTGAAATTTGTCGTGTAGAAATGGTAAATGTTCTTTTCGGAGTTTTCATAAAATAATACGCGACCACGAAAACTTGTGCTCAGACACGTTAGACGAGGACTGCGACAGGAATATGAAGGTAAAACGACGAAATTTTCCACCAATTTTCCAGCATTTTCCTTCTTTTAGTGAAATTGGTACCGAGACACATAACGGCATCTTTATTATTTCAATACCACAAGCCCGAGAGAAAATTTGGTTTGTTGATAAAATTTGGTAACATTTTCCAGCTTTTCCAGCAATTTGGCAAGATTTCCCATTATCCGACTTCAGATTTGGGCTTAGTGGATCAAAAAACCTCCCGATAGCAAATTTCAGAAGCATTGGGTTAATAGATCATGAGATATTCCATTTGCTATATACATTGTCAAATGAAAATTGCTTTTCCTTGTTCTTGAGCGCGTTCATTCACCAGTCCATGTATGATCTAGAAGATAAACCTAAATTTTAGATGTTATTTACATTTTTGACTGAACTAGTAACGGAAGTTGGTTTTAGTGAGTAGAAATGGCACATACAGTAAAGCGTGGGCTTCACTGCGTATTTTGAAGATTTCCTTTTATCAAACAAAAAACACACATACACAGTTATCGCGTTAAGAATAGTCTAGATCGATTCAGAAATGCTAAAACCAGATACAACGTCCTCGAAAATTCTAAAAAAATGTTTGCCCCGATCACTATACGTCCGTGCTTACACTATATTACTACGTATAGAAAGGGAAGTAAAAATACAATGTCATCATTGCTTTGCACGTGAAGTATATTTCAGTATCCACCACCAAGTCCACTTTATGTTTTCTGATGTTTCCCTTAATGACGGATTATTCATTCATAAATACCATCACGGCATACCATTAGTGTGTGTAGATATTTACAAGTTAAAGTAAGTGATAAATCAGCACCAGTACATGTCGAGTACGAGTGTCACTATACAGTATATGATAATGTTCAATTCACTCATTACTAGAGCATTTCGAAGAGGAAGGACGAATTAAAATGAAACGAGACTAGCGTAATTACATAAAGAGTGTTTGAATAGATGCTTTGAAAGGAAAGTGGCAATACCCAGCACGCTAAAGTTTAATAGTCGACTAAGACGTTTCATTATTATCAAAAGAAAACAATTGCCATCGTACTATGACATTAACTCGATTTAAAACAATCTGCTTGTGATAAGTTTATGTTTATTAAGGAATAGCATGCTAAGTCTTGTGCTCATGATCACTTTGGACATTGCTCAAACAGTCTATTGTAGAATTGTATATATATGTAAGCCATTGAACTCTGTAAATATTCACTAGGCATCTAGAATATCTCCCAAATTTTCTATGCACTACTATATTACGTTAATATTAGACTAGTGACGTTCGAGATAATATATTTCAGTAGATAGAGTAATGCTTACACCACGTTTCAATCTGCTTCTGGAATCATAAAAGTCACTTGGAAATCATGATATAATCTATGATCATTTGTAGAGATGAATAACCCGAATATCTATTGTTATGTTTTACTAGACTGTTAGTCGAAATTGAGAGTGAATCCGTAAGTTAGCTGGTTGTCAAACTTCCAAATGTTGATTGAACATGAAGAGAAAGATAGAAAGCAGTTAGTCTATATTGAGAGATAATCAGTAAACTAACAAGTTGTGAAGCTTCTAAATGTTAAACAAGAAGAGAAAGATAGATAACTAACCTAACCACAGGTTAGGTAGCTCAGTGGTAGAAGCATCGATCTTCTAATCACTGTGGCTGCCGGTCGCGGGTTCGAATCCAGCGTTGTGGGAGCATTATAGTCGCGACCTAACAACGATTAGACTCAAATTAGAGATAGAAGGATGGTAGCAAGGCCTCCTGTTGGCATCAGCATCCTTACCCTATGACCAAACGGCAGCACTGCCACCACAAGACATACGAACTCTTGGGGAGTATCACAGGACCTCAAAATCCCAAGTGTTTCGTGTGACTTGTTTGATTTCAGGAAGATGTGAGCATGAGTTTCCGCAGAGTTCTGATAAGACCTAGAATAAACCGCTGTAACTGTATTCACAATTTTATTTGAATGAGCCTTCTGTCAAGAGTACATTTGAGAAGTTTCGGAGCAATCGCTAGAAGTATTATTCTTCGAGATTAAAGGAATTTTGAAGACATGGATACAGAGATTTACTCTAAAATTTGAAATAGTAGTGTGGAATGGTGGACCATGGAGTTGTGTCAAGGCATTTCAAGATTTAATTCACTTATTGTGAATAAAATTTTTCTCCAGAACTGCTGCGTCTGGTTTCACACACTTTGCGAAATATCTCGACATGACGATAAATGTATCACATCAACAGTGAGGGTGATGATTGCTTCAATATAAGAATATTTAACACAGAAGAAAATTATATAAGCTCTCTAGAAATATGGAATATTTTGAGTTAATGGTCTTGTTTGTACAATCTGAAGTACATAATATCGGAATAAAGAACCCATAAAAATATACCAGTAGATAGTAGATTTGATTAGTCATAAAAGGTGGGTGAATTGAAAGGTTGCAACTGAAAATAAATTTCGGAAACATCTTTCGTAGAGTGATCTTTTATTTATGCTTGTTTCGGTATCAAATCTTTGTCGAACTATAGCTGACGTTATAAACTGGTCTCATCCAGTCTCAGCCTTGCGAACAAATCATCTCATTATACGAATATTGTTGCAAAATGAACGTCTGTATGTATGAGAGCTTTGCATTATTTGGATTCATTATAATTGCTATTCCTTCAAAATAATTGATTTGATGAGAATATTCCCAACGTGAAGCCTTAGATAATGAGCTTTGATCAATTCATCATGTGATTTCCCTCACTTTTGTTTGCAAAATAGCTTTCGAACACTCTTGCTGATCAGATATCAATAATCGTAGGAGCAAAAAATATATTACACTGTATACAGTGAGGGAAATAAAAATATGATAATGTGTGTCGTTGCTGTTTTTTGGAAATAGCTGGCAATAAAATTAACAACAATCGAGTATGGTGTGGTATCACTTGAATATGACAACATGAGATATTGAATTACATCCGATTGATTGCTTCAACTCCTCCTATTCTCGAATATCATGTTAGTGAAAATATGCAAATTATTGTTCCTGTTTTTATTGGAGTTTTATCATCCTATGCTCACAAAATTTCATACTCTTTTGCAGATTTGAAGCATCGTTCCATGATAAATTGTGTTACAAACAAAATCGTATTCATCAGTTATTATATATAATAATAAAAATTATTTATTATTTCATAATATGTAATTCCCAAACAGTTGTATTGTTTACCGAATATTTAAGGGAAAAAGAATACCTGTATGTAATGATTCAAATAGAGAAAAAAACATTGGATATCCAACTTCCTCGAGAGATACTCTCCGAAGCTAGAAGAGAGGTGTTATATGATGTTATTCACATTGTAGCATGTAAAAGATTCATTTATACTTCTAATCAGATAAAACACGTAGCTCGTACAGTTGAAACTCATAATTATAGATCAATAATGTATGTAGGTAAACTTTCTGATAATGTATGCAATTTACTTAAAAACGCAATATTACTACATCTTTTGGAACAGATAATACAGTGAGCAAATATATTAAAAACAACAAAGATGAGAATACAAAAGTTCAAAAATCAGGAGTACACAATGTAGAGTGTGAAGATTGTGATAAATCCTATATAGGCCATACAGGAAGATCTTTCAAGACTAGAATTAAAGAACATTTTAACTTGAACAAAGAAGATTTAAAAGTTGTAAGTCATATTAAAGAAAGTGATCATCATTTCAAAGATGATTTTGAGATTCTCTATAAGTTAGTTGAAAGTAAAGTATTAATTAACTTATAGAAAATTGAATTTAATAAGTTCAAATATACAGGAAACCTTTTAAATAATCAGAAAGACTTCACCAATTCTCCATTATTAAATTTATTCATAAGTAACTCTTATCCTATTGTACACGTACCTCATTCATCCCCTCCATCTTCATCTTAATTTTAATAGTGAAGCATAGTTTGTAAAACCATTATTTGATGAATCCACCGTGTGGTGAAACATGTCACGGTTTGTTTAATTAAACCCAGTTTGGGAAAATTTATCACAAGTGTATTTTTTATTAAAACTATGTATATGAATTTTCAACAAGTAAGCACCAAAACAATCCAAATTTTAAGCTATTGCATAGCTTTTATCGCGGGCTTTGAGCGCGGCGACCGAATCAAGAAATTCCGTAACGAAAATAAAACCCAACACCCCCCACTCCGGAGCGGTTTGACAACTTTTCTTTCGGAAACATTGAATTTGAAAATGAATAATGATCCACAAGAATCCACAACATAATATGGGACCACCATTGACGCGGTATTTTCCAGATATTTAGAGGATATCAAGTCTCAAACTTATGTTTCTTATTTCAGTTACTATGAACCTATAGTTTCAATGATAAAAATTCCTGAATAACCTACATGTATTGTAAGATATTAACTTCTCATTTATTCAATAAAAGAAAAAAAATTGTTTTCTTATCGGTCACCACGCTCAAAAAGTGTAACTTGAATTAATATCAAAGAAGAAACTTGAATTAATATAAAAGAAAAAAAAAATACTGCATAAATAAAAAATAAATGAATCATTATAATTGCATAAGTTGATAAAAAAATGCTATGCAATAGCTTTACCGCGGCAGTCCCCGAGTGCCACATTTTCAGATATTCCATACCTGTTTCTAGTGGGTCCGATCGTGACCGAAAGGTTCACGTAAGGAAAACTTTATAAACTCAAATTGACGTAAATTGTACAAAAATTGTGTATCACTCTGCTTATCTGGGATTGTGCAGTACCGTCTTACGCACAATACAAGACGAATGATTATTTGTTTACAATCTAGATTTTCAATGTTTTTCAGAATTCTATCCCCCTTAGATCCTCCCGGGTTTAGAGAATAATTTAATGCCTTTTATTGGTGGCTTCTAAATCATTTCGAATATAATTTCTGTTCATACAATCATTTACATTTGGCCGGCAGCTATTATGATAACAAAAGTGAGGGAAGTCACGTGATCAATTGATCACATATTTTCTTACGAACATTTCATAATTTTTTTGTTATATTGAAGCTCACCTCATTTGAAGATTATTCATTAATTTTATCTTTCCTGCTAGTTTTTAGCATCATTTTCAGTAGATTCTTAATGCTTACTAGAAACTTTTCAATCGAGGGCATTGTCTTGTTATCACTAGATAAGATACAGTACCGATGACAGGTGCTTTATAAATCTATAAATCCTATTCCCATCTTTGTCAAATATGTATCGCATTTATCCAATCTGAATATACCTGTAATATAATTATGTTGGTGAAAGATAATTTATGATGGTGTAGTTTATGGTACACATTTCCAACTTTTTTGATATTGCAGAGCAAATGTAATATGCTATGGAGATTGTGCCAAATGTTCAGAATCTGATTAAAAATATCAATATAATTTCAGCCAATCTAGTTTCTATTCTATTTAATGCAACGTGACCTCATTGAGAAATTTCTGCTCATCCTGGCAACTGCTGTTTGGTCTACAAATATACGATTCTGAACAGTGAAGCCATTAGTTCTGGATGCAACTTGTTCATAACTGGACTGACTACAAAAATATAAGCACCGTTGTTCTTTAATTGGATTGCTTGAATGAATGTTGAAATATTTTTTCTCGATAATCACATCGCCTTTGTTTGAATAATATGCAAATTTCTAGATCCAAAATAAAGTTTCAGCTGCATTTTATATCTGAAAATTCATGAACAACAACTGTGAGGTTTCAGTAGATACTATACAAAGCTAAGCATTGTTGTTGTTGATAAAATGAAAAATAGTTCAAATCGTCACTCTACTGTTATTTGCTAGACATGAATTTACTATTTCTCTCTATGAGCATATTCCTGATTCCTGATTCTCTATTATTACAATTACAAAACACGCACATCTTACAGAAATATTGATACAGGATCTTATTGAATATTATGATCAATTATTATCAATTCATTATACAGTAATTAAATGATAATGAATTTCCAAATCAAATACCAGATCCATAAGTATTTGTATTTTCCTAATTGTGAATCACAAATTAATAATAATACATCAAAAATAATGTGTAGTGAAATATATACTGGTGATTGATAAATAATGTACGATAAAAAAATTATGGGGTACCACTGTCAAATGTAACATAAAACATTGCTAGAATAGTATAATTGAAATTGGATAATGAGGTAGAATTCAAATTGTGATAAGGAAATTTTAATGCGGAGGTATACTGGGAAGTCCCAAGAGGATATGGAATTTTTATTTTATCATATCAATATAATAAATTATCGCAGAGTAATGACTTCCATCATTTAATTTTTTGATACAATTTAGTTTACACTTTTCCAATTAAAACTATAATTTATCTAAACCACTATTCAGCTAGTTTACATACTTCATTGATAATAGCTGGATCGCAGTAGCCAATTGCTTCATGTAAGGTATAACTCCATGTGATAAGAGGGTGATAGTGTAGACTGAATTATATTATAATACATAAAGGAAGAATAAATAAATATATGTAAGTAATGACAATTGATTGTATTGGTATTCACCTACTTTAGAAGTTTGCAAATGTATCGATAACGTAACTCAAAAGTTGTGTATTTTGGTCAGATAATATTTTTTATTCATCGACAGCTTCATCTTCCTCCGTCTAATTTTTGCCAAAATTAATTTAAGTTGAATCAATGTGTCAACATTTTCTATCTTTCTATCAGGCAGATATTTTTGCAAATCCTCTATTTGTACAATTGTTATACTTCCGGAACTTCAAAATCTGAATTTCTTAAACAGTTTAGCAGTACTCTCATGTCATGTCTGTTACTTCAGACTCGGCAAAGGTTGGCTTATCCCTCCAACAATTGTTACCTTAAGCGTACCTGTACTAACTTTTCTGCACACCAAATCAACACCTCAGGAATAACGTGGACAGGAGCCAAGTTCTTCCTGAGGTGTTGATTCAGTTTTACCCTCGCTTATTCCAGCACCAGTAAAATTTTTGCATTCTGAAGTTTTCCCATATTTATGTCTTGTTCTATTTTTCCAGTAGTTGAATATCTAGAATATGAATAAGTACTAACACTTATAATATTATTGAACACAAATGTCATTTATATTGTTATGAAGTAATCAAATTTAAAAACAATACTAATCTAACTTATTTAAGGAAAATACTTTCAGCCAACTCTGTTTTGTCAGAGCGAGACCGTTTCCAAACGAATTTAGTTCAAAGTTAGTTCATTTCATTTTCATTCTATGTAATCTGATTCTACGGGAGGGTCCAGAGTTTCACTTCGAAACACATAATCACTTTGGAATGTTCCTAAATATACCAAATATTAGACAGAAGTTGCATTTTGGGTTCTTTCTCGTTATTAAATTATTATATACCTTATCTTAGGTAACGGTATGCTTGAGTAGCTTTCTTCTTTAAATCACATCATGGAATCTTTTAGATATTAAGCAAAAACAGAAGAACACTAATTGTGGACGTTAATTCAATATAACTGATTACACAAGTTTTCCGTTTCTGCAACTTTCCCTTCCTGTTAATGACCTTGGTCCCTACGATATATCCAACAAGATAATCGACCCAACTAGACTGGAGTATGACTCAAACCCAACGTTAGTGTAATTATGATGAAACATGGGAATCTTCTCAAGTAGATTGATAAGCAATATGATTAGGTTGAAATCTCATATAAACCTTTCCCACATGAAAAATAGCAATTTAGTGGAAAGAAAAAAACTTCTGGGAAAAAATGCCATTCGAATAGTATGCGTAGGTAAGAATTCACTCATCTGTATTTTTCTATCCTTCAGAATGAATAATTGCAATTCGAGAATGCATTCCCCGTGATGTGTTCAGAAATTTGCTGACGTCTTGTAAGAAGTCGTTTAAGACCATTGGTCCATTGATTTTCTTAAGGAAAGGTGAACTTTGCTATAGTTTCAGTCATAATAATTTAGAACGACGTTGGAATACAAGTAAGAATGAACATCTCGAGTCCGTAATGTAGAAGCTCCTGTTCTCATTCAAAGAAATATTTATCACAAAGAGTGAAACGGATGGCGTTCCTTTCTTTCGCCGAAGTATAAACATTTTAAATTATGAGAAAAGCTGATAGGTAATTTCCTCGATTTTATAACTTTCGCATCAATATTGCGCAGTAAATGAGAGGAAAGTGAATATAAGTCCTCCTTCATTTATTACTCAAATCAACTCGAAAGTTGGCATAAGCATTGTCTGATGACGATGAACATTTTATTATGATTGAATTTACAAGAAACACTCCATGCCGAAATCTAAAGGAAGTACAAAAAATTGTAAGAATTAGGGATATAGAAACTCATACACTAAAAATACGATAAGCTTGGTGATAAATTTTCCAGTCACGTCTTTCTCATTGTTTGTTCTCATATAATGTTCGTAGGCCATAATCATTTGTATATCACTGGCCGAACCCGTCTGAACATAGCATATAAGAAGGCGAAGACGCATATGAAGGAGCTACTCGATATAGAGCACAACATTTACTGGAACATTCTCACAGGAATGTAGTAGATTTTTCATAGTACGCCTAATTACAGATTCCAATCGTCTCAATGAACCCTGCACCGAATAGGAATTATGTTCCATGTACAGAGGCTGTGAAGAATCAGAAGCTCGACAGAACTCTCATTGTCTAGCTTCGAAGCCCCTGTGGAATCCCGACGTTCATGGTTAGACAACAGCAAGATTATCAAACAGGAAAGAATTGAACCAATGCCGTTTATAAGGCAAGTATTGAACAAAACAGTGTGTTAGAGAGAGAGAGAGAGAGAGAGAGAGAATATAATCGGAAGATGCGCATGTGTGAGTTGCGGGCGCACATACACATTGATTATAAAAAATATTTTACCTTACCGGGAATCGAACCTGCAACTTTCAAATCTATCAAAAATAATGGTCGAATACTAAGCACCTCGACCACCGCCCCAAATCTCATTTAATACTGATGCAACGAAAGTGACGTATTCGATAGGATATACAGGTTGTGTCTTTTGAACGTTGCATGATCAGTGTAAACAGAGATATCTGTATGATATACATGCGGTTAAATGCTGATAGAACAAATGTCAAACAACCATGTTAATACGATGTGCAAGAGATACTAACTACAACGTTTTTTTGTTTGCTTCGTAACCATCATCAGATCTCTCATGATATATGGAGATTGAATGAACCTTACGTTTCGTTGTCTGATCAGAATTCACCGCTCATGATAAACGTTATGCTGTTAGTTTTGTAGAATATCAAATCAATAGTATAGTATACAGGTTTGACATGTTCATATGCTTTAAAGGATTAGAAATAGAAACACGGAATAGGTTTTTGAATGTTATACTACCCAAATGATTATAAATTTTTCTTTCTTTTACTTTTCAATTAACGCTTTTGTGAATTTTTGTTTTTGTTTAAATAAAGCTTATAAGCGTGCCAAACCTGTATATTGATAATATTGATCTGTAACAGAATCAACATTTATTCCATTACTATGTAACAGCCTATATATCATAGCATACAGATGTCTCTTGCTACATTGATAACAAAACGTTCAAAAGAGACAACCTGTATATCATATAGATGTCTCTACCCACATTGAATATTGTTGCTTCATTATCAAATGAGATTCCTGATGACCGGTGGCCGAGTACCATTATTTTTGAAAGAGTTGAAAGTTGCTGGTTCGATTCCCGATGGGGAAGTTTTTTCATTTAAATTCATATGTGCGCTCATTCATCTATTTCCAACTCACACATGCGCATTTTCTCATTCTATTCTCTCTCTAACACATTGTTTATACTATACTTGCATTAGAAACGGCTCTGGTTCTCCACTCACGAGCTAGGATACAAACCTCCAGACTGCTGGACTTCCCTGAAGAAATACGACTGATTGATTTTTTTTTCACTACACGATAGGAAAATCCATAACATCGTGTGAGCTAGCGGTGGAATGTTGGAAGACGAAATAGGCATTGCAATTCTTATCCAGATTTTAGAAGTTAGAGGCATCAGTAAAGACCATAGTAGTCAAAGAGTTTCACAACTTTCCGCAGGTTTCGAGCTTTACAATGAAGGGGTGATCAGCTTGAGCTCGTCTAGTCTGTCCATCTGGAATCTCTCGTGGTGGAATAGCAGACGAAATACATGATGAGCACCGACAATGGAAAAATCTACAGAAAAGGGAGATATCCCTTTACATGATAATCTAGAGGGGTCCATGGAATCGTAAGTCTCTCATCACCAATCAGACAAATAGAAGAAGAGCTTCAGCGTATATTCCGAACATGTGAACTATACTCCAGCACAGGTTGAATCTGTGCTTTGTGAATTACGAGGAGTTTTGGGGTGAAAGTAGCGTCCATGAGAGGGTGCTGTCGGTGTTGGTGAGCATGAATATGGGAGACTCCATATGATTGGTTGTACCGGATATCATCGAATTAGAGATTGCGGGCCTTCCTGGAGAAATATAAGTTTTGATTGCATTAACTCTACTAGATTGGCAGATCTCCTTTTCAAAATTATTTTCCAGACAGTAAACTGGCCTGGGAATCTAGAACTACCAGACTGCAGACCTAGAGGTAAAAATTTAATGATTGAAATCTCTATTCATTTGATTGGTCATAAGCAGCGACTGTCTCATAGGTTATGAGCATCCTTCAGTACTTCTCGAAGAAGGGGGGCTTCGTTGTGTCAAAACTCTCCCCCTCACTCAATTATGATCAAATTGTATGCGATTCACATTAGATTCGTTCTTAGCCCGTAGTTATAGCAAGTTCAACATTAAAACAGAAACTCCACATTCATTGTCTATTCAGATTTACAAATTTAAATATTAGACATTAGATTATGTTAAACATGGCGTATACAAATATTCGCGTGACGGTCGTATTATTTTCTTGGAGAGTGGGTTGTTGTACAGGGTGTCCCATTTTGGGTACTTTTGCGGGGTATCTCCTTTATTTTTAAAGATAGAGAGTTGCGGTTTTCGCGACACTGTGCTACTTTTTCGTAAAACTCAAGATGCCGTCAACAGAATTTTCATAGCCCTTTTAGTTTTTAAGATACAGAGCATTTCTGAAAATGTTGCATTTTGTGACCCCCCTCGTATCTCCGTTATCCTTCAACTTATCGAAAAGGTAAAATAACATTCTAATAGTTTTTTTTCCGTAGAATGCAGTGGTGTAGATAACTTTTGTTACATATTTACTGTTTTTGAGTTATATAGCAAACTTATGTTTTTTTTAATGGAACACCCTGTATATTTATAGACTATAAAATTTGTCATTTTTTTACCTTTTCAAAAATATATGATAGTATAAACTTTTTTTCAGAAACACGCAAATAATTGATAATTTTTAGAAATTAAATACATATTTTAATTGTAGGCCATTGATATTGTTTATGACAAGAAACAGAAATAAACATCAAATCTCTATCGCATTTAAGCTGTTTATTTTCGTTCTTTTGGTATCATTATTCAATAGATATTTATCAATTTTTTCGAATAATGGCAGTTTACGAAAATTATGAGAAATATGATATGATGGTATGTTTTATACAGAGTAATGAAAATTCTGAAGAAGCTTCGGAATTATATTTCCAAAGGTGAGTAAGCTATTATGGCTATGAAAATCTCTATTATCATTTTAGTTTTTGCTTGTTAGATATCCAGAAAGAAGGCAACCGTTTTTTGGGATATTTGCCCGTTTAAAAGCAAATTTAGTTGAGCACGGATCATTTGTTCTCCCGCGCCCTAAAACATACAACAAAGAGAACAGGGAAAGAAAAGAGATAGATACTTTAGGATATATAGAAGCAACATCTTCGTCCTCATGTAGAAAAATTTAGAAGGAAATTGGTGTGCCAAAAACTAACGCTCAGAGGATCTTGAAGAAATATAAGTATCATCCATACAAATTTAATATACTACAACATTTGCATCCTGGCGATGCCGAGCGCCGGGCACTGTTTTGCCAGTGGTATTTGCAACAAATCGATGCTAACGATTTATTTGGCAGACTTGTTTTTTGGTCAGACGAATGCTTTATTCCAAGTGCTGGCATTTTCAATCGTCACAATACCAGGAACTGGCGTAGTGAAAATCTGCATTTAATGTTTGAAAGGGCACAACAAGGACGCTTTGGAGTTGAGGTTTCATGTTTTATTTTGGGTAGACATATAGTTTATAGGATTTTTGAAGGAGGTCTTACAGCACGTAGATACCTAGAAATTCTTGAGGAAGTTATTCCAGAACTGCTCGAAAACATTCCATTAGCCCAGTATAATGCTGTTTACCTACAGCAAGATGGTGCCCCAAGTCATAACTCTAGGCTCTTAAGAGCCTTTCTAAATAATAACTTTCCTCAAAGATGGATAGGTACCAACGGACCTGTTAGATGGCCTCCACGATCACCAGATCTCTCAATTTTAGATTTTTTTTTATGGGGTTATATACAAAATGAAGTATATAAAACTCGATATGACGGCATTGCAAAACTTCGAGAGGCAATTCATTTAGCTTTTCGAAATCTGCGAATGAGAACAATGGTTCTTTTGAACGCTATTCAAAGAATGTCAAAGATGTGCCAATTTTGCATTAGAGAAAATGGTGGTCAATTTGAACATCACATTTAATTTTTTTTAATAATGTTATTTTTTTGAGTTTTTGTTATATTGTCACTTTACGCCACAAAACTGTTGTTACAAACTTACTGTTAGAAAAAGATCTATGGGAATTTTTTTTAATAGATACCTATATACAAGGTATCCAATTATTTGTTAGTAATATGTAAGTTGCACTTGTTTATTATTGTTATCCATAGCCTACTATTAAAATATGTATTTAATTTTCTGAAAATTGTCAATTATTTGCGTGTTTCTGAAAAAAAGTTTATACTATCATATATTTTTGAAAAGGTAGAAAAAAGACAAATTTTATAGTCTATAAATATACAGGGTGTTCCATTTAAAAAAACATAAGTTTACTTTATAACTCAAAAACAGTAAATATGTAACAAAAGTTATCTACACCACTGTATTCTACGGAAAAAAATCTATTAGAATGTTATTTTACCTTTTCGATAAGTTGAAGGATAACGGAGATACGAGGGGGATCACAAAATGCAACATTTTCAGAAATGCCCTGTATCTTAAAAACTAAAAGGGCTATGAAAATTCTGTTGACGGCATCTTGAGTTTTATGAAAAAGTAGCGTGTCGCGAAAACCGCAACTCTCTATCTTTAAAAATAAAGGAGATACCCCGCAAAAGTACCCAAAATGGGACACCCTGTACCATGCGTTAAATACATTAAATTAAGTCGATGCATCATTTTTCCCGCGCATTCGCCACAATTTTCAACAGAAGAATTACTATTAAAAACATTATGTTGTTTATAAAGAAATTATGAATACAGTGACTATATAAAATAGTGGCGACAATAGATTGTCGCAATATGGCGGTTACAAGCATGTGATAGTAACATCCAATCAATAAGAACCATGTAATAGTCATTCAATCAAAATGAGGGCTCAATAGTGTCCTCTATTAGATTGGATGTCACTATCACGTGGTTGTTTCCACCATGTTGGATCAAATGTGGGAGACTATTATGTCGCCACTGTCTTAAATATAGTCACTGTAAGATTGCCTGTAGTTCAGTGACATCTAGATGTGAGAAGAGTAAGTGCCGAAAGAAAAAGTAATTTGTTTCAAATCTCCATACCGACTGACCTAGTTTTCATGTTATCCAATAGATGACACTACCAGATACAACTATTCACATGAAGTCCTTCATGTCCAGGCTCGTTACCACCACCAACAGCAACCTCTCATGAAACGAACATGCGAGGTCCATTGCGAAAACCGCTTCACAAAAACTTGGTTTTCTATTCCGTGCTGAGAGATACTTTACAACCCAGCTGCTCCTTATTAGATTCTATTCAGAAAAGAGCTATTTGTATGATTGTTGATGTCGCACTTACAAACTCATTGACCTCACTAAAATTGCATAGAATGATGAGCGACATCTCCCTTTTTTATAGATATTGCCAAAATTCTGATGGATAACAAGATTTCCGTCAAACATAAGTGATTTTCCTATAGTGCAATCATAATGTGTAAAAAGACTACAATCTAGATAAAAACCATTATCACAAAAAAACATCACGATGTGTGGATAGGGATACACTCCAGAAATCACATACTGGAGGTTTATTTCTTCAATTTTGTAATAAGATTTCAGATTTGAGAAAATAAACAGTATTGTTGGATGTATGTGTTATTAAACATTTCGCAGCCGTCAACTCCGATTCCTCGCACATTAATCGAACCCCAGATCATCCTAATTATCCAGGTGATTTGGTAGATCATTTTAAAAATAAGAGAGAGAAGTGGTCCCTTAATGGAGCCACGCAACACACCAAAGAAATTTCAAAAATCTGTCGTGTATAATAGTGTTTCGGTTTCACTATTAGTGCAATGAATAATTCCAAACACAAATTCAGTATATGAATAGATGCGGGAGAAGCAATGGGTATGTTGAATATAACATTTGTGATATCGCAAATGATGGACTGGAAGGAGTAATTGATGACCACTCCGAAATCTGCTCTAATATTGAGAATAATCTAGATAAGGGGGGATTAGGGAACTAGTTCATATTATGTACTTAGTTATATTCCCACTGCGATATTTGTTAATAAGAGAAAGATGATAGGAAACATGAAATAAGTGTTTTCTTGATACAATTACCGGATTCTTTGTTGTGTTTTGTTACTGACATTATCCATTACCGCTCAAGTAGAAATATCGATATTGATTGAACAAGAACAAACTTCCAGGGAAAAGGTAGGTAAACAATCTCTACAATAAATACATATCGTTAATGAACTTGTTAAAAGTTCTCAAGTTTTCATCCCATCCGTTCAAATAACTTTATAATTAGTTATTTGCTGAATCCGAACTCAAACAAACATGCCGTTCAGTGATCTCTATTTTCTTCTCACTCGAAGAAAAAAAAATGGATGAATAAATATTCGAAAATGGATGCGTTTTCGAATGAATACGATTCTATTCTCGAACGTATCTGTTATAATTCGATTTCCAAGTTGTCACACATAGTGCAAATTGGAATTTAGTTGTTATCGATGATTACAAATTATTCGAATACACACTAACTTGAATGTCTCTCCTTTAATAAACTATAAAAGAGTTCACATTGTGTACATATTAACACTTTTGATAACAAATAATCACCCTTATCCACTAAAAATACTATTAAAGTACTGACGACCATTCGATTTTCAAGTAGACATCACCAGAGTAAACTAAATTATAAATTTAAATGGGCCTGTTTGGATACTATTTGGGGATAATAATGTAAACAATGGGTTACCCTCAGCTGAAGATAAATCGGAATTTGATTGTTTTTTCGTTTATACATTTCCATCGCCTCTAAATTACCTGGATATTTTTCTGTACTGTGTCTTAAAAGTGATAAGCTTCCTTGAGGAATGGTGTGACTTGTATTTAGAATATGTTCGGCTACCGCTGATTTTTCAAAATTTGATTTCGTAAATCTCGGATATGTCGAAATCGGAAACATTATCAAAGGTGTTTTAGCTTGTTCTTACATCTATGAACTGGTTGTATTGCAAATTTAGAAAACAAACTATAGAATTTATTAATTACTGCAGAATGACAAATGAAACTTTTGAATCTTATTGAAGTATTTGAAGGTAATGACTCTGAAATCTTAATGGTGTAGCTGAATCCGACGGGGTATACCTATTTGTTTGAGTGGGTCTTCTGTATATGTCGAAATTCGAGTGATTAACATTTTGTTTAATCTTAATATCAACGAAAGGAAGTTGATTATCTGTTTCTATTTCGACAGTGAATCCCAGTGAATCAAATTGGCTATTAAGCGTGTTAAAAAAGCCATACAAATCAAAATATGTATTTGTTATCGCGAAAATATCGTCAACGTAACTATATCAAACTTTTGGAAACTGATTCAAAAGGTAAGAATGGATTGTCCGCCCATTGCACGTCCGCTTGTTTGTTTGTAGTAATTTTTGTTGGAAGTGAAACAATTTTGCTCCATACATAAAGATGTGATGATCTCTTATTCCGTGCAGTTTCTATTGGGGATATTAATATTTGAAAGCCATTTCTAGGTTATTCAGGAGGGATGGAAACGTATAAACGTAAAAGCAATTTACTAAATTCCAACTTATTTCCAGCTGAGGGTAACCCATTGTTTAGATTAGTATTCCCAAATAGTGCATAAACAGACATATTTTGATATATAATTTAGTTTACACTGATGATGACTAGTTGGTAACCGATAGGTCCACATTACTTAAATAGTATTTTTAATGGATATTGTTTTTGTTGTTTTTTCTTCTTAAACTTATCTGTTGTAGATTGTTCTTACAAAACAAACTATATTATTAAAATTTTCAACATTTAAAATCAAAAATAAAATAATAGTATTTTTTTCGCACTTGAAAAACAAGTTTGATTACTGTGCAAAAGGTATTTTTTCTTCAATTCATGGAGATGACCTAGGACATCAGGGTATTCAGGGTCATGTTCACAACCGGCAACAAGAGAACCTCCTTCACAAGTTTCATTCTATTTCAAAAGATAATTCCACGAATTTAATGGAGACGATGATGGTACCAGGATGCCGAGCCCCAGGTGCGTGGTATTTCGAGTCTGGCACCGGAATCGTGATCAGCAACCCGAAAAACCTCCAGGTAAAAAATTATATTTCGGTTATAGTTGGTCATCATTTCAACCTTTTTAATATTATCTACAGAGAATGCATTCAAAAGATAAATTTTCCTTTGTAGAAATGCTAAGATGCATATCATGAAAACGTAAGCTTTTTAATTGACTTCTAGAATCGATTTGAAAAAAATCATAAAAACCGGTTTTAAGAATTTTTTTTTTACGTTTTCTGCTCCATTCCCTCGACTAATAATATATTAAGAGTGAGTTATTGATTAATTTCTGCAAAGACTGCAGAGATAATAACGTATGTAAAGTATAAAGGTGATGTAAACTGTTCACATCATAAATTTGAGCTCCACGTGTTACACGTTAGTTAAAGCTGATGGTAGCGTTTGATGAATGTTTAATTTCTAATTAAGGACTTGACTCTCATCATTGATGAATGTTTGAAAATGCGAGAATGGACAAATACGAAATGGGATTAGAATCTGATACGCTATTCAAGTAGAGGCTATATCCATATTTTTTATACGGAGTATAGAGGAAGCGATTGATTGGAACAAGATACACAAATTGTTAGACTCATGAAAATATACAGACAAAATAATAATTGCTTAGAAGGTGCACTAATCTCCTATGAATCGATATTTATCCCAATTATATGACCCAAAACTGATAATTTCTGGAGCATGTGATTATGAAGACGGGAAAACTTTGATCACCAACAGCAAATTGCAAATATGACTCAGGTTCAAGTAAAATGTTTTTGATTCCCACACTACGACTATTCGCTCATAAGTTTCAAGAAACATTACTTTAGGACTGGTCGGAACTGTTTTTATTTTAGAGAAGCATTCTGAAGTAAAGTTCCCTATGATAATATATGATGTTATGACAAAGGGATCGCCATATAATATCCCGTTATTGCTAGGTGCCAGGTTCTATAGAGGTTGTTATTGAAGGTGTCGGGTAAGAGGCAAATTATATCATCGTAGGGTTTATCGGTTTATTGGAATAACACTTGCAGATGTAACAACGGTTCATAACATAGAACTAATTCACACTGCTTAATTTTAACTTCTCTAATCATTAAATATGCTTCCAAAATTATATTCTATTCTATTCTACTCTATTCTATTCTGCCTATGATAACTTTATCCTGAGCTACTCATCCTCATCCTTGACCCAGTTAGATTGGAAATACCCCTGTATAGTTTTAAGTTATCAACCGATTTCAAAAAATTTTATTTTCAGTCAAGTAATGAAAGATCTATTACGGGGCAAAATTTTGAATGTTTATTCCAATTTTCAGGGCATACTACGATACTTTTTCATAGTCGGAAATATAGAAAGACATGCAGATCATCCTAATATTAGCTGGCACAACGATGAATAAGGCAAGGAAAGTATTCAGTTGAACAAGTGTAGCATCAAAACTGCTTCTAAAATTAATCCTGTACAAAAAAGAAACACAAATGATCAAATTATTATAGATCTTTTTAGAAATCCTGATACCAGTTTACGAAATGCCTGTTTAACAACATTAAACTTTCCAAACCAAAATTTTTACACACATTACAAGTTGACGACGAAAAAATTGGTTGAAATATCGATAATGGGCCCAAGGGGTCCATAGAAATTCTCTGAAAAATGTGTTGTTCACCGACGAAGCAACTTTCACTACAAACGAAGTAGTATCAACAAAATTATCGCTATTGGGCAGCGGAAATCCCCATTTGGTATTGAATTGTAAAGCCAGTATTCTCAAAAAATCAACGTATGGTGTGGGAACTGAACGAGCGGATTATTGGTCCTTTCTTTTTTGAGGAAAACATGAACGCGCAAAGCTTTTTACAATTTTAAAACACCTAGTTGTGGGATACCATTCACGAGCTTCCAAATAATAAACAATTGAATTTATCTCTTCAGTTAGATGGGTTTTCAGTTCATTATTCCAGAACTTGCGGCAATTGTAGTCTGTGGATAAATTGGCCAACCAGATCTCCATATCTCTCAAGTTTGGAATTCTTTCTCTGGGAATTTCTCACACTAACGGTTTACAAAAACTGCCCAAGAGACAAGAACGAACTTTGTGCATGAATTCGACAGGCATGTGCAGCAATTAGCCACAAGCAACTAGAGAACATAATTATGAATATTCGTGCTACGACAAATGTATTCAACTAGATGGTAGATTAGTAGAGGCAACTAGGATCTAAATTAAAATTAAGGTTTGCACTAAATTAAAATGTTCTAATAATTATTAAGTTACGTTTGCTGAATCATTTAGGTTCATTAATAGTTAATTGCGTGTAAAGTTGAATGTATTTCCATTACTTTCATTATGAAGTTTTGGTCACAGCTAATCGGTTGCACTCTGAATCCAATGGCGTAGTAATTTCTTCAATATTCTCCATTTTCGACTATGAAAAAGTATTGTAGTATGCCCGGGAAATTGGAATAAACATTTTGAATTTTGTCCCGTAGTAGATCTTTTATTAGTTGACAATTAAGAAGAAATCGGTTAGTAACTCAAAACTTTACAGGGGTGTTTCTAATCTCAATGTACAGTACATTGATGTTCATACGTAATTCCATAAGATTCATTCATGTCGATGTTGACATGGATGATGTATCAAGAATAATCTAGCCTTGCTTACTGTGCATTATTACACATATGGTTCACATTGTATGTTATATCAACCTCATTATATAAATTGTTAATATAACATATAAAAATTCTCGGGAAATAGGTCACATCAACACTTTGTTTTAAATATTCGTCTTTACGTACGTTTCGGTCTCGCGACCATCATCAGAAGACTGACTATGTCTAAGAAGGGGTTTATTAAAACTAATTATAGCATAAGCGTCCAAATCGCACAATTTAACTTCAATCAAAAGAGCCCACGCCGTCGAAACGAACAGAACTACGAATAATCGAAATTGTATCGTCATTATTGTAGTAAGAATCCGCTATTCAGTAATATTATTAAAATATATGAGTGCATATTGGTATTGTCACAACAACTGAGAAGAACGAAGTTATTTGTCGAGTATCTACTTTCGAAACCAGATGTGTAGGATTTATGAGTAGGTACTTAAGAATGGTTTCAGACCTGTACTGGAAAATTAGAATTACGAATTCTTCCTTAAAACATTTTCAACAATTATAAAGACCTATGTAAGAATTTGCAAGAGATTATTTAATCAAATTAGTATAAATATGACTTAGATTTTGTGTGTCTACCCTATGATTTACAGATTTGGGGTCCCGTTTTATGTGAATCATCTCCAGGATAGATCTTTTATAATAATTGGTTTCCTTAGTTGAGATATTAACATTTTTGTAATCAAATTGATGGTTATAATCAAAGCAGTGCTTAGCAAGGGCGGTGGAATTTTTTAAGTTGTTATTTCTTGTGCTATATTTATCGCCGTACATTCTTTTTTGTAAATATTGTTTAGAGATTCCAATAAAGGTTCCATCACAATCTAAGCAATTCAATTTATACACTGTGTGGGTTTGTTTATCTTTGGGTATTAAAGGTTTTAGATTTGAGAAATATTTCCCAATACAGTTAGTAGGTTCATACGCAACATTTATATCATACTTTTTCAAACATTTTTTGATTTTTTCTGAGGTCTCCGGAATGTAAGGTAGAGTTATAAAATTGTCTGTATTACCTTTTATGTTATTTTTATACGACGAACCATTTTGTTTATTCTTTCTTTAATGATAGGATTGAAAAAAGTTTTTGGGTAGCCATTCAATTCTAGTATATTACGAACAATTTTTAAATTTTTGGGGCGGTCATCTGCGATGGACAACCTGGTGCAACGGAATTGAAGTGAAGATAACGTTGAGACCATACTTCTTTAGTAAACCAAGAGGTTCTTATTCTTCCATCTGCATCATGCCTAATGTTCATATCTAGGAAATTTATGTTATTGTTTAATTCTATTTCACAAGTGAATTGAAGTTTACAGTGGAAATTGTTAAATTTATCAATTACATATTGAATTTTATCGTTGGGAACACACATAAGGCAATCATCCACATACCGTTTAAAGAATACAGCCCGAAAATATAATGAACTCATAACAGATTCCTATAGGCACTCCATAACGAGGTCAGCAATGGTAGCTGAAATAGGAGATCCCATTGCTGTGCCGAATATTTGTCCAAAAAATTGCTCACCATACTGAAAGTATGTGCATTCCAAACAAAATTTCACAGCATTTATAAATTCCGATTGATCTAGAGGTGTGTGGTTTTTAATCTCTGCCCAACGTTTTTTGATGCTATTCAATGCCAAAACAACAGGTATATTTGTAAATAAAGAAACAACGTCCAAGGAAATCAGTTGATGGTTTACGGGTACGGATTGATTTTTTATAAATCCATTAAAGTGCCATGAGTCTTTTACATAGAATACATTTTTTCCTACTATATTATTGATAGATTTTGATAGAAATTCTGACAAATTGTGAGTAGGCGCTCCAATATTACTAACAATGGGTCTTAGAGGTATATCATTTTTATGTAGTTTTGGAAGCCCATAGATATAAGGTGCTAGCCCATTATGGCAAATTAATTTATTTTTCAATTCAATATTTACAAAAAAGAATGTACGGCCATAAATATAGCACAAGAAATAACAACCGCCCTTGCTAAGCACTGCTTTGATTATAACCATCAATTTGATTACAAAAATGTTAATATCATAACTAAGGAAACCAATTATTATAAACGATCTATCCTGGAGATGATTCACATAAAACGGGACCACAAATCTGTAAATCATAGGGTAGACACACAAAATCTAAGTCATATTTATACTAATTTGATTAAATAATCTCTTGCAAATTCTTACATACGTCTTTATAATTGTTGAAAATGTTTTTAGGAAGAATGTGTAATAGTAATTTTCCAGTACAGGTCTGAAACCTTTCTTAAGTACCTACTCATAAATCCTACACATCTGGTTTCGAAAGTAGATACTCGACAAATAACTTCGTTCTTCTCAGTTGTGAGAATCCAATATGCACTCATATAGTTTAATAATATTACTGAATAGCGGATTCTTACTACAAAAAAAATTTTTTATACTTTAATACTGACGATACAATTTCGATTATTCGTAGTTCTGTTCGTTTCGACGGCGTGGGCTCTTTTGATTGAAGTTAAATTGTGCGATTTGGACGCTTGTGCTATAATTAGTTTTAATAAACCCCTTTTCAGACATAGTGAGTCTTATGATGATGGTCGTGAGACCGAAACGTACGTAAAGACGAATATTTGAAACATAGTGTTAATGTGACCTATTTCCCGAGAATTTTTATATATAATTCATACTGGGTCAAGAATCTTATTATTGTTAATATAACATGTAAACAATTGAACAAATAGACTTATTAAAGATATACCCTTATTACCTTTCAAATACATCCCAAATAATCGGATGACAGTAAGCTGGGTTTACGATTTGAGTTATTCTGGTGCGAACATTCATATCGTTTTGGTGATGTTTCGTTGATAGAAATAAAGGCCACGACCTAGGTTTATTTTATATCCCTAGGGGATATGATGATTATTATAAACTTCGCATTCCACAAGCAGGAACATATTGTGCATTCACAGTTTGCCCCCAATTCGGACTGGATGTATTGTCATCACGGTTGATATCAAAACTTGAAACTTATTTGGAAAATTGTGAAATACAGTGATGTATATAGTGAAGCTCAAATTCGAACTTCATCATTAGGATCTCAGAAATATTAAGAGATACAGGGTAGGTTGAATTATGGTAAAATTTTGGACTTTTTTATACAACAAATTATTTTTCAATACTATGATTACTTTAATTCGGTCAAAAATAGATAATTAATTCAAAATGAGGATGAGAATCATGATTGAATGGAATAACAATTACTTATTGGCAATATTTTAATAAAACCCCTTCCAAATTATTAGGAATGTTGGTAATAATTAATCAAATAACAAATGGAGAAATTAACTTAAAACTTGAAGCAAATGCGAATAACCCCCCTTGCACCTCTAAGCATTGCCGCATACCGCCCTCTTGCTCGTAGATTTGATATTTCTAACAATAAATTTTGAAGTAAAATGTTTTTGTCACCTGAAACAAAGAATTTTCTGGAAGAGATCCTAAAGATGAGGCTAGAATTTGAGCAAAACCCTACTTTGTTGAAATAGAATAGACTCTATAGATAAGAAATAATCACAATCAGCGATAGCCAAACATATTTTGAATATAGGTCACACCATTTCTCAAGAAAGCTTGTCACTTTCAAAACACGGTACAGACAAATATCTGGGTAATTTAGAAGCGCTGGAAATGTATAAACGAAAAAGCAATTTATCGAATTCTGATTCATCTCCAACTGAGGGTAACCCATTGTTTACATTATCACTAAATAGTATTTGAACAGGCGATTTGAAATTCAGTTTACTCTGATGATGGCTACTTGGTAGGATAGCCGAAAGCTCCTCAGTACTTCAATGGTATTTTCAGTGGATGAGGGTAATTATTTCTTATCAATAGTGTTAAAATATATCCACAGTATTTAATAGCATGGACTGCTGTGAAGGAGTAAGCTTAGGTCCGTAAAATTGGGAGAATTTTGGGAGAATGGGAAAGCTAGTGGCAATAGGATATTTCATGAGAATTTTAGGAACTATCTGTGATATTGTATAAGGTATTGAAAGAGCTATAAGTTATTCTGAAAGTGGTTTTACACAACAACTGTAAATTACGACCAGCTCTATTCAACTCATAATTAATGTTGATTCAAGAAAGTGAAAGTTATATATTCATTATTTAACACAGTTTGGGCGGTAACCGAGAGGAATAGAGTAAATGCAGAACTGAATAAGCCACAATCGTAAATACTTGACAAACAAAAAGTAATTGTCTTCTAAATAGAGGCAAACGGAGCGTGGAGCCTTTCTTGTTCCTCTCCGCGAAATTCAATTTTTAATGTAAACATCACTCCATTAATAACGAATCTTGCTAAGTTCTCCACGAATCATTAATTAAATCGAAACAAGAATGGCACCATAAACTAACAGCGGGGGAACATTTTTCTTAGATGCGAACATTTAAATGAATTACTAATCTGGAAATCCCAGTATTCCATTGTCTACGCATTCTTGTATTGTGTGGAATATCGCCGGAAGCTCAGCTAGAAGTTTCGTTTTTATGGTTTAGCAAAAAGTCAGACGACAACAATCCAGATGTTGGATGATATACACACTACGAGTGGAAATCGCAAATGAACGCATACATTTTCAAATCAAAAGACTTTCTACAATTCAAAACCTGATTTTACAACTTAGGATGCTTCTTTCTGCTGGCTGAGCGACTAGATGGTGGCTGCCATCTATTGTTTCATATCAAGCAATGGATTTGATGACATAGATATCATGAGGAAGGATATACTTCATCGCCTTGTGGTGTTTAGGTCCTTAGTATGGTTTGGCAGAGATAGCCATGTGGTGCTCATGTTCTCAGGGTTCGTAGCTATGGGTAGTATAGGAATAACTCGATAATTGGTTATGGTTTATTGTAACACTTATGGCGATGAAACAAAGCAGAAAAGGTCGAAAAAAAAATCGGGTTAACCGATTTTTGTAAAAATTTTTTTAATCGATTCCAGAAGTCTTTTTTTTTATTCTAACAGGCATTTTAGCATTCCTACAGAGAGAAATGCATCCGTTTGAATGCCCTTTCAGGAGATAATAATGAAAATGTTGAAAAAAAGGTCCAAATATAGCCAACATTTCTCACTCGGGGGTTTTTGAAGCCGTTGAACACGATTCCGGTGTGATATTTACACTACGACGAACCTGGGACTCAGGACTTTCTGATGCTATCGTCGTCTCCAGGGAATTTGCAGAAATACCTTCTGCGAAGGAATGAAATCTGTTAGAGAGGTTATCTTGAGCATACTGGTCAAGACCATGATACTCAATAGTCACCTGGTGCTCAGGATACCCTGATGATCTAGGTCATCTCATGGATTGATGTTTAATATGCTTTGAAATGCAATCACATTCGTATCTGGCGGGGTTTTTGGTTCTCTGAACACGATTCCGATGCCGGATTCAAACTACAACGCACCAGAAATCGGGACATCCTGGTACTATCCTCGTCTCCAGGGAATTCGCAGAAATACCTTCTGCAAAGGAATGAAACCTGTTAGGAAGCATACGGGTCATGACACAAACAATAGTCACCTGGTAGTCAGGATACCCTGATGACCTAGGTCATCTCCATGGATTGATTTTTAATACGCTCTGAAATGTAACCAAATTCGTCTCTCGGGGGTTTTCGGGACCGAGGAATGCGATTCCGGGACTAGATTCGGTCTACGATAATGACATTTTTGACATTAAAATAGAAAATATCTTAGTATTACTTTTTTCGCATTAGAATAATTCAGTAAGGTTTCATTGTAGTGCAAACTGTATTTTTTGAATTCTTTGTTTGTGTTGTGCTTGTCGATTTCACAGATCTGTTCACCAGATGCTTCGGTGATTGATCCTAACTCCAGAAAAGTTATCAGCGATCCGAAAATCCCCAGAGATACCGGTTTGGTTTTATTCCAGAGCATATTAGAAAACAATCCACGGAGATGACCTAGGTCATCAGAGTATCCTGACTGTTAAAAGTCATGGTCACAACCGGTAAACTTGAAAGAACCTCCCTCACAAGTTTCATCCCATTCCAAAAGATAATTCCTCAAATTCCCTGTAGACGACGATAGTAACAGGATGTCCTGAGCCCCAGGTGCGCCGTAGATCAAATCTTGCACCGGAATCGTGTTCAGCGGTCCCTAAGACCTCCGATAGACGGTTGGTTGCATTTCAGAGCGTATTAGAAATTGTTTGTACATAATATATGCAAATGCAATGGTGAGCTCTCTCTACATCATAAATAGATATAATCATCTTTATCCACTAAAAATACAGTTGAAGTACTGAGAACCTTTCACCTACCAAATAGCAATTATCAGAATTAACTAAATCTGAAATCAAAATGGCCCTGTTTCGATACTATTTGGGGTTAATAATGCGAACAAAGGGTAACTCTCAGCTGGAGATAAATCTGGATTTAATGAATTGCTTTTTCGCTTATACACTTCCATCCCTTCTAATTACCTTGATATTTGACCGTACTGTATTTTAAGAGTAAACTTTCTAGAGAAATTGTGGGTCCCGTGTTTAAAATATATTCGGCAAACGCTATTTTTCACCATTATTTTTCTGCATATGGGCAAAATGTTCTTCATACCGAGTTAGAATATTCTTTCTAGGTTGCCCCACATAGCATTTTGACACACAACTCGAAATCAATTTTGACAATTCCGGATTTTTCGAAATTGGAATCTTTTTCCAAGGTGTTGTTTGAACGGTTTTTCAGCTCTATAAACGGGTTGAATTGAAAATTTAGAAAACTAATTATGAAATTTATCAATTACTCAAGGATGTTAAGTGAAACTTTTGAATTTTATAAAACTATTTGAAGGTAGTGCCTCCTATTTGGCTAATTGGTTACGTTCCAATTTCCTTTAGTTTAGAAATTAAATTATTGATTAAGGATTTGTCGTAACCATTGTCCAACGCCAACTGCTGCAGTTTCTCAACTACGTTATTATAACTTTGCTGGCTCAACGAAACGTTTAATAACCTATGAACAAGACGATTGAATGGGGCTATTTTATAATTAATTGGTGAACCGAATCTGCAGGAGTATACTTATTTTTTTGAGTGGATTTTTTCATAAGTTTGATTTCAAGTGATTACCATTTTTTCTAATGTTAATATCAAGTAAAGGAAGCTGCTTTTCTATTTCTATTTCGACAATGAATTTGAGTGAATCAAATTGTCTATTAGGCGTATTCAAAAATCAAAATTTTTACTTGTAATCGCGAAAATATCATCAACTATCTTCGAAAATACGGGATTTAAAAAATCGTGTTGAAAATGTTATGTGGGCGAAGCTAGAAGGAACACGGTGTAAAAAAGATGCTGCCATATAATGAAAAATAATTGAGAAAAATCAGGTTTGGATGAACATGTTTTAAATACAATCATTTTTCAAGAAATTATCATTTTTAAAACACAATACAGACGAATATCTAGGTAATTTAGAAGAAATTTAGATGTATAATATAAAAAATAATCAATTCATCTCCAGCTGAAGGTACTCCAATATATACCCTACTAATTACAAACACTATTCAAACTGACAAATTTTGAATTGTATTTTTAGTGAATAAGGATTTTCTATCTATATTGTTATGGTGTATCCAAAGTGTGAACTACATTTTCATAGTTCACTAATGGCTGTCTAGTCTAGACCAGGGGTCTCCAAACTTTCCAGCCTTAGGGCCATACTATTTACTCCAGTAAGTTCCAAGTGCCAGAACCGTTTGAATTTTCTTGCCATCACTTATAATTTCTAGACTAGTCGCCGAGTACGCGCCTTGAGCGAGCATACGCTTGCTAAATTCTCTAATTGGAGAAAATCACTTACCATATCATACTGCCGAACGCTGGCTTAGTTACGAAAAAGTTCTCTGGCGCTTTTTTGAACTTCGAGCAGCGATCAAAATTTTTTCGAATGAAAAGCATCGCCCTCTTACCAAATCACAAAAGAGCCAGTGGTTGTGCTATGTCTATTTGACAAAACATATGAACGAACTGAAAATTGCAAGCAGCTTCTCCCTGATTTATAAAATGATACTGTTTCAATCACAATTACGTGAAAAATGTTTCACACATTTTAAAACATGTGAAATATTCAGCAACACTACTAAAACAAAGTTTCCCTTCGATTTTGCAATCGAAGCTTCGAGTGCTTTGAAGGTAAATTTTGCTACTCGTTTCTCAGACTTTCATATCATTGCGAATGAAATTGAGATTTTTCGAAATCCTTTTGATACTAACATTGAAACCATAGCATCGGAACTTCGAATCAAAATTATTGATTTACAGTGCAGTGATTAATTAAGAACAAATATCAAAACTCATCCCAGTCTACCACTGGTACAGTTAGATAATTTACAGAAATGTTTTGTGTTTTTGGTACTACTCACTTGTTTGAGAAGACATTTCCTAAAATTGAGTGCACAAAGAATGTTCACAGATCTAAGTTAACCGATGAGCTTAAATCTCCTTTAATAATTGGTACAAGTAAAATTGGTCCACGACTAAAGCTATTGTCAGTGGAAAATCACAGTTACATAAATCTAATTAGTATTTTATATGTTATATGTTTATGTGTTTGAATGTTATAATGTATATGATGTTAGTGGGATTCATTTCAATTAGTTCTTAGTCATTATGCTTATGTTAAATTTTCTGCGTATTATACTTGTCATTAAGTTTTACCTAGCAAGTGAATAAAACCGAGTTATTATCATTCTGTGTCTTTTTATCCAACTTATCATAACAACAATAACAACAATGAGCCATTAGCTGTCGCGGGCCGGATTGATGACACTGCCGGGCCGGATGTGGCCCACGGGCCGTAGTTTGGAGACTCCTGGTCTAGACCGAACACTTGAACGAAATGAAAAAAAAAGGATACTTCAATTCCTTTCATCTCTTAAATGAATCTCAACGGAATGAGACAATGGTACAAATACTCAGATCATGCTGTAAATTTAACGCCAAAAATGAGCAGATATTCCTATTTTTCACCGAAAGAACATTTATTCTCGAAATTTCAGTAAATTTCATTTCCCATGTTTCATCCGTTTTTCATGAGCAATGAGATATTGTCAATAATCGACTTCAGTAGAGTAAATCTTTGCACTCTCATATGTAATTAGAACATGAAAATTATTCATCTATTTTGAATTTTCTTTCATACCTGCTCACATCAGAAGAAGAATTATAGTTACCCAAAGCTCTCCTTATCAGGCACTCATTATAAATAGAATTTTTTTTACTCAACACTCACTCAAATGTCATATTTAAGTCACATTAACTCTCGTAAACTTCAAAAATGTGAACATTAATTTACTTTTCCCATTTCGATCGTTCGTAATCGAAATTTACATTTTCGGAACAAACGAGCCTGTTGCGTAAGTAAAACTTTTCGATACCCGACCTTAGACAATGAAAGTTTCAAGAGTCGGGAGTTTCATCGTAGCGGATGCTGCGAGACTGAAGTTTCATGTTCGTGCAGAGTTAGAGCTATATTGCACGTCCCACGTGGCCACGACCGGCGCAACACAAAAAACTGAAACTCCATCTAACCCACGCACCTCTATCAATGAACTTTGATATGGGAAGAAAGTTCACGTCTAATTGCCTTCTTATATTGAACCTGCTGCAGAGGATTACTTGAGTAGTCAATTAATTCTACCATAATTAGGGTATTGATTTTGTTTTGCATTCTGCTTTTCAGACGATCATGTTTTCCCACGCAGCTCTCAATGTAATCTGAATGTTTACTTCTGTCTGACGACATGAATTAAAAAGTTATGTGAAAGAATGAATATATTCATTAATCGTAATGATTGGCATGTCGGCACGTCATGCTACTGTCAGGCCGAACCCATACGGGAGCAAAGAATTTTCATATTTTCACTTCCCTCATTATACGTAGTATGAGGGAAGTATTGTAATCGATCCAAAACGATTTTCCGGTTTTTCACAGATATATCTATTTCAGCATTTCTGAATCGATCTAGACTATTTTTGATATGATGTGTGCTTTTTCTTGCAAGGGTAGATGGAAATCTTCAAAAGTAAAGGCCATTGTTGGCAATATTCTGGGTTTCTGACGGGCCACAAATCTACTACAATAGAATAGGCTTCTGACCACGGGGCGCACAATGAGCCCAACTGAGTGACTCAACTGCATTTAGGGACTAAGCCCCCCCTCCTCAAATGATGATTATGACGATTCAGAGGTTCTTTGTCTGTTGGCATTCCATGATTATGTACCATCATAATTATCACTTGAGGGGAGGGGGTGATATCCGTCCGTCGAGTTAGCTTTGCCGTGCATCGCTAATTCGACTCATAGACTTCGTTGCTTTTCCCTGCTGAAACACTTCTTGTTCGTCACCTCCGACCGAATACAAAAGTAATCCAAAAGTAGCCAAATACACGACCAATCAGAACTCGCCATTCTAACTTCGAACATTCAGAAACCTATAAAAGCACGCAGACATCGCTGTTTTGTAGGAGACCTTTCTAGACCTCCGGCTAGCAGAAATCATCTACATCTTTGTTAGTCTTCTTCGCCGGACCAGCGGACAGCTCCCGATCCAGCGCTAGGAACCCAGACAGCTTTACACATCATTCCACAGACAAGCAGACGTCACTTCGCCGGACCAGTGGACCGCACTAGCCTCATCGGAGTTTTCCTCACGTACAACAGGGGCTTAGCCCCCAAATGCACTCAGGTCACTTAGTTGTGCCCATTGTGTGCCACGTGGTCAGCAGCATATTCTATTCTAGCAGGTTTGTGGCCCGCCAGAAACCTAGAATATTGCCAGTGCTGGCTTCCATAAGTTCTTCTGGGAGCAGTTTTGATTCTCCAAAGTGTCGGTGTCTGAGGGATGCTGATGCTGGGCATTCCAACAGGATGTGGGAGGCAGTTTCTTCTTTCTCTCTGTATTTCCTACATATTGGGTCATCTGTGATGCTCATCGTGTGTGGGTATTTGATAAGACGACAGTAACCGCTTAGGATTCCAGTCATCTCTCTGATGTCCCTTCTGTTCAGAGAAAGGAGTTTCTTTGAGAGCCTAAGCGCAGGCTCTTTGATGAAGAGCCTGGCCTGCCTCATGCGTGTTGAATCTCGCCAAAGTTCAGACCACTCTCCATTCAGTTGGCCAAGAAGAGCGAGACCCCATATGCGATTAAATGGAGTGAATATTGGCTACGGCCCGACGGGGCGCTAGACCACCCTCCACTGGCCAAGGAGTCGGCCATTTCGTTTCCTACAACTCCACTGTATCCAGGGACCCAAATGAGTTGAACTTTATCCCTCCTGGCTAGTTCAGCCAGTGTATTCCCTTTGACAAGTCTTGATGTGACTCTGGGTGATTTGAGAGCTCCCAGGGTCTTTGGCCTTTTTACGTAGACTCCCGCTCCAGAAGCCGGACCAACCTTGGACCCATCTGTGACCCATACGAGCCCGTCTGGTGGTAATAAGATGAGAGTTTTGATACTCCAATCTCCTCTATCTGGGATGAGGATTCTGGGAGAAGTGAAACATATAGCTGGGATCATGCTATTTTGCTTCATTTCTAGTATGGGACATTTAGAGATTGCCTCACTTAAAATCGATGAGTGTCCACGAGAGTAATGCGTTTTGGTACAGTGGTCTAGGCCCTTCAACCTATACGCCGTTTTCATGGCTTTCAGTGTGAAGGTGGTAATCCGGGGAGAGCTTCAAGGGCTCTCGTCGGAACCGCCTCATACCGCTCAATATGCCTACCCATACAAGCCGCTGCAAGGGGCGCTGGGAAATACCAGTCCTTGTCTCCGACCACCACACTACCGTAGCAGAGGTAACCATAGGCCTGATGATTACGTACCAGCCTGTTCCACGTTCAGTAGGACAAAAAGGGCATGAATCCGTTTCTTGTAACCTGGCACGGTTGAGGAAGATTGGATCATCAAGTCGGTTTTTTGCAAGCTTCTGACCTCAAGATGAGTTTTGTGAAATATGACTACCAGTAGATCTTGTCATCTGAACATGCCCCAATCATTTCATTCCGATCTACCACAAAAATGTGGCCTATTTTTAAGTGCCGCTTTGAGTTCTTTGTGAAGCATTTCTATTCTCCTTCATTGTTCTCTCTTGTAATATAATTGAAAGTATGATTTCATCCTTTCAAATTGCAATTTAAGATCCTCTTGCAACCACACAACGATCGGCAGAAGGGGTCCAGTGGAATCGCCAGCTAGATCACCTGATCTCACACCGTTATATTTCTTTCTGTAGGGACAACTGGAGTCGAAAGTTTAGGCTACTGAACCTCCAAATCCAAACCTGCAGAAGTGTCCGAAATTCTCATTTTAAGATTGAAATGGCGTCATCGATGCGACGTCACGATCCATTTCATGTCTTTATTCTGTGTGAGGAGTCCTAGCCTTCTTGATTGTATGGTACATTTTGATAGTTCTTGGGACAGCAAATTTCAGAATGAAAGAAGGTTATATGATGGTGTGAATAATTGCGAAACTCAACCTGACATAGATTGGTGAAATATATTATGTGCACCATTTGGAGAAAACTTCAATGTAACATAGAGTATCATTCTATATTCCTACAAACAATCACATTTGACCCACACGACTGTCCGAAAGCTATTTTGGCAACAAAAGTGATGGAAGTTACGTGATCAATTGATCAATAGGTTTTTAATCTACAGAAAAGCTAGAGGAATCTGACAGTTGTAGATCTTCAACAATTCGATGCTCAATGTTGAGCTGATGTTTTCGTTAATAGTCCCATGTTGTCGATAGATTTGGAAGTCCAGGTTCATCACAATCACCATGTATCTTCCAAATCGGATAAAAACCACTTTTGAACAACAAATCAAAAAATTGATAAGCGTGGAAATCCCCCTGTAGTAGTATACATCTTTTAATTTGAATTTCTCTATTCCTTCCCATATATTCATTTCCTCTCGTTTACGATCGTCAGTCTCGAAGAATATCGATGAACATATCATGTATACGTAAGTTATTTGCATATTATAGCACGTGGTTAGGGCGGCAAAAAATGGATTCGTCCCGATCATTATTCACATCCTTGTGAAAACATAATTATTCATGAAATGATATTTGGAACATTAAACTCGGCTATCTTCTCTAGCGAGATAGTTTTACGTCAAAGGAATCAACGACTATTTCCGATATTGCCTCGTTAGGACAGTTTCATTCGACAGATCTCGATTAATTGTAACATTCTAGTTGGCAGTGGCGAGATATATTACAATCATTTGTTTATAATTCGAAGTCGGATCGAAATGAACGGCAAATAAATGGAAGAAAAATGAGTCTGTTTTTGTGGATGTAATATTGACATTATTCACCCTCAAGGTATGAAGGAAGTGAGTGGAATATAGATTGGAATAGATGTTATTGTTTCCGATAGCATTTGTTACAGCATATTAAGCAAGAATCATATGTATACCGGTCATTTGCTTGCAATGGTTTACGAATGGATCTAGCCTGTGTAGATGAATAGCACCAAATGAAAGATGTTACATACTTGTTCAAGTCAATAGTTTCTCTCTCTCTCTCTTCCTCTCTCTCCATATACAGTGTGACCATTTAATTTAGAGAACCTTATCACGTTGAAGTTTGATCCAATTATTGATTATCGAGAACAAACGTGAAAAATATCATTGAGACTTACCCTTTCATTTCACAAGATACTTGAGATTTTAACACACTGGAAGGTAAGTGGAAGTGGTCAACGCTCAACAACAACTATGTTAGCAGAGGCACAGGAACCTTCATTAACAATCAGGCGAGATTTGCTTTGCCAAAAATATATAATAAAAAATGAAACGAGTGGCACTCGGGGACTGCCGCGCTAAAGCTATTGCATAGCACTACGCCACTGGTAAAAGTTGGGCAGAAAAACATCCACTACCCCTTCAAGATCTTCACGAATTATGAGTAAAAAAGAGTATCATCTCAATCTCTATGAAGAGACACAATTTTATGCGAAAGTTTTAACGTTCAGATCTCGATAGCGCTTCCGGCTCCGGGATTTTCACGTGGCCTATCGAAATTAGAAGGTTCGAATTGTATAAAAACACAATTGCATGAACGCCAGACGACTTATGTAATTAGCTACGAACGTAATCATTTTGACATATCCTCGAAGAGCTCGCTGCGCGTAAGTTAGAGTTTATACATTTTACCTCTATTTTGTTAATTTGGGGCCGTTACGAACCCCGTGCGGCCGGCGCCAGTTGTAATAAAGTATTTAAGGCTATGGGCCGTTAGCTTTTACCCGTTTTCGGTATATTTGAGTAGCTAGAAAATTCCCTTCCGTACGTCGCACGTCAGATGCTAGTAGGTGACAGTTGAGAATACCTCAAACTGTTTTAATTAAATTTTCCTATTCAATCGACATTTTTGGGCCCGAGACTATGCTATTTAGTTGGCCCTGTTCATAAACTAACGACATGGAGCGAAAACCGCATGCGAAAAGTCCTCGTTAAGACGTTCTATGTACCGTAAATTTGCACTTTTCTAACTCGCGAGGTACCCAACAGTTTTCGACCCAGTTTGGGGCTATCACGACCTTTTAAAAGGTTCAAAGTTAACATTTCGACAATTTTAAGCTCGGCCGAGCTACATGGTAGGCGGAGTGGTGGGTGTCAGGATATTTCGTTACGGTATTTGTTTTTTTTTTAGATTTTCGTTACGGTATTTGTCTTTTGTTTTTTTCTCTTGATTCGGTCGCCGCGCTCAAAGCCCGCGATAAAAACTATATGCAATAGCTTAAAAAACCTTTTTTGACGGTCATCAAATTACTCCCAAAATTTGCAATTTAATAGTAAACGTACTCACAAAACCTTAATGGAATAAAAAGAGGGACCCACTATTATGTTCTCTTTTGTTAAAGAACAATTCCAAATAAATGACACACTTAATAAATTCCCCATATTTTTTGTAGACTACCTTGTTCTTATAAATCGTCCTAGTGTATATTTTCCTGCATACACTGAATATGAATCCTCAAACAACAGTATCTTCAAAAGTGTCTTGTTTAGACTTCCAGATTCTATTGCCATATACACGGATGGCTCAAAAACATGTACAGGAGTAGGCTGCGCTTGGTCACTGAGTAATGGGCATATTGAATACTATAAATTACCGAATGAAACCTCGATATATACTGCAGAAACAATAGCGATACTGAAAGCACTCGAATGGGCAAACAAAACTAACACGAGTAACTTAATAATAGCCTCAGATTCCATGTCTGTACTTGAATCAATAAAATGTGAAACTCTAAAACACTATAAAAACAAAATTGTGACCAATATCCTAATGATATGTTTTGACTTCTTTATAAGAGGTGCCAATATTGATTTTGCATGGGTGAAAGGACATGCTGGAATCAAAGGAAATTCCTTAGCAGACAATGCGGCTAAAAAGGCTATAATTTCACGGACCACCATACAGGTAGACGTAGTCACACTAAATGAATGTCTCAGTCTAGCCAAACGCTATAGCGGCGCCAAATGTAAGGAAGGCTGTATAAGCTTCGTAGAAACTTCAAAAAAATCATATACACTTTTATATCCAGATTACCCAAAAATAGCTACATATGTAAATTCGGGTGGATACAGCAGAAAATATCAAACAATAATAACAAGACTTAAATTGAATCATGGGAATTTTCCTTCCCATTTAGCCAAAATTGGTATTGGAGAAAATGCAAATTGTCTTGTGATAACTTAATCACATTTTTTTGGCTGTCATCTTTACGAAAATAAGAGACGCACCTTCAATGAAAAATTACAAGAGCTAGGCGTCATGTTTCCGACCAACATTGTAAATATTTTAAATTACAACGACATCGAAAAATTATAACATAATTTTTCAGTACATAATACAAGATAATATTTCAATTTAAAAATGTAACCAACATCTAATAAAAAAAAAATTTGTGGCTAAAAGAGACAACTCTAAGGCCAACAACCCCCCCGCAACAACAACATCTTGAGCTTGCGATTTTAATTGACGTTTGTTAATAATTTTTAATGAAAATTCTTGACCCAGCTATGAGTTATGTATAAATCTCAGGAAATAGGGCACACAACATATATGTTTATTATTTTCGTCTTCACGCACGTTTCGGTCTCGCGACCATCATCAGAAGACTTATCATGTCTAAACCGGGATTTATTAAGACTAATTGTATTAACACAAAGCGTCCTTATCGCATCAATTTCAATTTAAAATGCCCACGTCGCCGAAACGAATAGAAACATGAATAATCGAAATTGTAACACATCAATGTTATAAGTATGATATATCAAGAATCCACTGTTCAATAGTATTCTTATAACATACGAACTCATGTTGATGCAGTCTATGAATGACTAAAAATAAGAGCATTACGTTCAAGTATCAACTTTCGAACCGGATGTTGAGATTTATGAAGAAATAAGAAATATACTTTTTTTAGTGAATTAAGTTAGTATAAATCTGACTTAATGTCTGAACATCTATCCTATGATTTACAGATTTGGAGTCACGTTTTATATGAATCATCTCCAGAATAGATCTTTTATAATAATTGATTCCTTTTGTTGAAATATTAACATGTTTGTAATCGAATTGATGGTTATAATCGAAGCAGTGTTTAGCAAGGGCAGTGGAATTTTTTAAGTTTTTGTTTCTTGAGCTATACTTATGTATATATACGAAAATAATAAACATGTGTATCAGTGTGGCCTATTTCTTGAGAATTTATATATAATTTGATGATAAATACAAACGTTTATTATCATGACAGTTATTAAGCCACGTCGTCAAGGGTATATTCGTTTATCTATACATGGTAACTATGTAGAATTTGTGATTGCTATTGGCCTAATTTATGATGAACAATCATCATCATCTAACTGAAAAGAGTTTCAGTAGATAAAGGTGATTATTTCGTACTTAATTGTGTTACAGAGAAACCAAGTCGCGAACTAATTTAGTGTATTAATTATATATCTGATTTTAATGTATAGAAACAAGCTAACATTCAATGATATATTCATTAATCTCACATCATTTAAGGTTTTTTGATTGACCAATCAGGGTATGTACCCAAGATGTAACGTGTTGTTCAAATGAGAATACTAAGATAAATGAAATATATTAATACAATCTAGAAAAGATAGATGTATTAGAGAGCCAGTCGTTCATAGAGCGTAGGAAGACGGTCAAGGAGATATGCGATGTTGCTTGTTTTACTTTTTGGCTGGTATAGAGATGGCTGTGACTGAGTTCACGTATTACAAAGTGGTCTAAACGAACATGTTTGAGGATATCAACATAAAAGTTCGCATGCACAAGCGTCAGCTGCGAGTTATCTGTTCAAAATTGAGATTGGAAAAAGTGGGCTATAATCTTCGTCTACACGCCGCTCGTACCTCGTTCCTCATCCGTAGATTAATGCCAGCATGACATCCACAACACATGTTCCTCTCATTAGCCGCTCACGGCAAGAAAAATCTCAATTATTGTAACCCAATAATTAAAAACTGGACAAATGGCATCTTATACGAGCTTCAACAATTCACGAATTGTGATATTTTTCGTACATCATTGCGCCGTCGATTAATTACATAAAATGTATAGTGTTGCTATCTGTGAGATCAAGTTAGCTGATTCAATTCAACCCTTACTGATATAAAGTGGTAACCTATCTCATTTCGACTAGGGAGACCACAACATTGCCTCATTTTATGCTTTGAAAAATTAAACTAGAACATGATGAATTGTTAAAATTTGGATATTCTTAAAAAATCTGAAACCTCAAAATGTTAAAAGTTTCAGTAAAAAATACACTTGTAGTAAATTTTCACAGACTTCGTTTTTATTAAACAAAACGTGATATGTTCCACCACACGGTGGCTTAATCAAGCAATGGTGTTACAAACTATGGTTTATTCCTTGAATATCAAAATTGAGATTAAGAAGGAGGGGATGAGTGAGGTATGTGTACAGTGGGATAAGAGTTACTTACAAATAAATTTAATAATGGATAACTTTGTTAAAGTCTTTTTGATCATTTAAAAGGTTTCCTGTATTTTTAAAATTATTAATTTCAATTTTCTCTAAGTTTTTTAGTACTTTTCTTTTAACTGACATATGGAAAATCTCAAAATCATCTTTGAAATGATGATCAGTTTCTTTAATATGGTTTGAAACTATTGAATCTCCTTTGTTCAAATCAAAATGTTCCCCACTTCTAGTTTAGGAAGATCTTCCTGTCTGACCTATATAGAATTTATCACAATTCCCACACTCCATCTTGTACACTCCTGATTCTTCATCTTTTTATTCTTATTTCTGTTGTTTTAAATATGTTTGCCTACCGTATTATTTGTTCTAAAAGATGTGGTAACATTGTGTTTTTTAAGAAAATTTCACACATTATCAGAAAGTTTACCTACATACATTATTGATCTATAATTATGAGTCTTAACTGTACCAGGGGAAACGAACTTCATTGCTTCATTATAATCTTTTCTTCTTAAGTCAATCAATCATCATTTTTTCATCATAGCCGTTATTAGTTGATATTTGTTTTATAATTGGAAATTCCTTATGATAATTCAATTCTGACATAAGGATAGTAACAGGTCTATGTATCATGCTTTGAAGAGCAGCCAGTTCATGTTGTATGGAGCAAAGAGTTCTATATATAGAGTAGACAAGTAGTGTGTTAAACATAGGGAAGAGCTGGTAAGTAGTTAGACATTCTGTCCTTCTCGCACATGTAGTGTACTCTCACTCGCAGTCTCCCCTTCTATCACAAAGAGTATAAGAATACAAGAATAAGTATAACGCGCACACATCTTGCGAGTGAGAGCGCAGTACATGTGCGAGAAAGACACAATGTCCGTTAACATACCAGTGAAAGGCTTAGTAGTCTACTCTATATATAGAACTCTTTGGTATTAGGTGGTTTCAATGTTTGTGGATAATAATGTTCGTATATGAATGCCTATGATATATTGAAAAGGAATGTTTCCTATTCAATTTAGTTATGGTTAGTTATGGCTAGCATACACTGATAATTCAAAGTATCTTGGAAAAAACCATACAAACATTGTTATAATACAAGAAATATTACGCAGTCTCGAATATTGAAAATCCACAAACACCCTATTATGAAGATTCATTTATTGGCATCAGTATGTTGACGATATATTAACATGCTTTAATGGAACACAAAGACCATAAGATTCTTTCATTCAACATTTAAATATTCTACACTTAAAATTAGGTGCACGGTTGAAGTAGAAGTCAATCAAACTTTCAACTTTTTGGACTAACCATAACTCAATTAAATAGTTGACATTCCTTTTCCATGTATCATAAGCCTTCACATATGGACATTATTATCCAAAAAAATGTAAACCACCCCAAACATACAACATAAATTGGTTGCTCTTCAAAGCATGATACATAAACTTGTTACTATCTCCATGTCAGAATTAAATTATCATAAGGAATTTTCAATTATAAAACAGATAGCAACTAAAAACGATTATAACGAAAAAATTGTTTAGAAAAAAAGATTATAATGAAGCAATGAAGTTAGTTTATCCTAATATAGTTGAAACTCATAATTATAGATCAATAATGTATGTAGGTAATCTTTCTGAGAATGTGTCCAATTTACTTAAAAAACACAATGTTACCACATCTTTTAGAACGAATAATACGGTAGGCAAATATATTGGAAACAACAATGATAAGAATATAAAAAAAAGAATCAGAAGTATAAGTGGTGGAATGTGAAAATTGTGATAAATTCAATATAGCCTAGACGGGAAGATATTTTCAAACTAGAAGTAAAGAACATTTTAATTTGAACAAAGAAGATTCAAAAGTTGTAAACCATATTGAAGAAACTGATCATACTTTCAAAGATGATTTTGAGATTCTTCATAAGTCAATTGAAAGAAAAGTACTAAAAAACTCAGAAAAAATTGGAAGTAATAAGTTTAAAAATACAGGAAACCTTTTAAATGATCAGAGAGACTTAACCAATAGTCCATTATTAAATTTATTTGTGAGTAACTCTTATCCTACTATGTACTTCAGTTATTCCCTCCTTCTTAATCTTGATTTTATTATTTAAGGAATAAACCGTAGCTCGTGAAACCATTGTTTGAAAAAATCAGCGTATGGTGAAATATGTTACGTTTTGTTTATTGAAAACGAAGTTCGTGAAAATTTATTAAAAGTGTATTTTTATTGAAACTATAGACATAAATTTTCAACAAGTAAGCACCAAAAACATTCAAAGTTTCAAAATGTTAAATCAGCCCTCAAGGTATTCAATGAATATTATATCAACTTGATGGAAAATAATGTGAATACTCCCCTCAAAAGGCAACAATTGAGGCAAGTTTTCCGGAACCTATTGTCAAAGGCAACTTGAAAGATGATTCGACAATCGAAATCTTAAGAAATTTATTGAATTGGTTAGATATGTTGAAGTCTAGTTCAGATTTAAATGTAACAATAATACCGGCACATTATGCATGGTCACACATAGTTATTTTAGGAATAATTTTCTATTTTTCAATGAGCTCAATTTGAATAACGTATTATTGAAAATTTTCAAACAGATCCATTAGATGGCAGGTTTGGGAAATAACGCCAACATGCAGGGGGGATATCATATTTCGCTCCGCCAATGTTATGAATCTGAAAAAAGATTAAGAATTCAGTATCTCCCAACAGTAAAATGAGGAATATTTTCAATCATAAATGTAAAGCTAATTGCGACATTCCAGAATTTCGAAATAATGATGATTTTCTCCAGAAATAGAAATCACTTCAATTCACTGAAGAAATTGCTCTTCATAACAGCACAAGGCATTTCATACTCTGTCATAATTGTATACTGACAAGTCATTTATATTTAACTTCACAGTGAAATAAACTTGATGTCATAGTACGATTTACAATATTATTCATCTTAAGAATGAGAGCGTCCTGCTACTGGAAACTCATCCACATTCTACTTACTTTCAAGCTATTGGAAAATTTATGAGTCAGAATTATTATTTCCTGTCCGTTAATATAAATCTTCTCTTTCTCCATAAATATGTTGTACATTTCTAGAGATATACGATGTTATACATCCATTCAAAAAGCTACCAGAGACAACTTAATGATTCATACTTCAACTTAGAACAAAACGTACGGAGGACAAAGGAAAATAGCTGATAAATTCAAATCATCAACCAAACATTCCTGGATAATGAGTTTCTTACACAAATTAACCAGCAGAGTACTTTCCAATTGAACTATTCTCTGCTAAAAACCAGTACTCAGTTGAAGTGGAATAATGGAATTGAAAAATGTTAATCCACCTCAACTGCAAAGTTTAATTACTTACAACTCAAGGGGCATGAAGGAGTTATATGACAAAAAGTTAACTCTTAGTCTTTTTATTGCAACTCTTTCGTTTATTGTTATTTTATTATCACTTTTCTCTAGACTGATAGACGTTAGGGGTTTACGATTGTTATGAATAATGGAAATAATCTTTACATCAACCATAAGAACGGAAAATCATTTTTTTGTACCTCCTTCGTCCATAAGTCTTAAGTAATTTATTATTTGTTTTGCGATCATAGATGGTAATATTTTCATGTACCTTATTAAATATATATATTTCCAGGCAAACATATATATTTCCGGGCAAATTCATGAAATTGTATACTCCTTTAGCAACAGAAGATTTTGTTATGTCCAATAAAAATTTGATGCTAATAAGGCGGAGAGAAGGAAAGAAATAGACTTAAAGCAGAAAGACAAAGTTTATTCAGTCTATAAACAGCTTATAAGAATCACAATAGGATGATATAGCTTTTAATGATAACTTATGAGAAACACATTATCAGGCACCTATTATTCAAAAGTTGTTACATTATAATTGTTTATGCTGTACAAATATTCTTGATTTGTATCAGCTTTGCAATCACAATTCTGAACATTATACGGTATACACAGTAGTTTGCAATTGTTCATTAATTAAATTTGATAGATTTGACAAAATGTACATCGGTTCTACTATTAACCACCTTTCATGTGAATTAGCTCCAGGATAGATATTTCATGATAGTTGGTTTCTTCAGCTGAAATACTGAACTTTTCATAATCAAAGTGATGGTTATAATCAAAACAATGTTCAGCAAGGGCGGTGAAATTTTCCAATTTTTGTTCTTGATGTTATACATATAGCCATTCATTCTAGTTTCTGAAAATTGCTTAGAGATTCCCACCGTCATCAACACAATTCAACTGATATACCGTGTAGGTTCATTTATCTTCAGTTATTAACGGTTTTGGATTTGAAAAATAGTTTGTAGGATTAAGCGCAAAATTTATGTCACACTTTGCAACGTTACCGAACAATCTCTGTTAAAAGTATCCATAACCGACCACATGGTAAAACACCAAAATATCTCACGGCATCTATGAATAGATGTCCCACTAAAAAATTAAGCAATGTATTACATTGACTGATAGATTTCTCAAACTTTTCAAGGGTTACGGAGAATATGAAACCACTTGGGTCGCGACAAAGAACTAATGTAAGAGAGTCCTCTTACGTGTAATAATAGCTTAGTTTTTATTTATTTTTTTTGGAAAATACTAGTTAAAATACATACTACAATTATTTTCGAGGTTGTTCATAATTGTCCGAATAAAAGAGACTAATGAAATTCAACAACCAAGATCTCTTTGACGTTTGTAAAGTGTTCCATTTAGCGCCTTTATAATACAATATTCAAGGTAGGTATTCACTAAATCGTTGTACATGCTCCATGAGTGTCATGTTTCATTCATATTTTCGACTAAGGTTTTTAATACATTTGTCAAGAATTTAGTACAAATACAATCTAGTAGCACGCGATATTGCGTAAAGAGACGATACATGTTTGGGATATTTCCATGAAAAGGCAATGAGTTTCCAGTGAATGGTTTATCTCTTCATCTCGTCGAATGAAATGAGAGCCAATTTATGCGTTTTCACGAAAATATATGCGTACTTCGAATAATTAAAACGTGATGCGACATTTTTCTTTATAACCTCGATTAATCCCACGAGATTCTAAAAACATATGACATAGTAGTAAAATTTCAATAATGTTAGCAAACAATCTGCACAATCCGTCCCTAGCTCCCATCATTGTAATTGTATTTGTTACCGGCGCATTCGCCATTTTGAGAAATTAATTATTTCCCTTTATCTATTGGTAGAATTTTCGAACTCTAATTCGACAAAGGTTTTGAAAATAGCTATGCCGTTGCTGAGAATAGTTTGATTTCACTCATCCGATTCTAAACTTCTCAAATTAGTTTCGAGGTTATGCGAATCTGAACGATTTCTGCCTTATACATGTGGCATAATCACGGAGCTTGTGATTTTATTTATTCCCATAGTACAATACATAGCTTTTTATATATACTACGTATAGTGAGGGAAGTAAAAATAGTCCAAAGTGTTCAAACGCTCCTCTAATTAGTTTGTAAGATTGTCGCAAACAACTAAACGTTCATTAAATTCATCTTCAGCGCTCACAAATGATTTGCAGTATTGGTACTTGTTGATGAAATTAATGAATTAATGGAAACAGTGAGTCCCTATATAAAATAAGTGTGACAACTCTGAAGATGCTGGCATATTTGTTTTCTTTTCAACAATATCGTAATACAAACAAAAATCAAAGGTTTTTGGGCGATCAATATAAGTTTTTCTTGTGTGCTGTAGGGATAAAATTATGTCGTTTGTCAATTGTTCACTATGTATTGATGAATTTTCTAGCCAACAGTTTGAAAATAAGAAAAAATCCTCATCAAAATATCTTCAAGTAAAGTCATATTTCGCATCTTCCGATATCCATAAAACAATCCACTGTACCTATCTCATAGAATCAGCATGAACTTCCAACTGGGCGTCTAACACCACCTGATAACAGCTAAAAAGAAACAACAAGTGATTTTAAATTGTCACAGCATCAAACTTCCCTCAATCTCTTAAGCTATACTTCTGTTAATTGTTTACCGCGCAAATACAATATGTAACACATATATGGCAGAAATATTGGAAAATACGGAGAATGTCTAGCTGTAGTATTTGATATCTCCAAAGTATTTGACCGAGTATGGCACCCAAGCCTTCTTGGGGAACTTCCGTCACATGGTTTGTCGTCTCAACTTTGTCTCTTACTATCGAGTTTCCTCTGAGATAGATCACTTCATGTGGTGGTTGACGGAGTATCCTCCGATTCAATGGCTATCAACTCTGGGGTTCCACAGGTATCTGTCTTGGCACCAACTTTGTTTCTGCTCCATATCAACGATCTGCTGGGAATGACCACTTGATCCGTCCACAGCTTTGCAGGTGATGGTACACTTCATCCCACTTTCTCATTCTAGAGCCACTATACCATTCAATGAATCGAGAGGAGCAAGGCAGGGACAGATTGACGCGATCGATGTAGATCTGACAAAGATTTCGGAATAAGAATCTGATAATCTAGTAGAGTTAAATGCAACCAAAAGTCAAGCTGGCGTCTTCTCCAGGAAGGTGGACTCTACAATCCCTAATATGATGATGTCAGATACGACATGGGACGATCATGTGAGGTCCATTGCGAAAGCCGCTTCACAAAAATTCGGTTTTCTATTCCGTAAAGCTCCTTCACATCCCAGCAAATCCTCATAATCTACAAGACAGATATTTTACCTGTCCTGAAATAGTGTTCATATGTTTGAAGTTCGGCTCCCAAACATACGCTGAAGCTCTTGGATTCTATTCAAAAGAGAGCTATTTTTTTGATTAATGATGTCACACTTACAAGTTCATCGACCTCTCTAGAACATCGTAGAAAGGTTTTCCTCTCGTGTAGTCAAAGATTAAAAAAGTCTTACAATAATTATTATGAATATATTCACCGACTGATTGATAATTGAGTTAAGCTCGCGTAATGCCGTCTCTATAGGCCTGAGTTGATCATGTGACGTGGTCAAGGTGTTGGCCTCTAGTTAGAGATGGCTATGTACATACCTTGCTATTGACAAAGTTGCTCTCAAGAAATGTCGTTTTTCTAAATGCAACTCGCACAAGTTTTTCATTATTCCATTATGTATTTCGAAATAGTACAAATTGATATTTTGGTATTACCGAAAAACATCAAAAATTATTAAGGGAAATACCACGGCTTGTGTGAATTTCACATCATTTGAAAAATGCGTTTGTCAATGAAAAATCAATTTACATTTGAATATCAATATATTGACAACTCTTCTACCATACAGTTTCTTCTTGGAGAAATTCCAGCTAGATGTTATTCTAAAAATTGCTAAATCTACAGATGATCCTCTATGGGCAATATTGATTAATAGAAAATAATATAAAACAAACTAATCAAAGTTTATTAATTTAATGCCACGCGTCCGTTTTTTGGCAGAGTTGAATGTTTTTAAGTTAATATTGGTTTGAGGACGAGAGGCATGACATATCCGTGAGGATTCTTGTTTGAGATAAGTTGAATGTAATTCGAAAGAAACAACATTGGTGAATCTAACTTAATGAAATTTATTAAAGCAAATTAGCAAATGGAATAAAATATGACGCTATTTGAAATAAATACAGCTGCTTTGGTAATACATGAATCGATTGATGAAACACAATGATAAATAATTCCAAAATTAGTTCAGTTAATTTAAAAGATATGATGATAAGTAGTTTTGAAATCAATTCAATTATTCCATTAATTTTTCATTATATGTGAATGAAAGAACATCACTTCCATTATTCAGATCGATGAGTACACACCCGAGAAGAAATTTGGAATATCCCACTTCTTGATGAAATCTAGCAATTTAGGATTCACGCGGTAAATGAACTTGGTAGGCAGAATAATGAACTCTAATGCTGACATCACAGTTTCACTCATCATTTGCAATATTAGAGTATCTGAGAGTGAAGCTATCACTGACTGACAGGAAATGGTAAGTTTTGTAGTCACATTGAAATAAAATATCTGAAAGATTATAATGTGAATAAAAATGATGAAAAAACATTGATGAAAAATGTAGATTGGTAATAATTTGAATTTGATAGAAACAGAAACGTGACAATATCTACTATATATGATAATGCAGCCTATATACGTATTTGAGTTATTTAATTTTCTTTGAGGTCTTGGAAAATAATCTATGTAATCTTGATCTCAAATTAGTTGATTGATATAGCCCTTTCCTTCCGGATTTCTCAAGACTGTAAAATACATTTGTTTAGCACTGCACAAAAAGTAGTTGGATTGCATTCAATTCTACAACTGCCATGATAAGACGTGTCATGTTCAAAACTAGTAAACAAACGTAATGTACATCGGGACTATGCGACGCTGCTTTGTGTTTATTGGAGAAAATATTCCGAGTAATACATATGTCTTTTGCAATCGTATGCAGAACCACCACAAACCACACTTCGACAAACACGACGCAAATAAAACGAGGTAAGGTCCGGAAACTTCGAGAGATAAAATTTATAAAGCATTTGAGAACACATTCGTAACTGATATTCATGGTCCCCGCATCGTGTAATTCCTGACCTTAGACGCAACATTCACCAGAAATTACCGTAGTAAAAATATCGTATCCAAAAAGTTAACACGCACGCAGTTGGGTAATGAAAACTCATGACAATCTTCAATTTTGTTGACATATAACAAGGCGGGTAATTCGGTCATATACAGGGAGTAGATGAACAGTGTGACCATATTCGGGTTCGCAATGAATCACCAGGTGAAGATGGAATCTTCCCGGCTCTCCTTCAAGAAGGTTAGGAAATCATCATCAAGCTATTGCTACAAATTTTCCGATTTATCATTGCCATTGACTTTATTTCAAGACTATAGCAGGCTGTGTGAAAGTCATGTACATTCCAAAGGCAAGTAAAACTGATTATACCCATTCTGCCTCAATAGTCTGACTTCCTTGCTCTTGAAGTCAATTGAGATACTGATTGGCAGACACTTAAGGGATAGCCTAATAATGGCTTATCCTTTACATCGGCGTCAATACGCCTACTAGGCTGGACTCTCTGAAATAACATTGTATCATCTAGTCACACGAATAGATGCCCTGGGAGCATTTATGGACATCGAAGGGTTCTTTGGCAATACGTCCGCCGAATCTATATGCTCAGCCGCTGAGAAGCGTGAAATCAGTGCAACGCTGGTCAGGTGGATTCTAGTCATGCTTTCTAGGCGTGTGATAAAACTGCACCATAGCGGGTGCGTTGTACAAAACATAGCTACAAGAGGCTGTCCACAAGAAGGGGCATGATCTCCGCTCCTGTGGTGTCTCGTGGTAGATGCACTATTGGAGGAGTTGGAAAAGGCAACGCTTTACGGCCAAGTCTATGCCGATGACTTAGTTAGCGTCACGTTTGGGCAGCACATGGGGATACAATGCGAGCTGCAAAACTACAGACCCTGACAAAATAGAAAGGGTACTGTTCCATTCTATAAAATAAACTTATTTATGATTACGAAATTAGTTTTGAAATATTTATTTTTTCCTAGAGACTGTGCTTGTCCCTCTCAAGGGATACAACTTGAAAGGTTGGAAAGAAAGAGATTTTTTTATGAAAATGTTCTTTCTATATCCACTGAATTATGAATAATGTAAATATTAATTTGTTTGGAAGTATTTTATCAGGTCATCTGGGGTACAGTGAAAGTGTCAGCTGGGGTACAGTCATCTGCAAAATTTCAATTCCATATGACCAATTGGAAAGACGAAATAGTACACACAAACATCATTTCAAAAATAGTCTGGATAGATTCAGAAATGCTCAAAACGGATATATCCGAAACCGGAAAAACATTTTTGGGATGATTACAATACTCCCCTTTAATTATATACTATGGTAAAAATCACCGTTAGGAAATATATTTTAAATACAAGTCAAAACATTTTTCAAGAAAGTTTATCATTCGTAAAACTTAATAATGACAAATATCTAGGTAATTTAAAAGGGATGAATGAGATAAAAAGTGATTTGATGAATTCAGATATATCTCCGACTGCGGGTTATCCCTTATTTATTCTTTTAATTTCAAATAGTATTTCAACATGCATATTTGATTACTAACTTAGTTTACTCTGTTGATTGCTACTTAGTAACCGAAAGGTTCCCAGTACTTTAACAGTAGTTTCAGTGGATAAGACTGATTGTTTCTCATTTGTAGTGGAATAGTGTATCCACAGTGTGAACTCTTCTATAGTTTATTTTATAATCTTCATTTCAATTTTATTTAAAATCTTTTCTGACTGATATTTAGAGATATTCAATGGAATCTCCACTGTGCAAAACTCTAAGCTTGGAAGATGAAAGACGTGTGTTCCCAATACGTTATAATATTATGCAATAGCATAGTGTTGGTTATACAGGGAAGTGTATGCGAGCGTCATCTCGAAGATCGTGGCTCCGTTTGTGGTAAACTCGCAGTCCGCGAGGGAGATATACGAGCGGTTTGCTCACTCTGGCTTTGTTTGTAGTTCCGGTTAGGTCATGCATCGTTCATACTCGCTGCCTGCACTTGCACATTCGTATTCACCTACAAATAGATTTGATATTGTATATCGCCTCTACTTCCTCTCCACCCAATTTCTTGGAAATAGAGAGAATCCGTGAAATCAAATTAGTAGACAATAGAGTCACGTGCTTGCTTTATGAGGAGATAATCTCATCAAAATACACTGAAACAAACTGAATACATTTAAGTGATAAAAAAGTTTTTCACACTGATTTGGAGTTTCTAAACAATTTCAAATTCATGCAAATACTCATTTTACGAATTGTACATCTTTTGGAATTCAGGAAGCTACAAAATAATTCTAATAGCCAAGAATGTATAACTTTAGATAACAAAATTAGTACAAAATTAATAAAATATTTAATTATAAAAATTGGCTTCAGAATGTTTCAATTCATATGAATACTAAGAATTATGGATATCTAGGTAATTTGAAGCGCCGTGCGGCGCTATGATGCAAAGAGGCGACCGCATCAGGTGGCACTTTCATGGAGCGGCAAAACGCAAAATCACCGGACTACATTTAACAAAAAATTGAAATGCAGGAATTTTATTCCTATGAATATTACTCATCTGCGCTTATTGTCGGTAGGTACCATTTGCAAAGGCGAGCGTTCGGCGCCGTTAGATTTCTTATCTAAGGGCGCAAAGTGTTTGTGATCTACAGCACGCGTTAGCGCGGTCGCTTTCAACAAGAGCTTGGCGGTAGGTGGCATATATCACAAAAAAAATTGCACGTGTTACGTTTTCTTCTTATTCTTTGAGATGGCGATATTTGATTTTCATGTTAGTTGGTCTTCAACAGCAGACTCTTCAACAAGTGTCAGTACGTATTATGGTACGTTGTTAAATACCTATGTTTTAAAAAGCCTAAAAAGGTAAGAGAATTGAATACTAGCTTTTTAGGTGCGTAATTCCCATCAATTTTAACATATAAGTTAATTGATATTCTTATAACAGCGTGGATCAGAAAAGGAAAACACTGTCTGTAAGCTAATATAAAAAGAAACGCTTAAAGAAAGATGAAGAAGGAAGAAAGCTAACCCATGTTATGGAAGAAATCTTGGTCCCTAAGCCTCAGTCAGAAACGTCTACATCAACAGCAGCCTCTTCGGATGTGGTGGACTCATTAGCGCTATCTGAATCACCTCCTAAGTTATAAGTTGTTGAAGAAAGCCAAGAAAACACACCCCCAGAAGATTATCAAGAGCAAGGTAGCAAAGGCAGCGAGTTCCAGCAACTAGACAAGATCTCTGACGATCCTGCACTATGGAATATTTTCTGCATGGCATCCAAAACTCGTCAGACACTGGTTGAGAGAGGTCCACATCAAGTTGAAGAACTGAAATTTCCTATCAACACAAGAAGGCTCAAATTTCCACCCTCTCACTATTGCAAAGTATTAAGCAATGGCGAAATTGTTGAGAGAAATTGGTTGATTTACTCTGTTACAACTGATGCCGTTTTTTGCTTTTGCGGCATATTGTTTTATAATTCGTCTTCCCATGATTGGTCTAAAAAAGTTTATTCTGACTGGGGAAATCTTGTACGTGCGCTCACAATGCACGAAAAGGCTGAAAATCACAGAAACTCTTTCAGACAATGGAAAAAATTTGACACTTGTTTAAAAAAGAACCAAACTATTGATGCCGAATATAAAAAATTTTGGATTTGGAAATTCAGCACTGGAGAGGAGTTCTTCAAAGAATTATTGCAATAATTAGACTATTGGCTTCACAATGCTTAGCCTTTCGAGGAACAAGTGGACATTTGTTTCAACCTAATAACGGAAAGTCAAAGCTTACAAATCTGGCAGTGATTTCTATTGAATGTACATTAGCTGGCTTCTCTTGACTATACATCCCTTATTCAGGAATTTGCAAATGTAAAATTCGAACAGTGAAATTATAGTCTATGTATGTTTATGTTATAGAAAATTGTTACGTTTGAAAATATATTATAAAAATATATTTCACATTTCACATTTTTTTGTAGTTTTTTTTCAATCACAAATATAGGGGCGGCATTTCGAAGACTTGCATCATACTGAAAAAATACACCGCACGGCACTGGTAATTTGGAAGGAATGGAAATGTATAAGCGAAAGAGCGATTTAAGTAATTAAGATTTTCTTCCAGCTGAGAGTAATCCCTTGTTTACTCTTTTAGTTCCAAATAGTATTAAAACAGCCACGTTTCGATTTCTAATTTAGTTTACTCTGATGATGGCTAAATGGTAGCTGAAAGGTCCTCAGTAATTTAATATTATGTTAATTGGATAACGGTGATTGTTTTTTATTTATAGTATATTTATAAATGTTTTGACTAGGAGTTTCCTATTTAACGTAATCTACTGGCCATATAGTATGAGCATTTCCAGTTCACTCCTGGTAGGAATAATATCACATATAATATCTTAAGCAAAATACCTTTAAACTTTAAAATTAAAATCCATGAAATGCTCAACGATTGTTGGACGCGGGGGGTTACATTGACGATTTTAAAGAGATTAAAATTTTGTTTATTCTTGGAACCAAATAAAGATGAAAGTCTCGTGTCATCCTATAGACCTATTTTACTTATGCTGTGTATTACAAAAACTTTCGAACGGATGATTTAAGCACGAGATGAGTGGCATTTTGAATAGAATTCTATGTTACCAATGTGCGCGCGTTATTTTTATTCTTGTATTCTTATACTCTTTGTGATAGAAGGGGAGATCGTGCGAGTCAGAGCGCACTAACATGTGCGAGAAGGACAGAATGTCCGACTAAGTACCTGCGCTTCCCTATGCTTAACACACGACTTGTCTACTCTATATAAAGAACCCTTTGCTCACGACAGAATGGAGTTATCATATTTCCGTTTCACGAATTAACTCCCTCGCAAATCGGCGTCCTCCGACGAGTACCCGCAAAGATTTATTATTTATGGGAAGATAGATGACACTCCTAGTCAATACGAGTTTAATGATTTGATATTCCGAGCGGAAATCGTTATTCAAATCATTACAACGTTCTTTATACCAGTAACGTGGAAAGCGTTGCAGTATGCTTACCGCAAATTATGCATGTCAGGTCGCCATTGTACAGTCCCATTTTGTTTAGGGGCTCTTCTACTGGCGCATGGCCAGTCATGAGCCCTGTTTCTACTTTTATTTTTCCCTATTTAGTGCTAATAAGTATGTCGTTCTTTTGTTACACGGGCTTTGATGTATTCCATCCCACGTTCGTTTCCTGGGATTTTTCCCTAGTATTCATTGTGGTTTTCCATGATCCAGTCTTCAATAGGCCTTCGTGCTATACGATTTGGTACCCCCGTGGTCTGTTCTAGATGTGGAGCGTTCTCCGTTCTCTTCTTGCAAGTTCGTTCGCTTTCTCATTGCCTGCCGTTCCCTGATGCCCCGGCACTGTAGACTGACCAGCAGATGAGTTGATCACATAATAACTAACTTATTTTACCACTCAATATTGACTCCAAGATTCTTTTTTACTGGAGAAAACATCGTTTACAGATGAATAGAGAAGTTACAGTTGATGAACTTGTAATATTTCACTAATCTGAGGTAAAATGAAGTTCCTGGTCAAACAGATTCGATCAAAATACGTGAAACGCGGTCATAAATTCACATTAATATGTAATGCTTGGCAACACTTTAGAAATTGTGTAATTGTGGACATGCCAGGTTCGAATCTCGGAACAGACGTAAATTTTTATATATTCAGATAAATAGAACTCGCTGATGTTGACATTTTTTATCTACTTTAATATATGTTGAATAGAATTATACACATGTCCTCAAGTAGGCTCACGTAGCAAGGACTATTTGCAATTTATCTATGTACTGGTTCTATGAATCCATCCTGTACCTATGAGTTTCCATATTTCTTATGATTATTCACCGGAAACACAGATAACTCCCGGACATGAACAGAATAATGGCACGGTAAAGTTTTGAATTATTTACTATCATAAATTTATTTGAACTACTTCGAGTTCATAGAAAATTGTATTACTTGGTAAGTGAGAGAAGCATAAATCTTGGTGATGCAATTAAGCCCTGAACTGTTAAGAAATTGCTTACATGATTATTTCATGCAATGTTCCAGTGAGCTCATGAATTCTAGGCTTATATATAACACTATCAAGTGCATAAAATATTCGTGTTTGATTTGAGGATAATGATCATAACGTCATTTCATTTATCCAGCTTCTTGTTCTCTTTTTAGCAAATACTTATATAGCATGGAAACTTGTTTATCTTGGAAGCTGTGAGACTCACCATTCATCACAAACTAACAATCGTTTAACTTCACCAATTTAATAGATACATGTCAGTATAGTTTCGCTGATACCGTAGCTTCTTCAAACAAATATTACAAAATACTAACTCACTACAAAAGACCTAATATAATATACAGGTGTGCCAATATTCCATGTACATTTCCGCCACATGTCATGGGATCAAAAGTTGTTCGGTTTACCCGCTAGAGGGTTTCACATTTGAATAAACATATTACTATTTTCTTATAATCTCCAAACGATCCGTATTCATATTATAAAATTTGGTACAGGATATCACCTTCTAAGTATGCATAATTAAAATATGACGTTCATGAATGAGATAATTTGGGGGCGTATTATCTTTTAATTTTTCTTTTTTATTCAATAATTTATGGCCAATTATATCGTTTTATTTAACAAATAATTAACAAATTTATTTCATCAAGCAATATATGAAAAATTATTACTTGGGGTTTTCAAAGTCTTTGATTACGAATGTGATATTAAAAACGTCCTCCATGAACCCTGAGACAACACGCCCTGGGTGTTACCTCTTCTCCGGGAACTCATAAAAATTTACTTCAAAATTGAACTAAAATCGTTACTCAGGGGTTTTTGAAGTCGCTGATTACGAATATCATGTTTGAAAACGTCCTTGATGCACCTGGAGGAAGAATGCTCTGGATGTTGCCTCTCCTTCGTGGAATTGTTCCCTCCATTCACCTGGGGGTAGTACGCTCTGGGTCAGCTTCTCCTCCGAGGAATTTCATTAAATTTCATTTTAATTCGAATAATAATCGTTACTCTACTCTACTTCATGCTCCTGGAGGCATTACGCTCTGTATGTCACCTCACGTCAATAGAACTCATAGATATTTGCGCTAAAATGGAGTAAAGATCCCTATTTGGGGGGTATTCGTGTACACTTTTAATATTACCACGCTTAATATATATAGGGAGCCAATTTATCAATTTATCATTATGTACGTGAACAGAGATCTCGAAATGATTCTTATTCCATTAGAGAGCAAATTTCCAAAAGTTCCTTGGATCAGAGGTAAGATTCAGAGCATACTGCTCCCCAGGAGTATGGAGAATGTTTTTAAACATTATATTCATAATCAGCGACCTCGAGAACCCCGAGTAACAATGTTCACTTCATTTCAGCGCAAATTCCTAAAAATTCATCGGTGAAGTGGTAACATCCAGGGCGTTTTGCCCCCAGGTGCATGGAGGAAGTTCTCAAACATGGTATTCGTAATCAGCGACCTCGGGAACCCCCGAGTATCAATTTTCACTCCGTTTGAGTTTCAAAAATTCCTAGGAGGAGAGATAACATCCAGGGTGTTTCGCCTTCAGGTGCATGGAGGAAGTTTCATCATATTCGTAATTAGGGACCTCGGAAACTCATGAGTAACGGTTTTAGTTCGCTTTTGAAGAAAATGTTTATGAGTTCCCGGAGGAGAGGTAACACTCAGGGCGTACTGCTCCGCAAGTGCATGGGAGATGTTATTAAACATAATATTCGTACTCAGCGACCTAAAAAATCCCCGAGTAACAATTTTCATTCAATTTCCTCATATATTTATTGATGAAATAAATTTTTTAAACCAGTAATTGGCAATAAATTGTTGGATAAAAAAGTAAAAACAAGAGATCGCACTTTTTCCTTATCGGCTACAAGTTCAGGGGACTTTTCCTAACTGTTTGACACTAAAATGAACTCAATTCAAGCTCCGCAGCAAAATTTACTCATTTTTATAAATTTTAAGCTATTATTATAGGACTAATATTGTGATGTAGAGATAACACCATTACATGATAATTATATCTAAATCTCATCAATTTATAAGTAATCTAAACCGACTAAGGAATTAGATTACACATAATTGTAAACATTTATATATGTCACGAAATATCATAAGGTAGTTAGTAAGTATATGATATCGCATAAAATGGGTTTATCGCTTGGATGCTTGGAGCGAGCTATTGTTAAAAATGCGAATAAATCAAAGTAAGGATTGGAAAGTAAACACAGTAGTTATGATAGAATATAGAGGTCAATAAAAGCTAGTAGTCTTTGTTATTATAAGTTTTATCGTAAAATCTAATAAACTTTATATGCTTTAACTCCTTTCAATGACTATAATGGTTCACAACTAGATTTAAAATTAAATGTAGTGTCCAAATGTAATTTATACGAAAATACTTACGAACTTATCTTCAAAGAAAGCCCTATTTCAAGAAGCTTGTTTTGATGAGATTTTAAACTTATCAACAAACTTTGTGATTTTGTACTACGCTCTCTTTCATGTTAAACATTTGATTGAGATTGCTTTATTAATTGTAACACTTCATCCTGTTCATAAGAACGTGTGAAACGATTATACTTTAATGAGTCAGAGCAACGGACACCCAAAATGAGAATGAAAAAACATTAAAACATATAGTTTTGAAAATTGGTACTTGAGGGGCTTCTGTTGCACATACTAGAAGACCTCGGTAACGGGGATGAAGCTCGAGGCCATCATTCAATTGCAAAGTTGAAAGTGTAATATAGAATTTTTATTAAAAATAGTTAGATGGAATTATTATACTAAACTAGAAAAATAATTAAAATAGAATCATATATCATGTTGTAACGAAACTTAAATTTTGAAAGATTATTTAATTTAGATCAGGCAATAAATACGGATCTTACATGTAATTTCAGTTTGAACATTTCATTATTTCAACAGATATGAATGAATTCCGAATGTGTATTCCGTGATTGTCACTTGTATAAATCTCCGTAATTTCGAATAAGTATAATTATTCAAATAGATGAATCAAATTCAAGTCCGTTCAAAATTGCATTTCATTCCGATAAAATATGTTGCAAAAACAGGGGTCTGGCCAGTTAAGACACCAAACTTTGAACAGCCTTATGTATAAAAAAGGCGAACAACCAAAAATCTCCGATAACACTTGCTTAGTCCGCCGAGAGAAACTACCGGAGCGTCATGTGCGCGAATTTTGGATCTAAAAAGTAGCGTCACTTTTATTCATTGTTCGGGGCATAAGTGAAAACCCTGGGCACAAAATAAGGAATTGGTGGAGCGGACCTGTCCAGAACCTCGGAAAACATATAAAAGCCGTGACAGCCAGAAGATCGCTCTCTTGTGATTTCGATTTAGAATCAGTAGGTACCGTTGCCCTCTTTTTTTTTTGAATTTCAATCTGTAACAATGGCTCTTTTTTGTGATTTCGATTTTCAATCCGTACCGTTAAAGTGTGATTATCATATTAGAATCAAAGTGAAATAATCATTATCGGAGTTCAAGTCAGATTTGAAAATGTGAATTAACAATAGTGTTTGTGTTTGTGAATTAAACATAAGGTACCTAATGATAGCTAAATAGTTTATATTTTTGGGCATTACGATATATCTTCCGATCCGACCGAAATTTCAACCGTTTAATATATCGTAGTGTGATTTGAACAATTCACGTAATAATGCCACCTGAATATTTACCGAATACCGCTCATTATGCTAGGACCTGTTTGATTTGTATTCTCCGCAAATTGATCATTCTGAATCATTTGTCAACCGATTCCGTACCGTTGAATTGAATTTCAATACCGAACATATCGCAACAATGGATATGTTGTACCATTTTTCATATACCGTTTGAGCTTCATTATATTTCCCGCCTGGGTGTAATTTTGTGAAATAAGACCGTTCAATTGCATTTATATTGATTATTCTGTTATATTTATTATATATTTTATTATTTGGAATTCCCCGTTTTATTGAATTATTTCTGCTCCATCTTCAAACGAGCTAAGTTTTAACCAGGTATCAATTGTAATTAAAGCCTACAATTTCGATACTATTTTCTGCCCATTGGACTCTGGTTATACTTCACTGTAGCTACCCTAGGGACAAGGCTATCTTCAGATAGCATAGTGACAAGCCTTGTGGAGAGGACCCTAGCAGAAGTCCTCAAAAGGAGTTAACCTTTGGGGAAAATCTGGCGCCCGAGGATTTGGAATCAGCACTTTACCGAAAAGTCGCAAGGTCACGTTATAATGTGCATGTGCAGACTGCTCTTCTTCAGAGGTCGGTAAGAAGCCATTACCACAGACGTCATGGCAGTCCATACATGAGGTGAATCAATTGACACATCTGCAGCCACACCTTGCTGCTCATCCCACATAAAAAAAATTACCATATAGATTGCAGGAATCCATCTCAAGGCCAGATAAGAGTCGGTCATCCGTGTATCTTATGACATAGAATTACCATTATAGGGATGCGAAGATCACATCCAATACTGCTACTTCATAAACAGAAAAGCTTTTAATGGGTCAGTTTATTTAAGCCTCCTCTTTGGTGTGACCACTTCCCTACCCTCCCTGGAGGCAAATTGAGATGTAGGTTTAGGCCAACTTTTACATCAGAACATCTTGGAAAGTGAGTTACTAGTAGAGTTCCTACGAGTAGGGAGTGTATTCGCCATTCCCTGTTTCAGGGCATCGATTCGTTTTGTAAGTTATTTACATATTAACATCTTCATCCTTGCGGATCTCCAACTTTTCCTAAGTTGATGAAGCTCACATTTACACAAAAACTTGTGACATTTGATTTTAAATAATTAATGCTGACAAATAGTTTCACCACACTGTGGCCTTCTCCTCACAGCTTGGAGTAATCAAACCCCCCCGACCAAACGAAATAGGTTTTGCTGCTATCCCCACATTTCTGAAATCAAGTGATTTTTTGTCTAATTTGACTGTTAACTATTATCCAATATATATTCATCACTTAATTGATTAACGAGTTTAACTGATAATTCCTAATCACCTGTCAGCCAATACGATCTTCAGAATGTACCATCGAATAGATATAAAGATACAAGAGTACGTAATTCGAAGCGGTCCCTGGGAAGTGATCAGGGCATAGATATCGTAGTCGTCAGAAACAGTTTCTAGGTGTCCTGAACTATACACCTAGTGGTGGCAGCTTAGAAGAACCTCAAGGTTACGCGGATCAACTGAGATCTTTGATGACCGAGCAGGTTCCAACAAACAATTTTCAATTCATATAACATCTCTATGAGATATTAACGCTACTTGAAATAATAATACCCAGCCGAGTGTTACAAGTGGTGGATCAGCGTTGAGATAGGCTCTCAAACCTATTCACTTGCCTGGAAGATTGAATCTGGAGTTGACAGTAATATTTTAGCTTCAGAAAGTTCGAAACGTAAGGTTAGAACTTGCAGTGGACTTGTTGTTTGTGAGGGAATTAGGTACGTTTCATCATTATTCTGCGAGAACAAGAACGAACTCTATTTTGCGCTATTTCGGGGAAACACGTAGTCTTGATAACTGTACGTTTCATTTAACGTTTTAATAATAATTATTGTTATCACAATTATTGTGATGACAGATAATATCTCACATTTAAAGACCCACGTAATCACATATTATAGATATTTTATCTAGCAAATTTGAAGGTCTTACGTTTAGACTTAAAAGAGAATAGAATCAAATAATATAGTTCTAACTAGCCTTTACAACAGGAAAATATCAAACACAAATAATGAATTCAATCTAATTGCCAATGCAACTATAGTGCTCGATATGCAGTTGATTAAGTGGAAACCAAGAATGACGAACCTTGCGTAGGTAGATGAATATTTTACCAAAGATAAGAGATGGAACTAATTAAGGTTCCTGATGCTTGCATTGAATACACTGTTCTTTTGAACTAGAATGCAGTTAATTTCATTCCTCATTTTCTCTCAGCTACATATTTAATTCTGCATCATTACGTACAACTACAAAAGAAATAATGAGTGAGGCCATTAGATAGAACAAATTCAGTTTTAATTGTTATGCAAGGATGTTCTGAAACGATAGAGTCGTTTTGGAGAGCATCCCGTTTAAGAAAACAATGTGGACTATGATAACTTCTCTCTTGTATTTTCTTGTACTCCGTCAGAGCGTTATATGATTGCGAACTTCAGACTCGCCTACAACTTTTAGCATTTAGCATTTCCATAACAGATTTTGAGACGGCCAATCCAAAGTTTAATCGTTGGATTCTTTGGAACTCCACAATTAGTTACGTCATAGATATAATTGTTCATAATTCACCGGTACTAGAGCTCTTTAAGTTGTGATTGACACCAATATGTAAACATATTTACGGAAATACTGAACGGCCTAGGGTTCCACAATTTTGTAGCTCTATCTGCGACTGTTATTGGAACTTTCCAACTATAAATCCTCATTTGTCGAAAAGTAAATGAAAACTTTCCACTTTTTACAAACTGAGAAATTATGAAACCGTATACTTATTCTGATTGGTTTACATTTTTAGATCACGGAAATCGAATCTTGAATAGCTATCTGTTATCATATTGGGCTTACTTTCGGAAGTTGGGGAAATAAACACAAAACTTAATTTAGAATTAATGCTGACAAATTGTTTAACCAGACTGCAGCATTCTCAACGCTAGGAGTTATCAACAAAAGCTAAATCGAATATTATGTCCTTAAATATTGAAAATCAATGTGAATGTGGTACATATTAAGAGCTGGCGGTGAACATACATTGATTAGGGTGAGAGTTAATTTACAAAATTGTCGATTTGGTGGTTTGAAATTATGTTATACTATTTTTTTTTTTTATTTCTATGGATTCTAGAATATTGAGTTTATGACCTTTTCCTCCTCTAAAAAAGATGAATCAAGGAAATCTAGAGCTGAAAGGCTGTGAGGTGATAACTTCAATGCCTTGTACATAGGACAAACTGGACGCAGTTTCAGTGTAAGGTTTCACGAAGATTTGGGTATTCAATAGAAAAGATATAACCTCAATATTCTGGAACTCATAGCCATTTGTTAACATTTAAAAAAATTTAAAATCCTATTGCTTGTAGAAAAGGATACGTTGACAGTATAATTAGGACGGAGCGTGTGTAGCGAACGAAGTCTTTCCTAATTTCAGATCATACGGAGCCCATGTTGGTTACTATATAGCGGTCGAACGGTGACTTTTAGTCCAGTCAAAAGTTTGAAAAAATAGGTGTCATTACTAAAATGTTATATACTGTACGAAAATGAAAAATTAGATAATACTCAGCGACCACAAAAACATATAATTTGACACGTTGAACGAGGACCGAGACAGGAATATGGAAGAAAACGACCCAATTTTCCCAGTTTTGTTTCTATTCAATTTCAGATTATTTATAGTACGCCAATTCGTTATTAGAATTTGTCTAACTTATCATTTGAGGTAATTTGCATCTCAATTTCAGAGCTCCCTTCTGTGACAGAAGATATGTCATCTGCAAACATGATGATAAATTCCTCTAAACATGCTGGTAGGTCATTTGTGTAAACAATATATAAAAGTGGGCCTAAGACTGAGCCTTGCGGAACACCTTTTGTCACTGTACATGTTGACGATTTCCTTTTTTGATCGTAAATACCATATTCTACTAAGCACTGACTTCTATTTCAAAGACAAGATGCGAATAATGTAAGTGCTATGCCTCAAACACCCATCTGTTCTAATTTTCTCAACATAATTCTATGATCAACGCTATCGAAGGCTTTCGACAAGTTCAGGCACATCAGTTGAATTCTTTTGTTTGCAATATCGAGCTGTCCATGGAAGAGTCCTCAACTTTATCTGACTTTGTTGTTTTTAACTTGTCCAACTTGTATACTATTCAATACGTATATGTTTCTGTAAATCTTTCTCACTCCGAACTGGTATTGTAAGTCAAATATATCGGGCAAGTTAAGAAGAAAGGAAACAGTACATCACTCCTCAAATGAAGGAATATTATTCGTGTAGATCATCAGTAATATGTCATCCTTTTGTGGGCAATAGACAGGAATAAAATTGATCAATACGAAAGAAATGAACCACCCCATTTCAGCATTCTAATTTCCTTTCACATTTAACGAAATAACAAATAAGACTCTAAACAGGTCATCGTGCTTTCTTACGATAGAATATCGGCCGAGTAATAGAAACTTCCGTTTATGTTAAAATAGATGTTTGTTGGAACTTCTGGCCCTCTCTAACAAAGATCAGTAGACCATTTAGGCCCGATCGCAAAAGATAACGTGAACGTAAATACATGTTTTCACTAAATTGCTTCTTTTTTATTCCAATTCATAGATTCTCAAGTCTGAATCAGCAATTCCAATCCCGGAATATTTTCTTGCCAGTGAACATAACTCCATTCTCTGTAAGCCGGGGCATAATTTTTAGGCTTCAATTTTATGGATGAAAATAAAACAACAAAATCCTATCAAACGCGTATTTGTTCGGATGCAGGTTGGTCGATTTCAGATTAATTCAAACATTTCTCGAAATTCAACCGTATCATTATCATAATTATTATTGTCAGGTTTGTTTAACAAAAAGAAAACCAAAATGACTCAGTGCTAACACTAACGACTATTGGAAAAGTAAGTTCCATATCAACAGTTAAAGAGAAGAAATAAAGTGAAGAAAATATATTTTTTTTGTTAATAATGGTTAAAACAATACTAGTTTCTGTAGTTCTATTTACTGTGGGAAGAAAACTTCACGCTACACAGTTCACTACCTTTATTCCGGTGGTTAACTTCCTTCTGGCACCTAACTCTGCACTTGCGTGATCATGTGCGAAGTGGAATTTTCGACGATGGGTTTCCAAATGTTGGGAAAGTAATATCCTGACTGATGATTTAGATTATTTGGATGTTTTAGAATTTCTATCGCGTCTAGAATTTTTCGTTGATAGAAGTTTGGAGCTCGGGCCAGAATTTTAGTATATTTGAAAAGGATTTGATGATAAGTGTCAAACTTGTGTTCCGCAAGTGCAGATCTACTGGTGTCACGAAGCCTTGTACAACACTCATGTTCTTCCACACGAGTAGCTACTGTACGACCTGTTCCACCAACGTGGACTTTACCGCAAGAATGCTATAAACACCCTAAATGAAAAGGAAGAAGGAGATCTTTGATAGGTTTGTAAACTGAGGTAGTCTTGGAAGTGTGGAAAAACAAGTAGACACATTATGCTTCTCAAGGATTTATGTTTTTTCAGGATTTTGGAAATCCGATCTGTTATCTGTTATATGGAATATAGGCAGTGGATTAAGGAGGTGGGGGCGGTTTGTGGCTCAGGTTGATTTGAAATTTTAGACTTCGTATTTCTTCATGGCTTTTTGAATGTTATAATGTTAGAAATTATTTGATAGTAAGACAGATGAAAGGTGTTTTAATTGTAATTTCAAAGATTGGGGTTTTGATAAGTTGATAGCTCTGTGGACCAAATAGCCTATGACAGATTACTTTTGGACAGGGTGGTGGTGGGAAAGCCCATTCAGATACGGTATGAGTGAGGTTCCGATATCTTAGAACAGTCTGTCGACTAACTAATACATCTAGAATTCGACTTCCATGATGAAAATGATATTGGGATGTAATGAATTTAAATGATTGAGGAAGGGAACAGATGACCAGAGAAAGTGGGGAATCCACAGGAGCTCTCGAGGACTGTTCGTAAAACATAGTATTCACAAGAGGGGTTGATTTGGAAGGTTGGTGTTAAAGGCATTGGGAGGCAAGAAGCTTAAATTTTCAAATATGACGTTTGGGATTTAATCGGCTTGATCAAAAGTAGTTAGGTCGAGAAAAAACCAATCGGGTATTTGAAAGTTCTAGGTGAAGGCCTAAGAGAGTTTTATTGATGGAATTAGTTCGCGTCTTGTATACTTAACTCGTTCCCGAATCAAAGCTAACCTAGCGCATTTGGTGGAGCAGGACGTAAAAATAAACCCACAAATAACGTATTTCCCTAGAATTGTCACTTGAAAGAAATATCACATTCAAAATTGTAACCTATTGAGAAGGATAATAAAAAAGATTTGTTTGGCAATCTGTGAGTTTCGAACCTACACTACCAAAAGCATCTTCAGAATGGTTGCGCCGTCTCACCAACTGGGCTTCAACCGTTGGGGTAACTGAGTACTAATGGAAATTTGTAATAAGCATTATATCTGCTTAAATAAAGAACAATCACAAAGTAGTCGTCATCAGAGTAAACTGAATTAGAAACGAGAAGAGCATGTTTAAATACTATTTGTAACTAGTAGGGTATATAATTATTGGTTTTTCGCTTGTATATTTCTATCCCTCCTTAATGACTTAAATATTTGTCATTACTGTGTTTCAAGAGTAATAAACTTTAATGAGAAATGTATTCAAAATATGTTCGGCTAACGCTGATTTTTCACTTTTATTTTTCTTTACACGGCAGCAAAACTTTCTTTGTACCGATTTAGAATATTCCTTCTTGTTAGGCTCACATACCATTTTGAACCCGATTTCGAAGTAGGAAACTTCATCAAAGGTGTTGCCTAAACTGTTTTTTTTGCTTAGTTACGTCTATACACGAGTTGTATTGCAAATTAAGAAAATATATTATAGAATCCTTTTCTGTTGAGAAATTAAGTTATTGATCAAGAGATTTGTCGTAAACATTGACCTACGCTATTTGTTAAAGCTTCCCAACTTCGATGTTAGAATTTGGCTGGCTCCAAGGGTTGTTTATTAATCTATGGACGAGGCTATTGAATGGAGTTATTTTATAATTATTCACAGGAGTCTATTTCTTTGAATAGATTTTCTGTATATGTTGAATTTCAAGTGATTACTATATCTTATAATGTTGATATCAAGGCAAGGAAGCTGTTTATCTGTTTCTATTTCTACAGTAAATTTGAGTGGATTAAATTGACTATTGAGCGTGTTCAAAAAGCCCTTTGTATCAAAATATTTACTTATAATAGCGAAATATCATCAAAATATGTATGCCAAGCTTTTGGAATCTGATAATTTTGATTTAAAGGAGGTGTCAAGATCGCTTGGAAAAATATTGGCTAAAAGGGAGAGAGTACATGCACATCCGCTTGTTTGTTTATAGTACTGCTCTCGTTATAAGGTGGATAATTTTTGTATCGGGGATGTTGATATTTGAAAGCCATTTCTTCAAAATGTTTATTGACTCAGGGATTGGGGCATGATATCAGTTTATTCAAACATCTTCAAGTTCTCATCTCCTTACAGAGCAGTTCTTCATAATATGTATTCGGAAATGAAAAGGTGAGTTTTCTGGTGCAAACATTTTTTCATTATGATAAAATTTGCAAATCGTAGCGTGGAAAACAAATGTGAGCTTTATAAAGTTGAAGAAATTTATCTTGAGGCTTACGTGACGCAGTAGGCCTGGATCAAGCACACAAAGACGTAAAACGTAAAAACATCTGAATGTGATGTGAGAAATTGGCATCACGGTGGGGTTAAATAATGAATGAAAAACAGTATGTTAGAAGCGTCTTACGGCGTTTTGTGCGCGTTGGCATTGACTGATCGATTATGAACTTTTTTATCAAAGTAGGTACCTACTATAGAAATTGGAAGCCGCTTCGAACAATATTTCTGAAAACAGTGACAACATCAATTCCTCGTTGAAATTAAACAGCTCTAAGATCGATCAGTCATTCTTAAGGGATCGACGTTTAAACTGGGGTGATCGAATTGAAAATACGAATTAATTTCAGCTAGTATACAAGGTTAGGCAAAACGTAATGACACATGACAAAAACTTTGAAACGACTTGTTATATAGAAATAAACTTGGACACATCGATTTCCATTTCTGCCTACGCAACTTTTGCTGAAATCTGTAATTACTCCCTTAACTTTTTCTCTCGAATAACAAACTCAACAGAAATATATTCGAATTGGGTATCCTATAACACAAAGCTTCCGTATTTCAAGACAAGAGGTAATCTCGATGGGAGATTATAAATAAGAAATAATCACCCTTATCCACTAGAATTACTATGAAAGTACTGAGGACCTTTCTGCTATCAAGTAGCCACTGCATAGCAATCGATTCCTATTATTGGAAGTCATCTCATGCAATGTTTGAACCAGATGTTGAAGATTTATGACGTAGGAAAAGGTAGTCAGACCTTACTAGAAATATCTATATTTCAGCATTCTACCAAAAATGTTTTTTGAAGTGACAACGTCTTATAATTAGATGGAGCCGGCTGCACGCACGAAAAAACATGACTCATGCGGCGTTACCTCGCTCTGAGGCGTTCCATTTAAGGCTTGAAGTGCAAGCGAGAGCCAGGAACGAGCGACAAAGAGGCACAATCGGCCTCCGCGTTCGGCAGCGTTCGACATCTGTCTCTCTCCTACTTGAGTGAGCGATGCGTCTGCGTAGACAGTTGCTATACAATAATACATTTACATGTTTTCGTCAAGTATGAAGTGCAGTGAAAAGTGAATGTGGTGTCAATTGTTTATAGCAACGATAATTGCGGCGATAAAGGTAATGATTCTTTCGATATTGAATATACGTTCAGTGATATATTGTCGAATATTCGTGCTTTCATTATTAAAATAAATAGCATCGGTCCGCTAGTGCAGCGATTGTAGGTTATGCTATAATTGACAAAACTATAACAATAAGTTAAGAATTATTTCACGATGAGTAAAAAATCAATTGCTTTACTATTCGATCGAAATAATTATCGAGCGTAGCTATGATTTCAAAAAATTAAAACATAAATATTAAATCTTCCACATATCATAACAACGTGTCTGAAATGACAGGTTGGACCAGTCAGCCGTCAAAGGGAACAATTTTCTCCTATATCTAACACATTGAGGCGGGCTTTTTGAAAGCTAGAGTGACAAAAATTTTAATGATGTTTCCAAATTTCAAATTTAAGATTTATGAACAATAATTTAATCACAGTTTATTCTTATAATAAATTATTCAAAATTATTACTTTTTTACAACAAATTACAGTTAAATTTGCAAAAATAATTAAGTAACTAATTGAACAACAACTTTTATTCAGTTTACTTGCTGAAAGAAATAATGTCAATACAAAATTTATTATTATAAAATAATAAAATCAAAAATTAAATTTTAACAGTCGAGTAGAAATTTAAACAATAAATTTTATTCAAGTATTTTGTAAATTTAAAATGATTTTTTGAACGAAGAATTTTATGAAAAAATTTTCTAAATTGTTATGACGTTGTCACGTTCAACTATCGTCAGTAGTATAAATTTGACTAAATGATTGAACGTATGTTCTATGATTTACAGACTTGGAGTCAGGTCTTATGTGAATAATCTCCATGATTGATCTGTTATTATAATTAGTTCCTTTAGTTGAACTATTAGCATTTTTGTAATCGAATTGAAGATTATAATCGAAAAAATGTTTAGCAAGGGCGGTGGAATGTTGTTTTTGTTTCTAGTACTGTGCTTATGACCGTATATTCTTTTTTGTAAATATTGTTCAGAGATACCTGTATAAGTCACATAGCAACCTAAACAATGTAATTCATATAATGTGTGGGTTTGTTTATCTTTAGGTATTAAAGGTTTTAGATTGGAAAAATATTCACCAACACAGTTAGCAGGTTTATAAGCAATATTTATATCATACTTTTTTAAACATTTCTTGATTTTTTTGGAGGTTCCGGGAATATATGGTAATGTTTTGAAAATATGTATTATACCGTTTATATTATTTGTTCCATTTATTATTTTCTTTATTTTTTCTCTAATGATGGGGTTGAAAAACGTTCTTGAGTAGACATTCATTTCCAGTATTTTACGAACTATTTTCAAATTTTTGGGGTGGTCCTCTGGGTGGGACAATTCTACAGGGAGATTTGTATGGCTGTTTATAACACTTTTTTATAACTTGTTGTGGTGCATCAGAATTAAACTAAAGAATATATTATAGACCAAACTTCTTTAGTAAGCCACGATGTTTTTATTTTTCCATCTGTATTATGCCTAATGTTCATATCTAGGAAATTTATGTTTTTGTTTACAGTGGAAATTGTTAAATTTATTAATTACGTACTGAATTGTATCATTGGCAACACACATTAGGCAATACTATTCGAAGAATACGGGTTGAAAATCTAATGAATTTATTACAGATTCCTCTGGGCATTCCATAAGTAGGGTAGCAATAGTAGCTGAAATAAGAGATCCCATTGCTGTGCCGAATATTTTTCCAAAATATGGCTCACCTTATTGAAAATAAGTACATTCTAAACAAAATTTTACTACATTCATAAATTCAGACTGATCTAGAGGTTTGTGTCTTTAATCTCTGCCCAACGTTTTTTAATCCTACTCAATGCCAAAACGAGTAGTATATTTGTAAATGAAGAAACAACGTCCAAGGAAATTAATTGATGATCTAAGGGTAAGGACTGATTTTTTTAACTCATTAAAATGCCGAATGTCCTTCAGATAAAATCAATTTTTTCTCATATATTGTTGATAGATTTTGATAAAAATGTTGATAAATTGTAGGTAGACGCTCCTATATCACGTACAATGAGTCTTAAAGGTATATCACTTTCATGCAGTTTCGGAAGCCCATAGATATAAGGGGCTTGTACATTATGGTAAATTAATTTATTTTTCAAGCCAATTGGGATTACCCTATTTTTGTACCATTTGTTTATCAAGTTATTCATTTTGTACCGACAATGTAGGGTCAGATTTTAATTGTTTATAAGTTGTTTGATCATTCATTACATTTTACAAATGGGATGTTCGAGATCCAAGAATTCTGAAAAACATTTATAGTTGGAGTAGTACACATGATGACATATTATTAGGAAAAAATAGTGTGAGCGTAAAAATATTTTCCGATTCTGTGTGTATCAGCTAATTGAAAATATAGAAAGGTTTGTGACAACTAATAAGGGAAATCAATAAAACTACACATGTGATGAGATATTCTTAAAGTTGCCTCCAAGTTGGTATCTTTTGCAAATTTGAAGCAGTTTTAATTTTAAAATTGACAATCTAACTACTGTTAGTTTTTTATTTCAACAATGTAGAAGTATTACTTAGAACTCCTTCATAAATATATTTTCAGTACATGTATCCCCTAAGGGAAAAAATATGAATATACTGAAATAGAAATTATTTTTCCAATCAGTAGCAAAATCTGTATACATTCAGCTCTGAGCAAAGAAAGTCATTGAAATATTATCATTGCTCATTAACAATAGCTCCACACAACCGGTATTCTATTATAAGAATTAAATTCAATTATGGTCCTTTCACCTCTGTTCTATCGTTTCAATGGAGACATTTACCATCTATACTCAGAAAGCTGAACTGACGAAGTTTACAATTGTACGAATCGTCTAGTTAGAGAGTTCTGTAATAAGTCGCGAGACCTAGGATTTGGATGTATTGATCGCACACTTCATTTTACAGGGTTCTACCAAGTCTTTCGATGTTATTATACTATATTTATACTGGAGAGCGTTCGTTACTATTAATCCTATCTCAACGGATATAAAATACTAGCTGTTAATATGCATATTTCAAAAGCTAATAGAAGAGAAACACTTGAAATTATGATCGTTTATCTAAATTGCCAGGAATATCTATTATGTTATGTTCTGGTCAGTCACCACAGAGATGAAGAATGGAGTTCTTGACTTCCATAAGCGCAATGCTTTACAAAAAGACCCCATCTAAGAATTTTGAAGAGAGTCTATCTCTTTCTAATTGTATACTTCTCAATGTATGCTCCGCCTACTTTCTTGGCGCGTTATTTAAAAACAAGAAGCATAAGTGGGCGGGGCATATCGGGAACGAGTAAAAAAAACGAGAAAGCCGCTCGTCAAATTCCTTAGACGAAGTCAAAAAATATCTACCTTAAAGTACTCTATGTCTGTATGTCAACCATCTCCGAAAGTGATATAATGAAATCCCTTCAATGTGTTTGGCGAACCTAGAAGTTCCAACACCATACTGCCTGCAGATAACGGTTCAGCAACAACGCATAGTGAAATACAAACACATTTTATGTTAGAAGTTAATATACCCTTCTCATGGCAGACGTGAAGTTGCTGATCAACCATCTCCTGATACCGAGGGTATCTTATGATGGGGGGATGTGGTGATGTGGGGCCAGGGAAGGGGGACCCTACAGACAGGAGCACTGAGCTCTGTTTATGACTGCAGGTTATACAGACAATAAATACTGCGGGCGATGAAATGGAAGGGGAAGGGGGCGATGCTAAGTCTGCGTAGACTGATATACCAATACCAAGTATACACAGTGCGTAGGGCGAGACAGAGATCGGTTGATGAAATAATATATACAAAATATACAATGCTCAATATAGAGGGCGATGAAAATGGGGCGATGCTAAGTCTGCCTAGACAGGTATACCAAGTAAATGCAGCGCGTAGGGCGAGACAAAGATCAGTTGGTGATACACAATATAGGATGTTCACTGTTCACTAGGTTAGTTTGTTGCACTGGTCCATGTACCGATGGTAGGTATATGTAAGGTTCTGACCAAATCAAATGTAAGTTATATCAGTGCAGCACTATGTATAGTAGGACATACAATAGAGTGACGTGATAATAACTAGGCACTAAGAATTCACTGGATAAATAAAACAACAAGTTACGTGAATGCAAACACAGGTAGAGCGAGCGAGAGGGATAGTGGAACGATGAGCAGTTGAACGGCGAGACAGCTAGGGCCTGCGAGTCGGGGCGACGAGTTGATGTCAACGGTGGAGCACTATCGATGCGCACAGTTATGTCCTTCCTCTGAGGAGCATAGCCTCCGGCTGGTGATTCGAAACGATGAGCGATCAGGTGGCTTAACCTTGGTAGGGGCCACAACAGAAAGCTTGACACAGGACTAAGGCATACAGTTGAGGGAATACCTTTTATTCAAAAAGTCTGGGGAGAAAGTTGCGATATTGCCTATGATTGGTCGAACCGAAATCACTATGCTTGTGGAGAGAAGGAGGGGGCCTCCCATGTAGCGCGAGAATCCTGGAAAAACCTGCGAGTGCTAGGATGAGCGAACCCGAATTCTCGGGAATGCCGCAAACTACCCTGCGCATAAGTTCACTTTTCCGTCGTCGCCGGCAGATACTGACACCTTTCGAGGGGGACAATGAAGTCAGTCGAGTTATCGATGACAAACGTTATCATCGATAACTGACTTTTAGGCTGGTATCACTCCGTAAGTGATATAATAAGACACCCTCAAAGTGTTTGGCGAACCTAGAAGTTCCAACTCCATCTGCCGGAAATCAGTCTCACTGAGAATTCAATTCACAATGCTGCGTATTGACAAAGACGGGTAAGCAGTTGGAAATACTGCCGCCAGGTATAGTGTATAGTGAAATACAAACAAATTTTATGCTAGAAGTTAATATACCCTTCTCGTGGGCTCGTCAGTCAGATGAGGCAGACGTGTATTCACTGATCTACCATCTCCAAAAATGATAAGTGAACAGCCTCAAAATGTTTGGTTCTTTGAATCGTGAGAACTTCTTTGTCAATGCATTGTCGATTGTATTCTCAGTGGGACATCTGCTTTCCGGCAGATAATGTTGGAACTTCTAGGTTCGCCAAACACTTTGAGAGTGTTTATTAAATCAGTTCCCGAGATGGTTGATCAGTGACTTCACCTCTGCCATGTCTCATTGACGAGCGCATGAGGAAGGCGAAACAGCTGCCGGAGACTATGGACGTGTTGTTACTGTTCAACCTGGTCCTGGTGAACCAAAACTTTGTCTACAGATCCCAGCGTTGTATCGGAGGAGACTCCAACAACCACCACATGAAACTATCTGAGAGAGAAAAATGGATAGTGACAAAATTCAGGCGCCAAAAATATGAGGAAAGTTTCCCAAGACGGCTTTGATGCCAGACTCGGTCAAATGCTTTGGAGATATCCAATGCTACAGCTAGAGTTCCCCATGTTTTTCAATAGATTTCTGCCATACATCCTGTTGATCTTTGCTGACGAAAGCCCTATTGCCGGTCATTTACAATTTTGCAGCTAACTAAGTATTGGATGAGCTCGATGTTGATAGCTTTTTACCATCACATTAGAGATCACAGATGATAGTGCATTGGGTCTAGAATGGGTCTATTAGGAAGGGTCTTCTTTCTTTTTTTTGGAATTGGTTGGTAGCTACTTTCCAGCTAGAAGAAAACACACCAAGTTTGTATGAAAGGATAAACAAACAACCTGCAGAAAGATGGTGTTAATTTAGAAGCACATACTATAATGCATGTATTTATTTCGACGCCACTGCCTTTGAACGAGTGTAAATTGATACTTGAATCGTCACACTATGTTGGTATCCATGAATGTACACAAAATTCAACAACAATAATTATAATACGCAATAATCAGGTGTTACGTAGAGCGTTTGCGATCGACACCAATACATGGTTGCATTTTCTTGTAGAAGTCCTTTCGTGGAAAATCGTGAAAATTCGGAGAATGATTGTAGCTAGTTCCAGTGTTCAGTAAAGCTCGGGACCACGCCAAAGTTAGTTAGTGACATGATATCATCAGCACAGCTTCGGACCTATTTCTATCCGCAGGGAAAGACATGTATCAAGATGAATATTCACAACGCCAACATTTTATTTGCGGTAAGTGCTTTAGAAAGGCTAATCAGACTCCAATTATGTGTTCATTTGATTGTGATTGATTGGGATATCGTTTGAATGAGAATAAATTGTGACGCCGGTCACGTTATGACAGCATGTTTCTAAAGGAAATATTCTTGAGCAAATCTTGAGTTCCATTCCTTAGAGCTATTTCTATAAATCACAGATGGTAGAAAAGGATTGCAAATGCTCTCTCATGCACGTAGTGCCCTAATAGCCCACATGTAGACTCGGCTACATATATAGGGGTGTATTCATGAACATCCTGATGACCTACAGGCAGGATTAGAGCAAACATAACTTTTCCAAAAGAGATTAAATTCCCAGAAACATCTCTTAATACTATTAATAGTGTAAATAAACCAAATCATAATAAACTAAAGCAATTACTGAGAATAGATAACTGGGACGGTGTATATAGTAGCCAAAACCCTAATGTCAGCACTGAAAAATTTATCAGTAAAAGGACATACTACAAAAAAATTAGCACTAAAACAGTCAAAAATTAAGTTAAGTGTGGTTAAATCAAGCCATTGATAACACAAGGAGTCAAAAATTCAATAAATAATAAATTAAAATTAATAGCTGTTAGAGAAAATACTGGTCTGATTTTAGGAACTATCGACATCTATTAAGCAAGCTGACTTAATTCATTTAGGAAAATATGACTTAAAAAAGGTGGCATATTGATCAAATAATTACAAGTAACAAATTGAATAAAAAAGAACAAATTAAATTCATAAATGATGAAGAAATTGGAATGAAGAATGATGTAAACATTGCGATAATAAATGTTTCTCCCATATAGGAAAAAATCTCGCTAATAAAATACTAGATACAAAACATAACATACGATACACCCACAAATATTCATAAATTAAATACCAATTGCAACTTCTTATTCCTAAAGCTAGTTAATGAGGAAGAAATCATTAAATACCGCGAAACGGAGTTACTTTGATGGGTTCTGAGCTATTTTAGCAAATATGTTCAAGACCTGTACTTCACATGTAGGTGTCCAATTATAACAAACGTCTTCTAGGCATCTAGGCAATACATGAATTTGAATTTGTAATAATAAAACGTTGCCTAAAAGAATGTATACGTTGTGCCAAAGTAGACAAAAGTTTGGGGTTAATTTGGCAGATTATAAAATTTGCGTATTTGAGTAAAATAAGCGGCGTTTAAAGCTTTCTTTGGCATCAGAAATTATAATAACGTTTTTTCAAAAAAAATACTCACGAACTGAATAAACGTGAACTCAGCATGGCACAACCCCTTTTTATGGCAGCTAACGTTTCTGCTAATTGGGTGGGGAAAAATTTGCGATACGTACGTCCTCCCAACTTTCAAATTCGAATGCTCATGTCCCAACATTCCACCGCTGCCTCAGATAATGTTCTTCGAACACTATGAGGTTCATGTGATTAACTGATCACGTGACTTCCCTCACTTTTGCTAACAAAATAGCTTTTGGACAATTCTACGGGTCAAATGTAAATGAATATGAGAACAGAAAATAAATTGGAAATGATTTAGAAAACGCTAATGTGAGACATTAAATTGTACTCCAAAAATACATTGCGCTATTCCATCTATTCATTATTACTATTTATTATTTAGAGTACTTCCGACATTACTAGAAGTTTGAAAATACGCGCAATCTTAATAGTATTGGATGGTAGTATGGATTTAAAAAAAACATCGATTTTCGAGCAAAGGTTCCCGAGATATTGTTGTTTTTTACGAGCCTACCGCGGCGGCTCTCCCTTGCACAGCCAAGCGCATTATTTAAAATAATTGTTTTAGGAACTTTTACAAAAGATAAGAAGTTGGAAATCTGGCAAGTTGTTCATTAACTATTGAAGAAGATGATCTCGTAAAAAAAATAGCACGTTATCGCACCACACCATTTTAGAAAAGTGCTTTTTTTTACATTAAGCTGCGGTTTGCAAAGAGTGTACTCCCGATCTTGCAGAAATTTTGTGTGGAACTTGGTGGGCACAAAAGCTACAATCTATTATTAATTTCAGCTCTTAATCCTTGAAAGAACAAGAGTTATGAATTTTTAAAATTTCGAGCAAAATCGATGGTTTTTTCAAATTTGCGGAGTCACCGCTGGACCAACCGGGATCATCCGCAGCTCATTTTTTCCGTCTTTTTACGGCGCATAAGCTGTCAGACGCTAAAAACCGGTTTTGACCATTCTTACCATTTTTTTTTGGACCATTTGCGACTATCAAAAAGTGTTCAATTTTAGTGCCTTCAATTTGTATCATAATTATCTACTCAAGGCAATTTTTTTCTGCGAATTCAGAATTATGCAAAATATACCGACATTTATGGCTAATTCTATTACACTAAACGATGAAACTCAATTAACGAGGTACAAATAAAAGTGATATCAATCTAACAGTTTTTAATTTTACAATCTGGATAACATATCATTTCATTCGAAAATAAAAAATCAAAACCAAACCCTCCAAACTGCTTTTTAGAATGTTATTATAGCTCTCCTCTGTTTAGAAATCGATCGATATCACATTCAACTAGTAAAGGAAACTTCCGAATATTTGTCGAAGGTATAAGACTAACAAAATGTATATGACACTTTTTCTTCCCCTTTTTCGCCGAAACCCTTGTATTTCATTAATAATCAATCTCTCCCAAATTATGTATAACATTTCAATCCAACTTACTGTATGTATCGCATATGAATAGTAAATTGCAGTTTAATATATGTTAAGGTATCCTTGAGTAATATTGTATTATTTGTTTCTATTTGTTGTTTCGTTATCGATCTTGCACTGAAAATTTTTACTGCATAGATACAACTCGGTGATTACAACAAAACGGACAGTCCAAGACAAAATATCGTGAAAACCTTGAAACGCCAATAATTTGAAATTTAATAATAACTTCTCCAATTAACAGCCGGCAGTTTCCATTGTTCCGCCATCGGTAGAATTTAATGTGAACTACAAAACAGAACAATAAAAATTTAAATATCGAAGGCCCTGTAGAAACCTGAAAAGTTTATTAAATAACTTACTCATTCCCTCCTTCTCAATCTTAGTTTTAATATTTCAGGAATGGACCATAGTTTGTAAAACCATTGTTTGATAAAGCCACCGTGAGGCGAAACATGTTACGTTTTGTTTAATAAAAACGAAGTTTGTGAAAATTTATTACAATTTTTTTAAATTAAAACTATGAATCTGGAAATGTTGTAAAACACCTCTTGCTTGTCAAGTTCGAGATTCTGCCGAGATTCTGCCGGACTTGTTTCTACCACACTTCATTCTTCAATCGAGGCAAAGTTTTGGAACTCTTTGTCTAATGAAGTCTTTGCTTGTGTCTATAACATGCAACTTTTCAAGAAAAATTCCAATACCTTCTTCTACAACACATTATACAACGAAATGTTGACCGTATTGATGAATGGTGTACAAGAATGGCTACTTCCTCTCAACATAGAAAAGTGTTGCGTATTACACATAAGGAAAAATAACCTTGGTCTTCCTTACACTTTATCCGGAAGCAGGTTGAAGATATTTTCATCTCACAGTGATTTGGGAATTATCATTACTTCAGATCTTTCCTGGTCATTATATATGGTATATGTGGTGAATAAAGCGAATACTGTCATATCACATTAGCAAGGACTTTCCCTACTGTTCCTTGTCCACTTTTGCTGCATTATACAAAACATATATCAGACCAATCGTGGAATCAGCCCAGTGTGACATCTTGACTTGATCCGCGACTTTAATTCATTAGAATCTGTTCAACGCAGGCCAGCAAGGATGTCCTATGGGCGACGCAGACTCAGTTATCTGGACAGATTAAAACTGGCAAATTTAACGTCATTTGTTACCCATCGACTTCGTGGAGACCTCCAAATAACATACAGATGGATGCCATCTTCAGGGCAAGCTTGACGGTTAAACTGAAACTGATTCCTCTGTTTCGACAGCGTTATTTATTGTAGGAAAAAACCTTCACTCTACACAGTTCACTGCCTTTATTCCGGTGGTTAACTCCATTCTAGCAGCTGACCCTGTCATCGTGTGATCTTGTGCGAAGTGGATTTTTCGAGGATGGGTTTCCAAATATTGAGAAGGTGATATTCTGAGTCACGATTTAGATTATTTGGAATTGACTGGACCGCACAGTAGGGAAGATTGGTGTCTCAGTAAGTTAGGCCAAACTGCTGACACAGATACTGACAGGACATGGACTGTTTAACTACCACCTCCATATGATGAAAATTAACAATTCGCCTATGTGCAAGTGGTGCAAACAGAAAAACGAAACATCAATGCACATTATGTGCTCCAAGACGCAGAGCACTCTCGGTAGGGCTATACGACACTGAGGAGATCCAGAAACTGGATACGAAAATGGTGCTAAACCTCTTCAGGGCATTAACCACGTACCCGGTTCGAAGTGGGTGACTGTTTGTCCTCCTCGGGTACCCTATGAACACTCTGGAATGGGAACCGATCCCGCCTACCTCTAAAGCGAGGTGGGAACCGCTTCAGTAGCACGGCGTTTAAATAATATATCAGGAAGTTGGTGTTAACCTCTTTGGGAATCGTTCACCTGGGGGAGAATGGTAAACACTCTCGGGCGGGAACCGCCCCTCTGGTAGATAGTGGGTAGTAATGCTCCACTAAGCTGACACGTTAATCGTTAACCTGGAGAGCATGGTGAACAGTCTCGTGTGGGACTGCCCTTTGGTGGCCTGGTGAACACTTGTCGGTGGGAACCGCTTCACTAGGTAACACGTGATACCGGGTGCAAAGAGCTTTGGCCTGGGAATCAATGGAGCGCAAACCCCTCCTCAATCATGCTCTTAACCTTAGGCGAGTGTTTAGGAAACGCTAGTGCAGCTGTTACGCGTTATGCAGAAAAGTTTCCCAGAAGAAACATACCGGATGAAAAAACGTTTGAAGCCGTGGAACGACGTGTCAGAAACTGGGAATAAGACACCAAAAAAATAATGATTCTGGTATGCCCATTGGTGATTGTTTTTTACTTTATACCAGCATAAGCTATTACCTCATCATTTTCAAATCAAAATATTACGAAAACGGAACACAGTATCGAGTATTACTAAAAGTACCTTTTTGGTGTAGAATTGAATGATGTTCAATTTCACGTAAGATTTGAATTAGAAAATCTAGCCTCAAAAAAGTTATGACTAAAACTACTCGGTACGAACCGTGTAATTAGAGCCCTCTGTGAGAATCAGATATAAAAATAAATTCATGCGATGTGTCAGCTTCCAAAACATATTCATACCAAATTTCATTACAATGTTGCCAGTAGTTTCGTCATAATTGTGAAAAATGTCTTTAAAATTTTTGTTCACAACACCCTGTATCTTGAATACAGATGCAGTTACGAAAATTTTTTACTAAGCACTTATCTTTCAGTGTTCTACCTATCCTAGCAATAAGACCACCTTTTTTTGAAAGACCCTGTATATATCTCTTGGAATTCGAGATATTCAATAAATGAGTATACAATAAACATATAAAAATTCTAATTTTTTTCACACAGCTCTATATCCATTTCACGCGAAATCGGTAATTTATAAAAAGGCAATATTTGTTACTTCGTAAGTCAGAATTATGTTAATTATGTTGTCATGTTCATAAATCAATAATGCCTAATGCATGAAAAACTGGTCGAAAATTGGACCTCCAGAATACCGTATATTAGAACCTGTTGCGGAGGTCATACCAATACACATAGTACAAGGCCTGAAAGTTTGATCATGACGTCACAGTTGGTTGGTCACCATATTTATCACCTGTCACATTCGAAACCGGCTAAGCGCCATTACGACTAAACGGTACTATCTACACTACGTCTCTTGTTCAAGCCTCTTGTTGATGGCATCACACTATTCTATGAATTTCTTTCCCCTTCTTAATAATAAAAACAATAATAGTTACCGAGATGGGCTATACAAACTTTTAAATTTGCCCATCCTGTATATAGAGACAATTTGTTGACTCTTACGAAACAGGACAGTCTAAATCAAAATATCCTGGCGCCTTCAGACAGCAACAAATATTTCGAAAATGATTTATTGTATTGGCAGGAATCATGAAAAAATGTATAAGAAATAAAGAAGATCTCAATATAGAAAATACAGCTCATGTGAAAATTGTCTCAGACCGTTAGATCTTCGAAATGAAATAATTAGTTCGAAATTTGACTCCGTCTAATTTCCGCTTTTCTTTGTAAATAACATATAATCAACCTCTTTGCTTCCTTTCGCGGTCTTATCTGTGAACGCGTGCAACTTTTTTGCAGATAAAAGCTAATTACCTTCTGTTCATGAACGTTTTCTTCCAGCTTATATGATGTTTATCGAATATTATCATTAGTTCCGGAGATGAAAAACATAAATATTAAAAGTTTAACACCGCTCGGTTACCAATAACTCCTGGAGAAGAAACTAAAAATATGAACATTATTCACAATAAAACCTATACTAATTTCAAATGAGTTAAATATAGGTTTAAATTTCACAATTGACGGTGGATTTAATTAATGATATTGTAAATACGATTTGGTCTCCCAACTTTGAAGATGAAGCTGTTATTCGTAACAAGTGCAAGGCAATTCTTGAACATTCAAATGAATCGTATAAAGGGTCCTCCAATAACTTCAATAATATCTGTAAATCATTGAAAAAAAAAGACTGTTATTACTTGAAAGATATGGGAAATTTTCTCGTAATTATGGGCAAAGAGGATTATCAGAATTTTTATTCTACTTTTGACTAGATTTTTTTTGTCGCCAGAATTTGAATTCCACGAAATACCCTAAAATTTGCGATTGCACGCTGAAAAATGCATATTTTGACACAAAAAGAAATGCAATTTGTAGATTTTGACAAATATCACATTTTGCTATAAATGCAGTATTTTGGCGGAAAATTTTGAGGTTAAGAATTCAAAAAAAAAACAAATCGGAGATACTGTTAAAGCTCTTCGAGCTTTGTTTCTTGAGCTATTGTGGATCAATATTGCCTCAGTAGAAGTCTAGATATTCATGTAAACGTGTTTGGGCCTAAACCGAACTCAATTTTGGCCCACATAAGAAATTATAATTTTGTATTCTTTGACTGGCTCTAGATTTTTTCAATGATGGCTAGGAGGTCACACTTTTGGATTCAGATAGGAAAAGTTATATACTTCATATTGGATTTTGTTCCTTTACGCTGGGTCCAATACAGGCCCAAACACTTTGACATGAATAACTAGACTTGTACCAAAGAACTTGATCTACAATAGCTCAAAATACGCGTATTCAAGAGCTATAACAGCGTTTCGAATTTGATTTTTTTTTCGAATATTCTAACCTCAAAATTTCTCAAATTATCCCAGTTCAAACATTTCCAAAGTTCCGCTAAAATTCGGCATCTATAGCGAAATGTGATTTGTTATTTTAGGTAATATTTGTCAAAAACTACAAAATGCATTCTGTTTCGAGTCAAGATATGCATTTTTCAGTGTGCAATCGCAATATTACGGTTTTCCGCAAAATTCAAATTTTGGCGACAATCAAAATATTTTACAATCTTTTTAAGCTATTGCATATAGCTTTTATCGCGGGCTTTGAGCGCGGCGACCGAATCAAGAAATTCCGTAACGAAAAATAACCTAAGACCTAAGCACCTAACATGTGTCAAATTAATTAATTAATTTGAAGTTTCTAAAAGTGAGAAATTTCGCTATTTTATACGAATGTTATAACACTCTAGCGCTTTAGACTCTGGGATTTTCACGTGGTCTATCGAAATTAGAATGTTCGAATTATCTAAAAACATAATTGCATCAACTCCAGACGTCCTATGTAATTAGCTACGAACGAAATCATTTTGACATATGCCTCGAGGAGCTTGCTATGCGTCAGTTAGAGTTTATACGTTAGACGCGCGTGGCAGAGACCTTAGAGTACCTGTTTCTATTAAGCTATTCCATATATTGCATATAGCTTTTATCGCGAGCTTTGAGCGCGGCGACCGAATCAAGAAATTCCGTACCGAAAAATAACAGGAACTCGTTTATGTTGCGCTCTCTCGGGTGACTAATATTGAAAAATTGTATATCACGACAAAAAACGATAATTCTACATTCAAGTTTTATCATAATCGAAGGCACGCTGCATCGACTGCATCTTTGTTGCAAGAATTCAAAAGACTGTCTTTAAATAGTGTTCAGACGACAGCTCAAATCTTGAAGTTTCTAAAAGTGAGAAATTTCGCTATTTTATACGAATGTTATAACACTCTAGCGCTTTAGACTCTGGGATTTTCACGTGGTCTATCGAAATTAGAATGTTCGAATTATCTAAAAACATAATTGCATGAACTCCAGACGTCCTATGTAATTAGCTACGAACGAAATCATTTTGACATATGCCTCGAGGAGCTTGCTATGCGTCAGTTAGAGTTTATACGTTAGACGCGCGTAGCAGAGACCTTAGAGTACCTGTTTCTATTAAGCTATTCCATATATTGCATATAGCTTTTATCGCGGGCTTTGAGCGCGGCGACCGAATCAAGAAATTCCGTACCGAAAAATAACAGGAACTCGTTTATGTTGCGCTCTCTCGGGTGACTAATATTGAAAAATTGTATATCACGACAAAAAACGATAATTCTACATTCAAGTTTTATCATAATCGAAGGCAAGCTGCATCGACTGCATCTTTGTTGCAAGAATTCAAAAGACTGTCTTTAAATAGTGTTCAGACGACAGCTCAAAGTGTCTTAGATTTCATTAGTAATAGAAATGGCATTTCAATAATGACTTTCAATTGCCAAAGCCTAAATAGTCACAAATACGATTTTCAGTTACGAGACAAACAAATGTGTTACTTCTTACCGAAACTTGCATGGCGGATGATAATCCGATTGAAATTCAATTGTATTGTTCAATTCAAACGAGATACTGTTCCAAAAGGTGGTGTAGCTATTTACCAAAATAATAATAATGTAACTAATATTATGACTCCGAATATTGAAATAAATATTGCACACGTTAGCGATGTTAATGTTAGGCGCTCATTTGTTGGAGATATTTGTGCATGCAAACTTAGAAATGGCCTACACATAGTCATGGTAGCAATTTACATTCCTCCGAATCCAAAATTGGACGAGGTAGAGCATTTTATTCATCGCACTTTACTGGAGTACACTGAAGAAGGGTCGAAAATACTTGGAACAAATGGTAATAAATGTCCACTTATCTTGGCTGGCGATTTCAACATCAACTTCGCTGATAAAAAATCAGAGCGTTTGACAACTTTTCTTTCGGAAAAATTGAATTTGAAAATGAATAATGATCCACAAGAATCCACAACAAAATATGGGGCCACCATTGATGCGGTATTTTCCAGATATTCAGAGGATATCAAGTCTAAAACTTATGTCTCTTATTCCAGTTATCATAAACCTATAGTTTGAATGATAACAAATTCCTGAATAACCTACATGTATTGTAAGATAATTAAAATATTTTAAACGATATTAACTTCTCATTTATTCAATAAAAGAAAAAAATTTGTTTTCTTATCGGTCACCACGCTCAAAAAGTGTAACTTCAATTAATATCAAAGAAAAAAAAATACTGCATAAATTAAAAATAAATAAATAATTATAATTGCATAAGTTGAGAAAAAATGCTATGCAATAGCTTTGTCGCGGCAGTCCCCGAGTGCCACACGTCTTTTTATTTCTATTTTGAAAAAAAATTGGTGAACCGAAAAAAATCACAAAATGGGCCTTATCTCGGGCTCATAACCTTCAAATGACTTCTACCTTTGCTACGACGCGTATTCAAATTATCTATGACTGATCTCTTGTATTCTTTTGATTAGAGGCCTTATTTCAAAATTAATTTAGAAATGAATGAAAAAAACAGGAAAGTTTCGTTTTTTTTTACAAAATGGCCATAACTTTCCAAGCGCCATTTTCTGATAAAATAAAAATGGTTTTTATTCATTCATCTGTAAAAAAAGGATTTAATCACATTCCAGCCATATCAAATTTTGCAGAATTCTCAGGGAATTCGGTCGACCGTGCAACTGGACTACAGGAGTCCTTCATCAAAATGGGTTGAACTAGTCAATAATTCATTTAGATCGTGTACAGCTGTAATCCCCGATAATTTGAAATACAAACGTAGACATTCAAACCCTAATCTTCCTAAGCTTTATTGCTTACCTAAGATTCATAAGCCGGATAATTTCATGAGACCAATCATTACAAACATTAACTGTCCTACGTATAACATAGCAAAATGATTAGTGAAGGAATTTAGAAACTTCCAAGCCCTAGAAAGTTTGTCTGTGTGAAATTCTTCGGAAGTTATTGCAAAATTGAAAGATTTCAAACTTGAACCTGGTGATACTATCGTTTCAGTTGATGTTGTTTTACTATTATGTCTAATACTTATTATTTATTAATTATAATAAGTTTTTACATTGAGTAATAGGATCTTATCCCCACTCTAAACGGTATTAATAATGATAATAATAATAAATCAAAATTGAATCAGTTTCCAAAAGTTTGGTATAGATATGTTGACGTCATTTTCGCGATTACAAGTAAAGATTTTGATTCACATGGCTTGAGAGCCAATTTGATTCACTGAGATTCACTGTCGAAATGGAAACAAAAAAGGAAATTGTAACGTAGCCAACTTACCAAATTAGAGTCATTACCTTTGAATAAAGTTTCCGATTCCGACAAATCCTGGATTTACAAAAATCAATTGTCTTGTTCAAAATAATGCTATGTGGGTGGAACTGGGGGGAACATTTTGCCCATATAAGGAAAAATAATGGTGAAAAATTAGCGATAGCCGAACGTATTTTGAATACAGGTCAGACCATTTCTCAAGAAAATTTATCACTTTTGAAACACAGTACAGACAAATATCTAGGTAATTTAGAAGGGATGGATATGAATAATAAATAAAACTACTTTGTTTTACTATCACTGATATTTAATATAGTCGTTACTCTAGTTTCAACACTAAACGTGTCATCCTTTGATAAAATCAGAAATAGAAAGGCATTTGATTTATGCCTCAGTCAAAATTACTGTCAGTTTAATAACAAATTTTATACTCAAAATAACGGATTAGTTATGGGTTCTCCATTAAGTCCACTTCTCGCAGATATTTTTATGTCTCACATAGAAGATACTATAATGAGTTCTGCCATAACTAAAAAACATATTCAATTTTGGTACAGATACGTAGACGATATTTTAGCCCTCTTTAAAGGTACACCTAGACAATTAGATGTTTTCTTATCATTCATCAATAATATTCATCCCAACATAAATTTCACATTAGAGACAGAAAAGGATCACAAAATAAATTTCTTAGACTTAACATTATCACATCATAATAATAGCATCTCATTCGACATTTACAGAAAACCTACTTTCACAGATACAGTAATTTGTACCTCTTCACATAGCCCCTATAGTCATAAACTAGCTGTTTTTCATTCAATGATACATATAGCCTTTTCCCTTCCTTTATCTCAAGAAAATCTTAGTAAAGAACTAGATACAATTAATTGCTACAAATAACGGTTTCGGTCCTCAAGTAGTTTCTAAATTAATAAATAGAAAATTAATTTTCAATAGCATTTATCCCTTTATAAAATACAAAGATAACTCATTAAAATATGTTTCTTTAACTTATTTTGGTCCTTTAAGCGGAAAAATTCCATCATAACCTGACCATCAGCTTCAAACCCTCAAACAAATTATTTCATATTCTGTTCAATGCGAAAGATAAAACTGACAAATTTAAAAGACCCGGAGTTTATAAACTAATTTGTTCAGAGTGTGATAGTTTTTACATAGGTAGATCTTGCCGTAACATAGCAGTTAGATATAAAGAACATTTTCGTTCCTCTAAAAATTATAAAACCGATTCTTCATTTGCGAATCATATTTTAGAAACAGGCCATACCTTTCCTAATATGAATAATGTCCTAATTTTACATAGTCAAGATAAAACTTCAAAACTAAATATATTAGAGTCAACGGAAATTTTCAAAGGAATGAAGATGTATGATAATAAGATCCTAAACGATCAAATACATTTATATTACAGTAATCTCTTCAATGTATTAATAACCTGATTTTAGTATTTAAAGTCGGTTAGTAAATATACCCGCACCACTAATGTCCTCACGGAATTACCTAATCACCTTACCCCTCTCTGGTTTTTCCTAGAACTATTTCCTATAGCCATAAAATTTGTTTGAAATCCTTCTTTAACCTATATATAGTAGATTTAATATTTGTTAAATTCATTTTTCGTCTGAAGATGACACATTTAGTGTTGAAACTATAGTAACGACTATATTAAATATCAGTGATAGTAAAACAAAGTAGTTTTATTTATTATTTCGTTAAAACTCTCTTTAATGTTTATATCACAGCAAATAACATTTTGAGAATGATTAACTATATTTTTTTCATCGTTTTCTATTTATTTTATTGATTGGGTTTTTGTTTATTACCTCATAAGAAATATGGGAGATTATTTTGATTAAAAAAGTTCATTCGAAATATAATCAATAAATGTCAATTATGAAAAATGAGTAATTATTGAAGGGTGCATTTTGAAAGTTCGCCACAGGCGCTAGAATCCTAGTTCCGGCTCTGCTTAGAAGAAATGGTTGGAGTACATTGGCAAAATATCTTAAGACAACCTTTAGAGAGTTCGTGTAGGTCAGAGCAAGGACTTCTTTGACACTGTAAATATTTGGCGGGAATGAGCGTCGGAGAAGCTCGAGACTCTAGAGTAGCAATCGATTTTAGTACTAAACTGCCTACGCGCTGCCAGTTATGTGCCCAGTTGCACGTAATTCCTTACTGCATTCGATGATGTGTACAAGTGCGACTGCAAATTTACTCCCAATCCAGCATCTATCTATACGGATGCAATATGCGAAAAACACGATTCACGCTTACTCTACAATTACTATCAGAAGTTAATGAAATTATATTTGTTGATAGGGGTGGATAAAACAAACACATTAAACTAATTGTAACTGCAATTCGATACCTCAGATATTGTTTCGACAAATTGTGTCACTTCAGAATGACTAGTGAACTAGCACACTCCTAAGAGATTGCAAATATTATTTTGATTACATTTGGAGGGGCCAGAATTACAGCCAGAAAGAATATGTGTAGTGATTAATGATTAATTTTTGAATTAATTTCTAAACTGAACTAGTTGATGTGTTTGATTAGATGGTGGCCTAATTTGGAATCTATTCCTTCAATCTATAGTTCCTCATTCGTCTATGGAAGTGTTATTGAATGCTATGACCAGTTTCCCCTATGTATCAGACAAAACAATCATCACATTTAATAAACTATAGAAGAGTTCACATCGTGGATATACTATAAGAATATAATTAAGAAATAATCACCCTTATCCACTAAAAATACTGTTCAAATATTGAGGAACTTCCAGCTACCAAGTGACCTACATCAGACTGAACTAAATAAGAAATCAAAATGTGTCCTATTTGGAATCAATAGGGTATTTAAGAGGTTACCCTCAGCTGGAAATCAATATAATTTTATTAAATTGCCTCTTCGCTAATATGTTTCCAACCCTTCTCAATTAGAAAGTTGATTGCAATTTCTGACTTTACAGTTCATTATCAAAACAGACAATGAAGGGGATGGATTCTAAGAATTGATGATACACATAGCACAAAGTAACGGAGAGCTCCATTAAAATCCTTCCCAATTACTTAGATATTGGTCATTACTGTGTTTCAAGAGTGATAACCTTTCTTGAGGAATGGTGTGACCTATATTTAAAATATATTCGACCAACGCTGCACAGCATATGTGATCGTTACATTTAGCTCTTTGTGTATGGAGCTAAATTATTTCACTTTTAACAAAAACTACTATAAACAAACAAGTGAATGGGCATTCCACTCTCTGCTTTTTCATTTCGTTGATATCAACATTATAAAATATGGTAATTACTTGGAATTCAACTTCTACGAGGGCAAGGTGAAAAGTCTCAGATGGTGCCACAATCGAAAATTCAATGTGACATTTGTGATTTTCAGACTGATATGTCAATCCGTTCTGTTTTGATAACCATTGAAAGCAAGCATATATACAAGGTGTTCCATCTCAGACGAGCCACCCCGTATATTTCTTATCCCATAGTGAGTGGAAAAATCTCCCGAAACACGTCGAATGATTTTGTTTGGGGGACATCTTTTGACGTATATTTAAGGCTTGAACGAGCAACCCCCTAATAGGGGGCGCTTCAACCCCTCAAAATTGAATAGGGGAGAGGGGTTGAGTGATACGTCATTTGAAAGGTCTTGGAAGCCTCTTTACAACGGTGTATGAAAAACGTAAATTTGATGAACCGTTTCAAAAATTAATTTTGTTGCTCGAATGCGTCAACTTGAATATTTTGGTTATTTGTACAATGTACAAACTCATTTTTATTAAGCTTTTTTTACAAACTCATAAACAATCTTTAAAAAATCACATTCGTAAAAATATTTAATTGTGTTGTCATGGTTACAATGAAAAATAATAAATCTGCGTGTTTAAATCAAATGTTCAAATTGACCTCCATTGACTTCCATACAATAATATATTCTCTCAAACCAATAAATGATAATAAATAAAAAAACAGCAAAACTTTTCCTTATTTTGCCTTCATTTTTTGTTCTTAGAAGGTGTTTATCTGGTTTTAACGTTTCTTCGATCATTTCATGATTTTAATCAATCTGTTGAGTTACTACTTTGCTGATTTGTTTAAAATTATACAAAATATGGTGTATACATTGCAAGAACGTGTTGAGCTGGTTAGCCTTCATTACCAAAGTCAAAATTATGCCCGAGCGGCTCCAAGGATATTTAACGAAAACCATCCTGAACGTAGCATTCGCCATAAGTACGTAATGGAATTGATTTCAAAATTTGTGGAGACGGGTTCAGTAATGGATAAAAAAAAGGCACCCATTGGAATTGTTAATGATGAAGGAGCAGCTGTGGCGGTATTAATACATGTCCAACTTATGCCAAACACGCAATCTGTACGACAACTTTCTGCAGCTTCCGGTATTAGCCAATCTAACGTTTTGAGAATTTAACATAAACACAAGTTCCATCCGTACCGAATTAAATTAATTCAGGAATTAAATGATGATGATTAGTATCGAAGGCAAGAGTTTTGCGAAATTATGGTCGAGCGTATCAACAATAACCCAAATTTCTTGTACAACGTTTGCTTTTCTGACGAATGCACTTTTTTACTTAATGGAGAGGTTAACCGGCATAACTGTAGAATTTGGAGCGATACGAATCCTCATGTATTTCGAGAAGCTCACACTCAACATCGTGAAAAGCTAAACGTTAGGGTAGGAATTTTGGGAGACCACCTAATTGGACCTCTGTTTATTCCTGGTAATTTAAATGGCGAAATTTATCTTGAAATTTTGGAAAATGCTCGATCCGTTAATAACTGAACAATTAGAAAACGATCCTCTACTACTTGAACAACAATTGCATTTCCAACAAGACGGAGCTCCTCCTCACTATGCCGCACCAGTTCGCCAATACCTCAATTTGCAATACCCCGGTCGTTGGATTGGAAGAAGAGGTCCTATGGAGGGGCCTGCCCGATCTCCTGACCTGAACCCTCTGGAATTCTTGTTGTGGGGACATCTTAAGTCCAAGATTTTTGTGACTCAGCCTGAAAATTTGGACGAACTACGCCAACGAATTGTAAATTAGTGTCGTCAAATAACTCCAATTATGTTGAACCATGTTAGAGACAGTTTTCAGTCAAGATTGATTTAAACACGCAAATTAAATTTTTTTCATTGTAAGCATGACAACACAATTCAATTTTTTTACGAATGTGATTGTTTGACGATTGTTTAAGTTTGTAAAAAAAGGCTTAATAAAAATGAGCTTGTACATTGTACAAATAACCAAAATATTCAAGGTGGCGCACTCGAGCAACAAAATTAATTTTTGGGATACACCGTTGTGAAGAGGCTTCCAAGACCTTTCAAATGACGTATCACTCAACCCCTCTCCCCTATTCAATTTTGAGGGATTCAAGCCTCAAATATGCGTCAAAAGATGTCCCTCAAACAAAATCATTCGACGTGTTTCGGGAGATTTTTCCGCTCACTATGGGATAAGAAATATACGGGATGGCTCGTCTGAGATGGAACACCCTGTATTATGTTGAGCTATTGGATGGATTTGACGACGATTTAAAGCGAAAGAGGTCGCATTTGGCAAAGAAAAAAGTGCTATTCTACCAGGACAATGCACCACCGCACAGGTCCACAATTGCAATGGCAAAATTGCAGGAATTGCGTTACAGATTGATTCGTCATCCACCATATTCTCCAGATTTGGCCACCTGCAATTTCTGTCTATTTCCAAACTTAAAGAAATGGTTCGGCGGAAAGAGATTTGCTCCAATGATGAGGTCACCACTGAAACAAACCTATTTTGAAGGATTTCCGAAATCGTATTATTTGGATAGGAGAAGTTAGGAAAACCTTGGACGAATTGTATCAGGTTACAAGGAGACTGTGTTGAGAAATAAAATAAGTTTTGTCCAAATAAATCATTCCTTCTTTAACTTTTCAGGGACTTTTTACCTTGCACTCGTACAGATAGAGGTTGCGACAAATCTTTGATCAATAACTCAATTTCTAAACAAAAAAGGAAATCGTATGAAACAAATTAACCAAATTACCGTGAAACAGTTCAATAGAATTGAAAGTTCCACTTTTCATACTTCAGTAATTAATAAATTTCATAGTTGTGTTCCCAATCGTAAGTCAGAATGCTCATTGATCCTTCTTGTCATAACCATTTAGAACTACTGTTAAATAGAGAATTATACAAGTTTATCCTTTACTAAATGGTAAAACTACTTTTTAATTATTCATTACAATACACTCGTACAATTAAACCATTACCAATTTTGATGAAAAGATTACTATTACGCTTGGTTACGCATGATACAATATTATGTAACGCAAGAATTACATGAAAAACTTGCATCTTTATCATGAATAGAGTCTGATGGTTTTCATTTGTCTATATCATCCCCAATGTTTAACATTGAATGCCCTTATCCTTACGATCAATTTCTCTATTTTAGGACCTATATATCTTTTTCTTTTTCCGTTTTCGGTCAAAATTGTATAGTAACAATTACTATTGTTGCAAGGCGGACGCTCTTACACTCAAGGGAGTTTAAACGTCGCTGGCAGGATCGGTAACCTTCTACGGTATAGAATCACATACTTTATAGGAAACCATCAGAACAGAGACAACGAACTCAGAACAAAGCCCGGGGCATAGACCCGAGATCCAAGATACACCTAGACAAATTTAGGAAAAAGGATATCTTGGAATCATAACCAGATTCATGACAAGACACTGCAAACTCCATGGTTATATGAGCACGTGCAGAAAAGAGAAGTAAACAGCAATTCATTTGCCACAGTCCTCCGCGGAAGTGAATAATTCGGGATAATATTACACCATTGGGGCCGGGAGAAATCCTAATCTTTCTAGAGGATCTGAAGCTCAACGGCATAGTGTGAAACGGTGAGGAGAGTAGGGAACACAATGTCCCTTTGAGGATGCTGTAGGGACAACACCCCTAAAAAATAATCTAATAATCAGTGTGAGAATATGTTCCAATTCAATTAAAGTTCGAATCAATAGAAATGATTTGTGATACCTTGCTATTCAGCTCAATTGACAGAAGTTGAAGGGTAGTAGAAAGTACAGATACATATTATAATGCATCTTAGATTCTTGCGTGTTGTAAGTTGGATAAAATAATTTTTGGTAACAGCCGTACAATTATTCTGAATTGCATTTAATAGAATCAAATTTCAATTGATCTATAAATAACAAACAGCAAGTGTATGAGTAAATCATATGTATAGCAATTTGATTCAGTACGTTCGTTTTGTTGACGTGACGCTCTAAACAATGTCTCATCATTATCGTCTAGACAAAATTCAAATAAACACACACCAAAAGGTTTATTTCACCATACAAGATTAATATTCTCTTCAATACAGTTTGTAGGAGGTTGAAATTATCTCGTACACATTGAGAATCACTATGTAAAGCAAACTCTACATTATAATAATAATTACGGATCAGCAAATTGCAGAATGAGGCTTGTTCAACTTCTAGTCCAAGCTAATTGGACTTTACTACTATGAAAAGAAACAATCACCCTCTCCTGCTTGAAATACTGTCAAAGTACTGGGCACCATAGGTAATACCTCTGATGATGGCTGGTAGCTGGATGGTTCTCAGTACTTCAGTCGTATTTTTAGTGGATAAAGGTGGTAGTTTCTCTTTATAGTGTTATAGTATATTGGCCAGTGTGGACTCTTCCATAGTTTATCAATCAGACTTTGTTCGTAGCATAATTCGTACTGTTATAGCTATTTTTTCTTGAGGGAGTTTATCACTCTTAAAACACAGTACGGGCAAATATCTATGTAATTTAGAAGGAATGGAAATGTGTTAACGAAAGGGCAATTTATTAGATTCGGATTTACTTCCAGCTGAGGGTAATCTCCTGTTTGCATTCATAATCACAAATAGTGATTCCTAATTTAATTTACTCAGCTGATGGCTACTCGGTAGCTGAAAGGTCGTCAGTATTTAACAGTATTTTTAATGGATGAGGGTGATTATTTCTTATTTATATTGTTTTAATATGTCCACGGTGTGAACTGTTCTATAGTTTATTAAAAATGTCTACGTTACAACAATCAACGTAACACGAATAATTGAAATTGTAACACTTTGATGTGAAAAATATATGAATATGTATTAGAAAACCACTGCACACTAATGTTTCTATAGATGAAGAGGTAATATCTCGAGGACGAACCAAAACGGTGTGATAACAAAAATCTTTTTGTGCCAAGTAGGTACAATGTTAAACCGATCTTGTGTTTAAAATTTTATAACTATGATACTTTTCACGTCCTGGCTGTACCAATATTGTCACCTTGAATAGTACACTTCCGCGGATAGCTAATCTTGAAAAATATTGGCTTCCGGATGGATTCCGCGTCACAATAGCACGACTTGATGCCAACGTTTTGCCAACCATTACAGGTGGTATCTTCAGGGCAGGCTTGAGGCTTGAACTGAAACTGATTCTATTGGTTTCTGTGGCCGTATGTATTGTGGGGAAAATCCTTCACGCTACACAGTTCACTGCCTTTATTCCGGTGGTTAACTCCGATGGGTTTCCAAATGTTGAGAAGGTGATATCCTGAATCACGGTTTAGATTACTTGGATGTTTTAGGATTTCTATAGCTTCAAGGATTTTTTGCTGTTAGAAGTTTGTGGATTTTAGTATTTTCTAGAAGAATTTGATGATTTGTGCGAAACTTGTGTTCCGCAAGGTGAAACAGGTCGTACAGTAGCTACTCGTGTTGAAGAACATGAGCGCTGTACAAGGCTCTGTCATACCAGTAGATCTACACTTGCGGAACACATGTTTGGCACCAACCATCAAATCCTTTCCCAAAATATTAAAATTCTAGCCCGAGCCCCAAACTTGTATCAGCGAAAAATCCTAGAAAGCTATAGAAATCCTAAAACTTCCGAATAATCTAAACCGTGACTCGGGATATTACTTTCCCAACTTTTGGAAACCCATCCTCGAAAATTTCACTCAGCACATGATCACACAACGGCAGGGTCAGGTACCAGAACGGAGTTAACCACCGGAATAAAGGCAGTGAACTGTGTAGCGTGAATGATTTTTTCCTACAATGAATACGGCTACAGAAACCAGTGGAATCAGTTCCAGTTTAAGCCTCAAGCCTGCCCAGAAGATACCATCTGTAATGGTTGGCGAAACGTCGGCATCAAGTCGAGCTATCGTGATGCGGAACTCATCCAAAGCCAAGATTTTTCAATATTGTCACGTTTCCGTTTTTACCAAATTCAATTATTACCATATTATATTTTTCTTCAATATTGTAAATTATTTTTAATTCCTATTATAATCATTCTGATATTTTATTTCAATGTATTATCTGATTACAAAATTTACTTTAAGCCATTTCCTCTCAGTCGATGTTAATTTCATTCTCAGATACTTATATTGCAAATAATAAATAATAAACTGTGATGTCATCATCAGAGTTCATTATTCTGCCGGATAAGTTCAATTACAGTGTGAATCCTAAATTGCTGGATATCATCAATAAAGTTTATATAAGCCACCGACAGAGGAAAAGTGGGATATTCGAACTTTCTTCTCGCGTGTATACGCATCGATCTGAATAATGTAAGTAATGTTTTTTCATTCACATATAATGGAGAATCAATGAATTAATTGAAATGAATTCAAACTATTTATCATGTCTTTTAACTAACTGAACTAATTTTGAAATTATTCATCATTGTGTTTTATCAATCGATTTATGTATTACCAAATATCCCGTACTCATTTTAAATAGCGTTATGTTTTATTTTATTTGTTAATTTGGTCTTAGTAAATTTTATTGAATTAGTTCTACCAATGTCGATTCTTTGAAATTACAATAAGAAGTGCATGACAGTATTCCTTGATTTAGCAAAGGCGTTCGATACTGTCAATTACGATATTCTTTTGCAACACTTATATGATATTGGTATAAGAGGCGTCGCACTGGATCTTATTACTGATTATTTGACCGATAGGAAACAAGTAGTCAAAATAAATGACACTTTCAGTGACCCATCACCTGTCACCATGGGTGTTCCACAGGGTACAGTTCTGGGGCCTATTCTGTTTTTATTATACATCAATAATATATTCAATATAGATGATTTAAATGGACTTCTTGTTTCATATGTAGACGATACTGCCATTGTTTTCACAGGAAATACCATGGGACGAAACTATCCTAAACGCAAAACAAGGCCTACAAAAATTGTTCAATTGGCTGAGCTGTAATCTATTAAGCCTCAATGTTGACAAAACTAAATTTATTGCCTTCACATCAACTATTACAGATCAGCCAAGTATCAGTCATTTGAAAATTCATAAATTTTCCTGCCCAAACACAAATAAATGCGATTGTTCATCAGTTGAGAAAGTTAGTTCGGTTAAATATCTGGGAGTTACGGTTGATCAATTTCTAAGATGGAATGAACATATAGAAAGTACGGTAAAAAGACTCCGTAAATTAATATATAAGTTTTATCAACTGAGAAATATTCTCAATAATAAAAACCTGCTCATGATCTACAACGCCTTAGCCGAATCCATAATTCGATACTGTATCATTATCTGGGGTGGAACATTCAAAACTACCATATATCAACTAGAAGTGATCCAAAATACTCTGATTAAGATTCTCCTCAAAAAAGAGAAACGCTTTTCCACCACTCGCCTCTATTCTGAAACTAGGTTATTCACAATTAGACAATTATATATCTATCAGAGCGTATTATTTGTAATGAACTCTACTAGGACGTATGTATCACATGATCATAACACACGGATTAATAAAAATCAAACTCTACGAATCCCAAAATGTCGACTAACACACGAACAAAAATTTATTCCTTACATTGGCCCCAAATTGTTCAATCTTCTACCAGATAAGTTGAAGAATATATCCAATAAACGTATCCTTAAAAAAGAACTGAGACTATTCATTTTATCAAACTATGAACTATTAAAAAGCGTCTTTCAAAACTAAATAGTCTTACAGACTTTTATCTATCTAAACATGTGCGTAAATGTTTGTATTCATGTATATACCATATTTGCCATCCAAAACATAATGACTTAGCTGTCCAATAGATGTGATTGTATATCTCCCCCTTTCTATCTACTCCTCTATGTATTTCTCTCCACTTGAAATTGTCCAGAGTAAATATAAATATAAATATAAATATATTATCATAACAATTATACTACTCGTTATGATGTTGAAATTATGTTTTACTAATGGTATTGTTACACATTACTGGTGGATCTCACAAAACAAGCTCTGCTTAGGTGAAATCCCCCTAATATGTAACCTACTTCTCATATTTAGATACTTTATATTTATATACTTTATATTAATATTATATTTACTTGATATATAGTTGATTTACTGTTCATTAATATGTATTTGTTAATATAAATACTGGGTAGATATATTAATTAGGTAAAATCATTGTCAAAATGCTCATCTGTCTGTCTGAATAAACTTTCAAACTTTCAAACATTTAACTTATCTCAAACAAGAATCCTCAGGGATACGACATGCCTCTCGCCACGAAACCAGTATTCACTTAAAACATTCAGCTCGACCAAAAAACCACATACACAATTTTAAAAATCATAAAAAAGTGCATAGAAATATGCAAGTGTATTTAATTAATTAAATTTTACGATTCTATGATTCACAGACTTAGCATCACGCTTTATGTGAATCGTGTCCAAAATAGATCTTTTATAATAATTGTTGTTTTTTAGCTATCATATCGATATTTTCATAATCGAAATGATGGTTATAATCAAACCAATCTATAGCAAAGGCGGTAAAGTTTTCGTTTTTACTACTATACTTTTGTTGACCATACATTCTTTTTTGTATATATTGCTTAGGGATTCTTTAATAAGTCAATTTAAGTATAAACCGTGTGAGTTTTTTCATCTTAAGGTATTAACGGTTTTAGATTTAAAAAATATTGATCAACACAGTTAGTAAGTTTATGCCCAAAATTTCTGCATACTATGTTAAACATTTTTTCCTCAAGTTTCCGTAATGTATGGTAATGTTATAAAATTATCTTTATTATCGTTTATATCATTTATATTTGTTGTACCATTATAGATTTTGTTTATTCTTTCTTCAATGATGAAGAAATGTTTTGGGTAGTCATCCTTTCCAGTGTATTCTCAAATTTTGGGGACGGTTTTCTGGGTGTGACAATTTTACTGAATTCTAATGAAGATATCATTCAGATTGCAAAGGAACTCATACAGGAATGTCTAAACAATATATACAAAGCGGATGTATGGCCATAAATATAGTACTAGAAACAAAAACTCCACCACATATGAAAACGTATTCCAATACAGATCTTAAAATACTACAATGGAACGCAAGGTCCGCATGTTCCCATCATATTCATCTCGGAGAACTTCAATATCATCTCAACTTTGACATTACACTTATTTCCGAACGCGGTATAAGTCAGAATATAAAATTAAATTCAAAGCTTTTTACATCATCCGTAGGGGTAGACCGGAAGGGATCAGCCATTACAATCTCACAAAAGTATGAATAAGAAGAGTAATCAACACAGAAGGTCCTGCGAACCAAAATATTGAAGTCGTAAATGATCATCTCGAGTGCCTTGATCTCCGAAATGTCCTATACAATTTTGGAAGATCCGCATGGATCAGATCATTTTCCAATAGTTGTGGAACTTGGGACAAATCATATAAGTGTATTATGTTTCCTTCTTCTAAGTGACGCACAAAAAGGCCCGACTGGTACAATTTGTCTGAATACTTGGGTTATGATCAATTCTGTCACTAATGCAGCCAACAACTCAAGTTCAATTGCCGTTGCTTTAATTATTACCATCAGTTCGATCATAAGAATGTTAATATTTTAGTTAAAAAAAAACAATTATTATAAAAGATGTAATCTGGAAATGATTCACATAAAACGTGATGCTAAGCCTGCAAATCATAGAAGCGATGTACATTCATTGATTCAAATTTATACAAATTTACTTATGTTAAATACACTTGGAAATTTGTACGCACTTCTTTATAATGTTTCAAATTATTTATATGTGGAAAGTTGATCCAATAAATCAGTAGTATTTTTGTTGTCAGACTACTACTATAGAGACATTACTGTGTAGTGATTTTCTAATACATATTCATATATTTTACACATTAATGTGTTACGATTTCTATTATTCGTGTTTCGTTTGTTGATGCCACGACATTTTCAATTGAAATTAATGCTTTGAACACGCTCAATACTCGGTACATTTAGTTTAAGAAATCCCCTGCTTTAGTTGATTCAAATGTCCGTAACGAAAATATAGTTAACATATGTGTTAATGTGACCTATTCCCCAAGAATTCACTTATAATTTATTCATACCTGTGTCAAGAATCATTATTATATAGAATTGGTTCACATTCTTTCCGGATTTGATGAGTTTCCTGACTTAGTTACGAAAAGTAATAAACTCTTATTCCAACAAAGAACCTTTAATGATTTCAATAATTATTTTATGTTCTCGGACGTTTCCGTTTCACGACTTTCTTACGACGATTTGATGAAAACTAAATTAATCAATCTAATGTAATACTATTGGAATGATCATAAATAAATGGAAATAGTATTTTGTATTTATTTATGATCATTCCAAAATGTCCAATAAACTCTTTGGGAGATATTTGGTATTCGAAAAGCTATTACTTGGGAATCTCATCGAGTCAGTTAGTGGATATACATCGTTTGGAATATTCTACGGAACTGAAATGAGAGCAGGTTCCAATTTAGATATCCCTGCTTCCGTAAATGTTACTTTATATGCGCAGCAAACAAAAGTTGATATCATATTTCACAAGATCCTCGATTGGAAAAGTGAAACTAAGTGTTTTTGCAGGAATTCCACGACCAAGGAATAACATAAGAAGCCCATTTTTGGACAAACTTCACAGATAGGTCATTACCAAAAAGTATTTTTCACTTCTAATTCTATTGATAATAGGAGATATTTTTGACAATCTGCTTTTCCTAAATTTCAAGTTTCTTCTCCCTTTTTTCCGTTTCTTAGCAACCATGTCCACTATTATCATACACCGTTACAGGTTCCAAGGAATGATATTCGATATTTTCAGTTCTCTGATGGATCTTTTGTCACAGGAATACAGTTAGTCATTACAGGTGAAATTTTTAGAGCAGTCTATAAACGTAATCTGCAACAGCTGTGGGGGCTACCCCTGTGGTTTTGGAAATCAATCTAGTTCAATAATATCGTCAAACTCTTCAATTCAAGGTACTGCCGCGGGATGCTTACAATAACCTTCCTAAGAGTTGAATTTGTCAAAATCAGAGTCAAGCTACAAATTAACAATACTCGCAAGGATGTTCTTATGGCCACATTACATTCCTAAACTAGCGGGCTAGTCAATTAAGGATCTCTTTGGTATCCCTGACAAGCCTCGAGAACACAGTCGTGCTGTTTAGCGCGATGAGTGTCGCTTGACTGTCCTAACCGATTCAGATGGTCTCATTTATCTTACCATTGTCGAGTAACTTTTCCGCATATCTGTAGATGGCAAGCATCTCGGCTGGAGAGTCTGTATTGAGATCCCCCATTCGCACGCAGTACCCATCAGTATATCTAGGACTACAAAAACCTGTCACGACTCTTGCGTATGTTCTAGACCCCGGTTATCTGTTAGTATCTTTGGCAAGTTTTATTCTGTCTGAAACCATCTCAGTTTCAGAGCTGAGATTCTCCCAAAAACTTCTTTCGGACTTTCCCAAGAGATCCTTATATTGCCTCTGACTCACCGTGTTCCGACTAATTCAGTTCTAAAGTCTGCTAACACGACTCTAATGAGTATGTGATCTGAGTTTGAGGGCTCCTCAGAAACTCTCCAATCTTGCAGCTTAGCTCTCGTGTTACCGTTACAGAGAGTGAAATTTAAAACCTCTTGCCTATCAACAGTGACAAAGGTCGGTTCAGAAGCGTCATTATGAAATTCTAGGTTCTTTCCTGCTGAGAATTCCAGGAGTTACAGGCCCCTTTCATTGTCATCGCTGCTAACCGGACGACGCCGTGAGCATTTCCGTCGCAGCAGATGACAAGGTCCAGGTTCTCTTCTCTACATTTACACTTCAAGAATGATAGGAGCATAATTGTCCTATCTGTACAGTAGGTAATAAAGTTTAGGTATGGAATATTTCTAAGAAGAAACAATTAATCGAAGGTAATATCCCAAGACTATGTCAAATAGCCGACTATTGTTTCCCTCATAATTCTATACTTCGTACTTTGTATTTCGAGACAATTTGATGAGACCGTAGCTCGAGCTAGTTATTCTTTGATTATTAATGTTCATATGGTCGAATTGAGTTGGCTCAAAAACAAGTTCTTCGAGATAAATTAAAGACAATAATAGTCGGCTATTGGTCATAGTCGAGTGATATTTAGGAAGATTATTTCGTTAACACCACAAAATCATTCGGTAAGATTCCGGTCATATTTGTCACTTTCGCTAAAATGAAAGCAAGCCACTCATTCATATACGTTTATCAACATTCAATTCAACTTACTCACGAATTACTCATAAACAACAAGAACTCAAATACATAATAATTGATTATTTTAAATTGAAAACGCAATTATTGTAAGTGATATTTGTACCAGCACCATAGATAACTCCTGTTGGTGTCGCCTTTTCTATATTTTCTCGTATGACTCGTGCTGCTGAAGTTGAAACCTGTGTTCTTCTAACTGTCACATCCTGTTCATAATTTTGTTTTGGTTCTCCCCATCGAGCTGGAGGTAAGGTTTGATAGATGATGTATTGCTGGGGACCGTTATTTTCATCAGTTCTTGTCCCTGTACGCGCCAGCCTGTGCTAGTTGTGAAACGGCTGTGGAGCGTGTGATTGGTGATTTTTCTTTTCTTTACGTTCAAACCAATACGTTCTGCAGCTGTTTTCATCCATTTTGAATATTTCCCGAAAGGACAATTTTTGTACTATGCAGATCCTTGTTTTTTCCAGTACCGATTTAGAGTCAAGAAAAAACGGTCGGTAGTTTTGTGTGTAGCTCTATAGTTGAGAAGTTTTAAGGATTTATATTTTGACTGTTAGCCGTGAGCCATTTACCATCTGCGCACTTTTTTATTTTGGTGCTATTACAATAGAATGTTTACACAGGTCAAGCAAGATAGATAATGTTGCTGAGAGTAACTAGTACAAATAAAAATCAAGTGAACAAGGTAAGAATACAAATACATAAAAGTTCAAATGTACACAGAACATAGATAAAAATTGTTGTATGCATACAAAACAAATCGATTAATATGCGGATATATAAGGAGTTAGGAATACAAATATACTGAAAAAATAAAACTTACAAAATCAGATATGAGATTATTTATGCAAATGTTTAGAGTTTTACTCAGATATTCATCTAATGTGTAATAACATTTTTCAATGAGAAATGCTTTCATGTATTTGTGGAACCTAATCCTTGACAAGGACTTTACCATGCTCGGTAGATGATTGTATAGGATCATAATAATAAGTTTCATTAGTTTTGCTTTCATGCACGTGGCGAAAATCTACACAAATGCTATGTGAATGCCTTGAATAGTGATCGTTTATATCGTGATGTGTGGGATAATCGCATATCTGCTTAAGAGCTAATATTAGAGATTCTGGATATATATTGATGGAACTGTCGTGATTTTAAGAATGATAAACGATTTTTTGCAATCTTCTTCGTCGTGTAGATTGGATTTGATTCTTACAGCTTTACTTTGAGCAGCGAATATGAGTTTAGCAGAATATGAGTGAACTGATAGCGTATGTACAGGGTGTCCTCGAACTGCGTGGCCAAAATGAAACCGAAGATTCTTTGATTCGAAAAAAATTTGATGAGCCTTTTTACTTTTGCCTCAAGTGTATTGTTTACCCGGTAGAGGGCTTCAAAATTGCAAAAATAATTTTGTTTTTTCGGTATAACTTGAGAACGTGATGAAGAACTTTTACAATATTTAGCAGGTGAGTTACTGTCAATAATGACCATTTTTGAGAGTGGAGCACAGAGCCTTAGAGACCATAGAAATGGCTCAAACTTGAGGATGTAACGGGAAAAGTGTCCAGAACTTTTTTGTGGTCAATGTAATTCACTCGATATTTTTTATGTAGATAGCGTATCTAATTTGAAAACTTTTCTTACTCTTAACAAATTTTGATAAAATCAATGGATTAGCCGGAAAAAATTAATTGTCGAGTCTCTGCAATTTTGGCTTACTAATTTTACTTGATTAAAATACCTTAGTTGCCTTTGCTTTTCTAATGTTATTTTGGCATTTGAAGAATTTATTCTAAAAACTGTCAGTTTTTACTTTGCTTTCCGTAAAAATTTTATAAAATTATGGCTCAAAATTTCACTAACACTGAAATGGTTGATATGTTATTGATTTATGGACTTTGTCGTTGCAATGGCCGGAGAAGGGAAAGATATCCGCATCACAGAATTCCAAATCGGCAAACCTTCGCGAAACTGGCAAATTTGAAGCAAATCGCAGAGAAACTGGACTCAGACGGACAAGAAGGAGGTTAGAGCTCGAAGAAGCGATACTGGAAGCGGTTGAAACTGAACCTGGGATAAGCACACTACGTTTGGGACTTCGTATTGGAGCCTCAAAATCATTAGTTCATAATGTACTGAAAGAAGAACTGTTGTATCCCTATCATATTAAAACAGTCCAAGACTTATTGCCCATGGATCCAGATCATCGGCTAGATTTCTGTCGGCTTATTGTCCAAAGACAAAACGCAAACCCCAATTTTTGTAGAAGAATTCTGTTCACGGACGAAGATACTTTCACGAGATGTGGTCTTTTTAATCTCCATAATGAACATTTCTATGCTGATGAAAATCCTCATGAAACGGAAGTTACATATTTTCAGAATCAAAGTAAAATCAATGTTTGGGTTGGAATTGTGGATAACTTTATTATTGGCCCTACCGTTATACCCGATCGATTGAACGGGGAGAACTACTTGAACTTTTTGGAACAAAGGCTACTTGAACTGTTGGAAGACTTGCCCTTACACATTCGTCGTGGCCTGGTTTATCCATGATGGTGCACCTCCTCATTTCACATTAGCTGTGAGGCGACATTTGAATGCGGAATATCCAGATCGCTGGATAGGTAGAGGACACGATGCACCAGTGAACTGGCCGGCCCGCTCCCCTGATTTGACGCCCTGCGACTTCTTTCTATGGAGCGCTTTGAAGTCGAAAGTTTATGCAGCTCCAGTAAACACACGAGAGGAATTGTTGCAACGAATTAATAATGAGCGGATTTATTGAAGAATGATCCTGAAGTACTAGCCAGAGTTCAATCCAATTTCTTGAAACGAATTAATTTGTGTATTCAGGAAAATGGGCAACATTTCGAACAATTGATGCCTTAGCGATTTCCAAAAAAGTTTTGTTGTTTCTTTCAATTTAGCATTTGTTTTTCCTAAATAATCACATCGATTCTCCATTTCTATTGTTTTTATATTCGTGTTTTACCGAGATATTAACCATTTCAGTGTTAGTGAAATTTTGAGCCATAATTTTATAAAATTTTTACGGAAAGCAAAGTAAAAACTGAAAATTCTCCAAATGCCAAAATGACATTAGAAAAGCAAAGGCAACTAAGGTATTTCAATCAAGTAAAATTAGTAAGCCAAAATTGCAGAGACTCGAAAATTATTTTTTTCAAGCTAATCCCTTGATTTTATCAAAATTTTCTAAGAGTAAGAAAAGTTTTCAAATTAGATAAGCTATCTACATAAAAAATATAGAGTATATCACATCTACCACACAAAAGTTCTGGACACTTTTCCCGTTACATCCTCAAGTTTGAGCCATTTCTATGGTCTCTAAGGCTCTATGCTCTGCTCTCAAAAACGGCTATTATTGACAGTAACTCACCTGCCGAATATTGTAAAAGTCCTTCATCACGTTCTCTAGTTATACCGAAAAAACAAAATTATTTTTGCAAACTTGAAGCCCTCTACCGGCTAAACAAGACCCTTGAGGCAAAAGTAAAAAGGCTCATCAAATTTTTTTCGAATCAAAGAATCTTCGGTTTTATTTTAGCCACGCAGTTCGAGGACATCCTGTATATTAAAACGAATGAATTAAAGATTGCTAGAAATAAACTAAGAATACGCTATAGAACGGCTTTAAAAATGCTCGAATATCAGCTAATGATGATATTATTAAACAGGCTAATAACAAAACTAAAACATGTGGAATATTATCAACCAAAAACGATCAAATAACTATTCTCATGACTCTAATGTGAACATAAATTCAAACGAATTCAATGATTATTTCATCTCAATACCTCACAAACTTTCAAGCACAATACAAAACACAAATAGACTTGATGCAATTGATATAATGAACGTACTCGAAGTACATTCAACTTTCTCCTTTTCCGAAGTTACATTTATTGAAATTCGAGATATAATCAATGAAATGAAGCAAAGCAAATCTTCTGATTGCTTTGGTTTATCAACTATTTTTTGAAAAAAATATATAGATAATATTGTTATTCCTTTAACAAAACTTATAAATAGATGCATTAAGGATAATGTTTTCTCAAAGTGCTTGAAACTAGCCAAAATAATTCCTATCTTTGAAACAGGTGATATAGAAATTGTGTCTAATTATCGGCTCATTTCATTATTACCTGTACTATCGAAAATATTTGAGAAGGTTCTAAACAAAGAATAGTTGATTACTTTGAAAGTAACAGTCTCTTTAACGTCACTCAATATGGCTTCAGAAAAAATCTATCCACCTCAGATGCTATTGAACGCTTCGTTAAAACCACATTAAACTGCTTTGAAAAGGGCAATCTCTCCATGGCATTATTTTTAGACCTATCTAAGGCTTTTGATTGTGTTGTTCATCAAACTCTATTGCAAAAGTTATCTAAGTATGGTTTTGACAAACAGAGCATATTATTAATAAAATCTTACCTAGAAGATCGCTATCAATCTGTTTTTTTACAATAAAAAGTGTTCCGAAATAAAGAAAATAACCATAGGAGTTCCGCAGGGACCTATATTAGGACCAATACTTTTTCTAATATACTACATTTCGTTGGCGGAGTGTGTATCTTTTGCAGATGATATTGAACTTCAGGTAGAAGACTGTAACCTACATGATGTACAACAAGAAAGTGAAATTGATCTTTTCAAAGCATTGGAATGGTACAATGCTAATTTAGTATGTATGAATGAAAGTAAAACTAACAGGATGTTATTCACACTAAGAAGTGATGAAATGATCTTGAATGAATATTCGGGTCCTGTAAAATTTCTGGGCGTTCGCATTGACAGAAATCTTACTTGGAATCTACACGTTGAACACATCGCTCTCAAACTAAGTAGAAATATTTTTTTGTTCTTCCTACGAACGGCTTACTTTGCGCTATGCGAGTCACATATGAGATATGCTATATTAGCTTGGGGTCACTGTGCAGGCGGGAATATCATTTTCAGGTTGCAGCGGAGGGCAATTAGAATCATGGATTGGGATATAGAGAAAATTGTAAGAAAAGTTATTCTGAGTTGGGTTTTCTCACCTTCCCATCTCTGTTCATCTTTGAATGCTCATGTTACGCTTTCACGAATATCAAACACGGCAGTCTGGAGATATAAGGGTTCCATACATCAGACTTTCGAAATCCCAAAACGGTCGAAACTATTTATGTTCCAAATTTTTTAATAAGCTGCCTCTACATATCGAAGCCCTACCATATAGATATTGTAGAGATAAATTAAAAAAAGACTTTATTGAAAAATCTTTTTATTCTGTGGAGGAGTATAATAATATACAAAAATAGTGATTTAAATCCTCTTAACAAATGTTTTTTAATCATAAATAGGTACGTGATTTTGTTTTATAATTTTACATTTTAATGTACATGTAATTAGTGTTTAATATGTAGTTTTTATAACACAATTATTTTAAAGTATCTGTTCCATAGTTTTAACAATATTTCCTTGTATTTATGTCTTAATTTTTATTCCTTCTTGTGAGACTTGTGCAAATACCATTGTATATTAGCATGAATAAATTACTTACTTACTTACTTACTATGAATTTTAGATTCATTTAAGCACAACTTGTTTGAGCTGAACCAATCAAAAAGTTTAGTGTTTTGGGCAACAACGTTTAATAGTTGTAAGTTCTTAAAAATATTTAGTTCAGCTGTGTGGTCCGCAAATGGAATAAGTTCGTGATCATCAAAATTATATGGTAAATCATTTATAAATAGTAGGAATAATATAGGCCCGAGTACCTAGCCTTGCGGAACACTCGAATTGTTTACCTGTAAATTTGAAGCTTCATTATTGGAGAAAGTCTTTTGGCATCTAACAGTGAGATACTGCTATTAGAGAATTTGTAGTGTCTCATTTTGGTTATCAGAAGCTTAGAGGAGACACAATCAAAGGCTTTGGTTAGATCGTAGAAGGAAGCATACATATTTCTTCGTTCTCGATGGTTATAAAATAGATACCCTCTCCTCCTCGCCAGGCCAACTCTACAGATACTATCTGAAAAAATTCCTTTTGAAGGCCGTCTGTTGTATACTCATCATTGCTATCTATAATAGCATTCAATTCATCTGAAGTAAGTGCTTCAGAACTCCTTTCTCTGTCGAGAACAACTATGCAGGTTTCGTTCTTTGCGTTACGCGCATGCCTGGCACTTTGGAATTTGATATTTTCAAATGGATTTACCTTTCGTTAATGTTTAGTGGAAGTATAATGCCTGAAGAGTTTTCGCAATCAATTTAATTGTATATTTTCTGGGATGGATTTGCTTATATGTTCACTAATTTCCGTAGTGAAACATAAACCAGAAGGAGACATCTTCAATTTTGAGTGAAGTTTACGTTTAATTTTGACACTTATCATAGCACTCTTATACAATCAAACAACATAGCTGCTCATATTCCTTTATTTACCTGAATAGTCGATCCTTTTGCATATCATGTGACCAAATTCATGACTTTTTATAGGTAGAGCCATGTGTGAATGAAATAATCACCCTTATTCACTAAAAAAACTGTTAATGTACTTAGGACCTTGCAGCTACCAAGCAGCATCATGTCCAGAGTAAACTAAATTAGGAAACAAAATGTGCCTGTCTTAATACTATTTGGAGTTAGTGATGTAAACAAGAAATTATCCTCAGCGTCCGATAAATCTGAATCCAGTGAAATGCTTTGTCACTTATACATTTCTATCCCTTCCAAATTACCCAGATATTTATGAGACTGGGTTTTAAAAGTGATAAACTTTAATTTTGTATTTTTAATAACTATTTGTTCTCTATTTAAGATAATTTGGATTCATTTTTCCTTCCTCAGTATTTTTTTTCATATTGGTCACAATTTTTTCTAACGCCATAGAGAATGACATTGTAACAATTTTTAGTAACAAATCCAAAGATGTATAAGAATTATCGAGGAATAACGTGATTACTCGAAATGTCATTCTTGAGCTACATTCAAATTATGGAAATTTCTTAATAGTACACAGGGGAAATATTTCAATTAATAAGAAAAAAGTTGTATGTGAGTGTTCGAGAATGAAAAAAATTGTGATAAACAGATTGAACAAATTGCAACCTAATAAGAAAGATAAGAAAGAAGAATTGTTTGGCGGTTAGTTTCAAACCTACACTATCAAAAGCATCCTTAGCTTGGTTGCGTCATCTTACCAACTGGGCTGCAACCGTTGCTACTACTGATGGAAATTTCGAATGAACATTATATTAGTTTCACTATAAATAAAAAACAATCACGAAGTAGCCGTCGTCAGAATAAACAAAATTAGAAACAAAAAGAGCATGTTTAAATACTATTTGTAACTAGTAGGGTATATGATTATTGGTTTTTCGCTCATACATTTCCATCCCTTCTTAATAACCCAGATATTTGTCATTACCTACTGTGTTGGAAAAATGATAAATTTCAATGAGAAATGGTGTGAGCTGTATTCAAAATATGTTCGGCTAAGGCTGAGTTTATTGGGCCAGATAGCTCAGTGGTAGAAGCATCGATCTTCTAATCACTGTGGCTGCCGGTCGCGGGTTCGAATCCAGCGACTGCGGATTTTTTCCGATGGCCCGAGAAAGTGGTGCGGCAAGATACAATGGGCTGTCAAGCCCAAGTGTCATCGTGACTGCCCTGGTTGCAGGATCGAGCCTACCACACGAGGTGGAGTGTTTAGTGGGCATATCTGAGGTGATTAAGTTCGGGACTCAGGGACATCCCACACTACCTCATGGGATGTTACAGGACCATAAGGTGCCCATAAAGGGTTTCCTCGCCCAAAAAAAAAGCTGATTTTGTACCATTACTTTTCCTTATATGGGCAACATATTCTTCATACCGAGTTAGAATATTTCTTCTAGTTTTACCAACATAGCATTCGGAACATGTCTCACAATCAATTTTGTAAATTCCGGATTTGTTTGATTTGAGAACGATTTTGCTTTGTAAAAAATGCATTCACATATTCAGGACCAAATCTGAGATTTTGTCTTGAATATGTGAATGTTATAAAGCTTATCTGGGTATGACCAGTGCGCAATGGAATGGCAATGAAAATATGCTAATGAAAACGAACCTAATCATGTGTCTGAATGCATCTTCTCGTGCATGATGCGTTCTAATTAAAACTGTATAAATAAGTAGTGGTAGAACATGCAAATCCATTGGCACATTGCCCTCGTGGTCAGGAGCAGATTGCAATCTTGCAATCAGTTTAAGTGAACTTGTCGTGAGAGTTTATATTCGCCACTATTCGGATAATGCTAGATAAACTAAAAGATATTCTGGAGTTAGGATTCTTTCAGACTATAACTCAATCACAACAAGACGCCCTGAGTAAAGGTACTTTAATTAATAAGCACTCCTGTAGGACACGTTTTTTTAATAATACAATTGAACAAGGTGCACAAAAGAGCAATCAAACTGTTGAATAATAAAAACATACAATGAGGCAATTAAGAGACCTTTCAGCATTTGTGAATTGAAATTCAGAAATACATTAATAAACAATAATTCACGTTTTTATTTGAAGCTCGATAAAACAAAAACCTTAGTCGAAGCAAGTATGGTTTCAACATTTTATTTATTTAGTTCCACAGAATCAATTAATGATAATGGAACGCTCATTGATGTTATTAGCAGAAATTTTTTGTATGGTTTCTGAAAGGAAATTAAGTTCACTAGCTGTTGTGTATTGATGTCGAGCAGCTATATAGCATCATGCACTTAATTCGAGATTGGTCATTGTTATTTGACAGTTTGATAATTCTATGTATTTCTACTCTAATGTTTGGAATTTTCTTGAATATTTATATCGTAACTCTTGTAATAACTTCGTATTCAGATTGTAAGATGGCTATGATTACCGCACTGACACTGACATTGCTAATCTATATTTTGTCCTACATATCATAACTATGGTAGTTAAATCCATGTTTATCGAATGAAATGTGATATAAAATAAGGAGTTATTTGCAAAAGATACGTCCACGTATTAGTCCAGTCAAAAGTGGGAAAAAATAGGGTTCGTTACTAAAATTTTATAGATTGCACGAAAATGTAAAATTCTTTTTTCATCGTGTTCAGGATGACTTACACATTGTTAGTCGAAAAAAAGGGGGCTCATGATTGTTACTATTAATGAACAATGAAAAACCATTTTCAATTAACAAATGGAATGCCTTTTATAACAAATGGAATATCCCGGCCTCTTTTAATCCAAAGATTCCGAAATTTGGTATCGAGGGGTTTTTTGATCTGCTGAACCCGAATCTGAGAAATCCAGCCCTTTTTTTTTGGAAAACTCGACAAATTTTACCAAATCTTAGGATCGAACAACATTTTTCCTTGAACTTGGGTGGTATTGAAATAATAAGATGCCGTGATGTGTCTCGGTACAATTTTCACTAAAAGAGAAAAATTCTGGAAAATTGGTGGAAAATTGAGTCGTTTTTCCTTCATATTCCTATCTCGGCCCTCGTCCAACGTCCAATTATATGTTGTCGTAGTCGCTGAGTATTATTGTATGATCATAAAATCAAAACCAACCATAATGAAAATTTACTATTTCTATACGACAAACTTTAACTATTTTATTTTTTGAAAAATTTTAGTCAGTGTTATTGAAATAATAAAGAACCGTGATTATTTATTTTTGTGGTCGCTGAATATAGGAACTTTTCAACTCTTTAAATTTACTATAATATTGCAAAGTGTAATCAGAAAAAGAATTATGAATATATTTTTCAGGTAAATTTCATTTACTTACCCACAAAAATAGATATTATTTTTTTTTCAAGTTAACAGTTTGAACATATATACCTTCGAAAAATTTAAAAATAATTATTTGCACTTCTTTTCCTTTTTTGATGCCGAAATGCCGTCTATTGGACAGCTATCGCGTTGAATTTGGATTTCGGATTATAATAATAATAAATAATAAAGCTATATCAAATAAAGGTCCGGGATTCACCCTTCCCTTCGTACTCCCCTCAGAGTTAACTTCACAGTTTTGTGTCGAAAAATATTTATTTTGAACAAAATGTTTCTTCCATATTTGCCTTTTTATACAGTTTTTTCAACTCCCACTAGAAGAGCTATGACTAAGAAGGGGTACGTATTTTTCATAGGTATGAACAGTTTACTCAAAAGTCCTCAAATTTTTGAATGGGGCATTCTGATTTGAAACACCAAGTATCCTGGACCCTTCAAGATTTAACATAAACTTTTCCTTGGAAAAAATTAATACCTTTTTACGTTTTTTCGGCTTCATTGACTGAACTAATCGACTACATCGATTTTATCAATCATTAGCTGATCTGAAAATCAGTAACTTCCCACACCCTCCATTTTTTTTCGAACTCTTTAGCTGGTTAAATGTATAATTGTAATATTTATATTAACTGGGTTTCTTAATAACTAACATATTAAATTAAAGCTAAAAAATATATATACTCTATATCTGTTAAGCTCTATGTATTATTATAAGATTTTGCTATCCGGTGAAGTGTCAAAATCATTAACATGTACTATGTAAACTTCACTTTCACGATACCGATAATACAACGTGAGGTTATCATAAAGTAGCTATGGTCCATGACCTATAGATTTTAGACTAACTGCTAGTTTTTTAATTATAAAATATTATTTTCAGACATTCCTGCAGGTTAAATCTATGACTCTGATACAATTATATTTATTATCCGTGAAACACTGTTGTCATGATTATACAAAAACTGCCCACTAGAGGTTTCATTTGAAGAACTGATGATAAATACCAAAAGAAACACTTGCTAGCGGGCTATCCTAACCAAAAACCAGACATTTTCTATATTCAACACTTTGAAGCAATTTGCAAATGTGTACAGTGATTTACGCCCTCACGCGCGCACACACAGGCTTCATATCAAAAATTACAATAATTCCTTTACTCGTATATTGAGTTAAGTAAAAATTGATATATTCACTCTACCTATTACGTTTTGACTATAACACTCTTACATCGTCCATCTTTCTCAAATCCCAAGTCTCAAAATTGACGTTTGGATGGAGAGAACGTATCTACAACAACTTCCTTCAGCCCATAACTTCAAACTTCTAAACTTGTACATGCATGAATGGCAAATACCACTCACTGACTCTTTGACCCACTCATCACGAAATCTCAGAAACTATAAAGCGGACCGCAAAGAATGGATTTTTCGGAACTCACTCCCAAACGGGGTAGAAGGGATTCGATATATTTCAACAATTATTGTGATTGCTAATACAATCAGCTACATTTTACATCATACACAGATCCATAGATTAATGTATCATTATCACAGTTCAGACTGTTTATGACAGACAACAGAATACCAATCAATAAGACATGTCACATTTACATGAAGACAGCCGATACAATGACATTCACATAATGTCTGTGCCAGACCATTCCATAACATACATATCCCTGTCAATTGAAATAAACTTCCACACTATTTTACGTCTTTCCACGCCTTTAGCTGCTTCTACTCATTAGAATTATTTGAAGTTTGGAAACTTGATTTGAATGGACATCGCGGTGGCGCAGCCGACGCTTTCTTCTACGAGTATCAGCTGTTTCTGTGGACATACCCGCAAACACCAGCAAGTTCAATATATTTGAAACTTATTTATCCCACATTGAGTGAACAGTTTGGAACCAGAGAGAATTGCAGATAAAAACTAGAAATTTTACTTCGTTAAACGAAGAATAAAATAATCTAGTTTTTATCTGTATAATGGAATATCACAAAGTAACGGACAGCTTCATTCAAATTAAGAGAGAATTGATTAAATCCGTCGTTGATTAATCGATAGCAGTGTGTGTGAAAAATCGTTGAACGAAGCCAAACATAGACTAATTGATATAATGAAACACATAACTTGGTTCCTCATCACTCATTTTATAGAAGCACTAACGTGACTATAGTTTCAACAACTAGCCTGTCATCTTCAAAACTCACAATTCCTATTCAATAACTTCACTCAAATATAATCGTCATTCGCTCAGTTCTCTCTTCAAAAACTTTAAAAATAGGCGTAACGTACGTAGAAAACCCTTGTTTTTAAATCGGATAAAATATTTTGTAAATGCTGTACACAACAAACAACAAAACAACCTGCATATTGTATAGATCTTACTTGTCGTGACGTCGCGATACGACGCGTCATCAATATTCCGCCCTAATATTAGAGTTATGGCTATCGGTCAGCCATTTCCGTAATTTAAAAATACTCTTAAACATCTATTACTTGATGCATGTTATTTCTCAGTAGAGGAATTCATGGCTCAAGTACACTACATCTGAATACAATTTAATTGTATGAATGTGTTTTTATTACATAATATCATTTACTCATTCTCCTCCGAATTATTGATAACACATGTACATCCAAATATGATTTAAGTACAAATGATCATAGTCACTATTGCTAATTTTTTTTTTATTATTCATTCCATCAATATTTTCACCGATTAACGGCTTCCAATAACCACTATTACATTAGAATAATGAGCTGGTAAAGTTCGAAATTTCAATGGAATGGTCTTATAAAAGTATTGATATTTGACGATATAATTGTGTTTTGTAAATGACACACTGCAGTCACGTTAGTGTTTCTATAGTATATTTTGACTCCCGTGTCAATATTACTGTTTGTAATTCGATGTTTCGTGTTTTACATTGGAATTTGCAATCACTTTGTAACAAATCTTCAGAGGTCGAACATTTTATTAAAGATTTAAATATTAAAGTTTTACTTTTTAGTGAACATTTTCTTAAAGAAAATGATTTTCATACTTTTAATTTAAGTAATTTCGTTCAGAGTGAAATATTTTATAGAACTGAACACACGCATGGTGGTGTGTGCATTTATACTCATAAAAGCATTAAAGCAGTACCGCTGCTAAATATTAAAAATCTTCCAAAAGAACGGATATGCGAAATATGTGAAGTTCACATTCCTTCTCAAAACTTAATTGTGATGTGTCTGTTTCGAATTCCACAAGAAAAATTTTTAAGGAATTCTCTGAAATATTTGAAAATTCTTTAAAATTATTAGAAGATTTTAAAAATTGTAATCTGCTATTGGGGGTGACTACAATTTTAAATTTTTAGAACCCAACGATAATAACACTTTTGAATTAAAAATACTTTTAGACGTATATGGATTTAAACAGACTGTATTCCAACCAACCAGGGTGACTTCCAATACCCGTACTTGTCCGGATAATATTTTTGTAAATTTTAAAAGCATAAATGCCGAAGTTTTAAATGCACCTGTATCAGATCATAGCCCTCAAATTTTAAGTATAAAAAATATAACTACCAACAAAACTGAAACCAAAAGACAAAAGGAGTTTTAATGCTCAAAATATGATTATGTTCTCAAACTTTTTAAAAAACGAGCAATGGGAATCCGTTGACTCAGCGTTATAGTTTAAAAATACACCTGAGTTAGTTAAATTAAAAAACACTATTTTATTGCTAAAAGAATGTTATCGACAAAATCTAACTGTGGATAAAAAAATGAAATAAAAAAATATCAACAAAAATTTAATTGTTTACTTCATAACACTGAAGTAAATTTCCATTCACAAAGAATTTTATCCTCCGACAACAAAAACAAAAGTATTTGGCAAACAATAAATTTTGAAACCGGCCGAACGTCTAAGTCTAAGACTTACGGTGAAAAAATAACAGCTTATCAATTTAATCTGGCTTTCACTGGTAATGCCAATAAAATTGTAAGCTCTTTAAATAAACAAGTTTCTCAAACTTTTCTTATTAACAATTGTAATTCAACTTTTTTCTTGAACCCAATAACTAGTTTTGATGTCATAAAAATAATTAAATCATTTAAAAATAAAAAATCCTGCTATATTTATGATTTGAATATTAAACTTATTAAAGATTGTTGTGAGCACATTGCGGAACCCCTAGCCGATATTTTTAATTCCTGTATTTTTTTTTTTCAAGTTGAATTATGATTAATTGAAGAACCGCTAATATTATTAACAATTCTTCAATCAATCACAATTCAATTGGTTTGGCATTGACCAGGTCATTTGCCACGTAGTTTGATATTAATATATATATACCTCTTCTACGGGCCATCGGAAAAATTCCGCAGTCGCAGGATTCGAACCCGCGACCAGCAGCCACAGTGATTATAAGATTGATTGCTTATACCACTGAGCCACCAGGCCCGCTCTTGTATTTTACAGGGTGAATTTCCAAGCGCCTTAAAAAGAGCAATTTTTAAAAAGGGTGATGGAAACAACCCAGATAATTACCGACCAATATCCATTCTGCCTATATTCTCAAAAATATTGGAAAAATACATTTTTGATAATTTACAACTTTTCTTGATTAAGCATCAATTATTATCAAACAATCAATATGGCTTTAGAAAGGGATGCAGAACCACCGATGCAATACTGCGCCTTATGAGCTTTGTTGCTGAGGCCTTTGAAGAAGGGGAGTGTTGCGTTGGTGTTTTTGGGGACTTGACTAAAGCATTCGATTGTGTTTCACACGACATTTTGATAAACAAGTTTGATTATTTTGGAATAAGGGGCATTGTTTCTCAACTTTTATCATCTTACCTAAGAGACCGAACACAAACGGTATATCACTTAGGTAAACTGGGAACTGACATGCCGATACTACGGGGTGTGCCCCAAGGTTCCATTTTGGGGCCACTTCTTTTTTTACTATAGATTAACGACTTACCAAATATCGTTTCTTCAAATAAATGTCTTTTTTTGCTTTTTGCAGATGACTCAAACTTTTTAATTAAGGGTAAATCATTTAATGACATTGATCATAACAGTGTTGTCACCTCGGCATCCAACTGGTTTACTTCAAACGAACTTTTTTTTAATGAAGCAAAAACTCAAATACTTAATTTTCGGCCTAACTCTTTTGGTTCTGGTAAGTTTCTTGGTGTTGTGATAGATAGTTCTTTAAACTGGTCACACCACATTACCTATTTTAGTAAGAAATTAGCTCGGGCGGTTTACGCAACTAAAAGAATGTACAGAATTGCTGGCGAGGAGGTGGCCCTTGTAACTTACTATAGTCTGTTTCACTCCATAATGTCGTATGGTCTCATAACATGGAGCAACGCTGCTCATACTCATTTAGAAAAAAAATTCGTATTACAAAAAGCGGCCGTAAGAGCTATTAAAGGTTTAAAACAAGAAACTCATTGCGAGTCTGTTTTTAAAGAATTAAAAATAATGTCATTATTTTCACTAATTGTTTATGAACACCTTATGGATGTAAAACTCCACTTAAATGAATACACCACTCATTCAGATTATCACTCTTACTCAACGAGAGGTTGTGACAAACTCGTACACCCAAAAACTAAATTAAAAGTAAGCAATAAACTTGGTATTGCCCTCTTTAATGAATTGCCTAGTGACATTCGATCAATTAATAAAATTTCAGTATTTAAAACAAAAATTAAAAAATTCCTTTTGGAAAATTGCTTGTACTCTGTTAAAGATTTTTTTAATGTTAAGTGTTTTAACATGTGATAGTACTTATTTAGTAATTTATTAGCTTAATCTTTTAATGTATATGCATTTATCTTCACCTGTCCACAAAATATATATTTTCACGGATAAATAAATTTCTTATTCTTATTCTTATTCTTATAAGCGTTAAAAAGCAAAATAGTATGTGTTTCAGTAAATCAATATGAGGAATTATCAGATTAATGAAGGCTACACCATCGATCAATTTCATAGACTAATTGTTTCGTGAACTGTTACTTTATGTAATGTTTGCTAAATTATAACATTCTGCCCTAATTATAAAGTTGTAAAACAGATTTCGCTAATCAGATGCAGATTCCATATAAACGTAGGTAAGTTGCCAAAATCCATATCAATGTATGGCATTTAAGTTTGAAGCATCAATAGCAGGTCTACTTTAGTTAGCAAAACTGTATAAGGTATATCCCATTATAACAGCGAAATGTGGCACGAATAATAACTCTAATCCGCTAAATGTTTCGACATTTATCCCAAGCTCATCGCAACTAAATATCATAAATGTCAAGGGAACTTCATGGTATTCTTCATATCTCTTCAATTATACAGAAATTCTCTGCATTTATAAATTCAGATTGATCTAGAGGTGTGTGGCTTTTACTCTCTGCCCAACGTTTTTCGATGCTATTCAATGCTAAAACGACTGGTATATTTGTAAATAAAGAAGCAACGTCCACGGAAATTGATAGATGATCTACGGGTAAGGAATGATTTTTTACAAATTCTTTAAAATGTCATGAGTCTTTTACATAAAATTTATTTTTCTATTATATTGTTGATAGTTTTTGATAGAAATTTTGATACCTTCAAAACTTAAAGATAAACAAACCCACACAGTATACAAATTAAATTGTTTAGATTGCGATGGGACTTATACTGGAAACTCTAAACAATATTTACAAAATAGAATGTATGACCATAAGTATAGTCAAGAAACAAAAACATAGAAAATTCCACCGTCCTTGCTGAACACTGCTTTGATTATATTCATCAATTCGATTACAAAAATGTTAATATTTCAACTAAGGAAACCAATTATCATAAATGATCTCTTCTGGAGATGATTCGCATAAAACGTGACTCCAAGTCTGTAAATCATAGAACGATATTCAACCATTAAGTCAGATTTATGCTAATTTAATTAATTAAAACCCTTGCAAATTCCTACATGCGTCTTTATATTGTTAAATGTACCTTTTTCTAATACCTTATAAATCTTCAACATCTGGTTCGGAAGTGGATACTCGAGCGTTATATTTTTGGTTCAGTCCTTCAGTCGTAATACATACTGTAATTTGATATGACTTGTAAGTTTATAAGAAAATTGCTAAGCAGTGGATTCTTGATTCAAATAGATCTAGTCCCTAGTGACTGAAGTTTATAACCCTTATATTAGATTCATTCTTGAATATAATATCGTGGAAGGAACGGATTGATTCTAATTCAACTGTATATTAACGACTGTTTATAAAATACATTCATTCAGTTAAAATAATATGTTAAAGAAATAAACTGCTGATCTAAGCTGCCTAAAGTTTATTCAGTTCAGAGTTCGAAGCACTTCAATTATAACACATTGATTAATAAACATACCTATGATCTATTTAATCTTCTTATTCTGAACTCCCTATATTATATCTTTCTACACAAAAAATATCAATTGGTGCACAAAATTGTTTTTTTTTTCTTTTCCTATAACAAATTAATTACTCATAACTGCTATTGTATAATTTTACCCTACCCTTATGCACTTCCACTAACTTATTTTCTATCTGCACTAATATGTTTGAGTCCTTATCTTCTACTTCTAACACTGGGTATGGTCCTTTGAATGTACACTCAGTCTTATTACCCTAATCATTTCTGATCATAATCAATAACTGGCAACAATAACAAATATTTTCCACCCGGTTAGAAATTGTACAAATGCTCTTCAATATACAACAACTCCAAAAAAGGGTTCGTCCAATAAAAAAGTCCAAAGATTGAGTTGGCTGTAGCTTGGAAACGCCATACCATTCCGATTCGGTCAGTGAGAGCTATTGTTCATTGAACCTTCCTCCACCAATATACAGTAGTGCCAAGGTGTATTCATTCAGGCCCATCATATCGCTCTAGCTCCTAGACTATAAGGTAAACCTTTAAACTCTAAGTCAGTGATTGGATTCACTTGAAACCTTCTGCAATTGCTTAAGGGATGTTTCAATGGTATGTACCTCGTTTGAATGTAATTGGACGCGCTATAAATTCGGATTGGCCCAATAATTCATAAAACGGCGAAACTGTAGACAGATAATCGCGAAATTGGAAAACTTACTCTCGATGTAAAGTTACATTTTGGCTTTTAACCCTTCGTTTTGGGAGTTTTGATAGCACTAGAAAATTGGTTGATACTACAATTTGTTGATAATTATATAACGAACAACTTTACTCCAAAAAATTCTTATGTGCAAACATTTCCTGGGGAGATAAAGAATAAAACTAAATCATCCTTAAATCCAATGTAACTGCCGGAACGCAGTACCGTCACTACCGTCAATCTTGAAAATCTGGTTTCAAGCTTGCAGCATGCATGCAATCAAATTCTCAAAGTTTCATTGATGGCAGAGTTGTTGCAATTTTCGCATGATTTAGCGTAATTGAAATATTGCGATTCAGTAACAAAAGATTTTCCTTCAATCTGAGAGTTGCGATCGTCAGATGTTATATTTGCCAGTCCATCGTATCTCAGGATTTACGTTTAGTCGCCTTATTTGTTGACAAGTATTTTAATTCGCAACTAAACATTGATGATCGTCTCTTGTTTTAATAACTCGGAGATATAAAATGGGAATACAAGCACATATTAGATTCATATAATGATGGTAATGGACTTTAGTTAACACAATTTCTCGCTTTCTATCAATTCTGCGGGTCAAATGTATGATTGTCAAATATTGGAAATGATTTAAAAACTGGTAATGAAAGATAATAAATTATACTCTACGTTTCATTGAAATTGTATTCAAATGTTCTGCATGATTATACTTCTTGCTCACAACTGAGTTTTATATTGACACCTGATGTCAGATTGACTCTATTTGACCTAACTCCCCTGATACCACAGAGCACAACTATACAGGATGTCTCACCACGAACTGCATCGATCGATATCTCAAAAAGTAGAGATAGAATTTTTTTTTAATATTGGCAGCTGACCAAAGTCAATGAGTACTATTCATCTAAAATATTTTAAAGATGCGGCACTTCCGGTCATACCGGAAGTCGATGACAACTTCGTTATTTTAAATGGAACATCCTATAATTTATTGCATTTTTGAATTCTACGAAAATTTCTAGGTATATTTCATTCATATTCTAGTCGATAAGCTGGGGAACTTTCTAAAAAAAATCAGGGCGTCGTATCTGAAAAATTCTTCTTGCGTGATGTTCTGTGGCCGACGTGGATCATTCGTATGGGTTGAGTTAAGCTGCTGTGGCTTCCCATTGACCCCTAAACGCTAAATTAACCATATTTTCACTCTCTTTGTTAAGATAATTTTTATTTATAAAAAATTGAAATTAAGTCTCCAAAATGGGTTCTAGGAGGTTTTTTGGGTATATGAAGCTATCGTACATTGAACTTTTTTCCACCAATATACAGTAGTGCCAAGGTGTATTCATTCAGGCTCACTATATCGCTTTAGCTCCTAGACTAATAGCACTCATACAATCGAACAAAACAGCCACTCATATTTCTTTATTTACCATTATATATAAAAATTCTTGGGAAATAGGTCACAATAACACGGAGACCTTTTAAAACATAGTGTTATTGTGACCTATTTCCCAAGAATTTGTATATATAATTCATACTGGGTCAAGAATCTTTATCTTTATTTACCTGAATCATATGGCATATCATGTGACCAAATTTAACAGTTTTTGTGGGTAGAGCCATGTGTGAATGAAATAATCACTGTAATTGGGTTATAATCATACATTGTATTGTTTGTATTGAACTGCAGTCATAATACATTATTTGTTCAAGAATAAATAAAAATCATTCATATTTCGGATATTCTAAAACATATGATATAGAATACATTATGAAGTTGACTTAATAGCTGGACATTGTTTTCTCTATTTCATCAACACTTGTGACAGAAATTATGCATTTTAATTACCTAATTAGCGTGTCAGCTCACAAATGTTCTCAAGAACAGCGTTATGATGAATTCATCATTTATTCAAACATGTGTGAAATTTATTTAATATATTTTTTTATTGCTAGTTGTTTTAACAAATGTGTTGTCAATCGATTTTTTCCAAGAAATCGGTAAACCCAAGATGGATTACGTGCTTTCTGGCAAGTAGCAGCCTCAGTCAAAATAAATAAAATTTATAGTCATTGTTGCATAATTATTATTTACGATTTTTACATTTAGCATGCATATGCATTATTTCTGCAACCTGACAAGAAAACGCAAATGACGCTATTATTAGAGTGGCAAAACAAACATTGAACTATCAAATACCATACTATAACATTGAAATTGCTTTCGCGGTTAAATATAACCAAGAATTTAACGACTAGACAAATTATGTCCTGGCGCTAACACTATCTATTATTCTTGTGTAAGAACGAATTAATAAATGTTAACTGGGCACCAATGAAAATTGAACTAACCCATACGTCTTTAGGCAACAGAGATGTTGCATCTGGACTCGAACATTTTGTCTAGTCTGAAAAGAATATATTCATTTTCTCATATATAACCTTTTCTAGAATATGGTTTGGCTGGTTGTGTAACTGTTTGTGAACGGATTCAACATTTTTCAATATTGGAACAAATGGACGGTACTTGTTCAGTTTGACAACAGGCCGGCTATCATGAAACGTTTCTGATTCTAAACATCATCAGAAGATATCATAATAAAGATTCTTGACCCAGGTATGAATTATATATAAATTCTCGGGAAATAGGTCACATTAACACGGAGACCTCAGAGAAAATTAAGCAATGTTTGAAAAAGTACGATATAAATGTTGTGCATAAGCCTACTAACTGTGTTGGGAAATATTTCTCAAATCTAAAACCTGTAATACCTAAAGATAAACAAACCCACGCAGTATATAAATTAAATTGTTTAGATTGTGATGGAACCTATACTGGAATCTCTAAACAATATTTACAAAAAAGAATGTATGGCCATAAGTATAGCACAAGAAACGAAAACTTAGAAAATTTCACAGCCCTTGCTAAACATTGCTTTGATTATAACCATCAATTCGATTACAAAAATGTTAATATTTTAACTAAGGAAACCAATTATTATAAAAGATCCATTCTGTAGAAGATTCACATAAAACGTGACTCCAAATCTGTAAATCATAGAACTGACGTTCAGACTCTACGTCATATTTATACTAATTTGATTAATTAATATTCTTGCATATTCCTACTTGCGTCCTCATAATGTTAAAAGTATATTTTTAGGTAGAATGGTCAAAAGTATATCTCAGAGGCCAGACCTTCTTTTATTACCTGATAAATCGTGACATCTGGTTCGAAAGTAAATACTTGAACTTGTCTCTTGTTAGTCGTTCATAGACTATGATGAAATATGTTCGTATTTTTTGAGATTTCTACCAAATAGTGGATTCTTGATATACCTATCATACTTATAACATTTGTGTTACAATTTCGATTTCGTGTTTCTGTTCGTTTCGGTGACGTTCGCATTTTAAACGAAATTGGTGCGATAAGGAGGCTTTGTGCTGATATAATTAGTTCTAAGTATTCAGGTTATTGGAATAATAAGTCTTCTGATGATGGTCGTGAGACCGAAACGTACATAAAGACTAAAATATAAAACATAAGTGTTAAGGTGATCAGAAGATATCGCGACATGCACTTTATTAGTTATATAAAATACTCCAAACATCTCTCATTTCTTTTTGAAGAGACAAACTTTTCATGTATAAGCGTAGGGATTACAATTCTACTTGGAAAATGAGATGTAAGAAATATGATATAAGTATATCCAAGAGCATTTAGAATGTAACATTTACAAAAACTTGAATCTTTTGACTGTCCCCAAAGGAAAAATCTGCGATCCAGCTGGCAAGCAATATTTTCTTCACTACCTGCCTATCTAAATGGAGTTGCAGATTAATTGTGTCGACATCGAGCTCAAAAACTTTGAATTGATTCTGGTATTTGATTATGATACCGATGAGCAAAATATCTGGTTATTGGTAGACTATTTTTCATGCTTTCCCTACACGAGAGGATGCTATAGAACCTCTGCATGAGAAAGAAGTATGAAGTTTACCATCATCTGCAAAGCTGTGGACAGGACAGGTGGTCACAGATCGTGCATATGGAGCAGAAACAAAGTAGGTGCCATGACAGGTCCCTGTGGAACATCAGCGTTGACAGTCATGGTATCGGAGGACAGTCCATCGATCACCATATGGCGTGATCTATCTGAGAGAAAACTCGATAGTAAAGGACAAAGTCGACTCGACAAACCATATGACGGGAGTTTCCCAAGAAGGCTTTGGTACCAGATCGGTCTAATGCTTTGGAGATATTCATTGCTACAACTAGAGATTCCCCTTGTTTTTCAATAGATTTCTGCCATCGTTACTCTGCTGGCGGAGGCCATATTGCCGGTCATTCACGATTTACCCTGATTATTGGTGTGAAACATTGCATTATGTCCAATAAATGTCATTACATTGTTTTGTCATGTCATTATGCAGATGGTTCGAACTTCTATATTTTAATGTTAAAATGTAAATTCAAAAAATGGAAAATATAATAAGGAATTGGACAATATCCCAATCTAACTGCTATCCTTCAGGTTTTAAAGGATCGATTATACTTAATAACTGTAATAAGTATTCAACATAATATAAGGGATACAACTCCACGTCAAAACAGTGGCTGCGGGTACTGCATATCGACTTGCTAGTCTGGGCCAATGGATCGGTTAGTCCGTGCCTCGTCGTCATGTTCAAATCTGGGCTTGATGAAAGCTGCCCAATCCTCCGATCGAAACATGATGCGATAGCGCCTGCTGTCAGCTTCCGAACACCCAGACTTCCTCATAACCCGGAGGACAGACTGGAAAAATAAGAACCTCGAACCAATTCCGTCAGAGGGACTCATGTAGTTCACAGACGGGTCCAAGGCTGGTGAGTCTAACAGTGTCAAAGTCTACCTCTGAGTCTGACGCCCCGGGCGTACTTCACGCCCATAGAACGACTTCCAGGTTTGTTTGGGAGTGCAAGGAGACCCAGGCTGGATTAGCCAGAAGTAATAAACTTCAGCTGGTATGGGTATCCGCCCACTCTGGTGTGAAAAACGAAGTGGTAAGTGAATTGGCGCTGACCTCGATCCAACGATGAGAATCTCATCGACCACTGGACACCATGTCCACAGAGAGCTTCTGGACAAACCCTCAGTTGTGCGTTGTGCTGCTACTACTACTACTTCTTACAGACAACTTTCACCTGAACAAACATCTACACTTGATGAGCATCGTTGATGACCCAGGTTGTAGTAGATGCGGTGAGGCGTATGCAACTGCCTCTCATACCCATCAATGACTTAACTTAGGCTACAATACCTCGGCAGCGCATACATACCACGTGAGACCATAAGAGACATCAGTCCATGGAGAATTCTAGCTTTCGGCGATGTCTCAACCCAGCTGGACTCAGTTTTGTTTCAAGGGGCACACAATGGACCCAATTAGGTGATCGAGGTGCTCAGGGCTTATCCGCCCCGCTTTGAGTGATAGATTGATTGATATGAGGTACCAGTGTGGAATGTAATAATATAATATTGTTCACCATTTCTCCAATTAAATTGTGACTTGTCTACAACGCTTTGAGAAGCAATCATTGTGTTTACTTATGTCTTTATGCTTTTCATAAGTTACAATTTAAGTGGAAAAAGGATATTTCTGTGAACTATATCAGAAGGAAAGCATTCTTGAAAGGTATATAATATAATACGGGTACTTAAGAAAATGTATTTGAAATTATATGGGTTCCAAAGAAAAAGAACTTGTAAAATGTTAAATACTGAGCGAATTTTGCAAAGTAATAAGTTACTCTTAGAACTATCCTTAGATCATTATACTGGATAGAATTGGTATAATCTGAAATATAGGATTAAGATACCATTTCATGAATGCCCGCTTTGATCAAATATATTTGAGTTTTCGGCTTTCAAGATTGTTAAACACTGATGATAATGATGAGGAGAAACTTTTAATCCATCATTTCTACTTTTCAGGAAATAACAATGCGGCCACAAAGAATGGCATTCAGTGGCGCGGCAACAGGAGCAGCAACGGGAGCCAATGCACCGGAGATGGGTACGGGCTCAGGGGCTTCACAAATGGGCTCAGGGGGGACGGCGAGGAATGCGGCAACGGTACTGAAGGTCCAGACGCAACAGGGCCAGACAAGTTGGAGGGGCCGGGCTCAGCTGAGAATGACACTATTCACCTCAAGAGACGGGTGGGACTCGTCAGTGGGGTGGCTTTAATTGTCGGAACCATGATAGGTAAGTTTTTGTAGTACAATTAAACTATAATAGAAATAGAAAAAACCCATTAATATTAAGTAACAGAATATGTCACAATTTGGTATGACATTAAGTAGCACCTCATCAAAGAGAAGATTCTAACCTCTTCAGAACTTACAAATTCATCTATTTTCGACTAAATGCAACCTAGTTAAGGAATTTTTGTAATTTTTGGTGAATTTTCAAGTGGTGCGTTTTTCCACTCGAGTGTATATTATCATAACTGATGGGCGATTTTCTCTGAAATTATCAATTCGATTAATGCTACGTAATACTAGACTACGTTAAAAGAGCATATGACGCATCACGAACCTAAAAATATGAAGTTATTTAAGATGAAAGTTGAAATTACAGTTTTTAGGCCTTGAAAAAAATGGTTCTTTTCGCCAATATATCTGTGGGAAAGTGGATGTGGCGACTGAAATGCATTAAATACTTTGTGTGTTGAATGTTATAATGTCTCCCAAGTTCCCGTTATTGTAGAACAGTGTTTTGAAACCTCTCAAAAATTGAGGAAAAACTTCAAAAAACACGTTTTGGGCTTGATGCACCTCTAAATATTAGCTGATTTGTTTCAAATTTGGTGGACCTGACTGAATTTGAACGGGAAATGATATACTTGGAGAAGAACGGGATAAAAAAATATCGATTTTTTTTGGCACAGCCTAGTAGGTACATTACAGAATTTGCGTGTTTAGAAGGAGTAATAGCTTCCTCACCACTTAACCCCTCCATCCAATAAAAAAATGCCAATTTTTAATAATGTCAATTGTTGCTCACGAGTATATTTTTATATGTAGGTAATCATAATCGATTACGATTGTAGTTGTCGAGTTCACATAAATTTAACGTTTCTTCTTTCACATAACAAACTTACTAAGATTACAAACTAATATAATGTCGAAGATAATTAACAAATTCAAACTTCGTAATTACTCTTCGACTGCTTTTCCGGGGTTAAAATATAGTTCAACGTACGGAACCTCTCACGTAAATACCAACCCATAGGGAATCCCTTCATCACCTATCTCTACAAGCCAGGAGTTACGTAAGCTGTGGGACTGTGACCAACACAAAAGCATGTAATGAAATATATTTCCAAATATCAATATGGTGCTAGAATACAAATGTATTTGATGCTTTCAAGTTCCAACATCGTTTAGATAAATAGGAATTGATAAATAACACTTGAAAAAATGATTATACCCTGCTTTAAATGCTTAATTATTGAGAATCTTGAGAGTACTGAATAAATTCATTTTTAGCCAAACTATTCATTTCTGAGGAATTTCTTGAAACAGGTAGATTTTTAATCTCAATTTGCTACATTTATAAGGGAAAACTAAATATACAGGGTGATCCACGTTTGAGTAATGTCGTCCGCGACAATTTCTTCAAATGGAACACCCTATATGTTATCCAATTTTTGGAATCTCCATGAAAAACTGAATTCAGAAATATATCACACATAGGACTTGGACTTGGGTATACAGTGCGTCCGTTGAATTCAGTACTCTCGTAAAATAGTGGATAAACTTTCCCTCTCGTGTAGTCAAAGAATAAACACAAATTTTTTTCTTTTGTGTGCTTCGCGAAGAATGTTGGTTGTTACGTAAAGGTAGAATATAAACCTTCATGATTCGGAAGTCATCAATAAATTCAAATCTGGAATAACGTTGCGGTGTAATTGCTTTTCAATATTTAATGCTTTGTTATCTGTATATTCTTTTGAGGAGATTCCTTTCATTGCTTTATACAGTGAAAAGTCAAGTAAGCTACTAGGTCAGGTAATGTTCCTATAAAATGTAAGTAACTAAAAGTAATGTAAAGAACGAAACTCTATTTCCTTTCATTGAGACAATTGAAAACAATAGAGTATTTATGAGTCACTTATAATACAACATGGTATTTAGCTTCTATAATAACTCTTGATTTACAAACAACTTCTTACTCATCAACTTGAAACAAAAGGTGTTATCAAAAGCTTAGAAGCTAAAACATTCATAAGGTTAGAAGGAATTACTAAAAATTGTTGAACCTTACATTCCTTGTCTTTTGTACATTAATAAACGCAATGATTCAAAGAGGAAAATATTTCTTTGTCGTTAAATGTGGAGTAAACAAAGCCATTTTCAATTTCGACCTTAGAACACTGACCTTCAAAAAGCTTTCTACACTGTTTCTCTTGAAAAATTAACATCTCCACTTGGAAAAGTGGAGCAATATGTTAGGTTTATTGAGAATTTAGCTTAACAATAGTCACAGTGCAACACAGACGTGGAATATGGTATGCTACAATATTACAGGGTACTGTTCTGGGTCCTATCCTCTTCATTCTGTACTTTGATTAGATGTTTTATACTCATAAATGAATAAAGATCCTGTGGAATCTGCTAACTTTTATTGATCGCTTGTAGTATATTCATTCATCTGTATTTTGTTATTTTGATTATTATTATTGTCATTATTATTAGATAAAATAAAATAATTCATACATGTTTAACAGAAATCCTTAGTTCTTACACTAATAAATGTACATTTACAGGTTCCGGAATTTTTGTTTCCCCGTCGGGTCTTTTGCAAAGAACCGGTTCAATCGGGATGAGTTTTGTCATATGGATGTCATGTGGGCTGCTATCTTTGCTAGGTGAGTAACTCTGATCATTAAAACGGGTATGTAGTAGTGTAGGTCAACCTTCTTTTCATTAACATTTCGATGCCAATATCCATGATTTTTACTACAGATCCTCAATCCCACGTACGTCATCGTTATTTTTAAAATTCATATTCCATTTTACAGCTTTTGTTTATTTATAATTAAACGATACTCATTGGTATATTTGTTGTCGATAACCAACAATTAGCAAGAATTCAATTTATTTTAACATCTCATTTAACTTTTTGTCTTGTTGTTTCTTGATGACTGACATTGTTTATTATTTGTTTGTACATCATGGAAAGTGGAGTGAACGCAAAATGTTTCTTCAAAATGGTTCTCCGGAACCATCCTATTGTAGCCCCAAGTTCTTCAAGACCATATATTTGTTGGATTCTAAATTGAATGTCCCAAATTGCAAATGATTGCGCCCAACGTATTCTTTCACAAATAGTTCAGTCAATATGCTTGGGAAATGGGCCCATTTTATAAAAATTTACTAGACCGTTGTACCGAAAAAAATGTTTGTTCTTTTTTGGGTCGCTGAACACGAATCTGAGGTCATTATCCCGAAACATTTATTCAGTGGATGGAAATTCAGGGAAATTTGGTAATTTTCACGCAAATTTTCTCATTTTTCACGTGATTATTGTTTTTATACATAATATAGGTTAACAGTCGCGTATTTCGATACAAAGTAGAAAAACCAGGAAAATTTGCGGGAAACTGTGGAAAACCTGAAAAGAAAACCTTTCCACGTCATTGAAATTATCGTGTGATAGGATCCTATAGAGGTTTTTTGTCACTGATTACGAATTTGAAATCAAAAACGTTTGAAAATTACATTAGGATCATGTGGACAATGAAGGAAAATTTAAAAACTACAAGCATTTTTGTTTTAATTTTTACAAGATGATGAGGTTGCAACCAAGGGCGAACCTCCCGATCCAGTACTTGATAATCAATCAGATGATGAATCTTATTCAAATGTTATATTATGAATAATTTATAAATATGTATATTTAAAATTACTTACAGAATTTATTTTAAGCAGTCAGTGCTTATTTTTTTTAAAATGACACATCATGTTGGAATATTGTACTGTTAACTAAACAGTTACAAACTTGTATAAATTAAAACACAAATGCTTGTATTTTTTAAATTTTACATTATTTTCCACATAATCCTAATGTTATTTTCAAATGTTTTTGATGTCAAAAAAACCTCTATAGTGATTTATCACACGATAATTTCAATGACGCTGGCGTGTTTTTCCTTGTAATTTCCGTTTATTGTTCCGGAATTTTCAAACAATTATTTTTTTGGCATTACTTTCAATTTTTTTAATTCAACATGGACATCGAAAACAACACGACACTTGAAAAATTCGATGAAAAAAAGAGAATTCATAATAAAATGTTCCGCGTTGTTGAGAAAATTGATATTTTAAACTTTTTAATTATTAAATTTGTAATCAGCCAGCAAAAAAATAGGCACCTATCACACGATAATATCAATCACGTGGGAAGATTTTCTTTTCAGGTTTTCCACATTTCTTCGCAAATTGTCCCAATTTTCTCCTACATCGGATCGGAATACGCGATTAACAACCTCTATTATGTATAAAACGATAATCACGGAAAACCTATTTTGGAGGTTTAATTTTCATTTTTTGACAAATTAAAAATTATTTTAAAAAGTGGATTGAGAATAGGGTTAATTTAGCGTATAGGGGTGATATTGACGACCGTCCAGTAAATTTTTAGAAAGTTCTCCAGCTTATTGACTGGATTAAAATAAGGTTCTTCGATTTCAGTTATATAATTGCTAGAAAATCCTGGTTCTTATCCCATCACGTATATCGACTAATGCTGAGTGGAGAATATTTCTTTGTATAACAGCTACTCTAAAATAATTGCTTGAAATTCTTCCTCGTGAATTCAATATGTTGGTGGGTAGTCAGTTGCAAAGATGATTTGCAATTGACCTTATACAGTCAAGGAATAATTTGCAATGTAAATTATCCGTTGTATTATTGAATATAAAGATTTAATCAATTGGAATGTTGGAACAGGAAAATATAACTCAATGAATAAATGATATTTCAATGTACGTTATTTTATCTAGTTATATTATTTCTACAAGCATATGACACTAATCTGATTGAGTATTTATTCTTGTTTGAATGATATTTCTGGATTATTTCTAATGAGCTTCATCATTGACATCAATCATTTATTCCACTCGTTTTCACTTGATTTATGGGAAGTAGACGCTACACGAAAATTAAAGATAACAGAACAATAGTTCCGAAGGTCTTTGACATAATCGATGACAACATTTTACTTTCTAAACTGGATGTTATTGGCCTTAGTTAAAAGCTACTAAGTTTTTTGAATGGTACCAAATAATATATTAGAACGAATACGAGGCCAAGGTGAAAAGTCCCTGAAAAATAAAACAGGTAGCACCACAATCGAAAATCCCATCTGACATTGTGAAGTACCATCTTTAACTATAACGCATTAAAATTTTCAGACTGATATGTAACTGCCTTATGTTTTGACGCTCATCGGAAACTAGCAGCCTTGAAGATTTTCGTAAACGTGGAAAAAAGTGAATTTCACGTCTTGATTAAACATTATTTCTTGCATGGGAAAAATATAACGCAAAACAAAGCATCGCTTGTTAAACATTATGAGCACTCTTCAACCATCGATTAGAACGATTCACAAGTGGTTTACTGATTTTCGTTGTGGTAATATGACCACAAAGGACGCCAAACGTTCTGGTCGTCCAATTGAGATTACAACGTCAGAAATCATCGATAAAATCGATGGAACACCACTTGTGATTTTTAAACTATTTTCAGCTATGCGTTGGGAATTTACTTTTTTTCCAACCTGTAGAAAAAGTACTTGTATGAAATAGAAAATTCAAGTTATCGTTTCCTTCCGGTGTTTCTGAAGGGAAATGATTATTGGTATACAATTAAAGAATGAATCATGGAAAAATCAATTTGTTTATTTAAGAAAAAATACAGAAAATTTTCAGTTTCCTTAGAATCTGGAAATGATTTTATTTTCCTTATCTAATCTCTCCAATACACTAATTTTTGTTGCATAATTTCAATACACATTTTATTATTACCTTATTATATTCAATTTTTACAATCCAGCATTTTTATATCGAAACGTTTCACTAGATTCTAATTTTGTGAAGAAGTCTTTTCCATAATTTATACGATTGAACATCATTTGGAAGCAATTCTATCTCAATTCCATTGCATTATTACATACTCCAACTCTTGAATTAAAAAGATTTGAAAAAAATGTGGGAACTCTCAATCCATGTTGAACTAATATGAATGTTTTTTTTAGGAGCCCTCTCATATGCGGAACTAGGTACCATGAATACATCATCAGGGGCGGAATATGCCTATTTCATGGATGCTTTTGGAGCTCCCCCAGCGTTTCTGTTCTCCTGGGCTAGTACTTTGGTACTAAAGCCGTCACAGATGGCCATAATTACTCTAAGTTTTGGAAAATACGCTGTAGAAGCATTCGTAACTGAATGCGAACCACCAGAGATTATTGTCAAGATGGTAGCACTGCTGGCCATGAGTAAGTCATTCCAGCTCGATTCTTTCTGCGTATATAAGATACTTCATACTAATTGAGATACATAACATATATTTGAAATCATTACTGCTCAGTCGTAGTTTTGAACTACGTCCGTCTAACTTCACCACTCTATTCCAAAGCAGTTACTCTCCTACATCATTGCCTCTCTAAAGAATATATCAGATTTGTGATTCAGATCAAACCATTGACTATAGACATAAATATACACAACATCGACTATACTTTACTATAGCGGTGTTTGCGGTCAACATCGTGAGGGTGCGGTCAGGAGGAGAGTGAGGTGGCGACACGGTTTGCCTCCAATTTTAACCAGATGTATTCATACTCTCCGTTCAGAATGTAACAAGTTGACGACTCGCACTTTCATATGAGCAAATGTGTCCATTTTAGTTTATGGTCAATGGATCAAACCATGCTGACTCGTAGCTTGAGTCTTATGAACTGATTTCAACCTCAAAATGTGGACATGTGATTTTTATAAAATATCATTTCATGTAGATTGTTAAAAGTTCTTTATGAATAAGCTTCGGTTTCATAATTATACAAATTCGAATGCTTATGTTTTCCTCTTCAATTTTGGCTCCACTGAGCTGTAACTCTGTCACTAATTCTTTCACACAGATAAGTGTAAAACAGTTTTTCCTTTATTCATTGCCTTCAATCTTTGTCATAGCCCTTTTTCAGATAAAATGTAAGGTTGTCGTGTTATTTCCGAAAGAACGTTAGAAAACCTGCTTTTTTTCATCGAAAAATCTACAACTTCAACAGTAAATAACGATGAATGAAAAATTCGGAGATGAAAACTGAACTTGGTATCTGATTGTAGAGCAATAAAAGATGAATTATGAATAATAGTCTAGGAGCTAGAGCGATATGGTGGGCCTGAATGAATACACCTTGGCACTACTGTATAATGGTCCCCCACCCAAAAAACCTCATAGAACCCATTTTGGAGGCTTAGTTTTTATTTTTTATAAATAAAAATTATCTTAAAAAGGGGGTGAAAATATGGTGAATTTAGCGTTTAGGGGTGAATGGGAGGCAACAGCAGCTCAGCTCAATCCTCTGAATGATCCACGTCGGCCACAAGAACATCATGCAAAAAGAATTTTTCCGATACGAAGCCCTGCTTTTTTTAGAAAGTTCCCCAGCTTATTCACTGGACTGTAAATGAAATATATCTAGAATTTTTCGTAGAATCCAGTAATGGGTGATTACTTACAAGAAGGGCCTCACCCCCAATTTTGATGAACTTTTTTTCACAGACTACTTACTTGTTCCTTTTGAACGATAGAAAAAGAAAAATCTGCGGAAATGCACCGTTTTTCAGAAAAAAAAATCTTCTCATAACTAGCACCATGTTTATCTCAAGATATTGACCTCAAAAGCACATAGCAACTAGCCTAAATATCATGAAATATGTCGCTTTCAACTATATTCCAATATTTCGATAATGAACAAAAGTGCATTACCACCATTATATGAAACTAATAAGTTCTTGTATTCCCATTTTAAATCTCCGAGCTGGTTATTAAAGCAAGAGACAAGCATCAATGTTTAGTTGCGAATTAAAATGAATGTCAACAAATAGGGCGACTAATCGTAAATCCTGAGATACGACGTACCGGCTACTTTAAGTAACAGTTGACGATCGGAACTCTCAGATTGAAGGAAAACGCCTTTGTACTGAATCGCGATAATTCAGTTATACTAAATCATGCAAAAATTGCGAAGACTCTGCCATCAATGAAACTTTGAGAGTTTGATTGCATGCATGCGAGCTTAAAACCAGATTTCCAAGATTCACGGTACTGCATTTCAGCATTTATCTTGGAGTTAGGGATGATTTAGTTTTTATTCTTTATTTCTCCAGGAAATGTTTGCACATAAAAGTTTTCAAGTAAAGTTGTTCGTTATAAAATTATGAACAAATTGATGTATCAACTAACTTTCTAGTGCTATCAGAACTCTCAAAACGAAGGGTTAAAACTCAAAATGTAACTTTACATCAAGGGAAAGTTTTCCAATTTCGCGATTATCTCGCTACAGTTTCGCCGTTTCATAAATTATTGGTCCAAAACGAATGTATAGCGCATCTAATTACCTTCAAACGGGGTACATACCATCATAGAAACATCCTTTAAGCAATCGCAGAAGGTTCCAAGTGAATCCAATCACTGACTTACAGTTTAGAACCTAGAGCGATATGATGGGCCCAAATGAATACATCTTGACACTACTGTATACTGGTGGAGAAAGGTGCAATGTACAATAGCTCTCACAAGATGAATCGTTTATTGTTAGGTGTTTCCAAGCTACAGGCAACTGAAATTTTGAACATTTTTATCGCACGAACCCTTTTTCGGAGTTGTTGTATATTGAAAAGCAAGTTATTTTTACACATTTGCACCTAGTGCCAAGGTTTTTTATCGAGGCAGTTTCTTGGAGCTGCCCAGTTAATTTAGTAGGCTAAACAGAATGCACGAACACAGTTTCTTACTTGCAGGAAAATGTTTGTTATTATTGCCAGTTGTTGAAAAAACACATGTCAAGGTTTTTTATCTGGGCATTTCCGAGTAATTGTGCATTATTTGGACAAAAAATTAACTTTTTGACCGTGTCAAATACGTTAATTTGGTGTCGATGAATAACCAATATGAGTGCCAATGTATTTCTCCCAATACAACCCTTCCCTCAATTAAAAACCTTGGTACTAGGTTCAAATGTATAAGAATTACATGCTTTTCAATAAACAACAAATCCGAGAAAGGGTTCGTGTAATAAAAAAGTCCAAAATTTGAGGTGGCTGTAGCCTGGTGTTTTTCACGCTGTCCCTTTCAGGATGAAAAGTAGCAGTCTCCCCAAAGGTCTTGAAATAACTTTCGATTTGGCTGCCTTCTATTTAGATATAACTCTAGAACCGACGCTCTATGCCCAACAAAGTCTGTTTGCCTATAAAGGCAGATCATATCGCACATTTCTTCATTCGTAAATAAACTATGTCTAGGCATTCTATCACAATTCCATATACAATTCAAATTATAGGCTAAGAGGTTTGTTGCCAAAGATGAGATATCTTGGAGTATAAAACAGTATTAAACGACTATAACTAGCGCTCTCTATGAACTATAACCAAACTGTAGAGATAGTTCAATTCCTCGACCCAAAAAAACTCAAAATTTTGTTTGGATTTTCACATTTATAAAGGCATAAATGGAAAAACTTAAATGATTTGAAACTTAACGTATCTCTTTAACTATCAACTTTTGAACTGAACTAAGTTTTTCTAAGTCACAATATTTTTACCTTAGAAATCTATTGGTGAATTTGACCAGCTACTTCGCAAACCACTTGTATACTAAAATTAGTATAATCACTTTCTGTAGTGAGTCAATATTGCAAAATATATTTCATTATATGACATAACCACTATTTAAGGTGTAAGCGGTAAGGTTTAATACCCCTGAATAAATATTCGCAACCTTCACCTCTTCGTCATCACTGAAATTGCGTTCCCGAAGGTCCTTGTTAGAATCATCAAACATATATAGTCACTGGGGCCATGCACGACTGCATTGTGGTGCAGTAAACTTACGCCTCTGGTTCCCCTCCTTCTCTCCCGAACATTTTGTCGTGAATTGATTCGTTTATACATTCTGGAAAGATAGGTATTTTAAACTAAAAATTTTATGAAATACCAGTTCAATATCCATCAATATCCAATGATTCAATGTTTCTGGCAGTTAAATCTAATATAGATGAGCTATTTGAAACATTTTTGACAAATGTATTGTATCTACAATAAGTAACAATTAACCAAAACTATTCATGATGTTTTTTCTTTTCAGTTGTCATCTTGTACATAAATTGCTACAGTGTAAATCTAGCTACTAGTGTCCAGAATGTTTTCACTGCAGCTAAACTTGTTGCAGTAGTGATAGTGATAATAGGCGGAGCGTACAAGATGTTTGAAGGTACGTAAACTGGAGAAACTGAGTTCGTTTAATAAATAGTTGTAGAAAGGTTTAGATTTTGATCAATCAGAACCGAGTTTATATAGAAGCAAATAGGTGAATCCTCGGGATCCCTATGAAAGAGGCACACAAAAATATAATCATTGCAATAATAGTTAATTCCATTGAAATAAAAAGGTTAACTAAATTTAATAGCCATAGCACTGTCATGTCAGGATTCCAGAGGATGAAAACGCATAAATCTAATTGTTTTAGGCAACACACAACATTTGCGGGAACCTTTCCGAGGCACCGAATGTACAATAGGCAATATAGCAACGGCATTTTATACTGGCCTGTGGGCGTATGATGGTTGGAACAACCTGAATTACGTTACCGAGGAGATCAAGAATCCATCTAGGTAAGTTTAGTTCCAATTATTTCGTCGAATTATACAATCAGATGAATTAAAAGATTTATCCATTTCAAATTCCATTCGGAACCATTCTAAGCCTTATTTCTTACGTTATTTCGTTATCCTATATATTACCGAATATAAAAACGACTAATTTGTCAAGGAAACTCTTACAATATGCCAATTATTCCTAATGAACCTATTATATATTGATTGTAGCGGAATACACCAACATTTATCACAATGGAAATTATTCGGACTGCTCATTAATTCATGAATGGTACAGAAATAGCGAAATAATCATCTCCTTCATACACTGCTGATGCCATACTTTACCACGATGTGACAAACAATGTTTACTTTGAATTGTAATATCGAAACAGTGGCTAGCAGCTCTTTTATATTAATATTCATGTACAATAATAATTGACTGCATAGGTGTATGATCTGTACACCCATTTGAACTTATCACATCTAGAATATGAAATTCAACTACGAGCTATTAGTCCAGGCTATGAACCGGAAAATAAAAAAAACATGTTCGAATCAAAAAATTTTTTTTGCATTAGCTTCAGGAGGTTCTCAGGATCATTCATACACCTTAAACCCTCTTGGGAACCCCAAACCCACCCATTGGGGGCGAAAATGGTGCGAAATCTCCAAGTCTTGAATTGTATTTGCTACAAAAAAGGTATTTTGGGATTTCGAGAGCACCTAGGAGGTTTTTTGGGTTGCTGAACACGAATCCATAGCCAGATTTACTTGCAATCCATCGTAGAGGTGGTAAAATCAACGAAATGTTATTTTGCAATTCACGTGTTTTAGGCATTCCGAATGCACCAAGTAGGTTTTTTGGGTCGCTGAATACGATTCTGAAGCCAGATTTACTCGAATATCATCGTAGGGGTGGGAAATTTACCAAAATCGCTAATTTCACACGCTTCTAAATTTTTATTATTTTTGCATTTTAAAATTACTTCGGAGTAAATTTGGCTTCGGAATCGTATTCAGTGACCCAAAAAACCCCTTTGGTACATTCGAAATGCCAGAAACACGTAAATTGCAAACTAACATATAGGGGTGCAAAATTGGCCAATTTCGTCGATTTTACCACCCCTACGATGAATTGCAAGTAAATGTGGCTACGGATTCGTAATCAGCGACCCAAAAAACCTCCTTGATGCATTCGAAATGCCAAAAACACGTAGATTGCAAAATAACATATAGGGGTGCGAAATGGGCCAATTTTATCAATTTGACCACCCCTACGATGGATTGCAAGTAAATCTGGCTACGGATTCGTTATCAACGACTCAAAAAACCTACTTGGTGCATTCGAAATGCCTAAAACACGTAAATTGCAAAATAACATATTAGGGGTGCGAAATTGGCTGATTTTTTCGATTTTGCCACCCCTACGATGGATTGCAAGTAAATATGGTTACGGATTCGTGATCAGCGACCCAAAAAACTCCTTGATGCGTTCGAAATAAATGCCTAAAACACGTAAATTGCAAAATAACATATTAGGGGTGCGAAATTTTGTCGATTTCATCACCCCTACGATGGATTGTAAGTAAATCTGGCTACGGATTCGTGTTCAGCGACCCAAAAAACCTCCTAGGTGCACTCGAAATGACAAAATACCTTTTTTGTATAAAATACAATTCAAGACTTGGAGATTTCGGGCCATTTACCCCCCCAATGGTTGGGGTTGGGGTTCCCAAGAGTTTTTGAGGTGCATCCTGAAGCTAATGCAAAAAAACTTTTTGATTCGAACTTACATGTTTTTTTTTTATTATAACTAAAATCCCGGTTCACGGCCTGGACTATATGCAACTTGCACGCTATTGTCAATTCATGGCATATACAATGGTCATACAAAACTTTATCTTTTCAACGGAATCTTTATGAACAAAAATTGATGTTCTTAAATAGAAATATTCACATTTGAAACGTTTAATGTAACTTTGTATGAAATAATTAGAAACACCGTGAACGAGATTTGGGAATAAAAGTTGTATTGTATTGTATGTAGCTCAACCTGTTGATAGCTGTCCGTCATATTCCTATTTCAGTTCATTCTGTTATTTTAAAGCAATCGGAGCACCATTCAATGGCCTTTCTACGTGGCATGGTGTTTTTGTTCCATTCGCTTCCGCGATTTAGTTTCGTGTTAAATTCTTTCACAAACCTATACCTTTTTTTGCACCTTATCTTGGGGCATGTCACATGTTTGCTGATCTACAGGGAGGGGTTCATACTTACGTTTGGTGAATCCCTCTTCAGTCATTATATATGTTGTCCTTATCACCATACCCTTCATTATCATATGGAAGGGTGTGAGGCTTACGATTAATTATATAGTAACTGTTGGGCATGTTTTCATTGCAACTTTTTTGTGCATATACAGGCTTGGGATTTTTGATAGATTTATATTTAAACTAACCCGAATAATGCTGTTACCCCAGACCACTGTCCCTTATATACAATCACTCAATCCCGGTCATGTATTTCCCCATATTCAAGCTGCAACTCCGTTTACGTTTTTAACTATTATATTTGACTATAAATATCTCGAAATTTTCCGTGTTCTTTCATACACTTGTATCTCTTGGATAGTAGACTTCCGCGGACAGCTAATCTTGAAAAATCTTGTCTTCCGGATGGATTCCGCGAATTATATAAGTCGTATTTCGACTTAGGTAAAAGTTGATTTTATTGGATAAAATATATCATACAATAAACTGAGATGTTAATTATGAGAATATCATGTCAGAACTGATGTGAATACAGCAGATTATGAATGTGTAACCTCACGTATACATTGCAAGTCAGCACTATATAGATATATGATGATTCTATTAATGTTTATAATACGACGATGTTTTCTTAGAATATAACTCCTCCCTTCTCAGAAAAATCAATACAGTGGCTGAATGGATTGATTGATTATTCATCTTCGTCTTCGATATTTGGTTGTACTGGTTGAACTATAGTTTCCTTGACGGTTTCTATCCGGTGATCTTTTGGTGAGGATTTCTCGGATTTTGTTATTTTGTTTTTAATTAACCGGAATAGGCCAAATATCATGATGGTCAATAAAATGATGTATAATGGAGAAGTCCAATAATGTGTTACATTTTCTGGCATGTCCTTGAGGGTTATTTGCCGGATTTCTCGTTGTTCTTTCAGTAACTGATGTAGTCGGTCCAATGGTACGTCGTGTAGGATTAATTGTTGGCTTGAATGGTTGACAACTTTCGGTGTAGGCACAGCGGGTAATAAAAGTGGTTGTCCAGCGATAATGTCTTCATTATTTGTGTATAGGCTTTTTGGTGTTTGAAAACTGCAGTTGGTAGGTAGCTCGATTAAGAAGGTGCCTATGAGAATTGTAAAGTCAGATTTGTGACACGTGAGTTTGACTTTGACGGCTGCTGGTAAAACAGCGATGTAATGTGTTGAAGAGATTTGTTCAATTATTTCTTGATCGACCAAAACTGGAACTTGATGACACGCTGTGGCATTTGAATTCTTTAGTTGAAGGAGTTGATGCGTGCAGTCATTTTGGGTTGTTTGTTCTATTGGCCTTCCATTGGCACAGTAATACAATGGGTGGATGTTTCTGCATTCTTCATCTTCGTACTGATAGTAATTATCTTCCACAGCCAGATGAGGTTTGAAAGGGACGAGGGTGGTTTTATCTTTAGTAGGTATTGAATACAAATGGTAATAGGAATAAGTTTGGGGATAGACAATCGGAAAGTGAATTATGAAGACTATTCGGTCCATGGAGTGATATGACTGAACATCTAATATTTCATAGTATTTATAACTGTTTTGCAGATTGTCACCAAACATCAATTCATCAGAGGAATGATGTTTCAAGAGTTTTTGTATAATGAAGTTTATATCACTGATTTTTAACATGCTGTTATGCACGATTTTGAGTCTCGCAAAAGTTACTGCATTTTCTAGATTATTCAATACCTGAAGAATTATAGTCAAGACTGAGTTTACTTGATCATAAGCATTTTTCGCTGTGAAATAACTTTTGAAGTTAAACAAAGTTGTGTTTAGGTCTTCGTAGATTGCTTTGATTCTATCAGCTATTTCCTTTTCATTTTGTTTAATCAAGGATAAAGTGATATTATATTCCTCAAGAATTTTCGTAGTCAGTGAAATCTGTTTATTAAAGTTTGATGCAATATTATCTTCGTTTGATTTCAAATTAGTAATAGCCTCGTCGTAACGACGACCATCTTCGGCGTCCAAATTGCCGGAAATACTTTTGAAGATGGATCCTAAGCCATTTATCAGACCTCGTTTAAATCTTTTATTCGGTTGTAGAGATATTAATTTTTGTTTGGCAAGTTCTATCTGGAAAAGTATAGAATTTGCTATATTACGTAATTCAATGGAATAGAGTTCGTGTTTTTCTGTTATTAATGATTTCATTTTTAAAAATTGATCGGATATTGTATTTAATTCTGTTTCGATTGGTCTTAAGTCATAATAATGAATAAATGTGTGATAACTATCTTTTAATTTTGCATACCCTAACTTATAAGGAAGGATACCGGGATTGGAATCGAGGTTGGTTATTTTAATGCCTTGAGCCATGTCGAGAGCCGTCACGGCTAGTACTGTCCTGTAAATTGATATTGTTTTGTTTAGACGAAGGTTTTCTCAGATTGCTTTTATGGTAATATGTTACAGGTGTTTCAATAGTAATACCTTTGTCATTTTGAACTGGGTGCATTTTGAATTTAGGACTTGCCTTATCACGAGAATTTGTTTTATGGTAGATTAATTCACCCGGTTCATAGAACAGAGGATCTTGTCTATCTTTGTTTCGTTTTTCTCTATTTCTTTCTTTTTGATTTGACATTTGCCGATTCAAATGTTTGTATATTTCGGCAGTGCATTCTTTGTGTTGGTTAATATAATTTGTATATAATTTCTCATTAAGGTCTATATCGAACGGACTGTTTGCATCCAAATGACCGTTTATGACATCTATTGGACGTTGTTTGGTGCCTGAGTGAATAGAATGATTATATCCAAGGATTGCGTAAGGCATTTGATCTAGGATGTTTAGATCCTTTTTTGTTTCTCTAATAATTCTTAAGTGTTCAAGGATAGTTGAATGAAATCTTTCAATAGCACTATTAGAATTAGGGTTTAGAGGTGTCGTATAATGAAGCTTGATTTTGTGCAATAAGGCAAATTCTTTTATCATATTATTTTTCAACTCGGTACCATTGTCTAATGTCAATAATTTTGGGGTACCGTGATGGGTCATAAAATTTATAAATGCTTTAGTGACGTGAACAGCTGTTAATGCGGTGATTGGGTTGGCTTGGGCATATTTGGAGAAGGTGTCTATAATAGTGAGAAATTTCTGAGTTTTGATAGTGAAAGTATCTGCGTGAACGATTTCAAATGGTTTTTTAGCAGTAGGAGTAAGTTCAAATTTTTGTTTAGGTGGATTCCTATTATATTTCATCCTCTGACATAACTCGCAGTTATTGACATATTTTGTGATACTACCTCTTATATTAGGCCAGTAATACTTTCGTTTTATTTGAGCTTCTGTTTCGGTAATCCCGCGATGGTTTGTTTTACCTTCGTGACACAATTCAACAATTTCGTCTTGAGATTCTGGTTTTCTCACATCTTCTAATACGTTATTACAAATAATAAGTTTTAAAGAGGAGTTTTTAAAGGTGTCCTTTAAAATTTGGCAAAATTTTGGGATAAGCTCTTCTCGGTCTATATTTACAGCAAATGTTCTATTGGTTCTAGTGAATTCTTTGAATATTTCTATTATTTCATGTTCGAAATTGTTTTCAGAAACCTGTACAGTGGTCCTAGTTCTATTTTCGAAAGGTCTGGTAAGTATTGGTAATCGTGGTGAATGTAAAACGACTTTTAAAAATATCTGATATGGGAAATTATTAATTGCTGTTTCTGATATTGGTATTTCAAGAATTGGGTTTTCACGACTAGTGTGAACAGTATTATTGTCACCGTTATCATCTTGATTTTCGACGTCATTTAGATCGGGGGTTTCGTCTATATTACCTGTGACGGAATGTGAGTCGTCTTGATTATTTTCATCGTTATTATTTTGATTTTCATTAAACGTTTCGCTTGGCTGTACATTCTTGTGAAAGAATTCAAAATTATTATGGACTGGTAGTGATTTGATTGGATATAGTATTGTGAAATTTATAGCATGTTCTGAATTATTATGAATTTCTACTTGGGCCCATCCATTTGAGGATATTGTTAGGGTTTCGGGTATTACACAGTTTTGAACTATTTGTTGAGGTACTAAGATTTCGCCTGAAGGGGTCGTAACAGGGATTACGATTCTCGACACAGTATTTCCTGGTAATAACTTTTCTATTAATAATTTTGGGTTGGAATCAAAGTACTTAATAGGTATTTTGGTATTTGAAGTTATAACTTGTGAATTTGCAAAATCTAATTGTGCGTTCAAAGATTGGATAAGATCGATTCCGATTAGTCCATCAAAAATATCATGGAACTTATAAGAATAAAATTTTAGCTCGGTATTTTGCTTGAACTCCCTAAACGCTGGTATTGTAACAGACGTGTCGTGCTTAGAGGACGCGAAAGAGGTCGGAACAACAAACAGGTCATGAGTTTTATATTTATTAAAATATTTGTTCACGATTTCGGGGTCTAAAAAAGATTTGGTTGCACCAGTATCAATTAATAATTTCAAAGGGGGATCGTATATGTCGATATACGGTAGTTCTCGTTTGTCAAAGAAATTATTCAATTCTACTATGGGTTCGAATCTCGAGACGTGTTCTTCTTCAAGAAATTCATATTCATAATTATTTTCGTATTCCTGAGGACACTCTGCCTCAGTATCAGGAGAACACTCTGTATAGTTCTCATCTGAAAATTCTACTTGTTCTGTATTAAACAATTCCTCAGCATGCCAATTTTGTTTGGGTACAGATTGTGGTTTTAATTCCGTATTCTTTGTGGTCATACTCATGGGTGTTGGTCTATATGGGAACGTTCCGTTTGGTTTGGACTTGAAAACATTTGTTGGTCTCGGTGGTTTACCGAATACTTGTTGGTTCGTAAAGAATTTTTGTGGTGTCTGTCTCTGTGTTGGTTGAACATTTACGGGACCAGTAGGAAAAGATGGTCTAATTTTGGGATAATTTTGGTGGAACATATTGTTAGAGGTAGAGGGCTGAGAGTGTTGTTGTGTAAAATTGTTCGCAAAATTATTTCGTTTTGAATGATTTTGGTGTACTTGATGAGAAATATTTTTCTTTTGTGAATGCATATTAACGGGTTGTTGAATATTATGTGAATGTGACTTTTGAATATATTTAATGTTATCTTCGTTTCTAATGAAATTTATTGCATCTAACATTGTTTTTGGTTCCTTTGTACGGACCATAATTCCGTAAGGGTTTCGTAAACCTGCCAAAAATACTTCAAGGGCTTGATTTTTATACATATTTAATTTGAATTTGCGTATATTCATATCGTTTTCGTGAATAGCAAGATAGTTGGAAATGGTGTTTAACATCTTTCTCACACGGTCATGAAACTGATAAGGGGTTTCATGTTGCAACTGCCTTAGGTTATTCAAGTCTAGAGATAGACACGTTTCATTCCTAGGATCGCTAAAGTTTCTTGTCAATTCATTTTTTATCTCTTGGATAGTATTAGCACAACTTATGTTAACAACTTCCCTTGCAGATCCTTTTAATTTACTTATTATAGTGCGAAAAATGATTATGTTCTGGAAATTATTTACGTTTTGTTGATCAAGGAAATGCGTAACTATACTATCGATACTCTCTAAAAAGAAATTCAATTCGTTTACATTGCCATCAAATTCTGGAATTGTTTCGGCATGTACTTTGGTGAAATTTGGTACTTGGGTCATCTTGTATGAATTTTGCTCTACTTGAACAGATTCAAAGGTAATGTTAGAATTATTTTTTGTAATATCACTATTGCTCGATGCAAGAGAGAAATTATTTAACCTATCGGTTAGTCGATCGATAAACTCTAGATTGTCTTCACAAGAGGATTGAGAGTATCTAGAGGAGTCTGACATATGAAAAATAAAATGGAGTGCTTACAGTACGATTCTGGTATACATCGAACTCGAACTGGAAGGCCTCTGGACTGGAGATGATATGCCGGTTACAACACTTTCGCTGAAGGAAGTGAAGAAACGTTTATCGTTCAAATTGCCACTAAACTGTTGAAACAGAAAAGTTATCCACGTCGGATTCTTCGTAGCAATCCTGTTCTGCAGCGCCAATTATATAAGTCGTATTTCGACTTAGGAAAAAGTTGATTTTATTGGATAAAATATATCATACAATAAACTGAGATGTTAATTATGAGAATATCATGTCAGAACTGATGTGAATACAGCAGATTATGAATGTGTAACCTCACGTATACATTGCAAGTCAGCACTATATAGATATATGATGATTCTATTAATGTTTATAATACGACGATGTTTTCTTAGAATATAACTCGCGTCACAATAGCTCGACTTGATGCCACCTGTAATGATTGGCGAAACGTCGGCATCAAGTCGAGCAATTGTGACGCGGAATCCATCCGGAAGACAAGATTTTTCTACACTTGTATCATTTTAAGGATGACATGCCAGTTGTCAAAATTATAACCAAGTTTTTCTATATTATAAGTAATAAAAACAAAGTAGAAATATTTTATGTTAGCAATGTGATATATAGACTCCTAATTGCCATTTGAAAAATTAATCCAACACATAAGCATGAGACTCGGTCAAAAGTTAATAATATACTCCTAAAATAATCAATTCTTCACAACACATAAAAAAATAAACAATCTTAAAACCTTCGAAAAAAATCTAAACAGTATATAGGTAAAAACCAAACTAAATACTTAAATATCGTATAATTACTGTAAATACATGTATTTATTAATTCCAAACAATGTACACCTGAAAGTTAAGCATCATAATTTGTGTTTGCAACTTAATTCTCTTTAGTTGTAAAATTACTGATGTATATCTATTCACCAAGTTTTACTACTATTTTTTTTGTTACGCATGTCTTTCCAACTACACGAATTTTGATTTGCTCAATATTATTATATTTACTACTTTGTCACAAATAGCAAAACAATGCAATAATAAATTGATCTGTACATACAGGCCCTTGGGCCTAGGTGTATATAATTTTAGAAAAATACCTGTATGAAATGTAAATACTTACTCTATGGATACTACAACTATTGTTATGTATACTATTAATTGTAATATCGATTCTTACTATAATGTACAATTGTACATTTTTCTATTTTCTATTAAATATATATTTCGAAGTAATAATAAATGAATTTCATAACAATTTCAGGAATCTGCCAAGAAGCATTATGATTGGAATTCCGTTGGTAACTTTTTGTTACGCATTAATAAACGTATCATATCTGACAGTGATGTCACCTCTAGAAATGATGACAAGCGAAGCGGTAGCGGTAACATTCGGCAACCGTGTTCTGGGTGTAATGGCATGGCTGATGCCGCTATCTGTGACGATATCGACTTTCGGTGCAGCCAATGGGACACTGTTTGCCGCAGGTCGCTTATGTTTTGCAGCCAGCAGAGAAGGTCACTTGTTCGACATACTGTCGTATGTGCATATCAAAAGATATACTCCTGTACCTGGACTCATATTCCAGGTATGTATCTAAGACAGAAAAATGTACTTCAACATTTGTACTCTAAATAAAGGACAATGCAATACACATCGTAAATTCTACAGCTTTCTTAGCTGTTTCAAAAATTATTATAACATACTGAAATGCTGTATCAGAATATTTAACGTTTCTCCCCCTGGCGCATCCACCAAAATGTTGATGTTGAAGCAACGCAGAATGATTGAAAAAACGTTTAATTTTGTTATATACTGACTACTGAGAGTACATTTTTGGTTGAATATCAACCATGTATAAACGGAAAGATATCCGCACGATGAACGTGGAAATACGCATACAATACAATAGTTGTGAACGCTTATGAAACACGTTGATTACTTGTTGAAGAAAATCCCCCCCCCTTATGGAAATTACGAAAATGCGAAAATTCCCGAAGGTTCATGTAACTGATAGAACATGTTCTATCTGATCATAGAAGGTTGCGGATATATTTATCTAATGAATAGCCTATTTAGTATCAATTATAGGTATTTTAAAAGTACTTCAATAGGTTGAATAATCATTTAATCATGTATATCTTCGAACAGTGATGTAAATTTTTTTGAATGAAAAAGATCGCCCTCTTATCGAACTACAAAATAGTGAATGGCTGTGGAAGTTAATTAAAAAAAAATTACTTTATTACTAATGAGGGTAAAAAGAAACGCCCTGATACGATTGGAAAATATATTTAGCCCATTATATGGGACAGTTCAAAATGAAATAAAATGAAATAAATTATTACACCTAAATAAGTCGAAAAATATTTGTTAGATTTTATTCAATTCTAGCCAAGCGTTTGTACCTACAAATTACAGCTTTTTATAGTAGAAATCTCATTTCGAAGATTACAGGGTTCTTTAAAAACTTAGTCACAATAAATTATCCACCTATATTTTTTGTAACCTCCCGTATAATAACGACCAATTTTTTTTCTGGATAGTTACTTTTATTTAGAAGCTATTTACTATCTTACAAATTTTAGTTGAGCAAGTGGCTTAGCCACAAAAAAATATTTACTAATTCTCTACAAGCCTGAATCAGTAATTGTAACTTAACACAAATAATGTTTTTTTCAAATGTTGGCTATGATTTAGACACCTAATGGAAGTGTACTGAACAATTAATTACATAATGTTACAACAAATGTTCAAAATGGCCACCATTTTCTCGTACACATGCGTTAATTCTTCGTCGAAAATTAAGTGAAACTCGAAAAATTTTGGAATTTAAATCTTCCTCGTTTTCTATAGAAGAGGAGTAAATTTTTGTTTTCACGGCTCCCATAATGAAAATCAGAGGGTGATCTTGCTGGCCTTTTTTCAGGGGCATCATTCTCTCTTCCAATCCACCGATTTGGATAAATCATATTTAAATACTAACGCACTGCTAACGAAAATTGTGGCGGAGTGCCATCATGCATAAACAACATATTCTGTCGTAGTAATAAGGGCAAATCATCTAGTAAAGTTAATGTTTCTTGCAAAAAAATTAAATAATTGTTTCCATTTAAGTTATTTAGTATAGTAACTGAACCTATTAGGAAATTGTCAATAATTTCTCCCCACATATTAACTTCAAATTCATGTTGTAATGAGTAACTTTTGTTGCATGGGAATGTTCATCAGAGTAAACATGTTCATTATGTAAGTTCACTGATCACCCCACAGCAGGGTCATCTGCCAGAACGGAGTTAACCACCGAAATGAAGGCAGTGAACTATGGAGTGTAAAGGTTTTTTCCCACAATAAATACCTCTACAGAAATCAGAATAATCAGTTTCAGTTCAGCCTCTTGCCTGCCCTAAAAATGCCACCTTTACTGGGAATCGATCCCAAAGCCAAGAATTTTCAACAGTAATTTAGATATTCATGAAGCGTATAAAATTCAGAGAAATTTAGCTAAGTTTATCGAAAATAATAAAGATAAATCATCCGATGAAGACAATGGTATACATTGGTCAAACAGGAAGAACTTTCAAAGAGTGAATTATATAGGTAGTTTTATTAATAATAAATTCAACCTTTGCTTAACATGTAATGTATCATAGTAACGTAAGATATATTAACCAAAAAAGTACCTAGATTGCTATTATAAGCATCTATCTAAGACGCATTCAGGAAATGCTGACTATATTACAGAATGTAAACTTAACTCAATAATATTTCCATATCAAAGCTGACTAAAGAGACTGTAGGCATAAAAATAAACAAGATGAATTCAAATAGAATCTGAGAATGAATTAGGATTTGTTTCGCAGACTTTCATAGCTGGTGCGATGGTAATGTACGGTACGATCGATTCGCTGATAGACTTCTTCAGTTTCACCGCTTGGATGTTCTATGGAGGTGCCATGATAGCACTTATTGTAATGCGTTACACAAAGCCTAATTCTCCAAGGCCCTATAAGGTAATATAGTTTGCATTCTACATAATTTTCATCATATCAGAACTATTGAAGACAAAAACTGACTCAAAATGTGATAATTGTTTTTAATCCTTTCAATCCGTAGGTGCCGATAATCATTCCTTACTTGGTACTAGTGATCTCTATTTACCTGATAATAGGTCCCATAATAGATAAACCTACCATTGAGTACCTGTATGCTGCTATGTTTATTTTGGGGGGCATGTTATTCTACATCCCCTTCGTACATTATCAACTCCGCACTCCATATTTGGGTGAGTATTTTTGTAAACGTGAACATATTGAAATATGCCCTAATTTACTGAGTCTTCTATTTGAAAACCAAATCGAACAGTGACAAAACGTCCTGTAGTCTCAGATAGCTGTTTCGCCCTCATGGGCTCGTCGGTGAGACGAGGCAGACGTGAAATCATCTCCGAAAGTGATATAATAACACACCCTCAAAGAGTTTGGCGAATCTAGAAAATCCAACATCTGCTCGAAAGCAGATGTCCCTATGAGAATGCAATTCGCAATGCTACGCATTGACAAATAAGTTCTTGCAATTCAAAGAATCGACGGAGAAATAGTTGGAAATACTGTCGCCAGGTGATGGTCCCGCAACAATGAATAGTGAAATACAAACACATTTCGTGTTAGCATTCAATAGACAAAATTTTGGTGACAACACGTCCTATAGTCTCAACCTAGTGAGCCAAGACTTTGCCTATTGATTTCTAATACGAAATGAGTTTGTATGTATTGTTGCGGGACCGTCACCTGGCGGGAGTTTTAGTTGCAAAATTATCGAAAAATGCTAAAAAACCGAAAACTATTTGGGATAATCGTATGCAGCATATCAACCAAACACATCGTTTAAAATAAATTACGACTCATTTGCTTTTTTCAATAAGTTCTTATTTACAAATTAATGATGTTTATAAACAATTTTTCCCCAAATGTATATGCACAGTCCCAGTCAATAGGACCGTGGAAGGCAAAAATCAGCCACATATTATTACCGATCAAAGAAAAAACACATGCCTTCCATTTTATGAGAACGAATATGATGTCGCTGAAATACTTCTTCGATGAGAGGTATCGCTCAGGTAAGCTCTCCAAAGCAGATTAGCTTAATAGCAACAGCCACTAAGCACTACCAACCAACGGTGATATCTAGTTGTGCGAGTATAGATATACCGCAAATGCAATGCAGAAGCAGTATAATACCACTGGGCAAACTGTTTTCCAAGCGGAAATACTGGTTATAATATGCTGCGCAAGCAGTGTTTGAAGAAAGAACACAAAACCGTCAATAAATGTACAAGTCGCAAAGCGCATCAAAATAACGTCAAAGCTCATGTAGAATTGTATAAACACGGTAAACAACCTTAGCGGAAATGGAGGCAAACCTCGTCTGCTCTAGCTCCTCAGCTACTATGGAATGAGTAAACGAAATAGCTGATGAACTTTGAAAACTAGGAACCTCTAATAGGTCCTAAACCTTCGATGGGCATCATGGAAGAAACTATCAACTAGTGATGAGTGGCAACAAGTGAACAGTTCCATACAGTTTAAAGTTCTGATCGGATCGCACATAAGAAAACACTGCTCTGAGAAAGAGCCAAAGCTGGAAGCTGTCCGATCCTCAGACTGAAGCAGGATGCGATAGCGCCTGCTGGCAGGTTCCAAACACCAGACGTCCTCATCACACAGAGGACGGACTGGGAGAACAAGGACTCCGGACCACTTCCGCCAGGGGGACTCGTGTGGTTCACGGACGGGTTCAAGACTGACAAGTTTAGCGGATCCAGAGTCTACGCGAGCACACGCCGAAGGGAGCCTTCAGTTCCCCTATAGGTGCACTTGTAACAATTTTCTAGGCCGAGGTCTTAGCAATCCGGACCTTGAGCGTATTTTATTACATCACTTCCGGAGATGGTTGATCAGTGACTTCACCCAACAGAAGGGCGAAATAGCCATCTGAGACTATAGGACGTCTTGTTACTGTTCAATCAGGTGAACCAAAACTTTGTCTATTGACTGCTAACTGGAAATGTGTTTGTACTTCACTATGCATTACTAGTGTTGATCTACGGAAGAGATGGGATCATATTTTGACAGCAATTAAACCCTAATTATGCCTCTGGCCATAAAAGGAACCAAATTTACCACCTTTCTGGGCAGAGCCAGAGAATATACCAATTATATTTACCTGCTACCCCAATTATACTATTCTAAGTAGGAATAATAAAGATTCTTGACCCATAGTATGAATTATATATAAAAATTCTCGGGAAATAGGTCACATTAACACTTTGTTTTAATATTCGTCTTTACGTACGTTTCGGTCTCACGACCATCATCAGAAGACTCACTAATGTTAAAAAAGGGGTTTATTAAAACTAATTATAGCACAAGCGTCCATATCGCACAAATTTACTTTCAATCAAAAGAGCCCACGCCGTCGAAACGAACAGAACTACGAATAATCGCAATACTGACGATATAATTTCGATTATTCGTAGTTCTGTTCATTTCGACGGCGTGGGCTCTTTTGATTGAAAGTAAATTTGTGCGATATGGACGCTTGTGCTATAATTAGTTTTAATAAACCCCTTTTTTAACATTAGTGAGTCTTCTGATTATGGTCGTGAGACCGAAACGTACGTAAAGACGAATATTAAAACAAAGTGTTAATGTGACCTATTTCCCGAGAATTTTTATATATAATTCTAAGTAGGTAGAAATAGACCATTCGGAGGTATAATATGCCTAATAATTTAAATATGAAATTGGTTCTCATTGCTGATAGTGGGGCATCTTGTAGTGTCACTTTCAAAAGAAACCGTTTATCTCCTGATGCTAAAAACATAATTAGTAATTAATGTATATCAATCTTTGCTAAAAAGACATTTCCATTCAAGTGATGCTTTAGCCGAAACGTCTGCTTTAACAAGTACTTCTTTATCTTCGGTAAAGGATATAGTACTAAAGCCTGGAAAAAAAGCGACATGACTCTGGCATATGAAGAGGGCGCTTCGGTACGAGTGATAATCGCCGAGTTTATATATTTCTCTCTACTATCGACCAAGTACTCCCGCTCTGTTTTAAATTGAAAACGGCTGATGGTACGACATTGAATTACAAAAAATGTTGAGTAAATCGGAGTCACCGTTCGAACCACTATGTAGGAACCAACAATGTGCCGCATAAACTGAAATTAGGAAAGACTTCGACCGCTACCTCTCACTCCGTCTTGATAAGTCAACAACGAAGTTCTCTCGGTTGTGTCGAAGATACCTTTTTCTACTCTCCACTCCCACGTCAATATTTCGAAAGGCAAATACTTATAGAAATGACCCCAAATAAAAAATATTCACCTTGTAAGAATCGTTGTTATAATGAAACCAACCAATGACATTTGCAACCAGTAAATTACGAATAAATACGTTGATTGGACTGTTCAACTGTTTTATTCGATCTGTCCAGACGGTCTTGGTTCGTCGAGCAAAAGCTTTGAAAAATGTGAGGAAGACAAACTGTGAATTTCACAAAAACTAACTACCTTTTATCAATCAAGTACATTGATAAAAATCATTTTCTAAAGTTTTATTTTTGTTCTCCTCTTGTTGAATTGAATCTTTTCAGATATTTCGCCCATAGATGTTATTTCCGTGAAGGATTTAGCTTCTGTTTTGGATTACATGAACATACCTACATGCATCCATTGTGAAAATATGGTTTTAAAATCTTGAAATCACGGCAAAGTGCGAATATATATGAATTTATATATTGTAACATTCAAGTTGTAATTTAACTTCATTAAATCTTTTTCAATTTTCAGATGGTGTGACAGTGTTTCTGCAAATGTTATTTGAAGTAGCTCCTACGTCTACTATATTAGAATAACGGATTACGCAATAAATAGTCAAAGCTCAAGTAGTCCTTAGTTGGGTCATGGTTACAAGACGAAATAATGCAAGTTTCATGTGCGCTCGTTATATTTTTATCATGTTATGACAACAGTTAGCTCGAATGAAACTTGCAACACATAAATAATCATATAAGTAAAAATTTGCACGGATCATTCCTTTTCACTGAACACATCATGCGGTGCAACATGGTGTTCATCTTGCGACATAACCTCAAATACGATTAGTGTTGAACATATTTCTTCTTACAAGGAATATAATTGAAATGAATAACTATTACGTTCTGCCAACTTTTGATTTCATTAATGGTACGATTATTTAGTTGACATTTCGATCCAAGCCTATTTGCCTATTAATTCAATTCAATTATCATCATTCAAAATGTTTATCAAAACAAATGCCATAGCTGTATAGAAACCATAATTCAAAATGAGTTACACAAACGTCAAAATAATACCAAGTTGCTCCTTTTTGCTATTGAGTAAGCCTCAACAAATGAAAAATTAGATTTTCACATTGTTCATGAAATTAAAGAAATAATAAAACTTGATTTTACCAAATAGTTGCTTAGCCATCATAAATATAATTTTGATTCAAGTGGTTAGAAATCTTGGTAAATATTAAATAAGCGATGTTCCCCACAAACTACTCCCCAAAACTGAATCAATATTCGAACTGGAAACAGTTGCTGTACCCTGAAGAAGAGCCAATTTGTTTTCGACTCCTGTTCATCTGCTCACTAAATTGCTCCAACTAAATTAAACCTAGCATGATGTATTGAGCAAATTTCATGTTAAAAACTTGTATCATGTTGATGACTTGATGTTTCAGTAATGTTATTACAATTCTGCCATAATGATACCAGATCATAAACAAGTCAATTATCACCCTGAATAAATCATATCAATATCATATCAGGAGAATGACAAAGCATCAATCGTTTACAACTAGAGAATAAATTTTAAGGAGGGGCAGATCGAAGAGGGGCAACGAGGCGATTGCCTCCCACCCACTGATCAATATGGCTAAGAAACCAAAGAGTTCTATATATAGAACATTTTGTAAGAAACCGGATGCAGTTGCATCAAAATAAGACGTTAGATTGGGCGAAAGCATCTTCCAAAATATAACTATAACTTATAAACCGTTCTTCTGTTTATTCTAATGGTAATCTTTCCTTTCAATAATATCATCTGACGTGTTTCTTTCTGGATCCGCCACCGATACCAAGTCCATGGATTTCAACAATGAACGGTACAGTAGCACAAAAAGCAACATTTAACAAAATTAAACTCAAATTTTTTACATTGAAACACTTTGAACACGCTATAAAAGTACAGTCTACAAATAATGTCCATTTGACAGAGATACATGAATTGATGGAAACGTTGACCCACGAATTTCGATGCAAATAATCACCACATCTGCAAATGTTAATCCATCTCATCTAGTTAAAGTATAATCATACTTTGCAACACTAATCTTAATTTGATCGACATTTTGGAGCATTCTACAATACCCTTAACGAAGAGGCTGATTTTTTATAAAATTATTTTTATATCATAATATGCCTTGTAACCATGACAATAGAATATTAAGTTATAACATGTTTATGGCAAACATATGGACTTATCATTCCTTGCCTAAACATTGTATGTTTTGTACTTCATAGTACGTATATTTTACTTTATCAACAAGAATTGCATCTTAAATTTGAATAAAATATGTATTTGTTATCTTTGCTAATTTTACTATCAAAGTAAATATATTAAATATATGATATATTTATTGAAATTTTATTTGGCTGTGCATTTCAATGATATCCTATGTGTGTATTTCTCCGATATTTTGCTTATAAGTGAATATTGGTGAATACCGTAAATGTATTTTGAACAGAGAAATAAATCTTCAAAGCATCATATATTTTTCTTTAACTCGTCATTATCCTTCGCCGAGTGAAAAACTCCTCTATTGATTTAGGTCAAGAAAAAAATCACTTTGTAAACTACTTCCAAATATTGAATTCTCAGTTGAAATGGAGGAAGAAAACTACATTAATTTTTGAATTCATACATCAAGAAAATTAATAACAAATCTTAATTTTTCAATATTTCGTAAAGCCACCTATAATGACCTGACAATTCACAATACTCCAAACCATCCATTCTAACTCAAAATTTCATACACAGACTACTCAGCGTACCGATGGCAAACGATAATTTTGATAAATAGTTGGATATCATATTAAGCAAAACGCGGTAAATAATAGATCACATACTATCTAAAAAACGATACAAGTTAGCTATCATCTCAGTTTTTCTTACAATAAAACGGAACTATTCTTATGTTGGTTCCACATATATCCACTCACTAGATAAATTTTCAAATTTTCTTGTAATTTAGGTATTGACGTAGCCTATAAAACGCAGAATAGTTTAGCTACGATTATCAAAAATAATACAGATAAATCATTCGATGAAGACAAATGTTGGATTACAAGCTGTCATGTGGGTCCTCCTCTAAGACATACATTGGTCAGACATGAATGATCTTCAAGGACGTAGTTTCTTTAAAATAAATCAGATTCAACTTTTGTTGAACATTCAATTATGGAAAACCATAACTTTAACGATAATTTTCAGATTTTACACATTCAGAATAAAATGAATAAATTAAATTTTCTTGAATTACTAGACATTAACGAACATAAGAAGTCAGATAACTTATTCAACGATCAACAAATACCTATAATACACGCTTGTGAAATTTCAATAATTACATTTTCCGTTTCCTACCGGTTGATAGTTGATGGGTTAAACTCGATTATGTAAAATTCCACTAGCCATCTATCCTAAGATCATCATTAAAGCTACATATTAGGTTAGATCTTTTGTCAAGAAATTTTGAATATCCTAGACTTCTTGAGTATAGTCCTATAGATTTACTAATTTCTATTAAGCTATACTACAGTTGAATGAATTGAAATGAGATTAATTTACATCACAACAGAATCAGCATATGAAATATCTGAGCTTAACATAGAGCTAGATCTCTATTGAGCTTAAATCTTAGAAGTACCTATTATCACGGTCGTACATACAGGTCTGGGGACTCGAGGCCGTTTCCTATGTGAGAAGTGGGCCCGCTAAGCGTCGACTGTCGCGTAGTACCAAAAAGGATGGCTCAGAAGTCGAAATTCTCTGACAACTGTCATACTTGACTTGTAAACACAAGGAATACCTGCGTTTTTAGAAACAAAATACGAAATCTTGCATTGTGCCGAAATGCAAAACGGGGTACGAAAGTGTAAAGCAAGAATCTTCTGCGATTCCGGATAGAAATCGTTTTAACGAGGTCTTTCATGTGTGCGAGCATGTGTAACTAAAAAGGAGAAGTTATTTTTAAGGTGAGTAATACATTTTGACAAGAGTAACAGTTCTATTCCTCTCTCAAATCAGAATACTTAGTAGCACTGCTTGCGATTCCGGAAAGAAATCGTTTTACCACTTCGATCCAAGCGCTAGCTAGTGACTGAGCGAGGGACTACGAGTTTGGCGACGCGTAAGAGACCCATGTCAAACATACGAGTCCCCAGACCTGTATGTACGACCGTGCCTATTATTAATCAATTTCAGTGATCTAAGTACACATTGTACATTGCTCTGTACTCTCTAGAATTGTGAAATTTAAGCGTATCTGTGATAGGTTTATACCCACAGAATATGTCTTTTTATTCTATGGATGTAAAATAACAATTAAAATCAATTATAAAATTTCTATAGGATTATTTCATGTATCATGTGGATGTTTTGTTTGGTTATTTCAATGGCGGTGAAATGAATGTTCGTACTAGATAATCTAGTATCAATCTTATTGAGTTACAAAGTACCGGAATATATTGAAGCTCTGTATTTGATACAAAGGTTTTTATCCAAGCGAAAGCGGTAAGTACAAACGACATAATTTGATGAGAATATCCGAATATTTCGATATCAACTTATCAAGTCTTCAATTCATTAGTATACTTACCTTATATGTGGTTTCTGTATTATTTATTTCATAAAAGTCTCAACCTATACTATTTTAGACATCAAATATGATGCCTATGAGTGGCACCGCGCCGCCGGTGCACACTGGTATGCAGCAAAACCCTAATACTAACACAAATGTATTAACACCTACTGGTGGATCCAATAAGTCTAGCAGCAATTTGGTAAGTTTAACAATTGTAAATGTAATCATTATTAGTCCCTATATGTAAGTATATTGTATTCAGGCAAATTCAATTCTAGAAATAGTTGATGAGCATATGTGGAGAAGTCTCATTTGTTTTGATCATTCTACACTATTAAGTTGATATGTTTCAGTTAACAAACTGTTTCGAGACAAGCTTATTATCTAATAACATCATATGTTATTGTTGTATATTTTTTGCTTGTGTCTAGAACTTAGAATTTGAATAATTTCTCCTTAAAAGTATTGTGAAGTAGAAAAATATAAACCCCAAAAAATAATATAAGCATGTTTCATGTGAAAACATTGGAAATTTGATAAAATATTTTTTCAGAAACCTAATTACACATTGAAATTCACATTAGCTGGTCATACCAAAGCTGTATCCTCCGTCAAATTTAGCCCTAATGGGGAATGGTTAGCTAGTTCATGTAAGTATAAAATTGTCTTCAATTTGGAACAATGCAATGTTAAAATGTATTAATTTTCAGCTGCAGACAAGTTAATTAAAATCTGGGGTGCTTATGATGGAAAATTTGAGAAAACAATCTCAGGTCATAAATTAGGAATTAGTGATGTTGCCTGGTCTAGTGATAGCAGGCTTCTCGGTTAGTAGCAAAAAGGCTTATAATCCTTATTATTTTTCAAATAAAAAAAACTGATTAAACAATTTCAATTTGGAATATATAATCAAGAAACTTTTTGTGTGCAATTATAAATTCAAGTTACTCATTACTTTCTTTTCCAATATTTTATGAAAACTTATTTATTTTCAACTAAACAAAGTGAATTTCATATATTTTTTGTATCAAACTTGCATTGATCAAAATCATATGTTTAAGTTTAATTGTGTATTTCTTCAATTCAGCAAAATAGTTACAGTATTTTGTTCTTATTGTACTTTTCAGTATCAGCCAGTGATGACAAAACATTGAAAATATGGGAATTATCTTCAGGGAAGTGTTTAAAAACACTTAAAGGACACAGTAATTATGTGTTCTGTTGTAATTTTAATCCACAGTCCAATTTAATAGTATCTGGTTCTTTTGACGAATCTGTTCGGATATGGGATGTAAGAACAGGAAAGTGTTTAAAAACTCTGCCAGCTCATTCAGACCCTGTAAGTGCTGTACATTTCAATAGAGATGGTTCTCTTATTGTTAGTAGCAGTTACGATGGCTTGTGGTAAGTTTATTTCTATTTGACTCGTGTGCTCCAAATTATTTTTGGTTATGTTGGATATTTTTATCTTTTACAGTCGTATTTGGGATACTGCTTCTGGACAATGTTTGAAAACACTCATAGATGATGACAATCCACCAGTATCTTTTGTTAAGTTCTCACCCAACGGGAAATATATACTAGCAGCAACATTGGACAACACATTAAAACTCTGGGATTACGCCAAAGGTAAATGCTTGAAAACATACTCAGGACACAAAAACGAGAAATATTGTATCTTTGCCAATTTCTCTGTCACTGGAGGAAAGTGGATTGTCAGTGGTTCTGAAGACAACATGGTGTATATATGGAATTTGCAGACAAAAGAAATAGTTCAAAAACTGCAAGGTCACACAGGTATGTGTATAGTTTTCAATTTATATATTTTTTTAGTAACAATCTTAGTCAATGACAGTTGTAAGAATTTGCAATATATTTGTTAAAGTTATTATATGCACAGGGTGTTCACATAAGACCCTTCATTTAAAATCATTTAGAAAACGAGGTTATGTTATGATTTTTCTTCAAATCATAAGTGGTATGTGGTTATTGTTGGAACACGATATTGGCCAAATGACCTTGGCTATTCTTGCAGATGGTCAACTCAAACTTTTATCACATTTTCGCGACTCAATATCGCGTATAGCAGCTGTAATATTTATTGTCTTTGAGTCCTGAATCTTTGCTAGAGCATTAGCGTACACGTTTACTTCAACATAGCGCCTAAGGAAAAATATAAAGGTGTTTAATATCACGATCTAGGTGGCCAACTGAAATCTCCAAATTGAGAAACTGTACAATCTGCCAGTGGCGGCTCGTGAACTTTTTAAGAGAGGAGGCTGGATATGAAACGTTTTTGTAAAAATATACTCTATACAGCCAATAAATTTAACCTTTGCAAAGGGACCGTACCAGCTACTTCAGTGACAAAATTAATTGTTGCCAAGCAAGAACCAACGTGGAGGTGTAGAGTTTCTCTTGGCAGAAAATTTTTTTGTTCGTTTTTTTTTTCTAGGATTTTTGATATTTTTTCTTTTTTTTGAAATTTTTCATATTTTGTTTTTTTATTATTTTTATTAACTTTTTTTATATATTAACGGAATTCTACGGTCTTTAGTTTGCGAAAAATGATCAATAATATTATCATAAAATGTATCATTTTGTTTTAAGTGTTTTACTAAATCTTTTTCAATAGATATCAAACTAATATTGTATAAACGATTTTGGCCCATTGTATTTCGCATGTAAGTTTTAATTAGTTTGAGAGTAGAAAAATATCTCCACTGATGCCGACGTGACAGGAATGGTGACTGTCAAACAAAGTAGTTTATAAAACTGAGGTAAAACTTGTTGCAAATCATTGTCTATCATATATTTTATCATATCGGCGTGAATGTCGTACTGGTCTAAAATATCTTTATCCGAGTAGGTATATAACCCATAAATTCATTATGCAGTGCTATTTTATCAAAAAAATTATATTTTAGAACTAAGTTATCTAAAAGTGTCTATCTTCTATACATCAAGTCGAAAAACTTCAATTCATGTAAATCGGAAAATCGAATCTCAAGTTGATCTTAAATAGTATCTAAAATTTCATAAAAAAAGTTGTTTATAATGTAGTTTCTTGTCTACCAAATTATATGTTTTCCTCCTTTAACAATATTCTGTTTACCGGTTAATTTAAACTTAATACTCGATGTAATATGTTCCTGCGATTTTTCATGTCTGTCTATACCACGAGCTAAATTTTTCAAATCATCATAACCCGAGTGCCCCCAACATGTAGTTGTATCAGATGTAAATAGCAAGCAATATAATTTATTGTGTATTTCGATTTTGGAACATACCTGTCATCACTAATCCTTTCAAATCCGGTAAAGGCCGTTTATTTTTTAAAAACACTTTTCTGTAATATGTTAATCCACTAAATGGATTTTCTAAAAGTCAGCAACTGCACATTTTAACGTTAAATAACTCACGGAACAGATAAATTATAACGTAACCTTACATCGCGTCGCGAAACAAAAACAATAACTGACGGAGCACGTGTCTCGTGTCGCCGCCTCGCAGCTCGCAGCGCAGGAAGTAATCGTATTTCGACCGAGTGCGAACGAGAAGCTAGCCTACAGAGAATGTTGCCATATCCGCTGTTTTACCCTATTTGGCAGTTGGACTGGTTGGTAAAACGGCAACTGTGTTGACCACACGTATTTAGCGTTTGAGATATATAGAGAATCTAGCCTGAGAACGGGGAATTAATTGTAAAATTTAAAGTATTATCAGAGAAACGGGAAATAAAATGGAGAATGATCATTAAGATAAATTGGTGAGGAGGCTGAGCCTCCTTAACCTCCTTCGAGGAGCCGCCACTGCAATCTGCATTTCCTACACCCAATCAATAAACGGGCGACGTTGTCCGTTGTCTGTCAACTTCAATTATTGAGTTATAGTCGAAGCAATAGACGACGGCTTAATGTTAAATTTGCAGAAATTAATACCTGGAAAAAATATGAGCATATAGGAAACTGAATTTAAATGTGCAGCTCGATCCGAAATGGCGAACATAACCTAAAACATTGGCAAAGTTGCAAAAAGCTTTTTTTCTCAAATAAGTAAAGAACTTAGCTCGGATCGGAAACAGTTGAATGGGGAAGTTGTAGGTATTAAATAGATCTATTTGCTCCTATGATAATTATCGATATCTTTCATACTTTTCGAGTTATATTGAAAAAACCGTTCAAAATCGGGGTATCGAGAAATCGTTAACTATCACGTTTCCATACTTGCTATTTGCTGTACGTGTAGTCCATGGCAAGTTAGGGAAGAGATTTTTCTTTTAATTCAAAGTATTGATAATTTTTCAAGATATATCAATTTTTCGAAAAAAAGGCGCTCTCATAAATTGGCTAGATCTTCTCAACGGATGGTCCTAGAGTAACGATTCCGGGCTTATTTTCTTCTTGATAATATATAATAATGTTATTAAAGAAATATAGCAAGTTTTCAAATATAAAGGGTAACAAAAAGACCTTGAAAAATTGCACCTTTTTATGTTTATTGAAAATGAAGGTATTTTTAACATTAACGTCCATAATGTACACTTCTGTAAAATGTTTATTGCGTCTTAGAGATTTTTTTGAAATAAAAAAATTATCTCTGGTCCGGGAGGTCGTAGATGGAACATTCCTTTTTTGGTAATTCGTGAAAACATTTCAGGAATCGATTTCCGTCAAGGATATTTCCCTAAAATGAAAATTGTAAAACTTAACTGAAAATAACATTGCATAGTGAAATTACTAACACAATGCGTGTGTTACAAAGTCAACAGACAAAGTTTTTGGTTCACCAGGTTGAACAGTGACAACACGTCCTATAGCCTCAGGCAGCTGTTTCGACCTTCTCATTACTCTTCAGTGAGACGAGGCAGACGTGAAGTCACTGGTCAACCAAGTTGGTTAATGAGAAGGGCGAAACAGCTGTCTTAGACTATAGGATGTGTTGTCACTATTCAACCTGGTGAACCAAAAACTTTGAAAATAACATGTTCAAAAAAGGGGCAATTTTTTCAAAAGCATTTTTTTACCCTTAAAATTCGGAAAATCGCTATATTTCTTTAATAACATTATAGCACAACTTTTCAAGAAAGTAATAAGCCCGAGATCGTTACTCTAGGACGATCCTCTGAGAAGATCTAGCCAATTTATGAGAGCGTCTTTTTTTCGAAGAATCGATATATTTCGAAAAATTATCAATATTTTAAATTCAAAAAACAAATCACTTTCCAAGCTTGCCATGGGCTATACGTACAGGAAATAACAAGTATGGAAACGTAATAATTAACGACTTCTCGATACCCCAATTTTTAACGGTTTTTTCAATATAACTCGAAAAGTATGAAAGATATCATAATTATCATGAATTTGATACCTACAACTTTCTCACGTAACTTTTTTCGATCCGAGCTATAGTTTTCTACTTATTTAAGAAAAACCGCTTCTTGCAACTTGGCGAATTTTTTAGGTTATGTTCGCCATTTCGGATCGAGTTGCATGAAACGGAAACTCACTTTTAAATCTAATTTCCTATAGGCTCATATTTTTTTTCCAGGTATTAATTTCTGCACGCACTTATTAACTGAGCCTTGTATGCCTTTAGGCTAAGATTTTTGTGTAAAATACACTGTAGGTAGGTTGTTTGTTATGCCTAATCGCTGTAAACATGTAAGAACAATCTTATAAGTCAATTCCAATCCGCGGAAAAAAAACAGTAGGTATTCCAAGTCAGGCCGAATCTGAGGTTTCTAGATCATTAGGAGCTGCTGGAGTGTGAAGTAACTCTTGAAACGGAGTAGTAAACCAAGGTTCTGTGAAGCAGATCTTGGCATGGACCCCACATGATCGTTACAAAAGAAGGTATTATTGGTGGTGATACCAAGCTTGGATATTGAGACTTCATAGTAATAGTTGTATATTACATCATCATGTTTGGGTTAGGTCTTATTTGAACTTTATTTTTACTTGTTACATGAAAGTTATTTCTATTTTAGAAAATGTATGAATAGCGTCAAATGATCAGAATTTTTTTTTTTGCGTAGAGGAGGGGAAATCTTGTATAGGCACCTCAGGGACCCGTAACCCCGGATGTGCCGGATTGTTACCGACTAAAATCCCTCCCCCGTGAGGTTGGATCTCCTTCCCAGAAGGAGAACCACTGCACTGCGGTCATTAGTGACCTATTGTGCCCTTACATATTGCTATCTTCTAATCAGTCCGGTGTATTCTATGAAATTCAGAATCCTGATACAGGGGATACTTCTGATTTCCTCGGGTGTAGTTTTATCGTCTCTGAGGTATGTCCAACTACCAACCGCGTATGCCGTGCAATCACACAGCACATGCACGGGTGTCTCTTCTTTCAAGCCGTATAGAGATGTTTGTTGCATGAGGCGTGTCCAGTCAGGAATGCAACAAGATTCCGTATTTCTTGCCTGCTGAACGTCAGTAGATTTTTCACTCGTCGCCTGCTGGAGATCTCCCTTTAGTCACTAGGAGTGCGACATACGGGGCAGTTCCTTCCAGTAGGCACAGTGCTCTGTCTCGAGCCATTTTTGAATTACAGAGCGAAATGCCACAGGTTGGCTTTGGTCCCATCAGTAGTTGTTCCGCCCCCGCTTTAGGGAGTGCGACGACGGTTTTAGTCCCTTCTCGTCTGGTTTTCTCAGTCTCCCACACGAGTGTCACTCTATTGGGGTTCTTTACTAGTGCCGTTAGTTCTCTTACTCAATCGAGTACACATTGTGAGGTGATTGTGTATTACTCCAGTGCCTTAAGCACTGTTGGTTGCTCACTATGATTGTGATTTGTCTATTCTCATAGGCTCTCGCCCTCATAATTCGAGCTTATGCTGTAATTGCTACTATTTTTGCTTGGAATTCTGTCGCAAGTGTCCCTAGGTTCAAAGAAATTATTTCTCATTGGTCCGTTCTCACGACTATTCCAGCACCAGTACTTTTTTCGGTCTTGATGTCTTCCGTAAACCATACGGAATCCCCTGGTATCGTATGAGGATTACCCCCATTCAAGGTTTGAATCATGAACGGTACGGAAGTGCTGTGAACCTTGATCCTGTCTGATCTCATCCCCAATAACCCAGGTGATCCAAGCAATCCAAGAATGCTTCGGCCTTTCATTGTCGAAGCGATACGCCCCTCTTATGGTTTCTGCCTGAACGGCGAGATGCAGTGGCTCCAATCCCAGCAACCGTTGGGGTGATCGACATTGCACATGTCATTCCTAAACATGCCAGCGTCTGAATTCTGTGAATGCTGGGATATTTTTGTTTTAGCCACCACACGATTGTGGCGTATGTCTCATTATGGTGGTGTACACCCAGATTCTTCCGACTGTACGACGACAAATCCACAGGGCCCTTATCGCTTTATTAAGGGTTTTCTCCAGATGCTTGCCGAAGGTTAGCCTTTTATCTAGGCTTACCCCAAGGTACTTGACCGCGTCCGTCATCTGTATGTTTCCCCCATACAAAACTAAGTCTTGTATGTTTCCAATGTCCTTTCTCTTCGTGAAGGGTACAATGGTTATTTTCGAAGGATTCACTTCGAGTCCTTCCTTGTTGCACCATTTTCTCACTGTGTTCAGTGCTGCATCAGAGATGCTATTGTCCTCTTGAACTTCCCTTGTACTGTAATGACGATGTCATCCGCATATCCTATTACGCAGAATCCTTTGCTCTCAAGGAGTATTAGAAGTTCGTTCACCACCAGACTCCACAGCGGATGTGACAGTGCAGCTCTCTGCGGACATCCTCCAGAGACCCGCACCTTCTTTTCAACCTCATTGAGAGTTCCTATGACTGTCCTGCATCGCAGCATTTTTTGGATCCATCTGCATAGCAGATCTTCCATCCCTCGCTATCGCGTTGCTCGGGCAATTGGTTCGAAGGAGGTGTTATCAAAAGCTCCCTCTATGTCCAGAAATCTCGCTAGCGCAATTTCTTTGCAGACCAGCGATTTTTCTGCTCTCTGTGTCAGCTCGTATACTGCCATTTCACAGGATTTCCCGGTTTTGTAAGCATGCTGATTGCGATGTAGGGGAGTTCCATCCCTAACATATCTGTCGATCAGTTTCTCTAGAGTTTCCAGGAGGAACGATGTTCGACTGATCGGACGGAAAGATTTTGGCTGGAAGTAAGACTCTCGCCCTGGCTTTGGTATAAATACAACCTTTGCCGCCCTCTTCCGGTATGTAGCTCAGTGCCAGGCTGGCTCTCAGTATTTCACACAGGATATGGGCCAGTGCCAGTATATCGATTGCTGGCTGCAGTAAAGCTGGCAGTATATCATCGATTCCTGGCGAGGTATATGGTTGAAATGAATTTATTTCTACTCGCAGCCAGAGCCCAGTTTTCCTTTGGCGCTCTTTTTCGAGCTACGGGGTCTCCTAGTTCTGTCATACTACTAAGGTAGTTGTCACAACGTGATCCAGGGAAGTGAGTGGTGTAGCAGCTCCAGCGTTTCTTCTTCTGTTTTGGTATATCCTCCTTGTGGTTTTACACAGGAGCTCACTTTCTGTCGTGGTCCGGTTGTTAGTACATTGTGGAGTCTAGCGTAGCTGAGCATATCCTCTTTGCCCTGGCAATACTTCTTCCACGAGGCCCTTCGCGCTTTGATAGCGATGTTATACGCAGTCGGTGCCATGCGATATTCATCCCAGTACGTGCTGATCCGCTTGGCTTCAATTGTTACATAATGCTGTATCTGTAAATCTAATTAAACTTTTTTCTTTAGATGTGGTGCTTTGTACGACATGCCATCCTACAGAGAATATAATTGCATCGGCTGCTCTAGAAAACGATAAGACAATTAAACTGTGGAAAAGTGACACTTAAGTATTTAGATGATTTATTGTTTAAAATCTCAAGCTTGTGTATATTTTATATAGAATCTTTATACTTTGATGAACAATGATGGAAAACCATCTCGTTTCTACCAAAGAAATTCATCCTATTGATGTAGGATTCATAATGAACATATTATGTGTCATTCCTAATTCCGTAATACTAGTAATTTACCATTTGCATGATGTTAGTTTGAAAAGAACAGTATCAAAAAGTCTTGTAAATAAGGAGACAGAAAGGATATACATAGAAAATAAGAAATAAAGTTTATATCACAGAATTTTATTAGACATATCATGGCCATGTTTACCTGAAAGTATGTGGCTGTTCCGGGTAAGTAGATGTGTCAAATTTGGTTCTAAGTGAGTTGTCTCATCCCCAAATTTACCTTTTCTTGGTAAATTCTGAAACAATTCACACATTAAATTCATGGTATTCTTTTATTTGTTTCATCAAACGAAGAAAAAGGTAGTTTTTAGTCATTGTTCCATTAAGTTACTGATAAAATGTTGAAATTTTTCTTCTATTTTTATAAAAAATTATTTCTATCTATTTTAAAGTGAACCTCCAATTTCAACAAATGACGAATTGCAATTTAAAATTTATTTGTCAGGTTAAATAAACTTTAAATTTTGATATAATTATTTTATTACCTGTTCCTCTTTTTTCCCAACAACGACTTAGCGTTTTATTTTTCGAGAAAAATTTACTCACAATGCATCAGTTACCCCCGAGGTGCATAAAATCATGAAAAAAATAATTCATTCCTGCCGCTGCGTCTGGACAACGCTGTTTAATGACATAATACAAAAACGATAATTTATACTTGATTCAGGACTAGGCATCTGGAAGGAGTAGATCACGAGACAAATAATTCTAGTCGCGACGTGAAAAAAGATTTTGAATCTAGCAAGATAATTAAAATTATATATGAAATTCGCGGGAAATAGGCAAATATGTATTTTCGTCTTTACGTACGTTTCGGTCTCACGACCATCATCAGAATACTTATCACTGTATACATATACAGGGTGTCCTCGAACTGCGTGGCCAAAATAAAACCGAAGATTCTTTGATTCGAAAAAAAGTTGATGAGCCTTTTTACTTTTGCCTCAAGTGTCTTGTATACCCGGTAGAGGGCTTCAAAATTGCAAAAATAATTTTGTTTTTTCGGTATAACTTGAGAACGTGATGAAGAACTTCTACAATATTTAGCAGGTGAGTTACTGTCAATAATGGCCATTTTTGAGAGTGGAGCACAGAGCCTTAGACCATAGAAATGGCTCAAACTTGAGGATGTAACGGGAAAAGTGTTCAGAACTTTTTTGTGGTCAATGTAATTCACTCGATATTTTTTATGTAGATAGCTTATCTAATTTGAAAACTTTTCTTACTCTTAGAAAATTCTGATAAAATCAACGGATTAGCTTGAAAAAATTAATTTTCGAGTCTGCAATTTTGGCTTACTAATTTTACTTGATTAAAATACCTTAGTTGCCTTTGCTTTTCTAATGTCATTTTGGCATTTGAAGAATTTATTCTCAAAACTGTCAGTTTTTACTTTGCTTTCCGTAAAAATTTTATAAAATTATGGCTCAAAATTTCACTAACACTGAAATGGTTGATATATTATTGATTTATGGACTTTGTCGTTGCAATGGCCGGAGAAGGGAAAGATATCCGCATCGCAGAATTCCAAATCGGCAAACCTTCGCGAAACTAGCAAATTTTAAGCAAATCGTAGAGAAACTGGACGCAGACTGACAAGAAGGACGTTAGAGCTGGAAGAAGCGATACTGGAAGCGGTTGAAACTGAACCTGGGATAAGCACACTACGTTTGGGACTTCGTATTGGAGCCTCAAAATCATTAGTTCATAATGTACTGAAAGAAGAACTGTTGTATCCCTATCATATTAAAACAGTTCAAGACTTATTGCCCATGGATCCAGGTCATCGGCTAGATTTCTGTCGGCTTATTGTCCAAAGACAAAACGCAAACCCCAATTTTTGTAGAAGAATTCTGTTCACGGACGAAGATACTTTCACGAGATGTGGTCTTTTTAACCTCCATAATGAACATTTCTATGCTGATGAAAATCCTCATGAAACGGAAGTTACATATTTTCAGAATCAAACTAAAATCAATGTTTGGGTTGGAATTGTTGATAACTTTATTATTGGCCCTACCGTTATACCCGATCGATTGAACGGGGAGAACTACTCGAACTTTTTGGAACAAAGGCTACTTGAACTGTTGGAAGACTTGCCCTTACACATTCGTCGTGGCCTGGTTTATCCATGATGGTGCACCTCCTCATATCACATTAGCTGTGAGGCGACATTTGAATGCGGAGTATCCAGATCGCTGGATAGGTAGAGGACACGATGCACCAGTGAACTGGCCGGCCCGCTCCCCTGACTTGACGCCCTGCGACTTCTTTCTATGGGGCGCTTTGAAGTCGAAAGTTTATGCAGCTACAGTAAACACACGAGAGGAATTGTTGCAACTAATTAATCATGAAGCGGATTTATTGAAGAATGATCCTGAAGTACTAGCCAGAGTTCAATCCAATTTCTTGAAACGAATTAATTTGTGTATTCAGGAAAATGGGCAACATTTCGAACAATTGATGCCTTAGCGATTTCCCAAAAAGTTTTGTTGTTTCTTTTAATTTAGCATTTGTTTTTCCTAAATAATCACATCGTTTCCCCATTTCTATTGTTTTTATTATTCGTGTTTTACCGAGATATTAACCATTTCAGTGTTAGTGAAATTTTGAGCCATAATTTTATAAAATTTTTACGGAAAGCAAAGTAAAAACTGACAGTTTTGAGAATAAATTCTCCAGATGCCAAAATGACATTAGAAAAGCAAAGGCAACTAAGGTATTTTAATCAAGTAAAATTAGTAGGCCAAAATTGCAGACTCGAAAATTATTTTTTTCAAGCTAATCCGTTGATTTTATCAAAATTTTCTAAGAGTAAGAAAAGTTTTCAAATTAGATAAGCTATTTACATAAAAAATATAGAGTGAATTACATCGACCACAAAAAAGTTCTGGACACTTTTCCCGTTACATCCTCAAGTTTGAGCCATTTCTATTGTCTCTAAAGCTCTATGCTCCGCTCTCAAAAACGGCTATTATTGACAGTAACCCACCTGCCAAATATTGTAAAAGTCCTCCATCACGTTCTCAAGTTATACCGAAAAAACAAAATTATTTTTGCAACTTTGAAGCCCTCTACCGGCTAAACAAGACACTTGAGGCAAAAGTAAAAAGGCTCATCAAATTTTTTTCGAATCAAAGAATCTTCGGTTTTATTTTAGCCACGCAGTTCGACGACACCCTGTATATAATGTGATTTCTTAAAACTAATTGTATCACCAAAAGGCCTCCTTATCGCACCAATTTCAATTTAAAATGGCCACGTCAAACGAATAGAAAATACAATTAGTTTTAAGAAATCACGTTTTATACAGTGATACGTCTTCTGATGATGGTCGTGATACCGAAACGTACGTAAAGACGAAAATAATAAGCATATGTGTTAGTGTGACCTATTTCCCGAGAATGTTATATATATATCATACCTGGGTCAAGAGTCATTATTAGATAATTGAAATATTAAAGAAAAATTTTAATTTTCTCAGACTCTGAATTAATATTTTTCATGAAAGCTTCTGGAGTTTGAAAATTAAACTCAAATTTACACAAAAACTTGTAACGATTCAATTTGTTGGCTGATCCACAAGCATGTGCGACGATGTGAATTTAACCCCGTTAAACAATCAGAAGTTATTGATGTAACCGCGTAATTTAAGAATCGCGAGGAGGCTATGCGACGATAAATTGAACTTAATATATTCAGAAATGTAATGAATTTTCATCAAAATTAAACCTTTTAATAGTTAATAAAATTACAGATAAATTACCATACCATATGATGCAAATAACATCAAAATTCCACATAACATAGTGTTGGCTGATCCTACATTTAACAAACCTGATGGCGACTTGATGTTTCATTAGGCGCAGATATATTTTTTAAATTACTTGGTGTTGCAAATACAGTATAAAAATCAACCGGTTTTTCAAAAAACTCAATTGGGCTGGATAATTTCAGGTTAAACGTAATGCGCACAAATCAATTTGTAATTTTACTCAAATACAATTAAATAATGATCAATTAGTAAAATGTTGGGAATTGGAGGAAGTACCAACTTGCAACAATTTCACAAAAGATGAACAATATTGTGAAAATTATTTTCACGACCACACGAGACGAAGATGGTCGTTTGTTGTAAGATTACCCATTGAAGGTAATTTAGATGATCAAGGCTAGGCGATTCTAGAAAAACAGCCGAACAGCGACTATATTCGTTAGAGAAAAGGTTTGAATGCAATAATAATCTGAAAGACGAATATTCAAAGTTTATGACAATAACTTTATTAAACGAAGCTGAAACAAAAAATAAAATCAATTATTTCCCACATCATGCAATGTTTAAGGACACTAGTAGTACCACAAAATTATAAGAGTCGTGTTCGACGGTTCTTCATCAGGAATATCATTAAATGAAATTTTAATGCCGGACCCCACTATTCAAAAGGACATTTTTCCCATAATACTTCGCGTTAGAACTAATAAATACGCTATAACTGCAGGTACTGAATAATAATCAATACATAACACTGAAAGAAAAACTCCTATTCTTAGGCTTTTTGATATAGAACATAGATAATATATACATATATATATATATATAATATCTATGATGTTTTACATAGATATTGTAGGTACATGTAATATCTACGATATTTAACATAGATATTATATAATATCTATGGTATTTTAAAATTTATACCAATTATAACCTCAAATGTTAGTCTTTCTAAAATGTAATATTTCTTGAAAAATAGCAATATTCATGATATATTTACCCACTCATAACTGAGATTTGAAAATGATGGAGGAGACTTTGAATTTTATTCCAACAAGAGGTTCGCAATCAAAATTAGTCAATAACTTTGAAGCCGTTTGTTTCAAAGCATACAAACCAAAAGGTAGGAGTCAAACCGAAGAGAAAACCAAGACTGTGCCCAAGGAAGAAGACAATATTTTTAATATGAAGAAAACTAAGAATGAGATAATCAGATTTGGAATTTCTGGTCTTGATTCTGGTAAAAAAGCAGACGCAAAAATACAGCTGGCAATAAAGCTAGGTAAGATGTAGTTGTGTAATATTAGAAAGAGACCTCCAAATGCTCATGAATCAAACCTCTTCTCTCTTTTGTCAGAAATGTGAATCGATTTTATTCCAATACATTATTCAAATAGTTCCATGAATGTAAGTTCTGCAAATTCAACTTTATATTCTAGGAGCAAAACCAACAAGAAATAAGTATAAAAATTACAAAGATTTGATAAAAGAACGAAAGATAGAGATGATCAAAGAAAAGTCAGTACAAACTTTTCAAGGAATTGGAAAAAATAGTGTTGGAAAGTCTACTGCTAAAGGGAAAAGTTTTGATCGCAAGAGAAGAAAATATAAAGGAGGATTATTAGATGTATATGGGAAAGTTAAGGTATTACTGTGAATATGTCTAATTTTGTATTAAACAATTATAATCAATTTTTCTTCAGGCTAGTGGAAAAAACTCTGAAAACAACAATTCATGAAGGTTTCAAATTTGATTTCATATTGGAAAATATTGGTTGATTTTTGCCAAGAATGAAATATTTATAATTTTTAAATTGATCATGTTTTGTAATTCATTAAAAATATTCTATTGTTAATTTTTTTAGTTCATTACTTTGTAGTATCACAAATGGGGTCTAAGAATAAATATTATGATGATATAATTATGATGCTTTTCAATTAAAAGCTAGGTTAATATTGCAGTCTAAAAATGTTGATTAATTATTAATCAAGAAACCTTTCATAGCTACTGGGAATAGAAAGTGTTTGGTTTATCTTTCATAGAAACTGCATTTATCTTGTGGACAAAGTAGGTACTAACTCTTAAGTTAAGCGTTGTTTCTATTATGTATTGTCATACTTTGTGAGTATAAATCACTTGGTACTAAAAAAATGTGTATTGTTTCTAACTAACTATAATAATGCCTGGAAATATATTGATGGCACTGTTAGCCCAGATTTTTTCTTATAACGAGGCTTGTATGAAGTCCTAGGGTGTAGCTTGAAGATACATTTAATAATTTGCTTATCTATTTATTCAATTTCATTGTAGCATCATTCCAAGGTCCCCAAAACGAAATTCCATAGCTTAGCAAAGTAAAACATTTTCAACATGACTATAGACATTAAGTCATGCAGCCTGTAGGTAAGATTACAAAGTTTGGTAAGTTTTGAGAGTGATACAGATTGCATGTGGCAAATCTAAAATTTCACACTATCAACAAGGGATTTATCAACTGATTAAATTTTACATATAGATTAAGAGTTGACAGAAACGTTGGTGAAATGTTTAAGTCCAGTTTTTTTGTATTCAGTGTCAACTATCAAGGAGTTATTAACGCTCCAAGATTAAATTTGCCCTGTGCAGCAGAACAATTTAGAGATGGGTCACTGATTAGTGCTGCTGAGATGTCATCGTCGTATTGTCTTATAAGGGAAGATTGCAGCTAAATTTCATGCGAAAGTGCGTTAGTATATAGTAGAAATAAAGTTGAGCCGTAGATCGACTCTTGTGGAACTCCTTGCGATACGGTGTCAGAATAGCCACAGTTGGTCTTTTATTACGGGGAGATAGACATGCTCCGCGTCTTTCATATCTTTCCAGCTGTTCAGTTAGAAGCTGAAGATTGATTGTATCGAAACCTTTTGACAGAACGAAATATAATCCTGCCATTTTCTTGTCCTTATCGACGTTTGTAGAAATTACTTAATTGTATTGAATATTGCTAGCTTGGTAGTTTTATCAGGTCTAAACCCAAGCTGATGTGTATTCAAAATTGTTCATAATTCTCACATAAATGAACTTCTCAAAAACGTTCGACACTACAGGGAGAATAGACCTATAATTATTATAGTAATAACTTGTTTGTCACCATTTTAAGACGGACGCAACGCAAATTTATCTTTTTTTTTGATTGCATGGAAATTTTGCTGGCTCAACAAATCAGCAATATTTTCAAGTCATTCACTATACAATTTTAAACTTCAAATAGATTTTATGTTTACCGCTTTGATTATTATGTCCCAAACCGCTTTTATTTATTCTATTTTTAGAATTGATATTTTATTCTCATTTATGAGCATTGCGAGTAGGTATGCAACATAAAATAACTTTTTGAGTATTTTACATTACAATAATTACCTAATAAGTGCCGATACAAATAAGGAACAGCAAAAGATTTTGGAACTTATCGAACCTATCCAAGGTTTTTACGCAATTTCAGGAACTGTTTAACCTGAATGTTTGCCGATAACTTTGAATAAACCTTATTTAATCAAAGTCAGATAAGCAGTATTTTGTTTCAAATAAACGAGCTTATAACTTCTGTCAATCTGTCATCAATAGACTGAAAATCACAATGAATGATAATAGCAGACGGCCTTTGCAGATACCATCGTGGCATATACCATATATGGAGAAGCATCGTATGTACGAGCTATTTCACGTAAGTTCAAATTTCTTTATTTCAGCTTTTATTTTTACGAAAACCTCTAATTTGATAATGATACTTATAGAATAAATTACAATACCTACTTATAGAGTCTTTTCTGTTTAATGATGAAGCTAGTTCCGCAAACAATGCAATAACCGTTACTGATATTTCTTCCGAATACATTTCATTAATATTTATTATTAATCCGAAAACTAAAGAATTAATCTGCTCCGTACGAAATTGTAATTTAAATTCTGTGATAAATGGATAAAAGGCGAACAAAATGAAAAAAATCCAGGTACCGTTTCTGTTCTGACTTTTGAAACGTCTTACTGAACCATGACCCTTTAGAAGGGAATGGTTGAACTGTTGATTGCAAGAGTTACCAATCAACGGTTGACCCTATCTAATAATTGAAAATGAACAATACTCCACCTATAACAATAGATGGACATTCAACTGTAGACTATAGCATAGATAAAAAATTCCAAGCTTTGAGAATGCAACAGTGTGGTGAAATTTGTCAGCATTAATTAGAAACAAAATATTATCGACTTTTCCCCGGGATGTTATAAGACTTTTTATGACTGAATAAAGTGCGTTGCAAAATGGCCCAATTAAGTCCTTGCTTAGGCCTCATTAACTGCCATTGTAAATTTCAGGAATTAGCAAGAGAGCTAGTTATTCAACAACCTGAAGATCATATTGCGTTTATAAAGCAGATCCTGTATACTACATCCCAAAATCGAGACAATGCCCGAGTGGTTATCATTGGTCCACCAAACAGCAATTGTGAGAAGGTTGCTCACAGAATATCTATGATCACAAATCAGGTAGTGATCACGAATAATGAAATAGAGAATGCCTCTCATATGGTAAGTCTTAGAAATGTTGTCAAAGAAATCAGCCTCGACAATAACTTGGAATTCGCCAGACATATCTGCAAGTCAGTTGTTCAAAATCTACAGGCTTCTGCGGATAAGACAAAATATTTTTTCTATTCAAACCACGCTTGGCGTGTATATTAGTAGATAAGATAAACTAATACATATTTGTACAAACATTGATATTCCAGTCGAGGAGAGATCTCACACCAGCACTGGTCGCAAAATGTATATCACACCTTGTACGTAGAGAAAAAGCATATAAAATGGGTTGGATTCTTATTAGTAAGTTATTAAAACTTTTCAAATTTCTCTGTTAAATTCCATTGCAAAAAACAATACCTTATGTTCTAACAAGTGGCGTTATCCTAATAGGCTGTCTATATTCTAAGTGCTTTTTGGTGCGTATGCATTTCAGTTGTTTTAGATGAATATCATTTCGGTAATATTTTATAAAAACATCGAATCCCTTTGATGTTATAAGATATAAGTTTGTATCTTTCGAGATTGCATCAAGAATGAAGACGAAGCCAAAGCGCTGTTGCAAGCAGGAATTCTCCCAACTTTGGCGTTGTATTTGGTCAGTCCGTTTTATCCCGACATCAATGAACTGAAATACTGCCATGTCCCGGTAGGATGGCCTGAAAGTCGACGACAACTGGTTGCACTGAGAGATTCTTTCAAGCATATTTTGGTTGTAAGTTCCAATCAATCCTTGTAATTCTAATTAAAATGTATGGTAATCTGGAATAATTGTAAACCCCTGAAACCAACAACTACACTAATATCGCACCATGTGGTGCTTCCATGAACACTATGAACTTTCTTAAGGACAAACACAAAATACAACCGATTTCAGTACCTTTGAGACAAATATTTTTTTATTTGAAACCGTAATCTCTTCGTATTGATAATTCTCAGTGCTGAAGGTCATCAGAAACTGAACATCAAGGCATTGTTCTGGAATCCATATTCTGAGAGCTTTCGAATCTTCAGAAAGACCGAGGAAAATGTCCTTTCGACTTCGAGGTTCGAAATTAACAGTGATTTTTGTTCGATTCATGCTGTTCGGTATTCGTATAATTAATTTTAATTTCATACATTTTGTTCCACCCCTTCTAAATTAAGTTTTCTTTTTTGTTTTATTTTTGTTGGGTGCCGTAATTAATAGTATTTATTTGTTCGGTCCGCTATAGTAATTAGGCCACCCGACCATTGGACATTTAATATTTCGTTATTTACATCTTTTTGTTGAAGGATTAGATCCTTCATCTTTCCTGTTTTTACCTCTTCCCGCACGCTTCATCATGCAGCAGTAGTCGTTGAACACGATCCGACCAGGTAAGACAAAATCGCTGTTCGATCGCTGAAAAACCATATTTTGTTAGGACGCCGTCGCCGCTCAAATCGCTCTTCAGGATGTTTTCCTTATCCTCCGCCTCCAGCCTCTCTTTTTTTGTGGCTAATTTATTATTTTCAGTACTGAATCAAAGAAAGACGTTTTGGTCCTTCGAGCCAGAACATGTTCAACGACTACTGCTGCATGGAGAATCGTGCGGTAAGAGGTAAAAACAGGAAATATAAAGGATCTAATCCTTCAACAAAAAGATGTAAATGACGAAATATTAAAAGTATAATGGTCGGGTGACCAAATTACTATAACGGACCGAACAAATAAATCCTTTTAATTAAGGCACCGAACAAAAAGAAACCTTAATTTAGAAGCGGTGAAGCAAAATGTATGAAATTAAAATAAATTATACGAATACCGAACATTCTGCCCACCAAAAATGCAGAAGCATTTTTCAAGAATCCCCTAACGGAAGAGGACATGTTTTTAGCACATGCAGTAGAGTGGACATCCAAATTCTTGGAAGTTTCTGACATCAAATACGTCTCGTGTCCATCATTAATGAGGGATTTGCACCTGAAGTACAGCAGGCGAGCTGTGAACACGACTTCCGCCCCAAAACTAAGGTAGAAGACGAAAACCTGACTCTATCAGAAGGGAGCGTGCCATCTCGACCAATGTGCTGTTCTTCATCCGTGTAGACCACGCCGTTTTGCTCTGGATTACGCGCAATCGGCGTTGGATGCCATAACCTACGTAGGACCATATATAACTGAGTGAATAAGTTTCCCAGGATTACTTTCCATCTCAGATCTTTTTGAAAATGCCTGACAACATTTTCCATTAAAGACCTCAAATTCTAGGTTTGAGTTGAAATGAATACTTTTAGAGTTAATCAGTGTTTCTCTTGATTTATATTTTTTATAAACATGTTTCATAATCTCTTTTATTGGGTGTTTTAAAATTGAAAATGTTCAGAATTAGTCCAATTAATAAAATGATGCTGATTGCTTGAAATAAGATGTGACAGTAAAGTGAGCGAAAAAAGTTGGACATTCAAAACCACATTTCAAGATTTTCTTCTACTTTCGTATAGTCATAGATGATGCTATCAAGACAGAATAGTTTTTATTCTCCTACTTGGAATCCAAAGAATTCAATAAAGAAGCTTAAACATTTCCGAGATTCTCTAAAGTTCTCAAAAATGTTCTTCACATCATTCAACTTTTATCACAGAATGATGGATTTTCAGGAGGTGCATTTGAAACAATTGACTCCGGAGGAAGTGGCAACCACATGCGTCGAATTGATAGGAATTAGAAAAGCCAAGGTCTCTATTGTACCAAGAATTGTTTTATTTGGGCCTCGAGGCTCGGGAAGAAAAACCCAGGCGGAAATGCTTGCCAACCAATTCAATCTAGTTCACAGTAAGTCTGGTAGATTTTAGAACAAGAAACCAGGTTTTATACCCTTCTCCCCTATTGTGACCATTCAACCCATTAATATGTCGTCGTTTTTTTAGTCGATTTTGAATATCTACTGTGTCAAACTTGGAAAGCCGAATTCGATCTAAGCGCGAAACTTCGAGAATGTGGTGAAAGAGTGTGTTTCCATTCCGAAATATTAGTCACCATGTTGAATAAACGTATTTTGGATGAAGACTGTCTCAGCAAAGGCTGGGTTCTTACTGGGTTTCCTTTCTGCGTCGGAGATTTCATGTATCTGGATTGTGTAGACACCCCACCAAACAGGTTGTTGACAAGCTTTTATATATTCATTATTATTAAACTTTGGCATTGCAATATTAGTTATTTGAAAGACCCGAGCATTTGGGCTCATAAGGAATGACACTAATTCCAGAATTGAGAAAAGTAGCAATTGAAAAAGTTGTATGATGTTTATTTGAAACATGGTAATATAATAAATGGTAACTCAACCACTGCCACTATTTTGGAACTAAGAAGATCAACATTCAGGGCCAATTTTGGTTTTCCGTATTCATACAATCAAGAATCAGGGAAGCTGAAATTTGTGTAATTTGTTATTGATCGCGGAAATTGAATATATTAACATATTTGTGACTTAATATCGTCAACTAACTGGTATCGTGTTAAGTAAGGAGTATCTATTAAGCGAGATTCGAACCTTCCACCCATACAGTTAATATAATATACTCCTGGCGACGGGCGAATGAACTGTTGATATATCGAATCAATGTTCAACCTGCATCGGCGATTCCGGCCCAGGTGGTTAATATCCCGGTAGTGAATTTTGCTTCCCGATTTCAAAACTCCAAGCGGCAAGGTCAGTTGTTCAAATGTTCATATATTTTCGGTGGTGACACATTCATCCGACTTCAATTCAATCTGTAGCTGGTACCTTCAATGTTACTGAACGATCATTTTTTTGAGGTTTTCATAACCGACTTTGGTAGAAAGACCAAATTATTTAACGCCATCTATGAGTAATTGTCTCACTACAATATCAAACGATGTACCACATTGACTAATAGGTTTCTCGAACTTTAAAAGTTACGTGGAATGTTAAACTACATCAGTGCGCCAGAGGACGACACCAAATCGAACCTTATAATGTAACAATTGAGATATAAGAACACATTCATTTATTTTTTGTTGGCTTTTGCCAGATAACAATGATAAAATCTCTCTAGTCTAGAAGCAGCTATCTAGAACTATTAGTTTCATTTATATCTCAATTGATAAATTTAAACCATTTGGTGTCGAATCCGTTTTAGAAAATCATGAAATGTTGGCTGATGTTATAACATACAGAACGTTTGATAACCAAACTTATGACACAAGATATCTGTATATGGAAGACGGAAATATTTAGAGGGTCTATACTTCTTTTCATAGTATATTTCGATCTATTTTGTACAGGGTGGGCAAATTTCGATGTTTGTATCGGGTAAGTCGCTAACTGTAGAAGATACAAAAAAATGGAAGCCACATTCCACATCTCTTTTTTTAACACAAATTCGCTGACGGACACAAGAATTTGCTATCGTCTTTTGTTTTCGACTTATAAACAACAATTCGATTTTTAGACTTTTAGACACATGTGAATATCGTGGTTGTAATAAGGTTAGGGGAAATTAACACATTTTAATTTTATCGAATTATCTTCGTTCATTATTGATTGTTGATAATTCTTTATTTTCAGGGTGATATTTTTGGAATGTGACTTGAATGTATGTACCGAGAGGGTAATACATAATAGAGTGAATACGGTAACCGGATCTATAACACACATACGCAATGATCCGAAATCCGTGAATGAAAAACAATTAGAACTACATCCCAAGGATAAATCAAACCTGGTCACTGCTGAAGTAATTATTGCTTATTTCATTCTAGTGTTTAACTCCGAAACGGAAACATACCGCTTATATGTCATACGTGCCAAAACAGATCTACACACGACGTTTCATTCTAGACGTTTTTCTTATCCAGAGTTGGTATACTTTTTGTTCAGTTTAGCAATTACCACGTTGTGTTATACATATCCTTGTTAAATTGTTTCTAATTATGCCGAAGTATTGAATTGAAGTGTCGATTACATGAAGCTAGTTACGCCACTAGCCAATACCGCTCTCTATAGTCAAGGCCTGAACGTTCGGTCGTGACGTCACAAGCCACATGCTATGATGCAGCTGGTCATCCATACGATACAGCACAATGCTGCAATACCCACAATAATGAATCAAAAGTTTTGTTTATTCGAATCGAACCCAGACTGGCATGCTAGGTATACACAGCCAGTAGGCCGAGACAGAGATCAGTTGGTAAATGCACACAATACACAAGGTTCACTAAGGATAGTTTGTTGCACTTTTCCATATACCAAAGGTATATCTAAAGTCAATGGCGAAGCACTATCGATCAGCGAAGCTATGTCCTTTGGGGAGCATAGCCCCCTGCTGATGATGCGATAATGAGCGATCTAGTACCCAACCCAGGGTAGGAGGTGCATAAAAGGCGGCGATGAAATAGCAACTGATACCGTAGCCAGGATAGGGGATAAACAGAAGCTCGTAGCGATGCAGATCTAGCAATGCATACCGATGCTGGATTTTGAGGGTCCTCACATCACAAACGGATCCTGCCGACTAGTTACTTATCGGACGACACGAGAGTGATGGGTTGAGGTGTCATGATGACTTGTAACTTATCGGTCACCTCACGGGCGGGGCTTTCAATGCATCGCGGGAATTCGGGGACGGGCGAACTGTCAACTTTCGATCGGGGCGCAAAGTCAGTAAGTTACGAGATGATAAACGTATTTCTCATCTGTAACTTTTAAGCTGGTATCACTTTGATCTAACATAGAGTTACTAGTTGCGATTCCTTTTTCTTTTTTCAGCACAGTTTCTATTGTATACAATATCCTCTCCTTAAAGAATACTGCGCGGGAACAGAATTTATCGTGAATTCCAATCAACAGCCTCGATGGGTTTATGAATGTATTGTTGGCATAATAGTCCGTGAATCAAAACCATGCCCTCCTCGCAGACCGTTCGACAAAGAAGAAATGCCGCAAGCGCCATCTATTTTGACAACTGACAGTCTTTGTTGCTGTGGACCTATTCCTCCGAAAGTTCTCGGTATGTATTCTACTCACGTGTGAATATTATTCTTTGTATCATTTTATTATATATTTTACATTTGACGACTTGGCTTTCATTTCTTTCGCCTTGAATGAATACGTAAATGATACGAAAATTCTCTTTGGATGGGAATTTTAGAATTTCAACAAATACAGTGTCAATCAACTAACAATTGAAAAAATATTCAGATGTTCAAAAATATTATTAAGTTATTAAGGAATCTCTATCTTTAAATAGGGCTAGTCAAATGTAAATGTTGTACTAATTGAATAACAACATTAGCAACAAACACAAAACTTTCATTCGAATAGCAATATAGCGGCAATTGTTTCAATCGATCCCGAAGGGAGCACGTTTCGCCAAAAGAAATCTAAGATCAATATTAGTCCAGGCATCGAGATCTAAACATATTTCTAAGCATTTTGACACATGATTCATCTCGATAGCTATTCTAATAACGATTTTACCACTTCCACCGAAATCGTCGATCTAGACGTTTTCGCTGGAAGTAGTAAAATCGTTATTAGAATAGCTGTCGAGATGAAACATGTGTCAGAATGCTTAAAAGTATATTTAGATTCCGATGCCTGGACTAATATTGATCTTAGATTTCTTCTGCCCAGAAGTGTCCTATTGTAGCTATATATCGATCCCGAAGGGAGCACGTTTCGCCAAAAGAAATCTAAGATCAATATTAGTCCAGGCATCGGAATCTAAACATATATCTAAGCATTCTGACACATGATTCATCTCGATAGCTATTCTAATAACGATTTTAACACTTCCACCGAAATCGTCGATCTAGACGTTTTCGCTGGAAGTAGTAAAATCGTTAATAGAATAGCTATCGAGATGAAACATGTGTCAGAATGCTCAAAAGTATATTTAGATTCCGATGCCTGGACTGATATTGATCTTAGATTTCTTTTGCCCGGAAGTGTCCTATTGTAGCTATATATCGATCCCGAAGGGAGCACGTTTCGCCAAAACAAATCTAAGATCAATATTAGTCCAGGCATCGAGATCTAAACATATTTCTAAGCATTTTGACACATGATTCATCTCGATAGCTATTCTAATAACGATTTTACCACTTCCACCGAAATCGTCGATCTAGACGTTTTCGCTGGAAGTAGTAAAATCGTTATTAGAATAGCTGTCGAGATGAAACATGTGTCAGAATGCTTAAAAGTATATTTAGATTCCGATGCCTGGACTAATATTGATCTTAGATTTCTTCTGCCCAGAAGTGTCCTATTGTAGCTATATATCGATCCCGAAGGGAGCACGTTTCGCCAAAAGAAATCTGAGATCAATATTAGTCCAGGCATCGGAATCTAAATATACTTTTGAGCATTCTGACACATGTTTCATCTCGATAGCTATTCTAATAATGATTTTACTACTTCCAGCGAAAACGTCTAGATCGACGATTTCGGTGGAAGTGGTTAAATCGTTATTAGAATAGCTATCGAGATGAATCATGTGTCAGAATGCTTAGAAATATGTTTAGATTCCGATGCCTTGACTACTATTGATCTTAGATTTCTTTGCACGGGAGTGTCCTATTGTAGCTGTATATCGATCCCGAAGGGTGCACGTTTTGCCAAAAGAAATCTACATCCAGAAATAACAAATAATGTTACAAAGATGGTGTTATGTCACTGGTGCAAGGATAGATAGGATAATCAAAGATATTGATACACGTTAAAACGTTTAATTATATAGTACAATCTTTCCTAACAGAAAAGTAGTAGCGTCGTGATAAATATTTGCTGATGAAAAAAAAATCATAATTGATATAAATACGAAAATGTTGTATAAATATAAAATCAACTACTCTAGTCTCTAGTTTTTTTATTGCGTGGCGTTTGTATGTACAAAGTTAGCCAAAAATATAAAATTAAGGTTATATTTCCAAGACAGATGCTCTTGTTGAATGTATGGTGTTGTTACATATACTATAATAAAAACTTATAGTATATATACGTATTATTCAACGTAAATTAATGGATTTTTGAATTGGAATTGGAAGGCGAAACTTATTTGATATGACAACAAAAGTGTAGCTTTTTTAACATTCTAATTCCAAGCTGTTCGAGTAGTAAATGAGTTAAGGTGAAGAGTTTTCTAAATTACCAATGTTTTGAAGTAGGTCAAAATGTGATTTAATTAATGACTAAAATTGGTTTATAGAAATGTTGATCAAAAACTGTAAAAGTCTATGTTTTGATGACCTATAAATGTAATTTTATATTCATGTATTTGTCAAAAATAAGTTGTTTTAATATTTTAATTACATAATTTTACTGATCAAATTTTATTTTAGTTGAAGAGTTTTTATTCCGAAGAATAGTTTTATTTTTAGTTTTTCTTCTTGATTTTAATATTTGTTCATGAAATAAATATAATTTAATTTGGGTCATGTTCATGTAGTTTTTGTTTCTTTTTACTCAATCGCAAAGAGGGATTGAGATGTCTGCAAGTGTTATTGTAAAATGTAAATGTAAAATGTGATTGTGATACGGCTTGATTTGAAAGTAATGACGTGAATAGGATCTATAAGTGAGACACCACACTGTCACAGATAAAACCGCCGACTAATGTTCTGCGACTGCATTTACATTCACAATTTAAAATCACTGTGAACCCGAAATCACATTCACAGATATCGTAGTGAACGAAAAATCAAAGTTTCGCCCATCTCTAATAAATATACTTTTGACCTACTAGTTGACCTAGTGCTGTTGCAAATGCAAATGCTGATATTAGTCATTTGGCTTTGTTTGCTCGATAGAAAAAACATGTTTCATGCATTGAAACATTCTGCACCTGACTGATGACTACCTTTTGTCTTCTGTGTCTCTTTGGAACAAGTTAACAAGTTATGGTCAAGCGAAGCTAAGAAAGTGTTATGTACAAATCAAATATGCTTTTTACTTAATATCCTGTAGAGCTGAAATTTATTACAGATAATACAGGAAGTAGTTATTCCATTGTGCCTGATAATAGATACACTTACGAGGAAATAGTTCATTTACATTTTTGGCTAACCTTGTATAATGTATACTGAATTCAAATAAATACAGCCGTACGGCGTTCTGTTACATATAAGAACTATACCTAGTAGTTATACATTTATGAAATTTACTAATGTATCACATTTTCAAGATATCTTGCTAACAAATATAACAATATACTATACCTCTAAATTTTAATATTTTTACAATGATAATACTCATAGTTAGGTTAGAATTGGCATCTTATTTTTTGTAAGGTAACATCAAGTTATAATCAGTTTTTCCAAAAAATATTAGGATATGATCCTTATTTTGGCAAAGTCGGAAATATGTTGCTCCCCCCCCCCCCCAAATGACTTTAAATAAATGTAAATAATGTTCTCGCACCTCCCAGACCTGACAAGTGTTATTACCCTGTGCCTGTAGAAGATTAATAATTTGCATATAGTTTAAATGGGTGAATCGCCTTTTGACATTTTGGTGTATACCTACTTTTCTTTGTGATGATTTAAAAATATTTCAAGATTACCATTGACAGAACTGTGCTTCGATTGAGATATTATATTGTTGATTAATTGATATAACAATTCAATTGGTCTCAGGTTTGTCTTGTGTTTAGACTAACGACGTTTCGCGTACCGCAAATTTTTCTATACCCAAGACAATATTTCACTCATGGGCGTTTTCCCATTCCATCCTCATTTCTTTTCAATATTTCAAAATATTAAAACATTATCCATTTATCTAATCTCTATATATCTCATCCATATTCCTTAGAGTACGTAATAGCCTTTCATTTTTAATAAATCTGAATTTACAAACTAAGCGTAATCAAATTGCTATAAGAGTTTGTGTTGATGAGATTATTTTGTTTCCATAACAAAGGTTATGAAATGTTTAGAATGCTGTGCCTTATTCACAAAGTGGCTAGTTCTTTCGGTGGAAGGAAGCAAACGCCCTGCAAATACCTTTATTACAATGTTAGTCTACCGTTATTGTACATCCTAGAATATATTGCTTGCTTGAATGAGAATGAATATGAAATTGCTGTTCCCATGTTTATAAGATATGAGGTTACCAATTGTTCATTTCGTACAGACAAACATAAATAATAATAAGAGTTGTTATCAGGTCAAAAAAATAGCTTAACTCAATCAAATAACAAATATATTTATAGTGAAAAATGATATTTCATTATATCTCATGATTCCTAATTGAATAAGACGGATTATGGGATGATGATGACGATAATTGTTTTATTTATACCCAGGGGCAGGATGTTATATTGGAGAATAGTCAGTCAAAAATGCCAGAATGGAAGGATAACCAATCAACATCGTTCTTGTCTAATAATAAATGTGCAGCAGACTCTACATTCGAGTGGAAATGAAAGCAAGAAACAACAAGATTAAAACGTAGAAGCCAGTAATACATTTATAGTATAAAAAGAAAAGATCACCCTTATCCACAAAAGATACTGTTGAAGTACTGAGTTACCAACTAGCCATCATCAGAGTAAAGCAATTTAGAAAGCTAAATGTATTTGCTTAAATACTATTTGAGATAAGTTGTACAAACAGCAATTACCCTCAGGTGGTGACAAGGCTGACTCGCTCCATATATCAACTGGGTCTGAGGCTGAGGAGGGCTCGACCGACGCCAGAGCTGATAATAGTCAACCGAACTTCCACTTAGTACCATAGATATCATATAGTAATGATCTCTATGCTTAATACTGGACTAGCAGAGGAGCATATTGCCTTATCCAACGGTATCATTTCATTGAAAACGTAGAGATCAACAATAGAGTACTTGAAAAATTAATAATTTTAATGTTTTTGACTCCGTCTGAGGAATATGACTAGTGGCTTTCTCTTTCTTCTCATTCCCTATATGCCCCGCCCACTTACTTAAAGAATTAGAAAGAGAAAGTCACCTGTCAAATATTTTTAGACGGGGTCTTTTTGTAAAACATTAAGCTTAAAGGACTCAAGAACTCTAATATATACCTTTGTGATTAAAGGTCAGCTCAGCTCTGAACCAGTCGCATGTGAAACAGGTTTAAAACAAATGGTGCTTCATGGTTATACATCCTGACGATACTCATGACCATACATTCTAGCTGGAACGGCTCTCAAAGTAGTACTTGCCAAAGGAAGAAATGAAGTTAGTAACAAGAAAATGAAAGTTGGTCCTCATAATCAATTTTTAATCCTCTCGATTCGGTATTTTGGTATCGTCGCAAAGCGAAAAGTGTACTTCCCGCCCAACCTCCTCCTCTTTCACTCGCTCGCGATTTTTAAATTATGATTATAGAACTATAACGTACGCGAATTCTAGTTTTTGGAAATTGATATTGACAAACAGTCATTAGTATCATCGTAACCTTATGCAATTTAATAAAAGTACTGGGTACAATCTGGAGAGGAGTACCCATCGAAACTATTTTGTTCATTCTATGCAAAAATATAATCAAAATTAGAATAACTTCGAAAGAAGCGCAACGAAATTTGACATCTGTCAAATTCAAATGGATACTTCAACTGTAATGGTATTCACTAAGTTAATTTAAAATTCATATAAAATATGACAAACAGGCATTAGGCTTTTCAGCCCACTCGTTCTTAGGGAAACTACCGCTTCGGGTCATTTGTCAAACTTGAACACGTGCGCTAAAAGCATGCCTAATGAAACCACTTATTTCTTTAATATACTCATACGGGGCTGAAAGCTGAGTGAGACGTTGCCAAGCTTCCAAGTTGGCTAATAATTTACCTCTCTAGATGACAGCTCGACACTATTTATCTATGGTTTGAAACAATCAATCGGTGAAATACATTTTGTGAAATTGAAATAATATTACAAAATAAAATCCGTCATTTATGTCCTTTTTCATGAAAATACACCAAGGCATTTAAATTATATAGAGGAGAGTGTCCATAGCATTTAAGATTTTTTCTCACGAAACAGATATTTTTTTGGAAATTTCGTGTATATTAAACAATTATTTAGAGACAGTTTGGAGTAAATTGATGAAATCAAAGTGAACCATCATTTTAGTTTAATATTGCTGCCAGAAATAGAACTCAACTGCAACGTCGTTCTATCAAACTTTAAGCACAATTAGTCATTTTATGAACCATTACCCTGTGTGACATGCCCAAGTATGCCTTCCGGTACGCACTGAAGGTATGTCGAATTTTTTGGATTGATTCGCGGACGCAGAGCTATATTCTGAACTTGAAGAAATCCTAAGTCGGCGGAACTATTATAACCAAAATATACAGGTTTCACATTGCATTTGATTCTACAAATAAAAGTTTCCTTTGAGGTACATCAATAAGTAGCAATAATCTGTATTCACAGATTAGATCACGTTAGTTCGTATTGTTTTCTATGAATGGCACCGACGTCACTCTGTTGTTGATTTTTCACTACTATGGGAATGGTTACACTACTCTGGTAGTTCCTTTGCACCTTATAACTTGGCTGAGCTTGTTGTCCTAACACCACCTGTTCTCTGGGATCTTTGTATTGTTTGTGGTACTGAATCTGGGAGTTCGGATGGACGTACATCGCTTGCTGCACCAATTCTCCGTTGCTGTAGACTGGTTTGATCATAGTAGGGATGGGAGGAGGTACGGGAGGACCGTATAACTTGTGACTAGGACTACATACTATAGGCTGGTCATAAGGAATGTGTTTGGGGGAACTATTATTAACGTAGGTTTTGATAGGAGTGCCATGTTGATTGTAATTTGGATATTTACGCTGAGGTGGAGGTTGATATTGTGGTTGGTTCGCGTACATCGGGCTAATAGCTTGATATTGCATGGCAGAAGGATATGATATTTGTGATATCTGGTGTGCAGGACTCGGTGGTATATAACTTGGATTGTTGTAGGTAATTGGTCGATAGGATATTTGTTGCGTCACACCGTAGGATTGATGAATCACACTTTGTGGTATCTAGAAAAGAAAAAACAATTTTATTAATTCAGATTAGATTAGCAACCAACATGTTGTTAATACATAGGGACAGTTGTGCCCAGTAACGTTCTCATTTGGAAGCAAATTCTTACAACATTCAAAACATTGTCGGTATTCTGGTTTATTTATGTCAATTACAGCATTTTTTTTAAGCATGTTGCCAAGGGTTTTGTAATTTTAGCAAAATTGGGAATACGTTTCCGATAATACCCCAATAATCCTAAAAATCCTTTGATTTGTTTTGTTGTAGCTGGTATTGGTGGGCTAAAAAATAACTTTGATTTTTTCGGGGTTGGTCTTAACACCGTCGGGTGTAACTATATAACCCAGATAGCCGACTTTCTTCCGAAGAAATTCAGACTTACCTAGTTGTACCTTAAAGTTCGATTCTTGAAGTCTTTGAAATACAAGTTTCAAGTTTTCTATGTGTTCTTGAAGACTCGTACTGAAGACAATTATGTCGTCTAAGTAAACCAGACAAATGACATTATTGAGTTCTCGAAGAATATCTTCCATAGCCCGTTGGAAAGTTGCAGGTGCATTTTCAGCCCAAAAGGCATTCGCAGTATTCAAAATGACCGTTTTCGGTATTGAATGGAATTTTTTGGAACGACCAAGGTGAATAGGATGGCTGAATTATTTTTTGTTCGAGCATCTCATCAATTTTGTTTCTTACTTCCTGGCGGTGATTTTCAGGGTATGTGTAAGATTTAGTATATACTGGAGTTTCATCTTTTGTTCGAATATGATATTTAATTCGATCAGTAAATGTTAGTTTCTGGTCGTTCTGGTTGAAAATGCTAGAGTAATCTCTCAGAAGTTACGTGAGAGCATTTTTCTCTTCATTATTCAAGTTTTCTGTGCGGAATTTTGAAAGGTTTATATAATTTGTCTCAATATAACTATCTTTAATGCTCACTATTGCTTTTAATTTTTTTAAACTGTCCTTACCTAAAAGCCAATCAAAACGATCATGAAATTTGAAAAGATGAAATTTTAAGTTGACTTTTGATTTGAATAATTCCGGAAGTGAAATAGTTAAGGAATATTTTTCAACACTAGTGCCATGTATGGTCGATATCCTAAGCGGGTCTTTCTTTATTAAATTTTGTTATAATTCACTGGCTAATCCAGGGTTTATAAATGACTTGGTACTAGCTGTATCAATTAGAATTTTTCTTTTAGTGTATGGATCTAAAATGTATGGTAACTCGGATGCGTTACTCGTTACCACCAAACCAGTTTCAGTTCAAGCCTCAAGCCTGCCCTGAAGATGCCACCTGTAATGGTTGGCGAAACGGCGGCATCAAGTCCAGCTATTGTGACGCGGAATTCATCCGGGAGGCAAGATTTTTCAATAATTTAGTAGAGTTTAATGCAACCAAGACTCAAGCTTGCGTCTTCTCCAAGAAGGCGGATCCCACAATGACTAATATGATGATATGAGTTAGAACTATTCCTATGAAGTCTTCCATATCCATGCTTGGGATCACCACCAACCGCACCCTCTCATGGGACGATCATGTGAGGTCCATTGCGAAAATCGCTTCACAAAAACTAGGTTTTTTATTCCGTGCCGAAAGCTACTTCAGACCCCAGCCGCGCCTTATAATATACAAAGCACAGATTTGACCTGTCCTGGAGTACTGTTCATATGTTTGGAGTTCGGTTCCCAAACATAGGCTGAAGCTCGTGGATTCTATCCAGAAAAGGGAAGATCTCTCCCTTTTCATCAGAAATCTCTTATGTTATTCCACCACGGAATATTCCAGATGGGCGGACTAGACGAGCTCAAACTAGTCACCCCTTCATTGTCAAGCTCGAGACCTGCCGAACTCCTTCCTACCAAACTTCATTCTTCTATCGAACAGCGAATAATGGGGAACTCATTACCTAGTGACAGCGCCGTGCGGTGCTATGATGCAAAGAGGCGACCGCATCAGGAGGCACTTTCAGGGGGCGGCAAAAGGCAAAATCACTGGAATACATTTAACAAAAAATTGAAATGCAGGGATTTTATTCCTATGAATATTACTCATCTGCGCTTATTGTCGGTACCATTTGCAAAGGCGAGCGTTCGGCGCCGTTAGATTTTTTATCTGAGGGCGCAAAGTGTTTGTGATCTACCGCACGCAACAGCGCGGCCGCTTTTGATAAGAGCTTGGCGGTAGGTGGCATGTATCACAAAAAAAAATGGCACGTGTTACGTTTTCTACTTATTCTTTGAGATGGCGATATTTGATTTTCATGTTAGTTGGTCCCCAACAGCTGACTCTTCAACAGGTGTCAGTACGTGTTATGGTACGTTGTTAAATACCTATGTTTTAAAAAGCCTAAAAAGGTAAGAGAATTGAATACTAGCTTTTTAGGTGCGTAATTCCTATCGATTTTAACATCAAGTTTAAATTCAATTTACGATACATATTATAAGGTAATTGATATTCTTATAACAGCGTGGATCAGAAAAGGAAAACACTGTCTGTAAGCCAATATAAAAGAAACGCTTAAAGAAAGATGAAGAAGGAAGAAAGCTAACCCATGTCATGAAAGAAATCTTGGTCCCTAAGCCTCAGTCAGAAACGTCTACATACACATCAACAGCAGCCTCTCCGGATGAGGTGAACTCATCAGCGCTATCTGAATCACCTCCTAAAGAAGTTGTTGAAGAAAGCCAAGAAATCACACCCCCAGAAGATTATCAAGAGCAGGGTAGCAATGGCAGTGAGTTCCAGCAAATAGACAAGATCTCTGACGATCCTGCACTATAGAATATTTTCTGCATGGCATCTAAAACTCGTCAGATACTAGTTTAGAGAGGTCCACATCAAGTTGAAGAAGTGAAATTCCCTATCAACACAGGAAGGCGCAAATTTCCACCCTCTCATTATTGCAAATTATTAAGCAATGGTGAAATTGTCGAGAGAAATTGGTTGATTTACTCTGTTACAATTGATGCCGTTTTTTGCTTTTGCGGCATATTGTTTGATAATTCGTCTTCCCATGATTAGTCTAAAAAAGGTTATTCTGACTGAGGAAATCTTGTACGTGCGCTCACAATGCACGAAAAGTCTGAAAATCACAGAAACTCTTTCAGACAATGGAAAAAATTTGACACTCGTTTAAAAAAGAACCAAACTATTGATGCCGAATATCAAAAAATTTTGGATTTGGAAATTCAGCACTGGAGAGGAGTTCTTAAAAGAATTATTGCAATAATTAGACTATTGGCTTCACAATGCTTAGCCTTTCGAGGAACAAGTGAACATTTGTTTCAACCTATTAATGGAAAGTCAAAGCTTACAAATCTGGCAGTGATTTCTATTGAATGTACATTAGCTAGCTTCTCTTGACTATACATCCCTTATTCAGGAATTTGCAAATGTAAAGTTCGAACAGTGAAATTATAGTCTATGTATGTTTATGTTCAAGTTTTTACGAGTTTATATTTATTTATAGAAAATTTTTACGTGTGAAAATATTTTATAGAAATATATTTCACATTTCACATTTTTCTGTAGTTTTTTTTTAATCACAAATATGGCGGCGGCATTTCGAAGACTTGCATCATACTGAAAAAATACACCGCACGGCACTGCCTAGTGAGGTCTTTTCCTATGCTTCCAAACCTTCAAGAAAAATTCAAATCTCCTAACATTTCAGCGCTGGCTCACACGATGTTACTCGAACATTATAAGTTTCCCTCTCGTATACTCAAAGTATTTAAAAAACAGTGGAGTTATGTGGTTTAGATTAACGACGAGTCGCAACTAGGCATAATATTTCTGACCGCCGGACGCAACTCGGTGGTAAGGGTTAGATTGTAAACAAAAGTAGTAATATAAGATATCTTGAAAATCCTCTGTTAAGTAAGTATGTTTGTGTTTGCAGTTGGTTCCGTAACTTCAGCTTACATTAAATATGTAAATCATCATAAAACTTGATTCATCACAAACTTTCTAAGCCGAACAAATGAGGTTGGGAGTTGAGCGTCACAACAATCAATTATCATCAGCACACAAAATTTATAATTAAGCAATAATCTATGAAACGCACTGTGGAATTATATCGTTCTAACAACTCGATTCTCATTGCTTAATTTCCCTAAAACTTCAATAAAGATTAATTCCATTAACACAAGGGTGCGCCTCGGCAGTGGATAACAATCGCCAATTATGATTTGACTGTATCAAAGAAAATTGTATTTCACGGAATTATTCGAGTGCATTTACGTAACGCCAAAGCGAAAATTTCATTATTCCGCGTGACTCCTTTCCATTAATAACAATTATCAGAGTGACAGAAAACAAGGTTTGATAATTAACTGATAATGTCCAGCTAATGATCAACCCTTCCATAAATTTGAATTGAAGGAGTGTCTATCCATCATCCTTTTCTGATTAATAGATAGCTATTCAATTCCATATTCTTCATATCGTTCAATTTGATTAGGTAGACTACATATACATGAAAAAGTATCACTAATATCGAATATTCATCAAGTAGATTTCAAATCACAAAAGATTGTGAATAAAGACGCTAAGCTGGACAGTTTTCTCGATCTGTTTGATCTCGTCAGAACATGGCAACATGTTGAAAAATGAAAAATGATTTTGGGTAGCCATTCATTTCCAGTGTATTAAGAACAATTTCTAAAATTTTTAGGACGGTCCTCTGCGTGATCTGTAAGGCTGTTTATTAACACTTTTTTTATAACATGTTGATGCAACGGAATTGAAATGAAGATAACGTTGAGACCAAACTTCTTTAGTAAACCATGAAGTTTCTATTTTTCCATCTGCATCATGTCTAATGTTCATATCTAGGGAATTTATGTTTTTGTTCACTTCTATTTCACAAGTAAATTGAAGTTTACAGTGGAAATTGTTAAATCTATTAATCACGTACTGTATTGATCATTGAGAACACACATAAGGCAATCATCCACATACCGTTTAAAAAATACGGGTTGAAATTCTAATGGATTTATAACAGATTCCTCTAGGCATTCCATAACAAGGTTAGCAATAGTAGCTGAAATAGGAGATCCCATTGCTGTGCCGAATATTTGTCCAAAATGTTGCTCACCGTATTGAAAATAAGTGCATTCTAAGCAGAACTGTACTGCATTTATAAACTCCAATTGATCTAGAGGTGTGTGGTTTTTAATCTCTGCCCAACGTTTTTTTATGCTACTCAATGCCAAAACAACTGGTATATTCGTAAATAAAGAAACAACCTCCAAGGAAATTAGTTGATTAGATCATTAAAAAGCCATTACATTATTGATAGATTTTGATAAAAATTTTGATAAATTGTGGGTAGGCGCACCAATATTACTTACAATGGGTCTTAGAGGTATATCATTTTTATGTAATTTCGGAAGCCCGTAGTTACTTATTATATAAGATAATACAAACTATTTGTTATCTTAAATTCAATTCCGAAATAGTTGTAGTGTTTACCAAATGTTCGAAGAAAAGAGTAACTGTATGTAACTATTTAAAATAAGAAAAAGCACCTTGGATATTCACTTTCCTCGAGAGACACTTTCCGAAGCTGGGAATGAAGGGCAGTGAAGTCATTCACATGCCTCAATAGGCATGTGAAAAATTCATTTACTCTTATAATTTGATAAAACAAGTAGCTCCTGATTCTCATTGTTATTTTCAATAATAAATTATATTTTGAAAACAAAATGTGTGAAGCAATATTCAGTTTCTTATATCATATAAATTGAAAGATACAAATGTTGCAATGTACATTTGAGATATACGAGGTGTGGCAATTAAGTTCCGAGACTATTGCTATAACATCTTTATTTTTAAATTTTGTACACTTTTTTATTTTTCCCCTTCAATATACTCTCCTTTCGCATCCCTACACCGCTTCATGCGAATATTCCACTGTGCGAAGCAGTGCTGCAGGTCATCTTCCGACAGATTATTGAGTAGCTGCGCCGATTTTTTTGTACGTCTCCTAATGACTCATGGCGGGTTCCTTTCAAGCAGGATTTGACTTTTGGGAACAGGTAGAAGTCGCAGGGTGCTAAATCCGGCAAATATGGTGGGTGCTCCATGACTGTGATCTGGTTTTTGGCCAAATAATCCTTGACAGAGTACGCGTTGTGAGCCGGCGCTTTGTCTTAATGGAAAATTCAGGAGTTCTCTTTCCACATTTCGGACCTCGCCCGTGGCGCTCGTCATCTTCAACATTCTCCCTACTCTCCTGAAAACGTTGGTACCCCTCAAAAACTCTGGCACGGGATAGGCAATGATCCCCATAAACCGTCTGCAAATTTTCATAGATTTCCGTCGCGGACTTGCCGAGTTTTAACAAAAACTTTTTTGTTCAATTTTTATATTCAACATTTTTTCGGCGAGTGTAATTTTTTCACGTTTGTTATTTCACGATTACAACAAGACTGTTCATTGTAGCCACTTGAAAATTTTACTCAAGGTCAATAAATACAGATTAAAACAACGCCCTTTACATTCTTCTCGCTAAGCTGGTTTTAATTTTTTTTAATCAGTCTCGGAACTTAACTGCCACACTTCGTAATCTTTAGGTGAATATGAATTTCTTGATACAGCAAATTGCTTTGCAGAATTGTGCTTTTGATCACCAACTGGAAGCAGAGCTACTTGCGATATTTCTTTAGACCATGACATAAATAAATAATTCTAAAACAAATGGAGATAAATTTAAAAAATCTGGGGCTTATAAATTATGTTGTGATGAGTGTAATGCCTTGTATATTGGCCAAACAGGTCGCAGCGTTTACCAGATATTTCAAGAACATATGAGGAGCCACAGATTGAAAAAGAATGATTCAACGTATGCTAATCTAATCGAACATAATCATAATTTCACTCACAATCTCGAAATCTCACATATCGAACGGAAGGGCTTGAAATTGAATATATTGGAATCATTGGAAATTGTCAAACATGTTAAAGACAAAAATAATGTAGTTTTGAATGATCAATTGTACATAATATCATTCACCAATTATTCATTCTCCAAATGTTCTGTATTTAATGGTATTCCCCTCCACTTAATAAGTATAGTCATTATAGTATAAAGCCGTTCTCTGTCAATGTAACTTTAGTTTGAAACTTAGCTCAGAGGAGATACTGTATGTTGAAACATATGTAAGCAATAGTGGATAATAAAAACATTCATTGAATTTACACATTCTTAATGCAGAAACTATTCAATATTCAATATAAATGAATAATCATCATTTGTAAAGTTATAACTACAAAAACGTTCAGTAGTAATTGGAATAGAGTCTTAACGTCGCACAATTCCCATTTATTTGTTCGTATATGTAGCATTTTTTGAAGAAACCCTGAAAATCAATAGGGTGTTATCGTTAGTATTTGACACTATTTTAACATTCATTCATTCTGTTTAAATATTTACACCATACTACGTATAGTGTGAGTATATAATAGAATATAAGTGTTAATGTGACCTATTTCCTAAGAATTTACATATAATTCATATTCATCATTATTGTATTCATATTTTGCTGAGGCTATTCAGCTAGCTCTCTTCGTAATTCCTCAGTGCCAAAAATCTTTCTACAATTTGACCGGTGTTAATGTATTACGTATGAATAATCACCTAGTTCCTATTCAGAAAATGTCAAGCTTTTTAAAAGTGATTAAATGTCTTGATTTATATGAGAGGAAAGCCAAATACTGGTGTGAAATGTCTGAGTATAAATCACTCAAATACAGGAAATATCTCTGTAACACATTGAACGTTCATTTCCATAGACACTAATTTCCATTCCAATTCTGCATACTGGCCTCATTGTACTTGCTGTATAGAGATTTGTGGATGTAATCAATGTAGTTGCAATAGAATTGCATATTAGTTACACATCTAAAGCGGAATATTATATTAAGTACTAGCTGTTGCCCGCAGTTTACGCCCGCAGAAACAGCTAATACCCATAGAAGAAAGCGTCACATGCACCGCCGCTATGTCATTCTTCAAGTTTCAATACTTAATAAAAATATTTCTACTGAATTAAAACAGATAAAGTCATATGAACATTAATTTGAATTGACAGGGATTTCTATGTTATGGAATGGTGTATCACGGACATTATGTGACTATCGATGTATCAGCTGTCTGCCATATAAACGTTACCTGTCTTGTTGATTGGTTATATATTGTCTGTCAAAGCATTGGCAGCCATCTGTGATAATCATTCATCAAAATATGGATCCGTCTGTCATGTAAATTGTAGCTTATTATATAAGTTGCCACAAACGTCAAAATATATCAAATCCCTTTTACTTCGTTTGAGATTGAGTTTCGGAAAATCCGTTTGTAGCTGGTGCTTACGTCGTATAAGGAACATATCTGCCAAGTGAGATTCAAACCCACCTATGTTTCAATGTTTTAAGTTCATTCATCTAGATAATCCTATGTTAAATTGTCCAAGTTAGCTTCATGATACAAAGAATTTAATCCTATATCTCTTAATATATTAACACCGAATTGTGAGCTCCTTCGACATCGGAGCAATCGCGCCAGAAAAACGAAACTAAGCGATGATCACTATATGTATAAAATACCTTTGTTATACATATAATTCACTACCACAGACGACACTATAGCCACTGCCTTCATATACTTCCAAACAAACTTTCCTTCTTTCCCTGAGGTTAATCTACAATAATGAAGCAATAATTATTTTCCTGAAATACCTGTCCCTACAACGTAACAACATAACCTAGAAAATATAAAGACAAAAACAGATAATATAAAAGTCATTATAATAAGATAAGTCAACATAATGAGAAAAAGTCATTATAATGAGAAAAATGTCAATATTAATGATAATAATGATAATTTCTATTAGAAAAACTTGACACTTATTTGTTCCTGAATATCGAAGCTACTCCTCCCACTCCTCGGTGACGTGGGAGATAAATGCAGGGACATATATAAGTGGGGGAGGGAGTGAGAGGGTTCAAACTCATCGAATCGCTCATGTATACACAATGATAATTATTTTGCGGCATTAGAATGAATCGAGCACTACCACTCGGTCCCTAGAGGTAATACCGGGATATCAAGAATTATCTTGGTCAAGGGTGGTTGTGGAATCTAAAACGTGTGTCTTACTCTACGTTTGAAATAATTATGTCACTGTCACACTGACATCATCAATAACCTACAAATTTCATACCTTTTTATTTCAGTTGTAAAACAATAATGAACTACAAATTATGAAATAACGGTTTTAGTAACAAGAAAAACTAAATTACAGTAATTGTTGGAAATGTCCCCCGTTTAGTTCGATGCATATTAACTAGCGCACCCGGTCGAAAATAGGCTTCAATCATGAAAATTTTGTGCTGTGTGGTAGAGGCATGATTCAAAAACTGGATTAGAAAATTTCAGCACAATGACTTAACAGATTCTGACACAACAAAACATATTCAAAAATTTAAAATAAGACACACGTTTAACATTCCACAACCACCCTTGACCAAGATAATTTTCAATTTGTAGTTCATTATTGTTTTACAACTGAAATAAATAGGTATGAAATTTGTAGGTTATTGATGATGTCAGTGTGACAGTGACATAATTATTTCAAACGTGAGACACACGTTTTAGATTCCACAACCACCCTTGACCAAGATAATTTTTGATATCCCGGTATATGAATAGAGTTAAAAAGATTCATTCACACTTCAAAATAAGGGAATAAAACGAAAATTGGTGGTTAAAGCTCCCTCACATCATCCCATTGAAAAGTTTGAAGTATGTCGCATGGTATAGAAACGAATGGAATAGCAGACCTCCTAGCAAAATAATGGAGCCAACAAACATATTTCGATCCGAAACATGCGGGAAGCTGACCTGCTAGTAAAACAAGGGAGACTTATTTCGATCCGGAACATAGGGGAGCATTGCCTGTAGCACCGTAGTGGAACAATTCGAACAAACAGCTGCCAAGGCAAAATCAAATAATGGGCAGGCACCAAAGGTCGTAGATAATCGAAATTATTCATAAGATGATGAAAAATTCATGAATTACTGAAGCCAACAAAAAACTCCGGTGTGCCAAAGGACTGCTCACAGTAGTCGAGTAGCATCTACACAGAATAAGTGTAGAACAAGAGACTGTACAGAATGTGTGAATAGGATGATGGATCATCTACACACATATATGTCTCGTGCTGGATTACAACAGAAGAAAACACTTTGATGACACTAAGATGACACTCAACGGTTTGGGGACAAGCACAATAGGCCTTTCAGGCCGTACTCACTGAGCCACCCCAAAGAACAATAATAATAATTATGGAATAGACCTGTGGTGCTTTGCAATTAATCAAACCAAGATCAACAATACAATACCTAGTTTTTATATCTAATATTAATAATTACACATATCCTCATTCCGCCGTTTAGCTGAAATAACACCAGAACGCGTTTCAGTCATTGGGGAACGTTTTTAATAAGCAATTTCATTTACTTAGTAACAACGTGTTCTGAAAAGTTGTCACCGGCTATAATAGGCAATGTTCGGTATGTGATCCGAATATAAAATGTTCTCGAATTCGGCCCCTTCAATTATAAAGCTAACGAAATTTCCATCAAGTTTCCTTTGATGTATTGGTTATATAACTAACTATATGCGTAAGTTGAAGGTAACTTCGAGAAATATTATACACCTGCTTCTATTCACGTTTCGATGGTTTATTACGTATATGAAATATCATTATCGTATAATGTGTATATAATTTTGTCAGTGGTATTTACATTATGTTAGCTATGTTGATTCTAATTTGTTTATCCAGTGTTGAGCACTGCTTATGATCAAATGGAGATATTCAAACTAGCCAAAACATATCGAACGAAAATAACGAATACGAAAATATTAATCAAAAATAGTTGTTAGCTCATGAAATAATGATTATCTCATTATGAGATATGTGCAGGATAATAATTAATTGAAGCTCCATTTACTAATTTATATAAAATTTACCTAACAAATTGCAAACAATAAATTCGATAAGACCGTTTTACAGTTCGCAATTCTTGTTGCAATACGCAATATCAAAAACATGGGCGTTACAGAAATTTCGTGCAAGTTTTTGCACGGAATCGGTCCGGTTCGATATTAATTGCGAGTTTCGTGCAATCATGGGGGAACATTGTGGGGACTTTTCAGTTACCAACTGCACAACGCTTATTGACGTTGACGTTTATATCACAAAACAACAGAAAGATTTATACCTTTTGATTTATTGATTTTTGTTTCGTTTATTCTTTTGCTTTCGATTTGGACTGTAAATTGTAAAATATTGTGGTATTGTAGTTTAAAACTAAAAAACACGTTCCACATTGTTTCAAATTTCCTAGCAATATCTAACCATTCTGCAGCCAGATATCTTAATGTTGTTATTAGTGTGAGCAACAGTTTTTTAAATGTGTTTGTATCCATTCTTAGAAAATTTGAGAGCTTTTCTATATCTGAAGCAATGCTTCAGTCAAACCAATATTTCCTTAAGAGAGTAGCGGCAGCAACAATTATAGTAATTATAGCAGCAACGTTTTTCTCTTGTTTGCTTCTATTCATTTTTACATAAAACTGAATAAATTTAAAACATACAATGATCAAATTAATAATTCTTAATTATTTTCTCAATTTCTTCATTATTTTATCATATTTTTTAAGGTTGGTATAGAACTGAAGTAGCAATTGCAAGTAAAAATTGCCAAGTGTAAAACGTTTTGCCATAAAAAGTTGCAGGTCAGTGTTTTGCTGCAATATTATTGCAACAAGAATTGCGAACAGTGAAACGATGTTTATGGATGAATAATAATGTTCACTGAATGCAAGGTCACGTTCTCAGAATGATGATGCCGATGGAACTGCACGAGGTGTGTCTTACTGGATATCTCAGATTTGAATCCCAGCACGGCCTTCAAAGGGAAGCTAGTTTCGCCGTTTCATCATCCGAGACATGTTAACATTGAGCGTCTTCCACTCATCCGACTCTATGTAAACGATGATTCAAACGTATAGGTGTTCTGTCTATATAGTCGAGTCGAAAATGCACAAACTCAGGGAAAATGAAGATACATTTTTTCTCTTGAAACCCTTTGCAATGTCTTAAGTTAGCCATACATAATGCACCCAGTGAGATTCGGGGCAGATGCCTCCTTCCCCTATAAACAATTTAATAAGCAAATTGAATAACTCGAAAACTATTGGTGCTGTTTTGGCGCCAAAATGACATCTAAGAAGTTTTTTGGGTCGCTGATTCAAAACAAGTTGGCTGAATTAGCTAACGTAATCGGGAGCTATCGCACTTTCCGTTGGGGAAAAAGTTCCAAAGTTACATCGAAATGTCAAAATCATACTTTTTAGAGTTTTCATAGAGGAATCTAAAACCGATTCACAAATCATTCCGTCACAAGTGATTTTATGAAGAAATTTTAACTTTTTGGTTTTGATTTGAAAGTATACCCTCTAGCGAGGTAATTTGAAAGTGGAAAACATTTAAAACCGAATTCTCAGGGTCACTTTTAATGAGAATATTTTTTTCCGAAAGCTGTAGGACAAACAGTTTCCCAGGTACAGCCGGTAGGTGACCTTAATAATAATAATAATAATAATTTATTTGGTGCCAATAATACATAGAGCATTTTACACAAGTCAAATTACAAAGGAATACAATAGGTCGTCATACACAATCTGAATATTAAAATATAACACATAAAAAAATTGTTAAGAACAAAAACTGCTCATAAAGCGTACAATTTGAAATTAATAAAAAAAAACTATTATATGAAGTTTTATAAGCTATGGATTCATTTAAATGTTACAGTATTAGCTACAATACTCACATCACAGTTAATAAATTCATTCGTACTATAAAATGCATTTTTTATTAAAAATTCTTTAACAAGAGATTTGAAACATTTTATAGGAAGTACCTGCCACTTTGTGGGTATTTTGTTGAAAAATTTAAACGCCTGATAAACAGGTCCGGTTTGAGCTTTACTCAATCTACATCTTTCATTTCTGAAACAGTCTCTATTTCTTGTTTGGTATGTATGAAAATTTTTGTTTCTGGGTCGTAAATGTTGGTTTTTATGTGCGTAAAGAAGACACTCAAGAATGTATAAACAGGGGAAAGTAAGAACTTCTAGATTGATAAACATGGGTTTACAATCCTCCCTATATTTTAGATGTCCAACTATCCTTATGGCCCTTCTTTGTAATCTGAAAATACGGAACCTATCTGCACAGTGTCCCCATACTATGACGCCGTACCTGAGAAGTGATTCACATAATGAAAAATAGGCTATTTTCAAAACTGATTGTGAAATACTGAATGCTAAATTTCTTAACACAAATATATTTTTACAAAGCTTACTGGCAACGTAGTCAATGTGAGTGCCCCAAAGTAAGTTTTTACTTATAAATACACCTAGAAATTTAATACAACTTACACTAGTTTCAAAATTGTTGTTTCGTAAGGTTAAAATAAGTTTATTCGTTTTATCCCTATTCATAGCTAAATGATTCTTTGCACACCATTCCAAAGCCCTCTCTTCCGTTGACTCACACATCTCCCTTGCCATTGTCGGATCAGTATTTGCAACTGAGGCAGTTGAATCATCGGCAAATAAAATGTTGTTAGATATATCCAGATAATTTGATAGATCGTTAATAAAAATAAGAAACAGCACAGGGCCCATAATGGATCCCTGTGGTACACCAATATTAACAGTATTTGTGCCAGACCAGTTATTGTTAACGTAAACCATTTGAAGTCTATTTGATAGACTTAGTGGGACACCCGGTATATTCCAAATAGTATTTGGACAAGCACATTTTGATTTCTAATTTAGATTACCCTGATGATGATTACTTGGTAGCTAAAAGGTCCTCAGTACAATATTCTCAGTGGATAAGAGTGATTGTTTCTCACGTATAGTGTTATAGTGCATCCACAGTCCCTCTTATAATTTGGCAGTAAACAAAAGTACTTTGTGCTATAAAAATAGCACAAAGCCAATTTTAAAAAAGCTTACAATAGCTTCAAACAAGTGCTTCAGAACATTCCACAAACTTCGTGAGTTGGATGAATAGATACAGAAATGTCATCAACATTACTGGGGATGTACAGCGTTAATTTATCATGGTCTGCACAAAAAAAATAAAAAAATCGGAACTCTATTCACTCAACACCCGATTATGTATCCCGCATTTACGTATATTTCCTAGAAACTTTCGAACTGATACTTGAATATTTCAACCCACCTGAGACTGCATGTAAGTTCTATCTAGAGGAGGAGGTTGTCTGCCAACATCCCTAGAAATCTCGGCTGATCTGGTGCCTTCTTTTATCCTGTCTGATACGGCGGTTGGCTTCAGTCTACGTACGGGGGTAGGCGGAAGCGACCTCGATCCAGCGCTAGCAGTTTCCCAGTCTTTCAGCAATGCGTTCAGTCTGGCCGTTTCCACGGCTTTCTCCATTTCACAGTCCGAATTATAATCCGGACCCTGCAACAAAATATTAATCAATTTGACTATACATCATTTAGAAGGCATTCTCACACTATAAGGTGTAACTCAAATCTCAGATATGTATAGCAAAACTTGATTGCATACAACACATATTTATGGGTTGAAATGTATATTAAAATCGCAAATCAGACAAATGTGTTGAGTTAGAAACAATTCAAACTCCTAAATAACATTTCTTTAAAGACTTCGAAAGCGTTACATGAAGCTAATTTGGATGATCGGTAGCTATACAGTGTGTTTCACCACGAATTGCATCGATCGATATCTCAAAAAGTAAATATAGAATTTTTTGGAAAATTTGGCAGCTAACCAAAGTCAATGAGTACTATCCATCTAAACTATTTTCAAGAAGCGGCACTTTCGGTTATACCGGAAGTAGATGATAACTTCGTTATTTGAAATGGAGCACCCTATAATTTATTGTATCTTTGGATTCTACGGAAAATTCTAGGTACATTTTATTTTGTCCTATACCTAAATTCAACCGTTTTGAGATAATTGCTATTTTAGAAAAAATTACAGATGCAGACCCGTAATTAATAAGCAGTTTCTTCATATCGCCTGCATATTTCGTAATTGAATTAATTACATTCACATGTATCCAATGCTCCTGTGTTTAACGTGTCCTGTTTTGCAGAGAACGATGTGTTCAAGGCCCTACTAAAGATTAAGCCCAAACGCACTTCTGGTCCGGATGAAATTCCCGCATATTTAGTCTGAGACTGCGCTGGCATCTTTTCGCGTTCTCTCGTCTTCCTATTCAATTTAGCGCTGAAAACAAATACATTTCCTTATGCTTGGAAAGCATCTAAGGTCATTCCTATTTCTAAAAAACGAGATGCTTCCAACGTCACAGACTACAGACAGATAGTTATCCAAGATAACTTCTCTAAAGTTTTCGAAATCCTTCTCTCGAACGTAATATAATTATTTCAACGTCTTGATATCTGAGCAGCAACATGGTTTTGTATCGGGTCGCTCCACAACCAATCTGATATGTATTACAGACTACATTTCAAAGGCTATTGACGAGGGACTGCAGACAGATGTTCTCTACTTCTAAAGCGTTCTACAGATTAGACCACGGCATTCTTCTTAATAAACTTGACAACTTTGGTTTCTCTGCTAATCTTCTTTTCATTTTTAAATCTTACCTGAAATCAAGAAAACACTTTGTGTGTTATCGTGGTCGAAGATCTATTGTATGCCGATAACCTCAAATAATATTTCAGGGTATCTGATTTCGGTGACTGTCTCAGACTTCAATCCAATCTGTCAGCTGTGAATGCATGGTGTTTGAAGCATATGTTGCCTCTTAATGTTGGTAAGTGTGCTGCTTCGACATTCTCGCTGAAGTCCAATGACATTCTGTACGAATATACCCGGAATGCCCGTGTATTGAATAGACCGAAGACGTTCTGTGACCTTGGTGTTATCTTTGACAGAAGGTTATCATTCATTGATCATCATCAGTCATATGTGAGTAGTATACCAAGCGGGATTCTGGGACAGTTCGATGGCATGTCCATCCGCCTCTGTCCACACGTGTCATACTTCTTGTTGTCAATGACCAGAGGATGCTGATGAAATGTCAATGATCAGAGGCTGCCGATGAAGTGTCATACAATAAATATTGCACTCCAGGTGCTGTCACGTATAAGGTGCGTCTAGCCTAATGTTTTGTCACCTTTGTGTCATAATTAGTTCGAAATTGAGTTGGAAATAGAAAAATGTGATTTTAATCTTGTTGAGACTTGTTATTTTCTTATCTCTACTGAGTGCTTGTTGACCATTATTGAACTTTCTATAGAAAGTGAAATTCTGAATCGAGGTGACAAAACATTAGGCTAGATCCACCTCATACGCGACAATACCTGGGGTGCAATATTTATTATATGACACTCCTTCGGCAGTCTCTGATCATTGACACTTCTTCAGCATCCTCTGGTCATTGACAACAAGAAGTACAACACTTGTGGACAGAGGCGGATGGACAGGCCATCGAACTGTCCCAGAATTCCCGCTTGGTATACTACTTATGTGCGCCAAAGCATCTAAGATGTTGGGGTTTGTTCTAAAATGTTCTAGGGAGTTTTCCGAGATCCAGACATCTGTTCTCCTCTTTAATGCATTTGTAAGATCACGGTTGGAATATGCGTCTTTGGTATGGTCTCCATTCTACCAGATTTATGTTGAGATTTCTCAAATATCTTGCCTTTAAATGTGACAATATCTACCCTGTTATTGGTTATCCGCATACCGACTCACTTTTGAGGTTTTCTTTTGGAAGCTTGGTTTACCGGAGATCCAGGTCGGGTGTAGTATTCCTGTTCAAATTCTTTCATTCTTCTGTGGAATGTTCGGGAATTTTGCGAACTTTGTGTTTTCATGTGCCTAGATTTGGCTGAGTCCATACTAAATTTATTTTTTCACTTGCCTATACCAAGAACAAACATGAGCAAGTGCTCGTGAATCGGTGCATGTGCAGAGCTTACAACTTACAATAACATACTTAAGCGGGTCGATCTATTCACATGTAGTTTGACTTATCTGAGGTCTGAAGCGTTTCGTGCAATCCTCAGTTCTGCATTTTCTCTCTTCTTTGTGTAATTTTTGTTCTAGTTATATGATTATGTTCTGTTCTTAGAATGTTATGTTATCTCAGTTTAATTTCAATAATATTTTCTGGAATATCTTATCTTGTGTTATCCCGCATTTTGTAATTGGGCTCTATGCCTGTTACATGGGTGTAATGTGAATAAATAAATACATAAAATGAATAAAAGTAACGCGCTTTTGTCATTTTGTAGTCAAAGACTTAGCACAGAGAAATATCATAAAGAAAGTTTCCGATCATGTACAGGATGCTCACAAGAAATTATTAATACATTAATTGAGAAAATTCAAAAGCAGACTCAATCGTGAAAACGGCACATGCTGAATTACTTCGTAGATGCGAAAATTGTGTAGAAATTCAGGGAAGAAATTTTGAACATTTATTGAATTACTTTTTTTTATTCGATAAATTTTCTTTTTTTCTGACAATACGTAGTATTATTTGCTTAAAAGTGATTGCTGATGTTTCCGGTTTTCCGAGATATCGTCACGTTCTTGTTATAACTTTGTTGCTTTCTCCATAAATAATAAATAAATTTAAATAGTCTTTGTTCGTGTAATTTAACCGGCATTGTTCACAATAATGAAAAAAATTGGATTTCTTCATTCTCTGACAGTCGTAAGAACAGCAACTACATCAATCAAACTTAAAAACGCCCCCTTGATAAAGGTGGAAAATTAGTGTTTTGTAAATAACTCGAAATAAATAATATTTAGATCAAGGAAACCAGACACAAAGTTGCCCCAATTTTTTGGGCTGAATACGACAACTATAAAACAAATGTGGGTTTCCATTTAAAAATATAGAGGTTTTGGCATTTTTTGAATTAATATTTCAATAATATTTTGTGAGCAGAAATATCGGAAACTTTCTTTATTGTATTTCTTCGCGCTAAGTCCTTGACTAAAAAATACCAAAAGCGCGTTACGAAGAAACTGTCAATTACATCCAGGTCTGCATAAATAATTTTATCTCTAAAACGGTTGAATACATGACAATATAGGACATGGAAAAGGCAATGTACCTAGTATTTTCTATAGAATCCAAAACTGAAATAAATTATTGACTTCCGGTATAACCGGAAGTCCCGCATCTTGAAAATATTGAAGATGAATATTACTCATGACTTTGGTCAGCTTCCAAATTTTCAAAAAAATGTACTTTTTTAGATATCGATCGATACAGTGTAACGGGTTGCGTTACGAGATTGTATAGAACTTTATAATGAACAGATTAGATTTCTTTTCGGCTAGCAAACTTGTCATATAATCATTTAAAGACATCTGCCGGTCGATAAAACATCGACTATGGAAACTAGCATTCCTGATGTGTGATGTCGCTAAATATCACGAAGTGGGAGGTAGAATAACGGAAGTCGAAGAGAATTCATTGTGGTGTTAACCTTCGACAGGGTAAGTCGAGATTTATAATTCATTGTCCTTACATACATTTCCTTAATTTTTGCTTCCGAAATATTATGCACATCAGGCTACATATAATTTGATTTAGATTTGTTATTAAACTTCTGGATGTACAGTACCTGAATGTGATTATATTTCGGAGGAAGTTTCTCTCGACTTATCTTAGATCACCCAATCAGATTTGCATTTAGCATGATCCCAGGAATATCTGTTTCATCATTACAGGGATTGTTGTAGTCATTGTATGAAATTACTCTAACGAGACGTGGGCAGTTGATACAGACAATATTTAATTTCCACCTTTGTACTTGACCCCGCAAATTGGGCACATGGTATTTGCGCGATTTTGTAGATCGCCATTTTGTTATCCTAGTACAAGATACATAGGATGGTCTTATTAGACAAACGTGCAGTAAAGATTGATAAGGGTGAACACGAAACAAATAACCTGATTACTGCTTATTAGGTATACATATACTTATTACACTGTCACGCCGTTTGGGAGTTAATACAGTTTACATTATCAATCCACGTGTACAATTCATTTCAAGCAAACCAGAATTTTATGCTAACTAGCGAATTTCAACCTTTCAAATAATATTCTTTCAGATACAATTTAATTATTATTCTTTCAAGTCACATTTTTAGTATTATTAATTCAGTCACATGCTAACTATTTGCTAATTTTAAATATCAATTCTAATCGATTATTTCTTTCAGATTAAATTAAATTTTTGCCTAAATTGATATCTTGTCAAGATATCCAATTTGTAATAGTGTTTCACAATTTGGGAAAGATAACATTATCGGTCGTGGAATCACCTGGTTATTCCAACCGACGGTGTTGCTTGTCCTTTTGATCTCAAGTCAGGTACTGTTCGTTCTTTGAAATTACAGGGTTTGAACGTCTGAGGTTCCTCACCCCTTCACTCCAAGGCGGTTTAGTGACTTTCCTGACAGGACCGACTTCCAGTTCCTACGAGTTCCAAGGAGGGTATCATTTTCTTGTTTGAATGATCATAATTTCATTCTCTAATTTTGTTGTTTATCCGAAGTTGTATTCCACTAATTTTTATAGAATCATTCGAGGTCTACTGTGATTCCTCTTATTGGATATTTCGTTCTTTTCAATTTAATAATTGATTTAATTTTATAATTGTTTTCTTAAAATTCCATTTATGTTACAAATTGATTTAATTTTATAATTGTTTTTCTACGAATTCAATATTATTTATATTTCCAATTGTTATTCAAAAAAATTCGTAATTTAATTTTCTTTATAATTCAAATTCTGATGGAATATACGAATTGTTAAGTTGAACTTGTATTGTTTTTCTGAATTTCCATCGACTGTTAAACCATCTCGTAGTGCTTGTATTCTTGACTGTGAATTCATTTAGTTTTATAATTTTTTTAAGCAGTTGGCGCTTGGTCAATTCACCAGTCTTGAATGACAAGGCACGTTTCACTACGAGCCCTGAGATTAATTAATTTAAATTGAGCTAGTTGGGCCAATTAAAACCGACCCTAAGCGGGTCCATTTCAACAGTTCGCGGTGAGATACCCTGTATAGACTTACCTCACACATCAACCTGAGGTTAATGATGAACGTTGGAGAATGTTTCTCGTGTTATATTGAGATGTTATGTTTGATATCCGCGCATCCGCCATTATGTGGAGTCATCTTCTACGTGAATACGAGGAAATGATAATTATCATAGACCCTACTATAAGGTCTATGATGATAACTATTTTCTAAAGGATTATTGAAGAAACTTGAGTACAACAAAGCTTCAATACCGATTCTCTAGAAATGATATTTCATCATAGTACTAGCCTGGCGCTGACAAACCGTTGTAGAGTTTATCAGATGTTTGAAGATAAAAGAAACTGTATGTAATTATTCAAAAAGGAGAAATAACATTGGATATCCAGCTTCCTCTCCGAAACTGGAGCTGTAGCGCAGTGTTATGTAAAGTCATTCATAATGTAATTCTGATATTGAGTTTCCTACATTTAATTTGAAGAATACAAATGATACAATGATCTTTTTAAGCTGAGATAAATGTGAAGTTCATGATAAAGCAACTTGCTCCGTAGAATTGTACTTTTTGATAATCACCTGGAATCACACCATCAGGTTTAAGATATATTATGTTTGTATGGTTCTCAGACTATGACATGAATAATCATTATTTGTAAAGTTATAATTACAAAAACGGCTAGCAGTTGTTGGAGTAAAGTTTTAACATCGCACAATTCCCATCTGTTTTTTCGTTGATGCAGCATTTCTTGAAGGAACCCTAAAAATCAAAAGGGTATTTTTGTTATTGTATCGAACCTATTTAACCTTCATTCATTCTGACAAATCATCTATTACACCATTACACCACAGAGTGAATATACCGGAATTATACTGCATCTTCAGATTTCTATGTCACTTGAATTTTAAAATGAGAATTTCGGACACTTGTGCAGTTTAAATATATATTCATAGCCAGAAAAATACGGTTAACATTATAGTACAATAACATAATATAATTACATTTGAAAAACAGAAGATTGATGTCAGTAGATACAGTCCGCTACCTTTGGACCAGGAAGTGTGACGTCACTTCCGGTCTGAGCTCCGATATCAGGTCTCCACTTCCGGTCTGCGCTGGCGATGTATGTTATCGGTTAGATAACGTTATCGGCTAGATAGCGTTATCAGTGATTGTGAGTCACCCATGCTGGCGATGTGTGTGTAATTAGCGTTATCGGGTAGATAACGTTATCGGGTAGATAGCGTTATCAGTGATTGTGAGTCACCCGGATGGGCATCCAGTGTGTGTAATTAGTGTTATCAGGTAGATAACGTTATCGGCTAGATAGCGTTATCAGTGATTGTGAGTTACTCGGTATGTGCTGACGATTGGCATTCGGTGTTTGTAATTATTGTTTGAATGTATATACAGGATGTTTGTAAAGAGTGTGTTATGTTGTATATACAGGTTGTTTGTAAGAGAGGTCCTAGACACGTGGTGTCATGGCAGCTATCATGTGATCCTTCGGTGTCATGGCGTCTGTCACGGCGGCTATCAACGAGGTGTCATGGCGTCTGTCACGAGGTGTCATGCTATCTGTTGACGATTGGCATTCGGTGTTTGTAATTATTGTTTGAATGTATATACAGGATGTTTGTAAAGAGTGTGTTATGTTGTATATACAGGTTGTTTGTAAGAGAGGTCCTAGACACGTGGTGTCATGGCAGCTATCACGTGATCCTTCGGTGTCATGGCGTCTGTCACGTGATCCTTCGGCTTTCAACGAGGTGTCATGGCGTCTGTCACGAGGTGTCATGCTATCTGTTGACGATTGGCATTCGGTGTTTGTAATTATTGTTTGAATGTATATACAGGATGTTTGTAAAGAGTGTGTTATGTTGTATATACAGGTTGTTTGTAAGAGAGGTCCTAGACACGTGGTGTCATGGCAGCTATCACGTGATCCTTCGGTGTCATGGCGTCTGTCACGTGATCCTTCGGCTATCAACGAGGTGTCATGGCGTCTGTCACGAGGTGTCATGCTATCTGTTGACGATTGGCATTCGGTGTTTGTAATTATTGTTTGAATGTATATACAGGATGTTTGTAAAGAGTGTGTTATGTTGTATATACAGGTTGTTTGTAAGAGAGGTCCTAGACACGTGGTGTCATGGCAGCTATCACGTGATCCTTCGGTGTCATGGCGTCTGTCACGTGATCCTTCGGCTATCAACGAGGTGTCATGGCGTCTGTCTTGAGGTGTCATGCTATCTGCTGACGATTGGCATTCGGTGTTTGTAATTATTGTTTGAATGTATATACAGGGGTTTGTGACGTCAGTTTATACTAGCACGTGTAATTGAATACAATGGAGTCATTCATTAGGTAAAAAAATAACAATAAGTGATATACTATAGTCTAGACTTGCTAGTAACCGAATTTAATTGTCGTTTCATTAGTCATTACTTACGTAAGCAGCTGTGAATACAATGGAGTCATTCATTAGGTCAACAAATAACAATAAGTGATATACAAGTCTAGACTTGTTAGTAAGCGAATTAGAACTGAGAGTTATGTTGACTACGAATTCAATTCTCGTTTCCTCAGTAATCTGTTACAGCTCAAACGAAACACATCGTTCTCACATATCCTGTGTGTGCTGTCTTCTATTGAACGGAAAATGTAAGTTTAATTCAATTATTTAATTCACTGCCATAAAAACATACTTGTTTCGTCTATTATTCAGAATAAACCTCTTATTAGCATTGAAACAGTTAAAAAATTATTCAATTCACATTCATAAAATAACAAGTACAAAATTATCTTTTATAAAATGACTGTTGTTCCAATTGTGTGTGTGTATTATACGAATTTAAAAATCCTCAATTTATATTCATATTGTTTCAGATTTATGATGGATCTAACAAAACTTAATCATTGTGCTCTTTTGGAGAGAAAACCATTGAGGAGAGTTCCAGAACTCGAAATCAATAAGCATTATACAATATTTCAAGCGAGAGTAGTAAGAACCAAATTTGGTGAATCCGTATTGCTCGAGTTCGATGAATTCTCTATGTTCCTACCCAATCGACTGACCAATCAGATTATCCCAATTTTGGAACAAATCAACATGAAACCTTGTTTGATTTTGATATACAGGGGAAAAGAGGATGTTAATAAAAGCAACCCGGCTTTTAAACTTGAATTTTTGGAGCTCAAGTAATAAGAAATCTAAGGTATGATGTTTATACTAGCGTGTGTATATAGTCGATGAAATCATCAGTATTAATATGTCTCTTGAAGAATACACACATAAATTGGAAGAATTAATATGTCTCTTGAAGAATACACACGTAAATTGGAAGAATTCGGTGCGAAAGTAAAAGCTTTGAGTAGAGATTTAAAAATTTACGAAGATAAAAATATCGCCATAAGACAATTGAATAGTTTAAGTATTGGCGGAGAGGATGGTTATGTTAGAACCCAATTTTATAATCCTAACCTCAATTTTGAATGGAATCCTGTATACAAACGTTCCGAATCGAGTGGAACGTATTTATATATGTCCCAGGAAAGACCTGAGAAATGAATGTAATCGAACAGAATGGCAACCAATGAATTATCAAATGATTAACGAAAATCAACTAGAGGTAATCACATACATAGTTCTCGAAACGATGCAGACCACCACCACCACCACCACCAATAACACATTCAATTATAAGCTCAAGCTATTATTTCCAAATGGTACAGAGGGGGATATTATGAAGTGGCAAACATTCACACCATCACCTACATCTGGCAAAATGATCCGACAATCATCATGTTTACCACATCTCGTACAAAAGACATCATCTGCAATAGAAGGAGAAATCCCCAAAATTTTCGCAATGTTGTATTTTATTTTATCTTCTTTATCAGTGTTAGTATTGGAAATGTTTGTTAAAAATGTGAAGAAAGCTTTAAATAAATAATAATTATTATATAAAGGAGGTGTTTTATTAAAACAAACAAAAGATTGATAATAATAATATTTCAGAATAAAATACATATCATTTAGGTAGTATTACATTCAGAAACCACTGCTGTAATTTATCCACATGGTGAACTGCACACATGTATTTTCCACCATCATTACGATGATTCAGACAGGTCAAATTGTTTGTTCGCTGGAATTTCCCCGTTTCACATTGAGTACCATCGAAACTATGAACATCTACGATGTGTGGGTAAATATCCAATTCTATACACTTCCTTCTCAAAAATTCGGCTTTTTGCTGTCCTCGGACATAAATATAGTCGACTGCACACAAGAGAATCGATTTAAGAATATTATTTACTTCTTCATAATCCACATTCCCAGATACATAATCGAGTCCATGATAAGACTTTTGTAAATACCATACGGATTTTCGCTCCTTTGCATTTAGCGATGAATAAGATGTGTGCGGTTTGAATAAGGAATAATGACGTTTGAATCCAATTTGTATACACATTTCTTTTGGATGGAAGGCATCGTCAATGAAGAACCCCTGAATGTCAACTAATGCGATTCTCATGATGATGCGATTCGCTTGAAGTTTCGATTTAGACTGACTGATGTTTAATTGAGACTCTTGACAATTCCGGTGAGGGGGTAGTATTCCATCAAGCAATCGTGAATGATGATGCAATATGCCTTGGTATTGGCTGGAAATCCTTTATCCGCTTCAATCTCCAATCGTATGTCGACTGTTGATGATTTTACCGCCTCCTCTTGTCTAGAACAATCGATGATGTGAAGCGCGCGTTTTTTGAATTCATCATAAGCCAATATGGGATGTTTTGTTGTGGAATTCGTGTAGCTAGGATAGAAATCGGTATAGTTTTGGTGGGCTAGAACGAAATCTTCCTTGGCAAAGTCCAAGTTCATCCGTTCGTTAGGCCAATACTCTCCGTTCAGCGATAAGCGTGATATATCCACATGATCGAATATTGTAGGATTAGCTTTCACATTGTTACGTTTATTGGTTTGGAAAAATACGATAACATACCGTGGTTTTTCGACGGACGCGCTAGTTTTCACGTGCAACTCCATCTGAAATGTCGAACATAACCTACAAAATTGGAAAAAAGCGGTTTTTCTTAAATAATTAAAAACTATAGCTCGGATCGGAAAAAGTTAAAGGAGAAAGTTGTAGGTATCTGTGTGTTGGGTACTTCATTCAGAGAGATCTCTCTGACTTCATTACGGATCACATTTTATGCAATTCTCCGTAAATGTAATATCTATATAGTTCAAGCAATACATGCATAAATTAATAACTGAAAAAAAATATGAGCGTATAGCAGATTAAATTTAAAGGTGGTTCATGCAACTCGATCTGAAATGTCGAACATAACCTAGAAAATTGGAAAAAAGCGGTTTTTTTAAAAAACTATAGCTCGGATCGGAAAAAGTTAAAGGAGAAAGTTGTAGGTATCAAATAGATAATTATCGATATCTTTCTTTTCGAGTTATATTGAAAACCGTTGAAAATTGGGGTACGCTTCCATATGTATTGTTTCCTGTACATGGCAAGCTAAGATAGCACTTTTTTTCTTAATTTGAAATATTGACTATTTTTCAAAATATATCGATTTTTCGAAAAAGACGCTCTCATAAATTGGCTAGATCTTCTCAGCAAATGGTCATTGAGTAACGATTTGGGGCTTATTTTCTTCATGAAGAGTTGTCCTATAACTTTATCGAAGAAACGTAGCGATTTTTTTAATTTTGAGGGTGAAAAAAAATACTTAAAAAAAAAATTTCCTCTATTTTGATCATGTTTTCAATTTTAATTTCAGAAAAATGTCTTTAACGGAAATCAATTTGTAACATTTTTTCACGAATTACCTCCGGAGTGTGAGGAAGCACTGCGCGCTTGCACTGAAAACTGATTTTGCGCGTTCAAAGTGGCTTGTGCTTGCAAAATCTTCAATGTTTCAGCTTCTGGATAACATACAAAAATCTTTTCGAACTTAATCTGGGGGAAGCTCGATGAGATAAACACGAATATCGTATTTATTTCAGTCTTAGAATCTCGAATATATTTATTTTTTACATTTCCAATTTGTTTTACTTTTTATGTCATTTAAATTACGATTTATTAACAAAACAGTATTTTCAATGTAATATCTCAACTTTTTTGCTCAGGGAATCATACAGACGTTATGCTTGCGGATCTCTTCAACAATTATTTAATTATTTCAGTAAATATTTCTTTATGATACAAAATTATTATAACTAACCTTATTTGATCATCATCATCAATTATGATGGAGGTGATAGGAGTAAGTGGGAACTGTCTTTTTTGTTTCTTCCTATTGATATGTTGGAAGAAATCATACCTCTACAAGGATGTATCTAAGAGAAACGTGAAATGGAGATGCTACGGGTGTAGGATCGAAATCAACTTGTGAAGATTTCGTCAAATTTCATCTTCAACGATGATTCTCAGAGAGATTATTGGTGTGAAGGTTTGCGCGATTGCGATTTTGTTATGTTTGTTCGGCGCAATTTTGCAAAGGATGGTTCAGAGGAATTGTTAGTGTGAAGGTTCGCGCAGGACTCAAACCACATCGAATATCATAACACCTCCAATGCGAATTCATTGATAGGAATTTTTCATGCATTGCAGACATTTCGAACTCTCCTAAAATCACTATCTTTGGAGTAAATTTTGTTGCAACCCTTTAATATTTATTCACGCACGCGCAAATCATACAACATTGTATTTTCCGCTCAAACTGAATTGTTCGTAGAGCGCTTCTTTAAACGTTCTAATAATGCGTCCTGCGTTAGAGGCTTTTTCATAGAATAGGTATTGCAATGATTGATTTTATGTTTTCCCATTTACTTGTGATGAAAGTGTTTATAGAAGAATTATTTTCTAGGATCGCCTTGCAGATTCCTAGGTTTACGATGTTATTTCAGGAATATCAAACTAAACGCTTTCCGAACCTCGAAACAAGTAAACTTGAAAATGTAACATATAATTCGATTATATCAATATTTCAACATCCAACTCTGAATACATGGACTATTGTGAATATCTTGGTTCATACTATTCATTTCGCTTAACATACTTTTATAAAATATGGAATGAATTATTATCGAAACGATTGATTATTCATCTTTTTCCACGATTGTTAATGATTATCCAAATCACCAAAATGAACTAGAATTTTGCGAAAAGGAAATTGATTAAAATTGTGAACGAAGCTCGGATCGGAAAAAGTTAAAGGAGAAAGTTGTAGGTTGATAAAGATCCACATGTTCACATGTTATATAAAAATCTAATGAATAGTTTAAAATATCAGAATGTTTGAAATATCGATGATTCAGATATTATATTTGATTGAGTATACTGATGTTGTAGCTATATAGCCTTCTATCAATAAGCCGATGAACTATCAGAGTTGAATGTCAATGTCAATGTTAGTGTACCTGCGTCATCACATTCTGTTCATACTGATATGAGAACGCAAACGCGTGTGAGTGTAAACGTAAGTAGGGTGAGGGGGTATTGTAAAGCAGTGTCTGACAAAAAGACATGAGAGTCGAGATGAATATTTATGGAAATAAACTACATTCTTAAAATAATCAAATTTATCGTTCTATAGTAGCATTCGCGGTTAAACGGATGTTTGTGAAACATATCGCTAGCGTATTAAGATTGCAACGATGTGCGTTAGAAGCCGCAAATAACCACAATTGACCAGGCTCGGACTGGCCCCCAGACATTTGTTTCTCCACGCTTCAAAAATTCCACGATTGTAGATATATGCTAAGCATTATGTCTAACCTAATATATGAAAGACTAGTTGTGATTGAAAGAAAATTTATGATGTTTTCATAACTTAAAAATATCATTTCCACTAATTTCAATTAACCAATTTTTCTTTCAGATCAATATTCATTGATTATGAAGTTAACTTTTTCAGATCTTAATATTTTTTGAAATAATTTCGTTTTATTTTTTCTATTAGTTATTGATTAGATATAATTTTTATCAATTTCAATTTGATTCAAAGGAATTTTAATGTTTTCAAAACAAAGAAACACATTTTCTCCTAATTCCAATTAGCGAACCAATTTTTCTTTCGATCATTATTCATTGATTATGAAGTTAACTTTTTCAGATCTTAATATTTTTGAAATAATTTCGTTTTGATTTCTCTATTAGTTATTGATTAGTTATCATTTTTATCAATTTTAATTTGATACAAAGGAATTTAAATATGTTTTCAAAACCAAGAAACACAATTTCTCCTAATTTCAATTGTCGAACCAATTTTTTTTCAGATCAATGTTTTTAACCTAATATATTAAAGACTAGTTGTGATTGAAAGAAAATTTATGATGTTTTCACAACTTAAAAATATCATTTCCACTAATTTCAATGAACCAATTTTTTTTCAGATCAATATTCATTGATTATGAAGTTACCTTTTTCAGATCTTAATATTTTTTGAAATAATTTCGTTTTGATTTCTCTATTAGTTATTGATTAGATATCATTTTTATCAATTTTAATTTGATTCAGAGGAATTTTAATGTTTTCAAAACAAAGAAACACATTTTCTCCTAATTTCAATTAGCGAACCAATTTTTCTTTCAGATCAATATTCATTGATTATGAAGTTAACTTTTTCAGATCTTAATATTTTTTAAAATAATTTCGTTTTGATTTCTCTATTAGTTATTGATTAGATTCCATTTTTTCAATTTTAATTTGATTCAAAGGAATTTTAATATGTTTTCAAAACAAAGAAACACATTTTCTCATAATTTCAATCAGGGACCTTCCCTCATTAGCAGTTCAAGTTTCTCATTTGATCAGATCTTAATATTTTTTGAAATAATTTCGTTTTGATTTCTCTATTAGTTATTGATTAGATATAATTTTTATCAATTTTAATTTGATTCAAAGGAATTTTAATGTTTTCAAAACAAAGAAACACATTTTCTCCTAATTTCAATTAGCGAACCAATTTTTCTTTCAGATCAATATTCATTGATTATGAAGTTAACTTTTTCAGATCCTAATATTTTTTTAGAATAATTTCGTTTTGATTTCTCTATTAGTTATTGATTATATTAAATTTTTTCAATTTTAATTTGATTCAAAGGAATTTTAATATGTTTTCAAAACAAAGAAACATATTTTCTCATAATTTCAATCAGGGACCTTTCCTCATTAGCAGTTCAAGTTTCTCATTTGATAGCTCTGAAAATTCTTTCGTTAAAATTTTGAAATCATCTCTTTTCAGATATGATGTATGATTTGATGGAACAACTAGCTTATGGTGGGCTGGATCCTGAGAAATGAAGTCTTCAGTTTCCTCACACGGCTGTGTAAAAACCATCGTTTTGTTAATTTATGATGAACGGAATCTGTTCGCAGACAGCCGTTTTATCGCAGCCACAATTTGTCAACTAAACACAATTAACGCAAGCTCCCATAAAGTGAGATAAGGTATAATGATTTATTTGTTTCGTACAACCGTTTTCGATAACAATTTCTGCAGCGTGATATTTTTCATAATGTTCACAAACATACAGGCTGAAACCTTTTGAAGGTGTCTTTATATTACATATATCTGGAAGAGTAGCAGTTTTGGTTGCAGTGTATTTTGAGGAATATTGGCCGTTGTCGGTTTTCCATACAGGCTTTGTACACCATTTATTGCAACTGTATAGAGCGATAAGGTAAATGCAGTTTATATCCCCACTGAAACCTTTCAACTATTTGCTTGACAGAGTCTGTCAGCCTACACAAATATGTTTATATGAGGCTGTGTAAAAACGGTTTTGAATGATTGTTTTTACGGAATCTGTCCGCAGACACCCATTTTATCGAAATTTGTCAACTGAACATAATTATTGCAAGTCTCCATAATGTGAGATAAGGTACAATGATTTATTTGTTTCGTACCACGATTCAAAACAGATATGATACCGTTTAACCACGAATGTTACGATAAGGTGCATTAATCTTAATACAGTTTATTTTTCCACTCTCAACTATTTGTTTGCCAGCCTTCAGGTATAAATATGTTGATATGCAGCTGCAATTCTCGCTATACCACACTGGCAGTGACTTACAGGGGCGTACTCTTGAATTCAAAATTCATGAGTTACCCCATTCTGGAGAACCTGTGAGCTGGATAAAAGATGCCCTGACAGGTATAATTCAGCGAGGAACAGAAGGTTTGAGACCTACCGATCAGGTGGGCTTCACATTCTGCTCGAAAGACTTCGCTCGTGGCCCGGGCTGGGTTGATTTCAAGGCGGCTAGCGAAGTTACAGTAGACGAAATATGGGCTCGGATTTCTTCAATTTATCAATCTAATTCTTGTGGTCTTAATACCGAGACCTTTTGTTTAGGCGTAACATCGATAAGAATGGCTGTAGGCAGAGGCCGGGGAGCCAACTACAATACATTCGATGAAGAAGAATGTGCCCGACGCAAAGGTGTTATCGCCATAAATAATAAAGATAATCTCTGTCTGCCTCGAGCCCTATCGCTATAGTGAAAAGCTATATCTTTAAAAAGAATGTATTGAGCGGAATGTAGTTTGAAGTTCGGCGAAATAATGAGTGTTGTAAAAAACATAGGTACGGAATTATGTAAGTTCTAACTATATGTTACAAACACTAACTCGTTGGGCTGCCACGCCTTGTACGACCCACACGCTTTCGAGTCGTTGTGGTCACGCTTTCGTCATGTTTGTGGGTCGCTTCAATCGTTTTTCGAGTCGTTTTAATCGTTTTTTCATGTCGTTTGAATCGTTTTTCGAGTCGTTTTAATCGTTTTTTATGTCGTTTGAATCGTTTTTCGAGTCGTTTTAATCGTTTTTCATGTCGTTTTAATCGTTTTTCATGTCGTTTGAGTCGTTTTTCGAGTCGTTTTAATCGTTTTTCATGTCGTTTTATTCGTTTTTCATGTCGTTTGAGTCGTTTTTCGAGTCGTTTTAATCGTTTTTCATGTCGTTTTAATCGTTTTTCATGTCGTTTGAGTCGTTTAAATCGTTTTTCATGTCGTTTTGATCGTTTTTCGAGTCGTTTTCGTCACGATTTCGTCACGATTTCGTCACGCTTTCGTCACGCTTTCGTCACGCTTGCTGATCGCTAACCTCGATCACATGAGTGTATAGGTTGCTTTGTGCTCTAGATATTCGTTCGCTTGGTTTCCGAGGAAGCATAGAATGATTAATAACATGTTGTTCTATCGACATAATGCTTAGCATATATCTACAATCGTGGAATTTTTGAAGCGTGGAGAAACAAATGTCTGGGGGCCAGTCCGAGCCTGGTCAATTGTTGGTTATTTGCGGCTTCTAACGCACATCGTTGCAATCTTAATACGCTAGCGATATGTTTCACAAACATCCGTTTAACCGCGAATGCTACTATAGAACGATAAATTTGATTATTTTAAGAATGTAAATTATTTCCATAAATATTCATCTCATGTCTTTTTGTCAGACACTGCTTTACAATACCCCCTCACCCTACTTACGTTTACACTCACACGCGTTTGCGTTCTCATATCAGTATGAACAGAATGTGATGACGCAGGTACACTAACATTGACATTGACATTCAACTCTGATAGTTCATCGGCTTATTGATAGAAGGCTATATAGCTACAACATCAGTATACTCAATCAAATATAATATCTGAATCATCGATATTTCAAACATTCTGATATTTTAAACTATTCATTAGATTTTTATATAACATGTGAACATGTGGATCTTTATCAACCTACAACTTTCTCTTTTAACTTTTTCCGATCCGAGCTTCGTTCACAATTTTAATCAATTTCCTTTTCGCAAAATTCTAGTTCATTTTGGTGATTTGGATAATCATTAACAATCGTGGAAAAAGATGAATAATCAATCGTTTCGATAATAATTCATTCCATATTTTATAAAAGTATGTTAAGCGAAATGAATAGTATGAACCAAGATATTCACAATAGTCCATGTATTCAGAGTTGGATGTTGAAATATTGATATAATCGAATTATATGTTACATTTTCAAGTTTACTTGTTTCGAGGTTCGGAAAGCGTTTAGTTTGATATTCCTGAAATAACATCGTAAACCTAGGAATCTGCAAGGCGATCCTAGAAAATAATTCTTCTATAAACACTTTCATCACAAGTAAATGGGAAAACATAAAATCAATCATTGCAATACCTATTCTATGAAAAAGCCTCTAACGCAGGACGCATTATTAGAACGTTTAAAGAAGCGCTCTACGAACAATTCAGTTTGAGCGGAAAATACAATGTTGTATGATTTGCGCGTGCGTGAATAAATATTAAAGGGTTGCAACAAAATTTACTCCAAAGATAGTGATTTTAGGAGAGTTCGAAATGTCTGCAATGCATGAAAAATTCCTATCAATGAATTCGCATTGGAGGTGTTATGATATTCGATGTGGTTTGAGTCCTGCGCGAACCTTCACACTAACAATTCCTCTGAACCATCCTTTGCAAAATTGCGCCGAACAAACATAACAAAATCGCAATCGCGCAAACCTTCACACCAATAATCTCTCTGAGAATCATCGTTGAAGTTGAAATTTGACGAAATCTTCACAAGTTGATTTCGATCCTACACCCGTAGCATCTCCATTTCACGTTTCTCTTAGATACATCCTTGTAGAGGTATGATTTCTTCCAACATATCAATAGGAAGAAACAAAAAAGACAGTTCCCACTTACTCCTATCACCTCCATCATAATTGATGATGATGATCAAATAAGGTTAGTTATAATAATTTTGTATCATAAAGAAATATTTACTGAAATAATTAAATAATTGTTGAAGAGATCCGCAAGCATAACGTCTGTATGATTCCCTGAGCAAAAAAGTTGAGATATTACATTGAAAATACTGTTTTGTTAATAAATCGTAATTTAAATGACATAAAAAGTAAAACAAATTGGAAATGTAAAAAATAAATATATTCGAGATTCTAAGACTGAAATAAATACGATATTCGTGTTTATCTCATCGAGCTTCCCCCAGATTAAGTTCGAAAAGATTTTTGTATGTTATCCAGAAGCTGAAACATTGAAGATTTTGCAAGCACAAGCCACTTTGAACGCGCAAAATCAGTTTTCAGTGCGAGCGCGCAGTGCTTCCTCACACTCCGGAGGTAATTCGTGAAAAAATGTTACAAATTGATTTCCGTTAAAGACATTTTTCTGAAATTAAAATTGAAAACATGATCAAAATAGAGGAAATTTTTTTTTTAAGTAATTTTTTTCACCCTCAAAATTAAAAAAATCGCTACGTTTCTTCGATGAAGTTATAGGACAACTCTTCATGAAGAAAATAAGCCCCAAATCGTTACTCAATGACCATTTGCTGAGAAGATCTAGCCAATTTATGAGAGCGTCTTTTTCGAAAAATCGATATATTTTGAAAAATAGTCAATATTTCAAATTAAGAAAAAAAGTGCTATCTTAGCTTGCCATGTACAGGAAACAATACATATGGAAGCGTACCCCAATTTTCAACGGTTTTCAATATAACTCGAAAAGAAAGATATCGATAATTATCTATTTCTAGGTTATGTTCGACATTTCAGATCGAGTTGCATGAACCACCTTTAAATTTAATCTGCTATACGCTCATATTTTTTTTCAGTTATTAATTTATGCATGTATTGCTTGAACTATATAGATATTACATTTACGGAGAATTGCATAAAATGTGATCCGTAATGAAGTCAGAGAGATCTCTCTGAATGAAGTACCCAACACACAGATACCTACAACTTTCTCCTTTAACTTTTTCCGATCCGAGCTATAGTTTTTAATTATTTAAGAAAAACCGCTTTTTTCCAATTTTGTAGGTTATGTTCGACATTTCAGATGGAGTTGCACGTGAAAACTAGCGCGTCCGTCGAAAAACCACGGTATGTTATCGTATTTTTCCAAACCAATAAACGTAACAATGTGAAAGCTAATCCTACAATATTCGATCATGTGGATATATCACGCTTATCGCTGAACGGAGAGTATTGGCCTAACGAACGGATGAACTTGGACTTTGCCAAGGAAGATTTCGTTCTAGCCCACCAAAACTATACCGATTTCTATCCTAGCTACACGAATTCCACAACAAAACATCCCATATTGGCTTATGATGAATTCAAAAAACGCGCGCTTCACATCATCGATTGTTCTAGACAAGAGGAGGCGGTAAAATCATCAACAGTCGACATACGATTGGAGATTGAAGCGGATAAAGGATTTCCAGCCAATACCAAGGCATATTGCATCATCATTCACGATTGCTTGATGGAATACTACCCCCTCACCGGAATTGTCAAGAGTCTCAATTAAACATCAGTCAGTCTAAATCGAAACTTCAAGCGAATCGCATCATCATGAGAATCGCATTAGTTGACATTCAGGGGTTCTTCATTGACGATGCCTTCCATCCAAAAGAAATGTGTATACAAATTGGATTCAAACGTCATTATTCCTTATTCAAACCGCACACATCTTATTCATCGCTAAATGCAAAGGAGCGAAAATCCGTATGGTATTTACAAAAGTCTTATCATGGACTCGATTATGTATCTGGGAATGTGGATTATGAAGAAGTAAATAATATTCTTAAATCGATTCTCTTGTGTGCAGTCGACTATATTTATGTCCGAGGACAGCAAAAAGCCGAATTTTTGAGAAGGAAGTGTATAGAATTGGATATTTACCCACACATCGTAGATGTTCATAGTTTCGATGGTACTCAATGTGAAACGGGGAAATTCCAGCGAACAAACAATTTGACCTGTCTGAATCATCGTAATGATGGTGGAAAATACATGTGTGCAGTTCACCATGTGGATAAATTACAGCAGTGGTTTCTGAATGTAATACTACCTAAATGATATGTATTTTATTCTGAAATATTATTATTATCAATCTTTTGTTTGTTTTAATAAAACACCTCCTTTATATAATAATTATTATTTATTTAAAGCTTTCTTCACATTTTTAACAAACATTTCCAATACTAACACTGATAAAGAAGATAAAATAAAATACAACATTGCGAAAATTTTGGGGATTTCTCCTTCTATTGCAGATGATGTCTTTTGTACGAGATGTGGTAAACATGATGATTGTCGGATCATTTTGCCAGATGTAGGTGATGGTGTGAATGTTTGCCACTTCATAATATCCCCCTCTGTACCATTTGGAAATAATAGCTTGAGCTTATAATTGAATGTGTTATTGGTGGTGGTGGTGGTGGTGGTCTGCATCGTTTCGAGAACTATGTATGTGATTACCTCTAGTTGATTTTCGTTAATCATTTGATAATTCATTGGTTGCCATTCTGTTCGATTACATTCATTTCTCAGGTCTTTCCTGGGACATATATAAATACGTTCCACTCGTTTCGGAACGTTTGTATACAGGATTCCATTCAAAATTGAGGTTAGGATTATAAAATTGGGTTCTAACATAACCATCCTCTCCGCCAATACTTAAACTATTCAATTGTCTTATGGCGATATTTTTATCTTCGTAAATTTTTAAATCTCTACTCAAAGCTTTTACTTTCGCACCGAATTCTTCCAATTTACGTGTGTATTCTTCAAGAGACATATTAATTCTTCCAATTTATGTGTGTATTCTTCAAGAGACATATTAATACTGATGATTTCATCGACTATATACACACGCTAGTATAAACATCATACCTTAGATTTCTTATTACTTGAGCTCCAAAAATTCAAGTTTAAAAGCCGGGTTGCTTTTATTAACATCCTCTTTTCCCCTGTATATCAAAATCAAACAAGGTTTCATGTTGATTTGTTCCAAAATTGGGATAATCTGATTGGTCAGTCGATTGGGTAGGAACATAGAGAATTCATCGAACTCGAGCAATACGGATTCACCAAATTTGGTTCTTACTACTCTCGCTTGAAATATTGTATAATGCTTATTGATTTCGAGTTCTGGAACTCTCCTCAATGGTTTTCTCTCCAAAAGAGCACAATGATTAAGTTTTGTTAGATCCATCATAAATCTGAAACAATATGAATATAAATTGAGGATTTTTAAATTCGTATAATACACACACACAATTGGAACAACAGTCATTTTATAAAAGATAATTTTGTACTTGTTATTTTATGAATGTGAATTGAATAATTTTTTAACTGTTTCAATGCTAATAAGAGGTTTATTCTGAATAATAGACGAAACAAGTATGTTTTTATGGCAGTGAATTAAATAATTGAATTAAACTTACATTTTCCGTTCAATAGAAGACAGCACACACAGGATATGTGAGAACGATGTGTTTCGTTTGAGCTGTAACAGATTACTGAGGAAACGAGAATTGAATTCGTAGTCAACATAACTCTCAGTTCTAATTCGCTTACTAACAAGTCTAGACTTGTATATCACTTATTGTTATTTGTTGACCTAATGAATGACTCCATTGTATTCACAGCTGCTTACGTAAGTAATGACTAATGAAACGACAATTAAATTCGGTTACTAGCAAGTCTAGACTATAGTATATCACTTATTGTTATTTTTTTACCTAATGAATGACTCCATTGTATTCAATTACACGTGCTAGTATAAACTGACGTCACAAACCCCTGTATATACATTCAAACAATAATTACAAACACCGAATGCCAATCGTCAGCAGATAGCATGACACCTCAAGACAGACGCCATGACACCTCGTTGATAGCCGAAGGATCACGTGACAGACGCCATGACACCGAAGGATCACGTGATAGCTGCCATGACACCACGTGTCTAGGACCTCTCTTACAAACAACCTGTATATACAACATAACACACTCTTTACAAACATCCTGTATATACATTCAAACAATAATTACAAACACCGAATGCCAATCGTCAACAGATAGCATGACACCTCGTGACAGACGCCATGACACCTCGTTGATAGCCGAAGGATCACGTGACAGACGCCATGACACCGAAGGATCACGTGATAGCTGCCATGACACCACGTGTCTAGGACCTCTCTTACAAACAACCTGTATATACAACATAACACACTCTTTACAAACATCCTGTATATACATTCAAACAATAATTACAAACACCGAATGCCAATCGTCAACAGATAGCATGACACCTCGTGACAGACGCCATGACACCTCGTTGAATGCCGAAGGATCACGTGACAGACGCCATGACACCGAAGGATCACGTGATAGCTGCCATGACACCACGTGTCTAGGACCTCTCTTACAAACAACCTGTATATACAACATAACACACTCTTTACAAACATCCTGTATATACATTCAAACAATAATTACAAACACCGAATGCCAATCGTCAACAGATAGCATGACACCTCGTGACAGACGCCATGACACCTCGTTGATAGCCGCCGTGACAGACGCCATGACACCGAAGGATCACATGATAGCTGCCATGACACCACGTGTCTAGGACCTCTCTTACAAACAACCTGTATATACAACATAACACACTCTTTACAAACATCCTGTATATACATTCAAACAATAATTACAAACACCGAATGTCAATCGTCAGCACATACCGAGTAACTCACAATCACTGATAACGCTATCTAGCCGATAACGTTATCTACCTGATAACACTAATTACACACACTGGATGCCCATCCGGGTGACTCACAATCACTGATAACGCTATCTACCCGATAACGTTATCTACCCGATAACGCTAATTACACACACATCGCCAGCATGGGTGACTCACAATCACTGATAACGCTATCTAGCCGATAACGTTATCTAACCGATAACATACATCGCCAGCGCAGACCGGAAGTGGAGACCTGATATCGGAGCTCAGACCGGAAGTGACGTCACACTTCCTGGTCCAAAGGTAGCGGACTGTATCTACTGATGTCAAAAATATTACTCGAATTGGTGCTACCGCTCCCAAGCAAGATACAGTTCCTATTTCCAACATTTTAAAGCGATTCGAATAAATTTCATATTCATACGACCAATGGAAACGGCGCCATCGTGTGTAGGACTATTACTAACTAACTTACTAACTTCTGTCAGGAGACTGATTGAAAAGAATGATCCAATTGAATTATCAACTAATTCTCCACAAACTCTGATAAATTATTGAAGGTCATATTGGCTAGTAAATTGAAACAGGAAGAATCCAATTGAATTAACTTGGATAGTTGCCTTTCTCAGTATAACGGGAGCAATGAAAACAACACCGCCATAATATTATTGTGAGAATTTAGATACAAATGAATAAAATTATAAATATATTCATTTATCTCATTTTGGTTTTTGCCAGATAGAAATTATAAGGTCCAGTCTAGATCCATCAGTAACGACTTAAACTAATAGTTCTAGAAAGCTGTTACGCTCTTCTCATAGAGATTATCATTAGAACGAGACAGTTTGCAACGTTACTGAACAACAGAGATCGTTCTGTATCGTCATCATCATCACTTAAGGGGAGGGAGCTTACCACTTTATCACTAGTAGCTTCTTAGTTGGGCCCATTGTGCACCCAGTGGTCAGAGGCTTATTCTATTCTAGCAGGAAACTCAGAATATTGCTAACACTGGCTTCCATAAGTTCTTCTGGGAGCAGTTTCGCTTCGCCGAAGTAACGGTGCCTGAGGGATTTCGTAGTAAGGCATTCCAACAGGATGTGAGGGGCAGTTCTTTCTACCTCTCTGCATTTCCTGCATAGAAGATCATCTGCGATGCCTATAGTTTGAAGGTGTTTGTTTAGAAGACAGGGACGCGTTAGGTTCCAGTCATCTTTCTGATGTCTCTTCTGTTTAGAGAACGGAGTTTCTTTGAGAACCTAGGCACATGTTTTCAGCCTGCCTCATACATGGTGATTCTCGCCACAAGTCAGACCACTCTTCATTCAGTTGGCCACAAAGGCGAGACCCCCTATGCAATTTGATAGAGCGACCGATGCCTCTAGTCCGACAGAGGCCCCAGACGACCCCCATCTGACCAGGGCTACTCCATCAATGTCATCTATCAGGAATGAGGATTTTGGGAGAAGTGAGACTTATAGCTGGAATTATGCTATCTTGCCTGATTTCTATATATAACCTCACTCAAAAGCGCTGAGTGCTCACGAGAGTAGTGCATATTGGTCCAGTGACCTAAGTCCTTCAACCTATACGCCATTCTCATGGCTACAGCTTCTATACATAAGTGTAGAGGTGGTATATAAGTGTTGAGCGGTATAAATCCAAAAAAGGATCTTTGGTTGTGATTCCCATGTGCTATTGAAAGCTCCTCTGCACCCGCAGAAGGACGAAGAGCCCCCCCTCACTCGATATTCGAGGTGTTCGCTCCAGGTCAGTTTAGAGTCTAGTATTACAAAAACTTCACCGACATTCAGTAACGTTGCAAACTTCCTCGTTCTTCTGATGAGCGGCAGTACTACGAAGAGATTATTGGATTGAAATTCCTCGTATGTACAACGGAAAACGTTTATTAGAGAACCGTCAAGAACAGAACGAAAGATGTATGTCTTGAAGCGGGAGTACCCCAAGGCTCTACAATGGAGCTCGTACTGTTTATATTATACGTAAATTTGTTTCCCGAAATTCAAAAAAATGGTAGAACTGTACAGTTTGCCGATGACAACTTGAGGGTCATACAAGGAAACACTATGTACCAACTTGAATATGATATTCAGGACAATATCCTGAAAATGCAACAGTGGTTCATAGATAACTATATGAAATTGAACGTAGACAAAACGAAAATAATAACTTTTTCAGTAAGGAACTATCATTGATAGAAGTAGAAGTTGATAATGTAAAAATTAGTTCTACGAACATAACCAAATTCTTAGGTTCAGATATAGATTCAAAGTTCCTGATGAATTCAAACTTATAACTTCAAAACATGCATTTAAGAAAAAAATAAAATCTCACTTACTAGAAAAATCATTCTATAATCTGAATGAATATTTTAAATGTAGTTTGAACTGATTATCTCCACTTAATATTCTTAACTGTGATTACTCTTAGATTCATTCATTCTATAATAATGTTCATATTGAATTAAATATTCAAATGTATAGCTGAGTCTGAGTACTGTGTTTTTATGGATATCATTATTGGTTCCCACTTTTTAATATGTGATTTGTTCTTTTTTTATATGATTGTAATGAATTATTTGTAAACTATTGACTAATTCTACGTTGTAATGGCCTAATCGAATGAAGACCTATTCATTTTATTTTATTCTAAAGTATGAAAAGCTTATTTGTCTCGGCCATATTCCAATCGATGTCGAATTTATCGGCTTTTCTTTTCCCAGAAATGACGCATATTGTATATAAAATATTCCAAGAGGGCGCATGATTGGTGTTCATAGTGTTAGCATCTTGGAATTCGCAGTCAAAGAGAATCTACGCTATCACGTTTGAGCAGAACCAGGATTTGTGTCAAATTGAATTTGTCAGTAAAATGTAAATACCAGTATTCTGGTCTTATACTGAAAACACATTTCGAGTGGAGACATAGTTAATTTTCTGAAAGAATTTCTGATACAACAGTGGGTATGTGCAAATGCTTGTTGCATACAAAATAAGAACTGACAATTCTGTCATAAAGTCACTGTATCCCAAATGAGAGAAATTACGTTTCGAATTATTATCTTACACACGTCTGAATTATTGATCAATCTTGATAAATAATTAAGTACTTTTTTTTACATGAATAATGAATTTTGTTTTTAAAGCAAAGCAAATATTTGGTGGTAAGGATATATTTCATCAAAAATAAAATTAATTAATCAGAATATTTATGAAACAATTAATAATCATTATCATCATCATTGGTGCTAAAGCCCTCTAAGGGCAATGACGTTATCGATAATCCATATATTCATTTAATAGCATACTTTGAAACTAAAATTTAAATTAGAGAAAAAAAAAAGTTTTTTCTCCGATAAATCACTCCATGTGGTGGTTGATGAAGTATCCTCCGATACAATGGATATCAACATGGTATTCCACAGGAATCTATCTTGGCACCAATTTCGTTTCTGCTCCATATAAACGACCTGTTAGAAGTAACCACCTGTCTTGTCTACAGATTTGCAGATCCAATGAAGCCGGAGCAGTGAGACAGAGACAGGTTGCCACAATTAATGAAGATCCTGTAAAAATTTTGAAATGGGAATCTGATAATCTAGTAGAGTTCAATGTAACCAAAACTCAAGCTTGCGTCTTCTCCAGGAAGTCGGATCCCACAATCCCTAATACGACGATGTCAGGTACAACTATTCCTATGAAGTCTTCCATATCCATGCTCGGGATCACCACTAACAACTCCCTCTCATGGGACGATTATGTGAGGTCCACAGAAACTTGAATTTCAATTCCGTGCCAAGAGCTACTTTACATCCCAGCAGCTCCTCATAATCTACAAAGCACAGATTCGGCCTGTCCTGGAGTACTATTCACATGTTTGGAGTTCGGCTCCGAAACATATCCTGAAGCTCTTGGATTCTATCCAGAAGAGGGCTATTCCTTTGATTGTTGATGTCACACTTACGAGTTCATTGACCTCTCTAGAACATCGTAGGAAGTTGGGAGATCTCTCCCTTTTCCATAAATGTTTCCATGGTTGGTGTTCATCAGAGATTCCGTATGTTCTTCCACCACGAGAGATTCCAGATAGGGGGACTAGAAGAACTCAAACTAGTCACTCCTCTATTTTCAAGCTCAAAACCTGTCGAACTTTCTATTGTATAAATTTTTTCATCGAACAGCGAAGTTGTGGATCTCTTTACCTGGTGAGGTCTTTCCCCATTCCTAGAGCCCCCAAAAAAAATTTGAATGCCTATCTCCTCTCCCAACATTCCACCGTTGGCTCACTCGATGTTCCTTCGTACATTATAGGTTTCCCTCTCCTGTAGTCAAAGTATAGAAAAAAATCTATTGTGGAAGTAATAAAAAAATACGGGCATTCACCGAACACTGCTGACAAAAATGAAAACTGACATTATGAAGTAACCAATTTATTTTGGGAATTTCATCCAAATTCGTATGATTTCACCAGTATCATCTTCTACATGACATAATTTTCCGACAGTGCCATTGGACAATCCATCCCCAAAATCTATGTTATTAGTTATCATTGCAAAAAAATAAAAATAATTTGGAATTAAAATCTGAATACACCAAACTCAGAAGCAAAGTAAATAATCTATTAAAAAAATCAAAAAACAATATTACAAAATGCAAATAAACAAAAACGCAAATTGTTCTACTACACTATGGAAAGTTGTAAATGAAATAAAAAATAATAGTAACATAAAAAATCAGAAAGTGCAAATAATTAGTGAAAATAACATATTGGAGAACACAAAAGACATAAGCAATAGATTCAATGAAATTTTTACAAATATGGGAAAACGTTTAAGTTCGAAAATAAAGCCAAATATAAACCATAAAGAAAAGAAAACGATAAATAAAAACTCCATTGTGTTAGCAGAAACAGACTCAATTGAAATAATGTCAATTATTAAAAACTTGAAAAGAAACAAGGCGCCAGGAATAGATAATATAAAAGCTGATACTCTAAAGCAAATAGCACACCATATTGCAGAACCTCTGTTTCATGTAATAAATCAAATTTTTCAAGAAGGCATTTGTCCAACTTTATTTAAAAAATCGGTGGTGAAACCTATTTTCAAAGCAGGTGATGACATGGACCCAACAAACCACAGGCCAATATCATTAATTACATCCTTTACAAAGGTCTTTGAAATTGCTCTCAAAACAAGGCTGTCTAAATTCTTAACAAAGTATAAAATATTATCAGCAAATCAATTTGGCTTCCAAGAAAAAAAGTCAACACAACATGCAATAGATGAGTTAACTGCAAAAATATACAAAGCACTGGATAACAGAAAACCTGCGATTTGTGTGTTTATCGATTTAGCGAAAGCCTTCGACACTGTTTGCCGTCAAAAATTATTTGATTGTTTAGATGATGTAGGTATCAGAAATACGCCCCTATCACTATTAAAAAGTAACTTAACAAATAGGCAACAATGTGCCAACATAAACAATACCTTAAGTAATTTTGAAATCCTAACTTGCGGTGTTCTTCAAGGCACTGTATTAGGACCACTATTGTTTATTATATATCTGAACAATTTATTCAATGTAGATATCAGTGGATATATCATTAGTTTTGCTGATGACACCGCCATTTTCTTTGAGGGAACTACATGGTTAGCATTGAAATCTATAGTAGAGAAGGACTTACTAGAAATAAAAAAATGGTTTGACAATAAACTTTTAACTATTAACTTTGATAAAACTCTATTTCTTCCCTTTGCATCATATGAAAATAATCTACCTATATTTGATACTCTAGAAATACCAGGTGTAGATAAAAATATTTCTATTCAAGCGGCACTAAAGGTCAAATATTTGGGTGTGTATATAGACAGTCACTTACGGTGGGATGTTCATATAAATTACGTTGTACGAAAGCTAAGATACATATTATATACTTTTAGGAACCTGAAACAAATATTAATCAGCTTAAAATATTGTATCATGCACTAGTAGAAACGCACCTTATTTATGGTATAGTAGGATGGGATGGAGTCTCCAAAACTTACTTGAAAACTTTGGATATAATCCAAAAACGAATTTTAAAGCTTATTTTCAACAAAAACAATAGATTTCCTAGTAACGATCTATTTAAAGAAACAGAAATGCTTGATATTAGACAACACTATTTCGCATGTTTAGCATTGAAATGCCACACTGAAAAAGTACTCACAAATCCTGGTCATGAATATAGGTTACGAAATAATAACTTACCTCTTAATAAAATTTCTAAAACCATTGGACAAAGATCTTTTGAATTCCTGTCTGTTAAAATATACAATTATCTGCCCGTTGAAATCAAATTACTTAAACAAAATCGATCATTTAAACGGGAATGTAAGAAATTATTACTAAATACTTCTCGTGAATTGATGAATAATATTATAGATTCGAAAAATGCATAAATATAATTGTTTTCATAAATTGTTCCTATATATGCGAACCTTTTGTTACTCTATTTTATTAGTTATGGCTTATTATTTGTTTGTAGAATGTTGATATGCGAATCCAAATTTATTTTTACATTTTTTTTAGATTTACATATATATATATACTATTAATAACAATATGCTATTGTTTTGATATTTTGTCAAATTTATATTTTACATTATTTTGTATAAAACCACGTTCAAGCATTACATGTAATGCTTAAGTGGTTCCTTTCTTTATTTGTAATATTATGAATGTATCTTAAATTGTCCTTTATGAACACATTTAGTTACAAATAAATATTTATTTATTTATTATTTATTATGTATGGTCGGTTAAGAACTAAAATAAACTCGTATGGTAATAACCCGTATCATCGGTTCTCATTTTATGCAACTTCTGCCTGACGAAATTTTGTCGCTCAGCATTAGACAACCAACGAAGACATCCGATGCCACCGATACAATTGTCTACGAAGTTTAGTATGGAGTTGTTGTACTCGTTGTAGCATACGAAATTACAATTTTATTATTTTTTAATGAAAATTAACATAATTAATTTTTCTTTAGTTTTCACAACTGTCAGCATTTCAATCAACAATTATATACATTTTTATATTTAATAATAAAAACGTATAATGGGCGGTACCAATCCCTGTAAAGAGTATGAATGTAACCCGATAGTCATTATAATACATACACATTATTTTATTTTCAAAACATATTATTTATTGATATTTACATCGATGTAAATGAAAGTAACGTTAAACAGCATTGGTCCGAATTGAAGATGTCTACGGATGGTGGTAAGAGAAAACTTCTTCTATTCGGACCAATGAACAAATCATCTAAAAAGAAACGCAAAATGTGAACATATAAAGATTTCCGTCAAATGTCAGTATGATCGTAAATTACACCACAAATAATTATACGAAATAAAATGTTGTACTTTCGTATTAGTAGTATTAAAAAAAACATAACAGCATTCGAACAATGAAAATAATAAACTAGATATAACACAACGTCATCAATGTGTACTACACATGCAAAAGTTCTCACTTATACACATCACTAATGTTATATTCTTATGACAAGAATTATATTCACAATATTTAAAACCTTGCACGTAGATACGATACTAAGTACACAACGTACAATTAATAAATTCAATAAAAATATAACTTTCGTCTGCACGAGGACCGAGGATTGAGTAAATGAATAACGTCGAGTATCCGACTCAGATATGCACACGTGTGTCGGCGTATAGAGAGGCTGCCTGACGCCTGACCCGAGTAGTTGCGCACGCGGCAGTATACAAAATACCTAATATATATAGCTACAGCGTGACGGCACGTGACGGATTCATGGTTTTACCCCCCCATCTGAAATAGCTCAACGCGCCTAAAGAAGTTTTCACTTCAAAAAACGTAGTGAGTAAAATTTCTGTAGACAGTTGGAAAAACTGTATACAACATGTTATTAAGGTGGAATACTCTTATACGTATATAATTATTATTAAAGTTCAACCCTTAGTAATAAGTTCAGGTTTAGATGAAGATAATAGTGATAGTGACACAACTAAATTTAATGTAAAATATAATTAAGTTGGTAAAATTGATTATTGTAAAACTTTTCGCATGAATTTTTATTGTACTTTTTATATCTTTAGTAATAAACTGAAATATTCTTTCCAATTGATCATTAATTTCCTTAAATGTTTCAAAATGAAAATAAATCAATATGTAGGTATATTTTCAAACCGATCCATTTCTTGCAGTTTGGAGATATTGGGACCAGCATAATGGAGTTTAATCAGCTAGTTGCTAGTTGGTTTATTGCAGTAATGGTCAACGGTATATTATGAACTATACTATACCTAATCATATTTCGAATCTCATTTTAATATACGGCGATCCTGTCATGACGTAACAACAGAAACAATTGGCATCTATCGATTACTTAGTGAAGCGAAAATTTGCCAAAAGAGCAAACATTATCTTTCGTTTTAATGAGCAACATCCGGCCTACTGTAGCTTCCGGTGACTATCGCGACTATTCCATGATGCACTAGCGTTCAAGGAGCTTTTACCTGACGCAAACGCAACGGAATCTAATTAGAATTCGTATTTGTATTTCCTAAGAACACAGGAATTCGCCTTTAGCAAGTTGGCATCGATCCGTAGCTGGATGATTGAAATTGATAGCATAGAAGTGTGAATGTATTTAAGTGCTGAAATGAAAACCAACCTAGGCACATCAAGTTTATTATTGTGTGTAGATTGCTATCTAGGCATTGAAGGGGTGATTATATGAGTTCTATACTTACGCATCGGATTTTCTCATCTAACATTCTAAAGAAGTCTTGTTGGCTTGTTGAAATTTCACTGAAACGAAGAAAGGGAAAATGAGTTTGGATGTTACAAGAAGATAAATTAGACGTAACTAAGTGCAGCAGACATTTATCTTGTTCATGACGATTTCTATAACAAATCGACCCAATCTCAGTTTGAGAAAGGTGTCTGTGGCTTTGTTTGTACACTGACATAATATTGTTTGCTGAATAAATCTGTTAAGTTTTCCCGTTTAGCTTCTGAAAATGTCAGAAATAAGGGAAAAGTCTGAAAATAATATGTGACGATCACTATAAAGTTCTGTACTAGAAGTAATTTCAATAATTCTCGAGTATATACATAGTTCAGTCAATGCGCCGACTTTCTAAGAATTTACTAGATGGTCGTATCGGAAAAATGTTTGTTGAATGATGTTCGATGGACCATGAAGCTCATTCGTGACTAATGACCGACACTTCAACCTCTACCAATTCACCCCTATACGCTAAATTAACCCTATTCTCAACCCCTTTTTAACATAATATTTCACTTATCAAAAAATGAAAATTGAGCATCCAAAAAGGATTCTAGTAGGTTTTTTAAGTCGCTGAACACGAATCCGAGGTCATTTTCCCGGAAAAATCATTCTATGGTAGGAAAATCGGCAAAATATGGTCATTTTACGCAAATTTTCTCATTTTTCAGGTGATTAGCGTTTTCTATGTAATAGAGGTTGACAGTCGCGTATTTCGATCCCAAATAGCAAAAAATTTACAGTCAATTTGTCAATTTTAAATTACAAAATCAAAAGTGATGCCAAAAGAATATGGTTCGAAAATTCCGGAAAAATCAAAAAAAAATCCTAAGGAAAAACATTATAACATTGAAATGACCGTGCGATACGTCATCGGTAATTTTCAAATTTTGGGATAATTCTATTATCAAGGGTCCCGACATGGGGATATTTTTATTTCTAACTTTGCAAGACCAATCATAAACTATTTGGTCAATAGCAAATCTTTCAGTTTTTGAGAAAATTTCCGTTTTTGAACTGCATTCACGTTTTTTTAATTCCATTTCATTCTTCAAAATATCATTAACTTGTGTTCTTCCAACACTAAACTTGTCCGCCAACTTTCGCGCACTGGTACCGGATTTTTGCTTTCCTCGATAATTGTACATTTTTCTATAAGAAACAAACGTTTACGTTCCAGAGACGTAATTGCTGTTTTCAGGGGAACAAATTTAACTGAATAATTTTATGGCCGTACATTTTAGCTCTTAGTGAAGCATTATAAATTCGATTATTATTCCCGGAAATTCCCACCTAAAAACAGACACCCATTGTTTATTGCTTAGAACCTTTCTTAGAGAAGAGGGTGAGGTCGCTTGACCATCGGCGTCGAGAATGTTTACGGCAGATTGATATTAAGAGTGGAAATTCCATATAATTTCGTCAAAAGGTGGTTGTTGGAAATGACTGTGGCCGTTTTCAGAGGGTTTCGCTATTAAAAAGTTGCTTATTATAGAAGTTGCCATAAGAATAATTTCTGAAATCTCAAAATTGACCATTTACTTTGGTTATGTAAACTATTTAGGCTGTATAAAAAATGGTCAGCAAAGGTTGAGTCTGTCTGAAAGAACGAAAATGTTCTTGTTATCTAAGTTTAAGATGTCTACCTATATAAAAATCATCCAGAATACTGTTCTGGAGCCATTGTTACCTATATAAACCGATTGCTTTTTCCATGAGAAGGTGAACTTTCTCCTTTTTAGGCTTGTGTTAAATCTAAGTTAATATCCTGGAAGTTGATTTATAATCGACTGTCACCTTCTCCTTGATACTATCAGGAACAACAATCTTATGACTCTTATGTCATAATAATTCAGATTCGTGAGTTTTTCAAAAATTATGTGATAATTTGGAAACATCACGTCTGCAAATGTACTGCCATAATATGATGAATGTCACCAACATTAAATATACTTCCCATCATTCAATACATTCTTGTTATGTTCTAGCCTTCGTTATGAAACTATTAAATATTACATATATTGTATAACATTTTTGTTAATCCTCGATATTGTACTTTTGGAAGATGGAAGATCGATCGAAATTGACCCAATTTGTATGAAGATTGATAATGATGAGGTTAACTCACGTCTGGGCTAAGAGTGGTCCTCCAAAAGACTTAACTTTTATTGTTTTTCTTTGATCACAGTCTTCTAAGTTCTCATTGGCTTCTCCTTCTGTTTCAACACCTTCCTCTTCTTCAGTTTCTAATTTATCTTGCGTAACTGAAACAAAACGAAAACAATAATTATATTATTGGGACAACATTATGTTTTTCTACGGCCATGACACAATACTGCTCTTTCCTAACTGTTTTTGATTAAACAATGAGGTACATTGTATGCCTTCAATTTCATTTCCTCACCTGATAACACAATGAAGTCATTGTGTTCCATTGTGTTTTTATTTTACAATTTATCACGTCTCCCATGGAATGTCAAAATTCAAACAACGAATACTGACAGCTCTGTTTAGTTAGATTTTTGAACTTGAATCAAACGATGAGCAGCGAAAGTGACGTAGAACTGACTCCCCCAGAAATTATTGAAGCCGCAAAACAGGCATGTGTCAATTTAATTCCAGAAATATCAAAAGAAAAATATGTGAAAGCATACAAATCCTTCACAGACTGGCAAAGAGAAAAGGGTACCGCGTCAAATACAGAAACTGTATTTCTTGCATACTTCAATGAACTATCTCAAAAATTGAAATCCTCAACTTTATGGGCGCAATATTCCATGTTAAGGACCATGCTGAATATCAACACAACTGTAGACATTGGAAAATATTCGAAACTCAAAGCATTTCTTAAAAGAAAATCAGATGGCTACAGGCCGAAGAAATCTAAAATTTTCTCCACAGATGAAGTCGACAAGTTCATAAAAAACGCTCCGGATGACATTTATTTACTTGATAAGGTAAATTATTATCTTTTCCGATAAAATTGTTTAGTATTTTTTTTTAATAATTATTTGAGAAAAATATGTTACTCCAGACGTTATTACTAATACCATTTGTACAAGTATATTATTGTGAAGATGACTTAGCTCAGTGGTTAGGTGCTCGCTTCATAATACGAAGGTCGATAGTTCGATTCGCACAACAAGCATTATTTTTTTTTTTTATTTTTTTTTCATTTTTTAGGTTCTATTAATCATGGGGATTATGGGTGCTTCTAGGAGAGACGAACTTTATAGAATGAAAACAACAGATTGTAGAGACTTGGGTTCAGCAGCAGTTCTTATACAAATACCCACTACAAAAACAAAAGTGCCTAGAAAATTCACAATAACCGGTGTATTTTATGATATTTATAAAAAATACAAAGACCTTCGTCCTGAACACGTTGCACAAAATTATTTTTTCGTAAATTATCAAAAAGGAAAATGCACAGTACAAAGGGTTGGTCTTAATAAAATTGGTTATACAGGAACAAGAATAGCTAAATTCTTGAAACTTCCAAATCCTGAGCTTTATACTGGTCATTGCTTCAGACCATCTTCAGCAACAATCCTTATAGATGCTGGCGAAGACATCACCTCACTGAAACGACATGGAGGTTGGAAATCAACCACGGTTGCAGAAAGTTATATTGACGAGTCTATGAAAAATAAATTTGATGTCGCCAATAAAATAATGAATTCTATTAATGATTCTGAAAACCTACCATCTACTTCAAGATCCTATATTTTGGAGCACAAGGAAAATACAAACATGTCATTGCCGTGCCCAGATGCTTCAAATATAACATTTAATCACTGTAACAATATAACTGTGAATATTGTTAATAATTAAATTGTATTTTGACATTTTTAATATACCTAATTAAATTCAAAGTTCAAAATTCTGTTGTAAAATCATTTCGCTAATATATTATGTTATAGCCGTAGAAAAAGTATAGTGTATAACTTGCACGGAATGCTCATTTCCCACTCGTATGATTTGCTTCATACTCGTGGGAAATGACTATCATTCCGTGCTAGTTATACAATATACTAATATCTATTACATATTGTATTCCCTCAAAAAAAAATTCCATACCCGAGAGGCAATACAAATAGAAAATATGTCACCTAAATGCAGACTCTAGTCGTTATTAATGAATTGAGGGAAAATATCATCCAAAGCATGTCACTCTTCTACATTTGATTGAAAATCAACTGTACTGGATTCTTAATAGCATAAATGGTTCGGAGGTTGGAGAATAAAATGGTTGTATGAATATAACATTATTACTTAGAACATTACCATAAAAAAAGATTATAGCCTATATTTGAAAGAAGGAATATAATTCCATTTCATCAGTTTGGTTCAGGGAAAGCAATCTACCATACATCAGATGCCTAGGATAACTACCATCATAGAAAAATCGTTAGAAAAGAAAAAAGTATGTTCTCCCTAATTCCTGGATGTAGCCTAGAGATTGATAATTGAATACTGGAGACCTCAGTGCTGAATTTTATCAAAGGCCTCCAGTATAAATTGAACCTTCTGCACACTGGTGATGTACCTCACCTTGAAGGTACCACATTTTATGATGACACGGTTGTTATGTGGATATTCGAAAACCTTGATGGAGCAGGCAATAAATATATGTTGATAAAATTAATAAAATCAAATAATAGGAGATTAAATTGAACCAAAATGAATCTGTTTGTTCAACCACAGAAATAGAACGGAAAAATGTGAAACAATCAATATAAATGAAATCGGATATCGTACGCTAATAGAACAAAATATACGGGACTACGGGACTAAATTTAGATGCGGAAAGTACCACTTGCAAAGATCCTATCGCGGTTAAACTGTCGCACCCAAAGGACAGTCTCAAAAATTTAAATATTGTTCATAGTAATGGCTACCCAAAAACGTTTTTCAATCACATCATTAAAGAAAGAATAAACAAAATCTATAATGTGACGTCATATAGAAATAACATAAAAGGTAATACATATAATTATATGATATTGCCATACACACCGGAGACCTCAGAGAAAATTTAAAAATGTTTATAAAAGTATTATATAAATGTCGCGCATGAACCTACTAATTGTGTTGGAAAATTTTTCTCAAATCTAAAGCCTTTAATACCTAAAGATGAACAAACCCACGCAGTATATAAATTAAATTGTTTAGATTGCGATGAGACTTATACTGGAATCGCTAAACAATATTTACAAAAAAGAGTGTATGGCCATAATTATAGAACAAGAGATAAAACTTGGAAAATTCCACCGCCCTTGCTAAACACTGCTTTGATTATAACAATCAATTCGATTACAAAAACCAATTATTGAAATCTATTTTGGAGATGATTCACATAAAACGTGACTCCAAATCTGTAAATCATAAGACAGATATTCAGACATTAAGTCAGATTTATACTAATTTGATTAATTAAAACTCTTGCAAATTCCTACATGCGTCCTTGTAATGTTAAAAGTATATTTAAGGAAGAATGCTCAAAAGTATAAGTTCCAATAAGGTCTGACACAACCTTTTTCTATTACCTCATAAATGTTATAATTAACTATTTTCCTTAGGCCGCAAGAGACATAAGTCCTGCAGAATCCTAGCCTTCGGTCCTGTCTTAGGCCTGCTGTATCGAGTTTATTTTGATTGATTGATTGATTGATTCAGTGGTTGTTGGCTTTCGACCCACATAAACAGTTAGCTGCAGCGCAGAGGGGACAAATCGGGCTTTACTCTCTAGTGGAACAGTATGCGTGGGTAGTTATTTATCTTACACATGCACCTTTGATATGCTAATCTATCAACCTATCAAGAGCTGTGATATTTGGGAAATCCTTAATATTAGGACCATGCTGCGTTAGCATGCATGCGAACTTCTGGTAAGGTACAAATGAATATCATAGATGCACTTTGGTTCTCCAGAAATGCGAACTCCATCAGCGATGGTGTAGATGGACTATAACAAAATTTTCCAAAAACCGTAAAGGCCAGATCCTTCATCATGTGAACTTGAGGCCATCCAAGATCTCGACCACAAAGAACTGGTGAGAAGACGAAGTGTTGGTTTAGTAGATAGTACGGAAGTGTAGGTCGGTACACGAAATGTGTGTGTGGTTAAGATCATATAATCTAGGGATTTTACTAATGGGTAAGACCTATCGCCATCGGATAGTAATATCAATAAAATTTACAAAGGCTTTAATGATAACACTTTTTTCTTACATTTACATTGCAATTTTAATGATAACGCATGACATCTAAGAATGTTTAGTACAGCCGCATATTCGTTTTAAAATACCTAAGATTCGCCTACAGCGATCAAGATGAGGGGTAACTTTATACATAACCGCCAGCACCTGTGGGTACAAAATTGGCTTCTCGCTTCGGAATAAGGTTAGAACTAGAAGTATGCGCTCGCTATCGAATGTAGAATACTGGAGCGTAAAGAATGTGCCTTAATTGGTTCTGTGACCCTGTCTTTTCCTAGAGTAAGAATTATGTCGTACATCTTTAATCGAATTCGTATTCCTTATCGAAGATGATATTATTATACCTACCTACGCGAATCGAAAGTTATTTTTATATTCTGATTCGATTCAATCATAATTCCTCTATAAATTCTGACTTCCGTGGGCATATTTTGTCTGTCGCGCATAGGTCGTAATATTATAGGAAGTGGATACGAATTAGATTTCAGGTCTCATCCAGAATAAGAAACGTTTTTATGAGTGAGTATTATTCGAATCCACATGGAATATTCAATAATTAATAATTTCTTGAAGTCGGGAACTCGGTATTGAATTCTAAAAATAGATGGCAACTTTTCTTTTTGGATTGAATTCTCACTTATAATCTCCCTAGTGCTTGAATTCTTTCCGGAAATTTTTCCGAAGAAACGCATTTTCTAGAAAAATGCGTGACTGAGGAAAAATTTCCGGATATTAATTCAAGGACGCGGGGGATTCGGTAAGAAAATTTCACACCTAAAATTTATTTGAAAAAAAATTAAAAATAATAGTAGAAAAAACAAATGTACCTCTCACTTTAGTAACATAGAATCAGTTTTTAGAACAGAATATTTATCCTTTTGTTACATTTAATTTAACATTACTAAACTCGGAGGAAAAAGTTTTTGTTATGAAAAAAGATGCCAATAGATGGTTTGAATGAAACTATAGTATTCCAGTTTTGGATAGTATTATTTGTGAAAAAAAAATGTTCCTCTCACTTTAGTAACATAGAAGGCATCCAATTTTTCAACTCAAACATTTATCTTTGGACTACAACTAACTTAATGCTACTAAAATATAAGGAAAGTACGTTTTTGTAAAAAAACGATAAGGATATACGGCGTCTATGGCAGTCTTTTCATGATTCGTAATAAAACATAACGACAGTCAAGTAGGCTTAGGCTTGTGATGTCAAAATCGTCTCTGCTATACGTCACGTCGACAGCTATTTCTTAAACGTGCTTCTTTAGTTCACAATAATTAAATCATGGCAGTAAACAATCAAGAAACTAATTTTAAGCCCTATGGTGTTTGCAAATCTTGCTCTGAAATAGGGGACATTAATACGTCTCATAAAAATTTAAAGTATTTGCAATGTTCAATGGAAAAAACTGAATTAAAACCCCATCAAGAAAACCTTTTCTCAGCTATCCAGAAGATTTTGGAGGAAGATATCCCCTCCTTTTTAAGAAAAACCAGAATTCAGAAGAACAAAATTGCTTCCATATATTACATCTATTATATTAAACATAGACATCTGATAGAAGTGGTCCTTGTTATTCTCCATTACGAAGAGAAGAGTTCCAATCAGAATTCCAAAAATATTTAGCCTTAATGAAAGAAATATTTGGTAAATAAATATTTGTATTTATTTAGTATTATAAAATGAATAAAAACATTAAATACCAAAATTTGACCCTGCATACTGATTTTCTGATCATACGATAGCTGTCAAGAAAAAATGTCCACTTGTAAATTTTGTTCGCCTAGCTTGGCAGGAGGAGAAAAATTTCCGAAAAATTTGAAGGTTGTCGTTGGTAACTGTCGAAATGAAAGTGTCTGATTGGCTTATAATGACAGGTGTGAAATTTTCATGTAAATTCTCATCACATTTGGTATGCCTCGTAACTGAAATAAAGGAGATCCTCCTACTTTTGTTGCCACTGAAGTAATCATGTCTAAATTAGAATTTTGCGTTCTTATCTAAGTATGAGAGATTTTTGTTGGATTGATAATATTTTGTATAATTTTGTTCACACCATCAGCCTTTTTCCAATAATAATAATTTATTATCTAAAACACTTAAACGGTTTTTTAGCTTGTTTTTACATCTATGAACTGGATGTATTGCAAATTTAGCAAACAAATTATGGAATGGAATGGTCAAGCCTCTAATCTGGTTAGTTGGTTGCGTTCCAATTTCCTTTTTTGTTTAGAAATTAAATTATTGATCAAAAAGTTGTTTTTGGTGCTCATATTACGATTATAGTAAGCATTCTTTCTTCATAATATGTGAAGTGGTGAAAATTTGGCTGAACTTCTAATTTGTATAGAATGTTGTTACTTTGTAAGCTTGTTTCCTATTTTGCAAAAATTAATCTGTTTATGATTTATCCCCCAGTGAATTACTGGTCTTCAAGTCATTTACTCGATAAAATTATTTGCAAAGCTATTATTATTGGGTCAATTGTCGCTTTTTTGTTACAAATTTTTGTGGAATTAATACTATTCTGCTCATTAAGTCCTTAACAAACAGCTGCTGATGCCAAGTTCACAGTGAAGTTGGCACTACTACCAGGAAAAATTATTCTTTGAAAATTGAATATTATATGGATTGCTTCTTTCTTACAAATTTACAGAGTTTTAATTCGAAAACACATTGCTTCAAAGCTAGCATTACAACTAAAAATAATGATTTTTGCTAATTGAATAGTGTTTTAATTAGCGATTTTTGCTTGAAAATTGTGTGTGCAATCAAAACATTTGTAGCTGAAAAGTTATTAATACCAAGTTCAAAGTGTAACCAGAGGGAGAAAATAATTTTAACAAATTAAATATTGTATTAATTGTCGACAAATTAGTTGTCTAATAGACAAATTTCTAGCACTTCAATAAATTGAAAAATTGCTGGTATTGCCAAGTTCTCAGTAAAATTAGCATTACACCAGGGAAAAGACTGATTTTTGCAAATTAAATATTTTATCAATTGTCATTTTATTTGCGAATTAGTTGTGTAATAAACAAATTTCTAGCACTTTAATTTGAAGAAAAAAAAACTGCAGCTAATGCCAAGTGATTAAAACTGAAAAAAAATTTGATTGTAATACTTATCGCATTTTTATTGAGCATTCGTTATGAAAATCAACTTTTCAGCTTTTCCCATAAAAAAAATGCTGGTAATGCCAAATTGATCGTGAATTTTTCATTGCCACTCAAATAACTAATGTCTTTTAAATTGATAAATCGTTGGAAATTCTTTTATTTTCAAACGCGTCCAGCTTGAAATTGAAAATTGGTTATGAGGAAAGGCTTTTAAGGATACCAAAGTTCAAATTGTTCATTAATTTTTGAGAAATTTTTCAACTGAGGTTGTGTCATATGAAAAAAGTGGTTTCTAACAATAGTGGAGATAAATAATGTTCTGTAACTTAATAGAAGATAACTAAAAAAATATTGATAGCTCTCCCAGAAGCATCAAGTTTTTGTTTGGAAGAGCGCGCCTAGCTGGTCAGGTGATTTATAAATGGGTCAAGAATCATTGTAATAAATGAAAGCTAACTGAAATCTGAAATAGAGGATGAAAATAATGTCATTGAGGAATGACAAGTTACATTTTTTCGGCAATTTAATCTTAAAATCGCAACAACACCATTTTAATATGATTAATCGAGAAACATTTCTTTTCGCAAGATTCCAGGAAACTAAAACTACTCGTATTACGCGTTTATTAGAAACATATCTTACTGGGAAGTAATAAATTCGACAGCCACGAAGCCGGAACAGCCCCGGTAGTAATTTCGAGAAGACACGCTTACGAACAATGATATTACCTTACAGCTGTATCTTGTAACTGCACTAAAAGTTTCGGAGGAAAGAATGTTTGGTGCTTTGCCAAGTTATTTGTTATTTGTTTGTGACAACTGAATCATTTCTCGGCTGAAATCACGAATGAAAGCAGCAAAACAAACCAATAAAAATCTAATTAACAACAATGAAGTGAGGAAATTATTTTCGAAGGAATTCTAGCCTGTCAAAATAACTGAATCGACATCTACCTTAAATACACTTGAAAGCATGGACCGACATTGAATAATATGATAATATATATGTATAGTTCAGTCAACGAACCCGAGAAAATGGTCCAGATCATCAATCGATTTTGATGAAACTTGGTGAGTATATTCATGTGTAATAATAATAATATGTGGGAACTACGGAACCGCGCTCTTTGATTGACGCAGAGTTGTTGGCCAAAACCGTTCCAGATTAGAAAACATTAAAAAATGAAGTAGAAAATGAAAAGTTGGCTATTTTGGAAAAAATTCAAATTTTATATTCTCACGTTATTTGTCATGTTTTTTGCAAAACTCAATATTTCCCTAGAAACCCGAAAAAACACGTTTCTTTTGAACGGGGAGCTTTGTCTTTCGCAAATTTAGATTAATTTATGGGAAAACCAATTACGCTACCACCGGGCTGGTTCAAAATGATTGACACAGATAAAGTGACATTTTTCAGACCAATAAATAATCCTGATCTAACAATAACTTACGCTTTTACATTAGATTCGGTTTGCTACCAAGTAAAAACATTTTTATATGGTCTTCAAATTTCTCTTGCAGTCTTGCAGTGAATGATTACAAATTGGCCACAATTCCGTGTAAGCACATTGACAGATATAGAATTAATTTTTCTGAATTATGAAGATAACTTAGATAATTTACATAGGATTATCAAGATAAAACATTGCATTATGGCCAATTAGGCAAAGAAACCTTGAACTTGTTTATACTTATCCAGAACATTTCTCAGTCAGTTCTATTGAAATATATAAAAACCGGAATATTGTCATTGAATGAGTACTGTCGGAATAATTGCCAACCATAGAATACTCATACCTTCACACCTCAATTCAAAAAGATTGAACTAGAGATGAATTAGCGTGAATGGTTAATCCATGGGGACATCGAATCGCATTCTTTCCATCTACTATCCTTTCAGAGGTTTATATTTACAGAAATATGAGACTCTGACGGAACCAAACTGTAACTGTGTAATTGGTAAACACGCTGAACTAGACATCCAGGAATGTGGGTTCGAATCCCGCCTATGGTTCAATGTTTTACGTTTATTCATCTTCATAATACTGTGTTAAATTATCTAAGTCATCTTCATAATCCAGAAAAATTGATTCTATATCTCTTAATATACATACACGAGATTGTAGCCAATTAGGCTAATAAACCTTAAACTTGTTTATACTTACCCAGAACATTGCTCAGTCAGTTCTATCGAAATATATAAGAACCGGGATGCTGTCATTGAATTAATTCTGTCAGAGTAATTGCCAACCGTAGTAATACGCATACCTTCACTCCTCAATTCAAAAAGATTGAACTAGAGATGAATTTGCGTGAATGGCTAATCCATAGTAGCCAATTAGGTAAAGAAACCTTAAACTTGTTTATACTTACCCAGAACATTTCTCAGTCAGTTCTTTGGAAATATGTAAGAACCGGTATGATGTTATTGAATGAGTACTGCCGGAGTAATTGCCAACCATAGTAATACTCATACCTACACTCCTCAATTGAAAAAGATTGAACTAGAGATGAGTTTGCGGGAACGGTTAATCCATGGTGAGCATCGAATAGCGTTCTTTTCATCAGTGATCTACTATCCTTCAGAGGTTTATATCTACAGAAATATGAGATTCTGACGGGACCAAAGTGCAATTGGCTACACAGTTCACTGCCTTTATTCCGATGGTTAACTCCATTCTGGAATCTGATGACCTTGCCGTTGTTATCTAAGTTATCTTCATAATTCAGAAAATTTAATTCTATATTTCTTATTGTACCATGAAATTGTAGAATAATTCTGCGACAGTAGTGGTTGCTCGAAGACAAAGATTCCAAGGTGTCTTCTGCAATTTCATTACAACAACATTACAAAGTAATAGTTCTGGACAGCTGTTCTGCTGTACGGCAGCCGTAGGTATTCTTATCTACTCTCGTGATTTCGGGATTGAAAACTTCGTTTTTTTTAATAACATCTCGTAGATATACTTTTTCTTCATGGTCCTCACATGCTGTCGAAGTAATTTGCCTACTTTGGTTTCTTAGGAGTTAGCTTAGTCAACAAGTTAACATCGAATCAAACGCAGGCAGCAGGAACGCAGTTTCAAATCACTCAAAAAATTTATTTTTATTTAGTATTCTATTTAGGTATATTAGATTATTTTTATCTTGCCGAGTTCAGCTGAATCCACCCTTTTATTATTGAATGTCTCTGACACTAGCCATAAATAACTGAGAGGGGAACTAAAAATACTTCTGATCGAAAATATTCCGTTTTATAGCGGTTATGCCAGTAAGAATTTAATTTTTTCAAGCAAGCTACCACTGTTCAAATACGATGCGATGTTATTTCTAATGAGATCCTGTATACAGGGTGCGGCTTTAGTGTGTCAAAGTTCGATATATCGGTTATTGTAGAAGAAATCAAATTTTACGTTATCCAAACACGAGAACATTAAACAATAACTGTGGAGGATGGCCAATACCTTAATATGGTACAAGGCCTAAACGCTTGATCGTGACGTAACAAGAGGTTATGGTCACCCATATACGGCATAATGCTGAAATACCGACAGCGACTGTCCTGTTCAAACGGGGTTGCCAGACGTTAGCTGAGTCCTTATTTGCACCCCATTTGCTTTTATTACTGTAAAAAACCAGTCTTCTCATGGTTCTGCTTGGAATTTTCCTAACAATATGTAATTTGAATTAAGCTCATTAAAAATACACCAAATTATTTCTAAAATTCCGAGAACAGTGTGTGACCATTGAGTATGTGTCAGTTTACTCTGATGATGGCTACTTGGCAGCCGAAAGGTCTTCAGTACTTTAATAGTATTTTTAGTGGGTAACGGTTATTATTTATATTTATAGTGTGTCCATATAGTCCTTTTATAGTTCATTATTGAAGCTGAACGTTTATTTCCCATACTTTGATATAGGTCTTTCAGATGTAGTGTCAGTTTTATTTTAATAATCGATCAAGTAAAATATCAAAAAGCATTCCGTAATAGGGATGAACCTTAAGTGAAATATGTCCTTTTGCCATTCACTTCCCCCATTATATATCAGAATATATATTTTTCGTACTATTAAATTTGGAGTACATGCAAGCAGAACCATAAGTAGGTACTTAATTTCCCTTCACACATCTGGTATGCACTACAACAGTTTTTTGAATTACTTAGAACTTCTGAAATTTATTTGTAACACAGTTAATCGGATCAAATGATTAGGTTTATTCAAAGAGATTGTAAATCTGCTCAACCTGACAGCAATGACTGATCTTGAGCCATTTCTTTCTTAACGTGAACAGCGTTTATGCTTAGACTCGGAAATTATGAACAGGTTCATCCATCCCGTGCTTCATTTGAAAAATGTCATGTAAGGCCAACATTTAAACCTATGATACATTGTTCAAGTGGATGTTATTGTTGAATGAGCTCACTAAGTATTCTGTAGATAGGAATGTATGAATAAATAATGTTATTAAATAAGATAACTAGGTTTCAAGTCAGTGGCGGCTCCTCGAAGGAGGCTAAGGAGGCTCAGCCTCCTCACAAATTTATCTTGTTGATCATTCTTCCTTTTATTTCCTGTTTCTCTAATAATTTTTTAAATTTTACAATTAATTCCCCGTTCTCAGTAGTTATTTTTAATCTGGCAACAGTGCCCTGAGGCTAGACTCTATATATCTCAAACGCTGAGCATGTGTTGTTCAACACAGTTGCCGTTTTTCCGACCAGTCAATCGCCAAATAGCGTGAAACAGCCAAAACGGCAACACCCTCTGGAGGCTAGCCTGCCACCCGCCTTTAAGTTCAGTACGAGTACAGTCAGTGTGGTACGGAATATGACACAGGCGTGTTGCGTCAGTGCTTGTTTTGTTTTATGCGAGTATAATGGTTGAGTGACACCACGCGAAATAAGGTTAGATTAGAATTCGTCTGTTCGGTAAATTATTAATTGTAAAAATGGACAACTAGTTAGTTCGGGAAGAACAGCGGTCAATTTATTCAATTTTTTATTGGAAACATTTCAACGATTCGACTTTGCGAATAAATCAGACTTACGACGGCATCTGTAATGGCTGGATATTTAAACGGTCTTCAAACAAACGAACGTAAGTTTTAAATAACATAGTAGGAAACAGAATTCCCTGTAATGCTCGAACTCGATGGAATTTTACATCACGTGCAATGTTTAGTTTACCATCCATAAAAATAAAGACAAATTAATTGAAACATTTGATTTTATATTAAACAGTGATGACTTTTCAACAGATCAGGTTTCATTAAATGCTGCTGTTGGTTTAAAATCTTATTTAGAAAATGAAGAATTTTTGTTTTTTCTTGATACTTTTAAATTGATATTTGAACAAACTGATCTTATTTTTCAAATTTTACAACATAAATTCACTAATATAATTCATTCAAGAGATCGTTTAAAACATTTCATTGATAAAATTTCAAGTTTCCGTTATACAGAATTTCATTTTAATATTTTATTTGGAAATTATTCAACTGATGAGGCTTCTCCCGTGAAAAGGAGGAAAACATATAATTTGGTAGACAAGAAACTACATTATAAACAACTTTTTTATGAAATTTTAGATACTATTAAAGGTTAAATATTGAGATTCGATTTTCCGATTTACATGAATTGAAGTTTTTCGATTTGACGAATAGAAGATTTTTCGAATCTTTTTCAAAAGAGTTTCTCAATACACTTTCAGATTACTTAGTTCTAAAATATAATTTTTTTGATAAAATAGCGCTGCACAATGAATTATGCGTTGTATACTGGGATAAAGATATTTTAGGCCAGTACGACAGTAACGCCGATATGATAAAATATATGATAGATAATGATTTGCAACAAGTCTTACCTCAGTTTTATAAACTACTTTGTTTGACAGTCACCATTCCTGTCACGTCGGCATCGGTGGAGAGATCATTTTCTACTCTCAAACGAATCAAAACTTACATGCCAAATACAATGGGCCAAAATCGTTTATACAATGTTAGTTTAATATCTATTGAAAAAGATTTAGTAAAACACTTAAAACATAATGATACATTTTATGATAATATTATTGATCATTTTTCGCAAATTAAAGACCGTAGAATTTCGTTAATATATAAAAAAGTTGATAAAATTACAAAAAAAACAAAATATGAAAAATTAAAAAAAAAAGAAAAAAAATTAAAAATCCAAAAAAAATAAAAAACAAAAAACGAACGAAAAAAAAATTTGTGGGCAAGAGAAACTCTATACCTCCACGTTGGTTCTTGCTGGGTAACAATTAATTTTGTCACTGAAGTAGCTGGTACGGTCGCTGCGCGAAGGTTAAATTAATTGACTGAATATGGTATATTTTTACAAAAACGTTTTATGTCCAGCCTCCTCTCTCAAAAAGTTCACGAGCCGCCAATGTTTCAAGTAAACAATGTTTTGGTTAGCCGATCTAATTAGATAATTGTACGTACATACAATTACAAATGTAAGTAAGTTATGTTCATTGTCGGATGAAATAGAGAGAATGAGAACCATAGATATTAATTTGTGTAGATATCCCAATTATATTGAAAACTTTTCTAATTTTACTGGATTATTTGACTTCCCCTATTGGGGAATTGGATAAGAAACTTTCGGATTAATAATGCATCTGCAACAATGGGAAATAAAGTGTAAATTTCAGATTCTATATCCATGTATTCAAATATTTGAATACCTGAACGTATGAAAGAAATGAATGCTTATAATAGAACGTGACGTATCACAGAATTTTTTCCTGCTAATGAACAGAACAAACGCCATTGTTCGATAGGAAGAGCACGTTCAATTGAAAAACATTCGATGAAATCGTTATTTTCATTCAAATTGCGATTTGCGTTATTGAAAAAAAAATCATCAATTCAACTATTTGCGGCAAGCTGTTCATTATCACCTAAATCTATGAGGTATCAGGTGATAATTAGATACCGCTATTTTTGTGACTCAATTACATTTCAATTAGCAGTTTCGATCAGCATAGTATTTGAAATCGAATAAGATTCATGGTAGGTTATTGAAGATATGGGTGGCGCCAATGTAGGAAATATTTACATTCTCGAGTAGTATCGAAGAAATTTGAATAGTTCGAAGGCTCCAGTAGGTGATGAATTATGATAGCACAGGATTAAAATAGTAATTTCGGTTTGCTTAAGTTCAATTTCCAAGCTGGTGACCTATCACTCACTTAGCACTTGAGAAGGTCCTAAGTTTTAATGCAGGTCTAGAATAACATTCCGTCGTGTTTTAACATTGGAAAAGCTTTTAGTTTCCTAGTATGAACCCGGATTTCATAAAATTTAGCGCTGTTGCATTTGGCATTTGGCATCTGGTAGACGCGTAATACGAGCGATGCGACTTATGACGAGCAGCCGAGCGAGTTTATGTTTTCGACGATGCCTATGGATTGTGAGTGAGGCTTATAGACTGGTATTTCAAGGAAGGTCCTCTGAAGCATTATCTTCTTCACGACGAACAGCATACTCATCAGAATGGCAGATTTGTCGAGACGGCCTTCCATCTGGCTGTTGGCTCTATTGAGCAACAGCTGAAGTGCAAGGGAGTGTGCATTGTTGCCTTCTTGGAAATTGGGGGGCCTTCAACAAGACCTCTAGAAGCTCTATTAAACAAGTGGCTGTGAGACACGGTATTCCGCAAGAGCTAAAAGTGTGGATTATAAACCCCCGTGAAGGTAGACACCTTTCGACGACTAAGGGGTCCACAGGGAGAGTACCTTTTTATAGAGTTTGATAGTAGATGAGCTACTAGTAAGGTTGAACCGTGCTGGTATTTAGGCGGTAGGTTATGCGGGTGACATCGCCATACTCTCCACAGGAGCATACGTGGGTACCTTGCAGAAGCTTGTTCAACAAACCTTGGCAATTTTAGAAGTCTGGTGTATAGAGGAACAAACTCTCCATCCATTCGGAGAAAACTACCACTATCATCTTTCCCAGGAGGTACAAAATCGAGCTTCTGAAGAAAATGGTAATCAGAGCAAGTCAGTTGACGGTGGGAATATCTGGGAGTCATCTTAGATAAAAACAAATAATCTTTTGGCAGTGTATATCTTACAATTGCCAAGAAGTGGGGTTTGTGGCCTAAGCAGCTGATGTGGATCTACTCAGCTATAATTATTCCAAGACTGAGTAATGCAGTTCTCTTATGGTAGAAAAGAACCGAACTGGTTACAGCCCAGAAACTTCTGGATATAATACAGGAACTCTTCCTCAGAGGCATTACATCCACGAGGAATAATGGTATTATATTCACCCACTAAAATACTAATAGGGTACTAAGGACGGGGTATTCAAATACCTCCTGAAAAACGTACCAGGGGATACTGTACAAGGGTCGTTGGCTAACTGCACTGAACTTTCTATCAAGCCCGGTACCATCTCAACCAATACCAATAAAAATGGATTCTAATTAAAATGTGTCTATAGAACGTTTCACAGTTTGGCAATATTTTTTATATTATCCAAAATATAAGACAATTGATATGAGAAAAAGTTAAACATCGTTAGTGACGTAAAAAAGAATTAAAAAAAATCATAGACACTCTTGAATTCGTTTCATAAAAAGAACTCGGGATGCGTGGCTGGTTGTTTTTAGCTTGTATATTAACAGTTTTCCATATAAAGTAACCCAATTTGGTTCCTGTACATGGCAATAAGGAGACCGATAATCACTCATGGAGCATGGTTCTTGAACTAATCTGGCTAGTACAAGGATAAATCTTCTCCTATATGCATATCAAGTGCAATGAGAACGTATCTAAAGACTGCTATAGAAGTAATACCAAACTTTTCACTGCTCCATATAGTAATGAAGATTATGGCGACAAAGACAACATTCATAATGACCAGACAGCCAACTGCATAAATCGACCCCTTCCCTGGAAATCAGTAAGCCTGAGAAATGAGAAGAGACACTATCCCAAAACTCAATAGGTGATAGTTCTGAAACAACAGCAGGAACTGGAATAGGAGTTGTGACTCTTGAACCGATTCTTTTTGAAGCTTAGGCAAATCTTCAAGTATATTCCAAGTGGGAATTCATGCTACAGGAAAATATGTCCAGTTCAATAAGTAGCAGTCAATTATGTAGACAAAAAACCATCATCATTGTTGCCTGTCAAGCAGCCATTAATGTGATGAGTCCTATGCAATCAGCAACAAGATGGTCTCCGAATGTTTAGCAGAACTTAACGAACAGAGCAAGAATAATGGGGTCACAGTCCTGTAGATTCCGGGACACACCGGATTGGAGAGAGAAAAACCAGACGAACTCGTAAACAACAAACAATATATTTCTAAGATAGATGGAACTACAAGGATTGAGGCAGCCAAGGATACTGCTGCTATAAATTTGATGTAGAAAGCAATCAATATCGAGGTCATCAAATACCTAAAGTACTACAAAATTGTGAATGACCGGCAATATGGCTTTCGTCAGCGGAGATCAACAGGAGACCTGCTTGCCTACGTATCACATGGGGAATCTCTGGCTGTAGGGTTGAATATCTTCAAAACATTTGACCGAGTCTGGCACCAAAGCCTCCTTGGGAAACTTTCGTCATATGGTTTGCTACCTCAACTTTGTCAGATAGATAACTTCATGTGGTGATTGACGGAGTATTCTCCGATACAATTGCTATAAACACAGGGATCTATCTTGGTACCAACATTGTTTCTGCTCCATATCAACGATATATTGGAAGTGACCTCCTGTCCCGTCCACAGCTTTGCAGACGACGGTACACTTCATACCGCTATCTCCTCTAGAGCCCCTATACCATTTAATAATGCCTGAGGAGCGGGACAGGGACAGGTTGACGCAATTAATGGATATCTGGCAATTTTGAAATAGGGATCTGATAATCTAGTAGAGTTTAATGCAACCAAAACTCAAGCTTGCGTCTTCACTAAGAAGGCGGATCCCACAATTCCTAATATAATGATCCCAGGTACAGCTATTCCTATGATGTCTTCCATAATAATGCTCGGGATCACCACAAACAGCACACTCTCATGGGATGATCATGTGAGGTCTATTGCGAAAACCGCATCACAAAAATTTGGTTATCTATTCAGTGCCAAGAGCTACTTTACATCCCAGCAGCTCCTCATAATCTACAAAGCACAAATCCGACTTGTCCCTCCAGAACTCCAGTACTGTTTACATGTTTGGAGTTCGTTTTCCAAACATACGCTGAAGCTCTCGGATTCTGTCCAGAAGAGAACTATTCGTTTGATTGATGATGTCACTCTTACGAGTTCATTGACCTCTCTGGAACATCGTAGAAAGATGAGAGATCTCTCCCTTCTCTATAGATATTTTTATGGTCGGTATTCATCAGAAATCTCGTCTGTTGATCCACCACGGGAGATTCCAGATAGGCGGACGAGACGAACTCAAACTAGTCACTCCTTTACTGTCAAGCTCGAGACCTGCCGAACTTTTTCCTTCCAGACTTAATTTTTTTATCGAACAGTGAAGATGTGGAACTCTTTAGTGAGGTCTTTCCCTATGCTTATAATCTGCAAACTTCCAAGAAAAATACGAATGCCTATGTCATTTCCACACATTTCACCGCTGGCTCACACGATGTTCCTCGAACATTATAGGTTTCCCTCGCGTGTATTCAAAGTAAAAGTAAAAAACTACATCCAGAAGGGATCCAATGTGCAACGATTACACAACGAAAAAAACTTAGGATAATAACGGGAATTCTAACAGAACCCTGCCGTTTGAGAAGACACCTTGTGAAGCTCATATTAGTAGAGAAGAAGGGTTCTGATTTAGTGAGGAAGAGGACGACACTACTTTCCACATTCACTCAGAATGCACTACTTTGCAAATACGAGGGAGCACATCCAATTGAAATGGGAAACGTACCTAACCTAAAGCTATGCGATATTTTAAACTTCCTAAGAGCCATACACTCAGCAGCAGAAGGGGACTCAATCGATCCCTTAAGCTCGTAGTGTCCAGATACTCCCAACCAACGAATTCGGATATACTAGAATAAGCTAAAGTCATTTTTGAGTATCGCCAACATGTCTCTCTCCCACCATACTGTCATCTAGCTTCCCAGCAATAGTGTGGAGAAATAAAGATTGAATAGAGAGATCTCCGATATTGGCACTCGTAATTCGCCGCCGCTAATCGTGTACCTACTGTCAAGAGAAGTGACATGTATTCGAAAGTGTAGATCCCGAGTTCCGATCAACTTAACCTGTCAAATCTTTGAGTGATACAGTTCTTTGTTCTTTCTACTTTCTAGAAAATTCAAGAAGCTAACGACTTAATAGTGTTCTAAAATTGTGAATTTTCTTTACTTTTAGTACTTTGCATCGTTTAGGTTAACCTGTTTGTTAATCGGAATATAAAGTGTTAGGTAGTGTTGTTTTGTATATAATTCAGTATGGGGAAATATTGCATTGTATGCAGAATGCATTATGCTAAAGAAAATGAAAAAAGGAGATTTTATAAGTGAGTATCACCTTAATCAATAATAATGTTTATATAAGTTAATTTCATTAGCAAGAAGGGCACAACAAAGCAATTGAGGGGCTTGGAAAAATTGTATCAAGAAGTGTAGTTAGTAATATTGTGAAATTTCCAGTTTGTGGCTCATTCTAAATATTATTTTACATAATTTCTACTGGCTAGCAAGAAGTCTGTATATATTTTCGTGGTTTGCTTCAGGAAACATTCACATAATACCACTATTACATTTTATTCTATCTCCCAATTGTGCCTACATTTACTATGCCAATAAAATTTTTAGCGTTTATTGTTGTATACTGTATAGTAGAACATTTTTATGTTTTAATCAATATTACAATCTTATAGCATAAAGTTATGCCAGTACTCGTGATTCATTTGCTTGATTTTTGTTAGATTTCCATCAAACCAAGCATCAAAGGAAAAATGGTGCAACAGCTTGGCATTAGATGTCGAAGCAGTAAAAAGATCACATTTGGTATGTTCTGACCATTTTTCTGAAAGTGACTTTGTAACTAGGCCAGGCGGCAGGAAAGACCTTAAAGGTGGTGCTACACCAGCATTTGCCAGTACAAGTCGCCTACATATTTACCCTGAGTATGTAATTCCGGATGTGTTGGGATGGAACATGGTAGTAATAATTGTAAACTGTTTCAGACATGATGAAGACGACAAAGACAATATTGATGTTTCAGCACCTAAAAGGTAAAATGTTCAATTAAGAGCATAGCAGTTTTACTAATATATGGTTTTATTTATTTTAGAGCAAAACTTTCAGAAAGTGAATATGCGTCAACATCTATGACCAAAAGCAGCGTTTGGTGTGCACCAGCTAATGAGGATATCATGGTCAGTAGTAATGAGGAGCCCTTAGTTGAATCAGTTTCCGGTTCAATTACTACTACATTTCAACAGACACTGCAGCCTTCTCCAAAAACTAGCAAATCACCAGAATTGGATACCTCTTCTGAGAAAAAATCCGTTATAGCTATACAATTAGCAAGGTCTTCATCAATAACTTCCAGTAGTTCCAGTAATCCAAGAGAAAGGAGGAAAAGGAAATATCAACAAATAGTAGGAGCAGTAGTTCCACAAAAGTAAGTTTACAATACTGTATATAATTCTGCTAAAACTGGCCACCTGTAGTATTACAGGCTTTTGCTAGTATCAGCATAGTGCAATGTATAAGGTGAATGAGTTGTGCAAATTTAATGTATTTATATCTAATAGTTTTTGATATTCAAAATTGTCAATAGTGGGGCCATGAACTATTAAGAATTTTTGGGCTAAATTTCTCTAAAAAAAATATGCCCCTTATGTTATGACATGGATTTAGTTAATACCTTTATATACTGTGTCAAATTGTTTATAAGTTAATAAATATAATACCATTATAACATCTAATTAATATTAATGTTTTCAGAAAGTTTCGTGGTAAACGCTATTTTGGTGATTGTACTACATCAGATATGGACAATCCAGCAAGAGCACATGTCAGTTGGAAAATTGCAAAGAAGACTGTCTCACAGCAACGGCGAAAAATAAAAAACTTACAAGCTTCTGTGAGGTTTTACAGAAAGAGAGTGAATTCTCTGAGAACATTAGTAAAGCATTTAAAAACTAAATTTGCTATTACAGAAAGTGCGGAATCTGTGATTACGGTAAGGTCCCACAATTTAGAAAATTAATTTAATTAATTTGTACTTTTTATACATATGCAATTGTGCATTTGCTGTCAGTAGTCAACTATCTATAATATGTAATAATTTTTGTTATGAAATCATATATGCTGCATACATTTAATTTTAATTGCATAATTAATTTTCAGGCGGCAGTACCTGGCTCATCTGGCGAAATCATTAAACGTTTTTTGAAAGGACCATCAACTCAGAAATTTACACCGGATTTGCGGTCATTTGCTTTAACTCTGCATTTTTATTCACCAAAGGCATATGAATATGTTAGAGCAAAATTCAACAACAGTTTGCCACATCCAATAACTATTGCTAAATGGTGTAAATCCATAGATGGTAGCCCTGGTGTCTCTCAAGAAGCTCTTCAGTGTGTACGAGATATGGCACAAGAATATGCGAGTACAGGGAAACAGCTGGTGTGTAATCTGGTTCTCGATGAAATGGCTATTCGAAGGCATTGTGAATGGACTGGGAAACAGTTTAAGGGCTATGTTAATATTGGAGTGAACATAGATAGTGATGCCCTTCCAGAAGCCAAAGATGCTTTGGTCTTTATGTTAGTTGCACTGAATGGACATTGGAAGATCACAGTGGCATATTATTTTACTGATGGCTTAAACGGACCAGAGAAAAGCAATATCACTTTGCAACTATTGCAATTGATTGATGAAACAGGTGCAATAGTATCTTCAATTACATTTGATGGGGCTCCCTCTAATATAAATATGGCCAAATATTTAGGTGCTGAGTTTGACAATATACATAGTCTGAGACCGTATTTCCAAGATCCTGCCTCGGGCCGAACTGTAATGATATTGTTTGACATGTGCCACATGCTCAAACTAGTGCGTAATTGTTTGGCAAGTAAGGGTTCCATTAAAGATGGCGATGACAATTTAATAGAGTGGAGATACCTAGAAAAATTGTGTGAGATCCAGGATGCTGAAGGCCTTCAACTTGGCACAAAATTTAAGAAGAGGCATGTCCAGTGGTTTCGGGAAAAAATGAAAGTTAAAGTAGCTGCACAGACATTTAGCAACAGTGTTGCTGATGCACTCATGTACTTAGCCCGAGACATGAAAATTGATTTTTTTGAAACTGCAGAACCGACAGCTAGCTTTTGTAAAAGAATTAACAATTTGTTTGATATATTTAATTCCCACTCGTTATATTCTCAAATGCCATTTAAAAAAGCTATCACGCCTCAAAATTTAAATAGTATATTTAAATATTTAGATGAATGCAAAAGTTATATCCATAATCTGGAAATTGACAACATCCCTTTTTATATGACCCAAAGAAAAACAGGTTTCATAGGTCTTCTAGTGTGTATAGAAAGCCTGAAACTTCTGTATGAAGAATTTGTGGAAAACAACATTTTAAAATTTATTACAACGTATAAGCTTTCGCAAGACCATTTAGAAATATATTTTAGTGCAGTAAGGTCCAAAGGGGGTTGTAATAATAACCCTACTGCACGACAGTTTGAAAGTATTTTTAAAAAATTATTAGTTCACACGGAAATAAAAGGCAAAGAAACTGCCAATGCAGTATCCATAGACTCCACTAAAATATTATGTTGCTCTTCCTCAACACGGACAAATTGTGGAGCAGAACTACAAGAATCTGAGGAGTTTCAGCAACTTGTCTCAGACATATCAAATATAGATTTTGTCAATTCCCCAGCATGGCATTTAACTAGTCTGGTATCTGATGTTGTCGGGTATATAGCAGGCTTTGTTGTACGCAGTCTTAAAAACTTTATTACCTGCGAATTTTGTCAGTCACTGTTAGAAGATGAGGAGTGCCATTGCCTTTTGCAAGTAAGGAAAACTTTTGGGAAACTGATTAAAGCTTCAAAATTTGTTATAGATATATGTAGAATCTGTGAAAAAATGTTGAGAGTGTTTATGTTAAATACGAATATGTTTTCAAAAAAAAATTTCTTAGATATACTTATAATTAAAGTCAAAAGAAATTTGCCACGCAACGTGGTTGATGCATTGGGTGATCATATAGCTGAAATGGGCCCACTTGATAGCCACTGTATGGATATGATAACAGTAATATGTAAAAAATATCTCACAGTACGAATACATCATGAGACAAAGAAAATTACTGCCACGGAATATAAAGTCCGCAGTGTATTAACAAAGCAAGTGCTATTTTCACATCAATGATATTTGATGTTTGAATATAGTGTGTTTTAAATCTAATTTTTATGTTTATTGATTATGTATTTAGTGAAAATAACACCATTTTTTTCTTAAATTCTCCCAAAAATTTTTAATGTTGTCATTTAAGAGGTGTTGTTATTTGTTAAGGCAGGTAATGTGTTATTTTACTAATCTAGATTACATATCCTCCCCTCCTAGGAGTCATATCACCTTGTCGTTGGTGGAGGGGCTGAGTACCTGTGATCTCAGAGGCTATACCGGTAGGTTTACCACGCCGGGCCGCCCAGGAAGTGAACAGGGAAGCCAAGAAATGACTCAACCTCCCAGGGAAAGCGTCGTGAAAAACGCTACGGGGGTGGCGACCCGTGGAACAGAGATCCCTAGCTGCGAGCGGAAGCTTATCAACCACTCGCTAAAACCGGAAGGCCGGACCTCAGTTCGAACCACTGGATGGTAAGCCAGAGAGGAGTGTGCTGAGAATCTGGAGACGGGGAGCTTGCCTTAATTGGCTGGCTCGCGAGGCATAAACCTCTATAAAAAACCGACAGCGAAGTCGTGAAAACCTGTGGAAACAGGGCGAAATCCACAGTATATAGCCTTGCCCCGGCATGCAAGGCTCTGCAGGGGTGGACTAATTTCCTTTGCGCATCGTGGGACAATCATGGAAGAAATCACAAACAAAACCAAAACAAAAGACAACGAAGGCACACGGACAAGGATTTGCACTGACTATGAGAATAGGAAAGTTATCGGCAAAGGATCGGATAAGGAAACTGGAAACAAAATTGGCAAAGGATACTTGACTGATTCTGACTTTAGGACGACATATCATACTAGCAGCCAGAAGAAATGGCATTCCAAGAAAAACCAGTAGCAGGATATTAATTACGTAACGAGACAAAGTAGGGTATATTCAAGAACCGAAGCGAGCAACAACGCCTCTCCTAACAAAGGTGGAGATGCAGGTGAACAAGATAAAACTAATGTCAACTCTGATCTCAAAAACGACAACAGCAATAGATTCCTGAATACGCCCGAAAACGGAAAGAAATCCTTCTGCCTAGGATTCCACTCGGACTCCGAATCGTTGACTCCCTCCCTCAAGACAAGGGAAACAACGGTTAAGCTAGTGAGGAAATGTAGCAAGAAGACTGAGTCTCCAAATCAGGAGTTCTCAGGAAACAAAAAAACCAATTCACCCTCTACATCAGGAGAAAGTGAAAAGAACAAAATCGTCATCACGGACACATCATCCGGGTCAGAGGTTTTCTTCTCTCCATCTTCAAAGAAACTGGAAATCAGCAAGACATCATTGACTGAGCGAACAAGGCTAACGCCAAAGTCTAAGATTCGCACTCCCAGCAAAGCAGAAATGCTTTATGAATCAGAAATGGAAGGAATTCAGCTGGGGGATAAACTTGAGACGATGTTTAAAGATCTCAAAAAGTTCATGAAGGATAAGAGGAACATACACACAGGGGTGAAAACTGCTGTAGAGTCTTTATTCCAAGGATACAAAGACCTAAAGATTAACTTGGAAAACACAAGGAAATTTAGGAAACATCACACCAAAGAACTTGAGACAAGGGTCACGCACCTGAATATCAAGCTTGATAAGTCGGAGAACCTCAATTCACAGATCGGGCCGCTTCAGGATAAGATAGCGACCCTGGAGGAACGACTGTGTAACAAGAGCTCAGAAAACGCTCCACAGAAGGAGAAGTCTGACGCTCAAACTCAGACTGTTAACCAGTCAAAGACTAGTCTCCTTATCCAAGAAACCTTGAACTCTCCGGAAGCTGAGAAGAATCTTGAACACCTCCAAAAGATATTGGATAAAGAGTGGCCCCAGGAGTCATATAAAATAACTAAAGACGGGGGAGCTGACTTAACGGAAGCCCCAACAAGAAGCGACCTGGTAGTCTTCGGACCTGCAAGCTCGAAGGACGCCAGAGGACTGGCGAAGAAATTCTTCGATTCGTTTTTGGGAGACGCTGAGCAAGAGCCAATCCAAGAAAAGCCAGGAGAGATCATTACGGTCTCTACGAAAACAATCGTAGGGAACCGTACCAAGGAACCCCAAAATAGGTACAGGCATATCCATTATGCGATAGTGGATTCCACAAAGGAACAGGAATCTCCAACTCCTGAGTGCATCTATAATGCAGTTGTGAAAATCAAGGATTTTTGCAAGGAGAAGGAGAGGAAACACATCTCATTCCCCTGTATGGGCAAATTCGGCAACGACGTTGTTACCAAGACGGTCGAGTATGTCTTCCGCCAGGCCTCTGTCGAAATCGACATCTACGGTAGAATAGCCAAGAAGAACCTCACAAATGCCCAGCAAGCGAGCAAGTCTTCAGGTCAGGGAAACAAAGCTCTTCCTATAAAGAAGAGATCAGATAACTCCGACGCCGTAATAATCAAGGCTAATGGGGTTCAATTTAAGGACCTCGTAGCCACCATTAAGAAGGAAGTAAACCCATTGGCCCTGGATGTAAAGATCTCTGCGATGCATAAAACCAGAGATGGTAACCTTTTGCTACAAGTCGCAAACGGTAAGGAGAAGGCCGATCTCCTTAAGCAAACGATCAACAAAAATTGCTCCGGTCACGAAGCAAACATGACAAATAAGAATAGGACCGTAATCCACCTCAAGAGACTGGAGGTTACCTCCACTAAAAGTGACATATCGCTAGAACTGAGCACTCTCCTGGGAACAACCATCGAAGAAAAGGATATTACTTCCCTGAGACCGGCGTATGGAGAAAGACAGAACGCCACAATTGTGCTAGAAAACGATCTAGCCAAAAAGCTCATTGACCAGAAATATATATATATAGGATGGTCCAGATGCTTTGTAGAACAAAGGATCCAACGAGCAGAGTGCGCTAGATGCTGGGAAACAGGCCACTCAGAACACAAGTGTAAAGGCCCGATTAGGAAGGAGTTATGTAGGAACTGCCTAGCGCCTGGGCACATGGCCAGATGGTGCCCTAACGAGCCCAAGTGCTTGAAATGCGAAGGAAAAGGCCACAACACTTTCGAAAGGAAGTGTCCCAATCAGAGGAAGTTGAATCTCTCACGTAAAATCAGCGATGAGAGTCCTCCAAGTCAACGTTAATAGATGTAGAGAATCACATGATGTGATTCAGGCCTTCGCGATGACATCAAAAGCGGAGGTAGTCCTAGTTAGCGAACCTAATATTAAAATATCTGGCAATTCAGGATGGTGGGTAGATCTCAACAAAGGAGCCGCTATCAAAGTAAATAACAATTCACTGGTGATTCAGAAATCGGGATCGGAGGACGGGTTCATCTGGATCGACGTCAAGGATCTTAGATTATACAGCGTATACTTTTCTCCGAACTCTCCCCTGGTAGAGCTGGAAATCGCACTATTGCGATTATCAAGACATATCAGGCGAGCGAAGAGAAAGGTATTAGTAGGAGGTGACTTTAACGCAAAGTCCATAGAATGGGGATCTCCAAGTACTGATCCAAGAGGTATCCTAGTAGGAGAGTGGATGGTTCAAAGCAACTTATCCCTAATTAACATCGGAGACACTCCCACATTCGAAAGGAAAAACTCCAAATCCATATTGGACCTCACATTCGCCTCCACAGATCTTGCCGCTTCGATATCGGAATGGGAAGTCCTAGACGAGGAAACTCTCAGTGACCATAAACTGATCTCATTCACCATCAAGGGAATTACTCAACAACCGAACCATCTTGACCGTACAGGGTGGAATGTTAACAAATTGGATAAGACAAAACTAATATCGTCATTGGAAACCTCTCTACCTTCTGTTAACAACTCGGTTGATCTCATCAGATCCATGCAAAAAGCATGTAAGGCAGCCATGCCCAATCGACCTAGGCACAGAAACTTCCGACCTGTATATTGGTGGTCCCAGGATATATCCGACCTAAGGAAAATCTGTATCGCCAAGAGAAGAACTTGGTCAAGAACTCAACATCAGACGGCTGCATTCCAATCCGCATACGAAGAGTATAAAGACTCCAAAAAGACCTTACGGAAAGAGATCAACCGCTCGAAAAGAGAATGCTGGAAGGCTCTCTGTCGAGAATTAGATGAGAATCCATGGGGTGATGCTTACAAAATTGCCACTAGGAGAATCCACGGCTCCCCAAGGTTGCATAACATTCCCTACAATCTGGCGGAGGAAATCATAGATGAATTATTCCCAGTACACAGAGAGTTTCCCCGACGGGATCTGCAAATTGCAAACGTCTCTCCTTTCACGAAACAAGAGCTACTTGACGCCTCAAAGAGACTCAGATCTAAGAGCGCCGCGGGCTTAGATCACGTCCCGGTGGAAATTGTTAAAATAGCAATTGACGAATTTTCAGAAGAAATTCTGAAAGTTATGAATCTATCATTATCCTCAGGAGAATTCCCAATACTCTGGAAACAAGCTAAAATTGTTCTGATCAAGAAACCGAATAAACCAGAAGGCATTCCATCGTCATATAGACCAATATGTCTACTAAATGTCTTAGGCAAAGTCTTAGAACATCTCATTCTGAAGAGACTTCAAAACTTCCTAGAAGAGAACTCTATCATCTCAGAAAGACAATTCGGATTTCGAAAAGGCAATTCGACAACAGATGCGATAAACTTAATATTGGGTAAACTAACGAGTGTACTTAATGGACCACATCAAAAACGTAAGATTGGATGCATCATTACCCTTGACATCAAGAACGCCTTCAACTCGGCTTCGTGGAAGAAAATTCTTGGGAAGTTAGATAACATTGGTTTAGATGAAGACCTCAAGAAACTTATAGGAAGCTATCTTTCGAACAGATCAATCGAAAATACCTTCGACGAAACCTTATTACAAAGGTCAGTCAACAGTGGAGTGCCGCAAGGCTCCATTTTAGGCCCTACTCTTTGGAACATCCAATACAATGGAGTCCTGGAACTGGATTTACCAGAAGGTGTTTCAACAGCTGCATTTGCTGATGACCTTGCGGTCGTAGCTATCGCAAGGAACCATAGGGAACTAGAGGAAAAAGTAAACGGCGCCATAAGGATTATTAATCACTGGCTAACCACAAATGGACTAACGCTGGCTGCTGATAAAACAGAAGCTGTTATTATAACTACAAAAAGGGAGGTCCCTCCATTAACATTTAAGGTTAAGGAGGCCACAATTATTCCTCAAAAGGCCATAAAATACCTGGGAATTTGGATGGACACGAAATTATCTTTCAAATCCCATTTAACAAAAACGATGGAAAAAACAACAAAGGTTGTCTCGGCGTTAAGCAATCTCATGCCTAACGTGGGAGGCCCATCAAGTAGCAAGAGAAAACTGATAAACTCAGTAGCTATATCTACGGCTCTCTATGCTATTCCTATATGGTCATCGATCCTCAGATTCAAATATTCTAGAAATATACTGAATTCAATGGGTCGAAAGCTGAATCTGAGAATATGTAGTGCCTATCGCACTACATCCAGTGAAGCGGTAGAGGTTTTAGCTGATTCTCCACCAATTCATCTAATTGCCCAGGAACGCAGAGAAACGTATGAAGGAATTCCGAAAAACATCGCGAGAGAAAACTTGTTAAACAGATGGCAAACAAGATGGGACAATACTCCTAAGGCTTCTCATACCAAGACCTTGATCCCTAATATCAGAAAGTGGATCATGAGAAAACATGGACAAGTGGACTATTACATCACTCAAGTCCTATCAGGCCACGGATGCTTCAAAGAATACTTGCACCGATTCAAACTGTCAGAAGACAACAGATGCGTCTATTGCGGAATGCAAGACACTCCACATCATACCATTGTGATATGTCCCAGATGGGAATTAGAGAGACGTAGGATTCCGGACTTTCACGTCACAGTAATCGATCTGAAATCCATGGTCGACATTATGCTAGATAATGAAGAAGCATGGATTAAATTTGGAAACGTGATTAAGAGTATAATCATCAAGAAAGAACAGGAGGAACAGGAGGAAATCCCCATACCCCATGGATAAAGAGATACGCATCAAATACACAAACCTCATAAGAAGGATCATAAAGATCAAAGAAGAGGAACAACACGAGTACGAATAGACCAACATACTATGATGAAGACGTACTAAGAAACTTCTGGGCTAAGTTCCATTCCGACGATGGACAGGTCACCTGTCCTAGGGTGATAAAAAGCTAGAAACAACAATGAGAAAAAACATAGACAAGACAATCCATATTCTGAAGTAATGCGAAAAGCGGTCCCGGGATATGGATGAAGAAAGGAGAGGTTTTAGCAGGTATGCTCATTCGTGAGCGAGTCCTGCACTACCAAATAGTGATAGATCTGAAGCTATTGGTGTGCATCAAGCATTTCCTCTCCACAGAAAAAAAAAAAAAAAAAAAAAAAAAAGATTACATATCCTCAGTAAAATATAATCTAAGGAACAATATCACCGCATATGCAAATGTACTAAAATAATTAACATTAATTTTTATCTGTGGATAAGTGAAAATTGTTTATATTTATCCTCATAAATTAACATGTGGAGAATTACATTTTCTGCAAAACAAAATTTAACAATGTACTTTTTAATTTTATAATACATTGTCAGTATGAATAAGTTAAAATTGTTTATATTCTCATAAATTAACATGTTGAGAATTATATTTTCTGCAAAACAAAATTTAACAATATACTTTATAACTTTAATACATTGTCAGTATGTTTCCAGTTTTATATGATGTTTGGATATACTGCTTTTAGTTTTAGTTGAAATCTAATTTTCATATGCTCTGATATCTTTGTTATAATGTATTAAAATGGTCCTTTTTTCAGTGAAAATTATAAATACTTAAATATTGTCTTTGAAGAGGTTGCTTGTAATATCAAGGAAGGGCAACAGATTGATTAAATTATGTATTTATCTTTTTAATATCATAGATTAGATATCCCCCTAAAACATGTTTTAAAGAATGTACTATTTTTATTTACTAGAATTTACAGGAACAATAAATTGTTAATATTTATCATTAATACGTCAACATTTTTAGAATTATATTTTCCGCAAGAATACTTTTCAACAATATACAATATACTTTCTCACATGAATAAGTTGACAATTTTTTATTTAAATAAAACGTTTACAATTTTACTAAAACTTTTCTTACTTGTATGTTCCCCATTCATATTGTTAGTTATATACCACCTTACATCGTGAAATCAAGAAAATCAACGAATATTTTGCTCCCATCTCATAGTCCGATTATTGCAAATGCTTCCTGACAATACGGATGAAATAAAAGCAAAAATGCTGTAGTGGCGATATACCTGCTGTACTTTAATATCAGTAGACAGAATAGAATAAAAGTATATAATCATGTTAAACATCTTTCGGAAGTTTTTGTTCATGAAATTTCCCATATAGGGCCCAGCAATGGATTTTGTATGAATATACTTATACAGATATGATTTGAAACCAAATTATAGGTTGATGTAGTGGTGAAAAAAGTGAAACTATTATTGTATTGCAATATGAATTAAATAATTGTGATCTAATAATGTCCTCGATAGAAACAAATGTTTTTCACTGGTTAAGAATATATAAAAATATACTTAATTGCCCAGATGTAGATGAACAAAGTAATAAGCAGCTCATAGTCTGCGCTTCAATATAGTTACTTGCACGCACAGATAAATCGGTGAATGGCAATCACCAAAAGAAGAAACGACCATACTATTATACAAATGTGGTCAGTAAGTGAATCAGTTTAATTGCCAAAATACCAGTCTTTTTCTGTAAAACATGGAAGAAACCCACATTTGTCATTAACATTCTTCTATGTCTACAGCTACACTGTTAATATTGGTTATAAAGTTTTTATTTTTGATGTTTTAACTGTTCAAAAAAAAACATACCTTACTGCCTTATAAATAGTACGCCCGTGGCGTGGGGTACCCTGGAAATCTGTTTAAAATACCCTATACAATACACGCCTATGCCGTGGGGTACTATTCCTCTATCCGTACTGGATTTCTACACGTCATGTTGGCGATACAAAATTTCCTAGTTACGAATAGACTGACTAACTCTAGTATATCCGAATTCGTTGCTCCCAACATACATACAATACAAGAAATGATGTGTTTTCAGATCCGTCACATTCTGGAATCTAGAAGAAAGCTTTAATATGTAAAAAGGAGGGAACGAATCCTAGAATCGAACCTTGTGGTAAACCTCTTTCTATTTGTAGAAATTGTGATGAATCCTACCGAAAAAGCATCTATTGTCAGATAATGTTGAATCTACATCACTACTTTCAAGCTCCAATTCGTATCAACAACTTATTCGAAGGCTTACAGTCAAATAATTTGTTTGGATTGTGAATCTTGTGACGCTCCCATTCCTACAACCAAATTGCGTTTCATGTGGTATTATGTACCAGATAACTCAAAACATCTACTCATAAAAGTGTTGTACATATGGTTTGCTATTATTATTAAATGTTTAGTGTAATTGGTGTATAATCAGACGAAGTATTCAAAAAAATAGTTTTATGTAGTGCATAGATTTCAAACTATTTCAAACAATCTAGATTTTCATTATTATTTACATATAATTCTTTTTCCTGATAATGTCATCCATAATGTTTTAGAATCAGATATTCAAGTTTTACAAACTGGAAAGACGCAGACTATAATAACACACAGCTAATATATACGCTTACTTGATTTCTTATGGCTAGTTTTCGCTCTGTTTCTTCTGGGATATATATTAATTTTGCTATGTCCACAGCCCATAGTTGGCTAGATGCGCCGAGGAGAAGGTCGCACCACCACTGATTGATGATAACCCACCGGTGCCGAGGTGGTCACATATTATTGGCGTTTTGTACGTCAGCCGGTTCCAGCAGTAAAGTCCGTAATAACCCTCGGTCCGTTGCGAACGATTGAAATGGGAAACATCTGCAATTGATAAACGAGGAATTAGAAAACAACGGAAACATAACAATACAATAGAATGAATCCGTTTAAAGAAAGTAGTGCCAGAAGCATGACTTGTTAATCACGTCAGACCGAAATTGCTTTTGTGTCAAGCGACAAATATATAAAACATCCAGATATATTTAGCTTGTATATATCTCCATCTGGAATAGACGATGAATTTTCGAGAAGATTCAAGAAAACTGTGCACTAGACACGTCTGCGGTTTTGAGAAACATTGAATCTTTTGACATCATCTTTCATAATCTTGAGAACAACTCAGATAACTAAATATGCAATATACTACTTATTCACTAAAAATACTGCTGAAGAATTGACAAATTTTCGGCTACCAAGTAGCCATCATCAGAGTACATTAAATTATAAATCAAAATGTGCCTGTTTAAATACTCTTCGGGGATAATAATTCAAGCAAGGAGTTACCCTTAGATTCGTTGGTGTTCTCTACTATATAGAAGATCTATTACCACGCATAATATTTATGATCTTGTTGTGGTGTTCTTGATCAAGATTTAAGTATGGTTTTATAAAATTTTGATTGCTATGATCAGTAATTTTCAGTAATTGTTGTTCTTCTACACCACTTTTTGCCAATTCGCTAAAAGCAGTTGATCTATTCAAGTGATTTGTTATCTTTTTGTCCTTTACATTCAAGCCAATTGCCTTAGCAGCAGATTTAGTCCATCCATTTATTGTATTTCTTCCAACAGATACATTATCGTACCATTTGTCAGTTTCATTTTTCCAGTGTCGATTTGGTTTTACGAACAGTCGTGGTGAAGTTATATTGTCGCCTCGTTTTAATATCAGCTTATGAAAAAGACGTACAGGGCAGCTTTGTCTTTCACTATTGGAAACCAACCATCTAAACTACTTGTACAGGTTTTAGAACCAAGTGATTGCATCGCGGGCATCTCGGGCTGTTTTAAATAATATACTGTTAAATGGGTCAATCATAATATTATAGTCATTATAGTACATTTCTTGCAAAAGTTTGCACGAAACGTTCCACATTGTCTTCACCGTTGCTTCTTTAAATTCGATCCCGTCTTTCTTTCTCATATTGACCGCCCAATATTTTAGTATCGACGCCAATTCTACTATATAAGCTTCTATGTTCATTTAATTCATATTATCGTTCGCAGCAAAATTCCATAAATATTCCCCAAATATATTTGTGACTGTAGGTTGTATTTCTAGGGATTTTTTCTTTGATTAGCGCATTTATACTTTGAACATTCGCATTGCCAAACCGTGACATTTTTAAATATCGTGGCGCCACGAAAAAATTTCCGGAAATTTTTTTAGTTGCCATGGTAACTAGTCAAAATTAAGGCATCTTATTGGTTAAAAAGTAGAGGTGTGAAATTTTCAGTGTAATGTTGACATGATTGGGTGAAATTGTTGCATATGACACAAAATGACAAAATTTGAATGGTTGTTAGAACTTGTAGATAAATCGGAATTAAATGAGTTGATTTTTCGATATGTATCCATCTCTTCTAAATTATCCAGATGTTTTCCTTAAAAGTGATGAACTTTCTTGAGAAATGGTGTGAGATGTATTCAAATTATGTTCGGCAGACGCAAATTTTTCACCTTTATTTAGCAATAATAACCTTAAAGTAAACTGCAACAAAACAGTAATTGTTGAATTTTGCCGTAAAAACAAGGTCATTGACTACAGCGTGTTAGCTAGGGTGGATGAAAAGTCTGTTGAAAATGTCTGTGTTACTTAATTTCTAGGCCTATACATTGATCCAAAATTAACGTGGGCGTCGCATATAGAGCAACTCTTACCAAAACTCAGCAGCTATTGTTTTCTGATCCAGAATATTTGAGATACCGTTTCGATCAATGTACTAAAACTGCTCTATTATGGTCTCTTTGAATCCACAATCACCTATGGACCTGTGTTTTGGGGCTCCGCTCATAACGTTGAGACGGTTTTCATTGCGCAAAAGAGGGCTCTACGATATATAATATAAAAATACCCTTATGGAGTTTTTTTATTTATTATGAATATTATTTGATTATTCTACCGGCTAGCTTTTATTTTTATATTTGATTGTTTTTGTATTTGGATTATAGTTTGTTAACTTTTGAACTTGAATTTTATCTATAGAATTATTTATATGGAATTATACACAATGCTCTTCGAATTTCACAATATTTAATTTCTATGACTCTTTTCTTATCTCGGGTAAATAAATTTTATGTTTCACAAGATCTATGATATAACCTAAAAATCACTTTTACAACTAATATTTGTTCATACTGTTATAATCAACAATCTTCCTTTTGCTTTACAGATAATACAATGATGTAGAAATTATAAACAAACTTACGTTTAGTTAATATCCAATAGTGTGTTTAATAATGTTGGCAATGTTCAATTTACTTCTATTTAATTTCGTTGATTCACTTTAACACAATACTCTGCTATATCACAATAATCACAGGTAACTAATTTTGGTTACTTCTTCTTGAGAATCAGGAACTGTTGAAAATACTTTGTTTTATTCTTTTAGATAAGATATAAAACTTTTTGATGCTTTATTGGAATTATATCGAAGAATGGTAATCGTTGGATACTTCTTATAAATTGGAGGTTATTACAACATTTTACTTTGTTCTTACACTTGGAACAATTCTTGATTTTTAATAATTATTTACTAACTTCGGTTACTTGGAACTTATCGAAGCTTGGAACATTTGAGTTCACCGATGTTTATTTTGATAAACTTAGGTTAGAAATTTGTGAGTTGCCAGAGAAGCACAGTCTGTGCTTAGATATTAATGCAAACTGACTTGGCTTGTCTTTCAGATCCTTTTATAGGCCTTCAAAACCGACGCTACTTGATGTCATTTTCCACCTATGGGATGCTTTCTTTTCATATCAAGCATGCCAAGTTAATTGTTGTGAACTGACAGAAGTATCTGATTGTTACCAGCCTGACACTAGGAATTCGTCCCGACCAATCAGAATTTAGTATTCTATAATTTTTGAATTATTGGAGATTTTCAACTTATTTTAATTGATAGTGATTCCTTCTTTTTAAATTAATATTGCCTACATTTTTCCACATACTTTGGTATAAGATAACCTATGATTAGGTTATTATTAATATGATTATTCCCATATTTATGATTTTCTTGACAGTTACTTATTCTTAAATCTAATACATACTATATTATATCAATAACATTCTTTTAACATTACATAACTCAAATTTACTAATTCTAACTTATATCTATAATATTCTTCAATGTTTTGTGCTATCTCATGATAGATTTGTAATCATTTTAATTATGATTTCTGCCTTCGTTATACAGTACGTTTCTTCACTTTCACTGAAGTTCTTGTTTAACACTTCTTATTCCATTACATTGTTGTTTATTATGTTTTACATTGTTAATTTTAATATCCTAACTATTATTTAGCTTTTACTATTGTTTTTAATATCCTTTTATTTATCTTTTCTGATTTTCAAAGTTCGGTAAGTTATTAGTTTTAAATTTTTATTGTTTATGAAATGAAATTATAACAATATATATATATATATATATATATATATAGATTGGGGTATAATGACTCCCATCACTCTATATATATTCGCTACTTCTATATGTTAAAACCAATAATTACTGGGAAAAATGCTCTGATATACATGATCATAACACCAGACAAACAAATCTTCTCTCCATCAACCGATGACTAGATTAACAGTTTGCCAACAAAACCCGCGCTACCTAGGGGTAAAACTTTATAATAAGCTTGTAAGTAGGCATCAATATTTTGAAACATACACAATGCAATGGAAGAATTTTACAATATGTAAACGCTTGTATGTATTTTGTTCTATATTTGTATCATATATGTTGTATTAATTATGCTATTCTTTGTATTTGTAGTTGTGTCTTAGATTAAGTGTTTATCGACTCAGGGATTGGGGTATTTGTAATTAGTGAAACAACATCAAATGAAACGAGAGTATCACCAGGTTCAACTTTGACATTTTTCAATTTTGCAATTAGTTCCAAAGTATTTTTTCCAAACAAATTTGGTGTGGCTTAGAAGCTTCAACTTCTCGCTACGTAGGAATCAAGACATGCCATTTGAGCTCAAAGGAGGCAAGACTTCGTTCGCTATCGCTCATTCCGCCTTAATTTTTTTTTGTCTTCACTGACTAGACTATATGATCAAAACATTGATTAGATCTTGCGAATAAATGTCTCCATATGGTTGATACATCATTGGTAATATAACGATACATGGTTTCAATATATGGTTCTATTTTAGTGTCCATGGCAGACGTTCCATCACTATAATTCTTCTTCTTTAGTTATACAATTCTGGTTTTGAATTAGTATACAAAGATCGAACCATTAACGTTTAGAGAGCAAAACTACATTAAAAATGTATGTAGAGCACTTCGAAACTTCTAACCGAAAATAAACACAAATATCCAACTTTCCCATCTGCCGGAATGATGTACACTTTAGGGGATTGCCCAAACCGCATATTTACAGAACTTTCCGTCAAATTTCTGCACTTAAAGTCTGGAACTGATACCTAAATAAATCAAATTATCAAAGTTACTTGTAAAAGTTTTGCTTAAGTTACCAGCGCCGCTATTTAATGAAAATTATTATTCTAAATACAGTAGCCTCCGGAAATGTGTATCAGGGTTATTAAAAATCATGATTCCTCATAAATATACATACTATGAAATGATAAGATTCTACAATTAAAAAAAAATGGTTAGCAGTTTTTGTTTACATGCATTTTAGCATTTCTACAGAAGAAAATGCATCTTTTTGAATGCACTTTCAGGAGCTGAAATTGAATGTGAGATAAGTGGCCAAATATATAGCCGGAATAGGCCAGAATTTTTTACTTGGGGTTTTTTGGGGTCGCTGATCAAGAATCAGAAGCATTGAAGCAACGACGTACCTGGGAGCTTGGACATCCCCACCTCATCTCCAGGATATTCGTGAAAATGTTTTATACAATGATGATTTTAATGTAATTTGAAAACTTTACAAATTAAATTTATTTTTTTAAGAATCAATCTACAAACCCTGTCGTAGAACACAAACTTCAACATTTTGAATTATTTATTAGAGATATTACACGAGTAAAAATCAAGAATTTATTATTATTGTTATTATTATCGATTCCAACTCTATAAGATATTTTCGCGGATTTCCAGGAGTCGACGTGGGTACCAAGATACCCAGGCCACCATGTGTGTCGTTGCTCCAATCCGACTTCGGAATCGTTATCGGCGTGATTCTCTCTTTTGATTTGTAATCACTTTCATACAGTTCGAATCAGTGCGCATCATTTGCTGCCATTTGAAAAACTTTTTATAGTTTTAATTCCGATATTATTGTTTTGTTTTGACGTTTAATAACCTGTACACTATTGTATTATATGAAGCCAGTTTACGATTGTTTACTCAGTAAGACTAATTGTTTACTATTATATCTATAGAACTCTGATGAATTATTGCCGATTCGTGTTTGTTATTCAAAGCATAGATAGTTAGATCTAAATCTAAGAAATAGATTGATTTATCTGTATCCATTTCTTAGCCTTGAAACGATTTACATATAGTGGAAAGTGTACAAATTGAGGAATATAAAGAGACTGTTTCATTCAATTCGATTACAATGACTTAATATCTTCTTTCTCAAAAAAATTCAAATGTTATTCAATCTCGAACTCTCGAGCTTCGGTGTATTCTTTCTTTCTCAGATAAACTTTTGCTACTGGACAATTCTTCTTCATTGCTATATCCTATAGTCTCATCATCAAAAAGAGCAATGCTGCCGTCTTCTAGTTTCGGTTTATAGAATATAATAGGTAGAATTGGTCACCATGTTTACTTGGAGTACCGCTGCTCCAATTTCACCGAATATGCGCCTTGTTTTATTGCAAAATACTAGGTAGCGTTTTACTAGGGTAGTTTAGTTAACTAGCCACACGATTTTCTACGGTTTTTCTCTTAGTCAAGATATAAAAAAAAGTTGTACAGCATTATAATGGACATGGGTCGCCCAAACTCCCAAAACTCTTGTATACCTATTTGTAAAACTCAAGCTTTGTATTTAGTTAAACGTCCGAACACGTCAGATTTCACAATACCTGTACCACAATTACTTACTATTAAGACCCAAAACAGTAAGTCATAATCGATTTTTCCTGTTTTATCGTCATGGCAAATGTAGAGTACAGCCAGTTGGCATTCATACTTTTGCGAAAATTCCACAAAAAATTGCGGAATATTTATAACTTCCTGATGTTTCAACTGACACCAGCCATTCCTTGAGGAGGACTTCTATAACTTTTCTTGCTAACAATGGCGCGGTTCTTAAACGCCATAGGGGATGGCCATCTACGATCGTAGCTGAAGGATACGTGGAAGAAAGCATTGGTAATGAAATAAGAAATTCTAAAATGATATTTAACAATATCCAACTTGAAAAATCCCAATGAGCTGATTTTCAAATTCTGGTGAATGAAAAAAATTTTCAACAACAACTAGTTAATGCAGCGATCACAGAAGCTGTAACCTTTTCTAATTTAAACACCTGTTCTTGTAATATTTATTGTCATAGTACTTAGAATGAACGTTTTCCTTTTTTGTTGAATTGTCTTTTAAATGATACTTATATTTTTAAGTAGTATTGGCTACTATGCAGTAAAATATCTCATCACTGCACGATTTTGAGGTCGTTAATGAAGTGCATTACTGTACAAAATGCGAAAAAAATATTTAAATCACAAATGAAAATACATGATTACAATGGTTTAAAATATAAAAGGTAACAACCATTTACAATATAAAAACTCAGAGCTAGTATACAAATATTTTCCCACTATAAACGATTTTACAGTTTAGTTTTCAATTGTATATATATATATATATATATATATATATATATATATATGACTTAGATATCGGATATTCGGAGTATATCATTAAATATTCTGATGGCAGCATTTTTCGATGTGTTATATAATATTAAGCGGAAGCCGTTTGATCTTGCACTAGGAAATTGTTGTTTCGTATTCATGGTTTAAGATTGTTTCTTCAAACAGATTCATAAAGTAATTTTCAACAAAGCATGCCCATTCAAGTATATACCTAGAGGAAACGGTGAATATTTTATGTTTTACAAAGTATGGTCTACATGACTATGTCTTTGCTTTAGATTCAGTATGTTTCTTAGGCGTCTCACTCCAGAAGATTACTCCATTTTTGATAATGCAGTCAATATGAGAACGATAGGCCATTAGGGTGGTTTCAGTTCCAACATTGTCTCTAAGAACTGTTAACTTGTAGCAGTTAGAACAGACTGTCTTTTGGCCACACAGGTTACAAAGGCAAAGGCTGTAGCCAGTGACCAATCATTCACACATAAAAGTAGGTCCGTAGATATAGACCTCCCAGGTAGGAATCCGTGCTGGTTTTTCGGAATAATATTGTGCTTAAATGCAAACGCTAACATGGTGTCAATTATGATCCCACCAAAAACATTCTGTAAAAAACTAGCCAAGTCTCGATGGAGCTGCTTGTTTATCTCTAAAAAGTAATGAAATCTAGACTAAGGTCCCTTACTGCGATTTCTTCATTATTATAGTTAATGTAGTGTGACTTGGCCGTTGAACATTCTTTATACGTTAGTGGGTACAAGTCAATTTTGTTTACACGTAATGTTATCTGTTGTAACTACCTATGTTTGTTAAGCGAGATAATAGCCCATACTGGTATTGGTAATTGGACGCTAGTGTCTCATTTTAGGCTGATGTTGATTGTGCAACACATGCATTCAGCATTGACAATGCTGACTTCTGCTCTCTTCTTTTTGAAGCGTTAAATCGACCACCGATCTAACATAAAATAGACGTACAGACAGACTTCTATCAATGATTAGAAGTCCGTCTGTATTGGAAATAATTTTTTATACTGTTTGTTTCAGGCTCGCCTACACATAAATCTTATTGGAATACGCAGCTTTATCAAGCCTACAATTGACTGGTTATTGAACCAACGTTTTCCAAGTAGCAATTTTCCATCGTCAATGGGTAGCGGTTCTGACGACAGATTGGTGCAATGGAGCACCTGGTTTTGTATCCTTGTGTACCCTTCAACGGCCAAGTCACACAACATTAACTATAATAATAAAGAAATCGCAGTAAGGAACCTTAGACTTGGTACGACTTTGTCTAGAATTCATTACTTTTTAGAGATAAACAAGCAGCTCCATCGAGACTTGGCTAGTTTTTTACAGAATGTTTTTGGTGGGATTTCACTTCTTTTTGTAGAAACGTGGGCATATTGATTTATTTCACCATCAGCATTACACGTGTACACTTGCATTTCGTCCCAATGTTCAGCAACGTATGCAACTATAGCAGATCTGATACTGCAAGTTGAGTCAGTTCTACCATACACCAAGAAAGATATCGAATGGAAGAGACAAGACTCGTCTTTGGGCATACCAACTACTTGGTAGCCACTAAGTTCATCGTCGTCTTTTAATATTATCGACATTTTTTAGGATATTATCTTGCGAAATCAAACACGTAACGTTTATGTTTATATGACAGACAGCTGATACATTGATAGACACATATACGACCGTGGTCACATATAATGTCCGTGACAGACCATTTCATATCATAGATATTATTAAGGACACAAATGGGCTCTTGTGTTTTCAAATAAGGGTCACCAGGTACTCCAGATCTTCGATTATCCTAGTTTTTATAGTTTTTCCTTTATGTGGCCATTAAACCCTAACTCTGTACCAAATTTCAGCTCTCTGAGTTTATGGGAAGTACTAGTTCTATTATGATGATCATGAGTGGGTGAGTGAATGAGTGAGTGTCATAAATGTGAAACTTTGCTTTCGCTTAACTTCGGAACTGAATGACCTACAGACTTGAAATTTTTTATTTTAAGTATGTGATTTTATAGCTTACTGGATGACGAATTTCTGCGTTTTGGTCTTATCCAGAGGTTCTCAAATAGGAGCCTGAAAATGCGGCGAAATGGTTCCAGTAAAGGATGGTACGGCAGTGTTTGCTTCTCGCTCGACTTGGCGGGGGCACTGCCGTGTCCCCTGATACGTTCCATTATTTTAACTTCGATGGGAGTGAGGCTTACTGAACGATAGTTTTCAGCTAGTAATTTATCTTCTTTTTTGTGTACGTACAGCCACAACGTCTACAGAGATCTAATCCGTAGGTAGTATGGCTGTTTTAAATGACGTTTCCATAATCAGAGCAAATGGTTTGCTAATTGTAAGTGCACAGTTTTTCAATAAAGTTGCTGAAAACCGTTAACGGAACTGGCGGTGCTTGTTTTAAGGTTGTTGATTTTCTTAAGTACTTGTTCTTCAGAAAAAGTGGATAAGTGGCCTTGAGCTTCACACGTATAGGTCGATGCGAAAAAATTCGCCAACGATTCAGAAGGTTCTCGATCGTTGCCGCAGATTTCTCCATTTTGAATTTTTAACCATTGGTACACGCACAGTGGAGCTAGTGTGTTGTCTTACATACTTATACAGTTCATTTTTATTTTACTGTTCATTAATGAGATTCGAAAAATTCCTATGACGCAAGTAATTTACTTCGGATCTAGTACGCCAGTATTTTTAAATATGATTTTATTTAGTAGATCATGAGTTATCCAAGGCTTTTTAAAATTACACCTATATTTGAAAACTCTGCTATTTTTGTCAACAGCCTCAAGAACAGTTTTTGATTATGTTCAATCTCTTGAACGAGGGAACAAATCGATTCGTCACATTAGGTATCAATATTCATTAGATTTGTTTACTTTCTTCTGATCGTACTTCAACCAAAAAAGGCGTTAGTTGAATAAATACATAAATAAGGTACGGGTGTCGGATAAATGGAGTAAAAAATACAGACGCCAGTAGCAATGACGTCACGTTTGTCCCTGGAAAGGGATCATCTGATTCAGACCTAGCTCACTGTTCTCTATTACGAGTAGATTGGATCTTACGGTCACATAGCCATTTATCTGCAGGCCCCGCTGCATTCACTCCTACACGGATAACTTTTGCTACGAGCCGGCTTAGTTAAACTGCCATGATATGATTAAATTGTTGATATTCCCGATTACTGATCTGGAGCTGGCTGCAGTTCATTAATTCAATAGAATTATCTCGTTTTGAGAATTGTAATTGCACCTAATAAATCAGCATGATTGTGATTATATTTGAATGTTATAACAGTGACTATTTTTAGGCGAAATCCTCTACTCGTAACAACATTATGCTTTATTTCAGTTTAAATTTTCTGAAGTTTCTAAAACGCTTGAGTCTGGCACGTCATCTAAGGAAAAAGTTCCAAAAAACAATAGCTCACAAGTTTATAAAAGTAAAATACAATATTACATATTACTATGTAATTCGATTTAAATTAATTGAAATCATAGGCATACTACACTACACTAATATTTCTGCATAAATATAATTTACATCTCAGGCCGCAATAAAATTTTAATTCTGCTAAGAAACCACCATGGACAGGCGGAAACATGGATATACCTCAAACGGCCAGACAAAGGTATAATTATACCTCTGGGAAATCACTATTCTACAAGCGGAAATACCTAGCGAGAGAACTATTCGTGCGCCTATTAATTGGCATTAGCTTCAGCAAGCAACGTCCTTTACGCGGGTATCGAGATAAGTAACTAGCCCAATCGAATTGTTGATTGGACCCAAGAAAAATTATAAGTAGAATTTTTCCTTCGGAATTCGTTAGGGGGGGTCACTGGGAGTCTACATTTCGGTTTTCGAATTCCCAGTGGTATTGGATTTTCCACCATCTTGATTTTAAGGGTGGTTTTTTGTTTTTCAAATAACTCGTTTATTTATACACGTTTATTTATACACGTTTATTTTTACACGAAAAATGGTCATCACCAAAGTTGTTCAGAATTAAATTTCCTACAATTTTTGTTCTCATCATTTTTTCCGTAGGATCGATATTTTTCGATTCACACCCGAAAAGAAAGGGTGATTTTTTGTTTATTGAATAACTCTTTTTTTTTCAATTTTACACGAAAAGTGGTTATCACCAAAGTTGTTTGAAATTAAATTTCCAACAATGTTTGTTTTTATTAATTTTTCTGTAGAATCGATGTTTTTCGATATACGCCAGAGAAGAGGTGAGGGTGAAATTTTATTATTGCATTATCACGTTTTTTTGCAATTTCACGCGAAAAATGGTTATTACCAAAGTTGTTTGAAATTGAATTTCCTACAATTCCTGTTCTTATCAATTTTTTCGTGGGATCGATATTTTTCTGTGTTATGTCACAACTGCGCCGGAGAAACGTGCGAGAACGTCGTCGCAATTCGAGAGCTGCTCGATGAAGACGACTTCGATAATGGGGAAAGTCAACCGTCAGAACGAGTCACCATCGATCCTCCTGAGCATCTGGACGAAGTCATCAACAGTGATGAAGAAGAATCAGACGACCAAAACTTGGCCGAACCATCGGCTAAACGTTCGAGGCAGGCATGAATGAAATTTCGAAGGATTTCCAAAAATGTACTGAACAAAAATAAATATTAATTTCTTTCAATGTAAAAGTTCCACAGTTCGAGAAACGGTTTATTTGCACCCTCATTCCCTTTACCGTAAGCATGGTTCAAAAAATATTAATCTTTAAAAAATTATCTGTAACCAATTCAATCTTCAACCGGTTTGATTATTACCATTTATACAAAAACATAAATAATAAACTGAATAGTAAAATATTTCGATGCATGCCTCACCTCTTTTCCGGGTGTTAAATGAAGAAATATCGATCCTACGGAAAAATTGATAGGAGCAAAAATTGTAGAATATTTAATTTCAAACAACTTTGGTAATGACAACTTTTCGTGTAAAATTAATAATAAACGAGTTATTCGACAAACAAAAATTCCACCCTCTCCTTTCGGATGTTAATCGAAAAATATCGATCCTACGAAAAAATTGATAAGAACAGAAACTGTAGGAAATTCAATTTCAAACAACTTTGGTGATGACCATTTTTCGCGTGAAATTGCAAAAAAACGTGATAATGCAATAATAAAATTTCACCCCCACCTCTTCTCTGGCGTATATCGAAAAATATCGATTCTACAGAAAAATTGATAAGAACAAAAATTGTTGGAAATTTAATTTCGAACAACTTTGGTAATGACCACTTTTCGTGTAAAATTGAAAAAAAAAGAGTTATTCAATCAACAAAAAATTACCCTTTCTATTCAGGTGTGAATCGAAAAATATCGATCCTACGGAAAAAATGATGAGAACAAAAATTGTAGGAAATTTAATTCTGAACAACTTTGGTGATGACCATTTTTCGTGTAAAATTGAAAATAAACGAGTTATTTGAAAAACGGAAAATCCAATACCACTGGGGATTCTAAAACCGAAATGTAGACTCCCAGTGACCCCCCCCCCCTAACGAATTCCGAAGGAAAAATTCTACTTATAATTTTTCTTGGGTTTGGCTCGTTTTTCGTCTAATTCCATTGGGCTAAACCCCTTGGGGCGAAACTAACAGTTGCCACTGCAAAAGATCCGGTGAACTAGGCACCACATTTTACCTCTAAAACCACGATACCGCCTTCTTATCCCAAAGTGCTGGTCGGAACGGATTCACGGAAGTGGTAGACACATGCTGAAGGCCAAACTTGAACGAGGTTGGCAATAGCTCGTAAACGTAGCTTAGTCTAACATGAGTAGGCTAGTGAACTATACCTAGCGAAAGGTTGGGGATAGTCAGCAAGCACAGTGCATACTGCGACAGAATGTATGTAGGTTCTCGCTCAAAGTAGCCTTTTCAGACCGAGCCGGGCGAAACAAGGTGCCTCTGCGAAACGTCAAGTAAACGGTGCACCACATAACGTTTACCCATAAAACCACGGTGCAGTGTCTTCCTATCCCAGATGACTGGTCGCAACGGATTTGACTAGACTACAGTGAATATTGCTTTTGTGTGATATGCGAATTACAAGTGAATCTAATGGATTCAAGTTGACTGTGCAGTATGTTGAGGGTCACAATAAAATTCAGGTTAAGGTTTATTACATACCAAATGTGATTTGGTATTTTCAATACTCATATTAGGATTGCGTATAATTGGGAACCAGAATCATCGTAATGCGAATAAATAATTACGAAAGTTGTTAACGCAACTGTTAAGTAAGACAGAAAAGTTTGAGAGACGCTGCTAGAACGAAGAGGATACAAGTTCTACGTCATTTTATTTTTACGACGTCATATTATTAGAAAATGCACAATATCTGTACAAATTAGTGGCTAGTAATAAAGAGTTCATTAATCAATAAAATAAGTAACCTCCTGATCGAACAATGCAATAACTTCGTTGGAAAATGAGAATAACACATTTAATTACCGCCTGCGATCGATTCGTAAGTTCTAATTTCTTCAATAGATAGTACACGAGCTTTAATAATTCTTATTGTACTATCACGAACGTTATATCTTTACCCCTATAAAAGGACCATAAATTTAAGTTAAATTGTGTTGGAAAACGTAACTAACATACAACAAATATACTGAAAGAAGTAAATGATATCAAATTATATTCAGCTGACTCATTCTTATCGACGGAGATGTAGGATCGCCTACTAGATTCATTTCGAATATGCTCCAGAAACTCCTAACTACTACTATTACTAATATATCCTACCGACTGCGCCATTTGATTTGCTACCAGGAATCCTTTCTCAATCGTTATTACAGGTTATAATGAAATATGATAATTTGTACAATTCAAAATACAGTTCTGGGGAAACAATTTATTTATATCTTAATAAGAATTCAAAGAAAGGTTTTATTGCTATGGTTCAAAATCGGTTCGGCTTCGGGAGCGGGAGCCTACTAAAAAAGGCCAAGGATCACTGTATCACTGTCACCCGAATGGACGTTTTTCCGATATTTAAAGAAAAAAATTAGCTTAATGGGCAACTATGAGGCGGAAAAGTAGTGGGGTATTACTTAAAGCAAAATGACGTCCATTAGAGATTTTCCGTTTCCAGTTTTTCATGAAAATCGAATGTTTGGGTAATTGTAATTAAATCAACGAATTTACGCTTTATCATGTTATTTTTCATATGAATTAGTAGTATTTTTTTTAGCACATTGATATGCATTTTTGATTTTTTTGATATTTGCAAAACGGGAGCTTGTAAAAATTGTAATTTCGCGATTGTGGGGCGAATAATGGGTCTTTCGACTCAAACCAAAATGCACATTAAGGCCCCGATTGAAAAAAAACGCTCCGAAAAAATGAGGTTAGAAATTTGGGATCTATTCTCAATTTCTCATTGTATAGAATTGTGATTTCCCTCGTAACTTTTATCTCAAATTTGTCAATATGCTTGGAAAAGATGCCTCGACAAAACAACGATTCCCTGGCAAGTGACCCTCTGCTATTCCTGATTTGTTTCCAACCTCAACTTTTTCACTCCGAGACAAAACAAAGTGCAAATTACATCTACGACAAAAATACTTGATGATACTTGTTTTATAGCAATAAAGTAACATGTTGAAGAGAGATACATTCGAAATTGCGTGGTATTAACGAAACCATTAAATTTAAGTAGCTCTTTCGTTAATAAGAGTTGTTAGTTAGCCATTAAAAGCCTTTCGTATCTTTCTAATTTTGTCACGCCAAATCTATTAATTTATTTAGGATAACGTCTACGCAATAAAAGCCCATCCCGCTATGCTGGAGTTCACACAACGAATTTCTGGCCTTCAGAGTAATTGTTCTATTTCTAGATTTCCTCTATGCAGATATTTGGATGTAAAATATTCATGACATACGGTTTTCGCAGGATATATTCTTTTATCTATAAGTTGCATTGAAAGATGTTTTGGTACGACTAAGACTTTTCTTTTTAACTTAGACACTAGAGGGAAACTTATAATGTTCGAAGAAAGTCGTGTGAGCCAGCGGAGGAATGTTGGGAGGGGAGATGGGCATTCGAATTTTTCTTGAAGGTTTGGAGGTCATAGTCAATAGGGAAAGATCTCACTGGGTAAAGAGTTTCACATCCTCGATGTTCGATAGAAAAATGCAGTCTAGTTGGGAGAAGTTCGGCAGGTCTCGAGCTTGACAATGAAGGGGTGACTAGTTTGAGCTCGTCTAGTCCGCATTTCTGAAATCTCTCGTGGTGGAACAACTGAAGTGATTTCCAATGATCACCGAACATGGAAATATCTATAGAACAATGTAGTCGAGGAAATAAAGCAGAATAGGTAAAAAAAAAATATTTTTTTTAATCGATTCTAGAGGTCATTTAAAAATAATGTTGTCATTTTTTTTCCAATGTGCATTTTAGCATTCCTACATAGAAGAATGTATTTTCAGGAGCTATAACAAGTAAAATAATTAAAGTCAGAAAAAATGTTCAAACATAGCCCAAATTGCTCACTCGGTTCGAGTTTTGCGATACGGTTATTGTTTTTTTCTTTAAAACTTATCTTTTTTTGCAAAACTAGTAATAAAAAGCGTTGTTATTAGAAATTTCAATATTTTTTCCATTAAAATAGAAAATATTTCACTATTAGTTTTCTTCGGATTAGAAAAATTTAATCAAGTTTCATTGTAGTGCAAACGATATTTTTTGAATTCTTTGTTGTTGATCTGTTCACCAGATGCCTTGGTGATTGATCCGAACTCCGGAAAAGTTATCAGCGATATGAAAACCCCCGAGAGACGAATTTGGTTGTATTTCAGAGCATATTAGAAAAAATTCCACGAGAAAACCTAGATAATCACGATATCCTGACCACCAGGGGACTATTGACTGTCATGGTCATGACCCATATGCTCAAGAGAACCTCCCTAACAGGTTTCATTCCTTTGCAGAAGGTATTTCTGCGAATTCCCTGAAGACGACGATAGTACCAGGATGCTCTGAGCTCCAGGTACGTCGCAGTTCAAATTTGGCACCGGAGTCGTGATCAACGACCCCAAAAAACCCCGAGTGAGACATTTTGACTATATTTGGACTTTAAATCTTTTTTATTTTGGCTCCTGAAAATGCATTCAAAAAGATGCATTTTTCTCTGTAGAAATACTGAAATGTACATTAGAAAAAAAATGGTAATATTTCCTCTAAATGAATCGATTAAAAAAAAGTTATCAAAATCGGTTCATACGATTTGTTTTGTACTTCGGCCTTTCTTCTGTTTTATTTTCTTGACTAGGGAGAGATATCCCACTTATCTACTATGTTCTAAAAAGGTCATTGAACAGAACTATGAGCAGGAGAGGCTTAAAACGGATGACAGGACTTCTTACATCTGAATAAACATCTACACTTGATGAGCATCGTCGATGACCCAGGTTGTACTAGATGAGGTGAAGTGGACGAAACTGCCTCTCATATCCTTGTATAATGTCCAGCCCTGGCTTCTCTTAGGCTACAACACTTCGACAGCGAATACATGCCGCTTTGACAACTTTTTAAGGAACATAAGAGACATTAGTCCATGCAGAACCCTAGCCTTAGGCGCTGCCTTAGTCCTGCTGGAGTGAGTGTTGTATCAAGCGGTGAACAATGAACCCAATTTAACAGTCTAAGTGCTCCGGGAATATCCGCCTCCGTTTTGATTGATTAATATGTAAGAAAAAATAAGTACATAATATACATTAAAATAGAAATTCAACGACGGATACTTAATTCAGTCCACTGACTTGTGGATATAAAATCAATTGATAAGAATCATTTTCATTTGATTATTGAAATTTAAATTTGATATGCCGCAGAAATCAACATCTTCACTATGACCGTTTATTAAATAAATCGCTGTGGTGCAGAATGCAAACCATAAGAAGCCGTATGAAGAAGTGGTCTATCTCGAAGACTCCGATCGAGTCTAATAACTCGAATATTCTTAGTGAATTAGTAAGCTTAGTAGAAGATTTTGAAGAAAAATTTAGTAAGTCAATATTTGATTTAAGACCTCAAAAGTACCTCAACAATCTTTTCTGGCCACTTTCTAATGGGTTTATGGGTACATTGTAGTTTGGGCATCAGATGACGGATCATATATATATATATATATATATATATATATATATATATATATATATATATATATATATATATATATATATATATAAGTTTAAAGTTTCTTTGCCTAACTGGCCACTATCGTGTATGTAACTTAAGAGATATAGAATTAAATTTTCTGAATTATGAAGATAACTTAGATAATTTAACATAGGATTATAAAGATGAATAAACGTAAAAGATTGAACCATAGGTGGGATTCGAACCCACATTTCTGGATTTCTAGTCCAGGGTGTTTACCAATTACACCACTTCGGTCCTATTAGATTTTTATATTTTTGTGAATATAAACCTCTGAAAGGATAGTAGATCATTGATGAACACAATGCGATTCGATGCCCTACCATAGATCAACTATTCACGTACATTCATCTAAAGTTCAGTCGTTTTTTGAAGTAAGGATTGTAGGTTAGTACTGCTATGGTTGGCAGTTACTTGACAGTTCTTATTCAAATGACAACATCCTGGTTCTTATATATTTCAATAGAACTGACTGAGAATTGTTCTGGTTAATTATAAACGTAAAAGACTGAACCATAGGCGGGATTCGAACCCACATTGTGTTCATCAATGATCTACTATCCTTTCAGAGGTTTATATTTACAAAAATATAAAAATCTAATAGGACCGAAGTGGTGTAATTGGTAAACACCCTGGACTAGAAATCCAGAAATGTGGGTTCGAATCCCGCCTATGGTTCAGTCTTTTACGTTTATTCATCTTTATAATCCTAAGTTAAATTATCTAAGTTATCTTCATAATTCAGAGAATTTAATTCTATATCTCTTAAGTTACATACACGATAGTGGCCAATTAGGCAAAGAAACTTTAAACTTGTTTATAATTAACCAGAACAATTCTCAGTCAGTTCTATTGAAATATATAAGAACCAGGGATGCTGTCATTTGAATAAGAACTGTCAAGTAACTGCCAACCATAGCAGTACTAACCTACAATCCTTACTTCAAAAAAACGACTGAACTTTAGATGAATATGCGTGAATAGTTGATCTATGGTAGGGGATCGAATCGCATTGTGTTCATCAATGATCTACTATCCTTTCAGAGGTTTATATTTACAAAAATATAAAAATCTAATAGGACCGAAGTGGTGTAATTGGTAAACACCCTGGACTAGAAATCCAGAAATGTGGGTTCGAATCCCGCCTATGGTTCAGTCTTTTACGTTTATTCATCTTTATAATCCTAAGTTAAATTATCTAAGTTATCTTCATAATTCAGAGAATTTAATTCTATATCTCTTAAGTTACATACACGATAGTGGCCAATTAGGCAAAGAAACTTTAAACTTGTTTATAATTAACCAGAACAATTCTCAGTCAGTTCTATTGAAATATATAAGAACCAGGGATGCTGTCATTTGAATAAGAACTGTCAAGTAACTGCCAACCATAGCAGTACTAACCTACAATCCTTACTTCAAAAAAACGACTGAACTTTAGATGAATATGCGTGAATAGTTGATCTATGGTAGGGCATCGAATCGCATTGTGTTCATCAATGATCTACTATCCTTTCAGAGGTTTATATTTACAAAAATATAAAAATCTAATAGGACCGAAGTGGTGTAATTGGTAAACACCCTGGACTAGAAATCCAGAAATGTGGGTTCGAATCCCGCCTATGGTTCAGTCTTTTACGTTTATTCATCTTTATAATCCTAAGTTAAATTATCTAAGTTATCTTCATAATTCAGAGAATTTAATTCTATATCTCTTAAGTTATATATATATATATATATATATATATATATATATATATATATATGTTTCTTCTTAGGTTCTCGCGGACGTAATGTGTAGAACTGGATTCTCGGGTATTGATCCGCGTTGTGTGGTTTCGGTCCTCAGAAGGACCAATTTCACGACGTTTCGGCAAAGTCGCATTTGCCATCTTCAGGTGATCCGAACGTAGAGTCTGGAAAATCTAGGCGAACTGACGCTTACTTGGAGGGACAGGTATTTATATCCCCCGTTATGTTTGACCTTTGGACTTTCGATCTATTTCACGCTTGGTTGATTTCTACGTGTTTGGCTCCGAGTGACACGTTTGGATGACGTCATTGCGACGCTGGAATCAGCCGGAAAGTTTCCGTGACCTGTTGCACGTGCACTGGATATCACGTTCTCTCTTGTTTTTGGTTTTATCTTCCGACTTTCTAAAGCGGGTTTCCATGTTGCTGGTAATCTTAGTCCGTCATCTCGTTTGTTAAGACTATGTGGACGTTTCTCGATCTCTATTGCCTCCCTGGTTATTCTGGTGTAGAAGTGTTCAATGTTGGCTAGAGTCTTTGTGCCGCTAAAGTTGATCATATGGCCAGTACTTCTTACATGTTCAGCTAGTGAAGACGTGGTTTCGTTTTTCGACACAGCGTTTGCATGTTCAGTCTTTCGCACATCAATGCGTCTGTTGGTCTGCCCGATGTATGTCTTTTCACAATTACCACATGGCACCTCGTACACTCCTTGGCATTCTAGAGGAATTCTGTCTTTTGGATTCCGAAGAACATTTTTGATTTTCCTATCTGTTGTGAAGGTTGTTTTGATATCATGACGGCTCAGTATTTTGCAGATTTTGTCAGTTGTGCCTTTTATGTAAGGTAGAAAAGCGTTTCCCACTGGTTGATCTTCATTGTTGACATCCTTCTCATTTTTGCGTTGAGAGTTATGAATCTGTTTTCTTGAATAGCCATTCATCCTAAGGGCTGTTCGGATGGTTTCCATTTCTCCATCGAAGTTCTCCGCATCAGCGAGCCGTTTTGACCTTGTCATGAGGGTATTTACGACTGATTGTAGCTGGGATGGATGGTGATGCGAGTTACTATTCAAATATCGGTTCGTGTGGGTCTTTTTTCTGAATACTGTATGTCCCAAACTGCCGTCAGTTTTCTTTGTTACCAAAACATCTAGAAATGGTAATTGGTTGTTCTCTTCGGCTTCTATTGTGAATTTTATCCGATCATGGATTCCATTCAGGTGATCGAGAAACCCTCTTAGTTGTCCTTCTCCATGTGGCCAAATAACGAAAATATCATCTACATATCTGAGCCAAAGTTTGGGTTTTAGTTGCGCTGTGTTAAGAGCTTTAATTTCAAAATCCTCCATGAAAAGATTTGCGATCACTGGTGAGATTGGTGATCCCATCGGTGCTCCTTCGATTTGCCTATATCGCTGTCCCTCGTACATAAAGTAAGTATTGGCTACACAGTGTTTGGCCAAGTCAATAATGTATCCTTCCGGTGTATTTATGTTGGATGATCTCTAGGACTTCGTTTATGGGTACTTGTGTGAACAAGGATGCTACGTCGAAGCTTACTAATATGTCGTCAGGTCCTACTATTTGCATATCTAGAAGTTCGATAAAGTGTTCCGCGTTCCTCACGTACGATGATGCTGTCTCAACGTGCGGTTGTAACTTCTTGGCTAGGAATCTTGCTAATGCATGTGATGGTGAGCCGATAGAGCTTACTATTGGTCTCAGAGGTACTGCTGCCTTGTGTATTTTTGGGAGACCATACAGTTTCGGACATCTGGATGATTTTTCTCTTGGAATGAGATGTAACTGTAACTTAGGGTCGATAGGAGATGCCTTGATTTTCGCTTTCGTTGTTTTCTCTAGATATGTAGTGGGATCAGACCTAATCTTCTTGTAAGTCGGATCGTCCAATAGCGCAGCCATCTTGGTTCTGTAGTCATTTGTGTTCATGACAACGGTTGCATTTCCTTTATCTGCTGGTAGGATGATGATGCTTTCGTTCTCTCGAAGAGCTTTCAGTGCTAGGAACTCGTCGTGTGAAATGTTCCTTTTAGGTGGCTTCGAGGTTCGTAGAATACGCGACACATCTTGGCGAATAATCTCTGCTTCACTTTTATCCTGCAGCGAAGTTATAGCAGATTCCACGTTGCAAATGATGTCTTCCAATGGAATGCGTGCCGGTGCAATAGCGAAGTTAAAACCTTTAGCAAGGACATCCATGGAGGCCTTATTCAAAGAATGGTCGGATAAGTTATGGACAACTTTGACAGGGTCTATGTTTGTGCTGTCACTCGGAGCCAAACACGTAGAAATCAACCAAGCGTGAAATAGATCGAAAGTCCAAAGGTCAAACATAACGGGGGATATAAATACCTGTCCCTCCAAGTAAGCGTCAGTTCGCCTAGATTTTCCAGACGTTCGAATCACCTGAAGATGGCAAATGCGACTTTGCCGAAACGTCGTGAAATTGGTCCTTCTGAGGACCGAAACCACACAACGCGGATCAATACCCGAGAATCCAGTTCTACATATATATATATATATATATATATATATATATATATATATATATATATATATATATATATATATATATATATCACTATGACCATATAATTGGAAAACCAACAAAATTATTGGATTTATATCAAGATCTACATAAACATTCACCAATATACGTGCCTTAATATTATTATATGGAATATTGATCTGTCATCTGATGCCCAAACTACAATGTACCCATAAACCCATTAGAAAGTGGCCAGAAAAGATTGTTGAGGTACTTTTGAGGTTTCAAATCAAATATTGACTTACTAAATTTTTCTTCAAAATCTTCTACTAAGCTTACTAATTCACTAAGAATATTCGAGTTATTAGACTCGATCGGAGTCTTCGAGATAGACCACTTCTTCATACGGCTTCTTATGGTTTGCATTCTGCACCACAGCGATTTATTTAATAAACGGTCATAGTGAAGATGTTGATTTCTGCGGCATATCAAATTTAAATTTCAATAATCAAATGAAAATGATTCTTATCAATTGATTTTATATCCACAAGTCAGTGGACTGAATTAAGTATCCGTCGTTGAATTTCTATTTTAATGTATATTATGTACTTATTTTTTCTTACATATTAATCAATCAAAACGGAGGCGGATATTCCCGGAGCACTTAGACTGTTAAATTGGGTTCATTGTTCACCGCTTGATACAACACTCACTCCAGCAGGACTAAGGCAGCGCCTAAGGCTAGGGTTCTGCATGGACTAATGTCTCTTATGTTCCTTAAAAAGTTGTCAAAGCGGCATGTATTCGCTGTCGAAGTGTTGTAGCCTAAGAGAAGCCAGGGCTGGACATTATACAAGGATATGAGAGGCAGTTTCGTCCACTTCACCTCATCTAGTACAACCTGGGTCATCGACGATGCTCATCAAGTGTAGATGTTTATTCAGATGTAAGAAGTCCTGTCATCCGTTTTAAGCCTCTCCTGCTCATAGTTCTGTTCAATGACCTTTTTAGAACATAGTAGATAAGTGGGATATCTCTCCCTAGTCAAGAAAATAAAACAGAAGAAAGGCCGAAGTACAAAACAAATCGTATGAACCGATTTTGATAACTTTTTTTTAATCGATTCATTTAGAGGAAATATTACCATTTTTTTTCTAATGTACATTTCAGTATTTCTACAGAGAAAAATGCATCTTTTTGAATGCATTTTCAGGAGCCAAAATAAAAAAGATTTAAAGTCCAAATATAGTCAAAATGTCTCACTCGGGGTTTTTTGGGGTCGTTGATCACGACTCCGGTGCCAAATTTGAACTGCGACGTACCTGGAGCTCAGAGCATCCTGGTACTATCGTCGTCTTCAGGGAATTCGCAGAAATACCTTCTGCAAAGGAATGAAACCTGTTAGGGAGGTTCTCTTGAGCATATGGGTCATGACCATGACAGTCAATAGTCCCCTGGTGGTCAGGATATCGTGATTATCTAGGTTTTCTCGTGGAATTTTTTCTAATATGCTCTGAAATACAACCAAATTCGTCTCTCGGGGGTTTTCATATCGCTGATAACTTTTCCGGAGTTCGGATCAATCACCAAGGCATCTGGTGAACAGATCAACAACAAAGAATTCAAAAAATATCGTTTGCACTACAATGAAACTTGATTAAATTTTTCTAATCCGAAGAAAACTAATAGTGAAATATTTTCTATTTTAATGGAAAAAACATTGAAATTTCTAATAACAACGCTTTTTATTACTAGTTTTGCAAAAAAAAGATAAGTTTTAAAGAAAAAAACAATAACCGTATCGCAAAACTCGAACCGAGTGAGCAATTTGGGCTATGTTTGAACATTTTTTCTGACTTTAATTATTTTACTTGTTATAGCTCCTGAAAATACATTCTTCTATGTAGGAATGCTAAAATGCACATTGGAAAAAAAATGACAACGTTATTTTTAAATGACCTCTAGAATCGATAAAAAAAAATATTTTTTTTTTACCTATTCTGCTCTATTTCCTCGACTACATTGTTCTATAGATATTTCCATGGTCGGTGATCATTAGAAATCACTTCAGTTGTTCCACCACGAGAGATTTCAGAAATGCGGAGTAGACGAGCTCAAACTAGTCACCCCTTCATTGTCAAGCTCGAGACCTGCCGAACTTCTCCCAACTAGACTGCATTTTTCTATCGAACATCGAGGATGTGAAACTCTTTACCCAGTGAGATCTTTCCCTATTGACTATGACCTCCAAACCTTCAAGAAAAATTCGAATGCCTATCTCCCCTCCCAACATTCCTCCGCTGGCTCACACGACTTTCTTCGAACATTATAAGTTTCCCTCTAGTGTCTAAGTTAAAAAGAAAAGTCTTAGTCGTACCAAAACATCTTTCAATGCAACTTATAGATAAAAGAATATATCCTGCGAAAACCGTATGTCATGAATATTTTACATCCAAATATCTGCATAGAGGAAATCTAGAAATAGAACAATTACTCTGAAGGCCAGAAATTCGTTGTGTGAACTCCAGCATAGCGGGATGGGCTTTTAATGGCTAACTAACAACTCTTATTAACGAAAGAGCTACTTCATTATTCCATTAAATTTAATGGTTCCGTTAATACCACGCAATTTCGAATGTATCTCTCTTCAACATGTTACTTTATTGCTATAAAACAAGTATCATCAAGTATTTTTGTCGTAGATGTAATTTAATTTAGAATCTATTGTTAAACCTAGATCTCTGTTGTTACTCACACACTCAAGGGTAACATCATTAATATGGTATCCAAAATTTATATGGTTAATATTTTGCTTACGTTTAAATCTGAATACTTTAAATTTGGTGATATTTAGTTCCAATCCATTGACACAGCATCAATTTGTTATAGAGTTTGAATCTGGTTGGATTAGGTAAGTATCATTTTGAGTGACAATGGGCTTGAAGATCTTCAAATCATCAGCAAATAGAAGAAACTGAGTAAACGGATAAAGAACAGTACTGGGACCAGATGAGATCCTTGTGAATTGCTTATCCAATACTGGATGTTGCGGTTTTTATTCAAATCAGTATAATTTGTGGTTTGAGTTTTACCAAAATGAATCTAACACGTGGTAAGATCAGTTAGTTGTATCAGATTACCAATATTCTCCTATTCATAATTTCTAGGATAAGGAACATCGGCAATAATCAAAAAGTCCCTGATGAAGGATGTAGTCAATTTCAAAATATCTAATCTAATACAAATCCAAGTCTGCAAGTTTTCAAGGAATCACCAATGAAAATAAAGGAAGAAACTTGACGGTTTTTGAGGTCGCTAGTTAGAAGAAGCCCAAGTTCAACATGATACATCTAATAAACATATTATCATTATATTATATAAAATGTAAACACTTCCACTCATTCATGAAATAACCGTTAAGTTGGAAATAGAAATAGTCGGTATCAACTAGTTTATTCCAAGATACATAAATAAACTCTGTTTATTTGCTCAAAATTAATTATACATGCAACTAATTATTAGATTTATAAGCGAACCTAGCATATGGCGGTTTGAAATTATGAACCGTTTATTTATGTTGCAATATTAATGGAGTAGTAAGAATTGTAGGTATATGATGTACTTAGTTGGGATGTTATTTGTAGAAAAGGATTGATTTCAACATTGATTTTTTTGGGATAGATAATTAGGAAAATGTAGTGGATGTGGACGCCAGTATTTCAACAATTTCAGTCCAAAAATTCCATCAATCCTTTTACAAAGTTACTAAAATATATGGTAGTGAATAAAACTTTGCTAGATCACTTGAGCGGCTATCGCACAATCAATAATATTGTCAATGTCTTATCAAAATATTGGAGGTGTCAATACATATATCAATATTTAGTTTTCTGCAGATTTGTTAAGTATGAACTATACCTCTATGCCAAAAAATGAAAGATAACAAAAAAGCGTGTATTGCCATCATTTTGGCACACGTGAGTTAGAAAAGGCGTTGGATAAAAAATGGATATCAAAAAGAAAAAGGTTCAATCACCTGAATCGTCTAGAATATGTTAAGGAACAGGATCCTGATCATTATGATTTATGATTAAAAAAACGAACATGCAGGAAGCAATACCAGCAACTGAAAGATTAGCTATCAAACTTGTAACGTTATACGTTACTGAGTTTCTAATTGATTGGATAATGTTAATAATGGTTTCCGCTCGGAATTATAGATAATTAAACTTGGAAAGAGACTATGATTACATCTGTGTTTTAATGACGAAAATCGATTATTTTACTAATGGACGATAAAACTCGATGAGAGGGGAGACTAGAAAAAGGAAATCGACTGTATCTCGCTTTATCTCGGGTGAGTCGAATTATTTACATTCTTTTATCTTTTATTAATTGAATATATTGAAGGATTATTGTCGATAGTGAACCTGATAATTTGAGGTCTAATTATATCTAAACCTTGTAGTAGACGTGTTTATTTCTTTGATCTATGATATTTTTCAATAATCATAAGAATATCGACTCACTACGTGGCCACACCAGATCACTAATTCTTGCTCGGATCTAAATTAGGTAATCATTTACTCATATTATTTTTCATGTCTTTAACTATCAAGTTAATAGTCAGATTGGTTTATCTCGTTCTTTAAGGCTTATTTAATCTAGCAATGATCCACGTGGTTACGTAGAATTCCGTATCACCCTTTTTTGACTTTCCTCTTAATAAATTTGTAATGGATTTATGTCTTTAGGCTAGTCTTGGTGAGATAACAGACTAATTATTGATCTGGGTGAACTTAAATAAAGGCGAAATTCTCATTTACTGCTTTATGGGAGTACCGAGTAAATCATCTGATATTGCTTGAACAAATTATTCATTTAGATACTTCTATCACGATTTCAGTCTATTATATTCAGTAAACTATTATCTAATTCTTCTCTTGCTAATTTCTAAATTACGTCACTCGTTTTCTTTAAGACTACCATTTTCTTGAATAAACTTTGTAGTATAACTTCAATAAGTAAACTATTATCCAAATATTCTTTCTCAGATTTTATTATTGTATTTCACTAGTTCTCTTCAATATTTCAATTGTTTTAATAATTTTGAATATACAATTTCGGAAGATAACATAATCAGTTGTGGTATTATATTGATTATTCCTGCTGACTTAGTTATTTCTCCCTTAAACTTGCTGTAGAGAAAAATTCCTGGCAGAGCACTTCCTCCAAGCTCATCCAAGTTTCAAGGACGGCAACATTTTTTTTTGGAATAACCAAATTTGTAACCAAAAACTGTTTTCATATACAAATATTAACTTCTTAAATTTGAACCTTTGGTTCAAATATTATTTTTCTTTATAAAATTCATGATTTAAATTTAATTAATCAAATTATTTAGGATTCTAATTTGTTTCACTTCCAATTTTGCTAAGTAGGTGCAATATAACATGGCATCACAAGCCTAATGGATCTGCTGATGCGCCCAAGAAGACGAAACTATTGGATTGTGATGACGATCTTCAGCAATGATACCATCCATTCAGAGGTGAAACAAATGCTGTGTGAGATACTACTCAACTGAGGTAGAATATACTTATGGGAAGAATTGAATGTAACATGTGTTGAAAGCTTTCATATTATTGATACGGGCAGTGATATTCCTAAAATACTGAACTAGCAGCTTTATTTTAATCTTTTATATCTTGAATATAGCTTCTCCATATACTAACACATTAATTCGCATCGTTAACAAAGAAAATGATATGTTATATTTCTGAAAAATCATACTTGGATCGAGAAGTTGAGTGATTTTCTCTATTGCAATATCCAGTCATTTAGTAATCGATCTGTGACATGAAGTATTAGCCCATTGAAACTAATATCACGGTCTGACTTACTTGGTTAATATCCAGAATAATCAAGCAGTAATCCAGTCCTATTAACATTTAAACAGGATCCCTGGCGTGATTTTCTTAATTCGTGTAAACAATGGTATTAAAATTGAACATGGCTGCTATTTTGTTCTATGATTTGCAAGTTTGTGCTTTCCTCACTGGTCTGTTTATTTGTTCGAGGGATTTTAGTCGTAAATTCGAAACATGTTATAAATAGACGCATATAAAATCAATATCCAAATCTAATTTATCAACAGATAAAGTTACAGTTCATAACATACCACGTCAGTTACCCTAAAAGTCTCGTTAATTGTTTTTATGGCACTTCAGCTGGTGGTTTGATTATTTATTCATTAAACAGGTGTGAAATTTATGTACTAATCAGTTAGATGTGACACAACTCACAGTTCCAATGTAATAAGGTAGCGAGAAAAAAACAAACCATCGAAGTATTTTCATACAAGATCGACTCCGAAAAACTGGACAAAAATCTGATTCAATTTCCCATCGTTATCTTTGTTCGGTAATATTTTCTAGTCCACACAACCTTCTACAGAAGGATTTAGAATGGAATCTCTTGTTTCTGGTCCTAATTCTAGAACATTTTCTTCATCCAACCGGATAAGTTAAAAATTTCCGGCTGGAACCGGTTCTTGAACTTTTCTCCAGTTTCAATCCTTCTTTGGGGTTCTGTTTGTATTGATTGGTGAAACCACTATAATTCCTGTTAGGCGATATCCGCACAGAAAGCAAAATTGCTAGGTCATGCACTATAGTTGCTTTATAATAAGAATACTTTAGATTGATTGCTCTGTGGTGTCATGGAAGTAATGTTGTTAGTTCTTTATGTCAATGATTTTCACAGTGAACGAAAAAAGAATAATCGCAACATACGCTAACGTTTCGTTTAATATTTAAACTTCCTCAAAGCTATGCTATAAATAGAATTGCATAATTAATCTTGGAAAAAATACACAATACACAACATGTGTATTGGAAACATTAGAAGAGCCAATAGCTGCAGCAATCGTTTATCCATGATTGACCTTGTAACTACTGACTCTACTGATGTTCTGTTGACAAGACCAACTACAGGGCGACCTCGAGTTGCAACCGTCTCGCCTGAAAGCCTATAAATGCTGCGGAGCAAGATCATATGCTCAGGCGGCATGTTGATAAGCCGATACACGGTGTTTTCTACAGAAACGTCGAAATTCTCGGCTTGTCAACATGGCAGACCTTCGGCTACCTAAGGTCAACCAGACTCATATCCGAGCCCAAGGGATTCACCGCAGCTTGCCAAGATCAACACTACGCAAACGTGATGGGTGTGCAGGTTCCTGATGTCAGCTGAAGGACCTGTCGAAAGGTGCCTGATACTTCTCCGCCTGCTGTAGGCATGATCAAAACCAGCCTGGGCGTACACCAATCGCCATAATGCGTATTACAATCTAAGGCACTCGTACGGAATAGACTAAGAACCAGTGATACCTCAAATGCCAGGAGATATTGAGTCTGTTGTCGGGAACAAAAAATGCCAGATCTACTGGAATTACTCCTCGATAGGCAAACCAAGATGTATGTCTTAGAATTCTCTGCTCCGACAGGAAAGAACGTGGTCTTGAGAGGATAAATGGGCAAAGTATCAAGATCCACTGTTTGTACTTCGCAAGCTATACCCAGTCCACAAGGTCGTATTAGTAGTTCTTAGTATAGGTTTTCGGCGGAATTCGGTATTCGCTACGTTCCAACTTAAATATCATACCGGCCTTCAAGAACTCTGCACAGATCTTGATAGACCGGATGCAGAAGGCAGCAACATTCTGGGTTGAATAAGGTCACTTAAGGTCCACGATTTAGGAACCTGAAGTCACTTACCGACCGGCGGGAAGGAGTAGCTTCAGTTGGAGCGATTGCTGCGATGTCGTAGGAGCGCGCAGCAGCCCGGACCACTTATTTATATGAAAAAACAGAATACAGATATAGCAAATACCACTCACTCACTGACTTGAAACTTAGCAGATATGTTCCTCATACCACGTACACACCCGCTAAGAACTTATTTTTCGAAACTCAATCCCAAACGGGGTAAAAGAGATTCGATATATTTTGAATTTTCTGCTGGGTAATATAATCACGTATAATTCACCTGACATACAGATCCATAGATTAATAGATCATTATCACAGTTCAGACTGTCTATGCTATGACAGGCAATACATAACCCATCAACCAGACAGGTAACATTCACTTGACAGATAGCTGATACATAGACAGTCACATAATGTCCGTCACAGACCATTTCATAACTTAGATATCCCTATGAATTCAAATAAACTTTCACATATAATTGAGCGTTCTTCCACGCCTTTAGTTATTTCTACACATTAGAAATATTAATTATTAAATATTGAAACTTGGTGATAGACATCGAGGCGGCGCAGCCGACGCTTTCTTCTACGGGTATTAGCTATTTCTTATAATAGCTAGTATTTTAATAATTCAAATGTTCAATGCAAATAAACTTCCAATCTCAAGACAGACTATAATTTTAGCTTTAATTTATTATGTTAGTTATCGAGAAAGCTAGTGCATATCGTCGACCTGCACACGAATGGGCATAACTAACACTTACTTAATCTCAAAGGGAAGTAAAAAAGAAGAAATAACAGACCAAGAAAATGAAATTTCACCTGAACCTGAACCAAATGATAATCATTGTATATTTATCAATCAGCTGATTACTATATGGTATGCCACATGAGAAATATCTAGTCAAAGTGGTTTTCGAAAAAAAAAAGCAGATACGCCTTTGTAGGAAAAATTTTATTATCGAATTGCGAGATACGCTTTTCTATTACCCTTAAAGTAAAATGATAATGAAGCTACATTATTTCAGTAAATAAATGTACTCAATCAAGAATTATTGTCATATATCAAATTGAAAAATGCTTCGAAGAAGGTCTTGTTGCTCCACCCTGTGTTGGTATTCATCGTATCTTATCTCATTACAACATATATGTGGAAAGTCCTGCCAGAGTAAGATAGAAATATTGTGTCGTTATTCCGAATTTATTAAAATTTTATAGCGAAGGTAAAAATTATGTCGTGGTAATCTGATTCTAGAACATCCAGCTACGGTATTTATTTCAGTCACTACTCACATTTTATAGCTGTAATAGCTGAATAATATATATGCGATCAATACTGCATACATCAATTTTTATATAAATACTCGATAAAGAAGGTCAATTTTATAACATAAAAGTATTTAAAATATTGATGCGACAAATTCATACTCTCCTCCTCATAATGATAAATATTTCAGTATTTGATCTTTCGTTAACCGCGCCACCCATCAAAATATTAATTTCTCGAAAAGTATATTTTCCACCCAGAATAGATGATTGCCGAAGTCGAATATGAGAAATTTATAGGCGCTGATGATCAGATTCTGGGAAAGTAACAAGTGTTTCTTGGAACATTATAAAATGTAAATTCTAATGTATTTAAATAATAAATAAACCACCCTTGTCCACTAAAAATACTGTTAAAGTACTGAAGACCTTTCACAGTAACCTGAATTATAAATAAAATGCACCTATGGGGATAATAATGCAAACAAGAGGTAACCCTCAGCTGGAGATAATTTGGAATTCAATAAATCTGCTATCCAGCAGCCACAAATGGTAAGAAGTTATGAACCGCGTAGACCAAAAACCGGATCTTCGAAAAACAGAAGAACCAAAAGTTGGACGATGTAACGGAAACGGAACAGAGAACATGGTAAAATGATCATCAAATGTTCCAAAAAACGAATGAAAATAGTGTTTCCTACTGCTGCTCCTGAAGACAGTACACAAAAAATTCAAGATTTATATTGAAAGTCCCATTAAGAAAACAATTGCCGAATAACTATTTTTTAAAGATAAGTAATCATATTTTTAAGGGACATAATAACTGGAAGTAAAATATGAATTTTTGCTATTGATTTTTCACTAATTTTGAACTTTTTTACGAATTTTATTTTTCCGATCTTTTTAATGACCAGTGTTTATCGTAATCAGGTCACCAAGACTTTACAAAAATAGTGATGACGATATTCTTTGAAGTCTCGATATTCTTGAAAAGTTTATTGATGAGTTCTATCGTAACTACCAACAGATATTTTCTATTCCTAAAAACAATTTTCTATATTTAATTCAAAATACGTATCGTTTAAAATTGCAATTAAAATTCCTAATTAAAATAGAGTGATGAATTTTTCATTCACGCCGCAGTAAATCACAAAAGCTATTGATAGTTTTAGGTAAATTAGTATTTTGAATTATGCTTCTCGAATAACAATTCTTTAAAGTTTGATAATTATATTCCTAAGGGAATTTTTGCTATTTATTTTTCACTAATTTCGAATTTTTTTACCATTTTCATTTTTCCAATCTTTATCATGACAAGTGTAATCGTAATCAGGCCACAAAACTTTTTTAAATAATGGTGACGATATATTTTGAAGTCTCCATATTCTTAAGAAGTTCATTGATGAGTAGTTATATCTTTATTTCTAATAGATTATATTTTTCCATTGCTAAAAACAATTTTTTATATAAAATTCAAATATGTACCGTGGAAAATTGCAATTGACATACCTAATTAAAATAATTTGGATTAATAGAGCTATCAATTTTTCATTCAAGCAGCAGTCAAACACAAAAATTGCTAATATTTTACTTAAAGTAGTATTTTGAATTATGCTTCCCGAATAACAATTGTTTAAGGTTCCGTAATTATATCCCTAAGGGACATAATAACTGGAAGTAGAATATGAATTTTGCTATTGATTTTTCACTAATTTTGAATTTTTTTATCAATTTCATTTTGCCGATCTTTATAATAATAAATGTTCATCGTAATCACTAATTATGAATTTCTTTACCAATTTTATTTATCCGATCTTTATAATGACAAGTGTTTATCGTAATCAGGTCACCAAAACTTTATAAAAATAATGATGACGATATTTTTTGAAGCCTCGATATTGTTAAAAAGTTCATTGATGAGTTCTATCGAAATTTCCAATGATTATATTTTCCATTCCTAAAAACAATTTTTCTGTAATTATATAAGAATATATCCCGCATAAAATTGCAATTAAAATTCCTAATTAAAATAATCAATCACAAAAATTATTAATAGTTTCTCGTAAATTAGTATTTTGAATTATACTTCCCGAATAACATTTTTTTTTTATGTTTAATAGTCATATTTCTTAGGAACATAATAACTGGGAGTAAAATGTGAATTTTTGCTATGGAAAATAAAGGAGAAACTACATCTATCCACAATATGTAGTATAAAATGGACATCCGGTGTAAAACATATGGAGAAGCTTTGGCAAAAATTTATGAATCACGCTATGTTTAAACAATCAATACTAGTACAATTATCTTTTTAACTTCACCTGTCCAGCGTTAATTAACTCAATTTACCATTGAAATGTTGGCAGCTCATTCTGCATCATTAAGTACCTATTTGAATGAGTAGTTTGTAAAAGATACAACATTCAAAGATTTTATTGAATTTAAAATCTTTTAAATGTTTAGGAACGTGTGAAAGACATTATCAAGTATAACAGTTAATAATTAATTCTAAACGTACTTTCAAATTACGTTAAGAAGGCAATCCTGAAGAAAAATGAGTTTTTTGCTCCAATCATACACCAGCACAGTTTTCCGTTCAACACATAAAACACTTAAACACTCATGTTCCAATCAAGACTGTAAGTTTGGAGTTTTTAATTAAACGGTTTATATAAATTGGGAATCGGCCAGAGATATTCTAAAGATTGCATGATATACTCTCATATTAGAATTTGTTAGAACACGCGTCTTCAGAAAGTGTTACGAACAGGTATGAAAATTCGAATCGGCGTGAAAACATTTGTATAAATATTAGAAATATATTGGCACGCACAGAAACTGACAAAGAGAACACAGACGAGTAAATACTATTGTTGATATTATTGTCTACAGAATGTTGAACCTGGGAGTATTTTCTTTTACAGGTCACGCATTAACGATTATGTGTTAGTGATATTGTGCGATGAACGTCCGTAATCGTGACGGTGTTTAGCGTCGCGACGCTTGTTTCACACTGTTCTATCCGCACGTTCTGGCGCGAGGACGAGCTCGGGTACCTCCGGAAACGGATCGACCCTTAGCTTCAACGTCCGGGAGGTTGGCACCCCTAACAGTTGCGGAGAAGAAGCATAGGACTGGATTCGTGGTGGAACTCGGGTAGCATGTACATTCGAATTTCTTTATCTCTATCAACGCGAATATGCTGTTATGGCCTGCTGATATAATATACCCTTCAACTGTTATACTATAAACATAGCCGTTCTTCAGTCAATTGTCTTCGGAAAGATGAGATGTAATGTGATGTGAAAGGAGAATTAAGGTCAAATTTACACAAAACCGTTGACCTTTTCATCTTCAAACCGCAAGAAATGGGGGGTGGGTCGGCCAGGAAATATACCTACATATTGATTCATTTGTATTTTGAATTAAAAAGGCATTTTACACTAAAACAAAATAAAGTTCATCGAAAATAATATTTTATTTTGTTACTAAAGGTAAAGGTTTTACAATAATCAATTTTAACAACTTAATTCTATTTTACATTAAATTTAGTTGTGTCACTATCACTATTATTTTTATCTAAACCTTAACTTATCTTGGATAGTAGACTTCCGCTCTAAACCTTTAATTCAAGCTCTCAATTCACTCAAATCAAATCCTGATTTGGCTATTTTGAGGGTTGATAAAGGAAACTCCACTGTTGTCATGAATCGTTCAGATTATGATAACAAAATCCTGCAACATCTGCAAACTAATTCCTATAAGCTCCTACCAAAAGATCCCACCTCCTCTATAGAACGTTCAATTTCACAAATTATTCGTCATTCTTCCCTTCCTGATTCAGATAAGAAATGTCTTATCCCTCATTGTTCAAAATGTCCCCGTTTATATGGTTTGCCTAAAATTCATAAGCCCTCAGTTCCCCTGAGACCAATTGTCAGCACTATCGGATCTCCTACTTATAAACAATCTCGATACTTGTCATCTATTCTCAAACCCCTTGTAGGTGATTCCAATAGTTTTATCCTAAATTCCTTTCATTTCGTTGATAAACTTCAAACGTTGAAAGTTGACCCATGCGATTTGCTTGTCAGCTTCGACGTCGAATCACTGTTTACCAATGTTCCCATTCCAAACACCCTTTCCATAATTTCTCAATTGTTACCTGCCAAAAACATTTCAACGGACTTGCTACCGTTAATTGATTTTTGTCTATCCTCCACATATTTTCTATACGATAGCAAGTTCTACGAGCAATCCTCGGGAGCTGCCATGGGTTCCCCACTTTACCCGATCATAGCTAATATCTTCATGGAAGCTTTTGAACAAGATGCCATTGACTCATCTGTTCTCAAGCCGAAATATTGGTTTAGATATGTCGACGATACTTTCGTTATTTGGCAACATGGTCGCGAAAAGCTTGTTCCCTCCCTCAATCATTTAAATTCATTACATCCAATATTCTTTTCACCATGGAAGTCGAATCGCAAGGTTCACTCCCGTTCCTGGATGTATTGGTTAGTCGACAGACTGACGGTACTTTAGGACATTCTGTATATCGGAAACCCACCCATACCGATAGATACCTCAATGGTCTTTCCCACCACCACCCTGCCCAAAAGCAATCTGTCATAAACTCCCTGGTCCACAGAGCTGTCAACCTATCTCAGCCCCAATTCTTAAAATCAGAATTAAAACATCTATCATCTGCCTTATTATCAAACAATTTCTCCCATTACAACATTCAAAAAGCCATAAAGAAATACACTTCACCTAAAATTTCAAATCGACCCGAGCCAGAAACCCTCTCACCTGCTTTATCCATGGCCCATCTTCCATATATTCAAAATATAACAGATCGAATTTCCAAAATCCTCAAAAAACATAATATTTCTACCCGTTTTTCCACACTTCCAAAATTATCTCAGTTTTACAAACCTATCAAAGATCCCCTTCCTCCTCTCCACTTAGAAGGTGTTAATAGCATTCCCTGTTCTTGCGGTAAAGTCTACATTGGTGAAACAGGTCGTACAGTAGCTACTCGTGTGAAAGAACATGAGCGCTGTACAAGATTTCGTGACACCAGTAGATCTGCACTTGCGGAACACAAGTTTAACACAAATCATCAAATCCTTTTTGAAGATACTAAAATCCTAGTCCGAGCCCCAAACTTCTATCAGCGAAAAATCCTTGAAGCTATAGAAATTCTAAAACATTCGAATAATCTGAACCGTGACTCAGGATATTAGTTTCCCAACATTTGGAAACCCATCCTCGAAAATTCCACTTCGCACATGATCGCACAACGGCAGGGTCAGGTGCCGGAACGAAGTTAACCACCGGAATAAAGGCAGTGAACTATGTAGCGTGAAGGATTTTTCCTACAATAAATACGGCTACAGAAACCAGTAGAACCAGTTTCAGTTCAAGCCTCAAACCTGCCCTGAAGATGCCACCTGTAATGGTTGGCGAAACGTCGGCATCAAGTCGAGCTATTGTGACGCGGAATCCATCCGTAGTCTCTCCTATAGGGATGGAAGATCCCTATACTACACGTTTTTCTAATTTTTCGATTTCGGCAATCCTTCAAAATAGGGGTTTGTTTCAGAGATGACCTCGTCGTTGGAGCTAAATCTTTTTTCGCCGAGCCATTTCTTCAAGTTTGGATATAGATACAAATCGCAGGGGCCCAAATCTAGTGGAAATGGTGAATGACGAACCAATTCGTAGCGCAATTTATGCAATTTTACCATTGCCACTGCGGACCTGTGCGTTGTCCTAGTGCTTTCGCTTCAAATCGGTGTCGAATCGATCCAATAGCACTGCATAATCTATAGTCCAGGCAACGAACCGGAAAAAAAAATATATTAATCTAGGATTTCAAAATTTTTTTTGCATTTTGTTCCTAATATCCCATAGATAATTCATGACTATCAAGACCGCGGAAGTCGACCTTTCTACCCCCCAAAACGGGGTTTCAACTCTACGATTCCGCAGTTAGTATTTTTAATTTTTTTATAATTTTGTTGAAAAAATGACCTCTAGTCATTTTTGCAACAAAATTATACTTTATTATTCATAACCGTCTCAGGAAAATCTCAAATTCCCGAATTTTCCATCTGGAGAGAGTTTTTTGGGAAAAATAACAGGGGAATCGTGATCAGCGACCCAAAAAAACCTACCAGAGGTCATTTTTGCAACGAAATCATAAATTATACATTATATTTAAATTTTCCAAATTTCCCATCTGAAGGGAGTTTTTCCGAGAAAACTAACTACGGAATCGTGATCAGCGACCCAAAAAACATACTAGGGGTCATTTTCGGCTCTTAATTCTTTAATTTTCTAAACTTTTGGATTGTTTTTATAAGAATGCTCCTCTGAGGGGTTGAAACCCCGTTTTGGGGGGTAGAAAGGTCGACCCCCGCGGTCGTTATAGTCATGAATGATCTTTGGAGTATTAGGAACAAAATGCAAAAAAATCTGTAAATGTACAGATTCCATTAGAGGTTCTTTTTTATCAATCGTTATATACTTAAAACCTATTTTAAGCAAAATTCTTTTCAGCCTTAAAATGCTACAGGAAATATCTGTTTTGTCGTTTGGCAGCCTATTTTATCGGGAAATCAATGTAGGTACAGATTGCTCTTCATTAGTTTTATAAATTGTCCTTCTTAACAAATACTCATCATGTCTAGGTAATTTAGAAAGGATGGAAATCTATAAGCGGAAAAGTAATTTAATGAAATCAGACTTATCTCCAAATAGTATTTAGACCCATTTAGATTTCTATTTTAGTTTACTCTGATGATGACTACTTGGTAACTAAAAGATTCTCAGCATATTCACATTATTTTTAGTGAATGTTAATGTTATTTATAATGTTCTAAATAAAGAGTGGGTTTCAAAACTTTCTAATCCAAAATCATGATTGAAATAAAGGTAATGTAAATGAATAAACAATTCATTTCTGTTACATTTACATAGTCTATGAAATTCACATGCTCGACCTTTAGACATTATCACCAGGAATATCTCGATGTGTATTTTAAATATACCAAAACGAAGTATTTCTATCATAAACGAGTAAAACTAGATTTTATGAATTCTTAGTTCAATAAACTCGTATATCATAATTACGTTTGAAGTTATGATACATAAGTTACAATAATATTATTATGTTTATTTTATTGCACTAAATAGGCAAACGGTTAGTAGTTTATTGCCAGTACTATCTTAACATCATCAATAATACTAAATTGCTAACATGCATAGCTTGCATACATCCAAGTGGTTTGATCTAAATTGATTTGATCAAATTACGAAGTAAAACAACTATTAATAAATTTCCACCAATTTAGAAAAACAGAAATTTTGGGAAGCGTTCCGGCAATCAAACACTAGTAAACTTGGTAGTAGGAGAATAAAAATCCGATGGTGGAAGCCATTAATTGTGATAATTCATCACATTGATTTAATAACATACAACACTTTTACTTTGTTTTGTATCACATATATGATAGAAACAAATCGTGACTATAGTTTCGACCCGCGTGTCATCTTCAAACGATACTAATGTATGAAAATAAGAATAATCTTGGCTATTAATGATACAATATGAGACACAGGTAACAATTGTGGTTCCGGTTGGGTAAATACATTGCTAGAATAATATAATTGAAATTGGATAATGAGGTACAGTTAATATTGTGATAAGGAAATTTAATACCGAGATATACTAGGAAGGCCCAAGAGGATTATAGGAAATTTCACACAGGATGCTGGAGTACACGTATAATTGATCGTTTAAAATTTTATTGTCATTATTTTTAATACCTGTATTTCTATTGATCCTAGTGTGTTTAATTCAAAACCTCTACTCTGGTTCTGCAAAATTTTAACGTCATCTAAATTTGGAAATAAGTGCCCTGTTTTTGGAATATGGTTAAAGAAAGATGAATCTGTTTTATTAAAAAATGTTCCTTTGATCTAATTTCTGTATTACGAGTAGATCTACCATTGTAAGTTAGCTACATTCTGAACAGGTTAATTTACATACTCCAGGCTTATTAGACTTATTTGTTTCATATCTAGCATTGAACAAAAAATAGGACAATTTATTTTGAGGTTTGAAACTAACTTTTAGATTTTGTTTCTTTTAACATGTTAGCATTTTAATGTGTTATTTGTGTTTGGTAAAGGACCCCGCAAATTCCTTACGGGAATTGGATCTCGGTGGATATTTTTGAATTTTTGATATGATGTAGTCCATGTAATTCTGAACAATTTTTATCCATGCGCAAACCCCGAGAAATGAAAATTTTTTCCGCTAGGGGGGGGGTTATATTCACATTTTACTCTTAGCAGACTTATTCATTTCTGTAGGCGAGTACAATATCCTTACATGCTTTACTCCGTCCTATGTTGCATAATATTGTTCTATGAAGAAATGTTGGAGCCCACCTTCCCCCCCAACCCCCATTCAAAAATAAAAAGTACTAATTCCTGGGTCACTTCGAAAACCATTAGAAAATGTTTAAATAAGCTCAGATACGGAAACCGCACTTCTGTACCATAATTGCGTCTGTTATCCACATTTCGGCGGATAACTATTTATATAATTATTTGACTTTTATTTGCATTTTTGTAAGGCGGGAACATGGCTTCAAATGATCTCGATTGAAATGGACGCATACGGCACATCTTATGAGTCCTTCTATTTCTACGTTTGCTTGGACTAGATTCGCTTCTTCATTCTTATGGACGCACGTTCATCAATTGCAATTAATTTAGAGGCTGCTATGAGCAATCTTTTATCTTGCCCTAAGAACTGTCAAACATATGCACTGCATCTTGTCCTCTTGCTTATTAGTAGTAATTATTGTTGTGCTTTTCTGCATTATTGTAGTTTTATTTACTGGTTGTGGTTACTAAAATTAATGATGTACCTAAATCGTGGGGATTGTTACGTATGCGAAAGATCTTTTCGCGCAGCGCAACTATCAAGAATTGATGAAGTAGTAAACGCAAATAAACGTGAAATAGCAGTTATCCGGCGAAATGTGGTAAAGACCTCCTCTCAATGTGGATAACAAGGCGCAATTATGATACAGAACTGAACTTATTTAAACATCTTTCAATGGTTCCCGAAGTGACCCAGGATAGTATTTTTTATTTTTAAATGGGGGTTGGGGGATAGGGGAGGTTTAAATATTTCTGCATGAAAGAAGAACAATATTATGCAACATAAGCAGGAGTGAAGCATGTAAGGATTTTGTACTCGCCTTCAGAAATGAATAAGTCTGTTATGAGAAAAATGTAAATATAACCCCCCCTAGCGGAATTTCTCGGGGTTTGCGCATGAATAAAAATTGTCCAGAATTGCATGGACTACATCATATCAAAAATTCAGAAAGATCCACCGAAATTTTTTGTGCATCCCCCATTTGGGGGGGGGGAGTTGGTTTTTGAAATACAAATACGGATTCCGTATTTCAGCTTATTAAAACATTTTCCAATGATTTTTAAGTGATCCAGAAAACGGTATATTTTTTTGTTAAAGGGAGGCTTAGGGGTTGGGGGCTTCAAAATTTTTTTTATGGGAGAAGAACCATATTTTGCAACATAAACAAGAATGAAGCATGTTAAAATATTGTTCCTGTCTAGAGAAATAAATAGTCTATTATGAGTAAAATATAAATATAACACCTCCTAGCAGATAATCTGTTCATTTTTGGGGGTTGGCGCAATGATAACATTTGTTCAGAATTACATGGACTACATCATATCAAAAATTCAGAAATATCCACAGAGACCCAATTATCGTAAGGAATTTGCGGGATCCTTTAGTTCTAATATTTCTTTTTATCAGGCATTTTTTTAAATAATATGTATGGGTATTGCCCTATCATTAATTTTATTATTGTTTTCGACATGTTCTACACCTTATGTGATGGCTTAGGTTACTGCATTACTTGTAGAAAGAACAAATAAAATGATCTATCTATCTATCTATAAAATGTCTGCAATTCTTTCACTTACGGTACCAAAATATGAGGGAAACGTATTTTGATGAAGAATCAAATTTTGTTGTAAAAGGATAGATATTTGAGTAAGTTGTTTTCTGCTTTTTTCTGTCAATTAATTTGGATATAATTTGAGGTTAAAAAAACAATTGTTAATTGCTGTAACCTGGATTACATTCAATTTTTCGTTCAGCTTTTCACGAGAAAGAGGAAGTGAAAAGGCTCTATGTGTCATTGAGTTATATGTTGATAATTTGTGACTACAGGGACTAAAAGATGAATTGGCAATAGTTGTATCTGTGAATGTAGGTTTTCTATAAATTTCGAAATTAATGATATTATTATGGTGCATGGGGGTAAAGTCTAGGAAATTTATTTTATTATTATCTTCAGTTTCTAAAGTGTACTTAATATTAGCAAGGATATTATTAACGAAGGATAAGAAAACATACTCTGGAAACTGCAAACGATGTTTTAACTTTTACAGAACACTGGTTGAAAGAACATGAATTTAATAGTATAAAATCAGATGGCTTTATCAATTCTTGTGATTATGAAAGACTGACTTCCGTGACTGGTGGTAAGTCAAATCATCATGATGGATCGAGTATTTTTGTACGAAAGGGGATTGAATTTGTTGAACTCACGGATCTGAATTCTCCTAGCAATGATTATGACCTTGAATGTTGTGGAATCCACCTTCTTAACAGACATCATGTCAAAAATAGTCTAGATCGCTTCAGAAATGCTCATAGCGAGTTTATCCGTAAAAATCCGGAAAATTTATTTGGGCCGATTTCAATACTCCTTTCATTTTTTGTTAGTTGCGGAAGTGAAGAAAATCCTTTATGGGGAGGTTATGAGCCTTTGAGTCTCAAGGTCTACTGTGAGAGTCATCATTCCAGGCATACTCACTAAGAACTCAACCCCCTTTGTAGGCTTGTCTGGCTATTGCCTCCGGTGACACTTAGGCCTGCTGGCCCATCTCGCCTATGTTTCGTTTCTTTACGGTATCTGGAGCGTTCTCGGACCCTCTTTTTGCAAGTTCGTCCTCTTTTTCGTTCGTTCCCTGATGTCCCGGCACCCAAATCAGCTTAACGCGGTTTCGGTCTGCCAGTATTTCAAGTTCTTTTTTGCATGTCCATAGCAGACGGGATATCACTTCACTGCCTTAAGTGCAGCCTGACTGTCTGTCAATATGTGGATCTGCTCATCGTCGATGGCTCTCCGATTGGTTTCCCTCACACATTGGAGGATTGCAGATACCTCTGCTTGGAAGACAGAGGTGTGTTTACCCAATGAATAGCTCAAGCCAGTCTTTGTGTTTCTTGAATATACTCCTGCACCTGCACCTTTTTCAGTCTTAGACCCGTCTGTATACCAGATCTTTCCCTGTAGAATGTCGCCCAGGTTTGTATGTTCCCATTCAGTCCTTTCTGGTATTGATACCCTGAATGTGTTGTTAAAAGAGTATCGCTTTGGAATGTGATGTGTTCTCATGCCTAACACGTCCCTGGTCACGATTTTCACGATACTCATGTGTCCTGGCCCAATGTGGACATTCTCCAGTGTATTTTTTATTCTGAATGCCAAGCCTGACCTTTCCTTGGATTACCAATTGGAGGGGAGACAATCTCAGTAGTATCTCCATTGCTGCAGTGGGCGTAGATTCCATGGCCCCTGTGATCCCAAGACATGCAAGTCTCTGTATCTTGATCAGTCTTGTCATGGTCTTTGTTGTGTTTTAGGCCACCATACCAAAGAGGCGTATGTTAATGCAGGTTTAACCACCATGTTGTGCAACCAGTAGAGCATGTTCGGTCGTAGCCCCCATTTTTTCCCGAAGGGGCGTCTGGCCACATATAATGAGGTCTCCGTTTTTTTAATTACTTTCCCAGATGTTGGTTCCAAGTCAGTAACGAGTCTAGTATCACCTCGAGATATTTGACTTCCCCTTTTATCTGTACAGTTTCTCCTCGGATCTTCAGAGGTCCCAAGCCCTCTATTTTGCGTTTACGAGTGAATGGTGGCTTTGTGAGGACTGATATTCAGTCCCTCTAAATCCGTCCATATTGTTACCAGGCTGAGAGCCTTTTGCATTTAATCTCTGCCCGTGGAGTTGTATTTTTTTGTACCATGGTCACTATGTCGTCGGCATATCCAAGGGTTCTGTTTCTTTTGTCCGGGAGGGTTCTCAGTAGCCCGTTAACGACCATGTTCCACAGTAGAGATTCCTCTGTATTTGAGGGACCTGATGATTGAATTAATTTAGGTGTTGTCAAAAGCTCCTTCTATGTCTAGGAAAGCCGCTAGAAGGATTTCCACCCTTTCCACAAGTTGATGGAGTTCTGTTTCTATTGAACAGCCGGTCTTGTAGGCATATTGGTCGCGGTGCACTGGTCTTTCTACTAGTACACCGTCCCTTGTGTCTATCTACTAGCTTTTCAAGAGTCTTGAGTTTGAATGACAAGACTAATCGGAACTTTGACGTTTCTTGTCCAGTTTTGCCAGGTTTTGGAATAAAAGTAACCCTAATATTACTCCATAATTCTGGAATATATCCTAGAGGCAGGCTGGCTCTGAGTACATTGCAGAGCCTTATCTGCAGTAGCTCTGACCCCTTCTGCAGCAGTACCGGGTAAAGGTGTCAGGGTCATTTGTTCTCTGATTAGCAGGTGTTTGAACAATTTGAGATCCAGGAAAGTGTACTTAAAAGAGTTCCTTTATTGTTTCCTCCCCTGTGCTTGTGTACTGCCCTTGTTCGTTTTTAAGGGTGTTTATTGGTTGTTGTGTGTCCTTACTCCCTTATACTATATACTACGTATAGTGTGGGAAGAAAAAATAAATGATTCTGAGTACATTCGCAAACTTATAACTTTCTGTAGATAGATTAATAAATTGCTTTAAGTTAGTAACAAATGTTAATTTGCTATATTTCATTAATTTTATAGATACATCGCAATCAACGCTATTGCTATTCTACATAATAACTTGGTTTTCTATTCCATGCCAAGAGCTACTTTATATCCCAGCATCTCCTCATAATCTACAAAGCACATATTCGACATCTTCTGGAGTAGGTACTGTTCACATGTTTGAAGTTCGGCTTCCAAACATACGCTGAAACTCTTGTATTCTATCCAGAAGAGACCTATTCGCCTAATTGATAATGTCACACTTACGAATTCATTGATTTCTCAAGAGCATCGTAGAAAGGTGGGCGATCTCTCCCTTTTCTATAGATATTTCCACGGTCGGTATTCATCAGAAATCTCGTCTGTTGTTCAACCACGAGAGATTCCAGATAGAAAGACTAGACGAGCTCAAACTAGTCACCCCTTCATTGTCAAGCTCGAATTTCTTCGGCGAAATTGTGGAACTCTTCGCCTAGTGAGGTTTTTTCCTATGCCTTCAAACCTTCAAGAAAAATTCGAATGCCTATCTCCTCTCCCAACATCCCACCGCTGGCTTACACGATGTTCTTCGAACTACCGTCTCGTGTAGTAAAAGCATAAAAAAGTTATGATGTTATTAACATCCGATTCCGAGATTGGGAGTAGAAACATTGTTTTCCCTATTATCTGAATGAACCGAACAAGAAGCTCACAGATTATTTCCAAACGATAATTGCAATTTATTTTCAGATTTATTTTTCAGAAGTCAAAATACAAAAATACAAATCACAAAATAATTTCTGTATACTGTTGTCTATATTATCAGTACGTTTCATGGGTTTATTGTGTCAACTTAAGATAATCACCTATTCATAAATGGTCGAAAATCAAGCTAAACATTAAATTAAATTCATGATGAGCGAATAGGGATAGATAGACATAATAAGTTTGAATCAGTAACTATGAATAGTTAACGTTCATGTGACTTTCTGAAAGCGTACCCTAATGTTGATTAAGTTACATCCCATTTACGTATTTTCTCGTCCATTGAACCGCTCATAGAATTAAAGCTAGAGTTAATGTTTGTATTTCTACATAGTTAGACTATTTTGTAATGTGTAAACGAGATTATGAACTTCAAACTTCTGTATTATATTATTGCGTCATTTCAGTGGTTGATGATTATAGCATGAGTAATCTGAGCATTAAGATACAATAGGCTCCGAAAGATTGCTTCAGATATCTTTTGACAAGTATTCACTGTTTGCATAATTTTTTTGAGTTTTCGTATTGAGTGTACAATAGGAATAGGAAGTCAGGGAAAATATGCATCGAATGAAAACAATAGTGTGCAAAATCTAGTTCCTCAATTGTAGATCTCTTTTGAGAAACATATCATCATCGTCATCATATCTAGTGGAAAAGGGTTTCAGCGCAGTTCCCAAATTCCTAACAAAAAAAAACAAACGGAATGGACATCACTATGTTGATTTGACAAAGTGCCACATGGTATGACAGCTGTTACTAAATTCATGTCAGAATAACAGAAATATATTATCGTATATCAAAATGACTCCATCACAAGTTGCACTTCAAGAGGATTTGTGAGTACTTGCCTATATTATCTGACATTACAAATTTCCAGATTTCACACTATTTTCAATTGCAATACCTTCCTATAATAAACGAACTACGATCATTCGATCACCAACTTCCAGCACTTTTGTTAGGAAAACAGCTTTCGAACACTGCAGCAGGTTAAATTAATGTATTATTGTAGGAACAGAAAATATAAACCGCTTATGAAAGACGTTAAATTATACTCTGTTACATTGAAATTTTATTCAAATAGTCTACTTATTGTATTTTAACTGTTTTATACTGACACCTGCTGTCAGGTTGACTTCCTAAATTATTCGCATTATAACACAGAGTAGGGTACTCTGTGATTATAATATAACCATAGACCTATTATCCTGAGGAGACAGAATTGACATTTAAACACGATCAGACATTGCCAAAATTTCGGGCCACTCAGACCGCTGTATATTAAGTATGGACGTATGGAATGTGCTCTTACCGGATTAGTTGTTCTGTGTTTATTTGTGATTATTATATAAACATCCATAGCATTATTTATTGGTTACATTAGAAGCAATACTGAAATGTTGTTTTCTCTGAAAAATATTCCATAATTTATGGTAACCTGGAATAAACAATCTAATTATAGAATATTTAAATTTTTAAATATAGAACTATTCCATTCCATTGCATCATTTGTTCAGAAGGCGACAACGCCGCTCACCTTTTATGAATGGGGACTTTGTTCTGTACTACGCAATTTGACAGCCTCCGTATTTCTCGTAGCGGTGTTGCCTTACAAGTGGTACCAAGTTTTCAATCATAATTACAGCGTTGCCAATAAGGAGTAATTATGACTAGACGACAAAGAGGTCCGTTGGTTTTCTTTGACATACATGTAATCATTGCGACAAGTGGAGTTTTATCAATGAGATGTTTCGTCTCCTTAGGATAATAGGTCTATGAATATAACCTTGTTTTATACTGATATCTTCTGTCATATGAACTATCAAAATTGACCACAGAGTAAGCCCATAGTATAGACTGTGACTTTACATCGACGACTAGATAGTCTAAGCTCAAAACAGATATGTCCGCGAAAATATGGAAATTTCTTTTGACTCGAAAACAATGCTTTCCTTACACTATAATATACTACGTGTGGTAAGCGAAGTAGAATTGAATTTTGCCAACTAGGCAGACAGAATGTAGGGTAAAACAACCAGTAATTGACACAGGGCCGGATAAACACTATGAGGGGCCCTAAGCACAACACATTTTGGGGGTCCCTCCCCCCCTTTTTTTTAAATCACTCTTTATTCATAGAATAAAATTATTTTTTAGAGTAATATAATGCTCTAAATCGTGGAGAAGGTTATTGCCAGGAAAATAAGTACATAAATGAATATTTACACTATTAGTACGTCTTCTTAATTTGACATAATATACAATGCGTAACTACATTAATCACTTTTACAATTGCACTTTTGGAAACTTATCCGCTGAATGATTCGCTCATATCTAACTGACTTAGAACAATCCTTTCCTGCACTTTCTAGCCGCAAAATCTTTTATCAGGTCATCAAAGCTGATTCGACGCAATACATCAGCTTCCATGTACAGTAGTACAAGCGAGTCTAACCTATCCTGTCGCATATTTGTCCTCAAAGGGTTTTTAATGCGTTTTAACTTGCCACTGCACTGCACTTCCAAGATGAAGAGTAGTTATAAGCGCGAATTATTCGCCTTTAATACAAAATCAACTAATTCTTGACTACTTTTAGATATTACCAGTCGTTAGGCATACGCAAACTTTTATATTCCAGTAATTTCTTTACTTCGTTATTTTTTCCCAGAAAATTTGTCATTATTAGTTTTTTAAATTTTAATTTTTACAATTTCCGCGGGGCCCCCAAAATGTCGGAGCCCTAAGCTATAGCTTAGTCAAGCTTATGATATAATCCAGCACTGAATTGACATCTTTAGAGTAAAAATCTCATTAAAATATATTTATTCTGTTTTCAGTAATTTGGAGGGGGCAAAACCTTTTTAGGGCTTTTTTAATGCTTATCACTTGAACCTCAGTGAAAACACATTTAGAAACATGAATTCTTTCATTTCAGTTTTGAGTAGAAAAAAACTGGTTTTGATATCCAATATTTGGCTATTTTGATAAAGTTCATATTATTGACATCCCAGTGATTGACATAGTAAAATGAGCAATTACTTTGGTATTATTTATTCAAAAATATTACAATTTTTCTAAAAAATACAACACGGTTAAAGATAACTGGTCTAACCCTTCTTAATTCTTAAACCGATTAAATAATAAAATATAAAAACACCAGGAATAATACTCCATGCCTCAAATACATCGATTGCTTTAGAAAATTTGTGGACTAGGCAATTTCCCTACTACAACACTTTTGTTTACTTTCGAAATGTCATTTTTGTCCATCTTGAAATGTTTTTTTTCCTATGATTAACGCTTTAAAGGACACCTGCACTTCATTTTCATCTTCATAAACATTTTTGACTATGCATGCATATCTGAAATTGGCAGTTTTCTTCTTTTCTTTAAGAAATTTCACTAACAAATAGTCGCCTAAACAAATGTCCCAAAAATCTGCTTCTGGTTCTTTTAAAAGTTCAATGTCGTCCAGACTATCACCATTTTCCTACCACTCCTTCTCATTGTTTTAGGGCAAAGAAAGCAGCCCTATTCTTCACCGATCCAGCATGCACCATAATCAATTCACGTGTACCATATACACTCGATAACAATACATACACGCAATACGGACCCTCAGAAGATTGTTTAGGGCTTGTTTCCGAACAGGGACGAACCATCCACCCTGAAGACATCCAATGGAAAAGCACACATCCACCAGTGCTCACCGATTGCTGTGTGCAGGTCTTGAGCAAATATTTCAAAGACCTTCTGTTACTGGAGGAATTACCGTGCGATAATAGAGACTATTTTCTGGAATTACTTCCCACAAATCTGCCATTGGAGATTGTCATCCCCAAAATCAATGTGAGTAGAAGCTACTTATATAAACTGGAAACAGTTTTTCAAAATTTTGGTAATACCATCTTTAGTCAATTTCTTGCTTACTATTTACGGTTTATTTAGCTTGTTCTTACATCTATAAGCTTGTATTGTAAATTTAGAAACAAATTATTGCATTTATTAATTACTGAAGGATGATAAGTGAAACTTTTAAAATGTGGCTCTATAGTTCGTTGCATTCGAATTTCCGTTTTTGCTTAGAAATAAGATTATTAATCAACCATTTGTAGTAACCAATGTTCAACGCTATTTGTTTATACTTTATTATTCTGTTTAATACGACGACTGCGTTCTCTTTAAGCTATAATATATTCTCATAACTTATCCTTTCTCACCAATTTATATACTTAAATACCTACTCGCGAAGAGAAGTGTCAGTTAACGACAGACTGGGGATTTGCTACTCAAAAAACTTCATCACACGCGTGCAAAATTGAGTTATAGTTACTTTCCCCCAGCGTGCCTGTCCTTTATTCAATTGTGTGTGGATGAATCGCGTTATGAAGAGAGGAACAAGCTTGAGAAGTAGAAAACTAGATAACGTTTGAGATTATTCGCAGGTCCCTAAACGAGTTTAAAGGCGGGGTTATACATGTGGAATAGATTACAAAATTTTCAAAATAGGCAACTTGATGAATTTAATTTCAAATAGTAAAACAGATTCCCTACTATTTATTATTTATTATAAAATTATTATTGCACGATTTGTTCAAAAGAATAAACATCGAATTGGATCCAATTCATGACTCTAATGTTCTAGAGCAACCGTACAGTTAACGAAAATCATATATATTGTTGTTAATTTCACATTTTATTGTTAGATTGTCTCATATAATGTTTTGTGAAGCTCATCGCTTTAAGACGGTAAGATTGGTATGGTATGAAACAAAAGAACTCCTTTACGTCTTTACACGTGAAATAATATCACTCTACCCACACGAATGACTTAACTAAAGCAGCGTTCCTGCGAAATTCAGTGCTAGGAAGTAAACGTACAGTAGCGTCTCAGAGGGTCTTAGGTGGGAAAACTGCAGATCCGTTCGATAGTCGCCCAAGTCGCGCATCATTGAAGTTTATAGTTTTCATTTTTATTTTGGTTAAATCTGAGTATTGATTCATATTGTGAAAAGTTGCACTTAAGAATTATATCTTAAATTTGGTAATTGAATTAGGTTGTTCGTATCCCGGAACTCGGGTGTAGTATTATCTTTACATTAATTTTGGGGTTTGGCCGTCTTGCTTATCGGGAAAAACGTAGTGAGTGCCTGGAGGAATTGTTTGAAGGAAAACAGATACATAATAGGGATGACTTTTTGAACTGGCTGATTATAATTTTTACCGGGGGAGTAAGACTTGTTAATTTTGTTGGTTTTGACCATAAGTTAATCGCCACAAGTGGAGTATTAATCCAAAATTAGGGATGAAGAAGATGGAAAGGACATTCTTTGTTAAGCTATTAAACTATCATTCTTGTTCAATTGGTGCCTTGTAGATATTAAGTACAATTTCTTTTAATAATAAGGACTAGTAATATACATATTATACAACGGAATAGACTCTATATATTCGAACTGCAAAGAAATCGAAGTAAGGATACCACAAGGCTCTATACTGGGTCCTTCATTGTTCATAGTGTATGTAAACGACTTGCCTGAGAAACTGGACAGATAGTGAAAGCATAAAAATCATTAGAACTTTGATGGACTAGTTTAAGAACAACGCACTTTACTTGAACATAACAAAAACACAAATCATTCAATTAAATACTAGCTGCAGGCAAGAAGACAACTTTGTATTACAAATTGATGAAATGAATCTAATATTATATCAACAAACTAAGTTCCTATGGGTAATTGTAGATTTCACACTTTCATGGAAGGAACACATTAATTATTTAGCCCCCAAGTTGAGTAAGTTGTGCTATCAACTCAGAGTAATGAGTAATTGAATTAATTTAAGCTCTAGCTTAACCACTTACTATGCTTATGTTAATTCAACAATTGAATATCGAATTATCTTTGGGAACAACCATCGACATATACATATGGACTGCGCGTGGCAATGATAAGCGCGGGTAGTGCCGGCATGAGAGAGGGGAAAACGAAGAGGACTAATACTGTCTTTATCTACTTTATCTATCGCGTTTCTATTGGCCGCTGCATTGCCATGGAAATGCAACATGACTGTAGCTAGTATGTTTACGTCCCGAGCCGATAGATAAAGACAGTATTAGTCCTCTTCGTTTTCCCCTCTCTCACGCCGGCACTACCGGCGCTTATCATTGCCACGCGCAGTCCATATGTATATGTCGATGGGAACAACTCAGTAGATAGTCATAGAATTCTGGTTCTTCAAAAAAAAGTGTATTAGATCAGTCTTTATTATCAAAAAACGAGATTGTTGTAGATCATATTTTGTCAAATATGAAATACCATATATTCATTATACAGGGTGTCCGGAAATGGCGTGTACAACGGAAGCCCACAGCCTCCTTGGCCAAAAATATGATGATTTAACTCAACTTACCTATATACAAAGTTGCTTAGTTTTAGCGTTAGAGGGCTTCAAAAATGATTTCTTTCAAATAAGTCTAAAGCTTCTTGTTACATTTTATTCATTCAAATGAATGAAAATTGCAGCTTTTTATGGAAGAATCCCTAATTTCGAAAATTACACTTTAAAAACTTGGTAACAATAAATTTTCCATTCATATTTTTCGTAACCCACTGTATAATCACTACCGATTTTTTCTGGATAGTTACTTTTATTTAGAAGCTGAAGTCGGAAAATCGAAAATTGTATGATCATAAAATCAAAACCGACCATACTTTTCCGGAAAACTCCAGAAAATGAAAATTTACCATTTCTACACGACAAACTTTAACCATTTTGTTTATTTCCAGAATTTTCCTTCTTTTAGTGAAATTTGTACCGAGAATCATCACGGTACCTTATTATTCCAATAATACTGACGAAAATTTTTCGAAGAACAAAATAATTAAAGTTTGTCGTGTAGAAGAGTTCCGGAAAATTATCGGTTTGGATTTTATGATCATAAAATAATACTCAGCGACCACGAAAACATATAGACACGTTGGACGAGGATCTAAATAGGAATATGAAGTAAAAATGACGCAATTTTCCAGAATTTTCCTTCTTTTAGTGAAAATTGTACTAAGACACCTCACGGCATCTTATTATTTCAATACCCACAGCCCGAGAAAAAACTTTATTTGTTTACTAAGATTTGGTAAAATTTTCCTGGATCCCAGCAAACGAGCCGGATTTTCTATTTTCTGACTTCAGATTCGGGCTCAGTGAACTAAAATGAACCCTGATACCAAATTTCAGAAACTTTTGATTATAAGAGCCCGAGATATTCCATTGGTTATATAAGACATTCCATTAATTAATTTTCTTTCTGACTAACGATGTGTAAGCCATCCTGAACACGATTCAAAAAAGTTTTGCATTCGTGAGGTCTATAAAATTTTCAGATGTTTTTCATATTTCTGACTGGACTAATATTCCAACCCACTTTCTCATCTCTTTACGGCGTATAATGGGATACGTCTGTTCATTTGAGTTGCCGTTATTTCTGAAATCATATTCACAAAATCTTGCTATAATACTAATATCTCTTTTTGACAGTACGATCATTACTGGAAACGTAAGTACGCCGATGAATTTGGAAAAGTATTGTACCATAGGCGGCCGGATTGGACCTGGAAATCGTTGTACGTTGAAAGGTACATGCAAAAAGTGTTGGAAGACGCTCAACCTCAGTACGAAGACGAAAGGGAAATGGATGATCTGGTCATTCTTTGTGAACCGTACGTTCGAACTTTGCGTGTTTCGCAATTGCAAGCGTGGATGCCTCCATTGACCATGGATAAAGAAGACATTCCTGAAGTGTATCCAGAAGATCATATTGATTTCAAGCCAGTGTTTAAGAATTTGCAGAATTTGGAAGAATTCGACTTGATCTACGGTACAATTGACTTGATAGACTTAGTTATTCAACTTGAAATGAAGAACTCAAGCATTATCATCTTTTACAACGGAAAATCGTACCCTCAGATTATCAATTTTTGATTGCAAGATAATTTATTCCAGTGTGTAATTAAATTCATTTCACAGTAACTACCTTCACCTTCAGCACAATATTCCTTAGTTTAAATTCATTTTTTGGCTTCGATAGAGGAAGGTGCCTAATTTGGACAGGTTCTTGAGTTGGACCACCTCTTTCATTGGTATAATAATAATAATAATGATAACGTTTAGTTGGTGCTAGTAATACATAGTATTTTACACAATTCAGTAAAAGAAGAGAAAAGTTTACATTAGTGGGTAATTCAAAACACAAACTAAACTCAAAATTAAGAAATATAAAAAGTTGCAGATGACAAAAAATATTTCACATTAATATATTCAAGAATAAGAAGAATTAAAATATTTGCAGATTCTAGAATCTGAAAATCTTAAACAGTTCATTTTTCCGAAAAAAGTGACAATTGAATTAGCATTTTTAGTGACTGGATGATGAATATTGAAGGTCGGACATACCACTCACCATTATCAAATACACTGAATAATTTACAGGGTGCGCAAAAAATGTGGGTCCAGAAAGTGAATGAGAAACATTGAGAATCTCAATTTTTTCGAATGAAAACCCCATTGTTTCTTCTCATGATTCAATTCTATTATGAAAATGAACCCTAGTTTTGATTCACTTCTCTATTATATCTAAAACCCAAAATTTTGGAGACGTCCCATATATATTATCTAATTCTGCATATTTACTGCCTGAAATTCAGATTTTTATCGTAAACTGTTCACCGACACCATCATGTTTGATGACAAATGAATTGAAGTTGTTTACCATCAGATTCATCCTCTGAGAAGGTGCAATATGACTCAAGTTAGATCGATCAAAATTCCATGTGATGCTTTTACTACAAGGTATCCAGGAAAACAAAAACCATCTCCAGACATCATTAGAAATTTAATATTCAACCTTCTATGGGATTAAGAGGTCGGGAGAACAATCAGGCCAGTCTGAAATTCTCACACCCTCCGTTTCTAGAAGATTTTTGGCGATTCTACTATAGTAGGCGGTGAGGCATTCATTATCATGCATAAATAGAAAAGCCTCTTCAGAACCACCTCTCCAGGGTCTTATTATTCGCTGAATCTATAGACAACAGTTCAGTTGGGGCTTGTAGGATCGACCTTGAGGAATGTTATCCCCTAACATGATCCCACCCCAAAACATCACTGATGTAGAACCCCGTTCATATTTTGGCACCGATCGGGCAGCTTGAAGTTTGAATTGTCTTCCACGACCTCTTTGAACACGGATTCAGCCTTTCATCAGATCTAAGACTGATCCTGGTTTCGTCTGAAAAAATAACGTTTTGCAATTTCTCCATTTCTAGTGCTTCGAATACCAATTTAATCGATCAATCTTATGTCGTCTTTACTATTCTGGGACTCCAAATTGTCTTCTACTGAACAATTATTCGATAGAACGAAGTTTTCTAACTGTTTCCAGGGATACGCTTACCTCCTTAGCTTGTGAAAGTTACCTTTGAAGCTCTGGATGAGTTACCGTTGGATGTCTTCTAGTTATTAGAACTGAAAATCGACCTTCTTGCTTCTAGTAACTCTTCGGCCACTTCTTCTTTTCTTATTTTCACATTTCTGGGACATTCCCTGCTCCAATAGAGCTATTATTCTTCACTTCAAAAGGTATTTTTGGAAAGATTTTTCCAATTTACAACTACCACTTCCCTTTTAAGCTATAAAATCAGCACTACGACTATCAATGATATTACTTTTTCACGAACCAAACCTTTAAGTTCAGTAAAAACAACATGTTTTTATTTTCACGTAAATTTGTATAATTGAAATAACGTGTTCGCTAAATACTGAATCATTTCGTACAAGTTTGGTTGCGTTTATTACGAATTATTCACATTCTGTGGGTACCCAGTATTGTTAGAAATCATTCTTCATCCAGATGATAAACCAGCACTATTAAATATATGTATGATTCTTTGCTCACAACAGGCATGAATAATGTTGGAGAAAAATTCGAATGGCACATGTTCAGATTATCTATAGCCGACTGTGGCAGGTTGGGGACGGCCATAACCGAATTGAAGCAATTGAAAATTCTTCGCCTTCATCGATCCAAAATAGAAGATCTTCATTGCCAGGCGCTGATGAGAGGCTTAGTGCTGAACGAAACACTTGAAGAATTAGACTTGTCACATTGTCATATATCCGATCAAGGAGCTCTTTGTATAGCGAAACTCATAATGGTCCATCCGAAACTAGAAGCTCTAATTCTTTGTAACAATCTGATCAAAGGTACAGGCGGAGAAGGAATAGGTTACGCGTTAATGCAGGAAGATTCGTGTCCGTTGAAGCTGTTGGATATGAGATTGAACCCTCTGGGGCACGATGGGGCCTTGGGATTGATGCGAAGTCTGGTCAGAACGGAGAAGCCCGAGAAACTAAATTTGGCTTCTTGCGAATTCGAAGAGATGACCGCTTTTGTCGTAGGTTTTATGTTGAAGGTTAACAAGAGTTTGGTATGGTTAGATATAAGCAATAATTGGTTCGGTCAAGCTGGTGGAGATGTGAGTAATTTTTCTTTGTATTATATTATCTAACTCAGATTTTATGCTTGTTAGTTTCTCATTTTACCAGGATGAGGAAGTTTACGAACAAGGAATTCATATCTCCAGGCTTAGGCTACATCGTGCCCCTCATTACAATACGGGTTATGATATGGGAGATTATCGATAGAATATGGCTGTTGTACATTATATTACGTATTAAATGTTTTATATATATGCATAAACAGTAAACCATAAAAATGGATCGTTTATTAATAATATAAAATGGACAATTTAATTATGAAGTGAGCTTCAGTATTAGAATATATATATGGGAGATAAACTAGTACTTCAAAATCAAATCCGTTCCCCTAGTTTTCCTGTTCTAATGATCACTTCGCTTCTGTTCCTCTGTGGATTGTGATTCTCTGGCCAAAGTTCAATTGAACAATCCTGATCTTTGCTTGACAGTTTCATCAGATATCTTGATAACTCCTTAAATACCTAGCACTAACTTACTTGAAAGAAACACTACAATTGTTTTCGAGTAGAATATTGAATCAATCCTATCATTTCTTATTATCCAGAAATACATAGCACTCAATGGTGTAACATAGGTTTCAGTCGCCCAGGGTGAATGCCCTACGAAGATAAAATTCCCTAGAGCGAAGCTGCAAATTTAAAAATTCCCTAAATTAAAAGTCCTTGAAGTCAAAATTCCATTATAAGAACATGTTCCGAATCTCAATATTATTCAATTGTCTTTTAAACACAATATTATCATCTCGAGGAAATGTATTGTTATTTGAAAATTATTATTGGAACTACTGAATGGTTGCACTGCACTGAAGAAAATCATTTTTAGTATCGCATTTCAAAATAAGGAAAGAATATTTTAATATAAAACTTTATTTATTCAAACAATATAGTAATTATAATCGTAATACATTTTTGCATTAATAAGTACATAACTTGATATTAGTTAAAATTGCACCTAAGTGATTTAACACTTGTATGCAAACATTATTTAATTATTTTTCAGCAGTTTGAATATCTACTAACGTCCATAGACATTTTCGTTCAAAACCAACTATTACGGTTGATAATACCGGGACATCAAAAAGTATCTTGGTCAAGGGTGGTTGTGGAATCTAAAACGTGTGTCTTTACTTGTGTCAAATTAATTAATTTGAAGTTTCTAAAAGTGCGAAATTTCGCAATTTTATACGAATGTTATAACACTCAAAGTCTCTAGCGCTTCAGACTCCGGGATTTTCACTTGGCCTATCGAAATTAGAAGGTTCGAATTATCTAAAAACATATAATTGCATGAACGTCAGACGTCCTCTGACGTTTCCCTCGAGAAGCTCGCTACGCGCCAGTTGAGACTTGAGAGTACCTGCTTCTATTTTAATTAAATTTTCCTATTTAAACGGAATTTTTGGTAAAAAGAAGGGCCGTCGGGTGCGTATCGCGACTAAATCTAACTACGTGGAGCGAAAACGGTAAGCAAAAAGCCCTCGTAAAGAAGTTCTATGTTCCTAACTTTTGCACTTTTCCAACTTGCGAGCTACGGGCTTCTCACGTGAACGTCATTCCATTTATCGAAAATTAACTATTTTAGAACTGTTTTCGACCCGGTTTGTGGCTATCCCGACCTTTTAAAAGGTTCAAAGTTAACATTCCGACAATTTTTATTACATTATATTAATTTGTATTCATTATTGTTTTACAACTGAAATAAATAGGTATGAAATTTGTAAGTTATTGATGATGTCAGTGTGACAGTGACATAATTATTTCAAACGTAAACTAAGACATACGTTTTAGATTCCACAACCACCCTTGAACAAGATACTTTTTGATATCCCGGTATAATGTGTTTGTAGACTCTTATAATGGGACTAGAAGAGAACGAAAACCTGAAGTGGTTGGATGTCCGTGAAACTTTCATTACTGATGAACAATTGAAGAGGGTTAGAATGCTAATGAGAAGAAATAACAACGAAGACATGGAAGAAGATATGGGATCTGAAATCGAACAAGCAATTATCGACATGGAATCAGAAGAATCTGAAGAGGAAGGGGAGGAAGAAGAGGAAGAAGAAGAAGAAGGTGTAGCTGTAGTGGTTACTCCCACTCCAGCCGCAACGGAGCCAGAAGTGAATGAATGAATAAAAGTTGAATTACTTAAGCATTACCTAAATTCTGTTAATGTTCGAAAACATCATCAGTGTCTGTGAGGCAATAATGGAACAGATCAATCGTTGTCAAATATGTACAAACCTTAGAGAGTATAAGCAATTTGCTATTACTATTAATAATCGCTAATTATATATACATTTTTGTAATACTGGGATACTAGAATAAAGATAAATTCCAACGATTATTCCACTCACTCTAAGATAAACGTTTTTGATTGCTTGAAATGTTTGTGTTCATAATCGAAAACACGATGAACCATGATATCGATTTTCGTGTTTCGGCTTTAGATTCGATATTGGATACATAAGCAGTTTTCTTTTCAGTAATAGTCGAGGAAGTTTTAGCGCTTTTTTTTTAATCAATTCTAGAATTCATTTAAAAAAATGTTGCTAGTTTACTTTTTTTGTTTAGCATTTCTACAGAAGAAAATGCATCTTTTTGAATGCACTTTCAGGAACTAAAATTCAATGTGAAAAAAAGTGGTCAAATATAGCCGGAAAAGGCCAGAATTTCTCAGTCGGGGGTTTTTGGGGTCGTTGATCGCTATTCTGAAGTCGGAATCGAGCAACAACGCAAATGGAGCCAGAGCATCCTGGTGCTCACGTTGTTTCCAAGAAATTCATTAAAATATTTAATTTTTAAATATAGAACTATTCCATTCCATTGCATCATTTGTTCAGAAGGCGACAACGCCGCGCACCTTTTATGAATGGGGACTTTGTTCTGGACTACGCAATTTGACGGCCTTCGTATTTCTCGTAGCTATATAGAAGCGGTGGTACCAAGTTTTCAATCATAGTTACAGCGTTGCCAATAAGGAGTAATTATGACTCGACGACAAAGAGGTCCGTTGGTTTTCTTTGTCATACTTCATGTAATCATTGCGACAAGTCAAATGGAGTTTTATGAATGAGATGTTTCGTCTCCTTAGTATAATAGGTCTACGGTCAAAACAGAACTGAATGGCATATCAGTTGAAGAATTTAATGCGTTTTAGTTAAAAATGGTACATCACAAAATGTGGATGTGGATCACATGGGATTTTCGTTTGTGGCGCCATCTGTTTTATTTTTCAGGGACTTTTCACCTTGCTCTCGTAACAATGATTAATAACAGACGTTATTCAGCGCAAAATTTTGATTTTGTTATATTCAAAAAATGTATTAATCAAGCTTTCATTAGGAAATGATAACAGTTGAGTCACAATGTCCAATCATGGGCATCCATAGTCGGGGGGCAATTGTCGCACGCCCCTCAGCTCATGGAAAATCTATCTTCCGAGTGAATGTTCCTGGTTTTCAAGAAAATGTGATCTATATTTTTGGACGCAAGAAAAAAATAATTTTGTCTCAGGAAAATTCTAAATTAATAGTAATAGTATTAAATAGTAAATTAAACATTCAATGCCTGTTCAATTTACTCATCAACCACCTATAACCCTCCCATATTAAAATATTCTATGGATATCCATGTAGTCAATCTCAAAAAATATCATGTCATGTAACAGATTTCAAGACAACTACATCATCAGGCATTCTGGAACATGTGATCATTATACATACCAGTATGATGGTTAGAGGTTTGGAAAATATAAGCAAATAAAACAACGTAATATTCAAATATTAATTAAATACTTTATATAGATAAGACATATAAAAAATTTATAATTCATGAATGAAAATGATAAATTATATCCTTTTAGAAACTATAGATTTCCAGATATATCCAAATTAATAATAACAATTTGAAAATAATTTTTCAGAATTAATTTCTATATTTAATCAACAATAAATAAGTGATTGAAGATTAAAAATGTTGCTTACTAATTCAAATGTCAATCACAGCTATAATTGATTTGATATATTTATTACAATTTATGAAAAACAAAAAATTTTTGTAGTTTTTGTCATGATATTTTGTAATATTTGAGTCATTCAACAAATTCGAAATTCAACAAAATATATTGAGTCATTCTCAAGATTCTGTATAATAAATAGTAACACATGATCTCGTAACTTCCAGACAAAAACACTAACAAAGTTTTGAAAAATTCAAAAATGTATTTTGCATGACTAGTAATAAAACATAAAAAATTATTATACTAAAGATTACGAATGTAATAATTATGATCATCCTGATTACATCACCATATAAAAAAATTAACAAACAACAACGGATTTATTGAAAATCCCCAACTTTGACAAGTGTGCAATTAAATGAAAAGTAGCACCCAAAAAATGTATCACAATATTTTCAAAAACCTCAGGAAATGCTGTTTTCTGCACCTTGAAATAAATGATCAAAAATTGTAATTCTTGCTTGGTTCAAATACATGTCTCTGATTTCTAACAATTTTCCAGCAGGATTTTCTACAGTAGAAAGAATAAAATCAAACTTGAAAAATATATTCATTGAGGCAAGCAAATTAAATCAACTGCATGAAATATACACATACACATTAGTTTGATGAATGAAAAATTGTATCAAACTTGACTTACATTTTTCACATTTCCTTTAATTTCATAATTAATTTTAATGAATCAAGTTTATTCATTTATATACGAATTATTATTAATTTGTCATCGAATATGCAATTATTTGATCAATATTAATCATTTCTATATAAGTTCCAATAAATAATTCATCACTAATTTGTTTGATATTTATTTTTTGGTTATATAGACATAATGCGTGGAATCAGGATGAAAGTTACCTAAAAAAATTGATCTAATTAACCCTACACCTAAAATTAGAACACAAATTTCACAATATATTGAAATAAATTCAAAATATTTATTCAAAAATAACAATCTATATATACAATTCCAAATTAAAAAGTTTTAACAGACTATTATAGAAAATTAATGTTAACTATTTGAATGATTATGAATAGTTAAAAACACAATTACTAAGTATACAACAATGGTTTCGCAAGAAAATTTAAAACTTTTTTTTGTAATAATTTTAATTTGTTTTTGCATATATTTAGGTTAGTAATAAAAATATGTATGGTCCTTAATTATTATTATTCAAAGATTAAATGTATAAAATTATGTTAATAAACATACATATAAAATTGCCACTATTATAGACTAAATATGTATTATACCTAATAAACAAAATCTAAAATATTTTAAAATGCAAGTCAAAATCAAGTTAATTAACGGTAATAAATATGACAAACACAAAATTATGCTAGAATAATTTTAACTTGCTAGAGAGAACATTATTTTGTGGACAGAATTATATGGCAATGTGAGAAAGTATTTTGAGCTTTAAAATTACATTTTAAAATAAAATTACAACAACCATAAAACGAATATGCAATTTGGTACAATTAATAAACAGGAAATTAGGTAGAGGTTGGAGTAAAGACCTGTATGAAATGGTAACTTAGGGTGAAAATGCGAAATATAAATTATTACTTTTAATTGTCATGATAATAGGTGAGAAAATAAGTTTTCCATTTAAGACTTACTAAAAATGATAGTTATGTTACCATTATTCATTAACTTACTCTAAATGGCAGCTTATTGGTTTTTAATGGACATTTTAATTTCACACTAACACATGATTGTATATTTCTTGACACAACACATGTTTGTACTTTATTTATAGCATTGAACACTTAATGTGGAACTCTAGAAAGATATAACTTATTTTAAATATTTAAAAACGAGTATATACAACAGCTAAATGTTGACTTGGAAAATATTTGATTGGGAAATTGCAAAATAAATGTATTGGATGAAATATTTCCAGAATCCTCAAAATTACTAATTGCTCTCTGAATTTAGTTTTAATATTCAATTAAATGCCAACAATTAGTTTCAAAAATCAAATGAATAGAAAACATTTAATAAAATATTTCCAAAATCTTCAAAATTACTAATTGTTCTCTGAATTTAGTTTCAATATTCAATTAAATTTGAACAACTGGTTTCAAAAATCGAATTTTTTGGTAAATGCATGAATTGAAAAAATCTAATATTATATGCAATGGATAAAATATTCCCAGAATCTTCAAAATTATTAATTGTTCTCTGAATTTAGTTTTAATATTCAATTGAATTTGAACAACTGGTTTCAAAAATCAAATTTTTTGGTAAATGCATATGCATGAATTGAAAAAATCTAATATTATATGCAATGGATAAAATATTTCCAGAATCTTCAAAATAACTGATTACTCTCTGAACTTAGTTTTAATATTCAATTAAATTTGAACAACTAGTTTCAAAAATCAAATTTTTTGGTAAATGCATGAATAGAAATGAAAAATTAGAAAAATGTAAACTCAATAAAGTTTTAATATTCAATATGTAGAATATTCAGCAGCTAAATGTTGACTAAATAACATTCAATTAAACCTAACAATTAATAAAAAAAAATTTAGAAAATGTAGAATCATAAACATTTATAAGTTTTAAAATTTCTGTTAAAATAAGTTAAAATAACTATGAAAATAGTTGCCAATTTAATATCAAATTGGAATTTAGTAAATATCAAAGCAAATCAATTCAAAATATTTGTAGTTATGAGCTGCATGCAAAACTAATTGATATTCTAAGGTGTTTTCTAAGCACTTTTCATTATTTTAAAAATTTCAACAGGAAAGAATCAGTATTTTTCTATTATTCAAACTATTCATTAAAAATTGCATTAAAACTTCAATTAAATATTTAAAATGATTATATCACCCTGAAATTATTCCGAATTGTACCAAATATGTTGTTTTCCTAAATGATTACCATTATTTCACTAACTTAGACTTGAATAGATTATTTACATCTACCATTATTATATTTATCACTTTGTCGATAATATTCTCACTAATACGTTTTCGCATATAAAGAGCGTTTTTTTTTGGCGTGATAGTATTACTAATCAAGACAGCTCTGATACTAGTTATCATGTGTCAAAATTGACCCATTGTTTCATTGCAAAAATTATTGTTTAGCGATGAGGCTCATGCTTGAAAAAATGGTCGAAAATTGGACCTCCAGGAAGTGCTATATTAGAGGTAGTGATTGGCACCAGATTTTCTATCGAATAAAGCAGAAATCTCTTTCATTTGGTTGGATTATTGTATGCGTTTTATCCCAATTAAAAGTTTTACCACGCTAGAAAAAACACCCTTCACATAAAATATAACCGCCAGTTCAGTCATTGGCGCCTTGTATCTATCTTTATTGCACCATCATCCGTTTCCAAATATTTCATCAAGTAAATTCTGCCTTCATCGTCGACCGTTAGAAACGTTCGGAAATCTTTCGATACCGAAAAATACACAGCCTTACTGTATAATTCTATGGATTGCAACAGAAACGGGATGGTCTCGTGAATTGTTCGGCTCAGCCAAAATTGCGAATTCACATTTCCCTTAACAACAATATCTGCACGTTGACTGAAACAAAATTATATATGTTATGGCTAATAGTAAGATAGCTCATAAACCGACCAAACTGTTGGCTACTTTGATAGAGAACGTTACTTCAGCTAAATTAGCGGTTATTTTATAAAGCAACATGGGGCTCTTGGTTAATTTACTTGAAACAATTATGAAATCTAAAACAGTTAGGCAGTCTGGCTAATATCAAAACCATTATTTCTAGTAACACAAAACATGCATAAGCATTAGCTAGTTTATAAACCAACCATAATTCTCTGACTAACTTCATTAAACTCTAATTTTTTTATTAATGAACAAAAAATTGATAATATTTTCGAATAAGTAGGTACAGTAACTTCATTTAATTCAAATTTTTTTATTATTGAACAAAAAATTAATAATATTTTCGAATATGTAATAATTTTAATTTGTTTTTGCATATATTCAGGTTAGTAATAAAAATATGTATATTTTCGAATAAGTAGGTATAGTAACTTCATTTAATTCAATTTTTTTTATTATTGAACAAAAAATTGATAATATTTTCGAATAAGTAGGTACAGTAACTTCATTTAATTTAAAAAAATTCTTTATTGAACAAAAAATAATAATATTTTCGAATAAGTAGGTATAGTAACTTCATTTAATTCAAATTTTTTTGCGATGGGACTTATGCTGGAATCTCTAAACAATATTTACAAAAAAGAATGCATGACCATAGCACAAGAAACAAAAACATAGAAAATTCCACCGCCCTTGCTAAACACTGCTTTGATTATAACCATCAATTCGATTACAAAAATGTTAATATTTTAACTGAGGAAGCCAATTATTATAAAAGATCTATTCTAGAGATGATTCACATAAAACGTGACTCCAAATCTGTAAATCATAGGACAGATATTCAGACACTAAGTGAGATTTATACTAGCTTAATTAATTAAAACTCTTGCAAATTCCGATATACGTCTTTATAATGTTAAAAGTATATTTCAGGTAGAATGTCAAAAGTATATTTCCAATAACTGATAAAACCTTTTTCTATTAGCTCGTAAATCGTAACATCTGGTTTGAAAGTGGAATCTAATGTTCTCGCCTTTAGTCGTTCATAGACTTTGTTGACACGAGTACGCATTTTTTAAGAGTACTGCTTAACAGTGGATTCTTGATATATTATACTTATAACATTGATGTGTCACAATTTCCATTATTCGTGTTTCTGTTCGTTTCGGCGACGTGAGCATTTTAATTGAAATTGGTGCGATAAAGACGCTTTGTGTTAATACAATTAGTTTTAAGTAATCCGGTTTTAGACGTAACATAATAAGTCTTCTGATGATGGTCGTCAGACCGAAACGTACATAAAGACCAGAAAATATAAAGCATAGCTGTTAATGTGAACTATTTCCCGAGAAATAGCAAGCATCTTTATTATTGTTATTATTCCAATAACTGACTAAAATTTTTCGAAAACAAAATAATTAAAGCCTGTCGTGTAGAAATGGTAACATTTTCCGGAGTTTTCCGGAAAGCTATGGTCGCTTTTGATTTTATGATCACAAAATAATACTCGGCGAACACGAACATATAATTAGACACGCTGGACGAGGACCGAGATAGGAATATAAAGGGAAAACGACGCAATTTTCCTTCTTTTAGTGAAAATTGTACCAAGACACATCATGGCATCTTATTATTCCAATACCACAAGTCCGAGAAAAAAATTTTGTTTGATGCTAAGATTTGGTGAAATTTTCAGGGTTTTCTAGCATACGGGATTTTCCATTTTCCGACTTCAGATTCGGATTTAGCGGACCAAAAAAACCCCCTGGCACAAAATTTCAGAAACTTTGGAGCACGAGTTATTCCATTTGTTATAAAAGACAATCCATCTGTTAATTGAAAATGGTTTTTCATTGTTTATTAATAGTAATAATCCTAACGATGTGTGCGCCATTCTGAACACGATGCAAAAAGAATTTTGCACTTTTGTGCGGTCTATAAAATGTTAGTAATGACCCCATTTTTTTTACACTTTTGACTGGACTAGAGTATTGGAACTTGGGGAATCACATAGCGGCGGCACAGCCGATGCTTTCTACTACGGGTATTAGCTGTTACTGCGAGCATAGTCCACAAACAATAGCTAGTCATGGTATAAAAGAAGCTGTTATTTCTATAATATCTCAAGTAAATTAGTTAAACCCACGTATTGGTTTATAAACTACCCTCTAATTCAGTTGAAATTGTGGTTTCTATCAAAATAGCAAACGGTTTAGTTGGTTTATAAATGGCTAGTTTGATTAGCCTTAATAAATACACTTACAACTTACATACTATCAATACCTTTAATACTTCAAAAAATACATACCTATTTATCGGAATGGAGGAACCTTTATTAGCAAAAGTCTGTAAGTTCCACCAAGAAATTTCATCGCCCACAGCCACAAGTATTGGTTCAGAAGTTCGCGAAAATTGCAGGAACGTTATTGGTGAAGTATGAGCAAGCACCACTGGATTATCGGAGATATTATTTGTACGGTAAATCTAAAACAAAATTTTGGGATGAAGTAGAGAAGATTCTAAGGCAAGTTCTGAAATTACTGACTTCGTTTTCTTACGATAAGGAGTGAAACTACGGAATGTGGTAATTATTTACAAGAAGGGCCTCAGTCCCGATTTTGATCAAAAATTTTTTACAGACTACTTACGTTTTCCTTATGAACGATCAAAAAAGAAAAATCTGCGGAAATGCACCGTTTTTGAGAAATAAAAATAATCTTCTCATAATTAGCATCATGTTTATCTCAAGATATTGACCTCAAAAGCACATAACAACTAGCCTAAATGTCATGAAATGTGTCGCTTTTAACTATATTCCAATATTTCGACAGTAAACCTCATTTAAATTATTATTTATCATCAAAACAGTATTTTCCTTGTATTACCTCAAATTTTTTGCTTAGTGAATCATACTGACGTTATGCTTGCGGATCTCTTTAATAATTATTTAATAATTTCAGTAAATAATTTTTTATGATACAAAATTAAATAAATGCAACATATTACGATAAGTTTGAAATTTCATTTATTTACTAAATTATTACAAAATATTTATAAAATCCTTACAATCAAAGTAGCGGTATACAGCAAGCAGTCTTATATTAGTTTTCACAAGTGTCGCATAACAAGCGTAACGCCAGTATGATTCACTAAGCAAAAAACGATATTCCCCAGATTAAGTACAAAAGGATTCTTGTACGTGATCCAAAAGCCGAGATATTGAAGATTTTGCAAGCACAAGTAACTTTGAACGCACGAAATCAGTTTCCCCCACCCCGTAGCACGCTCCGGCAGCCGCGTACGCTTCACTTTGTTACTCAATTTTGAATACTATAAATCAATAAAACATATCCTAGTATTTTTTTATTGAAAATGTAGGTATTTGACATTAACTTCCATAACGTACACTTCAGTAAAATGTTTATTGCGTCTTACAGATTTTCTTGAAATAAAAATATTATCTCTGATCCAGAAGGTCGTAGATGAGAAATTTTTTTTGGTAATTCGTGAAAAAATTTCAGGAATCGATTTCCGTTAAGGACATTTCCGTAAAATAAAAATTGTAAGACTTATCTGAAAGAAACATGTTCAAAAAAGATGCAATTTTTGAAAAGTAATTTTTTTATCCTTTAAATTCGGAAAATCACTATATTTCTTCAATAACATTATAGCACAACTTTTCAAGAAAAAAATAAGCCCAAAATCGTTACTCTAGGACTGTCCGCTGAAAAGATCTAGCCAATTTATGAGAGCACCTTTTTTTCGAAAAATTATCAATAAATTTAATTTAAAAAAAAATCATTTTTTAAGCTTGCCATGGGCTATGTGTACAGCAAATAACAAGTATGGAAACGTAATAGTTAACGACTTCTCGATACCCCGATTTTTAACGGTTTTTTCAATATAACTCAAAAAGTATGAAAGATATCGATAATTATCATGGAAGTAAATCGATAGATCTATTTGATACCTACAACTTTCTCATTTAACTTCGATCCAAGCTATAGTTTTTTATTTATTAGAGAAAAACAGCTTTTTGCCAATTTTTTAGGTTATGTTCGCCATTTCGGATCGAGTTGCATGAAACAGAACAAACAATTATTTCGGCATAAAAAAACACGAGTAATTTTTTTCCACTTATGCTATGATCTGCGTAGTTAGTTTGGCTGTAATTACGCTGTGTTTTGCCTGGGCCTTGATGGGTTGAATATGTGAGAATTTTCACGGAACGTAATCGGTTAACGCGCTATAGCTTTTTAATAAAAGTTCATATGTACTTCGGAATGGTATCAATCTCTTCGTAATGAGTCACTACAAATCGCGGAAAAACGGTATTTGGATCTGAATTTGGCTCTACGATTTTTTATTTGGCGATTTTTACGTCAAATTTGATGAAATATTAGCGTTTTTTTTACTTTTTTGCAAATAGCAGACAACATCTAACACTCAGAAGTTCAGAATTTTTGACTTGACTATTGTCCACCTAAATTCGTGAATTAACCCACTGTGCACCGTATAGCTCCTCTTACATCCGACGGCAGCGACCCTGCGGCAAGAGTTATAAGTTCACAGACTTGGACTACGCTATTAATATACGAGACGCACTACCATTATATTATATCGTGCTTTTAATTATTCGAAATAGATGTACCGGGATATCAAAAATTATCTTGGTGAAGGGTGGTTGTGGAATCTAAAACGTGTGTCTTACTTTACGTTTGAAACAAGTACAAGTACAAGTACACTGTCACACTGACATCATCAATAACCTACAAATTTCATACCTATTTATTTCAGTTGTAAAACAATAATGAACTACAAATTAAAATTTATCTTGGTCAAGGGTGGTTGTGGAATGTAAAACGGGTGTCTTACTTTAAATTTTTGAATATGTTTTGTTGTGTCAGAATCTGTTAAGTCATTGTGCTGAATTTTTTTAATCCAGTTTTTGAATCATGCCTCTTACCACACAGCACAAAATGTTCATGATTGAAGCCTATTCTCAAACGGGTGCGCTGGTTAATGGAAATTGGCAATACAGTCAACGTTTGTGTTTGGACAATTTTCGAGAGCACTTCCCAAACGTGGCAATATTACCGGACAATTTTTATGCGTGCCTTACAAATTGTGTTGAAGTGTTTCGCGAAATTGGTTGTGTGACCCATGAAAAAGGTGCTGGTAGACCAAGAGTTCGTACAGAAGAAGTTGTCAATGACGTTCGTCAACGTATGGAAGAGGAACCTGCAAAACCTTTGAAACGTCTTTATCAGGAAATTGGACTTTCTTATGGAACATGTCAAAAGATTTTAAAGAAAGACTTGAACATGCATCCATATAAGATGCAAGCACATCAATCTCTTCTGCCCGCAGACCACCCAAGACGCCTTGCTTACTGCCATTGGTTTGTCAATAATTTAATGAATGACGATCTTCTGGACTTAACTTTTTTTCTGACGAAGCGTGGTTCCACCTTTCGGGATACATCAATTCTCAAAATATGCGAATGTGGAGCAATGATAACCCTCATGTTTTTACTGAATCGCCACTACATGCTCAAAAAATCAGTGTTTGGATGGCAGTTTTTCACAGAAGAATAATTGGGTCAATTTTTTTCGATTTCACCGTCAACGCAGAAAGGTACAGACACAACTTTTTGGCTGAATTTGTGCAACAGTTTAACGATGATGAACTTTGGTACGGTTATTTCCAGCATGACGGTGCAACAGCACATACTACACGAGAAAATATTGCTTTTCTCCGCGAGTTTTTTGATGACCGGCTGATAAGTTTGCATACAGAAGTTGAGTTTTCTCCGAGATCACCTTGTTTGACAATTGTGGACTATTTTATATTTCCTTACTTAAAAAACAAGATTTTCGCAACTCCGGTAAATAATTTGCAAGAACTTCAACAAAGAATAGTTCAGCAATGTGCAACCATAACGCCAGAAATGCTGCAAAACGGTTTTCACAGCATGAGGATGCGTGTCAACTTGTGCATCGAACAAAACGGGGGGCATTTCCAACAATTACTGTAATATAGTTTTTCTTGTTACTAAAACCGTTATTTCATAATTTGTAGTTCATTATTGTTTTACAACTGAAATAAATAGGTATGAAATTTGTAGGTTATTGATGATGTCAGTGTGACAGTGACATAATTATTTCAAACGTAAAGTAAGACACACGTTTTAAATTCCACAACCACCCTTGACCAAGATAATTTTTGATATCCCGGTAGAATCGAACGCAAACATCGAGAAGGTTGGCAGAAAAGTGTGTTACATACGCTATTGAAGCATCTCGATTTCGCGACGTGCGCGCGCTCTCACGGCGCTGGCGCGCAACAGTTGCAGTCACGTGGGCGGTAAATACTATGTTTGACAGCAGAATTGCAGCTTTTTGTTTCTTTGGTTATTTAAAATCTAAAAGTGCAAACGTGTTGCAAAGTTTTAGAAATGAGGCACGTTACAATAAAGAATCACTTTCAAGCCGTGAAGCTTGATTCTTTTCGTAAAAAGTTCATCAAAAAAGGGTCTAAGCTCATGAGAAGTTTTCATGTCAGTAATGTTATTGAGGAGCGCAACGAATATGGAATTAGGATAAGTGGAACTGTTGTTCGTGAGACACCTGGTGCAACAAGTACTCGAGAAATGAAAAATTTGTACTACCCAAAAATCGAGGTAATAATGAACTACCGTTTAATTTCCTAATTCTTGTTTTTGACATATAACAATTTTGTTATAAAACGATAAATAATATACATACAAAAATCGAAATTCAAAATTGAATTGATTTCGCGCAGGTTAATGATGACAGATCGATTAGAACTACCGAATGTTAAATTAAAAACAATCAAAATATACACTCGCTCTCATTTGACAGAACGGCTGAGCGAGATTGACTGTAGCTAACGACGCTGTTGCCGCGTGGCGGCGCCACAAGAGATGCTTCAATAGCCTATAGTTATAATCTACGTTCCTGGATTATTACTACCTGTAGTAATTAAATTAATAAATGCAACTTCTATAGGATGTGAGAAATTCAGGAACATTTTCAATTGAATCTATATTTATTCTAAATGATAATCTTACCTTCACCCGAGTACCTTCAGCTATCGCCAGAAGACTACCAGTGAACGAAAAACAACAAGAAGTGGGTTTGAGCTCGAAGTTATAGATACTGGATGATTTGGTCGTCGAATAATTCAAAATTCGGATAACACTGTGGTTGATGTTGGTATCCTTGATAAACACCATCGCCAGCAAATTACTCCTCTCGCATATAGCTACCATTTCGACCTTGTAAACATTCCAGAACTCGGAAGAACCCACAACATCAATCGTTCCGTCAGATTTTCTACGATACACGGTCCCGTTCTCATCGACATACAGCATGTTGGCTTTGCTACGCAGATTGAATACTTTCACGACCTTATATTCGCACGGGAACGAAGTTACCTCTTCTTTGATCAGCACACAAACCTTGTTGCTACCGGTAACGGCCACTATGGCGCCGTTTTCGATTTCGAAACTGCTGAAAATGAGTTCGGCCGAATCGGTGACCGTTTCACCATTAGGATGATACATGAAACTTTCCAAGTACACAATGGATTCTTTCAGTTCCATCAACGTTCTCGAATGCCTCGTCTTGTAGTGAAACTCTTTTATTTGGCCATCTTCCAGGGCGTAAATGACGTTGTTACCGCACACGGAAAAGGTTACGCAAGTGATTTTCCGTAGTTCTTTTATTTCTGTTATCGGGGAAAACTCAAGCTGTACTTGGAGACAGGTGTTGTTCAGTATTAAAGCTACTAATGGACGGATCCTTTTTTTCCAAAAAGTCGTGACTAGCGTATGTCTTTGCATTGGTTGATCGTCGTCTCGCATTCGGATGTCGCGTTTTTGTATCATATTATTGCCAAGAATGAGAATTATACTGACAGTATCTTCTACATCGTCACCTTTCTTGAGGGACATCGAGATGATCCTGTAATGAAAAAGTTTCAGTAATGATGTTTCTAGTAACCTATCCAAAGTTTAACTTGATATACATCTTTTTCAACACTTTTTTTAGCCTATGACGCAAAAATGGCTACGAATAACCTCAACAAATCGGAAGGATATAATATAAGTCAACCTGTTAAATATAAACGCCTTATACATTGGTCAAACTGTTAAAACCATTGCGAATCATTTGGTTCCTTCTTCCCTCCCGATCACGATGCTGGTTTGAAACTCTCTCAACTGTTCCATGTTGGTCAAAAAGTCTGTTAATGTTTGCAACGGTGATATGGTAATATAGTGCAGTCAAAGGATATTGGACCCGTAAATCCTTGGGAAATGGATCGATTTTGATGGGACAAAGTGCATTCTCTTCAGAATGTCATCAGAAAAAAAGTTGACCAGGTAAAGTTGCGCAAATTGTAAAAATAAACAATTTAATTAGCTCATTCTTGAGATTGCGTAAAAATTTCTAAAAAAATGTAAAATTTGACCGTTTTTGATGGGATAAACACTATTTTTTGTTATAAACAATGTATTTATTAACAAAATAGATGAGAATTCGATCAAAACTCTGACTTTAGGGGTCGTTTTCGGATAATTTTGGTATTCTGAGTTTTGATTTTATCGTCAATATCTTCGATTGTATACCCACAAATTTGCTAATTTGTAATAAACAAATTACATTTATTATTAAATCTAGGAATTTGACCAAAATGTCGAGTTTATAGTCGTACAATTTTATTGCTATTATGGTCTTTAAATGCATAGATACATTTTTGAATTGTTATAAACAAATTATTTATTAACAAATAAACAAAAAAAGAAATGTAACATTTTAATTCATTTTTATGGCATGTCACTAATTTTAAATAAATGTTTTCCCTTCCATCTTATCCGACAACGATATTGACGATAAAATCGAACTCAGAATACTAAAATTATCCGAAAACGACCATGTAGTCGGAATTTTGATAGATTTTACGTTACTCAACTCAAACAAACCTTGTCGAAAATGTCGCATGCTCACATTGAAAAATTCACACTCCAAATATGTGCAGTGCTTATTATAAATCTTACAAATTCTAGTGATAGGAGAATCGCTACGCATAGGAGTCAATCAAGAAAAGTAACTGTCTGTGACGTATTCTGCTGTTGAAAGTATAAAATTTCAGCGCTGAAAGTAGCTGCGGAGAATCTATTCAGAAACCACACAGCTTGTACAGAAAATATATACTAGCAGTTTCACGTCTATAGCAAGTCGAACTCCTGACGAATTGCTGAATAGAAACCAAATGGAGGGTATCTTTGATACTTTTTGAAGTACATATATCTAATAGCCAAATTCTGAATCGTCTCAATCGCCTGTAAAGCAATGGATGTGGAAGGATTCCAAACATAAGAGGCATACTCCAGAATGGATCGCACGAACGAAAAATAGAGATGCCTGAAAGTCACATATGTTCTAAACTGCCTCCCTACACGCTTCATGAAACCGAGTGATCTATAAGCTTTCGATGTACTGAATGTGAACACCAAATTTCAACTGTATGTCAAAAACCACACCTAGATCCTTCATTGATGTAACTCTCTTCAAATTCGAATTACCAATATGATACGTAAAAAAGATGTTATTCTTACTTCTGGTATATGTCATTACGTTACATTTATCCAAGTTGAGGGGTAATTTGTTATCCATCGACCAGTTATAGATACTATTTAGGCTCCTGTAGTTGTAAGCATTCCGACAGAGTCGACTTGAAGACCTTAAAATCGTCTGCATATGTCAGACTACTGGCTTCAATCCTTTGGGGCAAATCGTTGATGAATAATATAAAGAGCCCAAGGTTTGAGCCTTGGGGTACACCCGACACTGTCTCGAAGGCAAACTAATCCACACCAAGATAGTTCGCTGTCTGTAATCTCCCTTGTAAATATGATGAAAAGAAATGTACAGCAATTCTATCAAATCCTAGTTGAGCTAATTTGGTCACCAACAGATCAATGCCTTCGAGAAATCCATGTATATTACATCAACCGAGTGCCGCTGCATCAACTCGCAGTCCAAGAAATCAACCAGGATTAATAAGTTAGTTTCTACTGATCGCTTTCTGAAAAAAACATGTGGTTCTGAGCAAATCTTCCATCCCTATACGAGATTACCTAAAATCCTTCAATTACAGAGTACAACCTTATTTCTATTATTAAATATATGTAATCCATATTTTTATAAATCCATAGGCGATACACAAACAATATGTTAAGTGTTATGATTACCTTCTAATAATATAAACATATTGTTTGGTATAAGCTACACAACAAGGGACCCTGACATGATAGCGCGGGAACCTTGTAACCAAGGTAGTTATTGATAGCTCTCCAAGCATACTGCGGTCAATAGAAAAAAATCTTGCCTACCAAACACCCCATATCAAAATTCTGACTGAATACCGCCCTGTCGAACGCATACACTTTATTTGAGGTTACGATTACAAGGGATTACTCACCTATCTGTATATTTCAAAGTTTTCACAAGTTTACCTTCGCGAGAAGTGAAAAGGTACACGATATCGTCCATGCTGATCGCAAAGTAGCTCCCGTCTTTCGTCATCGCGGCACATTTGATCTCGGAATGGTGACCGTTGAACACGTCCACAACTGAGGCATTGGAAAAATCGTAATTCTCACCGCGAGACATGCACATGCTGACCCTCTTGTCGCTAATCGCTATGAGCGAGTCAATCTTGGGACAGAGCAGTCTATGGATGTGTTGCGGGGTGTTTATCGTCGACATGTATGTTAATCTTTGGTTGCGAAAGCTGTGAATCTGTATGTCTTCTTCCCTGGTCGATATAATGGTCGAATCGTCGCTCGAAAACATCACGCTTTCGACCGGGTAACCTGTGTTGGTCGTGCCGGCGACGATTCCGGTAGTAGCGCTGGTCCACACCATAATTTTTCCCTTGAAAGTGCCGGTCACTATATATTTGTTGGTGCTGTAGTTGTTATTGAAAGCGGCAGATGTCAGATGATCGTCGGCTTTTGGAGAGATGAAATTCTTGTAATTGTCCTGTCGGCCGGAACCGAAAGGATTGACGTATGGATTCTGAACACACTTTGGTGAATTTGGCGCTTCTGGAAAGAAGAATAAAATATCCAACTGTATTACATTTACACGTCATATCAAAACGATTAGAAAATATTTCAAGAAAAAGTCGAAAGAGCAAATTCCAATTTTAACCCCTTACCGCATAGTGAACCATTTATATATGACACAAAGCATTTAAACTTTAATAAAATAGCTATCACAAGTTTGATGATCACTAATTTAATAAATAAATGAAAATATTTTCTTTCATTAACATCGTAGCTTCTTCAAACAAATATTACAAACTACTAGCTTCTACAAAAGAGGTAACTTAATATAACTCCAATGATAATCCTAGAATAGATGGTTTGTATAATTTTATCTAATTGGATTTAACCCATCCGTGGATTAAACGATATACTGGTAGCAAACGGAAAATCTAATTGTAGAATTTTAACAATGGGGTATTATTGAGTATTTGTTATGTAATAATCCGAGATTATTACTTTTGGGTCCTTTGAATAATTCCATTTAATTCGAAATGAAGTTTATAGTAGAGGAAATGAATGCATAAAAAGACCCTCATATTTTTTTGTAATGGGATGGATTTGAATGAAACCTTTGCATTCGCTTCATTTTTGGACCAATAAACTTTGTTAACATTTAGATTTTGGCGGTCGCACCCCCTCTTTTTGCTAGAGGGGTTGTTAGCAACCCCATTTTCTATCTCGCTCAATTCTTAACAGAATTCCTTCAAATTTACATACAGGGGTTTTGAGGGATCAGCGATTGCGAATCCGACGAGAAAAGTTTAAATGGCGGGTTAAAATATAAAAATGCATTTTGTAGCCTAACTGATGATTTTAGAGAAAAATAGCAAGAGTCCAAAAGTGTTTAGAACTCAATTTTACTTAAGGATTCCATATTTTCATGACTCATTTATCACAACTCATCAACCACCTCTTAGTTATCCCCACGCTGCAAATCTAAAACTACCATTTGCCGCCATGATTTTGATTTTAGAGAAAAATTTCAAGGTACAAACAATGTTCTAAATTCAGGGTTTTGTAGGAATTGGCCATTTTTAATGTCATTCACTACCCCCCCCCCTCCACTTTTCCCCACCCGTAAAATTTTAAATGCATTTTCGGGCCATTCTATTGGTTTTAGGCAAAATTGACAAGACACAAAAAGTGTTTAGAATTCAATTTTACGTAATAAAAGTATATTCGTGTGTTGACTTTCAACCCCTTTTTACCTTGAGAGGGTGAACATCCCTACTTATTTCGTAAAACAACAGGATTTTTCCATGTAAATAGGGAAATGTTATATAAAAACACGTGAAAATTATATTTGACGAATATCCCTTCATTCTGCACCCTATCAGATAGATCTTCAAGGGGTGGGAGTGAAGTCACATGCTTCATCGCTATATACAAGACGAAATAAAATGCCTATTTTTTTTCATATTTTATCACGAAAAAATCATCATAAATTAAAAAGTGCATATATAATACAAATTATTGTGTCTCGAGTTATTTGTACAATATAAATAAGTTTGTATGGTCACTTACATCCCCCTTAATTTCCTTAAAAAACTAAGGGGGTGAACATCCCTCTGTACTAGTAGGATTTTTGCATGAGGGGGTGTAAATAAATACTATCAAGACTATTTATTCAATTATTTTTAAATAATTTAAGGGTGAAAAAGGGTTGAAAAGTAAACATATAAATACTTTTATTGTGTAAAATTTAATTCTGAACACTTTTTGTGTCTTGATAGTATTTATTTTAAATAAAATATTTACACCCCTCTACTAGTACACGTTGATAACTGTGGGGTAGGACCTCGGTCCCCCCCGGCCTGCCCGTCCAGTGGACTCTAGACCTGCTAATGACTTGCCCTCTCCTACAACAACAGCACGCCACTGCCCGACAGAGATCAACGCCTTAATTGGAGAGGAGACAGTCTTTTGAACCGTCTGGGCCCCTCTCCCCCTGTCTACTCGTGTTAGTGTTATAATTTATAACAGCTCCCGTTTGACGAGTCGCCGTCGACCTCTTATCATCGGTCTTCCACATTTGTTGCCCTGGCCGCGAATCAATTGCCCAGAAATCTGGGATAAGAAGCACAGACACCGGACTTTATGAGTAAAGCCATGTGGTGCAGCATAATACCCACGCAGAGGCAGCTTTTTCGCCCCCGGCGGGACTACTTTAGGCGGTCCCATCTCAGGCATACATAGGACCCTGTCCCGTGCATACCCAAGATGGAGCTTGCTTGCTAGACTCATACACTGCCCCTTCTGGGCTATGGTCAATTCCACCTCCTCGTAATTACCTGTTTTACCAGGAACGCTACGAGTAAACGTTCGGCTTTCGTTCAAATAGCCTACCGCATATGCCACCACGGCCGTGAATCCGTTCCGACCAGCCATCTGGGATAAGAAGGCACTGCGCCGTGGTTTTTATGGGTAAACGACATGTGGTGCACCGTTTACCTGACGTTTCGCAGCGGTACCTTTTTTCGCCCCTGCTCAGGCAGGCCGAGGTTACTTTAAGCGAGAACCTGCATTACCTACGGTGCAACAGGCACGGTACTTGCTAGCTATTCCTCCTGACTAATGAGGAATAGCCCCACTCGCCTGCTCGTGTTAGCCTAAGCTACGTTTACGAACCATCGCCGGCCTCGTTCAAGTTTGGCCTTCCGCATGTGTCTACCACGTCCGTGAATCCGTTCCGACCAGCATCCCTGGGATAAGAAGGCACGGGGTCGTGGTTTTAGAGGTGAAAATGTATGCGGTGCCCAGTTCACCGGATCTTTTGCAGTGGCAACGTTAGTTTGGCCCCGAAGGGTTACTTGTCTCGAAAACCGCGAAGAGGTGTTGCTTGCTGAATCTACCGCCAGTTTCTCTCCGGCCTGGTAGTTCTCTCCCGAGCCTCTACTAGTACAGAGGGATGTTCGTTAACTCAAGTGCCCCACATTGCCCCGGGCATTTGAGTTAACGAACATCAATTAGTCTGTGCTTAATCCCAGAATACAGAATAATTGAGAAAATTTGAGGATTTCCGCTTTATACTGCAAATCCCCCCCCCCCCCAAGAATCCCCTGAAATCTGCCCCAGGATACAGTTTTGTAATCATCAAATTCGTAATCAGCGACCCCAAAAACACCCAGGGAACAAGGTTTTTAGGTTTAATGGTTGAAATTCGCTAATAGTTCCAAGTGCCCCACTTTGCCCCGGGCATTTGAGTTAACGAACATCACTTAGTCTGTGCTTAAAAATCCCAAAATTGCCATATAATACAGAATAATTGAGAAAATTCGAGGATTTCCGCTTTATAGTGTAAATCCCCCCAAGCCCCTGAAATCTGCCCCAGAATGCTGCGTGGCGTTTTGTAAACATCAAATTCGTAATCAGCGACCCCAAAAACCCCTGAGTAACAAATTTTGCCCAATTTTGGTTAATATTTGGTGAGCAACAATACAGTTCCGCAAATCGCATTATTTAGATGCGTTTTTTGCATGCACAAGTGCAACCAAGCTTTTCCTGGTAAAACAAATATGACACATTTTTTTCTATTGTGTTTCTGAAGCAAATGGCGAAAACCGCATCTCGATACAGGTTGCCAGTAAAAAATTAAAGGTATTTGGCTATATTTCTTCGACTATATAAATGAATGCAGATGCTATTTTATATTGTGATGTTCCGATTGGATTAAACAAATAGTTCTTAGATGAAATAATACACAGTATTTTCATTGAAAATTAAATTTGTACCATATGACACATAAAATATGACATATAATACAAAAGATGAATGATATCTTGTGTTATTACTGGATAGAGAGCAATAGATTATCGAATGAATGAACCATTGTGAAGCGAGTGCCATTAGATATTGCTAAATTGCAAAATAACAATCTGCTGTATGCGAATTAAATTACATTGTATAGGTCCAACAGAAGGATCAATTATGCTTACCATTACTATTATCATCTACACTCAACCTGGGTTTAATAAGTCTCCACAATTTAACGCTTTTATCTTTTGACACTGAAAGAAAACTTGAATCATCCGAACTGACTTTCAAATCGTGTACTTCATCTGTATGCCCTTCAAATCTTTCAGATGTGGAATAGATTTGTGGGCAATATAGCTGAAAGAAAGAACACATTATTGTAACATATTTACACACCCCTGCATGGAGCCTGTAACGCTTTCCACGTTACTGCTATAAAGAACGCTGTAATGATTTGAATAACAATTTTCGCTCGGAATAATAAATCATTAAACTTGTACTGACAAGGAGTGTCATCTATCTTTCAATAGAAAATCAATTATGAATCTTTCGCGCGGATACTCGCGAGACGACGCCCGATTCGCGAGAGGAGGGTTAATTCGTGAAACGGAAATATAATAACGCCATTCTGTTTGTGGTTTGCTTGAGGCGAGTTGGGAATTAATTTATTTCTTTTCCTTTCGGTATTATCAATCTGCCATTGAAAATAATTGATATCAGGGATTATTTAAATTGATCTGATATCTTAAAACCTAATTCAAGATATGTACAGTCCTTGAATGTCGATATTTTTCAGTGTAAATAATTTCCAATAAGCCTCCTGGCATCCATGACGAATCAAGTTGTTATCTAGCAAATATCGTAGATAATCTTTTACATCCTTAGGGATTTTTCTTCAACTTTATACAGAATAAATTTGACGAGTAGTAAGCAGATAGGTAATATCGTATTCTTGTGCTTGTTTAACCTAGCAATATTCCATGTGCTACGTAGTGCGTAGTTTTGAGTATCACCTTTCTTGACCTTGTTCTAATGGTTATGTTTTATTAGTCTGGTGGGTGATCCATTGATTCAATTATTGATCTAGGTGGACGTATTAAAGCACAGACCTCATTTACTGCTTCATGAGAACTACGAGTAAGACCACTGTTACACTTGTTCAAATTATCATTAAAAATAGCAAACTTTAATTCAGTGTAACGAAGTGCCCTCGTTGATTATAAATTACTGTACTCCTCAGGTTAAAAAGAAATAACACCGACGAGGCTCAGATTCTAACGCATCAAAGTTTTGTACATCCTATGTAGAAAAAGTTGAAGCTACTAGGAGATAAGGAAGTTCTTATTCAATTCACCGCTGACTGCCAGAATCTCAGACCACCTCTGACGTTTTATTTCTTTTGGCCCAATAACCAGTATAAAAGGAGAACGAATTTCACACGAAGGGGATTGAAGAATCAGCCGTCCGACCGTCACTACGATTCAGATATATTATTACCGAGCGTTTAATTAATTCAACTCCGTTAATTTCCGAGAATTTATTTTTATTTTTCATTATAAACTCCGTCCGCGCTCTGTAGGATTCATTCATATACTTTGACCAAGTCCAAAGGTAAATATCGTACAACTAACTCCAGTACTAACTTCACTTACCGAAAACCATATAAGATATTATTTGTGTTGAGGAAAAATACATCACATTCCTTCCGACGAACTTTATTTACCGAAAACCGAATAATTTATTATTTGTGTTGAGGAAAACACATCACATTCTTTCCGACGGACTGTATCGAAAACCGAATAATTTATTATTTGTGTTGAGGAAAAATACATCACATTTTCTCCGACTGAGTTTACCGAAAACCGAATAATTTATTATTATTATTTGTGTTGAGGAAAACAGACCGCTTGCCTACAGGATTTCAAGTACCGAAAATCGAATAATTTATTATTTGTGTTGAGGAATTGACCCGATCATTAAAGAACTCGAATATTATTAGCGAAGACGTAAATTTCCACGATTCGAAAAAAATAAAACCACCTGTGTCGACAGTGCTCCAGATACAGACCAACTATTAAATAATTTCTGCTGGTTTCTTATTACGGGTCAACGTTCCAAACGTACACCATTTGGCGTTTTTTTCAAGACCATCTGTTCGATGTAAACAACAGTATCACGCGAATAGACATCCTGATTTGAATTATATTCTAGAACTTACGATTGTTTAATTGTTACAAACTATCCCGACTATCAGTCAAATACAGGACTTAATTATTTAAATTGATTTTATGAAATTGGACATTTGGACTAGGTGTAAATATTTATTTTCTTTTGTACATATATTTTCTATAATCAATCATTTCCTTTAATAAACTGTACATATATTAACATCTGCGTTTTACTGGTGAGGAATCAATCAATTCATATCTGTCAGATTACATTGAACGGAAAATATACAACCCTGGACCACTCATCCCGGTGGTGACCCCTTTCAAATTTTCCGTTTAACAAGATAACTTATCTTTTCCCGAGAAAAGCGGTCACACTACATCTAACTCAGCCAAAGGTGATAGTTAGATGTAAAGGACAAAGTAACAGCAGTTCTGAATAAAATTGTAGCTAAAGTAAACTCAGTTCAGTTTCATGGAGATTGAGATCCTTGAAAGGTCCAAACTGAGTAAAATGCAAAAATTCTGTACTTACCAAAATGTCACCTTTCATTGTCCCCACTAATATTTTTGTGGTATAAAAATCGGAACAAAATGCAATCGAGCTGAGATTTTCTCCAGCAATAGAGAATTGTTGCGAGTTTTCTACTCTGCCCGCAGAACAACTAAAAAAAATCGATTGATCCAAGTTTTGCTATCTAATAATTATCTTACCTAGTTGTGAAATACAGCTTGTTGATGGCTCTCGCCTCATTCGTTTGGATAATGGTGCGCGCATCTTGTTCCAAGAATGGCAAAGCCATCTGGCATATGTCCGTTTTCGGTAAGTTATGGAAATCGCTTTGTTTCTTTTTGATGAATTCCAGGTAATTGTTGAATTTATCAGAGAGATCTTGGTTCTAGAACGAAAGTTTTATACAGCTAAACTACAAACCCTACAAGATTCTACATATCAATTAATAATAATATGTAACGTGTAAATTTCACATAACGGCTTAGAAATGGCCGCTGTACTACAATCGGTTAAGTCCTGTGACGTCAGCTATGCTAGAATGTATATTCTCCGAGTCATGGTTATTCAGTGACGAATTCTGTAGTTACCGCCTCTATTTCGAGGTCGTCCAAGTGGAAGGTCGTGTTTCTAAGTTATTCCAACTTATGTTTGGAACCAAATTATGGGAATATTCTTCCGTTGAAAGCAAAGGCATCAATTACCAATTTGGAGTGGAATAATTGGAAAGATTTGTGTAATAGATGCACCTTAGGGGATTAAAACTTAGTTTCAACGTGACTGGTTTTGAACAGAAGTAAAGTTGTTTCATTGAAAGGATAAAAAAAAACCTTATCGTGATAGAGGTAAATATCTTGGTAATTCCATTTGATTTATTCACTAACTTCAAGAATTAATTTGCCTTCCCAGGTGATATCTGACAGGACATAGGTTAGTCCTAATTTTGTTCAACAATCGTTATGTATTCTGTTCATGTCTGTCTTCTGAGGACAATAGAGCAATAGAGGTTTGAACATTTCGTGATTTCAGGTTTTTTTTTCATGTTGTGAAAAATTCAACAAGTGTACGAAGTTCTGAGGTTGAATTGAATCTGCTGTGGAAAATCCGATTTAGAGGTTGCTAATTGACTTGTGATGTACAATCGTGGAAACTGTATTAGAATTGTGGCAGGAATCCATACATCAAGTAGGAAGTACCAATCCATAATCGAGCAGGTATAACATCTTACCCAGCAGTTACCAGGTCAGGCTACCCATCTTTTGGTTATGTAACGTTTGAAACAATCATTTGAGTATTTATATATATGTAAATTTAACTGTTGTTCACTGTGATTTAAGAAATTTAACTTTTATGTAACGTTGAAGTAATCATTTGAGTATTTATAGATATGTAAATTTAACTGTTGTTCACTGTGATTTAAGAAATTTAACTTCATTCATACTTCAATTCATGCACTTCATAACTCATTAATATTAAGTTCTGTTATAAATTGTATCAACAATAGTACTTCAATTACCAGTAAATTTCAATCATTCTGGGTACAGGTCTTTTATTTTTTTGTATACTTTCAGGGTAATTTAACCTGGGGACTTTGAGTTGGTTAAAAATAAGCTGGTGCCCAAATGTTAACATCTAAAATATAACTCACGACCGTCTTCACTGTAGCTGTCGGCAACCAAGCGATAAAATAGAACTTACAGTTTATCCACAAGTAAGAGTAATTTGTACCCTTACAAATAATAATAATCTTTATTCACCTGAATAACATATAAAGTACAGAAGGTAAGTCAGACAAAGAATTGGTTCATTAATTACTGGGACAATTAGATGTTATATATAAATTCTCGGAAAATAGGTCACATTAACACATATGCTTTCTATTTTCATCTTTACGTACGCTCGGTCTCACGACCATCATCAGAAGACGTATTATGTCTAAAACGGGATTTCTTAAAACCAATTGTAATAGCACAAAGCGTCCTTATCGCACCAACCTCAATTAAAAATGCCCACGTCGCTGAAACGAACAGAACCACGAATAATCGAAACCGTACATCAATGTTTCAAGTATAAAATATATCAAGAATCCACTATTTAGTAATGTTCTCATAATATTCAAACGCATGTTAGTAAAGTCTCTATACGACTGAATGACAAAACTATTACGTTAAGTATCCACTTTCGAACCAATCCAATGTTAAAATGTAATAGAAAAAAATTGTGAACAACCTTATTGGAACATTACTTTTGAGTATTCTTCCTAGATATGAACGCGCATAAACCTACTATACTACTTGTGTTGAAAAAATTTTCTCAAATCTGAAACCTTTAATACCTAGAGATAAACAAACCCACACAATATACAAATTAAATTGTTTAGATTGCGATGGGACTTATACAGGAATCTCTAAACAATATTTACAAAAAAGAATGTATGGACATAAGTATAGAACAAGAAACAAAAACTTAGAAAATTCCACCGCCCTTGCTAAACACTGCTTTGATTATATCCATCAATTCGATTACAAAAATGCTAATATTTTAACCAAAGAAACTAATTATTATAAAAGATCTATTCTGGAGATGATTCACGTGAAACGCGACTCCAAATCTATAAATCATAGGATGATATTCAGACATTAAGTCAGATTTATATCAATTTGATTAATTAAAGCTCTTGCAAATTCCTACATGTGTCTTTTTAATGATAAAAGTATATTTTAAGAAGAATGCTCAAAAATAATGTTACAATAAGGTCGTTCACAACCTTTTTCTATTACCTCATAAATCTTAACATCTGGTTCGAAAGTGGATACTTAACGGAATAGTTTTGCCCTTCAGTCGTATAGACTGTACTAACATGCGTTTGCATATTATGAGAATATTACTAAATAGTGGATTCTTGATATATTTTATACTTGAAACATTGATGTGGTACAATTTTGATTATTCATGGTTCTGTTCGTTTCGGCGAAGTGGGCATTTTTAATAGAGGTTGGTGCGACAAGGATGCTTTGTGCTATTACAATTGGTTTTAAGAAATCCCGTTTTAGACATAATAAGTCTTCTGATGATGGTAGTGAGACCAAAACGTACGTAAACACGAAAATATAAAGCATAAGTGTTAATGTGACCTATTTCCCGAGAATTTATATATAATTCATACCTGGGTCAAGAATCTTTACGACAATTAGATATAAATAGTGTATGAGTAAGAAATATGTATAATATAATATAATAAAGATCCGTTTATATAATTCATGTGCATTTTCTGCCCAGAAAACATGCTTATCTATCATCAGGAAACAAAAATTCCCTGATGGAGTAAAAAGGTTTTTTTGGAAGAATGATTTCACGTTCAATCTTGAATGAATTGTAGGTGAGTTTTGATGTCATCTGGTAAAGCCTTATAAAAAACTATACATTTATAAACTGGAGATTTGCGAAACATAGTTGTTTTGTGAGGAGGTAAACGGAGATTTTTGGTCCTTGTGTTATAGTCATGAACTCATGAATGTCAGATTGTTGATGAAAAGTGGTCAAATAAAACAGATTTTCCGACTTTATTAATTATAATCGTATTCTATTTTATTTTGTATGTTCCATGGACAACGAGCAAAATATCAACTGTGGTATTATAACTGTTGTAAAGAGAAAATACTCACATTATCGACGATATAGTCTTTGTACATTAAGAGATCTTGTTCCATGTTAGTCACACCCAGGACTTTGATCTTGTGCTCAATAAAACGCAAATCGAGGAACTTTTTGAAACTGCCAAGCTTGTTCGCCTGATGAAGATGAAAACCTAAGTATTGTAAAATATAATTGTCGTTGGGCAATTCTTGATATTCATACAGAGACTCGTAGCGGTCGATGAGCGTGCTATGCATTTTCTGCCTGCTATGTTTCGTCACTTCCTTGAGGTAGTTTAAAAAGAGATCATGGCACACGTAAATATAACTGTTCTGTTTTTCATTATAGAAGGAACTAATAAGCGATCGATTCTCGAAATGAAACATGATATCACGCACTTGTCCAGCTGTCTTTGTCCATAGCACCTGTAAAACTTCGGACGAAATGTTGGCGTCCCTCGGAAAAATTGCAAAATCGTAGTAGAAATGTTTCAGATCGTCTTCAATTGTGTCGATGCACATTTTCAGGGCCTGATTGAAGTTCTCCGTTTTCCTTTTGATGTCTTGAGTGCCAAGCCTGAAAAAATACGACACAAAGAGAGCATAATTATACTCTTTGCAGAATGCAGTTATGGAATATCAAATCAAATCTCTATAAAATCATTAAAAATTGAGAAAACAAATTAAATCAATTTAATTAAATTAAGAAAAGTTTTTACCACTAAGCGAGTGTTAAACATACTTCTAAATATGTGGCTGTGCATCAAAACATGTGAAGATAATGCATCAAAAATGAAAGTGTAATCTCAGTTTTCATTCTTTGAAAACCTTTTTTAAATAATTATATTATGGATTTATAAAAAGCTATCAAATACAAATGAAAGTGTAATCTCAGTTTTCATTCTTTGAAAACCTTTTTTAAATAATTATATTATGGATTTATAAAAAGCTATCAAATACAAATGAAAGTGTAATCTCAGTTTTCATTCTTTGAAAACCTTTTTTAAATAATTATATTATGGATTTATAAAAAGCTATCAAATACAAATGAAAGTGTAATCTCAGTTTTCATTCTTTGAAAACCTTTTTTAAATAATTATATTATGGATTTATAAAAAGCTATCAAATACAAATGAAAGTGTAATCTCAGTTTTCATTCTTTGAAAACCTTTTTTAAATAATTATATTATGGATTTATAAAAAGCTATCAAATACAAATGAAAGTTTAATCGATCTTATCAAAAAAGATCACCATGTTTTGGATTTAATAAAATGATTCAACATATACAGGATGTTCCATAATATATGAGCAGGATTTCAGGATGTGATAGCTCATCCAAAAATTTAAAAAAAGTTTCTATAAGCTTACCCTCTAAAATGCCCAATGTTCGAGATACAGGGTGTGTTGAAATTGAAAATAAATTTCGTTTGTTGCGAATATCTCCGGAACCGTTTATCGTACAGAAAACAGCGTTTGTAAGCGTTCTCTACTCATAGTAAGCTATGTTTTGTGCGATAAAAATTGTTTTTCAAGTCATTGTTGAAGATTTTGAAGTGGTAGTGGGTGGTTTTCTCCCCAACTTCTACGCCACTGGAAAAAGTACGTACGGTTTTGAGACTCCCATTTGAACCGCCGATGTTTTCTACGCAAAAAGGTAATCTTGATCATAAGCTGTAAAGTTGACCGTTTCCGAGAAAAATCAACTTTTATGTTGAAAAATTTGGTAAATTTTTTGAAATAATTTTTTTACCAATTAAACAAAATTTATTTAAACGTTAAAACATGTAACAAAACCAAACGTGAACTTCATAATTGCAAAATTGAAAAAAAATTAAAAATGATACAAAAGTTCTCCAAGCCGTAAAGGTCGCATTTCGCACATTTCAGCGTTTGTGAAAAAAAAATTATAATTTTTTTTATCAAGTAGGCTTTAAAATTTAAAACAAAAGCTACCTCCTGTCAAAATAACAATTAGTCTGTCCCTGCAAAAAGTAAAGTTATATTACAAAATTAAAAATGAATTACACAAACGCTGAAATGTGCGAAATGCATTACCTTTACGGAATGGCGAGCGGTAATTCGGCAGAAGCAAGGCGGTTGTACGAAGAAAGACATCCTGATCGCTAAGTACCACACCAAAACAACATGTTTCAACGCATTCACCAACGACTATGGGAAAATGGAAGTTTTAGCCTATGGAAGTTGCAAATCCCCAATTAGAAGAGGCTGTCCCCAACGAAATTGAAGAAATTCCGACCACAAGTACCAGAAAAATTGCTCACAACTTGAACTTACCTCACTCGACGGTTTGGAGAATTTTGAAATAACAACTTTTGTATCCCTACCATATCCAAAGAGTACAAGCCTTATTGCCAAGAGATTTTCCGACAAGATTGGCTTTTTGTAGATGAATGCAAGACAAAATAGCTGAAAATCCTCAGTTTGGAGCCGAAGTTCTATTTACCGATGAAGCATCTTTCTCGAGATGGTATTTTCAATTTTCACAATAACCACATAATGGGCTGAAGAAAATCCACATGAAATTGCAGAAGGCCATCATCAGGAACAATTTTCCGTGAATGTTTGGGCTGGCATGGTCGGTGATCATTTGGTAGGCCCACCTTTTTTACCGGACAGATTATCGACAATTTCTAGAAGAAGATGTACCGCTTCAAGTAAGACAAAACATGTACTTTATGCAAGATGGAGCTCCGGCACACTTTAGTTTGGTTGCTCGCCAATTCTTGGACGACGAATACCAAGACCGTTGGATCGGTCGAGGAGGTCCGCACCCTTGGCCCCCGCGATCACCCGAACTTAATTGTTTAGATTTTTTCTTTTGGGGCCATCTCAAAACCCTAGTCTACGCTACTCCAGTTGAAAATGTTGACGAATTAAGAGAACGCATTGTTGCATCTTGCGACATAATTCGGAACACTCCGGGAATTTTCCTGCGTGTTAGACAGTCAATGCGTCGTAGAATTGCTGCGTGCATTGAAGCTAACGGAGGACATTTCCAACATTTAATTTAACTGTGCACGATTTATTTTTTTTTTAATTTTGCAATTATGAAGTTAACGTTTGGTTTCGTTACTTGTTCTAACGTTTGAATAAATTTTGTTTAATTAGTGAAAAAAAAATTTATTTCAAAAAATTGGCCATGTTTTTCAACATAAAAGTTGATTTTTCTTGAAAACGGTCAACTTTATAGCTCATGAGTACCTTTTTTGTGTAGAAAACATTGGCGGTTCGTATGGGCGTCTCAAAACCGTACTTTTTCCAGTGGCGTAGAAGTTGGGGAGGAAAACACCCACTACCCCTTCAAAATCTTCACCAATTATGACTTAAAAACAAATTTTATAGCACAAAACATAGCTTACTATGAGTAGAAAATGCTGTACGATAAACGGTTCCGGAGATATTAGCAAAAAACGAAATTTTATTTTCAATTTCAACACGTATCTCGAAAATTGTGCATTTTAGAGGGTATTTAATAGACTTTTTTTCAAATTTTTGGACGAGCTATCACTTTCTGAAATCCTGCGCATATATTATGAAACAGCCTGTATATTGATGATAAATTAATTTGTGAAAAACTGAATACTATGAATATTCAAAACGTAATACTTGACCAAACCACATATTTCAAATAATCCATTCATATAAATACAGGATGTTTCAAAGAAAGGTGGCCACCCCCCGTTGCTAGGATAGGTAGAACACTGAAAGATAAGTGCTTCGCTTAGTAAAAATGTTCGTAACAGCATCCGTATTCAAGATACAGGGTGTTGTAAAAAAAATTTAGAGACATTTTTTACGATTATGTAGAAGCTACTGGCAACATTGTAATGAAATTTGGTATGAATATGTTTTGAAAGCCGACACATCGCATGAATTCACTTTTATATCTGACGCTAATTACACGGTTTTTACCAAGTAGTTTCAATCACAACTATTTTGAGGTTAAATTTTCTAATTCAAATTTTCCGTGAAATTAAACATTATTCAATTTTACACAAAAAGGTACGAGTAAGAGGTATTGAATTTTCAAAAATTACTTACCAGAGAAAAAAAAAATGTAAAAATAAGAAATACGATACAGATAGGAGTACCTCAATGTACTGTTCTTGGACCTATGCTTTTCATTACTTACTTCAACTCTTTACTAGACACATATACAGGCGGCACTATATCATATGCTGATAATTCGCTGTGCGATTGAAAAAAAAAGAGCGCACATCAGCATATGCAGACAGCAAAGCAATAACATCAAAGTTCCCGCGAGATTGCATTAACACGGTAAACAACCTTCGCGGAAACGAAAGCACACTCACCATATCTAAAGAATATTTATTTATTTATAAATTTATATTTACTTTTAGTCTCAAAGAAACAATTTGAGGATCTCTCAAATATTGAGTAACATATCCAAAATTTACATTTCTTTTTGTACTTTCTAATACTGCCATGAAAGATTTTTATTTCGATAGGTAATAAATAAATTATAGATTTTACTGAAATAGTGTAAATAAAATTTTTGTTTAATCAACTTTCTGCTTCTTACTAGTATACACTGAAATTGATCTGGTTTCAAAATAATGATCAAATAATGAGAATGCAATTTCCATAATATACAATTCTCTCACTGTTAATACATTAAAATCAATAAAAATGTTTTTTGAGGGGTATGTCATGGATTTACAAAGTATATTTTTATTATTATTTTCTGACATACAAATAGTTTTGAAATGATGATGTAATGACACTAGTATGTTTTTGAGCTTCACAAGATTTCTTCCAAATCTGGAGGACTACTGAAAACTCTTACTTTTCCGAATAATAGTACATTTTCGAATTTTGAGGAAATACAAAAGGATGATTGCTTTCATTAAATATTGACCCATAACAATAAAAAAGCTCTTCTTCGCCTCTTTTAGCTAATATCTAATTTGTTACCGTAAACCAGCCACCAAAACATAAATATTTTTAAAATCTTACATTTGCATTTCTCCAGTCTTGAAAACTTTTATGATGTGATTCCATGGTTTAGAATTATGCAAAGCTTCCGCTTCTCGTGATTTTAAAAATGAGCCTAACAGAGATAACGTAGAAGGATGTCCCTTACACAGATCTTGTATTTCTTTAATTTCTTCTTGAAGAAAGTGCAAGCTGCTTTTGTTTACTCCAAGGTACCTTGCAAATAAGTCATTTGTTTCCTCTAGTATAAATCCACTGTTTACCTACAATAACTTTTAATTAAAAGTGGCCGCTAATGCAATGAGTATGCAATATAACTATACACAGGTTTAGTGAAAATTCCCAGATAAAATTAATATTTCTTAAATATTTTATTGCATAACTTCAGTAAAATCACAGAAATGAAATTAAATTGATTTATTAAGGAAAAAAGTTTCTAAAATAATTCAAATAATTATTACTCTTTGACGATGTTGCTGTGCAATTGAAGCATTTCAAGTTAAAAGTGTTTTAATTAAAACCTTATCTTATATTTAGAAGTTAATAATAAGTTTCCAAATTGAAAATCTATGCCAAATTGTTTTTTTCGTGCATGGCTATCAAATAAAATTCAAAAAGATTAGCATAAGATAGATCACTTTAGAAGGAACTGCATTCACTTCAACCAGAGGCGTAGCGAGGATTGTGCGAGCCCGGGGCAGCTATCATAATTGAGCCCCCCCCCCCCCCCCATCCACTTAATTCTTTACAGTATTTATTTTCGTATACAACATTGCCAAATATATTTATTGAAAGAAACAAGGGAACGCAGTTTTTAATAGTTTTAAGTACCTTTCTTTTAAACTTACATAATATTCATTGAACAATAAATCTAGATATGTATTTTCCGCGCTTTCATTGATGCAAACGTATCTATTATGCGTGATGCATTAATCCATTCGAGAGTCTCTGTCTCTATACTCAACAGAGCTAAGTCCGACAATCTTTGTTGCTCCATTGATGCCCGCAGATAAGTTAATATTAACTTTAACTTGATGAAGGACCGCTCACAACTTGCAATAGATACGGAAACAGATAGCAGGATCTGTAATGCAACTCTTAAATTCGGAAAAACATCTTTACCGTACTGTATAAGAAATCGGAGTAGTTCGATGGGGGTATCGATGACATTTTCCCGTGAACGTAGTAACATTCTGCAGTCAACGATGTCGTTATACAAGCCAGTGCCGTCAACGTCAGTAGCGTAAAATTCTCCGAAACTTTCACACTGTTTTCCACGCAATTGAAATCTGAACCACTCATCAACTCTGCAACATTCAAGAGCCAAACTTCTTGTTCAGATCACGAAGACGCTGAAAACGATTGTCGAACTCAACCTGGAGCCTATCAATAGCGTTTGCCAAAACGCGACGTTGTTCCTTCTCCGCTGAAAGGCCTGCATCTTCAGCAAACTCTCCAGGCATTCTGCGTCGTCTTCTCCGTTCGACGTTGATTCCCCATCGGTCTCATTTTTGTTTCGCGTCTGCAATCGCGGCAGTACACAAATCGTCTCGAATGTGTGCAAGGGAAGTAGTGTTGAAGAGAGTCGAGGTCGTTGGTAGCATCTGCAAAATTCATTGCAGGATCTTGCAGTCTTTTTTGAACGAGTTCAATTCTCCGCAAAACTTGATCCCAAAAGTAGAGAAGGCTGAGAAAGTCGAACGTCAGCATTCTGTGTGCAAGGCTTCCCGCTTCATTTCTAGTGTCCGGCGTCAATTCTGGATTTTCACTCATTTTTTCGAGCAGATCCAAAATAGAATACAGATGTTTAAAGACGACACTGACAGCGTCATACCTAGCACTCCATCTGGTTGGAGATTCCTGTTTCAATGTTCTCTTCACTGCACTTTTCAGTTAGTCCCACCGTATAGTTGACCGAGAGAAGAACACGTACAAAGCCTCTATAGTGCCGAAGAAAGTGATGACAGATGCTTTTTGATTAGCTGCATGGAGTTACGGGAAGAATGTTATCCTGCTGTTCAGACAGCTGTGCGCCCTAAATTTTATCGTGAATTTCTTTTCCGCGAAATTTTTTTCCGACAGATTTTTATAAACTTAGACATTTTCAAATTTGGCGCCCCCTGGATCCGGCGCCCGGGGCACTTTTCCCCCTCTGCTCTCCCTCGCTACGCTACTGACTACAACCCATGCAAATAAAATCAGAATAATTCTAATAAATATTGCTAATTTTAGATTTATTCAGCTCATCAGTCAAAAATTTTATGAAGCAATAAGTATGTGAGTAAATTTATTTATCTTTATGGGATTATTGATATTGAGCTTTCCACAAATACAGAAATCTCACATAAAAAGTATACAGTTAATATACTCCAGGATCACATTCCTCATATAGACAAGGGTTGAAAAATGTTTGCTAAGAGAGCTACAGCCCTCAAGAGAGTGAACCCTAAAGATCGATTTTTGTTAATATTTTCGAAACAATTCATTATAAAATTATGAAATAAGTAAACGATTCCTTAACTAACAAAACAAAAATATTAATTTATATCAGAAACGTCTAAAACTAAAGGGGGCGTAGGGTAAAAAATATCCCAACATGTTTGCACCTGATTTTTTCATAATTTTGCATGAAAAACTTTGAAATTTGAAAATAAGGTTGACTTGTTTTGTAACATCGTGTGAGTCAGCGGTGGAATGTTGGGCGAGGAGATGAGCATTCGAATTTGCCTTGAAGGTATGGAGGTTATGGAGGCATAGGGGAAGACCTCACTAGGCGTTCCACAACATCACTGTTCGATAAAAAAATTAAGTCCGCCTATCTGGAATCTCTCGTGGTGGAACAACAGACGAGATTTCTGATGAACACCGACAGCGGAAATATCTATACAAAAGGGAGAGATCTCTCACCTTTCTATGGTGTTCTAGAAAGTGTGACATCTATCAGACGAATTGCTCTCTTCAGGATAGAATCCAAGAGCTTCAGCGTATGTTTGGGAGCTGAACTCCTGGACAGGTTGAATCTGTGTTTTGTAAATTATGAGAAGCATTTTTGTACCCTTGTTCATATGAACTTTTTTCTTAAAAATCAACAGAGGCATAAGATCTTGAAGAACGTTATTTCCGGGCATCCTGTACAGTATGTTTGACTTTTTGAACATATACATATTTACTGTAATAGATTTTGCTTTCTTGCAGCTTTTCACAAATACAGCAATCTAACCATTCACATAAATTAACTATTTAGGAAATGAACTCACTTCAAAGGGTTGAGCGTTGTCAGTTGGTTTCAAATGAGTGGTAACAACTAATTTGCAGTTAATGTTTTCAAACGCTTTAATGACATCTTCGCAACGTGCGTTATCTAAAATCACCAGACTATTTTTCATTCTCTCATTAGCAAACAGTGATGCCAATACATCAGTCAATTCTTCCAAATTCATCGGCGAATAACTTCCTATAGAATGTGAGGTTTGGAAAATCACCCGATTGTATAATCTAAAAATAGTTAAGACTGTATAAATATGTTTCAGAGTCTCCTTCAATATTAATTATATGAAATCACAACTTTTTTCCTCTTTTTTCATGATTATCCAATCTAATAATGTTACTTAACGTTTCCATTCACATTAATTTATCAAATAAGGTTTTCAACAAAGGTTATGACAATAACAGCTCCGAAATTTGAAAACTTTACCCATAAATGAACTAAAGTTGTGTAACGATTTTATATTTTGATCTTGCCAAACTTTCTTACCGTTTTAGGGGTTGTAAAACGTTTTCCGCAGTCTGATGTTCTCCAACATTAATCCAATACAAGTTATTTCCAAAATACCTTGTCACTAAATCATAATCACTAAGACAATGGCACACAAAGTAGGACTTCCCATCTCCTACCTTCCCATGTACTACCAGTTTTTTATCCCATGTTAAATTTTGAAAGTGGTCTTTCAATCGACTCTCCTGTAATATAAAATGTTGTAAATTTCAAAAAAACCATAGAGGACTACATGCAAAATTATCAAATTCTTCCAGTAATAATTCTAATATAATTTGAAAATAATTTTTAATGATATCCAGTTTCAATGAATTGAAATATTAGAATAGATGTTACACATGCAGTGATGATACTCCATTAAAATGTTCTAAATGGGATATCAATACCAATAAAACGATAATAACTCATGCTAGTTAATACCAACTTATTTTGAAATTAAGCTTTATAAATAAAATTTGTATTCCACAAGTTTTTTTAATTATTATACTGGAATAGAAATTAAAAATAAAAATTCTCCAAGAATTATTCTCAAATCTAATAGGTACTCACCAGAAGCCACAATTTCTGAGCAAGAAAAAGAAAGAAAACCAATCTGTTAAGTTTACATTTTATGATTTTTGTTCATTTTCTGTTTATCATATTGAACATGAAAAGTAGATGAATGATTGGTTGTTGATTCAGTATGTCATCAAAAAACAAATTTGAAAAACTGTCAAAAATTTCTTTTTATCGAGATTAAAACTGTTAAAAACCAGGTCATTACAAACCATTATTATTCAAATTGAGAAGGAAGGCTGAATAGAAATCTAATTAATTGATTTTGATATAGTACTATATACTATTTTTGTGATGGTGCATATGAAATATTAAATGACATTACAATTTGTAATAATGCATCTCAATACCTGCATGTTTTGATTCAACATATTCATAATACTGTCAGGTAGGTACATGATATAAATTTCTTCTAGATAAAATTCGTATGCAACATAAAAATAATGATAATGGACAGGTTTATTGAATTATCATTCAAGTATTGCTATTTAAAAAAAAAACATATCTTTTTTACCTACCAGGTTATGAAATGAAGTTATTTTGTAGATGAATAAACTATCGTGAATAAATTGAAAGAAGAGGAAGTACTAAATTATTTGATACCCAAATGTATATTTTACTCACTCTTTGATCTATGGCCATTGACACTAACCTCTAAATTGACAGGTACTAGGTACTAGGTACTCACTCTCATTCATTGAGACACAAACAAGTGAAGCTTCATCTTTTTAATATATGATTAGAGTGTCAAGTAAGATAATATGGCCTAATAATTAAGATTTAGCCAGCTAGGTTCATAAGTACTAATATCAATATATGGTAAATGATAGATCATTCAAGAATAAATCAAAACAAGAAGATACATAATAATTGCTATCAATTTAATCATACCTAACAATGACATTCTAAAGAAAAGTAAAGTTAAATGAGATGAGATGTTATTACCACTACTGTCAAATTACTGATAACATATTTTATTGTTCTAATATACCAGATTTTTCCAGGAGGAACGTAAGCTATCTAGTTACCTCTTGAGTTCGATTGATGTAATGGTTCAGTTTAGGGAATCCTCCTCTACGTTGTGCTAAAGAGACTGTGGTCTTTTTTATATCGCTCAGGAAATCATTTATATCGGCATTAAGTTGCTTGAAGTAGACAAAACAGCTGTCAATGATAGCAACTGTTTTAGTTTTAATTATATCGAATAATATATCCAATCGATTAGTTTCTTCCTAACAGGAAAAAAGGGTGTATTATTAAGCGATCATAAAAACATAAAGTACATTAAACTTACATCGTTCCAAATTTTTGAATAATCTTCGGAGTCAATTAAAAAATTAGCAATTAAGTAATCAATAACATCATTTATTTTCAAAAGAGTTTTTAAACGAACTCTGTGATCAGAGCTATTAAGGATTTCTTGATAAACTAAGTCCATTATATAGCTTGAAAAAAACATTGTTGTTAATAAATAATTACAAGTAGTACAATACTGGTTACCATTTTTATTGCACAAGTTGATATCTAATATTTAGCTACGTTAAATATATAAATTTATTCTAAAATATAAAATTAAAATGAGCAAACAAAGGAATTGAGCACTATTTTGTCATCCGTACAGAATATACACACCACAGAGTTGTCACACTCTCATTACTCTGTACACACAACAGCACAACATACAACACCACAACATACAACACAAACACACGGAAATCGGTGTGAATGACCCGATATAACAGACAGGTTGAGACATGTTAAAATAGGGAAGTATATGGAAATAAAAGAAAGAAACGCGGTAGTTGAGTATTATAAACACAGAAGAACCGTGAAATTGGTCTTTGTTTCTTTTTTGTGTCTTAGTGTACACCAGCTGCAACAGCTTTGACTATGTTTGTATATTTAGATAAATTCTTAAGAAAACAGCTTACAATTGTTTTATCTCTACTTTACGGTTCAATCTCAATCTCACAACCCCAGATAAGACAGGTAACGTTTACATGACTACAAACAGCTGAGACAGCTATAGAATGCCAATATATCAGCTGAAAGCTCGGACCACGGTCGTATATACAGGTCTGGAAACTCTTTGTTTCTTACATGTCGCCAAACTCGTAGTCCCTCGCTCAGCCACCAGCTAGCGCATGGATCGAAGTATGTTGTCAGGATTAGGCGCCATATCGTTCAAACACGGTCGTATACGTGCAAGAGAACATCCCTCGACTCATACGCCACCCTTTTAGTACTACGCAACAGATGACGCTTAGTGGACTCACTTCTCACATGAGAAACAGCCTCAGGTTTCCAGACCTGTATATACGACCGTGGCTCGGACTAATAGTAGTAATGACATTAGTCTGAGGCTGCAAGTATTTCCACTTTTTTGACAGCTGTATATAATCCATATACATAAAGTCTAGGTTATTCTAGACTTCTTGCTTATGATATAATCATCTAAAGTTTTAATGTCGGACAGCCCCATAGATGGATGAATAATCATGACTCTCTATAACATAAGCCCCTTGGATTTGTCACAAGCACGGTCGTACATACGGGTCTGAAAAGTCGTATGTTTGACATGAGTCTCTTACATGTCGCCAAGCTCGTAGTCCCTCGCTCAGACACCAGCTAGCGCTTGGATCGAAGTATGACAATAATCACATTATTAAGTGAGAACACGATCGTATACGTGCCAGAGATCATTCTTCGACTGACGCGCCACCTATGCAACAGATGACGCTTAGGGGACTCACTTCTCACATATAATAGGAAACAGCCTCGAGTTCCCAGATCTGTATATACGACCGTGGTCACAAGGATATTACCGAATAGAACCATAGAGATCATATAATATAGAGGAGTAAAGCCCCTATATAGCCTATATATTCGTTGCGTACCATGTTCGATCTTACGCGATGAGTTATCCGTACCCCACTCTGCGGTATTTTAACTCGTTCCCCTTACTCTCCTACAACCGCGCGCTTAGATGACCGCGTGTAACTATAGTTACCTTCTCGCGTTAAGACGGGGTTTTACTCCTCTATACTATATGATCTCTATGAATAGAACTAGATCCTTAAAGCAGAAAGTGCACATCTTTCACTACGGACAGAGGTCAATACCAAACCACAGAGGTATAATGCCAACTAACTAGGTTACCTATGGTATTAAAATAAGTCCAAGTGCATTTGCCAGAGTAATGATGATAGCTATGTCAGGGATAAATTATGACTAATGCTATAGTTTTTGACAATAATTTATCAACACAATACACATTCAGTGAAATTTAGTAAATGAGACTTTTTGAAAAAAGAAATTCCATATTTTGGTCATATAATCTCCTCAAACGGGATTTCTTCCTATTCAGAGAAGAAAAGTGTTATCCAACATTATCCTATTCCAAAGAATTTATTAGAATTTATTAGAACAGTAGAACAATCAACAGACACAATGTCTCCAATAACAGATTGTTACAATATAAAAATTACATATTTAAATAAAAGTATTGAAACGAAACGCTATGCGTCGTTTTTTTTAAATTGCCCAACTAGCTCGAATTAAGATAATTAGTCTCAGGGCTTGTAGTGAATCGTGCCCTGTGATTCTAGACTTGCGAATTGCCCTGAGCGCCAACTGCTTAATAAATAACCACAAAAAAATGAATTCACAGTCAAGAATCCAGTCACTACGAGATGGATGATAGTTGATGGATATTCAGAAAAATAATACAAGTTCAGCTTAACAATTTGATTTATTCCAAAAGGAATTTGAATAATAATTTAAATAAGGTACAATTTGTATTGAACAGTGTTTGGTATAATATAAAGTAAAATTGAATTTTGGATAGTAAAAATATAAAAATCAGATACTTTAGATACAATTTTTCTAACATGAAATAAATGACATATAAATTTAGTTAAGACCTTTGAATCTAATTATATTATTTGAAGGAGGTTATCTAATACAAAAATTAAAAGTGAACCCTTGAAATAGGTTACTATGAAAATTAGTGCAAGACAAAATCAGTTGGATAACAAAATCAGTGAAATGAAAACATGGTCATTCAAACTAAAAAATGTTACCGTCCTTGGAACTTGATGGAGCTGGAAGTCGGTCCTGTCAGGAAATTCACTAAACCGTCACAAGAAGAAAGAGAGAGGCACCTCAGTCGTTCATACCCTGTAATTACAAAAAACGAACAGTACCTGACCTTGTTCAAAGGGACGAGTAACACAAACAATCCGAATAACCATGCGATTCCACAACTGATTATGTTATCTCCCAAATTGTAAAATCACTATATAACAATATTGAAATCTTGAAAAGATATTAAGTCAAAGAACAATCTGAAAGAATTAAGTTATTACAATTGATATTTAAATTGGTAAACTAAGCAAGTAACTGGAAAAGAATAATGATTGAGAATTCGGGATTTGTCAATTAGCATAACATCTGAATTACTTGAATTGATTTGCACATAAGGATTAATGTTTGTAATTTATACCATACTCTGAATGAGCGTAGCCGACGTGATTATTACGTATTCAATAAGAAGTAATTGAATTACCCACTTTATGATACCCGAACAATATTTATTGCACGTTTTAAGTCTAATAAGACATACCCTGCGTTCTCAAGAACCAGGACTACAAAATGGCGATTCAAAATAATCACTCAGAACTACCATGTGCTAATTGTGGGGTTAAACACAAAGAGGACAAGAAAATACTATCACTGCAATCTGCCTACGTCTCGTTAGATTGTTTACGTATAAAAATTACAACAATTTATACAGAGATGAAAAAGATTATCTTTGAATTATGCTAAAATACAAAGTGATTGTGTGAGGTGCCGTGAGGTAAGTTGATATTTATTTCCACTGAAATATAACCACGTTCAGGGACTGTACATCCTGAATTTCAATTACGAAGACAAATCAAATTAAATAGTCCCTAATTAATTATATTTCAATAGCAAATTTAAGAAATGATTATAAAACAAAAGATTTATTGAAAATCAACATACCTCAATCAACACTGTCACGACAATGCCCGTTTTAGACTTCCGTTCTGATATCTACCCCTCCTCGCGATACCTAGCGACATCAAACATAAGGAATGCTAGTTTCAATAGTCGATGTTTTATTGACCGGGCAGATGTCTCTGATAAATCATATGACACGATTCCTAACCGAAGAGAAATCTTAATCAATTCATTACAGTGTTCTTTAAACACGTAACGGCGAAACCGTTACAGTATCAATAACCGATAGTATAACGTTGAATAGTAAGTGTATTTCGAAATATATCATCTAAGAATGAACATCAGTCGTCAATATGCATGCAAACAATGAGCAATATTACATAGACCTATAACATCCCGTCATCAGACAGTGGGATGAAACATAATATGAATTACATTAGTTTTGAAGACTGTGAATGAATCGTGAAATATATCTAGGCTATTAGAGACCCGGTTGTATTCACCACACATTCGAGCAAGGGGGCCATGTAAACCTAGATTCGTATTACTGCGCTTAATGTGAAAGAGATCGGTTGATCTTGTGGACACACACCCAGTGCTTAAGCTCATCATTGTCAGCAGCTCAAAATCCTCTTTGTGTCTTATTATTTTGAATAACGTCAGTAAGTATGAGACTGTCCTCCTGAGTTCAAGCTGCTACAAGTCAAAAATCCGTAACCTTTCTGGATAAGTGCCATAATCAGGCAGGTTACCATTCACTCTGAAAAACAGATAACGAGTAAATCTTCATTGTGTCGATTCTAACCAACGAGTTCTATATATAGAGTAGACAACTAAGCCTTTCACTGGTATGGTAACGGACATTCTGTCCTCCTCGCACATGTACTGCGCTCTCACTCGCACGATGTGCGCGCGTTATACTTACTTGTATTCTTATACTCTTTGTGATAGAAGGGGAGACCGTGCGAGTGAGAGTGCACTAACACGTGCGAGAAGGACAGAATGTCCGACTAAGTACCACCGCTTTCCTATGCTTAGCACACTACTTGTCTACTCTATATATAAGACTGTTTGATTCTAACCGCTGAATGTATGTAATGTACGACGGAGACCATACAACACTGCAATACTCCAAATGAAATCTTACATAGGCAAAGTAAAGTTTTTAGAAGCTATCCACTGTTTTAAAGTGTTTACCAACTCGGAAAATAAACCCCATCATAGAGTATGCCTTTGTGACAGTGTGCTCCACGTGCAGCTTAAAATTTAGTTTAGAGTCGAATGTCACTCCAAGGTCCCTCATACTCTCTACTCTTAGTGGCTTCTGCGAGTCGGAAAAATATGAAAATATTTCAGAGCCTAACAAGACTCTGTCCCCCCCGATGGCGGGGGTTTAAACTCTTTCTGAGTTGACCGACACCCCCAAACGGCCAAAAACAACCCCCAAAAAGGGTGAAACGCGGATATACCGACATATTCCGAGAAAAACCGCGTCACCTCCCGTTCGCGAGGATGCTGAACACGATGCCGGTACTTTAGAATTTCTCCGAGTCAACCCCACCCCTTAAACGGCAAAAAAAAAATACCCGAAAGAGGTGAAACGTGGATATACCGACATGTTCCGAGAAAAACTGGGTCACCTCCCGTTTTCGTGTGCTGAACACGATGGTGATTCTGGATCTTCTCCCCGAAGCAAACTAACCGCTGAAACGGACAACAACTACCCCTTTGATATCCTGAATTTATGAAGTGGATTAGAAAAATCCGATAAGAGAAAATGTATAACAAATCATTAAATACACACCGGATGATGTTTCCACATTTGTTGACTGTTCACCCTGAAAAATAGGCGTATACATCGTGTCTGACTAGGTTATTTGGTGGTTTTTATGTGAGAAAATCTCCTGTATGGAATCAGTGGTACAATTTTACATATTTTATTTTATTAAATCATAAACATTTTTATTTCACGCGTACAATTACTTATTAACTATATATACAAATATAAAACTGTTTCATTGACGCATATAACTACATATCCACTATATATCCATATAAAACATTTTTTTAACCCCTTTCGGGGGTTGTTTTTTGCCGTTTAAAGGGTGGGGTTGACTCGGAGAAATTCCAAAGTACCGGCATCGTGTTCAGCATTCTCGAAAACGGGACGTGACGCGGTTCTTCTCAAAATATGTCGGTATATCCGAGTTTCACCCTTTTTGGGGTTGTTTTTGGCCATTTAAGGGGTGGGGTTGACTCGGAGAAATTCCAAAGTACTGGCATCGTGTTCAGCATCCTCGAAAACGGGACGTGACGCGGTTCTTCTCAATATATGTCGGTATATCCGCGTTTCACCCTTTTTGGGGGTTGTTTTTGGCCGTTTGAGGGTGACGGTCAACTCAGAAAGAGTTTAAACCACCGCCATCGTGTTCAGCATCCTCAAAAGGGGGGGGGGGGGTAGATAGAGTCTCGATAGGCTCTGGAATATTTGCTTTTTTCGGCCTTTTTTCCGACTCACAGAAGCCACTTTCTTTTCAATGGTATATTATTCAATATGTATGACGTAGTTGAGTAATTTATGATATTTCTTGTGAATCAAATTGTACACCATTTATCTCAGTTTAGTCAGTCGGATCCATTCTAGAAGCTTATCAAGGTCATTCTGTAGCAAATCACTGTCCGCCATCTATGAAATATTTCTGAATATAGAAGACTGTCTGAACTGAATATTCCACAAAGATCATTGATAAAAATTATAAATAATGTCGGCCCTAAATTTGATCCCTGTGGAATGTTGGCAATGCAAAACGCTCCGTAGCTTTTGCTAATTATTACGGAAAATTTATTCTAGATCTAGACTTCTTGCAGATAACGTTTACATGACAGTCAGCTGATATATCGAGGGTCACACAATGTACTACACTCACGGATATCTTTGACAATTCAAATAAACTTCCACATGGCATAATTTCCCGTTTTTCACGCCTTTAGCAGTTTCTACGATGTCTTAAAAACGCAAGATTTGAAAAAATTCAAAATCTAGTCTGGGATACAATTTGAGTTGTGCAATGCATGCATTGCTTCGTATAAACAGAAATGAAAGTTTAAAATATAATTCACTTATTGTAGTGACTTCAGCTTTTAGAAATGTGTCGTAACGAACTAAGAGACGGTTTTCGGTTTCCTCGTTTCCGCTCGCAACCGCACCCAGGGTTGCCTCGAATTCATAGTTCTTCATTGTAGAAGTATTTACTATCAGCTAATCCAGGGTAAAGCTCTCTAAACCGAATACAATCGTTTGAATGCAGACTGGCAATTAAGGTTAATAGGATTTACTCAGGCCCGGATCCAGAGAGCTTCTCTGGAGATGGCAAGAAGAGGGCAATGCTTTCCTGATATCTTTACTTAGAAGTTTATTGAGATGTATTACTGCCTGATTGCCTAATCGACCAAGAGTTACTTTTTCCATTTCCAGCCGGAGCGTGATTATGAACAAAATTTTACTTTTTAAAGTTAGAAGGAACAAAGCCAATTAATAAAATCCTTCCAGTATTTTTGATTTGAAAATCTCCGTACTTGCACGCCCTCATATAATTTTATATTGAATAAGGGAATTGTTAATTAGACGGACAAATCTAGTGATTTGTTAATATACTTCATTCGGTTCAATTGTCTAGACTTTTCTCATCAAAATCCCCAATATCGTAAGTTATGAAGTCTATATTTTGGTTTTTTGAAAATTTTTTCACGTACAATGTCTACTTTTTACCTATTGCGCGTACTTGCCCCAGGGCTCCTATTGGATCCGGTCCTGATTAAACTATAGATTCTATTCTGATAGCGAATGTCTTTCTAGAAATTTAATCAAAACTGCTTTCTTTCTTCAACGGTATTAAGGAAGTGCTACAGCTAAAATAAGAACGGAATTCTTCCCTTATCGTTAAAAACTCGATTAAACAAAGCGTCGACGAGAACTGCGGCCAACCCTTAGAGTTTCAAATCACTTTTCATGGAACATTGAACATTTTCTAGTTTTATGATCACACGCAAGGCTCTGCGTTTGAAGATTTTGATAATATTTATAATTTATTAAGAACCCTTAACTATTGAATAGATATGTGTCTAGTGTAATAAATCAGCTAATTCACTACCACACACTTGAACTGTAATCAATTGATCACGTGACTTCCCTCACTTTTATTAGAAAAATAAGTGATTGTAAGAACAGGGAATATAGGTATTGGAAATGATTTATAAACCGCTAATGAAAGACGACACATTAAAATTTTATACAAATGGTCCACATAATGAATTTTACAGCTGACCCTTGTTGTCACGTTGATCACAACCTTGGAAACATCACTACATAAAAGGGAAAAAAATGAAATCCCGTTTTAAGTAGACCGAAAATTTAACTTTTCTTGTAAACCACATAAACAAGTGAATATTTTACGTCAAAAGTTTTTCGCAAAAAATGTTGGGCAAAAAGATGACGCCATGGATTTAGACAAATCTTACATAGACATCATCATGTTCACTGCCCTAAACAATAATTATTGATGCTCGCTATATTTCATATAAGTGAAGCCACTTTTCTTGTATTTTAAACAGATTCAATTTGACAACTTTTAACATTCTAGCGTCGACCACTTAAGCAAAATTGAAGAGCAATGTGCACACAAGTGATAAGTATTAATGGCGAATAGGTATACATTCTGAGTACCTATCAAAAATGAGTATGTATATGTATGTTTTACATACCACTGAAATAACCCATAAATGGCTTCTGTCCTCACATATTCTCATTTTATTACTGTAATAAAACATAATACTGAATTTAATTGGATGACATAAAATTTGATTGATTAATTGACACATTACAGTTCTTCTACACATTCATATTCTACAATATTCGTTTAATGATTAACTGTAATCATGTCCAAACAATTTATTATATAAACAATCGTATTTGAGTTCCTCTTGTAACAAGTGTGTATATTGAATAATTAATCTTCGACAAACGGATCACAATTTGTATAATTATTATAATAAGAAACAATCACCCTTATCCATTTTTTCTTTTAGAGGATAAAGATGAAAGTTTCTTATTCATAGTGTTATAGTTGTAATAAGGGTTATGTACAGGTTATTTCCAATATTAAGAAAACAAAATTATATTAAAAAAATTAAAGTTTCATGTAAAATTAAAATATCTGAAAGCAAAGTAACAAGAACCCAATGGAGTTCGCCAGATGTTTTCTGTTTAGTATCAATAACAAAATTTAGCGTGAGAAATAGTACATGCATTTCTTGAAATAAACACACATTAGTTCACACTCGCTTCAATATGGGTGATATGATACCATAGCTGATATGATCTAGAGGGTTGCAATAAGTTCATAAAAGTTTGGTTGTAAAGGTAATCATAAGCCTGTCAAGATCAATAACCAATATAGGACGGGAAACTAAAGGGTAGCTACATGATAAATCTTAATGTGAACCATCTGGAGATGCTTAGGTAGTCAGTGTTCAAGACCCATTGTTGATCTGAATATGGAAGCTTTACACGTCTTTCTTTTATAAGTTACATAATTAATCAAAATGTATCACACGTGAAATTGTAATTAAATATAGTCTTGATTATAGTTGAAATATTATGTACATTCAAATCAGTTTAATATTTAGAAAAGGACAGATATTTTTTCTAAATCCCCAGCGGAAACATTCTGAACTAGAGATCTCAAGAGAGGAATCTTACTGCTTATTGGTTAAACAATTAAGGTGAAAGGCAAATATGCAAAAATCATATTTTAAAACAATTAGACATCTTCTGTTGTCGAAAAATACACATATATTAATAATTTGTGTCTTTGCATAATTTTGTTATCTATCATCTATTCTTTACATCTTCTCTAATACTTATATTATTTCATCAATTATAATACGTTATTACATTGAGTCATAGGAATTTACCAATACCCTAAGCTGTGTAAATAATGATGATAATAATATCTTTGCTTGGAACCTGATTTCAATTTGCTTTTAAGGAGGTTTCAAGATCCCTTTGAAAGATATTGTTCATTCCACATCCGCTTGCTTCTTTATGGTAATTTTTGTTGTAATATTATTCCACATTCAACAAAAATTAATATAAACGTAAGAGCGTATCTGCAATGGACAATCCTGACCTTCAGATATGTCGATTATATTTCCGCCATTGTAAGTGAAGATTTTAAACCACATGGTTATTTCGACATCTTAATAATAACCAATTTGATCCACACAAATTCACTGTAGCAAGGAATAGAACAACAGACCAACTCTGCTCCCCCGCTTCTCTACGCCACTGCTAGAGTCTCTATACCATCCATTGAAGCCGGAAGAGCGAGAGAAATCTCGTCTGCTTTTCCAACACGAGAGATTCCAGATAGGAGGACTAGACGAGCTCAAACTAGTCACCCCTTCATTGTCAAGCTCGAGACCTGCCGAACTTCTTTCTACCAGACTTCATTTTTCTATCCAACAGCGAACTTGCGGAACTCTTTGCCTAGTAAGGTTTTTCCTTAAGCCTATGACTTCCAAACCTTCAAGAAAAATTCGAATGCCTACCTCCTCTCCCAACATTCTACCTATGGCTCACACGATGTTCTTCAAACATCAGACGTTTTCAATTACTCCAATTAATAATGAAATAGCTCCATGCAATAGTCTTTTCATAGATTATTCAACGTTCAATTGAGCCAGAAAAATTATAACACTGAAGTTGAGAAACTCCAGCAAATAGCGACGGACAATAGTTACGACTAATTTTAGATCAATAAGTCAATTTGTTTCAAATTAAAGTCATTACTTTCAGGTAATTGAATGAAATAAAAAATTTAATGACTGATTCTATCATTTTTTTGAATTTCCTTCATCATCCTTCAATAATTACAAAAATTCTATAACTTTCGTTCTAAATGTGCAACAAAACTCTTTTATGAGAACTAAAAAACGATAAAGTTTCTGACTTCGATAAATCTGGAATTTTAAAAATCGAATGTGAGTCGTTTTCGAAAAGCTATGTGTGTAACTTTCATCTATATTACTTCTTCTAACTAAATATATAACCATAGTTTTGACAGTTTTGAAAAGTTATTCATTATTATCGTATTCCAATTAAGAAAGAAGGGAAATATCGCCTCATAAATATTTTCAGTAACATTTTCCTTGGAATGTTGAGTGGAGGAAGCAACTGAATCTAAGTTTTCTGCGATATAACTGAAACTTAAACGCTGAAATTATTAGAAATTTTCATCCCCTCAGCTTATCTGATTATAGTCTTGTGGAATAAATTATAACTTGACGAGCGTGCATTCGTTCCTGTTCATACTTCAATTTTATGTTTACTCACCTTGACTTGAGTGAAGAGCGATCAACAACTGTTTGAAGTAAGGTGTGCTAGGTGATTACTAATCGCTTATTTACGTTAATCGATGTGGATAATACGTGTGCATCCCTAAAAACTGTCGCCATGACTTTGTTGGCCGATAAATCCACTTTGGCCTTTTTCGGCTTCGATTCGGCAGGGTGAGTCCACTGTTTCGACTGTTCTTTGGTCTCTAGTGTATTGTGGAGGATCCATGTTCCGTTTACGGTTGCGAAACGGCGCAAAAACTTCGTCTTGTCGTGCTTCAGCATCCCCAAACACTCTTTTGAAGTTGTCACACGGTCGCGCTTGTTGTCAACAAAGAGCAAATGCGGCACCCACCTGGCAGATAGCCTTCTCATATTCAAAAATGTATGCAAAATGTTCCGTACCCGTTTGGTTGAGATGCCCATAGCCTCAGCAATCTGGTGCACTTTAATTCGCCAATCGTCCAATATCACAGCATGGATTTTATCGACGATTTCTGGCGTTATTACCTCAATTGGACGACCAGAACGTGTAACGGGTTAGCCGTTACGTGAATTAAAGAACACTGTAATGAACAGTTCAAGATTTCTTTTCGGTTAGGAAACTTGTCCGATGATATCTCAGAGACATCTATGCGTTCAATAACATTGATTATTGAAATTAGTTTGCCTCAGGTTCGATAGCGCAAGTATTGCGGGGAGGGGAAGATATCTGAACGGAAGTCTCAAGCGGTCATTGTGGTGACAGTGTTGATTGAGGTACGTTTGATTTTCATTAACTCTTGTTCTTTAGTCATTTCTTAAATTTTTCTATTGAAATATATGTAACCTCAGGGACCATTTAATTTGATCTGTTTCTGTTAGAATACTGGATGTTCAGTCCCTGAATATGTTATTTTTCAGTGGAAGTAATTAACATCGTACCTCGCGACACTGCGCCCAATCCTTTTGCATTTAGCATTTAGCATGATTCAATGAAAATCTTTTCCATCATTGCAGGGATTGTTGTAATCATTGTATGAAATCATTCTAGAGAGACGTAGGCAGTTTTTACCGATAATATTTATTTTTCAACTTTGTAGTTAACCCCACAAATTGCACATGGTATTTGAGTGATTCAAAAATCGCCATTTTGTGATCCTAGTACAAAGTACACAGAATGGTCTTATCAGACAAAACGTGCAGTTAAGGTTGTTAAGGGTTAGCACAAAGTAAGTAACCCAATTACTGCTTATTGGGTATACTTATATATTACATCTGCCACGCTCGTTCAGAGTTAGTACAAATTACAATATCTATGCATTTGTGCAAATCATTTCAAGCTATTCAGATTTTATGCTAACTGACAAATTCCAACATTTAATTATTATTCTTTTAGTCACATTTTAATTATTATTCTCATAGTCACTTCTTAATTATTTGCTAATTTAAGTATCATTGTAGTAACCTAATCCTTCTGATTAATTTAGATTATTGTTTAACTCGATATCTCTTCAAGATTTCAATATTGTAATACAGTGCTTTTACAATTTGGAGAGATAACATAATCAGTTGTGGAATAGCATGGTTATTCCGATTGATTGTGTTGCTTCTTCCTTTGAGCTTAGGCCAGGTTCTGTTCGTTTTTTGGAATTACAGGGTAAGAACAACTGAGGCGCCTCTCTTCTTTTTCCCGAGATGGTTTAGTGAATTTCCAGTTCCATCAAGTTCCAAGGAGGGTAACATTTTTAGTTTGAATAACCATATTTTCATCTCTCTGAATTGTGTTATCCAACTGAATTTGTATTCCACTAATTTTTATAAAACCCAATTCGAGGTTCACTTTTAATTCTTTATATTTGATAATCTTTTCAATTAAATAATTGATTTCAAACTCTAATTTATATATACATTTATTTTTTTGTATTTAAATTGTAAACCAAGAATTGAATCTTATAATTGTTTATTTCAAAATTCAATTTTAATTTATGTTACAAATTGGTTCATTTTCAAAATTGTAATTTATTTATATTATAACTCAAATTCCTCTAGGAATAAAACAAATTGTTAAGTTGGACTTGTATTATTTGTCTGAATTTCCATCAACTATAAAACCATCTCGTAGTGCCTGTATTCTTGACTGTGAATTCATTTATTTTTGTAGTTATTACTAAGCAGTTGGCGCTCAGGCAATTCACAAGTCTAGAATCACAGGGCACGTTTCACTACGAGCCCTGAGATTAATTACTTAATTTGAGCTAGTTGGGCCAATAAAAACCGACCAAAAGCGGTCCGTTTCAAACGTTCGGCATCCTTTGTGGTCATACTACCACAACGAAAATCAGTAAACCACTTATGAATCGTTCCAATCGATGGTGAAGTCAACGTAATGTTTAACAAGCGATGCTTTGGTTTGTTTAATGTTTTTTGCACGCAAGAAACAATGTTTAATCAAAACGCGAAATTCACTCTTTTCCATGTTTACAAAAATCTTCTAGGTTCTTGCTTTCGATGGATGTCAAAACAAAACTGAATGACACATGAGTCTGAGAATTTTAATGCGTTCTAATTAAAGATGGTACACCACAAATGTCACATGGGATTTCAGATTGTGGCGCCATCTGTTTTATTTTTCAGGGACTTTTCACCTTTTCCTCATATATTTTGGATATGTTTAGAGTAAGCAGAGCGAATAGTTTCATTGTAGGCTGCTAATATGATTATAATGCAAGTATCTATTTTGCATAATATTGATTGTAGGCATTATGCCTATTTTATACGTCTGTTTGGCCAATTTCTCAAAATTTTGAGCTTACATAAAAATCACACTTTTGTTAAATAATAATAATTTCATGAAGGATATAATCTATGAGGCAGTAGTTGCTACTGGAAAGAGTGGAAAGTACCACATACGGATAAGTGGATTTTCCAATCTATCAAAGAGCACATTTTTGTCAGACAAGACCATCAATAATGTACCTCATAGAGCGTTTAAGCTGTCCAACGTAACATTATACACCTTTTAATGTTGTTATATGGTTCCATTTCGTGATGGATGAAGTGCGAAATTATAATTGTGAAGATTTATAATAGCGCGATATTTTTCAAACGGAAATCCTGAATGCGTGTCGAACAATTTCATGAATTTTCCATGTGTCAAGCAACAAGTTACGATTCCCTGTCAAGATTTCATTAAAGAATGCATGAAATATTGAATAGCTTGTTTATTATACTTATATATGCTGGTATAAGCGGATTTAATGAAAATATCACCTCCACAGTGTTACTGGCATGGATATTTTTCCTTATTATTGATAATAATAATGTTTATTATATATGTATATAGATTTAGATTTATACTTAATATTATACAGGATAATTCATAACTAATAGCCCAAATTGTAACTATACCATACGAAGGCAAAAATAATTAATAATGATTGCTGGCCCAGGTATGAATTATATATAAATTCTCGAGAAATACGAGTAGGTCACACTAATACATATGCTTACTATTTTCGTCTTTACGTACGTTTCGGTCTCACGACCATCATAAGAAGACGTACTATGTCTAAAACGGGATTTCCTAGAACTAATTGTATCATCACAAAGCGCTCTTATTGCACCAATTACAATTAAAGATGCCCACATCGCCGAAACGAACAAAAACACGAGTAATCGAAATTGTAACACAATAATGTCTTGAGTATATGAATCAAGAATCCTCGTATTTCTGTTCGTTTCGGCGACGTGGGCATTTTTAATTAAAATTGGTGCGATAGGGACGCTTTGTGATGATACAATTAGTTTTAAGAAATCTCGTTTTATACATTGATACGTCTTCTGATGATGGGCGTGAGACCCAAACGTACGTAAAATTGAAAATAATGAGCATATGTGTTAGTGTGACCTTTTTCTCGAGAATTCATATACAAGGAAAAATAATATTATTTCACTCAACAACAACTTTCAGAGCTGAAATTCAATATGAAAAAAAATGCCCAGATATAACCGAAATAGCACAGAATTTCTCACTCCGGTGTTTTTGGGGTCGCTGATCACGATTCCGGTGCCAGATTGGAGTCACGTCGCATCTGAGGCCCAGGGCATCAACATATCTTTTGCAATAAAGTGAAACTTGTTAGGTAGGTTCTCTTGAGGTTTCCGGTCATGACCATGACCCTCAATAGGCACCTGGTGGTTAAAATACTCTCATTACTTAGGTCTTCTCCAGGGATTACGATTCCGGTGGCAGATTCAAGCTGCGTCGCACCTAGAGCTCTGGGGATCCACTAACGTCATCTTCAGAGAATTAGGGAAATTGTCTTTTGCAATGGATAGAAACTTGTGAGGTAGGTGCTTTTGAGGTTGTTGGTTGTGATCATGCCCCTCAATAGTCACCTGATGGTCAGGATACCCTGATTACCTAGATTTCTCCGGGAAATATTTTTCAATATGCTCAGAAACGCAACGAAAATCAAATCATCTCTCGGGGGGTTTGGGGATCGCCAACCACGATTCCGAAGTCGGAATGAATTGACGATGCATCTGGTAAACAAATTTGTGATGTTGACAACAAAAATTTTGAAAAATACCTTTTGAACTTTAAGGAAACTTGATCGTCAATCGACAACAGAGAAGTCCATGGATATTCTTTGCCTATTAATAGACCTTGGAGATGGCCTAAGTAATCAGAGTATCCTGACCACAAGGTGTCTATTGAGGGTTATGGTCATGACCGGAAACCTCAAAAGAAACTCTAGTTTCACTCTATAGAAGATAAGTAGTCTAAGTCTGCTCCTTACTGAGATACAGGGTATTAAAGTTGAAAAAATGAAATACATTTTTGTTAATAAATCAGCTATAATTCAATTTGTCACTCATTAATTTACAACTTACATATTTTATTCTTCTCATTTCTGTGCTCTGTCATATCCAAAATATTGACCGTTATCGAGATTTCAAAAAATAACCCAATTTTCATGACTGTAATAAGTATATAAAAATGGCTGATTTAATAACAAAAATGTATTTTACTTTTTCAACTTCAATGAATATGTATGAGTATGAGGAATAAGACCGGTTCACGTATTAAAAAACTTTCCAACTGAACGGGTTGACCCTTGACATTTTACCATAGTTACTTTGTCTTTCCCATTATGTTTGCACTCTACTGATGATTACTTAATGCTTTAGTGATTAGAATGATAGTGGGTTAGAACTGAAAAGTAATTGTGCTATACCTGAATAAAGACGGGAGGTTCTGAATAATCAATTCATGTTCTATTCATCGCTTATCAAGGTTGAATAAGACTCGCATATGAAAGCGTATTGATCATAGCGGTAATTTTAATAGAGCCATTCGTGTAGAATCGAAGAAAAGAGCATCTGCAATAGTCAGATCGCGGTATAATTTGTTCCCAATTATTCGAAATAGCGCTGGATTAAATCATTATTTAATTCGACGAGAACGGATCTAAATACGGTAGAAGTTCTATTTCCGAGGCATTCAAATAGACCCAGTGCCGTGCAGAGGCAAAATAACATGAGTGGGAATCCAATAATTAATAGGTGAAGGAATTATTGCTTTATCTATTAATGTACAAGCGTTTGAGGCAGTTGAATATCGACTCTGGTTGACTGGAGAGCTCCCAGAGTGGACCAGCTGTCTGTACAAATACATATGCGCCTATTTACTTAGTTTCTTAGCAAGTTTTCCATGGCACAGGTCAATATTGTGTAGACCTCCGTAGAGTCACTGAGACCTTTGACCTTTTTAGGTAACCTTCCGGCCCAGAAGCCTGACCTACCTTGGACCCATCTGTGTATCATACGAGCCCACCTGGTGGCAGTAGGGTGAGAGTTTCGTTACTCCAATTTCCTCTATTCGGGATGAGGATTTTGGGAGAAGAGAGACATATAGCTGGAATCATGCTATCTTGCTTCATTTCTAGTACGGGGCATTAAGAGATTGCTTCACTTAAAATCGCATTTTGGTCCAGTGACCTAGGCTCTTTAACCTATACGGCGTTCTCGTGGCCTCAGTTTTTATATACAGGATGTCCTCGAACTGCGTGGCCAAAATGAAACCGAAGATTCTTCGATTCGAAAAAAATTTGATGAGCCTTTTTACTTTTGCCTCAAGTGTCTTGTTTAGCCGGTAGAGGGCTTCAAAGCTGCAAAAATAATTTTGTTTTTTCGGTATAACTTGAGAACGTGATGGAGGACTTTTACAATATTCGGCAGGTGAGTTACTGTTGATAATAGCCGTTTTTGACAGTGGAGCACAGAGCCTTAGAAACCATAGAAATGGCTCAAACTTGAGGATGTAACGGGAAAAGTGTCCAGAACTTTTTTTGTGGTCAATGTAGTTCACTCTATATTTTTTACGTAGATAGCTTATTTTGTTTGAAAACTTTTTTTACTCTCAGAAAATTTTGATAAAATCAACGGATTAGCTTGAAAAAATTAATTTTTGAGTCTCTGCAATTTTGGCTCCGCACCGCAGAATTCCAAATCGGCAAACCTTTGCTAATATCGAGAGGCGACTTCGCGAAACTGGCAGATTTGAAGCAATTAGCAGAGAAACTGAACGCAGACGGACAAGAAGGAAGTCAGAGCTCGAAGAAGAGATACTGGAAGCGGTTGAAACTGAACCTAGGATAAGTACACGACGTTTGGGACTTCGTATTGGAGCCTCAAAATCATTAGTTCATAATGTACTGAAGGAAGAACTGTTGTATCCCTATCATATTAAAACAGTTCAAGACTTATTGCCCATGGATCCAGGTCATCGGCTAGATTTCTGTCGGTTTATTGTCCAAAGATAAAACGCAAACCCCAAATTTTGTAAAAGAATTCTGTTCACGGACGAAGCTCCTTTCACGAGATGTGGTCTTTTTAACCTCCATAATGAACATTCTGATGAAAATCCTCATGAAACGGAAGTTACACATTTTCAGAATCAAACTAAAATCAATGTTTGGGTTGGAATTGTGGATAACTTTATTATTGGTCCTACCGTTATACCCGATCGATTTAACGGGGAGAATCACTTGAACTTTTTGGAAAAAAGGCTACCTGAACTGTTGGAAGACTTGCCCTTACACATTTGTCGTGACCTTTGGTTCATGCATGATGGTGCACCTCCTCATTTCACATCAGCTGTGGGGCATTTGAATGCGGAATATCCAGATCGCTGGATAGGTAGAGGACACGATGCACCAGTGAACTGGCCGGCCCGCTCCCCTGATTTGACGCCCTGCGACTTCTTTCTATGGGGCGGTTTGAAGTCGAAAGTTTATGCAGCTCCAGTAAACACACGAGAGAAACTGTTGCAACGAATTGATCATGAAGCGGATTTATTGAAGAATGATCCTGAAGTACTAGCCAGAGTTCAATTCAATTTCTTGAAACGAATTAATTTTTGTATTCAGGAAAATGGGCAACATTTCGAACAATTGATGCCTTAGCGATTTCCCAAAAGGTTTTGTTGTTTCTTTTAATTTAGCATTTGTTTTTCCTAAATAATCACATCGTTTCCCCATTTCTATTGTTTTTATTATTCGTGTTTTACCGAGATATTAACCATTTCAGTGTTAGTGAAATTTTGAGCCATAATTCCATAAAATTTGTACGGAAAGCAAAGTAAAAACTGACAGTTTTGAGAATAAATTCTCCAAATGCCAAAATGATATTAGAAAAGCAGAGGCAACTAAGGTATTTTAATCAAGTAAAATTGGTAAGCCAAAATTGCAGAGAGTCAAAAATTAATTTTTTCAAGCTAATCCGTTAATTTTATCAAAATGTTCTAAGAGTAAAAAAAGTTTTCAAATTAGATAAGCTATCTACATAAAAAATATCGAGTGAATTACATTGACCACAAAAAAGTTCTGGACACTTTCCCCGTTACATCCTCAAGTTTGAGCCATTTCTATGGTCTCTAAGGCTCTGTGCTCCACTCTCAAAAACGACTATTATTGACAGTAACTCACCTGCCAAATATTGTAAAAGTCCTCCATCACGTTCTCAAGTTATACCGAAAAAACAAAATTATTTTTGCAACTTTGAAGCCCTCTATCGGCTAAACAAGACACTTGAGGCAAAAGTAAAAAGGCTCATCAAATTTTTTTCGAATCAAAGAATCTTCGGTTTCATTTTGGCCACGCAGTTCGAGGACACCCTGTACAGTATCGGAAATCATTCTTCTGGGGTATAGACAGAAATCTACACGAGCAGCAAGGAACGCAATGATGATGATAATACCAAATAAACAAGAGAGATGCACTGCTGTGCGCCCCTCCTCTTACCTCACCCGACGCGTTAACTGACCACCATATCCTATCCCTTCCTCGAGCGAGTCGAGGAGAAATTGTAATGCTCTCTCAACATATAGCAAGCTATTCTTCACGCTCTCATGAAACCACCATACCCAAGATAAATACTTTCCGATACTGTATAAGTGTAGAGATGGTAATCTGGCGGGCTCTCGTTGGAGTCGACCTCATACCTCCACTGACCTTGAATTTATTTAAATTGAATTAAATGGGAATAGAATCTTACTTTTCCTTCGCTTCTCCCCACTGTAGTGAAGATATAAGCATAACACCAGTTTAACTAAACCCAGCAAAGTCAAAGTTGCAATTTATTTATCTAAAGATCAATACGAATGTATATTGATTAATATTTAAATTACAATGATGTATCGAGCTTATTATTTATATTTCCATACGGCTTTACTTTCATAATAAGTTATAAAGCATTGCTCATGCTACTTAGGGAACACTACTTAATTGCATCAAGGTTATGTAATTCATTAGGAAAATAAGCTCGACTTTTTTATATTGCATCAAATGAAGCGTAAATTCTAATTGTCGGTTGCCTCAAGGGTTGACGGCTTTATAATGACTGAAACATTTAAATTTGTAACGCAAATTTGAGAAAACAATTTTCACTGGAAAACATTTTCTCAGGATTTGATAGACGTGATAAAATCACATAGAAGTGACCTGTGCTAATTTTGAAGTATGGAGTAATCAAACCATTGCATTTGATATACATTTGTTGTTAAATAGGCAATAGCATATTCAGTAGATTTTTGCTAGCGAAACTGTATTACGGACCTGACAAAAGATTATGTCTCCAGTTGAGTTTTTAGTACTTTTTCAAATGTATCTGTCTGATTTGCTATTAGGGTGATCTGTCTATAATTGGAGATCTTGTTATTTCCACTTCAAATATCTTTTATTTCCTCTAATATTTCAGCCTTAATGCCAATTATTCGAAGGGATCTTTCCAATCTTCAAAGAAAGAATAGTATCTACTAACTTCGACTGGTTGGTTCAAAAATATTGTATTCATTATATGAAGTTTGATAATTTGATTTTGCTATTAGATTTTCACCTGCAATAGCAAAATAATCATTGAACTAATTAGCCATCGTGGTAAATTTTATCTCCTTGAATATTGCTGTGGTTTATTATTAGACTTTATTTCATGTAGAGCTTATTCAATTTGAAGCCTTTAGAATCTAGATATAGTTTTTTTGTTGGATAAAAATCTGTTTTTACTTCCCCACTATACTATCCTGATTCTCGCGAGAACATCCAATTTATGCTCATCTGAATCTAGCTAGATTACTTTTGAGATTATGGCCTTGGTGCGCTCATGTACATATAAGCGTATGTGGAGACGATTGTGCGAGTGATGAAAATAGGAACTGTATTATTTTTGAGCGCAGTAACCACCTTAGAAGTATATTGAATAATAGACTTCCGCGGATAGCTATTCTTGAAAATTCTTGATTTTGAAGATTGGTGCATTTGGAGGCAAAAAGCAAAGAGCCGTAAGAAAATACACTTTGCCTAAAATTTCAAATTTAACTGAGCCACAAACCCTCCACCACCTGTACCCACTGCCTATTTTCCATATATTGAAGATATAACAGATCGAATTTCTAAAACCCTTCCCCACTTCCAAAACTATATAAGTTTCACAAACCTATCAAAGATTCTCTCCCTTCTCTTCATTCAGACGCATTCCCCGTTCTTGCAGTAAAGTCTACATTGGTGAAACAGGTCGTACAGTAACTACTCGTGTGAAAGAACATGAGCGCTGTGTGACACCAGTAGATCTGCATTTGCGGCCACAAGTTTGACACAAATCATCAAATTCTTTTCGAAAATATCAAGACCTTGACCCAGCCCCAAACTTATATCAGCAAAAAATTCTTGAAGCTATAGAAATCTTGAAAGATTCAAATAATCTAAAAGGTGACTCAGGATATCCTGAAAATATATATATTCTCGAAAATTCCAATTCGCACATGATCATACAACGGCAGAAACAAGTACCAGAACAGAGTTAACCACCGGGATAAAGGCACTGAAATGTGTAGAGTGGAGGTTTTTTCCCACAATAAATACCGCTACAGAAACCAGAAGAATCAGTTTCGGTTCATGTCTCGAGCCTGCCCTGAAGATGCCACCTGTACTGGTTGGTGAAACGTTGGCATCAAGTCGTGCTATTGTGACGTGGAATCCATCCGTAAGCCAAGAATTTTCACCTTAGAAGTAGTACTTTTGACGTTCATGGTTCATTGGTTATGGAAATGAAATAGTATTTCATTGAACCAGCAGTTCTTCGGGTAATGAATATATATCACACGCATACATTTAACCCGCAGATGTGTCCGAAAATCTCTGTTTAAGATTTGAATGGTGTAATATAAATTAATTCCAGTAAAAAGCAACGGTCGACATGAATGTGATTGGTCGTGGAAAAGAGGCAATCTTTACACCCCTAGCGCATTCATGTATTATTATTATTATATCGAATTCAGTAGTGACTTAGCATAAACGGTTATAGCGGCTTTGCTGTTGCTAGAGTAGCCTAGGTTCGAAACCTACAGACTGCCCAACAACATTTTTTTATTTATTCTTGATTCCTACGGATGAGGGAAGTTAGTGGTATCACAGTTAATTTTATATTTAAAAGAAAAAGTTCTTGATGTTTGATCGGCAACGGTACGTCAGATATTACTAATCACTAGAAGAAATAAAACAGGAAATCAAAAAATTTGGGTATTCCAAAATTACTTGACGATCAAAATGTTATTGGAGATTTCTCACTTCCATATCAATGGTCTTTAGTTACGCCAATTTTCTCCATGTAGCCAAAAGTGTATCTATTATGATGCTTATCTTGAGCACACTGTATATATAATGGAAGACTTTTCATTGGAACAATAAAAATATCGATGATTATCGCATCATTATCAAACTAAAACAAGTTCACGATGAATAATTGAAAACAAATAATGCTTGTATGTACCTATGTTATTCAGGAATTTACTGTGTGGGTACACTCATTCTTGGATTCGACTACATATCGATTGGATTTCCTTTAAATATTTACATATACCTAGCAAGAACATAAATTAAGTGAGTTGCCAAGAAATTACTTCGGTGAGATATTCACTAGTTTCACTATGAACACTACAACATTGCTTATAGGACTTTACCAATTCATTTGATGAACTTAATGCAAACAAACGAGGAAGTATATTACTTCCAATGTTCCAATGTTAATAAAACAATAACTATTTGAGATAAACCTATGAAATTTTGCATGGTGATAGATATCAACAAAACACGTCGTTTAAGTTTATTTGCTTTTTCCAATAGATTTTTCTTAACAAATTAGTGGTGTTTATAAACAAATTGTTTTCTCCAAATGTATATGCTCAATATTTTTGTTAAACACGTCTCAAACTACATTTTGGCAATGGATTACGCCATATTTTTTTCGCCGCACAATTGTTCATATAGTTTTTGAGTAATAAACAAAATAGATCAATTGCTTATTATCATATAGAGACTTCCGGTTACCATAAAAATTGATCTAATTGGGCCTAAATTTTTGTTATTGAGTGCAGCTATCGCTCCTACTTTCTACAACAAGATTATAGTTAATAAATTGAATATCAAATGTCAAATCGCAACAAGGCTTACTTCATTTGATTTGTCAGAAATTCGTATTTCGTTCTACGATTTATTGCGATCCGATAGATAGAACCCGAGATATTGTACCGGATGTGTTTGTAGACCTAAATCCGCCAATTTGAATTTTTTCAAGCTTAGATTCAAAATTTGTTTGTGGATTTTTGATTATATCGATAGATATGGACAATTTAAAAACCAAAAAAACAGCGTGATATCTATCACCATTCAAAATTGCATACGATTATCGAAAATAGTTTTTGTTTCATTGGCATTATTCGAGAATTTTGCAACTAAAATAAGATATAAATAAAAGCACAAACTATAGAGAATTTTCAGCTCCACTATCGTTTTCAGCGCCACTTTTTGCATACGACTCGGCGTATTCCAAATTTGGAAAACAAATTATGAAATGTATTAATTACTGAATACTGAAACTAAGTGAAACTTTTGAATTCAATCAAGGGAAGATCTCTAATTTGGTCAATTAGTTGCGTTACATTTTCTTTTTTCTTTAGAAATTAAGTTGTTGATCAAAGAGTTGTCGTAGACATTGTCCAACGCTATTTGCTGAAGGTTCTCAACATCGTTGTTATTATTTCGCTGGATAAAAGAGACGTTTAATAATCTATGAACAAGACTAGTAAATGGAGCTATTTTATTATCAAAGTGTAACTGAATCGGCAGAGGAAAGTGTGAGAGTGGGTTTTCTGTGTATGTTGAATTCAATGCAATGACCATCTTTGATAAGGAGAGGATGCTGGTTATCTGTTTCTATTTCCACAATGAATTTGAGTAAAACAATTTGGCTATTAAGCATGTCAAAAAGCCATGTAAATCAAAATCTTTACTATCTACGCCAAACTTTTGAAAACTGATTTAATTTTAATTTTAAGTAGGTTTCAAGTACACATAGAAGAATATTGGTCAAATAAGGAAAGAGGTTTGTTTATATTGGGTTATGTAAGTGAAAAAATGTTGTCACTTACATAAAAAAAATAGTGGTTGAGTCTTGGGTATTTCATTATCCTTAAATTGCAGATATTTGTCCGAAGGAATAAAATACGTTTTCACAACTGAATCTGAAAGATGATTTGTCAAACAATTCCTCAGAACTCCTCGTATATCTCGAGATATTTTACTGACAACAATTTGAATATCTTAAAATATTAATATATTAAACATATTCATTAAATAAATAACACCTCCGAAATCAGTAACCTCTTAGTTCATTTTATGATGCCATTGCTGGTCAAAGAATTGTTTCGGAGAAATTTTTGATGAAATTGTCAATTGCGTAGTTACTTCACTAAGTGATCCTCCTATTCAAGAGTAAATTACTGCTCTTATAAGGATAAGAACATCTCCAACATATTACGATGATCTTTAACTTCTAGTGTTATAAAGGTATAGAATAGATATATTATTTGGCAAATGACCAGCCTACTTCTTGCAAAAATCTGTTTCTTGAATTGGAAATACTCTGACATTTATAAAATCCAGTTCTGATAATAACAGCTCGCTTCACAAAAGGAAAATCAATAAAATGGGAATTTTCAAAATAACAATTTTAATCAGACGAAACCCAAAACATAAATTTGTAACATTAGGTAATATTAAATAGTTATAACTACTTCAATATATGTATAATATTAATACCTAATATATTATATGAGATATGGAGAAATAAGTGGTGAATTGGTCCAAAAATTAGATATTCACTGTGGATCACAAACACATGATATTTGACGATCAAAAGCAACGTTCTTAAGAGAACACACAAATTACGGTGGTCACTTAAGTGGATACAGAAACAAGAGTTATAATCATCAATTTATCCTAGAATCTTGCAATTCTTATCCATCATGAATAAAACACTTCTCCACTCTTTCAATCCTCCAGACATTGATTTGGTCATTAGAAAGTTCCATAATATTTCTTGAAACTGAATAAGCAATTCGAATTCCATAATTTCAGTGAGATTCATTTGGCATGTAATTTTTGTGGGTTTGACCTATATACACAACGGTGCAAACTAGTACATTTTGTAGACATTCGTCTTTATTATCCGATGATATAAGATTAATTCACAAGGCAATTCATGAGTAATTTTTGTTTTACGAAAGGAGATAAGTACAGGAGTATCTAAAAGGAAGTTTATTCTCTTATTTCATTTAGAAGACTGGCTATTTATGAAGGTTTTGGATGACTGATGATATATACAGTATGAATGATTATTCCCGTACGAAAACGAATTCATTATAGTGGTTCCAACGGTTTTCTTCGGCATCAACACCTGGCTTCAGCTCCGCCTGACCTGCTGTTCCGGACCCACAGCTTCCAGTTAATTTGAAACCTTGATCGATGAGCATATCGAAAGCCTGCTCCAGGAAAGAGTGTTTGAGGAAAAATCTGGAAGTATATCTTTCCGTTATCCCGTGATCGGGATCCCTACTTTCGTTTAAACTCTCGCCGAAAACTTCTCTACAAAGCGATACTCTGCCACAAACCAGAATCCTGGACAACTTCCTGAACTTAACATCCGCCAGACCATCTTTGCCAAATTGAAAGCTACCTCGATATCCGACGGTGATAACTCCAGCTGGCTTACTCCGACTGTCGCTGGTGATGGCCTCCACTAATCCCGGCAGTATTAATTTTTCAGCTTCACGCCTCAATCGTTCTCGTTCACGGAAGCACTCTGGTAATACAATGTTTCCGTCTCGTAAAAAGTCGAGCACGTACCGAAACAAAACACCGTCGCGATCTAAAAAATAACGTCCCTTCGTGTCGAGAGTAGCGGGCTCTTGCCCGGTGAATATGGCGGTTAATTGTGAGTCTGGATGACTGGTGAGGGTAGAAATGGAAGTGGTGTACATCACGCCACCGACATTCAAGTCTACAACGGAAGGAAACTCGTCTCCGGCCGACATTTTCAGAAGCCTGCGTAGGCCAAACTGAACTGGGGTTTTGCTCCTGCTGAAAAGCAGGAATGAACGTGCTCCCCTCCCTTTCCTTGTGCCGAATCCTTGTATAGCATTGGCGGGGATTAAGGAGTACTTCACGCACTAGGAAATAAGACTTTATTTGACTCCTGGTGGTTCATTAATGGCTTATGTGTCATGTTAAGCGATCATAAACGTACTGATTAATGTTAGCAATTACACCACCGCTGGTTTTATTGTCCGAGGACGTTTAGAATTAATTAAAATATCGTTTATCAGTCAATCAGTAGCTCGACTTTTAATAAAAGAACACACATATAACTTATCTCATAATAGTAATTATCTGATCAACATCCATTTTACTTGGAAGAACCCTTATCAGTATTATACAGGGTATTCAGCAAAGAATGGGAATATTTCCTTTTAAAAATAGGATGATATAAATCAACTCACCTTATACAATTTTCCTTCCTCAAAAAGTTTTATAAAGGGTGTTTTAGAATAGCGTTCCTTTAAACGGGGTGATCGAAAAGTAATTTTAGAAGGGTCTATCATATACAGGGTGTTTCAGAAAGACCTCCCGTAAATGCAGGGAACGGTAGATTTTGCAAAAATAATCGGAGTTTCTATACAAACTATGGTCCTATCTTCTTTCGTTTCGGAGATACAGGGGGAATTTGATTTTTTTTAAACGAAATTTTGCTGTAGCTCCTGTGCAGTTTCAGATATTCCATTGAAATCTGGTACTCGGGGGTTTCAGATAACGCCGAATAGTTAGTTTCAGATTATGCGTTAGATGACGCTGAGTGCGCGACTTTTCGGCATTTCTTTTAGCTTTAACTTCTTTGAGAATAATTTTTTTGTTTTCTTTGCATATTTTTCTGCTTAAAATTCTATTGCAAACAAATAAAGTACTCTTGTTGAGGTTCTCAAAATCTCACCGTTTTCGAGAAAAACGCGTTTAAATGAACATACGCGATTTCGGCAGTAAGTAAATTTGTTAATGAGTTTTTGTTATGTTCATTTAAACGCGTTTCTCCGGAAATTCTCGCATTAAGGTATATCTTTGTTAACATCATTGGAATGGTTAGATAATTCTACATCATTTTGGTTCAAAGCTCATTGGCAGACCACCTACCTTGATAAGAGTGGGGGAAGCTATTGAAAGTGTAATAATTTAAATCGATGTAGCTTCTAAACGACCCATTCGATTTTAGTAAACTTTAGTTTGTGTAGAAGAAAAGATACGTACTTTCAATTGTCGTATCAATTGATACACGATAGGTCCTAATAAAATTGCTAGAGAGCGGAATTTGTAATGATAACGGTTTTATTGATTTTATTTCAAAAACTTAAATCATACGGTGTAGCTATGACATGATAATCGGAAATTAGATTAAATTTGCAAAAAAAACTGGAAACCGCAGATCGATATCTTTTTTTGTTTCAAATCTCGAGACAAACGCGTTTAAATGAACATACGCGATTTCGGTAGTAAATTTGTTAATGAGTTTTTGTTATGTTCATTTAAGCGCGTTTTTCTCGAACACGGTGAAATTTTGAGACCCCCAACAAGTACATTATTTGTTTGAAATAAAATTGTAAATTAGAAAAATGTGCAAAGAAGACAAAAAAATTATTCTCAATAAAGCTAAGGCTAGAAGAGTCACCGAAAAGACGCGCCCTCTACCGCATAATCTAAAACTAGTTAAGTCGTCTTACTCGGCGTCTTCTGAAACCCCTGAGCAACAGATTTCAACAAAATATCTGTAACTGCAAAGAAGCTACAGTAAAATTTTGTTTATTAAAAATTAAATTCAACGCCCTGTATCTCCGATAGGAAAGAAGATAGGACCATAGTTTATATGAAAAATCTGATTATTTTTGTAAAATCTACCGTCCCCTGCATTTACGGGAGGTCTTTCTGAAACAGCCTGTATATTTATATATATTTTTTGAATTTCGGATCTTCCTGCTGAGTTAACCTCATGTACAGAGTGAGTTGAAAACACAACTTCACCAATATTTCTTAGAAACGGCGAGACTTTAAGGTTTGAAATATGGTATGTGCAATAATAATAATAATAATAATTTTCATTTCGGATTTAATAAAGTTCCAAATTGGTTAGTGGTTTCTTATTTTTGTTTTAAATTCTCTATAGTTTGTTATCAATTTTATACGATCTGGCAATAGGATAACATATATCTAAAGTCCTAGTATTGCAATTTACATTACTGTTATTTTGTGAAAAACTTATCTTATTTGTAAATAAAGAATACATTCGTGGGAATATAAACCATATACTGTTAGTAGTCCTGTTTGTTTAAATTTATTTCTACATGAATCTCTAAACTTTATGCCAAGTATTATGAGTAAGAATCTTTATTGAGCTAAAAAAATTGAGTTGGTTATTGAATTTACACCCCAAAATATAATACCGTATCTTACTATGGATTCGAAATTCGCATAGTATAGATCCTGATGGCATAGCAGACCTCTGATTCAGCTTTTTCAGTGAGTGCTCTATATGTGATGACCATTTTAAGTATTCATCAATAATGATTCCAAGAAACTTGGTGTATTTAACAGTAGGGATATCCCTGCCATTAATCAGCATACTCGAAGGTTTGTCTTTTGATTTATTAGCACTGAAGATTATTAAATTAGTCTTTTCCTCATCAATAACTAATTCATTTCTGTTAAACCAGCTTTTTGCTTGATCAAAAATAAATTATTACATTTTTATTCTAATCTTGCCTTTTCTTTGATTCCCACCAAAAGGCTAATATCATCTGCAAAATTAGTGATTGCAGGATCTTCTTGGCTGGCTATACTATTTAAATCATTGATCATTATTAAGAACAATATAGGACCCACTATGCTACCTTGTGAAACTCCCACGAGGTTTGATACTTTTTTCATCCTAAGCAATTGTGTGGACCCTACTAATCGAATGCCATTTTTAGAAAGAATACTCATTGGCACCTTTCATCTATAGGGTGTTCTATCAGCAACCCCTCCTTGAATATTCTGTTAGAAGTATTTTATTTATTAACTTATTCCAAAACAAAAAATTCCCGCATGTAGACCAATCTGTCTAGAAATTTTTGTCTACATATTTTAATAAACCACTTTTGAACGCCACATCAAATTTAAAAAAAGCACAGTAAGCTGCTGTCACATTATTCCCATTAGACATCTCATAACAGAGGATAAACATTTAATCAAAAAATATTTGTTTGAAGAAGCTCCGATGTTAGCGGAACTATAGTTGAACCGAACTTTTACTAGCTATTTTATTTAAGTTAAATTTTAAATAGCTTAACTTCAATAGTATTTTACAGCCATGTGTCATACAATGTTTTTTCTAATGCCATATTATAATACACTGATATTTCCCTGATTTTCAGCCCATTGAATGAGTTTTCCGGGAAAATTCACGTTCAGCGACCCAAAAAAAAACTCTTCCTTTAAAAATTCATGAGTTATCTCAAAAAAGAGGGTGGAAATAGGGTTAATTTAGCGTTTAGGGCTGAATGGGAGGCCGTGTTCACTTAGCTCAACCTTTACTATTGATTCAAATCGGCCACAAAACACAATGCAAAAAGATTTTTTTTCATACGACCTCTTGCTTTTTTTAGAAAGTTTTAGAAAGACTGAACTAATAGTTAAAACTTCACATTCTCTCTGCCATCAAAATTGACCCTGCATCTTATTCGGGGTACGTAAACAGGAAAGAAATTGAATCTAAAAACACCTAAGCAAAAAATATGTAAAATTATGAAAAGTCGTGAGTTTTCTTAGGTGATTGAAGTCCAGAAAGTGTTGCTAGGTAGAAAATATTTCAGAATTGTCGTTCCTTTTTGATAGAAAATAGGGGGTAGGTTGAGAACAAACACTCCTGTATATTCTAAATATTATTCTGTATTGAAACAGGAAACATGATTTTTTAGTTTTGAAACCGACATTCGAAGAATTCCACTGATGTTGTGGCACGTCCGATTGATCGATTTCTGAACTGTCTCATCTTGACCTTCGGTGGCTCTCTTATTATCACATGTGTAGTGTATTGGGAAATATTGGGGATTTAATGGGTAACAAGTACGTGATTGACGTAATTCTAGTTTTACTCGTATTTGCTTCAACTTGGGACTGTCGAAAGTTCCGTTTCGTTCTATCGAATTCCGCAACAGATATTTGAAATGGTTTATGTTGTTCGAGAGAAAGAAGGATGCGAATGGAATTGAAAGCGTCAATAAAATTATGAAATTATTGGATTCTTCGTAAGCGGAATATAAAGTTCCTAAAATCGTAGAAATGTTTCCTGATTTAATATCACGTTCTCCAATTATTGTTTCATCAAATTCGAGCCTGACTAATCTTGGGAATGCTGCTATTGCCGAACAATTCCTGCTGATCGAATAAATGATTTAGGGAACGTCCTGACTAGATATAAGTAGAAGTAAAAAGTTTTAAAATGCGGTGACATATTACAAATGGGAGACCAACGGCTTAATTCTTCCTCTTGGATAAGGCTTTCCTAGATATTCTCATGACCACTAATGTTTCTCATGCAGATGCCCATAGAATAATAAACTAATACGGCTCAATAGTTCAGAAACATGCCATTAAGACAACGACATCATACATATTTATGGGCATTATTTGAATACGTTAAAGTGCTATTTGGACTTTCGCGAAAGCAATTGGTAGGAATTTCGCTTCCAGTTAATTCCCTCCTTTAACCAAAGATGATGGCGCACTGGCTACTACACTTTTTGCTGGAATGTTCGCATCAAATTCAACTTTGGTTTCACCAGGGAAGGACCTTCCTAATATTGCTGCCATCGATAGTCATACGCCTGAAATTATATTTCGTCTGCGCACAATTAGGCGCATTCTGCTTGATCTCAATACCAAAAAGTCTATGGGGTCAGACGGAAGGAGTCCCGGAATGTGCACCTGAACTAACACCAATTTACTGCAGGTTGTTTGCCCTTTCATAATAAACATGGTGTGTTTCCTTCTAGCTGTAAAAGAGCTAGAGTGCAACCAGTTCCAAGAAAAAGGAAGAAGACCCTTCCTAATAATTATAGACTCATCACACTATTATCTGTGATCTCTAAAGTAATGGAGAAAGGAATCAATATCGAGCTCATCAAATACCTAGAGAGCTATAAATTGTGAATGACCGGCAATATGGCTTTCGTCAGCAGAAATCAACAAGAGAGTTGCTTGCCTACGTAACACATGTATGGCAGACATTTATTTAAGAGCATGGGGAATCTCTAGCTGTATTATTAGATATTTCCAAACCATTTGACCGAGTCTGGCACCAAAGCCTTCTTGGGAAACTTCCGTCATATGGTTTGCCGCCTCAACTTTGTCGCTTACTATCGAGTTTTCTCTCAGACAGATAACTCCATGGGGTGGTTGACGAAGTATCCTCCGATATAATGACTGTCAACGCTGGTCTTCCACAGGGATCTGTCCCAGGAATCACCACCAACAGAACCCTCTCATGGGACGATCATGGGAGGTCCATTGCAAAAACCGCTCCATAAAAACTTGGTTTTCTATTCCGTACCGAGAGCTACTTTACATGCAAGTAGCTCCTCATAATCTACAAAGCACAGATTCAACCTTTCCAGGAGTTCACATGTTTGGAGTTCGGCTCCCAAACATACGCTGAAGCTATTGCTTTCTATCCAGAAGAGCTATTCGTTTGATTGATGATGTCACACTTACGAGTTCATTGACCTCGCTAGAACATCAGAAATCTCGCCTGTTGTTCTACCACGAGAGACTTCAGATAAGCGGACTAGATGAGCTCAAACTAGTCACCACTTCCCTGTCAAGCTCGAGACCTGCCGAACGTCTCCCTAGCAGACTTAATTTTTTTATTGAATAGCGAAGTTGTGGAATTATTCACCTAGTAGGTATTTCCTTATGTCTATAACCTCCAAACCTTCAAGAAAAATCCGGAAGCCTATCTCGTCTCCCAACATTGCACCGCTGGCTCATACGATGTTCTTCAAACATTATAAGGAGCTGCTGGGATGTAAAATAGCTCTTGGCACGTAAAAGAAAACCAAGTTTCTGTAAAGCGGTTTCCGCAATGGAGCAGCTCACATGATCATCCCATGAAAGGGTGCTGTTTGTGGTGATCCCGAGCATGGATATGGGAGACTTAATAGGAATAGTTGTACCTGAAAACATCATATTAGGAATTGCCGAATCCGCTTTCTAGTCGAGTCAAATGGGTATTAAAACAGGCCGACTTACGAAAATCGAAAGATATGGACCGATTTTGATGAAACAAAGTGCATTCGATGACGTCTAGAAAAAAGCTTACCGGTAAGTTTTTTGTGCAAATTTGTTATTTTTTTTTTAAACGAAAAATTGACCAATTTTTGACTAATTATTGGGAAAATTCAGTCGGGGGTTTTCGGGGTCGCTGATTACAATTCTGAACTCAGATTGGGCAAAATCAAACTCCCTAGCTGGTAATTAGCCACTTTAATTGGACAAAGTGACCATTTTTTAAAATTTCATCAAAAATAGCAAGGAAAAATCACTCGGGGGTTTTTGGAGTCGCTGATTACGATTCTGAACTCAGATTGGCCAAAATCGATCTTCCCAGCTGGTGATTGGCCAGTCTAATTGGACAAAATTGATCAATTTTACTTAATTTCATCGCAAATAGACAGGAAAAATTACTCGGAAGTTTTCGGAGTCGCTGAGTACGATTCTGGAGTCAAATTGTCCAAAATCAAACTCCTCAGCTGGTAATTGGCAGGTTTAATTGGACAAAATTGACCAATTTCCAAAATTTCATCAAAAGTAACAATTTGACTTCAGAATTGTACTCAGCGACTCCGAAAACCCCCGAGTAATTTTTCCTGTCTATTTGCGATGAAATTAAGAAGAAATGATCAATTTTGTCCAATTAAACTGGCCAATTACCAGCTGGAAAGATCGATTTTGGCCAATCTGAGTTTAGAATCGTAATCAGCGACCCCAAAAACCCCCGAAAGATTTTTCTTGGCTATTTTTGATGAAATTTTAAAAAATGGTCACTTTGTCCAAATAAAGTGGCCAATTACCAGCTGGGGAGTTCGATTCTGGCCAATCTGAGTTCAGAATCGTAATCAGCGACCTCGAAAACCCCGACTAAAATTTCCCAACAATTAGCCAAAAATTGGTTAGTTTTTCGTTAAAAAAAAATAACAAATTTGCACAAAAAACTAACCGGTAAGCTTTTTTCTAGACGTCATCCCGAATCGAATTCACTTTGTTTCATCAAAATCGGTCCATATCTTTCGATTTTCGTAATGAAATACCTATTTGACTCGACTATTCCTAGATAGATTATCAGATCCCGATTTCAAAATTATTGCCTGATCCCCATTGTTTTCAGGCATATGGGTACCTATGGCAGCAATATTAGGAGAGTCCACTCCTTGTCCCCTCCTTTAAATCTGAAACGAGCGTGGCGATGGTAGCCAGGGCAGGTGGATGGATTGAACTGCGTCTCAGTTAAGGCCAGTATGTCTGGTTTGTCTGTCTGCAGGTGGTAATGAACATCATTAATGTTCTTGATAAAACCTCGGATGTTACAGAGGTATATCTTCAAGTTTACATTTTTCAATGGAAATCTCAATGGGCACGTATTTTGTGTCATGATAAATAATTTCAGCCGTTCTAACTCGAAACCTGGCAAAACTGAAAAATCTCTCATCACATATTAACACGAAAATGCTTCGGCTCTACCTCTATTAAGATTGACGGTATACTGAAAGTAAACTTCCTAGCCGTTTGATGTCATCTTTACCTTTGTGTTCACAGGTTTCAAAGTAGTTTCGTAAACTTTATTAAATTTGAAGGGTGTCATGGCTTGCTGAATTTCTCAACATTTCTCTCATATATAAGAAGGATATCTAGAGATAATCCAGCTTACCTTATTTCATACTAAACACCTGCGTCTCGGAAAAGTAATATAAAAGGAATTAAAGTTTTAAAAGTAGGCTACGTCGAAGTGGACGGCTAGTTCGAACGATACGGCAAAATTTGATTACGAGCTGAATGAGAACTCTTCAAATAGAAATGTCTGTAATATTAATATGGAGAATACAGGAAGGTATTAATGAAATGACTCATCATTTTGAAACGGGTAATGAGTAGTTAATTTTTAATCGATGTATTAAGAAGACATTTCCAAATCATAACGATAATATTACATTTCTTTGATAAGATAACGGGCAAATGCTACATTACAGTTCTCACAATTATACGATTCCAGGAAGTAATATGAAATTTTCATATTTGGCATATTTTTCATATTATATAAAATTTTTCCGAATTTTTCATATTTTTAACTATTTTTTAATTTTTAGCATATCTGTAACAATTTTACAAACAATACCTCCTATACAATTTAACCAAAACATTTTATTATTCTTGCGAGTAAAGTAAATTTAAAAGCTGTCAATTTGTGTTGCTTGACTTGATTTGCATGTAGCAGTAAATAATATAATTTTAAGAAAAGGACAATTACTGGTAAATCCCAATAATATTGTTGATGTTTAAAATATTCACTTAATCCGGAAGTAGGTACTAAGAATTAATTACCAGACACCGTTGGGGTCCATTTAGTTTTTGCCAAACTAAGGGCACGAAGAGGGGCATAATCATTAAAAGTTTTCTTTAAAGTTGTGTCGACAATTTTAATTTAAATTTAGATTTTGAAGTGTGCCAGTGTGTCTATTTAAAATGGCAAGTGGTATCAAAGTGTCTATGTGGATTAAACCATTTCCAGAGTTGTCTTAGGACATGGGAAAAGTATTCTGCTCAGTCTGCAGCAAAATTGTAAGTACCTTCAAATTTATTATTTTCAAAGCTATACAGAATTTTCAACATAAAAAATGCTTCTAAAAAACAAGCTATACAAGGTGTGTCATGAAGAGGGTTTATTTAATATGCACAAGGTGTATTTTACGTAACTTTTTAAGATTTCAAATATTAGGATTTTTCGGTATAAAGAATGTTCCTTGCCTCTGGCATACAGGGTGGGGCAAACTTTGATCGTAGTCCCATAACTATTTTGGAACAAAACTAAACAATTTTTTTTGAATGAAACCGGTAAATGGTGGACAAAAGAGAATTTCGAGAAATACTTAATTGTTTATTGTTTTAATAATTAAATTAATCATGTAAAAATTGTTTTGGTAGATACATTTTCAAATAACTATGAACTATGTTATGTTTTATTTCAAACTATTCCATTAAAAGCAATTGATTAAGAAATTAAAAATAATAATTTTCAAATAATTTCATATTTAATTTTTTTTTTCATATTTCAACTAAATTCATTTCATATATACGATATTTCCTACTTCTTTTTCTTCATATTTGCCTCACTTTATTTATTAAGTTCTAATAAACTATAAAAGCGTTTACAGTGTGAATATATCATAACACTATTGATAGGAAATAATCACCCTTTTCCACTAAAAATAGTACTAAAGTACTGAGGACCTTTCGGTCACCAAGTAGGCATCAGAGTTTACACTTGCTAGCTGAAAGGTCCTTAGTACTTTAATAGTTTTTTTTCATTGGATAAGAAAGGGTTATTATTTTGTAACTCAGACACATGTTAGGGCGATTACAATACTTCTCTTACATTAGTACCTATGGTGAATGAAGTAAAAATTGGTGATACAAACAATAGTTTACTCTAATGACGGCTATTTGGTAGCCGAAAGGTCTTCAGTACTTTACTAGTATTTTTAGTGGATAAGGGTGATTATTCCTTATCAAGAGAGTTCTAGTAGAGAAGGTAGATAGGCTAAGGGGCAACTTAAAATTTGTACCAATAGGTTTTTTCAATTCAAGCTTCGTTTGCTGATGATGGCTACTTGATAGCTAAAAGGCCCTCAGAAAGGGTGATCGCTACTTATTTATACTTTTCTAACAGTTTTCAGTTCAAGCCTCAAGTCTGCCCTGAAGATTCTCCCTGTAATGATTGGCGAAACGTCGACATCAAGTCGTGCAATTGTGACGCGTAATCCATCCATACAGCCAAGAATTTACATTATTCTAGCAGGTTTGTGGCTCGCCAAAAATCCAGAATGTTGCTGATATGCTGGCTTCCATAAGTCCCCCCTGAAGTCTGAGGAATGCTAAAACTGGACATCCCAACAGTATGTCAGAGGCAGTTTCTTCCACCTGTAAACATTTCTTGTATATGAGGTCATATACGATGCTCATGAGATGTAAGAAAAGAATAATATAATAATACATAGTTATGTTGTCAATTCAAATAAACGTTCAATGCCATGACGTGGAACTTACTTTTTGATTTCAATAAGTATGTAAGGTATTAAAAGGCTAGTAAATATGTATCACAGACATACATTCAACTCTTAGCAAAGTCCGAAAGCGAAAAACTATGCTAACAAGAGAATGGTCAGGGAATCAGTTGAATCAGCTAGATTTTAGATGAGCTACTGAATGTTGAAGTGCCATTATAAACTGGAACATCCTATATTCATGACGTATGAGAATGATAAATGACAATAGCAGGTCAAATAACGAGTATAACATTCATTTTCTTCAATCAGAATCCGAATCCCAATTGAACTAATGCACCCACTGAAACCGATTTGCAATCACATTCGATTTTAGATTAAAACCAAAGCTGAATCGGTTCTCATTTATACTGGACCGAAAGAGATTCAGTTTCGGGGTTCGGGTTGAAATTGAGACGGGTGAATATTACAGAATAGAGAACCGCTTTGAAGCCGATTAACGATACCTTTTGCAGGCAGCTAATTCCAATGAACAATGAACTGACCAGGACTACTATATTCTGGGTAACCTATAATTTCAATTGAAATTGAACTGAATGATCTATTTGAACATCACAAGGATCTCATCTTCGTTAGCGTATAACACTGATGGGTGATACGGTGTTATAAATAATAACGTAAGTGTGTGGTGTTATGAGTAAACGTGACCTATTTGCTAAGGTAATAAAGCATGTTTGCATTATTTATGGCCAACTGCGGTTGATCATTCCCCAAGATATTGTACAAAGGAACATAATAAATCATGGAAAAAAGATTTTGCAATCAGTATAACATGAATTAACATAAACCTGTTGGAACTATACACTGCACTACACATTCGATATACCAAACTAAATCCCCGGATGTCATCTCTAAGTAAGGAGATAAATGAACTTCTTCAAAATACGAATATGTCATATACCAAGCACATCCGAAGGAGTATGAACAATGCCGATAAAAGTATTTTTTGGCAGCCACGAATTTGGGGCTTAAACTTGCCACTCTCGCCCATCCTTTTCCCTATAAGTTCCTCTATAAGTTAAGAGCTTTTTTCAATTTCATTTCATTTCATTTTATATATACAATAGTATTTGTATACATATCAAAAACTAATAATATCATTATACAATAATATATCTCATTGAGTAATGAGTTATACATAAATGTTACAATAAAGTAACTTTTGTATGAGATGTCTGAGAGGGAGAAGTTTTGCAGGTCTCGAGCTTGACAATGAAGAGGTGACTAGTTTGACCTCGTCTAGTCCGTCTATCTGGAAACTCTAATGGTGGAACAATATAGTCGAGTCAAATTAGACGTAAAAATTGTGAAAGTTCGGAATTTTTTCCAAACAGACCAATCAACTTAATCTTTTTTGCAAATCGTTCCTGGACGGATACTGAACGATATTGAACTTTAAGATCTAGTCGCTCGACCATTTTTCACCTGTTAAGCCGGAAATTGACCAATTTTCATGGGAAATTTTCAAAATTGGTAAGTACATATTGCCAAAATTGGCTGGAAAACTCCACTCTGGGGTTTTCGGGGTAGCTGATCACGATTCCGAAGTTAGATTTACCATTTTCGACCGCGGTAGCTAGAAATTGGCCAATTATATGTCTGAAAAATAGCCAAATTCAATAATTTCGTATGTTTTGTTGAAAATGACTAAAACATTTCACTCGGGGTTCTCGAGGTCGCTGATTACGATTCCGAAGTTAGATTTACCATTTTCCACCGCGGTAGCTAGAAATTGGCCAATTTTATGTCAGAAAAATGGATAAATTAGATAATTTCGTAATTTTTGCGAAATTATTAAATTTGACCATTTCTGGGACATAAAGTTGGCCAATTTCTAGATCCCGCTGTCGAAAATGGTAAATCTAACTTCGGAATCGTGATCAGCGACCCCGGAAACCTTCGAGTGGAGTTTTCCAGCTAATTTTGGCAATACTTAACAATATTGCAAATTTTCTCATGAAAATTGGCCAATTTCCGGTTTAACAGGTGAAAAATGGTCGAGCAACTAGATCTTAAAGTTCAATATCGTTCAGTATCCGTCCAGGAACGATTTGCAAAAAAAATTAAGTTGATTGGTCTGTTTGGAAAAAATTCCGAGCTTTTTTGCTAAATTGACTCGACTAATAGACGAGATTTCTGATGAATACTGACCATGCCAATATCTTTCTATGATGTTCTAGAGAGGTCAATAAACTCGTGAGTGTGACATTATCAACCACACGTATAGTTCTTTTCTGGATAGAATCCAAGAGCTTCAGCGTATGTTTGGGAGGCGAATTCCAAACATGTTAACAGTACTCCAGGATAGGTCGAATCTGTGCTTTGTAGATTGGAAGCAAATGCTGGGATATATAGTAGCTCTAACCACGAAATAGAAAACCAAGTTTTTGAAGCGGTTTTCTCAATGGACCTCACATAATCATACCATTAGAGGGTACTGTTGGTGGTGATCACGAGCATGAATATGGAAGACTTCATAGGAATACTGACATCATCATATTAGGGATTGTGGGTTCCGGCTTCCCGGAGAAGATGCTAGCATGAGTTTTGATGACATTGAACTCTACTAGATTATCAGATCCCCATTTCAAAATCTTTGCCAGATCTCCATCAAATGCGTCAACTTTTTCTTACTCCTCTGGTTTCATTGGATGGTATAGGTGCTCTAGATGGGAAAGCGGTATGAAGTGTAATATCATCTGCAAAGCTGTGAACGGAACAGGTCGTCAGTTTCATCTGATTCTTCATATGAAGCAGAAACAAAGTTGGTGCCAAGATTTGTTCCTATGGAATACCAGCATTGACAGCCATTATATCGGAGGACACTGTGTCAACCACCATACGGATATCAACTATTATACCATGGATAAAAGTGTAAGATTAGTATACGTTCATCTGCAGTTTTTACTGTTTTAGATTAGATCAAATAATAGAAACGTGATATTTTAGCAATCAATTTTCTGTGTTTACATGAACAAAAACTCTTCACTGATCTTGAAGAAATATGACTGTAGAGAATATACACTTATATATTACCTTAGCCAGACTAGACTAAACAATTCAGCGCTAACTGAATTTAAAAAGCGCTAGTTTCAATAAAAATCAAAAAAAAGTTAATATGTGATTTTACATTATATTTCAAACATAAAAGTTCATATAATACATATTCCGATTTTCAACCATTAACAAGTAATTCGCTATTTTATGTTTTTATGGAAATATCACGTTTCCATGCAATTGACCTCTTGCTAAAATCAACAACGAATGTAGACAAAATTAAATCATTGCAAATGGAAGAATAATAAATAATCTTGCATATGATACCATATTTATCGCTGAAATGTTATAATTTTCATTATTTTTAGGTGTCACCTGTTATTTGATGTAGTCGTGAAAATTCGAATGTTAAATACTCAATATTTTTTTGAATATGGAAGAAAAATATCGCCGAAGATCAAGCTTTAGAATCGTGTAAGAATTTTTTTCATCGCTCATGCGATAGCGAAGAGACTGTGTAAAATATAACTCAATATCGAAGTTCACTCCATTTTGGTCGAGATGTCCGGTGATATTTGGGAGAAACACATCTGACATGGATTGGTCGGGGAGGAACATTTCTCTGGCTTGCTAGGTTACCCGCCCTCAAACCTCTCGATTTTTTTGTCTGAAGCTACATTATGCTTACAAGAACGAAATTCACATGGAAGAAGAACTGACAGCATTCGTGCTACTTCTCATTGCTATTGTTCTTGTTATATAATAATATTAATAAACATACTCCTATTCGAATTGTTGAACTTCATAATTATCGGATGAAAATTAAGAAAACTAGAGGAAATCTAGTATGCCATGGAATAGCGGTCGAACTGTTGATCATAGGAAGCAGTGGATATCTTCTCAGATTTTTGGAAAATGTCCACCTTATGCGTGTGTATTGTAACTTGCTTCACAACTTCTCTACAAGCAAAATTTCGAATCACTGTAAACTTAGTGTTTGACAAACCTTGATGTTGAGTTACATTTAAAACAATTTCGTCACTATTGCATGTGCGAAGAAAAAAATTCTTACACTATTCTAAAGCTTGATCTTTGACAGGAATTATCTTCTATATTTATCTTGAAAAAATATAGAGTATTTGACGTTTGAATTTTCACGACTTCATCAAATAACAGGTGACACTCAAATGTTATGACCTACAAATAAATAAAAAACATTTCGGCGATGAATATGATATCATATGAAAGCTTATTTATTGCTCTTCCATTTGCAATGATTTAATTTTGTCTAAATTCATTGTTGATTGTAGCAAGAGGCCAATTCCTTGGAAATGTGCTATTTTCATAAAAAAAAGAAAATTGAGAATTAGTTGTTAACGGTTGAAAATCGGAATATGTATTAATTATGTAAACTTTATCATTAGAAATATATAAAATCACATATTTTCACATATATCCTAATACACTGTACATAAGTATAAATTCTACTCAGAAAATAAGGTGATGACTCATTGTAACATTTTTAATGATCATTTCTGTCAAATATTCGATTTTATCTTTCATTCTCATTTATTTTGTGTATTTGAATCATTCCTCGTTTCATTTATAATGATCCTATTTGAATATTTTCTTATTGTAGATATGAATTTTCTACATGCCACATCAAGGATCAGTATCAAAGTGCGCTACAAGTTGAAAACTAGAAGAAGTCAAGCGGTAAAATTGTTCGAAGTATGGGACACCTAAGGGCACGATAAGATTGAAATATGTCCCGCAACATATAACAAGCTAGTGTGTAATATTCCGAAGTGAAGAGTAATGTGCGTATGATCAATACTGATCTCTAGACGCAAGCTCTGTGCGCAGATGTACCCTGAAATGCACTTTGTCCTATAAATAATCTGTAACGCGGTCCTCCTCTTCTATCCTCTTCAGCTCTACTCACGGGCTGAAGCTGCTTCGCCCGTTTTCACTGTTATATGTCATAAACAAAAAAATATGGCAGGAATTAAATTTATCTTCTGAAGTACGTTCCGTTTAAAGTAGATTGTTACAATAATTTATTGTAAAGGCGATCCCAAATTATTTTAGATAATGTAAATTTAAATTATGTTGCATATACTTATATATAAGGAATACCAAATTTTGGATCACCAGAGCATATGATTACAACACATTTTTGATAGAAACTTTGGAACAAAATATCAATAGCCAACAGTTTCATTGTGATGATATAGGTAATAGCAAACAATAAATCATTGTTTTAAAGCCTTTCACTCCGGAAGAAATAGTTGGGATGTCAAGGGAGTTGAAAAACAAATTTAGCAGTGGCGTAGACGCGCAAATATTATGAAATCAAGTATCAACTGTATAAAATCAGTAATATGCTATATAATAAATAATTCATTTGAATTTGGCATTTTTTCTCAACAGTTGAAACTATCTTTGATTAAACCTTTTTTTAAGTCTGGTGATCCAGAGAAGTTGAAGAACTACAGACCTATAAGTCTGTTAAATAGTTTTTCCAAGGTCTTCGAATTGGCAATGTCGAAAAGACTGCTATATTTTTTTGATGAATGTAATCTTTTTAACACAACACAACATGGATATCTTAGAGGTATGTCAACTCAAACAGCAGTTTTTCAATTTACTTAAACAAATTAGCAGCCGGCTTATTCATAGATCTGTCAAAGGCATTTGATTGTCTCAACAGAGACTATTTAATAGAAAAATTACAAAATATGGTGTTAGAGGGAATGCGACAACTTGGCTTACATCATACCTCTCAGATCGTTCACAGTGTGTTTCAATTGCTAATGATGGAAAAATCGTGAATTGCGATAAATTACCAAACCTCGTGGGAGTACCACAAGTCTTACATTGTTCTTAATAAGACACTTTCTACTTCATACTTGAGCGATCCGGTAGTTGAAGAAAGACAAATATTCCTTGCATACGCCCAAAATCAATTTAAATATTTAAATAAATATTAAAATAACATGCTACTTTTACTTGATGAGATACATACGAAGTCATTTTTCGATTATAGAGACGGAAATATTGTTGATAACGCTTGCAATAACATGTTACTTGCAACAACAGCATTTATGATTGTTAGTGTTAACTCAAGAGTCAAAAGGGTTGTCCATATTTTTTCTGTATCAAAAATTAATTACGAATTGCTATTTATCTTGATTGAAATTAGAACAAATTGGATACAAGATATTTTGTATTATAAGTGGCAATAATAAACTCAACAGCAAAGTTATGAGCAACATAACAAGTTAAATATCGTGATGATAATTCTAGACCATTATTTTCTCTAGTCCATTCGGTTTGCATTCTCAGATGTATAAGGAATAATTGCCTAAATTTGAAACCAAATCAAATTATGCTGTATCACAACTTTTTCTCGGCAAATAAGGATATTGCCTCATTTTTGCTTTAAAAACTTAATCAACTAGAACATGATGAATTATTTTTATTCGGATATTCTTTGAATTTGAGAGCTCTCTATCATACAAATATGGAACGTGGTGAAGTAGTCCTTGAGCTTATACAGATTCTACATCAATTTGGTTCAAATATAAAGGATTTCAAATCCACAGCCCCTATTACATTCCAGAAAGTGATGAAAAATGAAAAATACTATTTTGAAATCTTTTCGAAATTTTTGTTTGAATGGAGTTCAATTGGATATAAACATATTTCAGTATGCATTTTAAAATGTGAACCGGCACCTCTTCATATTGTTAGATAATACTTCAATCGAAAATTAATATAGGACCTCAATTGCAAGACTCAATCGTTGGAAAATATTTGATTATGATCCCTTTCAGAAATTTTCTTCTGAACGGAGATGTACAAGATTTAATATATTTCAGTTTAATCGACGTGACATGACCGGCGCATCCACCATTTTGCCAGATGATATTTCATCCTAAAACTAAAGAAATACTATCTATTTATTCACTTCAATTGCAACAATTTGTCATCAGGAAATTAGGAGTCGATGCCATTCGAAATTTTTTTATCGTGAACCGACACCTTCACCATCTTGTTTGATAATGCTCCAAAATATTTCACGAAAATAGACATTTGTCAATTTATCTATTTCTAATCATCATTTGCAATATATTTTATGTTCCTACTGGTAAGGAAGATTATCAATCTATGGATCACAGTGAATGTAATATACAAATTTAATGTATAATCGAAGTATGAATTTCCGACTTGCTTTATTTTTTCACGCGGTGAGATCTGAGCCTTATTTACTTTTTAGTGCTTAGAAGAAGCGTTAGTGAAGTTAAGAATCTTGCACCCTGAAGATAAGATAAAATGCTAGTTGTGGGTCAATGATTAATATGTCTTAGGTAATAAAACATTGCACTAACACACTTTATGAATAAATATAATAACTGTAGGTTTGACAAAGAACGCCATGGAAACTGCAATGAATGATTTAGATTCCTTGTGAAAATGCTTCGACAACATGTTAGTTGAAAGCAGCTTATTATAGAAACTTTCGCTCGAAAATTCAGATTTTCGTTTTTTCTTATTTTTTGCAAACAAATTCGTGGCAGTTGTATTTATAACTCATTTATGAATATTATATTGAGTATTTGATTTTCATAAGCCAATTACGAAGAAAAAACTAATTAGACTATGATTACAAATTTGCCAACATCAGAGAACTAGGCTATCGATCCTCAGTTTTGGATATAGCAGAATGTGTTAGTGCATGGAATCAGTTGAATACACTCTAGCGTCGACACGTCGCTCATAAACATGCAAAATAATACAGCCGGGTGAATTATTAAAAATAATTTTCCAGGTAATTAAAATAGAATGCATGTTTAATGAGACATCGTGGAGCTATAATTTACTAGGATGACTTGTTCTCATCATGCATTCAATTTGCAGAATGTTATTCAATGCCGCGAGGCTTGATGCAGCGAATACAAATTTCGATTTTCTGGAGCATTACTTGATGCGAGAAAGCTTGATGAGAAATTCCACTTACATTTATACTCTTCTAGAGATTGTAATATTGTAGAAACTTCTCGCAGTGTGTTAATGGAGAGGTAACAATGCATCAGCATTTTTGTTCCTACATCTAGGAAACTCTAGTTTTCATATATCATAAGTATAATCGACATGTGACGTTCTAGGTTCTTCTAGATTGAGCAGTGGCATCACAAATTTCTAGACAGCTGTTTCGCTCCCACATCTTTGGTCCATTACAATAGGACATGCTTTCGAAAATCCTCGACAACCTCACTTGAGTTAGAACTGCCATAAAAATTTCGTTGTGAGAAAATTGAAGAGTATCTTTTACAAGTACCGACAACTCAAAGATAGACTGAACCTGAAGCAGAAAAAACTAATGTATTTTGGTCACTTATTATATTGCATATTAGGATGGGGTGGGGTATCAAAAACTTACCTGCGCCAACTAGAAGTAATCCCAAGAAACTTTTTGAAATTAATATTAAACAAACCTTCCCGCTATGACACTAACGAACTGTATAAAGAATCAGGTATATTTGTATTGAGACAGTTATTCTACAAAATACTTGTCCTGAATCAATATAAAGAAAAGAATAAACTGAGGGAACCCTCCTACAACTACACTTAGCGTAACAGGAAGAAATACACCATTCCACTCACACTCAAAACTTCAGGGCAGAGATCTTATGGTTTTAAGGCCCCACTGTAATCAATTTCCTACCAGAGAACATACTGACTTCTCAGTCATTTTTTCTATTGGAAAAATCAACAAATGGATTTATATCAAATATTCCCCGTGAAAAAATTCTGTGATCGGAGAAATCAAGTTATATCTTAGTTTATATGCTGTCTATTTTATGTTCGAATGTATGAAATATATTCAAATGACTTTGTATAATGGAATTACTACTGAACTATATTTATATATTGAAACTACTAATTACTACTTTCTCTTAAACTTATAATTGTATATATTAATATAATATTATTTGAGTCGTACTTTGATTAATTGTTTATATACAGGTGTCCTCGAACTGCGTGGCCAATATAAAGCCGAAGATTCTTTGATTCGAAAAAAAGTTGATGAGCCTTTTTACTTTTGCCTCAAGTGTCTTGTTTACCCGGTAGAGGGCTTCAAAATTGCAAAAATAATTTGGTTTTTTCGGTATAACTTGAGAACGTGATGAAGAACTTTTACAATATTTAGCAGGTGAGTTACTGTCAATAATAATAGCCATTTCTGAGAGTGGAGCACAGAGCCTTAGAGACCATAGAAATGGCTCAAACTTGAGGATGTAACGGGAAAAGTGTCCAGAACTTTTTTGTGGTCAATGTAATTCACTCGATATTTTTTATGTAGATATCTTATCTAATTTGAAAACTTTTCTTACTCTTAGAAAATTTTGATAAAATTAACGGATTAGCTTGAAAAAATTAATTTTCGAGTCTCTGCAATTTTGGCTTACTAATTTTACTTGATTAAAATACCTTAGTTGCCTTTACTTTTCTAACGTCATTTTGGCATTTGAAGAATTTATTCTCAAAACTGTCAGTTTTTACTTTGCTTTCCGTAAAAATTTTATAAAATTATGTTTCAAAATTTCACTAACACTGAAATGGTTGATATGTTATTGATTTATGGACTTTGTCGTTGCAATGGCCGGAGAAGGGAAAGATATCCGCATCGCAGAATTCCAAATCGGCAAACCTTCGCGAAACTGGCAAATTTGAAGAAAATCGTAGAGAAACTGGACGCAGACGGACAAGAAGGACGTTAGAGCTCGAAGAAGCGATACTGGAAGCGGTTGAAACTGAACCTGGGATAAGCACACTACGTTTGGGACTTCATATTGGAGCCTAAAAATCATTAGTTCATAATGTACTGAAAGAAGAACTGTTGTATCCCTATCATATTAAAACAGTTCAAGACTTATTGCCCATGGATCCAGGTCATCGGCTAGATTTCTGTCGGCTTATTGTCGAAAGACAAAACGCAAACCCCAATTTTTGTAGAAGAATTCTGTTCACGGACGAAGATACTTTCACGAGATGTGGTCTTTTTAACCTCCATGATGAACATTTCTATGCTGATGAGAATCCTCATGAAACGGAAGTTATACATTTTCAGAATCAAACTAAAATCAATGTTTGGGTTGGAATTGTGGATAACTTTATTATTGGCCCTACCGTTATACCCGATCGATTGAACGGGGATAACTTCTTGAACTTTTTGGAACAAAGGCTACTTGAACTGTTGGAAGACTTGCCCTTGCACATTCGTCGTGGCCTGGTTTATCCATGATGGTGCACCTCCTCATTTCACATTAGCTGTGAGGCGACATTTGAGTGCGGATTATCCAGATCGCTGGATAGGTAGAGGACACGATGCACCAGTGAACTGGCCGGCCCGCTCCCCTGATTTGACGCCCTGCGACTTCTTTCTATGGGGCGCTTTGAAGTCGAAAGTTTATGCAGCTCCAGTAAACACACGAGAGGAATTGTTGCAACGAATTAATCATGAGGCGGATTTATTGAAGAATGATCCTGAAGTACTAGCCAGAGTTCAATCCAATTTCTTGATACGAATTAATTTGTGTATTCAGGAAAATGGGCAACATTTCGAACAATTGATGCCTTAGCGATTTCCCAAAAAGTTTTCTTGTTTCTTTTAATTTAGCATTTGTTTTTCCTACATAATCACATCGTTTCCCCATTTCTATTGTTTTTATTATTCGTGTTTTACCGAGATATTAACCATTTCAGTGTTAGTGAAATTTTGAGCCACAATTTTATAAAATTTTTACGGAAAGCAAAGTAAAAACTGACAGTTTTGAGAATAAATTCTCCAAATGCCAAAATGACATTAGAAAAGCAAAGGCAACTAAGGTATTTTAATCAAGTAAAATTAGTAAGCCAAAATTGCAGAGACTCGAAAATTAATTTTTTCAAGCTAATCCGTTGATTTTATCAAAATATTCTAAGAGTAAGAAAAGTTTTCAAATTAGATAAGCTATCTACGTAAAAAATATAGAGTGAAGTACATTGACCACAAAAAAGTTCTGGACACTTTTTCCGTTACATTCTCAAGTTTGAGCCATTTCTATGGTCTCTAAGGCTCTATGCTTCACTCTCAAAAACGGCTATTATTGACAGTAACTCACCTGCCAAATATTGTAAAAGTCCTCCATCACGTTCTCAAGTTATACCGAAAAAACAAAATTATTTTTGCAACTTTGAAGCCCTCTACCGGCTAAACAAGACACTTGAGGCAAAAGTAAAAAGTCTCATCAAATTTTTTCGAATCAAAGAATCTTCGGTTTTATTTTAGCCACGCAGTTCGAGGACACTCTGTATAACTGACCTTACTCCATATTCCGTGTGATTTTATATTAGCTCTCTGAGATCTAAAAAAAGAACAAAAAAGAAAAATTTATATCCAAGAAATTTTATAAGGAAACTTAGGTGACATTCTTATTAATATTATTATTTATTCTCATTTCATTGTTATATGCATATCTTTCTTCAGTAATTTTATGTCAAAACCTTTTTTACCGCGCACAAGCAGCATTCGATGCTTCCGTGGTTTGTGAAATGTTTATTCAACTCATATACCAGAAGCTAATAATATATATTTCTGGTAAGATGTAGGAATTTGCAAGTTTATCCAAATTTCATTATATCTAAATCAAAGGAGAATATGTTTAGCAAGGTGCTAAATAAGAAGGCGTACGCAAAATTATTAAATTCTTTTCATAAAAACTGTTTGAACCTGTGCATTAAAGAAGCATGTGCAATTGTAGCTGAGGTTGAAAACAAAATCAAACTGGTTAAACAAACCTGTCATCAAAATTTTGATAGCAACTTTATATCGCAATTTTTTCAAATTCAGCATAACAATTTCGAAAAAAATTTCAACAAAATCAAAGCCATTCAATCTAAAAAGATAAATAATTTAATGAAAGGCGTAACTTATGAAAAGAAGAATATCAATGAACAATGGTTGAAAAATCTAACGGACATAAAAATTCCGGATGAGGTGCAGCACACGTTAAGTTTAGGTCCGAAATTTGCATTGCCTAATAACAATAATAAACTGCCTATCGATAATATTATTGCAAATTTAGAATGCGGAATTAGGAATAAAAATGTAGAAGAGAAAAACGAAATTAGAAACAAAGTTTGTAACATCTTGACAAACAAAAAGAACAAACAGAAGGCAGAAGTAGGGATTGCAAAGAATCGTTTTAACTATCATACAAAAATAACAAAAGATTTCTTAGATGCTAACCCTCAAATATTAGTTTTGAACGCGGATAAATGTAATAAAACCGTCATAATGCATAGAAATGACTATGAAAACAAAATAGGAAACCTTTTAAATGATGAAACAACTTATAAAAAATTAAAATTTGATCCTACTTTATCAGTACAAAACAACATGAATAAATTGATAAATAAATGGCATACGAATAAGATAATCCCTATTGAATTAAAAAATAAATTAATTTGCCATAATGGGCTAGCACCTTATATCTATGGGCTTCCCAAACTACATAAAAATGATATACCTCTAAGACCCATTGTTAGTAATATTGGAGCGCCTACTTACAATTTATCAAAATTTCTATCAAAATCTATCAATAATATAATAGGAAAAATGAATTCTATGTAAAAGATTCATGGCACTTTAATGAATTTATAAAAAATCAATCCGTACCCGTAAACCATCAACTGATTTCCTTGGACGTTGTTTCTTTATTTACAAATATACCTGTTGTTTTGGCATTGAATAGCATCAAAAAACGTTGGGCAGAGATTAAAAACCACTCACCTCTAGATCAATCGGAATTTATAAATGCTGTAAAATTTTGTTTAGAATGCACATACTTTCAGTATGGTGAGCAATTTTTTGGACAAATATTCGGCACAGCAATGGGATCTCCTATTTCAGCTACCATTGCTAACCTCGCTATGGAGTGCCTAGAGGAATCTGTTATGAGTTCATTAGATTTTCGGCCTGTATTCTTTAAACGGTATGTAGACGATTGCCTTATGTGTGTTCCCAACGATAAAATTCAATATGTAATTGATAAATTTAACAATTTTCACTGTAAACTTCAATTCACTTGTGAAATAGAATTAAACAATAACATAAATTTCCTAGATATGAACATTAGGCATGATGCAGATGGAAAAATAAAAACCTCTTGGTTTACTAAAGAAGTATGGTCTCAACGTTATCTTCACTTCAATTCCGTTGCATCAGCTTGTTATAAAAAAAGTGTCATAAACAGCCTTACAGATCGCGCGATAAAATTGTCCCACGCAGATGACCGCCCCAAAAATTTAAAAATTGTTCGTAATACACTAGAATTGAATGGCTACCCAAAAACTTTTTTCAATCCTATCATTAAAGAAAGAATAAACAAAATCTATAATGGTTCGTCTAATAAAAATAACATAAAAGGTAATACAGACAATTTTATAACTCTACCTTACATTCCGGAGACCTCAGAGAAAATCAAAAAATGTTTGAAAAAGTATGATATAAATGTTGCGCATAAACCTACTAACTGTGTTGGAAAATATTTCTCAAATCTAAAACCTTTAATACCCAAAGATAAACAAACCCACACAGTGTATAAATTGAATTGTTTAGATTGTGATGGAACCTATACTGGAATCTCTAAACAATATTTACAAAACAGAATGTACGGCCATAAATATAGCACAAGAAATAACAACTTAGAAAATTCCACCGCCCTTGCTAAGCATTGCTTTGATTATAACCATCAATTTGATTACAAAAATGTTAATATCTTAACTAAGGAAACCAATTATTATAAAAGATCTATCCTGGAGATGATTCACATAAAACGGGACCCCAAATCTGTAAATCATAGGGTAGACACACAAAATCTAAGTCATATTTATACTAATTTGATTAAAGAATCTCTTGCAAATTCTTACATACGTCTTTATAAGTGTTGAAAATGTTTTTAGGAAGAATTCGTAATAGTAATTTCCCAGTACAGGTCTGTAACCTTTCTTAAGTACCTAGTCATAAATCCTACACATCTGGTTTCGAAAGTAGATACTTGACAAATAACTTCGTTCTTCTCATTTGTTGTGAGAATACCAATCAATATGCACTCATATATTTTAATAATATTACTGAATAGCGGATTCTTACTACAAAAAAATTTTTTATACTTTAATTCTGACGATACAATTTCGATTATTCGTAGTTCTGTTCGTTTCGACGGCGTGGGCTCTTTTGATTGAAGTTAAATTGTGCGATTTGGACGCTTGTGCTATAATTAGTTTTAATAAACCCCCTTTTTAGACATAGTGAGTCTTCTGATGATGGTCGTGAGACCGAAACGTACGTAAAGACGAATATTTAAAACAAAGTGTTATTGTGACCTATTTCCCGAGAATTTTTATATATAATATATCTAATAATATAATTGTAGCATTTGTGTACATCAGGCTGCTTATTTGAATAAACGAGTTTATTATTGAAACTCATTTCCAACAAACCGAATAACCCTAGAGTTATTGGTTTTTTCTTTCCTTCAAGTAATTCTCTCTCTTGGAGCAAAAAATGTCAATTAGAGCAAGGTTGGTAATGAAGACCATCTACATGAAGCATATTGTTGGGTACATATTGTTTAGAATATGCTCTTGTAATTTACTAGAGATATAACAAGTTGAACCGAATTAATGTTACGCTCCATTTAATTCAGAAGTAGGTTTAAATCCTCCAAGCAACTACTGCCGTTCTAACATAGGAAACATTGAAATTAATCTATTCATTTGTATCGTGACTTGAGAATGAGTAGTTTCACTAATTCCAACTCGGAATACAAACAAGATCTGATTAATTTAACCGCTAAAGGTATTTGCACACATACTAATTTATAATAACTGCCATGCAAGATATATATCAAACGTAGTATAATATCAAAAGTAATGCATTTTGCTTAATGGAATCATTATATCCACCAATCCTGCCATTACACCTCATAACATGAAAGCAAAGGAATATTTGCATAACTAACTACCTGCAATTTTCATATACGGATACATTTCACTAAGGATATATAGTTTTCCACTTCTGATAAGACGAAGCTAAAGCAGCCGTCAACGACTTAGTTCACCACTTTCTAACATAGAATATGTTTTTACGGAGAACCTAATTGATGGAAAGCCTTACGCGAGAACCGTTACGTGGATCCGTAACGGGTCTAATTGGTCGAGGCCACCTATAGGCCTCCTCCTCTTATACCAGCGCCGACATCTCTATCGACTACTCGAGGTGGTACTTGTATCGATATGATATTTGCAAGACACATGGATAACATAGACACGAAACAGTTATCATGAGCCACTCTTTAGTGTAACACAATAAAAGTTTATTAAATATGATTGTGTTTTCATTTTAGATCACATTGTAATTCTGATTTAACTTTGTTCAGAATTATCATTTTGTTCTTTTTTATCTCTTGGGAAGAAAGAACATTAAACTTGTTGTATGTTATTCGTTTTTATCTAATGAAAACTGTACATTTTGTTCTTTGGATTGCACACTTTGAATGTTTGTGATTTTGTGACATTTTCTTCTATTCTTGAATGTGTCGGTACCCAGTAGCGTATATAATCCCACTCCGTCCCCGCAAATGAACTCATTGCGCCCCTTTCCTTTTCTAAAAATAAAAGGAAAACGAAAATAATGTATGCATACTTGATATTTATTTGAATGATTTATTTTGATTATCAAAAATAATTTGTTATTCACACGTAATTGATAACGTACTATATACCAATAAATATTGTTGCAACACTTGAAATTATCATTTGATTTTCTCGTGCGCCCCTACAGATGTGCGCCCCCTTGCACTGCGGGGGTTGCAGGGCGTTATCTACGCCACTGTCGGTACTGCTCTCAGTCTCGGCGTGTGTTTCATTATACTTTTCCTTCGTCAACTAACTGATAGTTCAGTCAAAAGTGTGAAAAGTATGCGGTCATTACTAATATTTTATAGATCGCATGAAAATGCAAAATAGTCCGTGTTCAGAATGGCTTACACATGCAATTGAAAGATGGGCACAGCTACTAAAAGAAGGACAGCCATCATATGCATTAAGATCGAACAGCATTATTTCAATGATGGTTCTCAACTGCAAAACTGAGCTAAATACCTTAGGAGTGCACGCTAGGGAGCGGAAACGTATCTATACAGGAAATCCTCAGAACAGAAGAAACATAACTCATTACAGGGTACTGGATTATTGGACAATACAAAACGCTACATAAATTTGGGAAAAATGATGTTTTGGAAAGTATAAGGTTAAGTAGATTTTGTAAAGAAGCAGAAGAAACACCGATACATCGACTGCGAAGCCACCATCTCCAAAGAGCAGACATTTCGGGACATATACAACCATCGGGGAAATTTTGCGGGTGAAGGTGAATATCGAATATCGAGTGAAGAATGCCTCTGGTTTCTCATTTTGGGCGTGCAGAAAAGCCTTCAGAAGCACATGGAGATTACAGCCAAAGATTTTTTATTAAATTCTTTGAGTAGATCCATGGTCACTTCTGGGCCAACTGAATAAAGAGTGGTCTGAATTGTAGCGAGAATCACCACGCATGAAGCAGGCAAAGCTCTTCATCGCAGAGCCTGTGCCTAGGTTCTCAAAGAAACTCCTTTCTCTGAACCCAGGGGACATCAGAGAGTTGACCAGTCACTGTCGTCTGAACAAACACCTTCACACTATGATCATCACAGATAACTCAATATGTAGGAAATGCAGAGAGAGGAAAGAAACTGCCTCCACATCCTGTTGGAATGTCCAGCATTAGCATTCCTCAGGCATCGACACTTCGGAGAAACAAAACTGCTCCCAGAAGAACTTATGGAGGCCAGCACTGGCAATATTCTGGGTTTCTGATGGGCCACTGCCTGCTGAAATAGAATAAGCTTCTGACCATGGGGTACACAATGGGCCCAACTAAAGGGCCTAAGTGTATTTAAGTGTTAAGCCCTCCCCCCTCAAACGATGAATGAACGGGAAGAACTTTGTTGGCTTTCCTGTTCAGGTTAGTATTAGTATTAATAGTATTCTCTTCTTTTTTATATATAAATTCTAAGGAAATAGGTCACATTAACACATATGCTCACCATTTCCGTCTTTAAGTACGTTAAAAAACATATCACTGTTTAAAATGGGTTTTCTGTATTAAACAGAAATCGTTCTTATCGCAATAATTTCAATTTAGACTGTTCGCTTCGCCGAAACACAAATAATCGGAATTGTAACACAATATTGTTTAAGTATATGAATACGTATCAAAAGCCACTGCATAGCAATCTATCTCTAGTAATCGAAGTCATCTCATGTAATCTGAGAATAAGACAAACAGAACTCAAAAAGTATCCACTTTCGAAGCAGATGTTAAAGATTTATGAGGTAATAGAAAAAGGTTGTCAGACTTTACTAGAGATGTTTATTATTTCAGCATTCTACATAAATTATACTTCTAGTATTATATAGCCAAATTTATGAATTTACCAGGGTTTGAATCGATTAAATTTTTATAAATTTGATCTACAGATTGAACGTCTGTTCTATAATTTACAGACTCAAATTCATGTTTTATGCGACTGGTGTACAGGTTAGATTTTTTATCATAATTGGTTTCTTTAGTTGAAATATCAACTTTTTTGCAATCGAATTGATGGTTATAATCACAATGTTTAGCAAAGGCGGTGGAATTTTTTTTTCTAATACTATACTTATGACCGTACATTCTCTTCTGTAAATATTGTTCAGAGATTTCTGTATAGTCCCAATCTGAACAATTCTATTTATATACTGTGTGGGTTTGTTTATCTTTAGGTATTAAAGGTTTAAAATTTGAAAAATATTTACAAGGTCGGGAGGCTTATGCTCAACATTTATATCATACTTTCTTAAACATTTCTCAATTTTCTTCGAGGTCTCCGGAATGTACGGTAATGCTGTAAAATTATCTGTATTACCGTTTGTATTATTTAAATCTGACGTACCATTATAGATTTTGTTTATTCTTTCTTCAATGATGGGTCATTCATTATCATCATCATAATTATGTTCTTGTAAATCAATCTGCTTGTTGGGTTTTAGCACCTATTTTATACCAAAATCATCCGAATAAGACAAATCTGGAAATGTTTCCTCTTTAGCTGAGCATTTGAAATTAAATTTAATTCAATTTTGTCAGAAAACTGTGACTATAATCATTTGCACAGTCGTTAAATTGCGATGTAATTAAAAGACTGTAATTAAAAAGCAAATTGCGAACTGACATCTTGAGAAGTTGAAGTTGTCGACACGTGGGTCGTTTATATTCCCCAACTCATAAACATCGAGTTCCTTAGCTGACTTTACATCGCCTGAAATTAGTAACTCGTGATGCACCATTCTAGAGTTAGTGAAAACTTACAACATAAACAGAAGCAATTTTCTAAGACCAAGGTTCACAATAATGTTTCACGAGCCAATATATACTAAAAATTCAATTTATTTCTCTCACTTTGGCATAGAGCTAGTCCCAAAGAATAAGAAACTGGTAATTGACTGAAGTTTATTATTGAAGATAACTTTTAGTTTAATCCTAAAATAATTTATTGCCATCGTTTTTAAAAGTTTTCAGATTATTAATATTTAAACGAAACATTAGAGAAAAAAAAATTTGGTATAATTATGTCAATCGAGATGACCACGTGCCTTGGAATGCAATTGTTTCTCTCATTTCTCTTCATGTCGTTTCTTTGATGCGCGTGAGTTCTTTGAATCATGTATTGCATTGTGAATTGCTCTCAGTGGGACATGCACCTTTTGATAGATAGCGCTTGGAACAATTGGAACTCTAACATTCCCAAATGTTGTGTTCAAACGTCTTGCGGAGACGGTCGAATAGTAACATCGTCGTCTTCCTTGATCCGCTGAAGAGAGCGAAACAGTCTTCTTGGACTTTGTCATGATCTAAAGATCCCCACAGTATTGGTATCCAATATAGAGTCCCATAATTTATTTAAATATATCATCAAGAACTTCTCTTCAATTAAAGATATCTACCTTAAATGAATTTTTTTTGCGGAGCTGAAGAAAACCCCCTATGGGGAGGTTAGGAGCCTTTGGGTCTCATGGTCTACTGTAAGAGTCACCTTTCCGGACATACTCACTGAAAACTTCACCCCCTTTGTAGGCTTGTCTGGCTATTGCTCCGACGACATTCAGGCCTGCTGGCCCATTGTATCTCGCCTTTGTTCTGTTTCTTTACGGTATCCACTCGAGTATTTTTGTACCTTGTACGAGTTTGTACAAATCCTTTACTGGGTGGGAACTGTATAATTCTAGTTCGCCGCTAGGCTTTCCAAAAATTGACTGTCTTTTGCGATCCAGTGCCTCGCATTTACACAGTATGTGTGTCATTGTTTCTGTATCCTTACCGCAAAGTCTGCATTTCAGGTCGCCATTGTACAGTCCCATTTTGCTTAGGTGCCCTTTACTGGCGCATGGCCAGTCATGAGCCCTGTTACGACTTCAATTTTTTCCCTATTTAGTGCTAATAGCCCTGTCGTTCTTTTGTTACAAGGGGCTTTGTTGTATTTCTTCCCATGTTCGTTTCCTGGTATTTTTTCCCAGTATTCTTCGTGGTTTTTCATGATCCAGTCTTCTACAGACCTTCGTGCTGTACGTTTTGTTACCCCCGTGGTCAGTTCTGGATCTGGAGCGTTCTCTATCCTTCTTCTTACAATTTCGTCGGATTTTTCATCACCTGTCGTTCCCTGATGTCCCGGCACTCAGATCAGCTTAACGCGCTTTCGGTCTGCCAGTATTTCACGTTCTTCTTTGCATGTTCATACCCGACGGTATGTCACTTCCTGACTTCTCATTGCCTCAAGTGCGGCTGACTGTCTGTCAATGTGTGGATCCACTCATCTTCGATGGCTTCGCTGGTAACATTTTTTGTAAATGACTTACTGGATCGATTAAAAAAAATAATCAAAATCGCTTCATCCGATTTTTTTTACTTTGGCCTTTTTTGTGCTTTATTCCCTCGACTAATGTAAGAACAAGCTGAAAAACCGTTTTGGCAACACATTTGATAAAGTTTCCGACTTCGACAAATCCGGGATTTACAAAATCGATTGTCGGTCGTGTTCAAAATACCGGGATATCAAAAATTATCTTGGTCAAGGGTGGTTGTGGAATCTAAAACGTGTGTCTTACTTTAAGTTATCAAAACTTGTGTCAAATTAATTAATTTGAAGTTTCTAAAAGTGAGAAATTTCGCAATTTTATACGAATTATATAAAACTCAGAAGTCTCTAGTGCTTCAGACTCCAGGATTTTCACGTGGCCTATCGAAATTAGAAGGTTCGAGTTGTATAAAAACACAATTGCATGAACGCCAGACGTCCTATGTAATTAGCTACGAACGTAATCATTTTGACATATGCCTCGAGGAGCTCGCTATACGTCAGTTAGAGTTTATACTTTTTACATCGATCTTGTTAATTCGGGGCCGTTTTATGACCTGTGCGGCCGGCGCCAGTTGTAGTAAAGTGTTTTCGGCTATATGCCGCTAGCTTTTAACCGCTTTTGGGTATATTTTAGTAGCTAGAAAATTCCCTTTGGTATGTCGCACGTTAGACGCGCGTAGCTGAGACCTGAGAGTACCTGTTTCTATTTCAATTAAATTTTCCTATTTAATCGACATTTTGGGGCCCGAGACTATGCTATTTAGTTGGTCCCGTTCATAAGCTAACGACATGCAGCGAAAACCGCATGCGAAAAGTCCTCGTAAAGACGTACTATATTCCGAAGATTTGCACTTTTCTAACTCGCGAGCTACGTGCTCCTCTCGTGAACGTCATTCGATTTATCGAAAATTAACCAATTTAAAACAGTTTTCGACCCCGTTTGTGACTATTGCGACCTTGTAAAAGGTTCAAAGTTAACATTTCGTTTTACATTCCACAACTGAAATAAATAGGTATGAAATTTGTAGGTTATTGATGATGTCAGTGTGACAGTGACATAATTATTTCAAACGTAAAGTAAGACACACGTTTTAGATTCCACAACCACCCTTGACCAAGATAATTTTTGATATCCCGGTACTATGTGGGTCAAACTAAAATGAACTTTGAACTCGGTGCAAGGAACATTTTGCCCATATAAAATGAAATAATGGTGAAAAATCAGCACTTTTGAAACACAGTACCGACAAATATCTAGGGTCATATAAACGAAAAAGCAATTTATTCAATTCTGGTTTATCTCCAGCTGAGAGTGACCCCTTGCTTACATTATTATCCCCAAATAGTATTTAAACAGGCACATTTTGATTTATAATCAATTATTATCACAAAAATGATAATAGTATTCTTAGTGGGTAAGGGTGATTATTTCTTATATATAATGAAATAAATTGACAATAAGCAATGATTTTTTTCTAGAGTAGATGATAATTAGCTGTGGAATAACCTCACTTTGAGCGTCATCAAAACTGAACGTAAATTGTCACAACGAGCTCGACACTGGAAATGTAATCTGAAAAAAGGTCGCATTCGAGCTCGTTGACGATACAGTACGTTGTAATAAAAGCGGTATAAAGTGAAACAATTGAACCAGAAACACAATATACCGGATTTAATAATAGAATGGAATAATAAGCCAGGTAGCAGGAGCTTGATTGCAACAATAAGCATCGGATATTTGCAGAAAACCCTCGCCTCTATCACTTCACTTCGAGAGAGCGATGCGGTGAAGCCTGCCGTGCTTGTCAAGCCTAATGACACACGTCAATGGATTATTGAATAACAATTTACACTTACCTTGATTAAATAATCATTCTACTCATGTACACAACGTACTTCGTTTTCGTTATACCACTAACTAATTGAAGTCGGCAACTTTATCGAAGGTATTACCTAAACGGTTGTTTTGCTGGTTCTTACATCTATAAAGCTTTATTTCAAATATATTTTATTAATAATTATTAGAACATGATTCGGATTCATAAATCCCTTAATTTCATTTCTAAATTTGCAATTAAACCCGTTTATAGATGTAAGAACAAGGTAAAAAACCGTTTAGGCATCTTCGTCCTTTGAGATAAAAATTGACTTCGACAAATCAGGAATTTACAAAATTAATTGTGAGATATGTTCAAAATGCGATGTGGCTCTAACTAGAAGGAATATTCTAATTAGGTATGGTATGAAGAACATTTCACCAATATAAAGAAAAATAATAGTGAAAAATCAGCATCAGCAGAACCGTCAAGCAATGAGGAATCACTTTTCAAAAATCTCACACACAAGACATTACGAAATAAGGTTCAATAACATTCAATTTTAGTGGAACATGATTAAGAACTTCTCTCAGAAAGTAAAATTAGAGAGCCCTATTTGTCAACGATTATATTGCTGTAAAATCTTTTGTTATTTTCATTTTTAATTCTTTTTCCAACTAACTGACCTTTAAATGAAAAAGAACATTCATAAGAAAATTGAGTAAGAGAATAATGATACCAATTATAAAACAAATAATAATTGAAGCGGGGGTTTATTGGGGAAATCTGCTGAGACTAAGTTATTACAATTGGAGGCAATACATTAAGGGGACAAGTAGACTGTATATACTGTTTTTTAAATGTTTTTGACCGAATGAATCATTGATCTCAACTATATTCAATAGGATTACAAGGTGCATTATTGGAGTGGTTAGAAAGTTACCTTGCACCAACAGGAAATAAATAGTAAGGTTAAAAACATTTTTTCTGAGGCACACCCATTGTGTGCCTGCAATGTTGTCGGAGCCCGCAGCAGCCCCGACCAGGTATTAATGTAAAAAAATTATATATACATATATATGTGATCTTCGGGTATCTAAGATTAGCCGGGCTTCCATACAAGACTGAGAGATTTACCGCAGCTTGCCAAAATGGCGTAATCAACACGCCATTAGTATATCGCCGCAGCGTGATGGGTGTGCAGGTTCATGATGTCAGCTGCAGGTCCTGTCGAAAGGCGCCTGATACCATTTTCCACCTTCTTCTAATGCGGCCTTACGGATGCTTTATTTCCACCTATGGCACTCGTATCGATTGGAATTACACGTTTCCTACTGTTAGGTCCAAACAAGCGAATAGGCTCGATCCCCGCACACAATATCCAAGCCACAAGGTCGTATTAGTGGTTCTGATTATCGGTGTTTAGGACGTAATTCGGTCTTGGCTGTGTTCCAACTTGAAGATCATTTCGGCCTGCAAGAGCTCTGCACCGATCTTGATAGACCGGATACAGAATGCAAGGCTACTCAGGGCACACGATTTGGGAACCTGAAGCCACTTACTGACCGGTTGGGGAGGAGTAGCTTCAGCTTACGGATTAGGTTTTCTGGCGCAATTGCTGCATTGCCGTCGGAGCGCGCAGAAGCCCCATCCAGGCATTAATGTGTAAAAAAAAAAGAGAACGAGAATGGAATGGAGTTTAATGTTAACGAACACATTTTGAATACAGGTCACACCATTTTTCAAGAAAGCTTATCACTTTCAAGACACAGTACGGACAAATATCTAGGTTATTTCGAAATGATGGAGATGTATAAACAGGAGAGCAATTTATTTGGAGATGTATAAACAGGAGAGCAATTTATTAAATTCCGATTTATTTCCAGCTGAGGGTAAGCTAAGGTTATTTTCATTATTAACCTAAATAGTATTTGAGCAGGCAAATTTAGTTCACTCTGATGATGGTTACATGGTAGCTGAAAAGTCCCAACTACTGAACAGTATTTTCAGAGGATAAGGGTGATTGTTTCTTATCATCATGGGTGATTTCAACGTTCACAACTCCGCTTGGCTCAAGTCCTCAAGCAAGACGGATGGCTCAGGGCGACAAGCTGAGGCTTCGCCATTACCTATGGCCTCGAGCAGTTAATTAATGAACCAACACGGATTCCTGATAACAACTATCATTATGCCAATACGTTTGACTTATTCCTCACTAACAATTGAGATCCCTATGAAATAAAGGTCCGTGCATCATTGGGAAACTCTGACCGTTCACTCATCACTACGACCTATTCCTATATCAACTCAGCCGACTGGGACGGTCTTCGCATGTTTTTTTGAGTTTCCTTGGAGAAGGGTATGTTTTGAATCTGATGACCCAACGCAATGTGCCACAGATATCTCCGATATCATCAGGCTGGAAATGAAAGCTTACATACCCTATATCAACAGCTCACTATCATCTGGTGAACGATGGTTCAATAAATCTGCTCTAGGGCCGTCGCTTCAAAACAAACAGCATACAGTCGTTGGCGTGGTAACCCTTGTCTAGAGACGAGAACAACATATGTTGGAGCCAGAAATATGGGCAATGAACACGAAACGTTTCGAAAGAGGCATATAATGCTAAAGTAAGATCAAAGCTTATGGCATGCCCGAATGGCTCAATTTCATTTTGGACTTTCGCCAAAGCAATTGGTAGGAATTTCACTTCTTTCAGTTCTTTCCCTCCCCTAACCAAAGAAGATAGCACCCTGGCTACTACAATACAAGAAAAAACCAACCTTTTTGCTAGATTCTTTGCAGCAAATTCCACGTTGGATCCACAAGGGAAGGATCCTGATAATATTGCTGCCAGTGGCGGCTCCTCGAAGGAGGCTAAGGAGGCTCAGCCTCCTCACAAATTTATCTTGTTGATCATTCTTCATTTTATTTCCTGTTTCTCTAATGATTATTTAAATTTTACAATTAATTCCCCGTTCTCAGTAGTTATTTTTAATCTGGCAACAGTGCCTTGAGGCTAGACTCTCTATATATCTCAAACGCTGAGCATGTGTTGTTCAACACAGTTGCCGTTTTTCCGACCAGTCAATTGCCAAATAGCGCTAAACAGCGAAAATGGCAACACCCTTTGGAGACTAACCTGCCGCCCGCCTTTAAGTTCAGTACAGTCGGTGTGGTACGGAATACGACACATGCGTGTTGCGTCAGTGCTTGTTTTGTTTTATGCGGGTATAATGGTTGAGTGACACCACGCGAAATAAGGTTAGATTAGAATTCGTCTGTTCGGTGAATTATTAATTGTAAAAATGGACAACTAGTGGAAAGATTTTTAGGGTTCTACGATGTTAGTTCGGGAAGAACAGCGGTCAATTTAATAAATTTTTTAATGGAAACATTTCAGCGATTCGACTTTGCGAATAAATCAGACTTACGACGGCATCTGTAATGGCGGGACATTTAAACGGTCTTCAAACAAACGAACGTAAGTTTTAAATAACATAGTAGGAAACAGAATTCCCTGTAATGCTCGAACTCGATGGAATTTTACATCACGTGCAATGTTTAGTTTACCATCCATAAAAATAAAGACACATTTATTGAAACATTTGATTTTATATTAAACAGTGATGACTTTTCAACAGATCAGGTTTCATTAAATGCTGCTGTTGGTTTAAAATCTTATTTAGAAAATGAAGAATTTTTGTTTTTTCTTGATACTTTTAAATTAATATTTGAACAAACTAATCTTATTTTTCAAATTTTACAACATAAATTCACTAATATAATTCATTCAAGAGATCGTTTAAAACATCTCATTGATAAAATATCAAGTTTCCGTTATACAGAATTTCATTTTAATATTTTATTTGGAAATTATTCAACTGATGAGGCTTCTCCCGTGAAAAGGAGGAAAACATATAATTTGGTAGACAAGAAACTACATTATAAACAACTTTTTTATGAAATTTTAGATACTGTTAAAGGTTGAATATTGAGATTCGATTTTCCGATTTACATGAATTGAAGTTTTTCGATTTGACGAATAGAAGATTTTTCGAATCTTTTTCAAAAGAGTTTCTCAATACACTTTCAGATAATTTAGTTCTAAAATATAATTTTTTTGATAAAATAGCGCTGCACAATGAATTATGCGTTGTATACTGGGATAAAGATATTTTACGCCGATATGATTAAATGCATGATAGACAATGATTTGCAACAAGTCTTACCTCAGTTTCATAAACTACTTTGTTTGACAGTCACCATTCCTGTCACGTCGGCATCGGTAGAGAGATCATTTTTTACTCTCAAACGAATTAAAACATACATGCGAAATACAATGGGCCAAAATCGTTTATACAATGTTAGTTTGATATCTATTGAAAAAGATTTAGTAAAACACTTAAAACATAATGATACATTTTATGATAATATTATTGATCATTTTTCGCAAATTAAAGACCGTAGAATTTCGTCAATATATAAAAAAATTGATAAAATTAATAAAAAAAAACAAAATATGGAAAATTCAAAAAAAAAGGAAAAAAATTAAAAATCCAAAAAAAATAAAAAACAAAAAACGAACGAAAAAAAATTTGTGGGCAAGAGAAACTCTATACCTCCACGTTGGTTCTTGCTGGGTAACAATTAATTTTGTCACTGAAGTAGCTGGTACGGTCGCTGTGCAAAGGTTAAAAGGCTGTGAATAGAGTATATTTTTACAAAAACGTTTTATGCCCAGCCTCCTCTCTCAAAAAGTTCACGAGTCATCGATAGCGATATGCCTGAAATTGTTTTCGTCAGCGCACAATTAGATGCTTTCTGATTGATCTCAATACCAAGATGTATATGGGGCCAGACGGAATTTCACCTGTTGTTCCAGAATCTCTAGTTGTATCATTGGATATCTCCAAAGGATTTGACCGAGTCTAGCACCAAAGCCTTCTCGTGAAGCTTCCGTCATATGGTTTTCCACCTCAACTTTGTCACTTACTATCGAGTAATCTCTCAGATTGATCTCTCCATGTGGTGGTTGACGGAGTATCCTCCGATGCAATGGCTATAATTCCCTACAGGATTAAAACCAAATTGTTAAGTTGAAAATTTATTTTTATTTCTCTGATTTGATTATCAACACTTATCCACCTCGTAGGGCCAGAAATTCTTGATTGAGGACCCTATATTATTTTTTGGGGGGAAAAGCAGTTGAACGTTAAATAATAACGATGATAAAAGTAGTCCAGCTTCCAACGTCACGATATTTTCACTCAGAAACACTTAATGAGAAATGAAACAAAGAAACAAGCGGCAAGCATCCACGACGATTTCGAGGGAATCCCCGACCCATAGAACTACAATGCTCTACATATATTGAACGCGGTGTTGTCAACATACTCTACCTACCGTGCCTGATACCCTAAAGTCTAAAGAAAGCGTGCTGGAACTAAAACACACTGGAGCGAAGAACGCTGCTCAGTTAAAAATAACAAAGAAAAGAAAATATCAATATTTAGCGATTATTTTATCGGTCATTTCATTCCATAAAGTTTTCGTAAAATTTATTTTTTCCAATCGTGGTCGGGTGTTACCTTTGGTCGCTGGTCGCCACCATCACCTCTCCACTAGCTACGCCACTAACTGTATCTCAGAAACATTACCAAATTTTATTCGCACCAGCATCATGTTTTGTTCATGAATTATGTCATCATGCAATTTAAGGATCATATTCGGATTCCTGGTAATCCGCTCCTGGAGGCTAGTTCTGTAGAGGCAGCGAGATGCTTTTATTTTATAGAATATTATTATAAACCTTTTGTAATTCTATTTGAATAAAATATCTTTTAAAACCAAAAAACGAACAGTCAATAAGTTAATTCATGTACTGACTTTACAACTACTCAAATTATGACTGCACTAATAGTGAAATTACAACACACTGTGGATGTTTTAAGCTATGGATCTTTCAAGAATTTGGCTACTTACGCTAGCAACGAACCGGATAATTAAAAAATGTCATGTAGGTCAGAATCGAACTATTTTTGTGGGATGCGATTTGTGGGGTTATCAGGATCATTCATAACACATAAAACCTCAGGGGTCACCGTACCCCCATTTCTGCCCCCCAAAAGGGTTATTTCGAATTTAAAATGCACCAAGGAGGTTTTTTGGATTTCTAATCACGATTCTGACGTCAGATTTACTTGAAATCAATTGTAGAGTTGGAAAATTGATCAAATTGACCATTTTTGCACCCTTATAGATTATTTTGGCAATGTATGTTATGTTTGGATTTTAAATTCACCAAAGGGGTTTTTTGGATCGCTGATCACGATTTTGACGTCAGATTTACTTGAAATCAATTCTGGGGGTGGGAAATTGGCCAAATTGATCTATTTTCCAGCCCCAGAATTGATTGCAAGTATTTCTGGCACCCAAGGGAGGGGGGACCCTTGAGGTTTTATGTGTTATGAATGATCCTGATAACACCACGAATCGAATCCCACAAAAAAATTTTCGATTCGAACCTACATGTCTTTTTTTTTAATATAGCTGAAATCCCGGCTCATTGCATCATCAGAGAATCTACAGTTTATTCCCTGATGAGGTTAGGAAAGTTAGCGAAACGCACATAATATTTAAAAAATCTATATATGAAAAGGGTTTGTGAATTTACCACCATATATGTTCTTATTTTATTCATTTTATATCATTTCTCTGCGTTGCTCTCTCGATAGGAATTTTCAATTTTCTGTCATCAGAATTACTTATACTCCATTTTCAATTTATACTACCATTCAAAAATGGAAAAACAAAAGCAGTCAAGAGAGAAACGTTAAAATATAGCACTGATTTAATTGGAGCCATTGTTCTGTTTGTTTCCTGAGCTTCGGAATTTATTAGGTCAAACGAAGAAAAGAAGACATAAATTAAGACCTCATTGTTATGTTAGTGCCATTTATAATTCTATTTCAAGTCGAAGAGTTTTGTTTTCTGGAAATACTATGGAATTTATTACTTTTTAATTGAAAGACGTTCCTTCTGTTGGAGCTATATCGCCGTGGAAATTACAAACTGGGGTGACTAGGGTGGAAGCGAATGAACTAAAATGCATAATATGAAAATCGTCTTATGGAATTTCAGTCATGGAAGTAAAAAGTTGAAAATTAAGCACTAGTGCTGTATGCTATACGATTGTTATTGTATATAGATGAATTATCTCAGTCAGCAAGACAATATAGCACTTATTATATGTTCAATACCTATCTAATAATTATATAAAAACTTTTATTTGTTCGTATTTCACAATTTATAGACAGTAGTTATATTTAATTGTGAATTTCGTAATTGTGGAGCTTACATGTGATTTCCTCCAATTCAGAATATAAATAAAATACACAAAATAGCACGAGAGTGATATGGATTGATTGATTGATATGGATCCTGAGTCTGAAACATTGAGAGGAAGTGAAGTGATCTGTCAAGGGGGAAGCCGGAATTCAAGACTCCATGACACCAACCTTCCAAAATACATAGCAGGAATAAAAAAACATTCGTAACGGAAGTACCTTGCGATCTGCAAAATTGTATTTCCATACGACAAATATGAACGGCGCAATCGTCTGCACGATGGGTTACAAACTCACTTTCGGAGATGGTTGATCAGTGACTTCGCGTTTGCCTCGTCTCACCAACGAGCTAATGAGAAGACCGAAACAGCTGTCTGAGACTAAAAGACGTGTTATCTCTTTCTATCTAGTGAACCAAAATTGTGTCTACTAATAATACACATCAGGTCTTTTTAAGTGCCCGACCAACATTTGTACTCATAAAGGAGTCAAGGATTTTATTTAAGCAACTTCAATTTAGAAAGTTAATTTATTTTTTATGCTCAACATGCACAGTTCCAGCATTAATAATTTTTACGCAATCGTCAATCTTTTTCATTGAATAAATCTAGAAGGAAATGGTTTCTATCCGAAGAAGAAACTGGGTAGGAAATCGTTCTATTAAGTTCAGAAACAATTAAGAGCTTGGAAACTAATTAACAATAAGCTGGAGGGCTGACAATTTCGTTTCATCGAGAATGATTACTAACTCTCATCAGAGTTTCAGTTGAAATTACTTCAGGTTATTATTTCTTACTCGAAGTCACTACGAATTTATCGCACGTATAGAAGCCATTCTCAGAGTGCACATATCAAGGTTCAACGGTCAATAAAAATGTCTCTTATATTTCGCTTTGAATCATTTACGGGCCATCATTATTATTATTGTTTTTTTTATGATTCAGTGGAATTACCGATGATGTGTTCACAAGTATCCCAATTCCTAAGTCGATAACCATTCTAGAAAATATCTCAATATATTAATATCCCCGATAGATTTGATCCTTACATATTTATGTATGAACCAAAATTGTTTCACTTTCATCAAAAATTTATATGAACGAACAACCGGATGTTCAATGGGCAATCCACTCTCCCCTTTCTTGGGCAATATTTGAACTTGAAACCTCTTGAAATCAAAATTTTATCAGTCGTGTCAATGAGTTATCAAACGTTGGTTACGACAAATCTTTGATCAATAATTTAATTTCTAAACTAAAAAGAAAATTGGAACGCAACCAATCAATCAAATTAGAGCCAGTACTTTCAAACAATTCAATGAAATTCCACTCATTCATCCTTCAGTAAGCAATCAATAAATTAAATAATTTGTTTTGTAAATTTGAAATAATGCCCATTTATAGTTGCAAGATGCTAGAACAAGCTGGAAACCGTTTGAGAAAGGACTAATCTGGAATTTACAAAACTGATTGAGTCGTCTTCAAAATGCTATATTGGTGAAACTAGAAGGAACATTTTAACTAGTTATGAAGAACATATAAAGAAGAATAATAGTAGAAAATCAACATTAGCAGAATATATTTCTCACACCATTTCTCAAGAAAGTTCATCACTTTTAAAACACAATATGGACAAATATCTAGGTAACGTAGAAGGAATAGAAATGTATAAGCGAAAAAGCAATTTATTAAATTCAGATTTATTTCCAGTTGAGGGTAACTTCTTGTTTGCATTGTAAACCCCAAAGAGTATCTAAATAATTATCATCAGAAATAATGTTCCGAATTGATGCATCTATGGATGGTTATCAAAAACATTATGAAGGAGCCATTTAGTTATCATTTGTAATAATATTCTCAATACGATCTCTAATAATTATATTTTATGCGGTTTATTTTTAGAGATGTTCAATTTTTGGGAAAGGAAAAGCGAAACATAATTAACTGGTGGAATAAATAATGATAATTTCATTAGAAGGTGTCACTTCCCACAATATAACGTAATTTTTATTTTTTTCATCGGCGAAATAGATACTTAACATGAACAGATCTTTCTTTTGCTGGAAGGGAGACTATTCACAAATACGATCATTGCGTCGTCTGAAGTTTAAGATCCAACCCTACGGAAACTTTTGTGGTTACTATTATGTAGTAGTTCGAAACGTTAAAGGTTTATCAAATATAATCCGCTTAGCACTGTGAGAAATATGGAGATGGCTTATATGACACTGAGATTGCCAGGAAGAAAATCGATAATATCTCATGTATAAGATATCTTTAGAATAATTCAAGATAATTTATATTTTAAACATTCATTCCTTAAACTGCAATACCACTTGCAAACTGTGATAACAGGAAACAATATGCATATGGATATCAACCTTATCAGAGCGTATTAATGAACAAATGTAACATTCAGTAAGTAAAGTTTCACAATAGAGAACAATCTATGTGTACAAATACAATTTTTCATATAAATCAATAGTTATAATGATGTCAAACTTACGATTCAAGCTTGCTAAACCGGGTACATATTGTGTTTAGATTTCAAGAAAATCGCTTGAGGAGGTTTATCACAGGTAACGGAAAAAAGAAATGAAAATCATACGATTGGAAATATTGTGATTTTTACTGAAAAGAGGTAGGTACAGTTTAGTACATATTGAAGAAATTAGGAACTTTATTTATTCTAATGGGAAAATCTATTTTCTGAATAGAATTAATTAAAGATTCCGAGTGATTGTTTGTGATTCTTAGGCGCAGTATGTTTGGAAAAAATGTTGTACTCGTCATAATAGTTATCACGTGAGGGAATAATCGCGCAAAGTATTGAAAATTGCCATGTTTTATGTGATAATCTAGCAATCTGAGTACCATCATGACTAACTTCTTCTTTGTAGATGGTTAAAATTTTAGAAACTATCGTTTTTTGATTATTCGATGCTCCTTCATCACTACAACGTAATTGTATTTGTGTCTTGAACTTATTCACATTATTCGCTTCGCATTTTTCAAATTTCTCAATTTCAAGACTGTAGAAAGATCACAACTAGTTCTGCTCAATTCAGTCGGAAGAAGACCAACTCACAAACATTCTTCCATCACAAGCATAAGTACCCTCTCCGTTCACATACAGATATATTCAATACCGTCTTCACCATAAGGGCACACGGGGCCCGTGCCCAGGGCCCCCATTCTCATAGGGCTCCGAAGGACCGACAATTTCTCTCACACATTTATTCTCAAAACATTTTTGTCAGGCACATTACACTTTTTTCACAAATCAGTAATCATATCAGAAGATATACTACGCCATTATATCGATGACTGCGCCTATTATTCATACTGTACTAATTAATAATATTTTCGAACGCATCCTACCTGTCAGTTAACAACAATCGAATCTGGTGAGTTGACCAAAAAATGCAAAGAATTTGCAGAATTTTATCATGAATACATTAATGCAGATGAGCTCAAAACAGAATGTTTTCATTTAAGCCAATATTTAAAAAACATAGCAAAGCAATCAGCGGATTTAAATATCTCAACCTTACATAACCTAATAAAATCAGATAAATTGGAAGAAACTTTTCCAAACGTAGAAATTGCTACAAGAATATTCCTTTGCCTAATGGTTACCAATTGTAGTGGAGAGCGGCCATTTTCGCAGCTTAAGAGAATAAAAAATGATTTACGAACGACAATGTTACAACAACGACTGAGTAATTTGTCAATTATGTGCATAGAAAGTGACATCCTTCAAAAAATTGACTTTAACGATATAACAGAAGATTTTGCTCAACAGAAATCCCGAAAGATCCCGTTATCGTAATCGTAACCAAAAAACCAGCAGCATTCTAATATCATTAATGACATACTATATCATATTGTATTTGATTACCTTTATAGGATTATAGGTAATAAATGGTCATACTTAGTAAATGTTATTATAATTCGCTTTTTTTACTTTCCAAGAGGGCCCCAAATTCTTGTGTGCCCATGGGCCCCAACCTAGTTTAAGACGGCCCTGGATATATTTCATACTATACAAATGTAGACCAAGTCATGCTGAAGATGCCATTTTCCTCCCATCACTTAAAATTTTTCAATCAACCTCAAACTGATAACTTGACCAAACTCAAGTCGCCACACGTGAAGCGTTGGAAAAACTTTGTTTGTGTCTTGAACTTATCCACATTATTCGCTTCGCATTTTTCAAATTTCTCAATCTCAAGACTGTGTAAGAAGATCAAAACTACTTAATTCAGTCGGAAGAAGACCAACGCACAAACATTCTTTAATCACAAACGTATGTTCCCTCTCCATTCACATACAGACATATTTTATACTTCTATACAAATGTAAACCAAGCCATGCTGAAGATTGCATTTTCCACCCATCATTTCAAATTTTTCAATGAATCTCAAAGTGATAACTTGACCAAACTCAAGCCGCAATCCCTGAAGCGTTGGAAAAACATTCAATTCAGATTTGGTTCCAACTCTATGATGGTTAAATTATCCTTGTATACTGGGAAATACAGGCTAATGATATTTTTTAACATGAAAATCATCAACTCGGAAAATTTTCGTTTACCCATCTTTACCAATGTAACTGTTCTATGAATTTCTTTTATAATATTGTGGTTCTATTGACTTATAGCTACCATGCAAAATTGAGCAAATATGAAAGTGCGCATGACTTCCCAAATATCTAGAGACAGCAAGTCAGTGGAAAACCGTCCATGTAAAGCCCCAGTTCGAACTAAGTTCCAGCTTAAAAACCAATTTCCAGTTAGAAATATATTTGTAACATTGCCGTCCCATTCAGCTACCCCTACCTGCCGTTTAGATGGCGATGTTCCTCGATGATATATTAGAATGGCCGTCAAAAGCATAGTCAAAGTATACCAGGTCTGCCGGAGCCTCCCTTCCCTTCTCGCGCTGGGTGACGTCACCCAGCTCCTCCAATCACAGCCTTGCAAGTAACAACAACGACCAATCAGCTTGCACTCGAATTTTTAAAAAGAGTAGAAGGGAGGCTCCGGCAGACCTGGTATACGTTGACTATGGTCAAAAGCACATGCCGACATGACGGCATTTGAACGTTTTGAATTGTAGGCGTATATCAATTCAGAATTATTCATTTATTGTTATTGTATGAAGAAACAAAGTTGCAAATAACCTACTAACCTTGAATTGCCGCTTCTCTTATGTTTTTTTTTTATACTTTGACTACACGAGAGGCAAACCTATTACGTTCGAAAAATATCGTGTGAGCTAGCAGTGGAATGTAGGGAAAGGAGATAGGTATTCGTATTTTTCTTCAAGGTTTGTTAGTTATAGGCATAGGAAAATACCTCACTAGGTAAAGAGCTCTACAAGTTCGGCAGGTCTTGAGCTTGACAGTTAGTTTGAGCTCGTCTAGTCCGCCTATCTGAAATCTCTCGAGGTGGAACAACAGATAAGATTTCTGATGAATACCGATCATGGAAAATGGAAGAAAAAAAGGGAGAGATCTCCTACCTTTCTAGTGTGACATCATCAATCAAACGAATAGCTAACTTCTGGATATAATCCAAGAGCTTTAGCGCATGTTTGGGAGCCGACCTTCAAACATGTGGACAGTACTCCAGGACAGGTCGAATCTGTGCTTTGTAGATTATGAGGAGCTGCTGGGATGTAAATAGGCTCTTGGCACGAAATAGAAAACCAATTTTTTGTCAAGCGGTTTTCGCAATGGACCACACATGATCGTCCCATAAGAAGTCTACAGTTAATGTTATTGCATCCAAAAATGAACTGACATATTACCTATTAACCTGGAATTGCAGACTGGATATAATATAGGTTCTATTATCTATTCAGTCATTATTATTGCATCCAAAATGAACTCACAAACAACCGACTTACCTAGAATTGCCTCTTAGGTATTCAGTTGATGTTATTGAATCCAAAAATAGACTTACAATAATAACCTGTCAACCTGAATGTCATTCCACCTAAATACGTTGAAATTGTATTTCCCTGATGAACCCTGTAGGTACTATTTATCTGTGCAAGCTTTGAATATAAGATGTGTATTAGTGTTGACTACATCCCTATTAGTGACAAGAACTATTACAGATTGGTGCTAATAACAGTAACCAAAATGGCATCGATAATCAAATTTCAAAGCATTTCGAACGACTCACTTCGTTTCCAATAAATGACCTTGATATACCAATCTCGATTCCAGCAGTCTCTATCAACAAGGGCAATATTAATACAACGATATTTCCGGAGTGCTTGAAGGGTTAACATATCTTCCAACGCTCCGCCCAATGTAGGTCATCTTCGATCTATTTTAACTATATCGGAAGTTTGGTTAGTAGATGCTCACTTGTCTGTGTACACAAGCGACTAATAGATCATGATTATGAATGCCTAGAGTTCGGCTAATATGATTATGAAGAGCTTTCATCATGACGTGAAATATGATATTAATCAATTTAACAAAAGCTTCTTCATTTATCAAGGATTCTAATCTAATTTGCCGTAATTCATAGAAAATGAATGTGGTGAAATAATGCGGCTCCGCTCCGCTGAATCAGACTGTGAAATGTGAATTGTGAAATGCTGACTCAACCGAGATTGGTTAGTTCAGGATTTGCAGTTGATTTGGCAGAATCAGAAATTGTCTTAAAAACCTAACGTATAATTCTTAATATATAAGTTAATGACTCTCCCTGCCCTCGAGACTAGGACTGGGATATCAACTTGTACACCGAATTTTCTATTTTCATAATGTTGTCAAATATTTTGAGATGAAAAACTCACAAGTTCAATTGAACTCGATTACGAGACTTGTTTCTTGAAGATGTATCGAATAATAGCGCCCCTATTTCAACCAATGAAGTTAGAGGTATAACATAGAGACAAACCGATGCAATAAATGAATATCTAGCAAGAATTTTCGGATGGTATAATTTAGTAGAGTTTAATGCAACCAAATCATCATCAGTAAAGGACAGATGCTTAACCCCATGTATGCACTTAGGCCGCTGGAATGGACCCATCATGCGCCCCATAATCAGTAGCCTATTCTATTCTAGCAAGTCCTGACAGCAGTCCTGCTTCGTCAAAGTAACGTTGCCTGAAGGATATCAAAGCTGAACATTCCAAGAGAATTCAAGAGGCAGTTTCTTCAACCTCTCGGCTTTTCCTACATGTAGGTTATTGCAACCAAAATTGAAGAGGATCCAATAATCCGTAACACCTCAGCAGCTCCTCATAATCTATAAAACACAAGCTCTACCTCTCTTGGAGTACGGCTCACATGTTTAGAGTTCAGCTCCCAAATATACGCTGAAGCTGTTACATTCTACTGAGAAGAGTGTCTGAATACATAGACATACATGAAACATCGTAGAAAGGTCTCTCTCACTTTTCTATAAATATTTCCATGGTCGGGTTTATCAGAAATTTCTTCCCCAAGAGCGGTTCCTGGTAGCCAGACTATACGAGCTCAGGCTAGTCATCCCTCTAGTGGAGTCTTATTAGAACGATGATAGTCCTAAAAATTATTAGTAATAAGCTAATAAGTATTATTTCTATGTGATGATTTTGGCTTGCTTAGTGATTGATTCTTCATGTAGTTGATAATTATAATAATAATATAACTTTATTAAAAATACAAATACTCTAGTGGGAGGCGAATATCTAGCATAAGCTACTCAACTTGACCCCTCAGACGAGCAAAATTACACCACGCTATGCACAGGTAAAAAAGAAGGTAAACTTACTCTATACAAAAAAAAACAAGAAAAGAAATTGAAAACAAATTCTAAATCTAAGCCTAAATTAAACTGATACAAACAAAACAAAAATGACGATCCAGTCTGTCTCTGCCCACCGAAAATATTCTCTCAGCCTCAAACGAAAGCTCTTCACTGACAAGTTCTCAAGCGGTAAACAGTACTTATTAAATATTACCGACGCATTGTACGAAAATGAGCTACGACACATGGAAGAACGAAATCTACGCAAGGACAATGTATTTACATATCTCAAATGAAGATCATGCACATCCTGTCTAAAAGTAAGCTTTTGTGTCAAATAAAGAGGTGACGAGATAGAAAACAATTTACAAACCTTGAGAGGTGGTAACTGTATAACTGGTCAACGCTAAGCCCTCTGAGCTCCTTAATCTTATGTGAGATGTGGTCAAACTTTGCAAAACCAAATACAAATCGAGCACATGTATTTACAACCTTCTGCAAACCAAACCGGCATAGTTTGTCCGAACAGGGAAAATATACCACACTGCAATAATGTAGTAGTGGAATTACTAAAAACTCACAAAGTTTTTTTCGCATTTCATCATTAAATTTATCTGTGTTCAATTGCAGCTTCCCTAAGATTACTTATAAAAGTAACGAGGATTGAGGTACCTCATGCGAAACCTCGAGCATTTCCAAGCAAAAAATCACGCTATAGAAAAATGTGACCTGTTCAATGTAGAAGAGACTTTCGTAGACAAGAAATAATCATCATGTGGGATCGTCAAGCAACCATCAACGCGCTGAGCTCCCATGTAATCAGCTTCAAGATGATCTAGGAATGGTTAGAGAAACTAAACGAAATAAGCAAGAAGAATACGATTAAACTCCTATGGATTCCTGGACACAATATTGAAAGAACTCGAAAAGAGTAGACAAAAGATATCCCATCACCGAAATGAAAAATTTAGCTCAGAATACTTCCGACAATTCGAATAGGACACTGTCGATTGAGAGGACTATTTAAAAAGCTCGGATTGATAAAGGAAAGCATGGAGGTTAATAGACGAAAAGGAACGAACGAATATTTCTACATTCTAGAAGAATGTGCTGCCCTGCCTAAAAATGGTAACGACACCGAAGAACGCATTAAACAGAAGATGGAAACTTACTTTACTAGAAGCCTTCTGACATCGCTCTGTGATTGGAGGAACTGCTTCTGTAGTTGAGACAAACACAATAACCACTAAGTAATAGATCGGGACACAATAGATACCTTAAGGTTGCGGTGTTTAGATATCCCCAACATTACAACAATACAATATAATAAGGCGAAAAAAGGATACTCAGTATTGGGGTATTGCTGCTTCCCTTTGCAAATTATAACATAAGCTCGATAGAATACATAATTCTTCTGATTGCAAATTCCGTTATTTGTTGGAAGCCTCAAGGCACATGCATACCCAGGGTGTAGTGGAATAAGGAAGGAATTATCAATCTATATTTTTGAATAATATTTGATGTTTTAGCCTAGTAATCCGAGTTAAATAATCGTACGATTATTGTAAATAACAATGTAAGGAATGCTTTAGGTCAGCAAGGTACGTTCGTTATTCATGTCGAATCAAACTTTTTCATCTCCGAATCGTTCGTTTATTCTGTCTAGGTGTAAGGGAGATGTATCTAGTCCGTTCGGTAATTCAATCAGATCAATCAGACGTAAATCTGTTTGTTCGAAGGATTTGGACGGAGGGAACAGATTAATCTGCGATTGTTTTGGTATTTGTTACAAAAATGTCTCGAAAGATCCCTAAAATTGAGTTGTACGATAGCAAAGAAAGTTAAAGTGTATATGTTTTCGGTCTCACATGCAAATCTTGATGCAATTATGGCTGCAAAATACGCTTTATAAATTAGTGAATTACCCAAAGCTAAAAAGTAAACAAACAAAGAACAATTCTAAAAGTAAGATTAGGAAATTTTGAGTGCATTAATAGCAGATTGCTCAGATTAATCCAAAAATTCGTCATCTCCGCAAGGTAAATGTCGATCGAGCAACCAGGGGGAATAGAACATCGTATGAAGACGAGGCTTTTCCTTGAGAAGAGATATTAATACATTCATTAAGTATTGGTATCAGTGTAAGCCTACGTTAGTCCTGTGCTACTATCTGAATTATGTTAATGCTACCCAATAAACCACTAAACCTACGATGGCATAATTCCACCGTTCCAAATGACACCAATTACTAGCCCCAAGAATCCTAGATCCTTACATGGCGATCCTTCTGGATTCCACATACCTTTACAAGGCAATCAATACGAATATTTGCATCAGTGCCCATTAGAAACCTTTACATGGCGATTCTAACAGGATGGCCATGTGACAACCAGGTTCCTGGGGGTTTGTAGCTGGTGATAATTGAGTCAGGAGGAATTATGCCATGGTTCATTGTAACACTTACATATTTAATTAACAGCACTACATACAGAGTAGTCACTCGTTAAGAGCGACTTTATAACTTGTTAATACTTTGACTTAGACTTCCTAATACCTTACTTAATAAGATCTTCGCCTTATTATTACTGATCAATGCGAATCAATAAGGTTGTAACCTAGGCCTTGACTCAAATATTATAACAACTCGACCCTGCTGATGTTACATTTCTTAATTATCATATAAAAGTCTATATTTACTATTGAGATATCGTTACCTTGTTTAAAAAGACAATAACTGGTTTCAACACTACAATAGAATCATTCAACTTTTTTTTTTATTTCATAATTTAAAAGTACTGTACTCTAATAGTCTAACTACCAAAAAATTTTTTTCTTATTTACATGTTTACAGCCTAAAATTAATATTTGATATCCGTGCGCGTCTAAACGAGGCGCGGCTGATTGTGACGTCACTATACGTACGGTTGATGGGCGCCAGACAAGAGGTATTTGTTATTAGTCAACTCGGGTCAGTGTTCGTTGTGTGTTGACTATACGTATCGTTAATTTACTGTCGTTTGATTAATAATGACCGATAAAAAGAGTTTTCGCAAAAGTTGCGTGGTACCAGAGTGTAGGAATACATCTATAAATGCACCGGATAAGCTATTCATTTGTCTGCCTGCCAACCAGAAAGTAAGAAAAGCTTGACAGATTGCTATGCGTAGAACTGATTTTGTGTCTGACAAAGGATCGAGATACTGTTACGAAGATCATTTTGATGTGAGCATATCAATATAATGAGGGTGAGTTTAATTTCTAATACATCATTTTCATATCAGGTTGAAAAGGACATAGAAAATTACATGTTCTTAAAAACTATGAAAAGTGGCAGAATACAAATGAAACCCGGTGTAATACCGCATATTTTTGATTGCCAAAAAAACCGCACTTATTCACATAGTACCAAACCTAGGGAAGTATTCAAAAAATGGGAAAAACTAAATATTATGCAGACTTACATAACTGAAATTTCTGATAATGATTTGGCTGCTCTCAATCAAGACACAGAAAGAGAAACTACTACTGCGACACAAACCGCGGATCGTGGTATTCAAGTGAATTTGCAGTGTAAGTATAGAAAGAATACTTCTGATAAAATCTAATGTGTTTACTTAGCTTTGTAATTTTACTCCTTTCATTTCACTGCTAATAAAGCCCTTATTTTTGTTGAAATAGTTCATTATTATAAATATATCCACTTCTGGTAGATTACCAGAATCAGCTTCCATAAATTCAGCTTTCAATGCGTACATTTTGAAAAGAGCAACACACTTCACCAACAGGATAAATACGAGTAACACAAGCGATGCCGCGGCCCCTAGACTACGTGTGCGTATAGTGATGTCACGCGCTGTTCTCGGTACTTTTCCACCAGCGCAACTTCAACTTGAATTATTTCAGTACGGGATAAAGCTATTGGTCTGAAATTTTTGTCAGTATATTAGGGGTTCAGACACTACAAGAAAATCCATAAAAAGGTTATAATGTTAATTTCACTGAACGACCTTATTGCCCAACTAGCTCATTATGGAAATATCTCAGAGTCTATCTAATGAAACGTACCCTTCGATTCCCGGTTCAGAGTACCTGAGGTGCCAACAGCTTTATTCATAAGATAAGAAAAACAATCTCAACCGAGAATCTCTGGCATTACGATGGTGTTAGATAGATGTTAAATAGAGAAACTAAAAGAAAACTTATCAAAAAAATGGTTTTATTCACCAATTAAATAATTAATTAACAAAATTAAATAGTTTACAAATGAAATTTGAGGTTTAGATGAGTAATGAATAATGATAAAGTAAAATTTGACTTGGGAGGAAATTGAATTTAGATAAATTAATAATTGAAATGAATGCAACAACTTGTGAGGATCAGCAAAACAGATAACTGCCAAAAATGTTACCCTTCATTGTATTTGTTATAGCTTGTGAACTGCATACTGTATTTCTGCGCCACATTATTTTGTACACTCGTACGAGAAAAAGGGAGGAAACGTGTCAGCCGTTTAACCCTGTAAAAAATACGATGCGAAACAGACATGACCCAAATGGAAAGCAAGGGAAACATACACAGCAAAACAACAAATTAACATTCTCACTGTATGCGTTACCTTCAACAAATTCAATGAGAAAAAAACATAACAAGAAATTACTAGTTCTAATCAGAAAACACCAAGAAATAGAATTCGAGACAAACAATCGAATACCGACTCGCTATGAAAAATAATACATCAATTCGTTAAGGTTGAAATAATTATAAAGTTAGATAGTCAGAGAATTGAATAGATAACTTAAATTCAGATAAAAATATTGACAATTACGTAATAGATAATTTAAATTCAGACAATAGTATTAAACGATTACGAAAAATGCTTATGAACAATTCGATAATACAAAGATTAGATAACTTGAAATTCAGATTACATATTCATGGATTAATTACGAGAATAGATATTATAACAGAATGTAATTTTACAAAGAGTTAAGCTACTAAATTGATTCGTAAAGGCTTAAGGCAACATTATATTCAGATAACAATTGAACTAAATTATGACTTTAAGTTAAAAGCAAGATGATAATGAAAATGAGATGAATGATTGTGGGGGGACTATCCGCAGGCATGTCGTCCATTAACAGAAAATTTCCAAAATATACAGTCAATGATATAAGACTATAAAGTTGTCGTTGACTAAATTTTGTCCGATACCTAAGATAAGAATCCCCAAAATGGCAGAAAATTTTTAAATACGACATAGCTGTTTCAACGTTCCCACATACAAGGCTAAATCAATCTGCTTGAAAATAATCAATTCCGCACGAACGACACCTTCCGTGAATTCATATGGAACAATAATGTACAATGATGAATCCACAGCTTCCGCTATTATAACACAGATGTCAGGGTATATCTCAACCGAACTCATTTATTCAAATTAATCAGCAATTAAAACAATACTGGAAATAAATCCTGCTACTGGGTTCACACCGTTACACTTCTATGTTTACTAAGTCAAGGTATCGAATTTTTATTTGAATTTATACAATTGAACCGATTGAAGATTTTTTGGAGATAACTCCTCCATCATTCCATTACAAGGGGAATGAATGAAGATAATAGTAAAGTTCAGTAAAATTGTAGATAAGAGAATACCGAGGAAAAGAGAGGTATTAGCTTAGTAGTATTACATATAGGTGGGAGATTTTGCCAAATTTGGTGGCACCGGTTAATATATTAATATAGCATTCTACTAAAAAAGTTAGGGTTCAATCCTCCTTCAAACTTTGCAGCTCAAGAAAATCCAGGGAATGAATACGACAAACTACTTGCCTTTAGTTATGCCACATACATTTTTGATTTAACTGTACTTACTACATTGAACACACTCCCCCGGAATCTACATAATACGATGTAACACTGCCAGTCTAAAGTTACAATCCTCTACCCTCACTAACTGATGCAAAAAACATGTAATTTGAATTTTCATGCATAAATAAAAACAAATGAACGCTAAAGACAATGTAAAATGGCGTGACTAAAGCGTCAAAGTTATATTTCGTTCATATTTAACACCAATTGTAACAAGTTAATTTCGTAAAGTCTATTATAATATTAAATTTCTGTCAGGAATATGAAGTGAGTTAATTGCATTCTACAAACTTTCGGAGATATAATTCAACCGAAACATGAACTTTTCGAATATGCTGAACATAATCAACCAGTGGAGCACTTCTAGTCTCTAGCAACTCCTGTTTGGTTAAAGAGAGAAAAACAGAACAGTTGTATAATGAATGACTTAAAAAAAGTTTTTTGCGATATTGAAAAGTATCATTAGTTTATACATGCGTCAATAGAAAAAGTTCGTAAGACAACGTTATAATAAAGTTTTATTCGAAATAATTGAATGAGACTGTGTTCTACACAGAAGAAGGGGAAATATAAAAACAAGAAACGATTTTTTTCAAAATAGCGGATATTGACGCCAAAAAATAAGGTCAACAAAAAATTTCGTCTCAAAGATCATAAAAAATACTATCTTTTCCCGCTATCTAATATTTTTATCCTCAAATACCGTTTTTTAAAACAATATTTTCTCAACTGCCAAAACAAGCACTAAATGGGCCCTATCTAGGGTCCCTTAGTAGCTAGGGGCTCAAAATGGGAACTAAAAGTTTCGTCATGATTTTTACAACAACTTTCACTTGAAAAGCTTCTCAATAGCATCAATACTCTATATCAAAAAAACCGAAACATTGGCATTTTTTGGAGTCAAAAATTGGACATAACTTCAAAAGCACAAGGTGTGGAATTTTTTTACTATTCTTCCCGTTATCAGCGCCTCAAAATACATAAGAAACCACTTCGAAAAGGCACTGTTAGTTTTCAAACCATGTTTTTTTTTTCTGGTGACTGGACTATAATGAATTATCGCGATTCAGTAGCGAGACGCTTTCCTTTAATCTGAGAGTTGCGATCGTCAGATGTTACATTTGCCGGTCCATCGTATCTCAGGATTTACGTTTAATCGCCTTGTTCATTGAAATGTATTTCACTTCACTTAACGCTACCGAACATTGATGATCGTCACGTGTTTTAATAACAAGCTTGGAGATATAAAATGAGAATACAAGGCAATCTATCAAATTTATTGTGAATGATTATTTCCATCATTGTACAAATGTGTACGAACAAAACTTCTAATTATAACAACTTGCAATATCGTAACGGAAGTTTCGAGATGGCGAGAAGCAAAAACTCTATCTATATTCTTCCTAGAGTCGAGCATATCAAATTCAAATGTATTGATTTCAAATTACATTGTTCCCTAGTTTCTTGCGAGCAAATATATAAATTCGTTAGAACTATTTTCTGTTAATTAAAGTCACTAGCGCGTAACCAAAATATTATGATAAACTTGAGAAGCTTCCAACAGAAAACTTTTCAGTAAAGTAAAGACATGCTCGAGAATGTTAAATCACAAGTTCGAACTGGAAACAGTTGGTGGTTTAGAATCATTGTTGTATGAAATATGTTAAAATGCTGGAGCTTTCCTGTATACTTGTATGGACTGAAGATGGAATATAGTCACCTATCAGTAATATTTATTCACTAATATTTTAGCTATGTTGCAAATTTTTTTTAAATCTGGTTCTCGAAGCGACTCAATCAGTTTTCTGGATTTTCCTTTCCCCACTTGCATGGTTCCTCACATTTCTTAGCCCTATCTTTGAAGCGATAATGTGAACGCAAACAATTTCCTTGTCCTCGTGATTTGGCACGTGAGCGCCCGTCGAGCTTCGCCTCAAGTTTTAAAAAGATTAACAATCAATGTTCGCTTAGAAAAATATTGTCCAAAAAAGAAGAGAGTGGATTGCCCATTGCACATTCGCTTGTTTGTTTATAGTAATTTTTGTTGCAAGTGGAATAATTTCACTCTATGTTGGAACAAACAAAAAAACCGTTTAGGCAACACAGTTTACTCTGATGATGGTAACTTGGTAGTCGAAAGGTCTTCAGTACTTTAAGACTATTTTTAGTGGATAAAGATGATTATTTCTTAGTTATAGTGTTATAGGATATCCACAGTGTGAACTCTTTTATAGTTCATTAAAGTTTCTGACAAATCCGGAATTTACAAAATCGATTGTGACTAGTGTTTAAAATGATCAGTGTGGCGGAACTAGAAGGAATATTCTAACTTGGTATGGAAAACACTTTGCTCATATAAAGAAAATAATGGTGAAAAATAAGCGTTAGCCGAAAATATTTAAAATGCAGGTCACATTATTTCTCAAGAAAGTGTATAGCTCTTGAAACACAGTAATGACAAATATCTAGGCAATTTGGAAGGGATAGAAATGTATAAAGGCAAAAGCAATTCGATAAATTGAGATTTATCTCCATCTGAGGGTAATTCCTCATATACCCTATTTTTGTTAGTTTGTTTGTTTTTTAATTTGAATTCATTTTCACACTTGGCAAAAATAGATACAAACGTTTTCATATTATATATACAGGATGACTATTTGAAGATGAAAAGCTCATATGAATATAGGTCCATAAAGGCTTGATTCTTGAGATACAGGGTAAACAGAAAAAAATTATCCCATTTTTTGATTAAATTTTTGTTCAATTGCAATTTGACGAAATTCGGGATACTGTGAGTATTAATGATGAGAAACTCAAATATTTACTTGATTTTATGTTTAATGTTAGAGGGCGTCACATACAGTGTTGTACCTGGATTGAAATAGCCATAACTTTTTTGTGTCACACTGTATGTAATTTTTGCCTGAACAGACTTATTCTACATTCAATTTTACATACAAAAGGTACTCTTAGTATTTGTCGCTGAAAGCAGGGTTTCTTATTTATAGTTTTATCCACAGTGTGAACTATTTTATTCAAATCCGGGATTTACAAAAGCGATTGTGAGTAGTGTTTAAAATTATATGTGTGGCCAAACTGCAAAGAATATTCTAACTTGGTATAAAAAACGTTTTGCTCATATAAAGAAAATAATGGTGAAAAATAAAAGTTAACCGAACTATAAATAAAGATTCTTGACCCACGTATGAATTAATACACAATTCTCGGGAAATAGGTCACATTGACACATATATTTTTATTTTTACCCTCGTCTTTACGTACGTTTCGGTCTCACGACCATCATCAGAAGACTTATTAATACAATAACCTGATTACTTAGAAATACTGTAATAACACAAAGCGTCCTTATCGCACAAATTTCGTTTATATGCCAACGTCGCGAAACGAACGGAGACATGAAATCGGAACTATAACACAGCAATTTTGCAGCGTAAAAATTAAAAATCCACTATTAAGTAGAATCATCAATAAATACGAACACATTTCATAAATGTCTGCGAGAGACTAACAGACAAAGAGTTCTATCCTCTTTGCTAACAGACGAGACCATCTCAAGTGTTCATTTAAGCACCAGATGTCATAATTTATTAGGTGATAAAAGAAGGTCTCTGGCCTGTGAAAAATACTTTAGACAATTCTACCTAAAGTAAACTTTTACATTATAAGGACGTAAGTAGGAATTTGCAAGAATATTAATTAATTAAATTAGTATAAATATGACTTAGTGTTTGAACGTCACTCCTATGATTAACAGTCTGTTATACTAATTTAATTAATTAATATTCTTGCAAATTCCTACTTACGTCCTTATAATGTAAAAGTTTACTTTAGGTAGAATTGTCTAAAGTATTTCTCACAGGCCAGAGACCTTCTTTTATCACCTAATAAATTATGACATCTGGCGCTTAAATGAACACTTGAGATGGTCTCGTCTGTTAGCAAAGAGGATAGAACTCTTTGTCTGTTAGTCTCTCGCAGACATTTATGAAATGTGTTCGTATTTATTGATGATTCTACTTAATAGTGGATTTTTAATTTTTACGCTGCAACATTGCTGTGTTATAGTTCCGATTTCATGTCTCCGTTCGTTTCGCGACGTTGGCATTTAAACGAAATTTGTGCGATAAGGACGCTTTGTGTTATTACAGTATTTCTAAGTAATCAGGTTATTGTATTAATGAGTCTTCTGATGATGGTCGTGAGACCGAAACGTACGTAAAGACGAGGGTAAAAATAAAAATATATGTGTTAATGTGACCTATTTCCCGAGAATTGTGTATTAGTTAACCGAACATATTTTAAATACAGGATTTCACAAAAAAGAGTATCACTTTTAAAAGACAGTACGGACAAATATCTAGGTAATTTAGAAGGGATGAAAATGTAGAAACGAAAAAGCAATTCATTGAATCCAGATTTATCTCCATCTGAGGGTAATGCCTCATATACCCGTCTAAACAGTATTTAAGCACACATTTTGATTTATAATTTAGTTCACTCTTTTGATGGCTACTTTGGTAGCTGAAAGGTCTTCTGTACTTCAACCGTTTCTTTAGTGGATAAGGGTGAATGTATCTTATTTATAGTGTTTTAGTGTATTCACAGTGTGAGCTCTTTTGCAGTTTATTAATATATATTTTGCTAAAATCTATATTACACGTCATGTAACTTGACGTATGTAACATGTTGAACTATATTTAGAACAACTGCATTAGCTCTATTAACCAGACGAAACGCTACATTAAATCGATAGTTACAATTCAATGATAAAGGAACAAAATGTATTCTAGAGGAGTCAAATTAGAAGATTTGATATGACCCTATCAAAGTTTCCACCTTTGATAGAAACGAGTGCTACTATTTTAGGAAGTATCATTCTGTTCCTGATGAAATGACTCATTCTTCAAAATTGTTACAGCCAGAATAACAGAACGAATGGCTTCGAAAAATGAATGACCTCGCGAAACTACAAATTTCTATGGAAAGACCTGCAAAGCGTGGCATTTCATTTCATTTCTAACGAAAAACGGATTTCACGAATGAATAATGATGAATTCAAAATTCAAATATCTCCATTCCTAGTTAATACTTTGACTCATGAGACATAAATTCAATTTACTGAAAAATCTAGAGTAATTAACTTCATACTGTGTGGAACAATTCGTTATCTAGACACGCGCTCCACATTGAACTGTCTATAAATTTTTTGAAATTGGTAGGGGGAGAGCAAAATAGACGGATTGATATACGTTTCGGGATTCTAGACACAAGTTTTCGATGGAGAAATGTTGAGTTGGCAGTTTTGGAAATGAGTTTAATTTGAATCACCTGGTTCAAGATTGATTTGCTCAGAATTGTCTTGTTTTAGCATTGTCAAGGAATTACTATTGTCATATGGTAGATAGTTTACTTTAGTATAGACCACCAACGGGGAGGGGCGCACTTTGCATACTCATTTCGCTTGTTCCGTAAGATTGACAGGTATGACCAGAGCTGCCAGATCTAAACGAATGAAGGCGGTAGATTCGGCATGAAGAAGATGGTACATTTGGGTTGAAAATGGTAGATAAACCTTCTAGTACATAAACTTGAAAAATCTTGTCTTCCGGATGTATTCCGCGTCACAATAGCTCGACTTGATGCCGACGTTTCGCAAACCATTATAGGTGGCATCTTCAGGGCAGGCTTGAGGCTTGAACTGAAACTGGTTCTACTAGTTTCTGTAGCCGTATTTATTGTAGGAAAAATCCTTCACGCTACATAGTTCACTGCCTTTATTCCGGTGGTTAACTTCGTTCCGGCAACTGACTCTGCAGTTGTGCGATCTTCCCAACATTTGGAAACCCATCAGTAGATGTACTCCACTAGCACGGCACCAGGATATCCGGTCTCCACTTCCGGTCTAGCTGTCGATGTGCATCCGGTGCATGAGCTCGTCCTTATCAGTTTTGAAAGGATGTAGGTGATAAGGATTTTATTTTATTTGTAAAGAGTATACAGGGTGTGTTCAAAAAGTGTGTCACATGTACAGAGTCACGTGACTAACACATGGCAGCATGGCGGCCCTAAGGTCCAACTGTCATGGCGACCATAAGGTCCAGCTGTCATGGCGAGCATAAGAACCAGCTGTCATGGCTACCATAAGGACCAGCTGTCATGGCGACCATAAGGACCAGCTGTCATGGCGGCCATAAGAACCAGCTGTCATGGCGTCCATAAGAACCAGCTGTCATGGCGTCCATAAGGACCAGCTGTCATGGCGACCATAAGGACCAGCTGTCATGGCGTCCATAAGGTCCAGCTGTCATGGCGATCATAAGAACCAGCTGTCATGGCGACCATAAGGACAAACTGTCATGGCGACCATAAGGTCCAGCTGTCATGGTAGACCTAAGGTACAGATTGCTTCATGAAGATGTCACCACCAAGTGACAGCTGTCATGACAGACCTAAGGTACAGACTGCTTCCTGGAGGGGGCTCCGCCACCTCTAGGAAGCAATCTGTACCTTTGGTCCAAAGGTACAGGCTGCTTCATGGAGATGTCACCACCACGTGACAGCTGTCATCGAAGGTACAGAATGCTTCGTGGAGATGTCGCCACCACGTGACAGCTGTCATGGCGACCCTTGGGTACAGGCTGCTTCATGGAGATGTCGCCACCATATGACAGCTGTCATGGTGAACCAAAGGTACAGGTTGCTTCGTGTAGGTGTCACCAACACGTGACAGCTGTCATGGTGAGCTAAAGGTACAGGCTGCTTCGTGTAGGTGTCACGTGACAGATGTCATGGCGGACCGAAGGTACAGGCTGCTTCGTGTAGGTGTCACCACCACGTGACAAAGACTGCTTTGTCATTGTTTCAATCCGGCGACCATAGTTTACGAACGATGATGACGTCACTGCTTCGAACCAATGACAGTAACTGATTCAATCCGGCGACCATAGTTCACGAACGATGATGACGTCACTGCTTCAAGCCAATGACAGTAACTGATTCAACCCGGCGACCATAGTTTACGAACGATGATGACGTCATCATCGTTCACGAACTATGATGGTCAGATGAGGAATGAAATGCGAGTAATAATAATGATACTCTATGTGTAAATGTGAATAGTTGGAGGTTATGATAAAGATATCCAGTAAGTTTGTAAATGTGTCATTATGCATATATCTTTTGAAGAATACACACGTATACTTAGAAAATTTGTGGAGAAAGTTCATGAACTAAGAAGAGACTTGAATTTTTACGAAGATAAAATAAAAGTTATAAGACTATTGAATACATTTACAAGTGCAAAAAGTGAAGATAATGATGGGAGTGGGGATGTTAAAAACAAATTTCGTGATTCTAACCACAATTCTGAATGGTATTCTATACGCGAACGTTCCCCAACACATTGAGCGCATTTATATTTGTCTGAAGGATGTTGCAACCGATGGTGGTGGGGGGTGTAACCGTACCGAATGGATTCCGATGAATTTTAGAAAAATCAACGATAATCAATTAGAGGTATTCGCATTCAACATTCCTCAAGATAATCGTACCACCATACATTATAAACTTAAACTTTTATTCTTTGATCGGAGTGAGGGAGATATGGCTGAATGGCAATTGCTCCAACAATCATCATGTTTACCACATGTCATACAAAAGACAATATCAACACCATCCACACGTACATCATCCTCACTAGACGAAGAAATTTCTAAAATTTTCGCAATTTTGTATGCAATTTTATCTTCTTTATCAGTACTAATGTTGAAAATGTTTGTTAAATATGTAAAGAAGGCTATTTACCATGTAAATAAATGATTGTATGAAGATATAAGTGTTTTAATAAAACAAAAGGATTGATAATTATAATAATATATTGACATTATCATTTGCTAGTTCATAAGCTTTATTTTTGTGATTGATAACACATTCTATCAATGACTCGATGTTGATATCACTAATCAATTTTTCACCCCCCTCTTCTTCTGCGGCATGAATAATATTTCCTCTTGCATACCATTTCAAATGGCGGCGGAAATTCTGTTTCACTTCGTTACCAATATCGATAGCATGAGATATGTTAGACCATTTACGTATTAATCGCATTCCCCGATTTTGTAATTTTCTGTCGGCATCACGCCAACCATCCTCCTGTCGACGCATTAGGTACCATTCTGGTCTCATATCATTCGATGTTCGATATAATCCTAAATAATATATATTATATAAATTTTATTATAAAAAACAAAGTAATTACCTAAATTTCGTCTCTTTCCAAAATTTATAGGAGGTGGAACAATATTTGGTGCAATGTTATTCCGTAAGGTGATAACATTCATTTGAATTTGTTGAGATAAGCGTTGAGATCGTTCTTTCGCAAGACATTCACGTTCCTCAGCTCTTTGACGTTCTTGTTGTTCATAGAATTTCTCGTACTCACAATATTTCATCATAATAAATTTCATTAACGAAAACAGTTCACGTAACTCGATGACTTTAGGAGTTCGCATTTGCATCAATAATGATTCGAAATCAATAGCATCTAGAACATAATATTTCTTTCGTGCATCAGTCTTATCACAAATTTCTAAATGGTGTATATGCGGGTTTTTCCTCAACAATCTTGTTATAACACCCTTTTTAGCATGATATTTTTTGCCGCGATAACCTAACCAATCCAATAGATCTTCATTCATCAGAACGCGTTGGTTTAGTTGAATATTCCAAAATAAATAGTTTCTTTTATCGTTTCTTATATCGATCCCAAATTTTAGACACACTTCATTAACTGTTAACTTAATAAAATTGTTGGTGGACCATGTAGCCACATTTGAATCACGAACGCACGCTGCTAAGTTCATTTTTATAACTGAACATTTTCTGAAATGATTCTCTCTTACATACGTGAGAACGTGAACGTGAATAGTGAGGGTGAGGGGTAACTCTCCGTTTCGATATCATTGCAAACGTTGATAACTGACTGATAACGTCACTAGTTGTTTCAATTTGTTTCATTTCCAGCAACCGACTACCATAGTTTACAAACTATGATCGTCGGATGTTTACATCACCACCTACCGTTTGAGAAATAAAATATCAAATATAATAATAATAATAACATTTATTGGGAAAGATACATTTTGATAGTACATCATTTAGAACATAAATTATAACATTATGATTCATCACCTGGTTCTTCACACCAAATTCCGAACTGATCCTGTAATCGGAGAATACTCCATTATACGATCGTTAATGATGATGCAATAAGCCCTGGTGTTTTTGGGGAAATTCAGGAAACTTTCCATCTCTAGTTTGACGTCAACTGTTGATGACTTTATAGCATCGTTTTGTTTTGAACAGTCAATCACAAAAATTGCTCTATTCTTGAATGCTATATAATCTAACATGGGTTCGCTTATTATTTTATTTGAAAATGATTTCTGGAAATCATAGTACATCTGGTATGCTTCCACGTATTGCTGGTCGGTGAAATTCAATTTCATTGCTTCATATGGATAACACTCTGAATTCAAGTATAATTTAACATTTAGCAAGTTTATATTATCGAAATATGCACTGTGCTTAACAGGATTATTTTTTCGATCAGTTTGGAAAGCTAGAATCACATATCTGGGTCGTTCCAAATTCATTGAAGTTTTAACAGCCCAAATGTCGCGAGTGCTCTCCTTCATCAACGGATTTTCATGCAGATCCCAACTACGGAATGGAATCAAAATAGGCTTCTCAGCACTCAAATTCCCCAACATTTGAAATTTAACTTGATCACTTGGAAACACATGTCGCACTTTTAATGCTATCGTCTTCACATTTATTTTAGCCGTTTTCGTGCCTGTGCTATTAGTATAGCAATCGTTATCGGTTCGAGACCTTATCAAGCGCAGCTTATGTTTTCCACTCAAAACTTTGTTATAGTCAATGAATAGGCCTAGTAGAAAATTCAACGGTATCCATAAATTGATTTTATTATTGTAGACTGAACTCAATACATCCTTAAATGACCATCCAGAAATAGCTAGAGGTATAGATTCATGTTTGGCATATGTTAGATAAGCTCTGATGGTGCTGACAATACCAGGATCACGTACTTTGTCTATCTCTTTTCCATTCGATTCATAACTGATATATTCGAAGAGAAACGCTCCGAAATTATTCGTTAGTTTACATTCACCATCACCACTTGCTTCTGGCTGGAATTCTGCCTCGATGAATAAAGCAGACGAGGCCAAATCTACCAACACATCTTGTTGATTGATTAATATCTCAATTTCATCGCTGTTGCCAAAAGATGTTGTGTGGGGATAGTAGGTATGAGTTTCTTCTCGGATGATGTCTTCATTGAAGTTTGGCTCGTTGAATATTTGAAGTTTTTCCGACATTGTAACCAAGGGACTTCAAAAAATTGATATTTTCCAATGATAGTGATGCAGAAGCAACCTTCTCCCTCGAGCTCGTTGTAGATAATGACTGATGACCACTATGGAGATGTCTTTTATTGCTGAAATCCAAACCCATGTTCTCAAGTGATGGCTACTGCAACCTTCTCAGTTGAATTCCTTTCATATAATGAGTGGTGGTGAGTATTGGATTATTATTTATTGTTGTGAGGTATAATCCCTAACGATCTTTTTCAATTCCAATCGTATAATAATTTCTTCTCCACGAAAATTTACCGGTTTCCAATTCTGATCTAAAATATTCAGCGTGATGTTATCGAAGGACGTCTTGCTGATGACCGGTAGATAAATAAGATTCTTCGGCTCTATATCAATGGAAAACCCAGGTGGTACAAGAGGTGAGAACTCATATATCGTATGAGCTATCTTATTGTTATAATATGCTCCTGCGGTTAAGTTACACTCAACACGTATTGTTTGAACTTTGATTATGTTTATAGGTCGATCAGATACGTGTAGTTCGCGAGATGTCAATTTCTTTTTGCTGAATCCCAACAGTTCGCTTATACTATCTTCAGGAATAAAATTCACTTCAAAATCACTCTTCAGCTCTGTGTGTAGAGTGTTGTTGTTAGATTTTATTGATAATTTCCGGTCACGTTCTTCTTGCTTCACTCCTATCCCACAAACTGCACTTTGTATGAAATCCTCGATGTCTGTCAACTCGTAGGACCCCGTAGGTATAGTTACTACTTCTTCCTCACCCTTCACATTTTTATAATAAAATTTATTAAAACCTTCTTCAATGTTCGGAATGCTATTGTACGTATGCAAGCCAACAAGTGCGATAGAATAATATGAATGAGGATCTAGTTCTATAGGTGGGTGGAAATCTACAGATAAGCGGGAGCTCTTACCCGTGATAGTGAACGTCTGAGACATGATTGATGCAAACTTTACCAACAATCTATTTATATACTAATAAATGCAGGGTTAGTCGAGCACAACTGAAGAGTTAGAGAGGAAATCTAAACATAACTGACCACAATTATAAGTGTTATATTGTTGAAAATTATCGTGATTGAATAATATCTTACACTTTTTGAAATAATCCACTAGTTCGCGAGGGGGGCTTAAATTGCCAAAACTATCATAATATAAAACTGTATCACCGACTTTATTAAACCCAACCCAGTGAGTGCCTCCATTGTCCGAGCTATCTAAATTAACTATTCCACGCTCGTTTTTCCATGGTCCGTTGGATGGTAGTTCATCACGCATAAATACTCCTCTAAAATGGGGAATTTTCAGAGCTTTTGCTAGTTTTCGTAGATCGAGATCGGTCAGAGGTCTTCTGGGTAGGTTTACTGACAGTTTTTTGGATGTTTATTTAAATATAGACCAAGACCTTTGCGATACTTTTTCAAATATAGACCAGATCCTTGTTTCCCCAAAGCTATAGCTTCCATTGTTTTATTATGTCTTTCCGTTTCCTCCAAGGTTTTCCGAGCTGCTTTGCTGTCGTTGACGGCCTTAGCGATGCCTGCACCACCCCCCGCCAATGCTCCAGCAGCTGATAAGCCGGCAAACAGAGGTATTAAAAATGGTAGAAATCCTCCAGTCTTTGGAATAGGAATTACTCTTGGTAACCGAACATTTTTCCGACCACCCGCTTTTTTGAATTGTTTTCGTGCAACTTTCAACGCTGTTTGGGATGTTTTCTTCAGATTGGATGAGTCAAACTTATTCTTCATAACTTTTCTCACCCCATCGACAATTGCACTTCCGAACCCAACCTTCTTTCTCATACCCATTCCCAATTTCCTCTTTGCCTTCATAATTTTATTTACACCGAAAGCGGCAATCCTTTCTCCAAATTTTGTGTCTTTAGATTTGACACGTTGCCAAGCAGCGTTCTCTAATATTTTATCCGCCTCGTGACGTCCTTTATCGAGTGGATTGATACCTGAATCTCCTCTTCTCAACCGTTCTTCTAATTTTGTACCGGGACCACAGAATTGATAACCAGGAATATGAAGTTCAAACGGGAGCTTGTTTATAAGCGTATTGAGAACACCTTCTCCTACGTACGCTTCCATACAGACTGATGAAAATTCAAGATTGCACCGTTATTTAACGAGGGGAGGGAGAAAGACCAAAGATCTCAAAATAATATTTTTTATTAATTTCAAAATTTTCTCAATACAAAAGACTTAAGTATAATCTTAACAATATATGTTTCAAATATTATAATCTTCACTCTTGATTCACCCTCATATTCACGGAATTTTTGTTCTATTATAATAACCATACCCTCGAGTCAATAATATTCCAGCTATTTGTTTGTTCCTAATAATCTCCAAATGGTCAATGATGGATTCATTGAACGAGATCCGAATTATTGATCCAACTGTTGTGATTATTATCTAGACCCAACCATTTCACATACTGTTGACCCCTCCTCTTTCGTAATATTTTTTCGACTAAATACACATCGGGTTGTTTTGTTTTCTGTAATTCTTCCTCATAGAAACAGCCGCTGATTGGTGCGTTGGTCATATCTTCTAGTAGATATGTGACCGGGTTGGTAATTTTTACTTTGATGATTTTAAATAATTCCGTACTCCAATTGGGCGTAAATCCCTTCTCAAAAATATGTTTAGCCCTACTTATTCGTACCACATCTCCAACGTTGTATTTGTGAGGCAGAGCTAACTTGATGTGTGAGTAGGATCGCTTCAATATCTCGCTCTCAATCTGTTTCGTCACTTTTATTGGAGCCATATTTATAGTACTATGTTTACGTTTATTATATTTTTCTGTGGTTTCTTCAAGTATATCAAGCCATTTGTATTTCCCGCTGAGACTGAAATGTTTGTAGAGCGATTCCTTTAACGTTCGAATGACACGTTCAGCAATGGCTGCTTTTTTCACACTATACGTATTATAATGATTGATATTATGTTTCTCCATTAGATCGTTAAAGTGTTTATTGAAGAATTCTTTTCCCTGATCGCTTTGCAGATTCCTAGGCTTACGATGTCCTTCTAGCAATATAGAACTGACCGCTTTCCGAACTTCTTCGGCTGATTTCGTTTTCAGCGGGCGTGTCCATAGAAATTTCGAGAAACAATCGATCATAATCAAAATGTATTTGAATCCTCTATTTTCACGAGCGTAATTACCCATTTCTGCCAGATCCATTTGCCACAAATCATCCAAACCTTGTATGATCGTTCTGCGTCGTTTGAAATTCTTCCTACTCGGCTTATGAAGCTCATGCACAACTTGTTCTCTACTCATCTTACCAATGTGGAAATCTAGTGTAGAATTAATTTTTTGGGTATATTCACAGGATTTGGAGATATACGTTTCACAGAGCCCTGCTTTGTTGTTGTGGATGATGAGGGTCTCTTCTTAGAAGGTTCCACAGATGTCATCCGTCGTTCTAACGCCTCCACTTTACTAGTAATGTCATTTAGACCTATGTTCACACTGTTAAATGTTTTATTGATCTCTTTCAATTCATTTCTGTTTTCCCTCACACTATCACTGATTGTTTTATACTCTGATTTTATATAGATCCCCATTCCATTATATTTATTCTGAATGTCCATCAGATGTTTATCAATGTTGAGAATAACCTTGTCATTCGTTAAGTTATGTTCATCCAGATCCTTGTTGATATCTTTGATCAAATTATCAACCCTAACATTGAAGGTATCTTTAAGACTGGTTTCCGTTTTCAGATTCAGTTTGTGTGTTAATTTATCAACATATACTTTATTTGCAACATCTCCATCATCATTCGGTGATTTTACGTTGCACAATCTACGATTTTCCATATCATAACTTCCATCGCTCGTTAGGAATAATCCTTGTCCGTGAACTTGTTTGAAATTATTATTAAATACATTTGTATCATATATCCACATGGAAGAGGAGGCTCTGCCAAACTTATCCATTGAAACCATCTTTATAACTGAGATGAATTTGTCTTACACCTGGTTTTTGTTCAATTACCCCTGCCTCTATCAATTCTTCTATTATAGAGATTATCTCATTGTGATGATTATGGTTACCTGCATGCGAGGATGCAACAAGAAGTTTCAGTCTATCCACAATTTCGTTAACGTCATCCCAATAAACATATTCGATAGGTTTCTCGTTATATTCAAGCATATCATTTTTGATATATGCACTTCCAGTGTATGTTTTGGCTCTGGGTCTTTTCATGGAATTAATCAAAGGTTTCAGTACATTTTTGTATTTTACAATGTTTCTTATTCGATCAGCTGGATCGTTATTACGCCTATGGGCACTAGTCATTTCCATCATTTGACTGTAATTTTTCCCATCTTCCACAGTGTAAGTATCAGGTAGAACATCTCTGTAAAATATCAAATTATACAGTCCTGTGGTACCCTTGAACGGAGTACCCTTGATAATTATATTACTCTCACTATCAATTTCTATAGGTTGATTACCCATGAACCATTTGTCTAAAGTTGAATTATATTGCAATCCCATTCTATCATCGTATTTCTTGACATCATCATCCAATAGGAATCCTTCCAAGTAATAACGTGCTAATGTGGGGTATTGTTGGAGAAACTCCTCTGTAGCCTCTGCATTATCTTTCTTATGTTTTCTGAATTCTTCACGAATCTGATCGATAGTAGGTTCGAGGGTAAACACATCCTCCTCAGTATTTTGGGGGTTATATACGAACTCTTCCCCTTCAGTTACAATATTTGGGATTGGTATGTTCTCCATTTGTGTTGCTGTAGAAACAATACTTTTAGGTTTAACCAATGAATTTTGTTTGATTATTTTAGCATTTTTCGCAATTTCCTCCAGAGGTTTAGATACATTCCTGAACATATTATCTAGAATCTCATCATTTTCAGCTTTACCCAATTTCACAGCCATATATTTTTTCCTCACAACGTTTGCTAACTCCCAAATTTTTTTCTTCAATTGTTGTTTTTCTTTAAGCGTGTTACTCACACCCACGTCCATGCTGAGCGGGTTGTCTATTTCAAATGAAAGTATATATACATGTTAGATGTATATATAACTATCAAAACCTTTGCGATAACGTCCTTTGTTCATATCACAGTCTTTGTTTATCATAAGGAATCCATATTTATCTTTCCAACATACGCTACATATCTCTTTGAATTTTTCGAGTGACATGTCGGTACTTACATGATCGGTGAATATATGTTTCAAATTGAGCTCATCCTGTTTGAAAATAATCAAGCAATTGGCATTGTCGCGCAATCCATGTTTTGGACATTTAGCAAAAGACTGGCAAAGATAGAAACTATCAATTGAGTTGTGTCTCCCTCTTGAAAAATAAGCACGAATTTTCTCCTGTTTCTCAAACATCACGTCATCGAATATTATGATTGAATTAGGCCTCGCTTCTGTGGGGTCTATGACCTCATCACTTTCGGTACAAGGAAAATATCCAAGCCCCTCAATTTTCTTCAATGTCTCCTTTAGTAACTGGTATTTTGGTTGGTGTAAAGACTTTGAATATATGTACACGTTTTCAAATTTCAGACCGTTTGCATCTAACAATAGAGATAACATCACATTTGTTTTCCCACAATTACTTGGACCACAGATTATTGTTCGTAGAGTATTAGGCAGCAAAGAGCTGTGACGTTGTGGTTGTTCAACATACTCATTGCTTGACCCTAAGTTCATAATACTCAACGAGTCTTTTTGCTTAACAATCTTCATCATGTCTGAAGGCGAATCGAAATCATACTGGAACATATGTTAATAAGCATTTGTTTATATACTAGATGATGATGTTATATTGTGTATGTCTGATCACGCGGTTAGGTGCTTCTACGGTTCTGTCAAAATCAGGTATCAAATACATGTTAAATAGGTATGAATGCTGGAACACGTGTCTGAATGTTGAAACACGTGTCTGAATGTTGAAACACGTGTCTGAATGCTGAAACACGTGTCTGAATGTTGAAACACGTGTCTGAAACACGTGTCTGAATGCTGAAACACGTGTCTGAATGTTGAAACACGTGTCTGAAACACGCAGCCTGTACCTTTGGACCAAAGGTACAGATTGCTTCCTAGAGGTGGCGGAGCCCCCTCCAGGAAGCAGTCTGTACCTTAGGTCTGTCATGACAGCTGTCACTTGGTGGTGACATCTTCATGAAGCAATCTGTACCTTAGGTCTACCATGACAGCTGGACCTTATGGTCGCCATGACAGTTGGTCCTTATGGTCGCCATGACAGCTGGTTCTTATGATCGCCATGACAGCTGGACCTTATGGACGCCATGACAGCTGGTCCTTATGGTCGCCATGACAGCTGGTCCTTATGGACGCCATGACAGCTGGTTCTAATGGACGCCATGACAGCTGGTTCTTATGGCCGCCATGACAGCTGGTCCTTATGGTCGCCATGACAGCTGGTCCTTATGGTAGCCATGACAGCTGGTTCTTATGCTCGCCATGACAGCTGGACCTTATGGTCGCCATGACAGTTGGACCTTAGGGCCGCCATGCTGCCATGTGTTAGTCACGTGACTCTGTACATGTGACACACTTTTTGAACACACCCTGTATACTCTTTACAAATAAAATAAAATCCTTATCACCTACATCCTTTCAAAACTGATAAGGACGAGCTCATGCACCGGATGCACATCGACAGCTAGACCGGAAGTGGAGACCGGATATCCTGGTGCCGTGCTAGTGGAGTACATCTACTCCCATCCTCGAAAATTCCACTTCGCACATGATCGCACAACGGTAGAGTCAGGTGCTGGAACGAAGTTAACCACCGGAATAATGGCAGTGAACTATGTAGCGTGAAGGATTTTTCCGACAATAAATACGGCTACAGAAACCAGTAGAACCAGTTTCAGTTCAAGCCTTAAGACTGTCCTGAAGATACCACTTGTAATGGTTGACGAAACGTCGGCATCAAGTCGAGCTATTGTGACGCGTAATCCATCCGGAAGACAAGATTTTTCAAGATTAGCTGTCCGCGGAAGTCTACTATCCAAGTCTTCTAGTACATAAACTGCGCCTCAAAAATATTAGTGTAGTGTGCAGACATTTGAGGTAATTGCTTGGGTCAGTTTTATCATTGTGACGGTCGCAGTCTATGGCTATTCGTCTGTGACCGTTGTGTGAATGACTTGACTTGTTATGTGTGACTGACCCAAGTGAATTAAGGGCAGATGTTGGAAGATTGGTACACTCTTTTCTAAATGTTGCGTCACCCGTCACTCGTCACTGTTTGAGTCTGAAGTTTAAACTATTTGCTTAGTGAAAAAACAACGCACATAGATTGATCGGTCTTCTGTATTTTACACTTCACCTTCAAAACGGATACGTTAAATATTTTAGTACCTGTCTTTTATTTGAACTAGAATTACGTGTCTTTACGGTCGAACGGTAGATCTGGCAGCACAGGTCTTAAAGATGCAGTCCATAGAAAGTTATTAGAGATGTGGATTTTCCATTTTCGTTGTCGTTCATAAACAGATGATACAAAATAGAGTAGAGGATCTAAATAACAGTTTACTAGTACAGGTTTCATGTTATTTTACTTTCGTCTTTCAGAATAAATTCATTCTGCTGTACCATTCATTGAAAAATGTCAAAAATGAGCGCGAAGTCCACCTACTAGAAATGTGGATCTCATATCAGTAATAAATGAATGCGACACATACGTTTACTTCCCTCAATATACAGGGTGTATCAGGATATATGTAAAAAAAATTCAATATGTGATTCTATATCACATTTCCAACAAAAAAGTTTACATAATACATCTTCCGATTTTCAACGGTTAAGAAGTAGTTCACTTATTAATATCATATTTCATGTAATTAACCTCTTCCTACAATCAGAGAGAGAGAGAGAGAGAGAGAGAGAGAGAGAGAGAGAGAGAGCAATGAATTAGCTTTCATATGATACCATATTTATCTCCGAAATGTTATATTTTTGTTATTTTCAGGCCATAACACCTGTTATTTGATGAAGTCGTGAAAATTCAAAAGTCGAATAGTCAATATTTTTTCAATACTAATATGGACGATAACTGTTGTCAAAATATCTCCAAAAGATCAAGCTTTAAAATAGTGTACAAAAATTTCATCGCACATGCAATGACGAAGAAATTGTGTTAAATGTAACTCAACATTAAGGTTTGGGAAATACTAAGTTTACTGTAATTCCAAATATTGCTTGTAGAGAAGTTGTAAATCAAGTTACAACACCCACACATAGACTAGAAATTTTCCAAATAATCTGAAAAAGCTATCCACAGCTTCCTATGATCAACCGTTCTACCGCTATTCCATGGCATACTAGATTTCCTCTAGTTTACTTCATTTTTATCCGATAATTATGAAATTGAACAATTCAAATAAGAGTGAGTTTATTTATATTATTTTAACAATAACAATAACAATCAGCAGTAATGGTATAGTAAAGAATTGTTAGGCATGATTTCAGCCCGAGTGCGCTAAAATGCCTAATGAAACGAGTTTTGTATACATTTTTTTTTTCCCGTGTTTTCGAGATGCATTTTCAATCAATTTTAAATTAACTCAGTGAATCTTTAGTTTGATTGAAAACAGATGCATTACATTTGAAGTGTCTATTTGAAACTTCTATTAAGTTGTTACATCATCCATTTTAGGTGAATATTACCTTTTGAGATTTATATTAGTTGTGATATAAATGTGGTGATATACTATAAAAGCATTGATATAAAATACTTAGAGTGTTTAGTTTATGATAAAATCTAATAAGAATTTCGTAATGTACGAGTCAAATATCATAAAAGAGTATGAAATATCTGATTGTAGGAGGAATAGTTGTGCTACGGAGATCATTTTCTGAAGATAATATATATCGTAAAAATTGATGCTGCGAATGAGAACAGTCTGCAAATATAAAATTTATCATAGACGCTCCCGTCTCTCGTAAACGCCAATGAACTGGAAGTTTCGCTTCATTCATTCCAGGTCTCGTATTTCCAAAGTGAAAATTTTCAGCTGTATACGAGAATTTTACGCTTCACAACGCAGTATTCATAGCAACCACGATTCTTCTACCCTTACCTTTATGGTTTTAAATATCACACGATTGATAAAAGACAAACCCTAATGGAATCTCAACGTTTACAGGAATGGCGTCATGAATATTTGATGGTATTAAACAATATAGAGTCTAATTATCTATCTTGACGGAACATGGTTTGGTACCTACACATAACTGTGAAAAAGGATGGAATGATTTTTCAGAAAAATCCCTAACCAAAGCTCCTTGAAATAAAAGCAAAAAGAATAACAATACTACATGCAGGTTATACGTATACGATTTAAATGTAAAATAGAATTATGTTGTTAAAATTGATTATTGTAAAACTTTTCCATGTATCCACAATAATTTTTATTGTACTTATTACATCTTGGTAGTGAAATAAAATATTATTTTCAATTGATCATTATTTCCCTTTAGTGTGAAATGCCTTCCACGAAATTCTCATCAATTTTTTTGAAAACCACTTTTGCACTAAGCTCCCACAAAAAGTTCCATCTGGGTGTACACCAAACTTCTGGGATAGATTGGTTCTTGGGTGAAATTGTAGCTACCTCCACATGGTAAGTTTTGGATTATTTTTGATAAATTAGTTCACAAACTAATAAGCTGCTGTATGTACTCTAAATTTTTCCCCATGCCGGATTACTCAATGATGGTAAATGTCTGTATCACAACCAGAGGAAACTGCGCTTACTCTGATAAGGGGTACTTGTTAGTTTTTTTTACACTTTGACTACACGAGAGGGAAACCTATAATGTTCGAAGAACATCGTGTGAGCGAGCAATGGAATGTAGGGAGAGTAGAAAGGCATTCACACTTGTCTTGAAGGCTTAGAAGTTACAGGCATAGGAAAAGACCTCACTAGGTACAGAGTTCCACAACTTCGCCGTTCGATAAAAAAATGAAGTCTGGTAGGAAGAAGTTCGGCAGGTCTCGGGTTTGACAGTGAAGGGATAACGAGTTTGAGCTTGTCTAGTCCGTTTATCTGGAATCTCTCGTGGTGGAACAACAGACGAGATTTCTGACCATTAAAATATCTATAGAAAAGGGACAGATTTCACACCTTTCTACTATGTTCTAGAGAGTCAATGAACTTGCAAGTGTGAAATCATCAATCAAACGAACAGCTATCTTCTGGATAGAATCCAAGAGCCTTAGCATATGTTTTGGAGCCGAAGTCCAAACATGTGAACAGTACTCCAGGTCAGGTCGAATCTGTGCTTTGTAGAATATGAGGATCTGCAGGAAGGTGAAGTAGCTCTTGACATGGAATAAAAAACCAAGTTTTTGTGAAACGGTTTTCGCAATGGACCTCACATGATCGTCCTGTGAGAGGGTGCTGTTGGTGGTGATCCCGAGCATTGTTATGGAAGACTTCATAGGAATAATTGTACCTGACATCATCATATTAAGGATTGTGGGATCCGTCTTCCTGGAGAAGACGCAAGCTTGAAGTTTAAAGGTCCTCAGTAGTTTAACAAATTTTCAGTGGAAAATGGTGATTATTTCTTATTTATAGTGTTATAGTGTATACACAGTGTGAATTCTTTTATAGTTTATTAGAACCGCCTGTATATTAATATGTTATTTCCTTTCAAAGCTCATAAAATCTCATCAATATGATGAATATCTATCAGCCAGAAAGAGCTGTTATAATGAAATCCTGTGGTAATAATGCCAAAATGCGCTAAATAATCGGCAGAATTCTCGTAGTATTCAGTGGAGCGCTAGTTTCTAAGACGATGTAGAGTCCCTATATACAGGACTATAGAGGGTATTGCTCTAAGCCAATCTAACTTTGTCACTATTCGATGTTCGGTGCCTGTAATTTCTAATATGCTACGGTCTGACGTATAACGACGGTGGGTCTGACATATACACATTGAATAATTTTGACACTACAAAATGTGGCCAGGTCATACTTACAATGTGCTAAAAAACATAGTCAAAGTATAAAGGTCTGCTCGAGCCTCCCTTCCATCGTTTCTCGCGCTAGGTGACGTCACCTAGCTCCTCCAATCACAGCCTTGCTCTCATTGGCTCGTCGCCGGCACGTAACATCATATTATGTCGTCGTCAAGAACATTAAATAAACGAAATAAACGACCAATCAGCTTGCCCTCGAATTTTAAAAAGAGTAGAAGGGAGGCTCCAGCAGACCTTCATACTTTGACCATGCTAAAAGAGTTCCAATGACGTGTTCGCACTTTTCTTATAAGCGGGTTTTTGACGAACAGCTTATTGCTGTTCCATTTGCTCCTAATTTCGTGCAGTTTTCTTTCGAATATAACATCTGTAAATATAACGTCATCAAGACTACGGGAAGTTACGTTTCGAAGGACCAGCTCATGCACATTGACATATGTATTTTGTGCACATAAGTTAACGGTTTTGAAAAAAAAACTGATATTTGGCGTGTAAAATGCCAAATAATCATAAATTCAATTTCAGCAAAGTTTGGTACTATTCATTGTGCCATGAGATGTATATAATGTTATAAGGTCAGTACCACGGTCGTACATACAGGTCTGGGGACTCGTATGTTTGACATGGGTCTCTCACGCGTCGCCAAACTCGTAGTCCCTCGCTCAGCCACTAGCTAGCGCTTGGATCTCGAAGTGGTAAAACGATTTCTTTCCGGAATCGCAACAGTACTAAGTATCCTGATTTGAGAGGGGAATGGAACTGTTACTCTTGTCAAAATGTATTACTCACCTTAAAAATAACTTCCCCTTTTTCGCACACATAAAAGACCTCGTTAAAACGATTTCTATCCGCAATCGCAAGCATCCACTTTTTCGCATTTCCGCATTTTTCGGCACTTTAAAAACAGAATTTTCTTGCTTTACACTTTTGTACCCCGTTTTGCATTTCGGCACAATGCACGGTTTCGTAATTTGTTTCTAAAATCGCAGGTATTCCTTGTGCTTACAAGTCAACTGACAGTTGTCAGAGAATACTCTCACGTGACGTCTTTTGGTACTACGCGACAGTCGACGCTTAGCGGTCCCACTTCTCACATAGGAAACAGCCTCGAGTTTCCAGACCTGTATGTTCGACCGTGGTCAGTACTTACTGAAAATCAATTCATCATGCCATTAGAGTAAGATTTAGTTCAATTTCACACAGAAAGTTTCCAGACTCATGAATCAAGTAACTATCGTTGTGATCTCAGTGATAAAGCAAATTCCTCTCTGTATACTTGATCACACCACATATATAACATTAACCATAATTACTTTCCATGACACCAAATGTGACACAATGAGTATCTGTTAATTATTGGTAATCTATTAGGGAAAACGGACTGCATGCGAACAATATAGGACATTAATTAATTACAATTCGCATGATTCAGGTTCAATTATTGCATTAAAGATAACTTACCATTCGCCTATGATTGAGTACATCGAAACGATGTAATGAAATTAACGTCTGATATACCTAACCTAATGGAATTAATTCCTTTTATTCACCATCAGAGCTGGTCCTTAATCAATAAACATTGACTTCCATAATATTTGTAAATTTGTAAGCATTTGCGCAGACTTATAGAGTGGATATTAGTTTCAATGAAAGATTCTTGCGATGTGAATGCTGACCCATCGCATCAACTAGCCACAAAAAATGTGAAGAACCGGGTAATGTAAGAGATTGTAGGTACAGGCGTTGTTTACTTATTATTAAGTACATGTCGCTTTATAATCTTTATCACGAAGATAAGTTTTATCTAAAATAATTAGGAACACCTCAACCAGATTTGTGCTAAACTATCATTAATGTGGAATTGCGTTATTATTCTGAGTGAAGATTTCGGATACCCACACGTTGGAATGCTATGAAAAGCTGTGATCAAATGATCAAGTGACTCCCCTCACTTTTGCCAGCAAACTAGCTTTCGGACACTCCTGTGGATCAAATGTATATGATTGTAGGACAGAAAATATATCGGAAAATAAAATTAATAGTGAACAAAATTTTAGTGAACTCAAAAGGAGTAAAAACCATGATCTCTAACCCCAAAAAGCTTTATTACAATTTTGAATAAAATCGTACCATACATCACAAAACTCGTCTGCCATCTTGAATTTTGACCAAAAAATCATGATCTCCGACCCCAAAATTTTCCATATACCAATTTTGAAATGAATCTGTCTATAATGACAAAACTCCTCCGCCATCTTGAATGTTGACTAAAAAGTCATGCTGTTTATGTCATTCATTTCTATTATTTATTAAAGTTAAAAAGTGATTACAACTTTTCCTAGCGCACATAGACGTTATTTACGTCAAAAATTATATTACATTTTTCAGCAAAAATATCACGTCGTACACGTTCATCCTGTATAAATAAAAACTTCATATTCGCTTATATTATATATTAAAAAGATAGATACTCAATACAGACTCAGTCAATTGAATTAAAAATACATCCAGATGGAAGTAATATTTTATAAAATCACAGTGCATTAGCTTTTATCCATTTCAGGTAATGAGCCACGTTAGAAAGGAGGATGGTACTATCCTTTGTACAGGTAAGTTTTTCGAGCAGTCCTCTACCAACATTGACAATTCCAGTGAGTTCCCACGCTATATTATATCCTACACGTCGTGGATTAAACACGCCACTTCCAGAATTGCCTACGCATTCTTGAAGATCTGGAATAATATGAAAATTAAAATTAGATATTTCGAATAACGGAAATTATAAGATTCCCATGTGCTGCATATAACTATTCAGAGATGACAAATGAAATGATAAAAGCTGATTGCTTAACGAATATAAATAGTGATCCAGACTCTACACCTACACGGAAGGATTGGTTCACAAGAAATCAAAATTATTATAATGTTGAATGAATCCAAGACTAACACAACCAGACAGCTAAGATTCGAATTGCTAAATTATATTGATTTGATAACTTCAATAGGAAAACATTTTGAACATGACCTACAATCAATTTTCTACATTTCATTTTTGTAGGAGTCGTAAAGACGACGGTGACCTTAACTCCACGAGGTAAAGGCTGTAAGCAGGGACTTTACCAAGTGTCAGTGTTTCAACTGTTCATGTTTGACAAGTTTAGGTTATTTGAAGCTGTAACAGTTTCGAGTATTTTGCATCAAAGAAAGAAAAAGAACCATAATGTAAATCGAAATAATACTTTGTGTTTTAATTCGTAAATTTTCGCATTTGTTACTTGAAAATGTAATTTCTAGATCTTATGTTTCCGACACCTAGCCGTTAATAAATGGATTTGTAGAACACACATATTTTGAATTTCCAATATTCAACTCCAAAGTAACAAAACGATCGTCGAGCTTCCTGAATTATCGTTAATTTCGGTTCAGACACCATCACTTCAAAGTATCTAAGAACACAATATATTTAAAAACAGTGTTGCTAGGTACTTTCACGTTGTAGCGTATTACGCATTATCTAATAGAAAATATTGTGACCAACGGTAATTTTTATTCATACAAATACCTACAAAAAAATTACAAAAATATTGTCATTAAAAATTACTACATGATCAGCATCTTCAAAACTTTATTGAACATGAAACACGATGAGTTTTAAAGCTCCAAGAACTAGTTTTCGTGGTTTTTCTTTACATTTTATATCATCAGTTCATGTAAAATATGTATATTCCAAAACAAAAATAGTAGGCGTTGAAAAAATGTGATGCAATATTATTGACAGTTCTTCCAAATCTAATTACGTTGTAACGTATTACGCATTTTCTAATAGGAAATATTGTGATGATCGGTAATTTTTACTGATACAAATATGTACCTACACAAAAATTACAAAAAATATCGTCATCAAAAATTACTACATAATCACCATCTTTCAATTTTTTGTTGCAAAACTTTATGAACATGAAAAGATTTTTAAAGCTCCAAGAACTTTTGATTTCCCTTAAGCGTTAGTATGCCGTTATACAACGAATCGAATTTTCACCAAGGAAAAGTTTTTGAAAAGATCAAAAACGGGGTTACACTTTTTAAACCTTGATATATTCAGTTTTCGTTGCATTCATCGGCAGTATTTCCAACACATTTAAAAACCTTTTCTACGAGATAATGAATGTCCAGAGCGTCTAAGACTCGATGCCCCAGGATTACTATGAACGATCGAAATGTACAAATCAAAAATTGACATATGTGCTTCAAATATGTCAACTTAAGCTCACTTTTGCATTGAAAACATTGCTTTTGGAAAGTTCGAACGTAATAAAAAATATTTATTTCAAAAACATACATGCTTCATTAGATATTTAGAAAGATCGTGCATTTATGATAAAATGTTGCTGGAGGAGATTTTTTATATCTCTTTTCATTAAGAAGTTACAAGCCAAAACATGGAAATGGCCTGGTATACATTTTGTCGGTGAAAATCAAGTTAATAATGACCTTATTAGGTATCCACGAAAAACTACTTGTCAATACTGGAGTAACTAACTTAACATTAGTTCATATACTTGAGGCTTAAGTTATTCCATAATGACAACACATTGACAAAAACTTGATATGTTGTTGGCCCAAAGAAATTCTAGATGGAAAGTTCGAATTTATCAGCAGAGACATCCTGGACTTCGTGATCCCGATAAAAAAAGGTTCCAAGATGTCAAGAGAGAGAGAGAAAGAGGGAGAGAGAGACGGAGAGAGAGAGAGACGGAGAGAGAGAGAGAGAGAGAGAGAGAGAGAGAGAGAGAGAGAGAGAGAGAGAGAGAGAGAGAGAGAGAGAGAGAGAGAGTGCTCATAGGCTATACGTTGTTGGACAATAGAAATAATTGGTGGTCTTCGGAAATATTGACTTCTATATGACAAATTATTATTTACAATGAAAAAATATTATCACCCACCTTGCGAATACGAAGCGCAATACTCATTATCGCCAATGAGCGGAGCAAATGTAGGTTCACGCTTCAAACATTCCTCCTCTCTAATACTCTTGATTTTGGCCACTTCCAACTTTTGGAAATGTTTGTTAGGTCCAACACCATAGCCAACAACAAAATTCTTCTTAAGCTCAGAATCTTTAGTAGGCAAACACACCGGTCCGACTTTATCGTTAACTTCTATAGGATGTTGCAATTTAATGAGGGCAATATCGTTCTGCAAATTCCTTACGCTATAACCTGGATGTACGATGACTTGGAGGACCGAATTTTGGTGTGTTTTAGACTCATTATTAGGACGGAATCCTCCCACATAAACGGACAATAATGTTGCGGGTACAGGAACTTCACTATTCTCCCAAGTGACACAATGTGCCGATGTCAATAGAGCCTCTTCTGAGATCAGAGTGGCTTCACAGAGGAAGGTGACCTTGTCCTCAGTTTTGGCAGTTACAACTGCTTGCCAGGGCCAGTGACCTTCGTTGATTGTCTTGAAATCAGGATCTACCAGATGCGCTTTCCCACAATTCTTTCTTTCCAAGTCGAATTTGGAAGCTTTCGAATTTTGGAGAATAGATTGTAGGAAATCTGCACCCTGGACATCTCCACGGAATAAAACACCATTGTCACTGGAAAAAAAATTATTATTATTCAAACGAAGTTATCAATTATGTTCAGAACATTTGGAATTATTAGATGCTATTGGTTACATCTTCAAGTTGAGCTTGTCTAAATCTGCCTGAATTGTGTTGCTCAAAATAATTCCAATAATTTTTAACAAATAATAGCCATATAACTAGGCTTACGCCGTTTCAGTCATTGGTGATTGGTTGGTAGTGGTACCTCAAGCTTAATTCATATTCGAGGTAATGGAAGAAATACTAAAAAAGGGCCAGAGTCGTTTTTTCAACCATTCGGAAATAAAAGCATTAGTAATATTATCGCTGAGCCTACCATAGAGCCAGATCAACAACCTTCAACTAGTACTTGGACTAGTTCTTGTAACAGTTGAAAAAATTTTAATATAGTCCACTGAGCTGGAGCCAAGTATCCTATCCCCTAGACCACAGCACCCTTTGTTATAAACTTGTTAATGTACGATACTATTTTAAAGTTTATTACAATAATCGTTTCTGTTGTTGCATTTGCTGAACGATTTTGTTCAAATTTGAATAAAAACAACTTTAAATCAACTTGAATTTACTGTAAAAGTTTTGAATTGATTCAATGTATACTTTGGGAGTTACGAACATGAACTAAATTATATTCAAATCAATAATGATTTTAAGAAAATGTACGAAAACAGATTTTCCACCTCTGGGAATCGAACTCGAGTCTAATGAGCCCGAGCCAGGTATCCTATCCTTTAGACCACAGCACCTTTTGTTATTAATGTAAGACGTAATTTTTTTATATATAAATTCTCGGGAAATTGGTCACATTAACACTTATGCTTTATGTTTCCGTCTTTACGTACGTTTCGGTCTCACGACAGTATACAAATTAAATTGTTTATATTGTGATGGGAATTATACTGGAATCTCTAAACAATATCTACAAAAAAGAATGCATGGCCATAGGTATAGCACAAGAAACAAAAACTTATAAGATTTCACCCCTTGCTAAACACTGCTTTGATTATAACCATCAATTCGATTACAAAGATGTTAATATTTTAACTAAGGAAACCAATTAATATAAAAGATCTATTCTGGAGCCGATTCACATGAAACGTGACTCCAAATATGTAAATAATAGGACAGATATTCAGACATTAAGTCAGCTTTATACTAATTCAATTAATTAAAACTTGCAAATTCCTACATGCGTCTTTATAATGTTATAAGTATATTTTAGGAAGAATGCTCAAAAGTAATATTTCCAATAAGGTCTGACACAACCTTTTTCTAGTACCCCATAAATCTTAACATCTGGTTCTTGATATATTTTATACTTGAAACATTGGTGTGGTAAAATTTCGATTATTTGTGGTTTTGTTCGTTTCGGCGACGTGGGCATTTTTAATTGAAATTGGTGAGATAAGGACGCTTTGTGGTAATACAATTAGCTTTAAGAAATCCCGTTTTGGACATAATAAGTCTTCTGATGATGGTCGTGAGAACGAAACGTACGTAAAGACGAAAATATAAAGCCCATGTGTTAATATGACCTAAATCCCGAGAACTTATATATAATTCATTCCTGGCTTAAGAATCTGTATTATACTCCAATGACTGTAACATTTAAAAGCTTTAAATCAACTTAAACTTAATGTAAAAGTTTTGAATTGATTCAATGTTTACTTTGGGAGCTACGATTTCTTTTTAATTTTCAAAGCTTTCTGAATTTCAACTATCGAACATGAATTATATAAATCAAAAAATGAATTTTTCATGTAAACTTTAATTATCAAAAAATAAAACCATATGATGAATTTATATATTGAATCCAGTCTTTATATACCTGATGATGAGGTGTAATAATTGACCTCAAACCTGGTAGTACAGATCTACAAAAACGGATTCTGAGAAATAAAGATTACAATATTAAAAAGAATAATTTGATGTCAAAACTTTCTTATAATACAGTAACTTTTCAAATTACTTCTGGTTTGTTTTCTTTAACCTATCTTTACTTTTAGAAAACCATATAATCTTAATCGCCAAAATTTAGTTAGGCTAAGACCTTAAACCGGCCCTGGATCAACCTAGATCAACCTGCTCAAAATGTTGTCGGATTTTGACTTCCACATCATTCTTGATATGTTGTGTCATTTATTTTCAAATGACTGATGTAGAGATGTACACTTTCAGACACCATGGTAGCTAAATACTATCAAAACATATACCTGTTTCTGATTGGACAAACGATTTTGGCATTCAATCTGAATCCGCTAAGTTGAGGTGCTTTATCACCGTGGTATTTTACAGTAATATGTAAAATTTTCGCCAATTGGTACTTGAGAACTGCATTCCTATTTTTGATCAGAACTTCACTGGCCAATTTTTCGTCATGAACCACTTCGTATTCTTTATCCTGAAAACAAAATTTCCACATCAGAAACTGGGAAATATTAATAACGATGCGTCAAGTTCATAAGTAGAAAAGCCAGCTTAATTACATTACGCTAGATTGCATAAATTCCGACTGTCAAGCTTGGAATTTTGTTAATTACAAACTCCGGAGCAGGGATTCCGTTAATTTCCCAGTACGGTCAGAAAATGGGAAACACGGAACTAAAATTTTTAGATTATGTTTCATTATTACTTAGTACACTGCATACTATATCATCAATTGTAATTTTTTTCCTTTTTATTACTAGAAATGTGAGAAATACAAATAAATATATCAGAATACTCATTTATCTCATGTTAGCTTTTGCCAAAGATCAATGATAAGGTCTTCCTAATCCAAATCGATCAGTAACGTCACAAACTAGTTCCAGACAGCTATTCCGCTCCTCTCATACAGCTCATCAGTATAACGATTTGCAACGTTACTGCAGGATCTATGTTGAAGGTAGCCATAATCGGCTTACAATGTCGTAAAAAGACCAAAGATCTCACGCCATCTATGAATCAATCAATGTACCACATTGAACGATATCTCGAACTGTACAAAAGTTATGGGGAATATGAGACTACTTGAGTGCGCCACATGGCGACATCAAAACAAATTAATTTGAGAGAATTAGAAATAAACACACATCGTGTGCGACAAAAACGCCGTTATGCTTCGTGTTTTATACTAGATTTATACTACTAGTAATTCAGTTGATACGAAAGAAAATTTATTTTCAATAGATAGTTTCAAAGTCCTTTTTGTTTTTTTCTATGGAGATAACAATGCAAAAATCGTGATATTAGAGTTACCATGAAAAATACCAATGTCAAGACATATTTGACAAAATATTCACATGCTTATTCTAACTTCAAAAAGTAGTGCTGAGTGAAGAAAATATTGAAGAAACGGTATCAGAAAAGGTTCTTCTTGCTTACTTTCCATACAAAGCAAAATTATTCAAATCGTCATTATTCGATGTTACGAACAGCAATCTCTGTCAATAAAAATACAGATTTAAGTAAGTTTATAAATTTTTTTGTAGAGAAATCCAGAAGTATATCACCCAAAGACAGTAAGGAAGGCTTCAGTAGATTTTTAATAGAAGCTGATGATTTAGGCTTGAAGATGATTTTAGTGCAGTCAAAAGTGTGAAAAAATAGGGGTCATCAGTGAAACTTTAGAAAGCGCACAAAAATGCGGAATTATTCATCATAATAATCGTCTAAAATTTGTCGAAAAACAAAATAACGTTTAAAAATTGTCGTATATATGAAAAATATTCAGTTTCTATAATTTGACACGTTGGACGAAGACCGAGACAGGAATATGAAGGAAAACGATGCAATTTTCCACCAATTTCCCAAAATTTTCCCTCTTTTAGTGAAATTTAAACCGAGAACCATCACGGTACCTTCTTATTCCAATAGCACTGAGTACAATCTTTCGAAAAACAAAATAATTAAAGTTCGTGTCCTGTAGAAATGGTAAATTTTCATTTTCTGGAGTTTTCCGAAAAACAATGGTCGGTTTTGATTTTACGATCATTAAATAAAACTCAACGAGCACGAAATCATTTGATTAGACACGTTGAACGAGGACCGAGATAGGATTATTAAGGAAAACGAGGCTATTTTCCACTAATTTTCCAAAATTTTTCTTTTTTTTAGTGAAAATTGTATCGAGATATTTCATGGTATCTTATTATCTCAATACCACAGTCCGAAAATCATTTTGTTTGTTGTTGCTAAGATTTGGTAAAATCTTCCTGGTTTTCCAGCTAACGGGCTGGATTTTCCATTTTCGAACTTCAGATTCGGCTTCAGCGGACCAAAAAACCCCTTTATACCAAATTTCAGAAGCTTTGGTCTGAAAGAGCCCGAGATATTCCATTTGTTATAAAAGACATGGAACGTCTTGTTGTTAAATGAAAATCGTTTTTCACTATTTATTAATAGTAATAATCACGAGCCCCCTATTTCTTCTGACTAACGATGTGTAAGCTGCGTAAGCGATGCAAAGAGAAATTTTTGATTTTCGTGCGGTCTATAAAATTTTAGATGTTTTTCACACTTTTGACTGGACTATTTAGGCTTGAAGCTAATTTTTATAGTTGGAATAGCTGGAGGTTGCCAGAGAAATGGACTCCTAAATATGCGCTTCGAAGACGTTAATGCGGTTCTTTTATTAAAATAAGCATTCCAGATACAAAGACAAGTATTGCGAAACTTTTACAATAACGAAAGGTGATGTCGCTGGATCTGATTGCACTAGTCCGAAAATGTATTCAAATGAGCCCAAACCATGTACAAAATAATTCGTTATTTTCTTGGTTATAGAAACAGAAAATGCATTATTCAACCAGTTGGCATCGATACTTTTAATAACATCCCAAAAAAAATTCTGACATTTCTTGGGTTGCAAAAATTCTTAATTATACACTAGCCATGCATTCTGTTGATCGTCTGCAACGTTAATGTTAGATGCTGATGCTGATTTACAAACGTTGAAAAGACTTGGTGGATGGAAGTCCATCGCTGTCGCTGAAAATTATGTTGACGAATCTATCAATAATGAAAGAAAAACTGTTGTGAAGATACTTGGGCAAAATACATCGACAAATATCGCAGTTCTCAAACAAAATACATCGGCCAAGCGTAACAATGAATTCTTACGTGGCTCAGTTTGTTAACAATGGTGGGGATGACGTATCGTGTCGGGTATCATCTAACAACTCTAATGAACATAAGGTGACGATATATTTCAAAACTATACTACTATACGTTTATAATTTCTAATTTATAACAAATCAGATAAGTAGTTTCCCAATAAAAATTGTACGTTTAAAATACGGGGGCAAGGTGAAAAGTACCTGAAAAATTAAACAAGAAATGATTTATTTGGGCAAAACTTATTTTGTTTCTCAACATAATCTCTTTGTAGCCCGATACTAGCTGTTTTCCAATTTTTCGATTCCTTCCAAATAATGCGATTTCGGCAATCTTTCAAAATAGGTGTTTGTTTCAGTGGAGACCTCATCATTGGAGGCATTTCTTCAAGTTTTGACGTCAAATCTGGAGAATATGGAGGATGACGAACAAATTCGTAGGGCAACTCATGCGATTTTGCTATTGCGACTGCGGACCTATGCGCCGGTGCGTTATCCTGGTGGAAAATCACATTTTTCTTTTCCAAATGCCGCCGCTTTTCCTTCAAATCGGCGTCCAATCGATCCAACAGCTCTGCATTTAGTCCAATCAATAAAGCGGGGAACTAAAAAAGTTTCTTATAGGAAAATGAACCAAAAAAAATTTTTTGATCCATCTTCCTGTAAGAAACTTTTTTAGTTGGTCGATTTCCCCGCTTTATTGACTGGACTAATTATACGCCGGTGATCGTTTTGTCCCTTTCAAGGTAATCAATATGGGAGATACTGTGTGCTTCGATGTGCCAGGACAAGTCCACCGTTTCGACTGTCCTTTGGTCTCTGGTGTGTTGTGATGGATCCATGTCTTGTCCACGGTTACGAAACGGAGCAAAGAGTCTTCTTGACCCGCTTGAACATCGCCAAACACTCCTTTGAAGTTGTCACACGGTTGCGCTTGCTGTCAGCAGAGAGCAAATGCGGCACCCATCTGCCAGACAGCTTTCTCATATTCAATTATATAAGCAAAATGTTCCGTACCCGTTCGGTTGAGGTGTCCTTAGCCTCAGCAATCTCGTGCACTTTAACTCGCCGATCCTCCAATATGGATTTTATCAACGATTTCTGGCGTTCTAACCTCAATTGGAGGATCAGAACGTTCGGCGTCCTTTTTGGTCTTACTACCACAACGAATATCAGTAAACCACTTGTGAATCGTTCCAATCGACGCGACGGTGACGAGTCCCCATTGGTTTAACAAGCGATGCTTTGGTTTGCGTAATGTTTTTTCCACGCAACAAATAATGTTTAATCAAGACGCGAAATTCAACTTTTACCATGTTCACAAAAATCTTCAAAGTTGTTTGCTTTTTCGATTGCTTTCATATCAGTCTAAAAATTCTAATGCGTTCTAGTTAAAGATGCTGCATCACAAATGTCACATGTGATTTTCGATAGTGGCGCCATCTGTATCATTTTTCAGGTACTTTACACCTTGCCGTCGTATACAATCCATATAATAAAAATGTTGTTTTCTCAGTAAAAATAAATGGATCTGTTGCAGTACGTGTTTATGTTACTAAGCTCATTTTAGCACTCATTGTTAAAATGAACCAATTTTGACATAACAATGAGCATCAGAAAGATGACTTTTCGTAATTGTATTGTAAAATATGATCAGTATACACATATACACACATAAGTAATAATTATTACACAAATGGCTCCTCATAGTTCCGCTTCTGTATTATATATTGTTACAATTTCATGACAGTTTCAAACGTTCTTGGTGAAATATGGTAAGTATTTACATGTAAATTTTTTCTAGCTTTTTCGAACGTATTGTCTCAAAATCTATGTGAGTTCGAACTTGACAGGAAACGATACGTTTGGCCAGAGGATCCGGTTCGGAACGTTCACTTCCATTCGAAACGACATTATTTCAGGAAATGTACTACCGGAAGTGACCTCGAAACGTTCAAAGAGCAATGAATTAACTTACAGAAACTGTTAGTTCGGCTAACTTGCTATCAAAGATCAACCTGATCCAGGCTCCGTGTAGATCGGCATCAGATAATAGGGTGAGGGTGCCTTCCCATTGACCGGGCTTGGTGGTGCGCAGTGTATCATATTGAAAGAGTTCCGGACAAGGCGATCGAAGTTCCGTTGGTGATGCAAGAACCAGTGCTGTCCCCAGCCAGGCAAATATCAAAGTAGAATAGAACATCTGAAACAGAACACTTTATTATGCTACAATTCTAATAAGGATATCATAAAGTTAATTCAAATGACTGATTGTAGACGTCGTTACTTTATGATGATTTAACTTAATAATAATTTTTCATGCTTTATTTAAATCAATCATTAATCACGGAATACTTTTCAAACATTAATAATGATTCTTGAGCCAGGTATCAATTTCAATTATATACAGGGAACATGCTGTATATAATAGATAATATGCGAATATTCCAAGGGGTGATTCCTGGGACAATTTTAAGTAAAAATGTTTCTATAAACCTGTCCTAAAATTCTCTATTTTCGATATACAGGCTAACTTTTATTTTTTTAAGGTTTTATCAAAAATCTAGAAAATGGTACGAGATATTGAGGTGATTTTTGGGACAGATTGTAGTGACTAAGGAACACGTTTTTTCAGTTGATAAGATTTTTTAAATCGTGATCAGTGTCGTAGTTCTAAAAACCCTGGTATTGACCGAAAAAATTTATGGAATGAATTTCATTCAAGAATACATACATTTTGCAAAAATCTAATTGTCTTGGGATAATGTCAACGAAACATACAACATTAACATAACATAATAACTAACAACAAATAACAATGACAAATAAAATTATAACTTAACAATTATTACAAAAGTTGCTGAAAATGGCCCCGTCCAGCTAATATGCTCTGTTCCGCTCTCCTTCTCATGGAATGACGCATTTGTTGAAATATTACTGGAGTGTTTTTAATTGTATCACATATGAGGTAATAGGAAAAGGTTGTCACACCTTACTAGAAATATTGTTGTTTCAGTATTCTATCTAAAATATACATTATAACGCATGTAGGAATTTGCAGAGCCTTTATCTAATTGAATTAGTTCAAATTTGACTTAATGATTGAACGTCCGTTCTATGATTTACAGTTTTATATTCACGTTTTATCATCTCTCTCATAATAATTGGTTTCCTTAATTAAAATATTAACATTTTTGTAATTGAATTGATGGTTATAATCAAAACAATGTAGCAAGGGCGGTGGAATTTTCCAAGTTTTTGTTTCTAGTATTATAGTTATGACAAAACTTCAGATGGTTGTGAGAACAAAACTTAGCTACAGCAAAATCTCGTTTAAGGAAAATTAAATTGAATCTCCGAAACGAAAGAAGATGGGACCATAGTTTATGCGAAAAATCTGATTATTTTTGCAAAATCTACCATCCCCTGCATTTACGAGAGGTCTTTCTGGAACACCTTGTAGATCTAGCCAAACATGAAAAGATCAAAATTACCGCTATCTATAGCATCCATTCAAAATAATTCAGAACGTTAAGAATATTATCAAGTAATAATGTTACTGTTAATTACACATTTAATAAAAAATTGATCATTTTTCGGCAAAGGGTCCAGTTACTCTGCAAAAATTAGGCCCTGAGGGACTGGCAAATCTTTCAAATTCGTCTGAAAGCAGGAATGACGATTTTCATCAGTTTATAGATTCATTATGTTCATAAAGGTTGCAGAACAAACTACACCAATTCCAAATCAGTAGAATGTGCAAAAAAAAGAAAAGGATCAATTTCACCAGATTTTGTTGTACCCTCGGCAAATGACGATGAAGATTTCAATTTTTCAAACAGTTGTGTCGTTTGTACTAAAATAATTCATCCCAAAAATAGGAAGAGAGATCCATACCATATTATGAATAACGTTAGTGATACAATGGCGAATTTGAAAAAAAGTCCTGCCAATAAAGAACTTTTTCTCCGATTATCTTCAGTAGAAAATACGGATGATATTGAAGTAAAATATCATCAACAATGCCTACAACCATATCGCAAGGAAAATGAACAACCTCTGCCACGAACACTTGATGAAGACATTACTAATTCAATAGAGACGATTATTGAATACATGGAGAATCATTCAGACTCTATTCTGACATTAGGAGAGTTTCAACGCGCAGTAGGTGAAAATTATGTCCCATCAATGCCGTCTATAAAGAAGAGATTACGAGAACATTTTGGAGATGACAAGATAGTTATTTTGGGGCGATCTTCAGGAAAAACTTTTTTTTGCTTTTCTCATACTTGTTATGATCTACTGTACGATCATTTTTTGAAAAATAATGATATTGGCGATGATGCAACTCAAAAACACTATCTAAATAAAACAATAAAAATACTGAAAAAAGAAATGCCAAAGACACTAGAAATTTTGGAATTTGGTCAATTTTGTCCAATTAAACCTCCCAATTACCAGCTGAGGAGTTCGATTTTGGACAATTTGACTTCAGAATCGTACTCAGCGACTCCGAAAACCCCTGAGTAATTTTTCCTGTCTATTTGCGATGAAATTAAGAAAAAATGATCAATTTTGTCCAATTAAACTGGCCAATTACTAGCTGGGAAGATCGATTTTGGCCAATCTGAGTTCAGAATCGTAATCAGCGACCCCAAAACCCCCCGAGTGATTTTTCCTGGCTATTTTTGATGAAATTTAAAAAAATGGTCACTTTGTCCAATTACCATCTGGGGAGTTCGATTTTGGCCAATCTGAGTTCAGAATCGTAGTCAGCGACCCCGAAAACCCCCGACTAAATTTTCCCAATAATTAGCCAGAAAATTGATCAATTTTTTGTTTAAAAAAATAATAACAAATTTACACAAAAAACTAACCGGTAAGCTTTTTTATAGACGTCATCCCGAATCGAATGCACTTTGTTTCATCAAAATCGGTCCATATCTAACGATTTTCGTAATGAAATACCTATTTGACTCGACTATAAGTAATTTATCACGAGACTTAAGTAACTGCAATTTCAACTTTCAACACTTCGGAGTTCATTGACAAATACTATGCTCAAACTTTCGAAGTATGAAAATAGCTAAGCAATTTCCTGTGCGGAAATAATCCTCACTGTTGACGGATATTCCAGAACATTCTAAGAACAACAAATTAATGTTAGCAGTAAGCACCTAATTTTAATATTTGATTAATCACATATATTGCTGGTTTAAATTGACGTCATAAAAACAATTGTGAAGGCCTTATGAAATTATACAGAACTATTATAAATGTTGAATTTGGTCCAGTCTATCACTGGTTTAATTAAATAATGAACAACGTCTCAAATCAGATAGAAGCGTTTTAAAATATTCCATTCATTATATTTCTAATCTTGTCTATCTTGTTTGGTTTATGTAAACAATGAATGAGTTCATATACCTAGAAAAGTAACCATAGGCACCCTGATGAGAACGCAAGGGGGGGGGGGGCAGTTGCCAGGCCTGGATATTTGTAAATTAAAGAAAAACATGGATCACTTGCCATGACGTGAATTCATCGTGTTCTAGTCGAGAAGGTGGGTGGACTGCAAAATTTTTAGAAGTGGTAGACGGATTTGGCCGGGAAAAAAGCTTCAGTCTTATTAAATCTAATTAAATGGAGAATTAACACAGGTCCACGAACCTGTGTTAATTCAAATGTCAGCTCAAAATTTCCAAAAGGAACTGAATATTATAAAATCCGAAGCAATAAACAATTACTTCGACCCCAATTTGATAGATAATATGTTGAAACAGAAGGAATATAAAATTTATATCGAAGAAAATTTCCTTCTAAAGCGCAAAATATCTGTAAACCATGGAAGAATTACGTAGGTACATACTTTGTAAAATCTCGAATGATATAAAATCTGAACTGAACAATATGATTTAACTACTTCTTTCAAAAGTATGAACACACTAAGTCAACACCAAATATAAAGAAGATAAGTCAGAAAAAAGAGTAAAATCTGGAGTCTATAAGTTAAATTGTGGATCTTGCCCAAAATTGCATCTTGCTCTATTAGAGTGCGTGAACATTTTAGGAGTTACAGAAATATCAAACTTGACTCCCATTATGCCAAACATTTGTTAGAGACGGGCCATCAACTCAATCAAAACTTTGAAATCTGACATGTGGTTAATAAAAGTAGATTTGTAGTGTTGGTATTCGACTACAATAATAATAATAATAAAGTTCTTCTCGTTGATGATAATTTAATTTTAGTTCCCAGAGATTGATAATAATGTTGTTGTTTAAAATTTTAGTTGATATAATAATTGAATAAATAATTCTTAACCAAAACGATAGTACAATCGCTTACTAAGATTACAAATATTAAACAATAGATGAATTGATCCCTGTGATAGGAACTATCATTAGGTCAATACGCTTATATAGCTCTTGTTATGCTGTATTGCGGCACCCTACGAAAAATTCCAATGCATCATTCACACTTCGGAAGTTGGAGAATAAAACTCAAATTTTACACAAAACTTTTAACATTTAATTTAAAAATGCTGACAAATTGTTTCACCACACTGTGGCATTATCAAAGCGAGGAGTTATCAACTAAAGCTAAATCTAAAAATATGTCCTTAAATATCAGGGATCAGAATGTGGTACAAATTGAGGGATGGGGGTGGATAATGGTGGGAGTGTGTTTACAAAATTGTTAACAAGCGGTGAATTATATAAGTCGATTTGATCATTTAATATTACATTATTATTGGTTTTTGAGTGTTTCAAAATTTCCATGGATTCTAATATATTAAGTTTATGTCCTTTTTCCTGAATATGTAGAATATCAGGATTAAGGGTGAAATTGTGGTTATGTTCTAACAGGTGATTTGCGTAATTAGAGTCTTCTTTCTTGAGCCTGTAACTTCTCAAATGTTCATTGAACCTTACGCTGAAACTGCGTCCAGTTTGTCCTATGTACAAAGCACTACAGTCATCACATCTCAGTCTGTAAACTCCAGATTTCTTTAAGTTATCTTTTTTAGATTTCAAGTTATTAATATACGAGCATAGGTTATTTGTTGTTTTAAAGGCGACGTTTTTATTCTGTTTTTTAAGGACATACTTTTAGATTTAGCTTTAGTTGATAACTCCTCGCTTTGATAATGCCACAGTGTGGTGAAACAATTTGTCAGCATTTTTAAATTAAATGTTAAAAGTTTTGTGTAAAATTTGAGATTTATTCTCCAACTTCTGAAGTATTATGTATTTACACTACGTAAACGCCGAAACCATAGATATATGCATCATTCACATTTAGAATACAGAATAAAATAATATATATTTTGCTTCATATCTCACCCAGAGTAAAGATATATGGAAACTATTTTGACTATAAACATTGCTTATTATTTGGCAATAACAAGATGTATTTTCAGTGGAATGAATTCCAGTTTTCATTAGTCGCATACAAGAAGTATGTGATGTTCATTGTCCAAGGCCATCTTTTCAGATATTATCTAACTCCTCGGTATGAGGCACTTCTAATGTTAATTATGAATGGAAATTTGTTTGTTGGTTTTAATTAGATATTTGGACGGGTTTTTTTGTACAATTCTACAATTCTCAGGCGTCATCAAGAGGATCATGAAGGATCGATAACTTCAAACAATGAACAATATTCATATAACAAACATAATGATTCATGCAGCAAACTTATTGATAATTTATTCTTCAATAACTGATAATCTCCGACATCGCCAACAGAGATCTAAGTGTAATTAAGATATTTTAATTTCCTATCGCTTGGAAATAGATTAAAAACTTATAAATGTGAACAAATATACAAACAAGTAGGCCATTTTAATTTACGAAGGTAAATTACTACGAATTTAGGAGTAACGAAAATTGACGGGCACGAAAGTTGTACAGGACCATCAACGTGACTTTGATGTCAATTAACAAGTTTATTTCAAGGTAAAGGTGTCTTATATAGTAAACTTTCGCGAATAGCTAATCTTGAAAATTCTTTGCTTCCGGATGGATTCCTCGTCACAATAGCACGACTTTTTGTCAACCATTACATGTGGCATCTTCAGGGCAGGTAGATGATGGTACACTTCATACCGCTTTCTCATCTATAGAGCCTCTATACCATCCAATGAAACCAGAGGGCCGAGACAGAGACAGATTGACGCAATTAATGAAGATCTGGCAAAGATTTTGAAATGAGGATCTGATAATCTTAGAGTTTAATGCAACCAAAACTCAAGATTGTATCTTCTCCATTCTTATGAAATCTTCCATAACAATGCTCGAGATCACCACCAACAGCATCCTCTCATGGAACGATCATGTGAGGTTCTTTGCGAAAACCACTTCACGACAAGTTGGTTTTCTATTCCGTACCAGGAGCTACTTTACATTCCAGCAGCTCTTCATAATCTACAAAGCACAGATTCGACCTGTCCTGAAGTACTGTTCACATGTTTGGAGTTCGGCTTCCAAACATACGCTAAAGCTCTTGGATTCTATCCAGAAGAGTTCGTTTGATTGATGATGTCACACTTATGAGTTCATGGACCTCTCTAGAACATCGTAGAAAGGTGGGAGGTCTCTCCCTTTTCTATATATATTTCCATATTGGGTGTTCATAAATCTCGTCTGTTGTTCCACCACGAGAGATTCTAAATAGGCGGACTAGAAGAGCTCAAAGTGGTCACCCCTTCACTGTCAAGCTCGAGACCTGCCGAACTTCATTTTTTTACCTAGTGGGGTCTTTTCTTATGCATCTAACCTCCACATCTTCAAGAAAAATACTAATGCCTATCTTCTTTCCCAAGATCCCATTGCTGGCTCACACGATGTTCTTCGAACATTATAGGTTTCGTGTAGTCAAATTATAAAGAAAAAGGCTTGAGACTTGAACTAAAACTGATTCCTCTGGTTTCTATAGCTGTATTTATTGTTGCAAAAAATATTCACGCCACACAGTTCACTGCGTTTATTCCGGTGGTTAACTCCGTTCCGGCACCTGACCCTGTCGTTGTGTGATCAAAAACAGTTATTCAAATAGCCATCAATCTGTCCATTATAATGTTTTATATCTTCATTTCGCAGACTTCGAAAATCAGGTAATACCGCTACACAGAATTCGCAGGTATGAGATGAACGTACGAGACCAAGAGCCAAATTGTTTTTGTCTGTTCGGCGTGTCAACATTTGATGCTCGGGGATACACAAAGACATTTCATCGAATTCAAATCGACGATTCAACTTCAATTTGAAATATCAATTTATATTCTAAGTATTGATTGAACGTATATAGAAGAAAGAGCATATTAAGCAAATTATTATTGAAAATTCATCAAACAGGTTTTGAATTCGTTGATTGCTCATTACAATTGTTCAAGCTTAACTTATTCATATTTTTATACATATTGACAATAATTATGACAAGTCATTCAAAGTATCATTTTCTGTATAGTCTCTGGGGATGTTTTTACGACACATCTGTAAGTCAGTGGGATTCTTGTGTCAATTTGTCATCAGCCGACGAAGTGTTATTGATGGGTTGACATGGCTTATTCATATGGATACTTCTAAGAATGGTTGTGTTGCCTGGGATTTCTGGTCGACACATATGTAGCCAACGATAGCAGCTACTACCCTTCTTTACAGACCTTTAGAGTCTTGAACTTGCCAGAAGTAAACGATTTTTAGAAAATAAAACATTCACACAAAGCTCATTCATCGAGCAACATCATTATAATACTAAACATTCAAATCAAATTCATTCAACGAGCAACATCATTACATTGCTATAACAATCACAACGATATCACTTCAACGAGCAACATTATTACTTGCAATAACATTAACATATCATCAATCTTATAATCAAACGTTAACCTAGAGACTTACAACTTTGGGGAAACTAGCCTTCATAAATAAGGCGACTTAGTTCTGTTAGTGTAGTTGTACATAACTGTATATAGGTGTGAATAAATAACTTAAAATCATCAAGTGCTATTTCTTCAACCAACTACCATACAAGAAGTGTAAACAACAGCAGTATACAGCACATGGCACAAGAATCCCACTGACTTACAGATGTGTCGTAAATACATCCACAGAGGCTATAATAGATAATATACAGAAAATGATACTTTAAATGACTTGTCATAATTATTGTCAATATGAATAAGTTAAGCTTGAACAACAATAATTGAATTGGGCGTTGAAAAACACTCAGCACATGAATTGGTTCCCTTCAACACTAGATGGTGAACCACAGGCAATCTTATCGATTTGGAATCCAATGTATGTGTTTGTGAAGAACTGGAAGCAAAACCAAAACTAAATCACTTCATTTATCATTGATTGTGAAGGTGACCTGATAATTATATATATAAATTCTCGGTTCTAAGTGTACACACTAACACATATGCTTATTATTTTCATCACAAGACGTACCAGTGTATTACGAAATATTTTCAAATTTTTGGGAGGGTCCTCTGGGTGGGACAATTTAATAGCGCGATCTGTAAGTCTGTTTAAAACACTTTTTTATAACTTGTTAGTGCAATTGAATTAAAGTGAAGATATCGTTAAGACCACTTAAGACCATATTTCTTTACTAAACCACGAAGCTATTATTTTTCCATCTGCATCATGGCTAATGTTCACTTCTATTTCACAAGTAAATTGAAGTTTACAGTGGAAATTGTTAAATTTATTAACCCCATACTGAATTTTATTATTGGGAACACACATTAGGCAATCATCTACATACTGTTTGAAGAATACGGGTTAAAAATCTAATGAATTTATTACAGATTCCTATAGGCATTCCATAACTAGGTTAACAATAGTAGCTGAAATGAGAGATCCCATTGCTGTGCATTATCAAACAGATACAAAATTATTATTTAAAAAAATCGATGGTGGAAGCCGTTACTTTATGGTAATTTATCATTTTGATTATATGAAAGAATAACTACTTTGTTTTTATACCACTTTTAATAATTTTATTAAATAAAAGTGGTATAAAAACAAAGTAGTTATTCTTTCATATAATCAAAATTATTATTTGTTATCTGTTTGATAATCGCAGTTCGGTGTTGTTCGGGTTAAAATACCGGGAAATACTTTAAAGCACCCCTATAGTTTATTATCGTAGTTACATTGCCTAAGTGATTCAATCGATTGTTGGCCAGCCTATTTAAAGTCAATTTAACACCTTTGCGACATTTAAAATGTCTACCGTTTTCTTAGAAGAATGAAGGTAGAAGGCGCATAAAATGAAAATGTTTGTAACCTAATTTAGAGGTAGGAAAGGTATTTACTAATTAAAATGAATTAAATTTTAGGAGCGTCCCAAGTTTGCTAGTTTGTTTCAGATTGTTCCCATGAAAATATTTCAGGACACAGTAAAACGTTGTGCCTTTATTCAGTACCATGCCATGAAACAAAATGCATTCGTATAGAGAACGAGTATGTGACAAATCCTTCGGACTCTTCAAAAGACACATTAACAGTTTGTGATAGAAATTATACACTAATCGAGGGTACTGTAAAATCGTTGCAAATAAATACCAAGCGTTCTCCTAAAAATGATAAATTCAATTGACATAATTGATAATAAACACACGGTGAGAAAAACTATACAGTAGTAAAAAGTTTAGAAGACACCTACAATTTGTTACAAACAATAAATTAATCAGCAATTGGCCGATTTCTTCATAATCGTTTAGTAATAAAAGAATAATAAGACTTTTGAAAAATTTTAGTTCAATTCTCACAATATTTTCGAGTTCTACAGATGCATCCCACTATCAAGTATATTCTAATGGCCACAATAAAAATTATATGTAGCATTTTTTTTAAATGAAGTCACAAAGATGATATTCAGTTATATTAAGTCAAAATAAACATTTTTGTTCCTATAAATTATTTGCAATAATGCGTATTCTCCTTATTATAGCTGTTTTGAACATATCCGGAAAATTGGCGACATTTTTTCGTCAATCGATCGAAGTAGCAAGAAGACTTTTTGTGCAATAAAATTTTTCTCTAAAGCGCATATTTTTCCAGCTTAAAGGTTTCCTCTATTTATTATTAAACAATTCTAAAGAAATTAACCAAGACTTAGTTATTACTAATAACAAATGTAGGATAGACCGCCGTCTAGATTATTTTCACTAATGTTATTTTGAATTCAAATAATAGATTGGCTCAATATTTGGGTCGACTCCAACTCCCTCACAAATTTCGCGATTTATGGTTTAGATTCCTGTTCGATGCCTGGAGTTTGAAAGAACTCTATTTCATATCAATAAACATGTCATGAGTATTTCCTTGAAATTATGTAGATAAGAATATTTTCTTTGTTCAACGAAAAATTAAAAACACTTTTTGAGTAGAGTGGAAAGAACTATGTGCAAAATTTAAACTCAATAAATGTCAAAACTATGTTAATGATTCAAGTTCAAGTGCATCTCGTAATTAATAACAAACTCTTATAGCTAATAGAATAAATTGAATATGAAATATTGAAGACTTACTTTATCAGATTCAGAACAACAACTGGAAGAATTCAATGGTTATTTTGGTTTTTATCAGTTCATAACAAAAACCTGTATTTCATCCATGTGGAAGTGGAATTGAGGTGTGAAGGAATTCTTCATTTAACATGCGGTTGAATCTTCAGCTGTATTCTAATTAATTCATAGAAAAACCCGATAACAAATTAAAACAAACAAACAAAAATAAAAGCGTGTAAGTAAAACCATGCAGGTTATATTATAAGACACAAATCAAATTACTCTTGCTATCAAGTTGTTTCCCAGAAGATTGTAGTATCGTATAATAATATCAAACAATTAATAATTAATCCAAATATTCGCCGAATGAATAAATAAATGCGCCGTCGGCGGTTCCAATAACTGTTCCGGAGAGCACGATTATTAGAATCTATATTATATCTGCTATATACAGATTGCTTTAGCTTTTGTAGCAGAATTTCAACACTCTAGAGAACTATTAAAATTAATACAAAAAAATCAACAATTTCATTTTATATTTGACGTAGTAGATTGTGATATTATATATTAAGTTAATAACTAATGAATAAGTTACCAATTTTGAAATGTAATTTTTTTGTAACCATTATAAACACTTGAAAATGGGGTGTACCTATAGAACCCAAAATAAATGTACATATCTAAAACTTATGGATAGTGAGAATCAAACATCAAACTTTTGAATTTTTTGAATGAATGCCAGATGGGTACCGCATTTGCTCTCTGTTGACAACAAGCGCGACTGTGTGACATCTTCAAAGGAGTGTTTGGCAATGTTCAAGCGCGATAAGGACTTTTTGCTGCATTTCGTAACCGTGGACGAAACATGGATCCATCACAACACACCAAAGACCAAAGAACAGTCGAAACAGTGGACTTGTCCTGGTGAATCGAAGCCGAAAAATGCCAAAGTGGGTTTATCATGGCGATAGTTTTTTGGGATGCACACGGTATCGTCCATACCGATTACCTTGAAGAGGGCAAAATAATCACCGGCGTATATTATGCAGAGCTGTTGAATCTATTCGACTCCGATTTGAAGCGGCCGCATTTGGCAAAAAAAACTGCTCTTTCACCAGGACAACGGACAGGTCCGCAGTCGTAATAGCGAAATTGCAGGAATTGCGCTACGAATAGGTTCATCATCCACCATAATCTCCAGATCTGACAGCGATTTTATATATCCAAATTTTAAGAAATGACTCTGCGGAAAGAGATTTGGCTCCAACGATGAGGTCAACCCTGAAACAAACGCCTATTTTGAAAGATTGCCGAAATCGTATTATTTGGAAGGGACCCAAAATTTGAAAACGTTGCATAAAGTGTATCGGGCTACAAGGAGATTATGTTGAGAAATAAACTATGTCAAATAAGTTTTGGCCAAATAAATCAATTCAGCTTGCACTCGTACACGATAAGATCTTCAAATTAAATTTGAAACTTAGGGACTTACAACGCGACGAACTCTCTTCTACGGGCATTAGCTGTTTAACAGGCTTAGCAGTGGACAACAGCTACTAACATATAATAAAAGGAAGACTTGATATGGTCCTTTTTTATGTATAACATAAAGCGTGATGAATGTAATTTCATATATTTTACTTATTTCCTGAATCATTTGCATGAATGGATGTAACTGAAAGTTCATCAAACAACAGAAAGTAAAGTTATCAGTATTCTGTAGAGATCATCATTTGAATCATCTTTGGCTCAACTATTCTGATTAAAATTGAAGGGAACATAAATAATATACTCGTAATTCTTCTTCAGAAATATATTGATCCACAACATCTTTAACATCTATACATTACGCAATAACTAAATAGAAACTATTTGATATATCCTGAAAAATTAAATTCGTCACAAAATGAAAAATACATAAATTAAAATAGCCACAATTCAAGTATGTTTGAGAAAAATATATGTAGGTTTGCTACAGCATTTTTCAACGAACTTTCCTCAATTCAAAAATACAAAGTTCGTAGACTGCTACAAAACTCATATTTCAGCAATTCATATCAAATACAACATTAAAATAAGTTTATTTGCACTCAAATTCACTGTAGAAACAAAAACCAACACCATTTGGAATTCAACATATACAGAAAACCTACAGAAAACAATAGGTATATATTATGGCGGATTCAACTACACCAATTAATTATAAAATAGTTCATTGTTCATGAATTTTTAAACGTCCCTTTAAGCGAACTTATGACAACGAAGTTAAGAAATAACTATGACTACGACAACTCTTTGATCAATAAGTTAATTTCTAACCAAAAACGTGAAATGGAACCAAATTTGGGCTATTACCTCCAAATAATTCAATAAAATCCTTCAATAATTAATAAATACCACAATTTATTTTCTAAATTTGCAATACAGCACTTATTTATATTATTAATGCCAAATTATATACACATTTTCGGGAAATAGGTCACACTGACACATATGCTTATTATTTTTGTCTTTACGTATGTTTCGGTGTCAAGACCGTAATCAGAAGACGTATCAAAATCGCCAAAACGGACAGAAACACGAGTGATCGAAATTAATGTTTTAAGTATAAGAATATGTGTCAAGATCCGCTACATAGCAATCTACTTCTAATAATCGAAGCAATGTTTGAATAAGACTAGAAACAAACTGTAATACGCTCCACTTTCGAACCAGATGTTGAAGATTTATGAGGTAGTAGGAAAAGGTTACTCACTACAATTATTGTTATTTCAGCATTCTACCTAAAATACGACGCAAGTAGGAATTTGCAAAGGTTTTAATGAATTAAATTAGTATAAATTTGACTTACTGATTGAACGTCTGTTCTATGATTTACATGATCTTTTTTATAATAACTGGTTCCTTTAACTAAAATAATAACGTTTTTGTAATTGAATTGATGGTTATAATCAAAACAATGTTTAGCAAGGGCGGTGAAAGTTTTTGTTTCTAGTACTATGCTTTTTTGTAACTATTGTTTATAGATTCCTGTATAAGTTCCATCGCAATCTAAACAATTTAATTTATATACTGTATGGGTTTGCTTATCTTTAGATATTAAAGGTAGCACATTTGAAAAATATTTACCAACGCATTAGTAGGTTTATGAGACCAAACTCCTTTAGTAAGCCACTGATTTCATTTTTCCGCCTGAGTCATGCCTAATGTTCATATCTAGGAAATTTGTATTTTTGTTCACTTTATTAATCCCAAATAGTATTTGAACAGGCACATTTTGATTTCTAATTCAATTTACTCTGATGATGGCTACTTGGTAGTTGTTTCCGAGTTACAGACAGTTTTTCGCGACGACACAAATATTTAATCATTGTACCAAAACAAAATGTTTATTTTTTATTTTTTAATGATAAAACTGTAGGAAGTTATTCACACTTTTGAAAAAAACCTTTTTATCAATAACTTTCTCCTAAAAAACCGGTTGTTTCGGTATAATCTAAAAAATTTAGTGCTTTTGTTGTCGCGAAAAATTGTAGGTAAAAAATTCATGTAAAGAAAAATTCAAGGAACAAAAATTGATCAATTGGTCTCAATACATATGTCTGAATTTTTTCAATTTTCCCAATTGAATATTTTTAAAGCGGTACAATGTCGGAGAAATGGGTAGTTTTTCACGTTTTTCCGGAAACGCTCGGACAAAACGCACTTGAGAACAAGTTGAGAATTTAAAAAACACTTGCATTTAGATCATACATTCACCTGAAGTTTTTCAAATTTTCCTCTAAATTTTACATTTTCCCCTCTCCCACTAAATTTTGAAGTGGTGATATCCCGGAAAATATTAATTTTTCGGCAAATTTCACAATTATGAAAACATCTTATTTTGGGCCAAAAAAGGTATGTATATATTTTCACTTTTACCCAAATTGATACAAGTGGTGTTCTCTACCACTTCTGATCATTTCTGCATTCAATTATTTTTTTACATTTTCTATTGATGTCATAATAACTCATCGAAATTAATTCAGTAAAGATTTTAGCGCTTCGTTAACTGGGCTATTGCGGAAAAGCAAGAGCAGGTGCAATGTACGAGATCAAGCTTGTTTTTTTACACGTCAACTATCTAACTCGCCGGATAGTAAAAAAAAGCGTGCTATAGCGGCATGTAAAAGAAGCCTTGTCTAATCGACGCTCATACATGATGTTGCGCCGAGTTTACTTGGCAGCTATCAACTTTAATTCTGGTTCCGAAATTGAGAATTTCTTGAAGTCGAAGGCGAACAGACTAAAATAAAAAACGAAGAATAAAGCTGTGATCCATTCACATATCGTACTTATCAGGTGACCCGTGTATGCTCCATCGTTTTTTCCCCATTTGGTCACGTCACTTCCTACAAAAAAGTAAAATTAAGAATAATCAATCATATTATCACTTTCAACCTAAATAGTAAATACTATATTTATTCTAAAACGGACCATTTTGAAGAAAAATTACAAGAATTAAGTCAAATGACTGAAAAAATTTTTTAATATATGAGAGTAAAACAATATAAAAATAATAAAAAAATATGTTATATTTAGATATCGGATATATTGAGTCAAACAATTTATTAAACCAAAAATAATGAAAAACGGTTCCCGATAGCTAATTTCTGCTATTGTAAAATATTCAAGCCGTCATAAAATAGAATCACAAATTGAAAATGTTATTAGTTCATTTGGAACTAGTATTGTAAAATTTTAGAGAAATATTATTCTTTGTGAATATTCTCGGGTGTCCACGAGAGTAATGCGATTCAGTCCAGTGGCTTAGGCCCCTTAATATATGCCGTTCTCATGGCTTCAGCCAGAGGTGGTATCCCAGCGTGAGGTGCAAGAGCCCTCGTTAGGGCCAACTTGATATCTACACAGGCAAGCTGCTGCATTCGTTTCAAGGAGCGTTGGTACACAACAGCTCTCGTCCCTGGCCCCCACACAACCTAGGCATCCCCATGTTCCACCTAAAGCTCTCTTGCACGTCCAAAAAGATGCAGGAACCTTCCTCACTTGGTATTCGAGATGTTAACTCCAGGTCAATTTGAAGTTTAGGATTGCTACCAGAAAATTCACCGACCCCTTAATTTGCAGCACTCTGCCAGAGGAAGAAACCTGCGGCAGTACGCCCATTTTGCGTTTTCAGGTTAACATTGCCATTCCCATCTTATTAGGATTGATACTGAGCCCCTTAAGGCACCACCAGCGGACCACTATGCTGAGCAACGTGATTTGCAGATTGCACAGTGTTCTCAAGTGCCGTCCAAACTCTGCTCGCCACAATATCGAAGTAAGGAAGTAGGCAGGACATACTACCATTTCCCTCTCAGAGCGCTACCACGTCTGTGTTAAAGAATCCTGGCTTGTATTGTACAATAGTGTAATGTACCCCTGGTTTGGCTCTGACTTGATCCATGGTTCTTGAATCAGTGACATGTTAATTTTTTTGCTCGATGAGCTTTTTGCACAGCACGCCGGTTGAGGACTGAGTTGGAGCAAAAATTTCACTTCAACAATTTTAAAAACTTTTTTGGAGAACCAGCAAACTCATGGGACTTCGCTGATGGCCCTATTTCAACTGCCGCTTACTCCAGCCCGCCGGCTTTTGGTGGACCATCGTCCGACCCGTTTTAATTTTCTGCTGCCACTTTTGAATCTTTTTAATAAGTTATCGTTGTGAGATACGTAGAAGTGTCTATTGATGAGTATGTTCCCATTTTTTGAATGGATACTTATTCATGAAATTAGTGAAAATCAAACTTTATTTTATTTTAAATTCAGAATGGATTTTCATCACTTGATGGCCGATTCCATTCAACATTTATAATTAATTGTTGCGTCTTGATAAAGATATGAAGTCCAATAGAAAATTCTGTTTCATTACCTGTAAACTTGGTATATGCGTATACCCCAAATCCAATTGTCAGACCGGAACTACAACTGCCAGCAATCGCACAGACAACTTTGATTACGTTCAATCGCTTCCATCCAAAGGTAGGATACATTAGAAAAGATAAATATGTCTGAAATTGAAAATTACTATGAATAAGACATTATATTTAACCATGATAAGATGACGAGAAGACATCTAAATTAGTGCTGGCAAAAACCGGTAAAAATCAACACCAGTTTTGGTTAAAATCGATTAACCGAGTACTCGATTTCAAAACCGGTTAACCAGTTTTCGGTTAACCACGTGATTACTCAAACCAAAACCGGTTAATGGTTAACCGCGGTTTGCTAAACCGAAAGCCGATTGTTCGGTTAATCTATTATCGACTTATCGACTCAGGCTAAAAACACGTTCTGGAATTTTAGTTTAATGTTTAATGAATTGGGGATCTGATAATATAGTAAAGTTCAATGCAATCAAAGCTCAAGTTTGCATCTTCTCCAGGAAGGCGGATCCCACAATCTCTAATATGATGATGTCAGGTTAGTCAGGTACAACTATTCCTATGAAGTCTTCCATATCCATGCTCGAGATCACCACCAACAGAACCATCTCATGGGACGATCATGTGAGGCCATTGCGAAAATCACTTCACAATAACTTGGTGGTGCTTGGTGGTATATATTCAGTGCCAAGAGCTACTTTACATCCCAACAGTTCCTCATAATCTGCAAGGCACAGATTCGACATGCCCTGGAGTACTGCTCACATGCTTGGAGTTCGGCTCCCAAATATACGCTGAAGCTCTTGGCTTCTATCCAGAAGAGAGCTATTCTTTTGATTGACAATGTACACTTACGAGTTCATTGTCCTCTCTAAAACATCGTGGAAAAGTTGGAGATCTCTCCCTTTTCTATAGATATTTCCATGGTCGGTGTTCATCAAAAATCTCGTCTGTTGTTTCACTACGAGTCATTCCAGATAGACGGACTAGACGAGCTCAAACTAGTCACCCCTTCGTTGTCAAGCTCGAGACCTGCAGAACTTCTACCTACCAGACTTAATTTTTTTATTGAACAGCGAAATTGTGGAACTCTTTACCTAGTGAGGTCTTTCCCTATGCCTAAAACCTCCGAACCTTCAAGAAAAATTCGAATCCCCTTCTCCTCTCCCAACATTCCACCGCTGGCTCACACGATGTTCTTCGAACATTCTAGGTTTCCCTCTCGTGTAGTCAAAGTATAAAAAAATCATTATTGTTAGGTGGTTGTTGAGGTTAAGTTTTATTTTGAGTTTATTTTAGCTTGAGTTCATTTTTGTTTTTTAAATAAAAATAATTAGTTGTGTTAGTTTTCTCATTAATTTGTGTAGTTTTAATTCCCGACCAATTAATGACTTCAATAAAACCGGTTTTGGCTAAGACTGCTTAATCTGTTTCTGACTTGTCAAAACCACTGTTACCCGAAAACCGATTAACCGGTTTTCGGTTTCGGTCAGAACCTCGGTTAATCGAAAACCGATTGGCAGCACTAATCTAAATAACTTCCGCTTTGAATGGGAACTGTATTTATATTGACTTTTAAACTGTACATGAGGAATGGAATGTCATTGCACAGTTTTCAAAGTGAGTTGCATACCTGGACCATACTATTTAAGCAACATTGGCACCCGATTGGAGGTTGGGTGGGGGACAAAGAGGGGTACCGTAAATTTAGGTGGTTTGGGATGGTTAGGCGAGTTGGGAGAAACCATAGAACGCTTTGTGAACGTGCTGCTATCTACCATTGAGGGGACGAACTTCGAAAACATAAAGAATATGATGGTAGCAGGTAGGTGCAGCTCACTGTATAGAAGGCGGTTGAAACTAGTATCTGGTGTGGTGTTGTGAACTTACAGGTGAGTAAATATAATATAGGTTTTATATATAAGGGTTATACTTCCTCAGCCGCGGGGATGGAGATACGGCTCAGTATTTTTTTGTATGCCTCTTATGCTCTTTGAATACCTAATGCGATAAGAATAATATATTAGATTAGAATTTCACGCGGGCTGATGCTTTATTTTTGTTTACCATTTTTAGGATGACATGGGACATGCCGAACAAATACGTACGAACGTTGGGGACTCGCAAATATCGCAACATCAGCGATGAAACGCTTCAAATTGCGATAGACGATATAGAAACATAATTTAACATATAGAAAGGCTAGTGAAAAATATGGTATACCTAAATCCACCTTGAACAGGAAATTGAACCGAAAAATAGCAAAAATGGCGGCGAACAAACACAGTTGAGAGGAAATGAGGAAATAAACATCACCGAAAATATCATACAAGCTATTGATTGGGGGTTTTCTCTAGAACGAGACGACATACAGGATTTAGTACAGGGATATTTGAACAGACTAAGCAAAACTGTCACAAAATAACAATAGACCAGGCAGCTGCAGGTACTATGGTTTTATTTCCAGACACACAAATTAAACGTTGTCATTGTCAGAGGATATCAAAAGAAGTCGGCCTGCGGTTTCAGCAAACATCCTTAATGAATATTTTGATAATTTATTCGATTCATTGAGAGATGTGCCACCACAGAAAATCGTGAATTATGATGAAAGTGGATTTGTCGATGATCCAGGAGGAAATAAAGTGGTGATAAGGAGAAAAGCAAAATACGCCAAGAGAGTCATGGACTCGACGAAAACAAGTATTTCAGTAATGTTGTGTGTAAGCGAATCTAGCATTACATTGCTACCTTATATCGTTTATAAAGCGGATCATATCTGGAGCACATGGACAGAAGGGGAAAAAGTTGGCACAAATCAGTCTGATAACATTATTGCAGGATTTAGAGCCACAGGATGAATTCCAGTCGATCGTAATGCTGGATTGAAGAAGTGGCCAAATCAAGATGTGCCTGATGATACTTCTGAACGAAACATTGCCGATACTATGAAGAGCTATTTGACGAAATTCGATATGGAAAAAAGAAGAAAACAATGATTCAACTGCTAACCCTGCGAGAACAAAGAAAAAACTAGACCTGTCTGCTGATGAGGGCGTTGCTTTAGAAGATCTAAAAACATCTGAAAAAAAATGCTTATTTCTTCAGAAGTTGGAGAATAAAACTCAAATTTTACACAAAACTTTCAACATTTAATTTAAAAATGCTGACAAATTGTTTCACCACACTGTGGCATTATCAAAGCGAGGAGTTATCAACTAAAGCTAAATCTAAAAGTATGTCCTTAAATATCAGGGATCAGAATGTGGTGCAAATTGAGGGATGGGGGTGGATAATGGTGGGAGTGTGTTTACAAAATTGTTAACAAGCGGTGAATTATATGTGTCGATTTGATCATTTAATATTACATTATTATTGTTTTTTGCGTGTTTCAAAATTTCTATGGATTCTAATATATTAAGTTTATGTCCTTTTTCCCGAATATGTAGAATATCAGGATTAAGGGTGAAATTGTGGTTATGTTCTAACAGGTGATTTGCGTAATTAGAGTCTTCTTTTTTGAGCCTGTAACTTCTCAAATGTTCATTGAACCTTACGCTGAAACTGCGTCCAGTTTGTCCTATGTACAAAGCACTACAGTCATCACATCTCAGTCTGTAAACTCCAGATTTCTTTAAGTTATCTTTTTTAGATTTCGAGTTATTAATATACGAGCATAGGTTATTTGTTGTTTTAAAGGCGACGTTTTTATTCTGTTTTTTAAGGAATTGAGATATTTTTAGTGAATGTTTACCTAAATATGTTAGACATGTGAAATTTGATTTTGTATTATTATTAATTTGCGGATAAATTATGCTTAAGGCTTTTTTATTGAGTTTATTTTGGAGTATTTTATTAATTATCTTGACATTATAACCGTCCCCATGGGTTCGCCATTATCTCCGTTGCTAGCAGAAATATTTATGAATTACTTGGAAACTAAGATTTTAAATTCCAATTTTCAGCACATGTTTGTATATTGGTATCGCTATGTTGACGACGTAATCGCTTGCTATACAGGCAGTAACCGTCAAATAAATTCTTTTCTCACCTATATCAACAACTTACACCCAAATATAGAATTCACATTAGAGATGGAAAACAACAAGTCCTTAAACTTTTTAGATCTGACAATTTCACACACAAATAATTACTTTTCTTTCGCTATTTATCACAAGCCCACCCACACAGATACCACAATACACAACACTTCTTTACATCCACAATCACATAAGCTAGCAGCATATAATTGTATGATACATAGATTAATTAATGTCCCATTAAGTAAAGATAATTTCCATTTAGAATTAAACAGAATCATAGATATTGCCAAAAATAACGGTTATAATGTCAAGATAATTAATAAAATACTCCAAAATAAACTCAATAAAAAAGCCTTAAGCATAATTTATCCGCAAATTAATAATAATACAAAATCAAATTTCACATGTCTAACATATTTAGGTAAACATTCACTAAAAATATCTCAATTCCTTAAAAAACAGAATAAAAACGTCGCCTTTAAAACAACAAATAACCTATGCTCGTATATTAATAACTCGAAATCTAAAAAAGATAACTTAAAGAAATCTGGAGTTTACAGACTGAGATGTGATGACTGTAGTGCTTTGTACATAGGACAAACTGGACGCAGTTTCAGTGTAAGGTTCAATGAACATTTGAGAAGTTACAGGCTCAAAAAAGAAGACTCTAATTACGCAAATCACCTGTTAGAACATAACCACAATTTCACCCTTAATCCTGATATTCTACATATTCGGGAAAAAGGACATAAACTTAATATATTAGAATCCATAGAAATTTTGAAACACGCAAAAAACAATAATAATGTAATATTAAATGATCAAATCGACACATATAATTCACCGCTTGTTAACAATTTTGTAAACACACTCCCACCATTTTCCACCCCCATCCCTCAATTTGCACCACATTCTGATCCCTGATATTTAAGGACATACTTTTAGATTTAGCTTTAGTTGATAACTCCTCGCTTTGATAATGCCACAGTGTGGTGAAACAATTTGTCAGCATTTTTAAATTAAATGTTAAAAGTTTTGTGTAAAATTTGAGTTTTATTCTCCAACTTCTGAAGTATTATGAATTTACACTACGTAAACGCCGAAACCATAGATATATAAATGCTTATTTCAAAAATCATCATGATTTCACCGTTGGTAATAAATCAAGGATTAAAGGGTCTTATGTTTCTCCATGTACTGAATTTGTTTCTTCGGCTGAAGTTCGCGGAGAACCCTAGTGAATATGAATGTGAAAAGAAAAAGAAAATTACTACTATGTAGATATCACTTTTTTTGTAACTTCCGATACTCGATCATATTAATCATAATAACGCTGAAACTTTTTAACGAATAACGGAAGTTACAAACAAAAGTGATATGATATCATAGTAGTGTTTAATTTTACAACATAACTAACTAGTGAATATAATTTATTAAAACATATATACCTGAAAGCATAGATAAATTGGTCCCAAACCAAAAGCAGCCAAAGCACCCACTCCGTGTACCGCTATGACATTAGTTTCCTGAAAATTTCCAACTAGACTCACTCCTAAACTTGATATCATGCCAAGAATAAGGAGTTTGTGATTAAATTTTTTAACGGGGGTAGGGAAAGAATGTATTGTTATTAGATGCTGAATCTGCAAAAAACGAACGTAGACTATCACCCCAACTGAAACAGAGAAAAACATAAATATAAACTGAGAAATGTCATTAGTAAGTTGATGGGGTTATGTTATGGCTTCGTATCCAAGTGGATGCGCAGGCCTTCGAAGAGGATGCGCAGTGAAAGGAAAACGGATGAACGTGGTTGTTTGTATACAGTTTTACTGACCGCTTGATTGGGTTTATTGTGTGCCCCTTGGAATAAGCTAAAAGCGAGAATACTGCTTGAACTATTGTCTCTTATGGCCTCAGGCCATTGTAGTAGACTGTGAGAGGCAGTTTCGTCTGCCTCTCCACAACGTGAGTCATCGACAATACCGTTTTACTGTAAATGTCTGTTTTATGACTTCTGTAGTGAAATCAAATCAAATACCGCTAATAAAACTCAAGTTGAATGAGCAAAATGTGATCATTTACGTTACATGGTTAAAAAAAAGTTTTTTTTAAGTATTGAAAATTATTGAGTATAAAAAATTGCGATACTGGGCTCCAGGCAAGCAATTGGTTCATTGTTTGTATGCAAAATATTGAAGGTTTAGCTAGTTTTCAGTATTTTATACATTTTATAAAAAATTATTAAAAAAAATTTTATCCATCAATATTCTATTGTCCTCTTAAAATTTTTGTTCAGAAAAGCAAATTCCTCAAAAAAATAAATTGCACTGCATTCTCTCATAACAGACAGTATATACAAGGTGTTCCATCTCAGACGAGCCAGCCTGTATATTTCTTATCCCACAGTGAGTGGAAAAATCTCTCGAAACACGTCCAATGATTTTGTTTGGGGGGACATCTTTTGACGTATATTTGAGGCTTGAACGAACAACCCCCTGATAGGGGGCACTTCAACCCCTCAAAATTGAATAGGGGAGAGTGATACATTATTTGAAAGGTCTTGGCAGCCTCTTTACAACGGTGTATGAAAAACGTAAATTTAATGAACCGTTTTCGCCAAAAATTAATATTGTTTCTCGAATGCGCCACCTTGAAAATTTTGGTTATTTGTACAATGTACAAGCTCATTTTTACTAAGCCTTTTTTACAAACTTAAGCAATCTTCAAAAAATCACATTCGTAAAAAAATTGAATTGTGTTGTCATGCTTACAATGAAAAAAATTAAATCTGCGTGTTTAAATCAAATGTTCAAATTGTCCTCCATTGACTTCCATACAATAATACATTCTCTCAAACTAATAAATAAAAAAACAGCAAAACATTTCCTTATGTTGCCTTCATTTTTTGTTCTTAGAAGGCGTTTATCTGGTTTTAACGTTTCTTCGATCATTTTCATGATTTTAATCAATCTGTTGAGTTACTACTTTGCTGATTTGTTTAAGTTTTCAAAAAATATCGTGTACACATTGCAAGAACGAGTTGAGCTGGTTAGCCTTTATTACCAAAATCAAAATTATGGCCGAGCGGCTGCAAGGATATTTAACGAAAACCATCCTGAACGTAGCGTTCGCCATAAGTACTCTACTACTTGAACAACAATTGCATTTCCAACAAGACGGAGCTCCTCCTCACTACACCGCACCAGTCCGCCAATGCCTCAATTTGCAATACCCCGGTCGTAGGATTGGAAGAAGAGGTCCTATGGAGTGGCCTGCCCGATCTCCTGACCTGAACCCTCTGAACTTCTTCTTGTGGGGACATCTTAAGTCCAAGATTTTTGTGATCCAGCCTGTAAATTTGGACGAACTACGCCAACGAATTGTAAATGAGTGTCGTCAAATAACTCAAATTATGCTGAACCATGTTAGAGACGGTTTTCAGTCAAGATTGTATTATTGCATGGAAGTCAATGGAGGACAATTTGAACATTTGATTTAAACACGCAGATTCACTCTTTTCATTGTAAGCATGACAACACAATTCAATTTTTTTACGAATGTAATTTTTTTTAAATTGTTTAAGTTTGTAAAAAAGGCTTAATAAAAATGAGCTTGTACATTGTACAAATAACCAAAATATTCAAGGTGGCGCATTCGAGCAACAAAATTAATTTTTGGCGAAAACGTTTCATCAAATTCACGTTTTTCATACACCGTTGTAAAGAGGCTTCCAATACCTTTTAAATGACGTATCACTCAACCCCTCTCCCCTATTCAATTTTGAGGGGTTGAAGCGCCCCCTATTAGGGGGTTGCTCGTTCAAGCCTCAAATATACATCAAAAGATGTCCCCCAAACAAAATCATTCGACATGTTTCGGGAGATTTTTCCACTCACTATGGGATAACAAATATACGAGGTGGCTCGTCTGAGATGGAACATCCTGTATAGTAGTAGTATAAAAGTCGAGACGAGACGGGACAAAGTCTTGATCTCGTCGAGACGATATAAAGTATTTTGTCTTGAAATCGAGATAAGACGTTGACAGACCCTTTACCTCGGTAGTTTAGTCTCAGGTTCTCTAGTACACAGGAATTGTATAGACCTCGATCTGAAAATTGGTTTCTCTAGTGGTTCGTAATGGTAGTGGAGGAAGGTTGTTTTCAACTTTAAACAGATTTAAGCACCTTAGGACTTTCATGGTAGACGATGAAGTAACTTGTTATTGCAGTTCACACTGTGGATACACTGTAATACTATACATATAAATAAGAAATAATCACCCTTATCCACTAACAATACTGTTGAAGTACTAAAGACCTTTTCACTACCAGTTGAATTTTAAAAGAAAAATGAATTCAATAAATTCAGATTTATCTACATCTGAGGGTAATCCCTCATATACCTAATTGATTCCAAACAGTACTTAAGCAGGCACATTGTAATTTCTAATTTGGTTTATTCTGATGATGGCTACTTGGTAGCCGAAAGGTCCTCAGTACTTTAAGAGTATTTTTAGTGGAAAAAGGTGATTATTTGTGATTCATATTGTTATTACAGCTCAATTTCAATAACGCCAAGAGTTTGCTTCGAAAAAACATTAAAGCTATTTCTCTGAAAATTCGAATTATCTGTTGTTGTTTTTGTAAAGCAAACATGAATCTCAAAATTTTCGTTATATGTTATACACGAAAACAATAAATACTTGAAACTAGCAATGATTATTGATATTATTTGGCAGTGGCATCGTTACAAGTAGCCTCCAGCATATCCGGCACTGGTAATGAATTTCGTCTCGACAAAGTAAATGTATTAAAGGTCATTAACATGGTGTTCCAATCGGATTATTGAACCAATAATTATGAATCAATAATTCATTATGGGTACGTATCATTCATCTCGAACCTATTCTTATTATTAAGACACGTCAACCCACGATTATAAATAATAACGGTCCGTGGATATTCGAAGTACAGTTTCTATCAAATCAAGTATTATATATAAATTCTCAGGAAATAGGTCACAATAACACATATGCTTATGACTTCCGTCTTTTCGTACGTTTCGGTATCACGACCATCATCAGAAGACGTATTATGTCAACGGGATTTCTTAAAACTAATTGTATCAACACAAAAGATCCTTGTCGCACCAATTTCAATTTAAAATGCTCACGTCACCGAGACGAACAATATATTATTATTTTCGAATAATCGAAATTCTAACACATCAATGTTATAAGTATATGAAATGTATCAAGAATCCACTGCTTCGCAATATTCTTATAATATACGAACACATGTGAACAAAATCTGTATACGACTGAGACCAAAAAATACAATGCTCAAGTATCCAGATGTTAAAGATTCATGAGGTAATAGAAAAAGGTTGTCAGACCTTATTAGAAATATTACTATTTCAGCATTCTAACTAAAATATACTTTTAACATTATGAAGACGCATGTAGGAATTTGCAAGTGTTTTAATTAATTAAATTAGTAAAAATCTGATTTAATTAGTGAATATTTGTCCTGTGATTTACAGATTTGTAATCGAATTGATGGTTATAATCAAAGCAGTGTTTAGCAAGGGCGGTGGAATTTTTTTTTGTAATATACTTATGGCCGTACATTTTTTTTTGTAAATATTGTTTAGAGATTCCTGTGTAAGTCCCATCGCAATATAAACAATTTAGTTTTTATACTGTGTGGGTTTGTTTATCTTTAGGTATTGAAGGTTTCAGATATGACAAATATTTCCCAACCCAGTTATTAGGTTTATGCGCAGCATTTATATCATACTTTTTAAAATTTCTTAATTTTCTCTGAGGTCTCCGGAATGTATGGTAATGTTATATAATTATCTGTTTATTTTATTTATTCTTTCTCAAATGATGGGATTAAAAATTTGTGAGAGTACAAATTACTCTTACTTATGGATAAACTATAAGTTCTATTTTATCGGTTGGTTGCCGACAGCTACAGTGAAGACGGTCGTGAGTTATATTTTAGATGTTAAAATTTGGGCACCAGAGTATTTTAACCAACCAATAAATTATACTACTGAACTAGGGGATGCAAACACTCAAAAGTCCCCAGGTTAAATTACCCTGAAAGTATACAAAAAATGAAAGACTGTACTCAGAATGATTGAAATTTACTGATTATGGAGATAATTATTGTTGTTACAATTTATCACAGATCTTAATATTAATGAGTTATGAAGTGTATGAAATTGAAGTATGAATGAAGTTATATTTCTTAAATTACAGTGAATAACAGTTAAATTTACATATATCTAAATATTCAAATGATTGTTTCAAAACGTTACATAACCAAAATTGGGTATCCTGACCTGGTAATTGCTGGGTAAGAGGTTATACTTGCTCGACTATGGATTGGTACTTGATGTATGGATCCCTGCTACCGTTCTAATACAGTTTCCACGATTGAACATCACAAGTCAATATGCAACTTCTAAATCAGTTTTCCACAGCAGATTCAACCAACCTCAGAACTTCGTACCTTTGTTGAATATTTTTCACAACATAAACAAAAATCCTCTATCATGATAGGTTTTTTTTTACTTTTCCTTTCAATCAAACGACTTCACTTCTTGTCCAAAACCAGTCACGTTAAAACTAAGTTTTAATCCCCTAAGGTGCATAAATTACACAAATAATTCCAATAATTTCAATCCAAATTGGTAATTGATGCCTTTGCTTTCAACGGAAGAATATTCCCAGAATTTGGTTCCAAACATAAGCTTGGTATCACCTCCCTGTTGAAATAACTTAGAAACACGACCTTCCACTCGAACGATTTGACCAGAAGGCCATTTTCTTGCCTTTTCCGGCACTTCGATGTCTCACAGAACAACCTTGATATAGAAGCGGTAACTACAGAGTCTGACACTGAACAACCATGACTCGTAGAATATACGGTCTAGCATAGCTGACGTCACAGGAGTTAACCGATTGTAGTACAGCGGCCATTTCTAAGCCGTTAAGTGGAATTTACACGTTACAAATTGTTTTTGTGTAGGCATTTATTTTCAGTGTATTACGAACAATTTTTAAATGTTTGGGACTAACAGTAACTAACTATACCAGATCTGGTTCAAGGTAGGTTAAGGATATCACCAAAGAAATAAATAGGGACAGTGATAAAAGATTTTAATGTCATTTAATTATCTAAGGTTGTAAAATTCTCAAAATTTAATGTAGCCATTTGCTACAACAATTCCTTGAAATATTGGACACTCATTAACTTTTTAGAACTATTTGAATTAATCTCACTATAAAAATAATTAATCATCACCCTTATCCACTACAAATACGGTTAAAGTACTGAAGAACTTTCAGCTACCAAGTAGTCATGAGAGTAATCTAAATTAGAAATTAAAATGTGCCTGTTATTTGGAATTAATAGTGTAAATAAGGGATTACCCTTAGCTGAAAATAGATCAGAATTCATCGAATTGCTTTTTCTAAATTACCTAGATATTTGTAGTTACTTATAAATAAAAATTCTCGGGAAATAGGTCACATTAACCCTCTGTTTTAAATTTTCGTCTTTACGTACGTTTCGGTCTCACGACCATCATCAGAAGACTTATTATGTCAAAAAGGGTTTATTAAAACTAATTATAGCACAAGCGTCCAATTCGCAAAATTTCAATCAAACAAAGCCCACGCCGTCGAAACGAACAGAACCACGAATAATCGAAATTGTATCGTCAATATTAAAGTATAAAAATTTTTGTAACAAGATACCACTATTCAGTAATATTCTTATAATATACAAGCGCATGTTGGTATAGTCTCATAACAACTGAAGTTCGAAGTTATTTGTTGAGTATCTAATTTCGAACCAGATGTAAGATTTATGAGGTACTTGAAAAAGGTTTCAGGCCTGTATTGAAATATTACCTTTAAGCATTCTTCCTAAAATATACTTTTAACATTATAAAGACGCATGTAGGAATTTGCAAGAGTTTTAATTGATTAAATTAGTATAAACCTGACTTAATCCCTGAATATCATTCCTATGATTTACAGATGGTAAATCAAAGCAGTGCTTAGCAAGGGCGGTGGAATTTTCTAAGTTATTATTTCTTGTGCTATACTTATTTCCATACATTCTTTTTTGTAAATATTGTTCAGAGATCCCAGTATAAGTCCCATCACAATCTAAACAATTCAATTTATATACTGTGTGGGTTTGTTTATCTTTAGGTATTACAGGTTTTAGATTTGAGAAATATTTCCCAACACAATTAGTATGCTTATGTGCAACATTTATAACGTACTTTTTCAAACATTTCTCTCCGGAATGTATGGTAAAGTTATATAATTGTCTGTATTACTTTTTATGTTATTTTTATATGAAGAACCATTATAGATTTTGTTTATTCTCTCTTTAATGATGGGATTGAAGAAAGTTTTTGGGTAGCAATTCATTTCCAATGTATTACGAACAATATTTAAATTTTTGGGACGGTCCTCTGCGTGGGACAATTTTACCGCGCGGTCTGTAAGGCTGTTTATGACACTTTTTTTTTATAACAAGTTGGTGCAACGGAATTGAAGTGAAGATAACGTTGAGACCAAACTTCTTTAGTGAACCAAGTTTTTATTTTTCCCATATGCATCATGCCTAATGTTCATATCTAGGAAATTTATGTTTTTGTTTACTTCTATTTCACAAGTGAATTGAATTTTACAGTGAAAATTGTTACATTTATTAATCACATATTGAATTTTATCGTTTGTAGTTACTGTGTTTCAAGAGTGATAAACTTTCTTGTGAAATGTATTTAAAATATATTCTGCTAATGATGATTTTTCACCGTTATTTATCTTAATATGCGCAGATTCCTCTTCATACTGACTTAGAATATCCCTTTTAGTTTGACTCACATCGCTTTGTGAACATGACTCTCAGCCGATTTTGTAAATCCCGTACTTGTCGAAGTCAGAAACTCTATCAAAGATGTTGCCTAATCAATAAATCAATTGTCCATTGTGCGCCCCTTGATACAATATTCAGTTCAGCGGGCATAACGCAGCGCCGAAGGCTAGGATAGACTGATGTGTCGTATGGCATCAGGCAGCATGTATGCGCTGCATAGGTGTTGTAGCCTAAGAGAAGCCAGTGCTGGACATCCTACAAGGATATGAGAGGCATATATGTGTATAGTAATAAGTTTCGTTTGTATTTCATTTGTTATTGAATAATAAAACATTTTAGCAACGTTACTAACCTCTGTGTGCTGTGCCGCTACTGTGGAATACCGATAGGGCTGGTAATGTAAAATATTCGATATTACCGGCCTATGTGTTTGTTTTGCTACGGATCTAAGAAACATGGTGAACATGGCTTCGCCACTCGTTTTTTAAACTTGAATTCGTGCTTTAAGACGAGTCTTAGGAAACTCGTTCTTTAATATACTAATAAACTTTCTGAAGTTCAAGAATAGAACTCTAATTTACAAAAACTTATAATATTGAATTTTAAACAATTGATGCTGACAAATTATTTCACCACGCATTCAAAAAGCTTGGAGTTATCAATTACAACCAAATTCAACAGTAAATCTGAATACTTTACAATTGATCTCATCATTATTTATACACCGATAGACACACCCAAGTATTGATTCACGAAATTGTAAGGAAAACAATGGTAAACTTTAAAGTTCAAATGTGGTAGGTCTAGTCCATAGACTATAGGATAATACGTCAATGGTCTAGTCGATACTTGAGGTCACATTCGTAAAATAATATTAAATGACCAAATCGATATCTATAATTAGTCAGCATTAATTATTTAAAAATAAATGTTACTTCATTTTAGAACCTCGATCAAAAATTATAGATTCCGTTTCCTAATAAAATGGTGGATGATTCGGATAATATAACAATAAATGGTATATGTCTTTAATGAGGAAATTATGTCCAATCCTAGCTGAAAAATTAACCCTAAGCTACCAATACCAATAAGGAATATTTAAACTTTTAAAAGATGGCAAGGATATAAAAACATTCAAATCAGAAAACTTCATGCATATTTGTGATGAACAGATAGGGTTTAAGGTTGGTCAGGCCTCTGGGGCGGAAGTGTACCTAAAAAAGCCAAAGATCACTGTCTCAGTGACTCCAGGCGCTTACTGCACGGTTTTTCAAGCGGAGTTCTACGCAATATTGAATTGGGCCATGGTAAACCTGCGAAGGAACTATGTAAATAGGTGCAGCTCTGGGAGCTCTCAAATCACCCAGTCACATCAAGGCTTGTCAATGAATGCAGAGATATACTAGCTGAACAAGCCAGGAGAAATTAAGTTCAACTCATCTGGGTCCCTGAATGCAGTGGAGTTGTAGAAAACGAAATGGCCCACTCCCTGGCCAGGCGAGGGTCGCCTACCACCCTCGTCGGGACAGAGCCAATCGTCACTTTGTCAAATTGCGTGGGGGGTCTCGCCCTTCTGGGCCAACTGAATAAAGAGTAGTCTGAACTGTGGGGAGAATCCCCACGCATGAGGTACTCAAGCTCTTCTTCGAAGAGCCTTTGCCTAGGCTCTCAAAGAAACAGAACAGAACAGAAGGGACATCAGAGAGATGACTGGAATCTTAACCGGTCACTGTCGTCTTAACAAACACCCACACAGGTGACCCAATATGTAGGAAATGTATAGAGTTGGAAGAAACTGCCCCTCACATCCTGTTGCAAAGCCCAGCAATAGCATCCCTCAGGCACCGACACTTCGGAGAATCAAAACTGCTCCCAGAAGATCTTATGGAAGCCAGTACTGGCAATATTCTGGGTTTCTGGCGGGCCACAAATCTTCTAGAATAGAATAGGCTTCTGACCACGGGGCGCACAATGGGCCCAAATAAATGGCCTAAGTGCATTTGGTGACTAAGTCCCCTCCCCTCAAGCGATGATGATGATAAACAAAAGAAAATTGTCATCTTTTTATGTGAAACAAAGTGCTACATTTTCTGTCAGTTACTATACACCTAAACAACAATGGACAGTAGATTCCACTTGTGTTTTGCCTAGTGTGAGCTAAAATATGATTAACAAAAACTAGTTTATTTCAACATTGAATGTGAAAAATTTTTAAAAATGAGCGTTTCTCTGCGGAGCGTGGATTAAGCTCATTTTGGTGTCAAAATGTCCCCAGAACCAGGAGGAAAAAGTGCGATCTCTTGTTTTCCCTTTTTTATTTACCAATTTATGCTCAATTGTATGATTTTATTCAACAAATAATTAACAAAATTTATTTCATCCAATTTTCACCCTGGGTTTGTTCATAGACATCGAGGATGCTTTTGATCAACCATCCTTTCATAGCATAAGCACTGCCCTAGAGGAACATGGAGTGGCCCCCGCTTTAAGTGGTTTGACCCGCCATATCCTCGAATGGAGAGCAATTCAAGTAACTGTAGGAGCCTGCACCGTAAGGGGTATCGCAAGTAGGGGCTGTCCGCAGGGCGGAGTACTATCGCCGCTAATATGAATCATATTAGTTGACAACCTACTTCGGCGACTCAATGAGTTGGGCTACTACACCATTGGATACGCAGATGATCTTAGGACTTTATCTTGGAGTACTCTGTGAACTAATGCAGAGCGTTCTCAAGATAATTGAAGACTGGTGCATAGAATGCTCTCTGTCAGTGAACCCCACAAAGACAGAGCTAGTTCTGTTCACAAAGAAACGAAATCTGGACCAGATGGTCCTACCAAAGCTTAAAGGTACCCAGCTCAGGTTGGCATATGAGGTCAAGTACCTAGGTATCGTGCTTGACAGCAAGCTAAACTGGCATCGACACCTTGGGGTAAGAGTCAGCAAAGCATGTGCGGCTTTTTGGCATTGTCGTAGAGCGATGGGGCGCTCATGGGGCTTGTCCCCTAAGATTACCCTGTGGCTATATACGGTTGTCATTAGACCCATGCTCTGCTACGGAGCACTTGTCTGGTGGCCCAGAATCCGACAAGCAAATGAAATAGCTCACATCAGTCGGGTGCAAAGGCTTGTGTGCTTGGCAGTGACTGGGGCTATGAGAAATACACCAACTGCAGCCATGGAGACTATTCTCAATTTGCCTCCCCTGGACCTCTTTGTACAGGAGATGGCGCTGGGAGCGGCTCTAAGACTGCGGAATGGAAATTTGTGGAATGTGAAAAGAGGAGGTGGTCATGCTTTCATTCTCGAGGAGGCGTCCGTGAGGATACCTTTACTTGGAGCGCGAGCGGACCGCATACCGGCGAATAACATCGATTTAGACAAAAACGACGAAACAAAGCCCGACATAAACATGTTTACGGACGGCTCCAAAAATAGCCGGGGATCAGGTTCTGGAATATTCTCCGAAGAACTTGACCTACGCGAATACATACCTCTAGGATCTCATGCTACAGTGTTCCAAACGGAGCTAGTAGCAGTGACCCAAGAAGCTAGAATAGCGGCGGACAAAAATACCGCCGGCAAACGTATACGGATCATGACAGACAGCAGAGCAGCACTACAAGCCCTTAGTAGCCAAAAGGTTAACTCAGGTTTAGTTTGGGAGTGCCACAGAACCCTCGAAAATCTGTCACAGTATAATGATGTTCAACTCACCTGGGTGAAAGGACATAGTGGAGATCAAGGAAATGAAGAGGCGGACAGGCTGGCGCGAAAAGGCTCCGGACAAACACTATTCGGGCCGGAGCCCTTCTTGCCGCTAACCTCAAGCACTCTGCCTCCTTTGATAAAAGAAGATACCCTAAAACGGCATGCCGAACGATGGATATCGAATGATAGCTGTAGACAGGCACATACTGCTATAAAAGCACCGTGCCCAAAAATTGCAAAGTTCTGCCTACGACTGACAAGATATAATCTTAGAAGACTCGTAGGAATATGGACAGGACACTGCCGACTAAATAAACATCTTCACACGATGGGAGTCGTTGTCGACCCCATATGTCGAGGATGCTACGAAGAGGATGAGACAGCGGAACATGTCATTTGTCACTACCCGGCGCTCTCATCGACAAGAGATGCCATTTTGGGGGACCCCTGGCCAAATCTGGTCAACATTGGCGACGCTCCACCCGGTGCGGTCCTCGGGCTGATCAACGCGATTGGTTGGCTCGATGGCTGAGGAGGGACAGGGGCCTTCGCCTTGAAGGGGTGGCACAATGGGCCCAGCTCAGAGGCCTAAGTGCCAGTATAATTATACACCCTTCACATAAAAATTGGATACGCAGATGATCTTAGGACTTTATCTTGGAGTACTCTGTGAACTAATGCAGAGCGTTCTCAAGATAATTGAAGACTGGTGCATAGAATGCTCTCTGTCAGTGAACCCCACAAAGACAGAGCTAGTTCTGTTCACAAAGAAACGAAATCTGGACCAGATGGTCCTACCAAAGCTTAAAGGTACCCAGCTCAGGTTGGCATATGAGGTCAAGTACCTAGGTATCGTGCTTGACAGCAAGCTAAACTGGCATCGACACCTTGGGGTAAGAGTCAGCAAAGCATGTGCGGCTTTTTGGCATTGTCGTAGAGCGATGGGGCGCTCATGGGGCTTGTCCCCTAAGATTACCCTGTGGCTATATACGGTTGTCATTAGACCCATGCTCTGCTACGGAGCACTTGTCTGGTGGCCCAGAATCCGACAAGCAAATGAAATAGCTCACATCAGTCGGGTGCAAAGGCTTGTGTGCTTGGCAGTGACTGGGGCTATGAGAAATACACCAACTGCAGCCATGGAGACTATTCTCAATTTGCCTCCCCTGGACCTCTTTGTACAGGAGATGGCGCTGGGAGCGGCTCTAAGACTGCGGAATGGAAATTTGTGGAATGTGAAAAGAGGAGGTGGTCATGCTTTCATTCTCGAGGAGGCGTCCGTGAGGATACCTTTACTTGGAGCGCGAGCGGACCGCATACCGGCGAATAACATCGATTTAGACAAAAACGACGAAACAAAGCCCGACATAAACATGTTTACGGACGGCTCCAAAAATAGCCGGGGATCAGGTTCTGGAATATTCTCCGAAGAACTTGACCTACGCGAATACATACCTCTAGGATCTCATGCTACAGTGTTCCAAACGGAGCTAGTAGCAGTGACCCAAGAAGCTAGAATAGCGGCGGACAAAAATACCGCCGGCAAACGTATACGGATCATGACAGACAGCAGAGCAGCACTACAAGCCCTTAGTAGCCAAAAGGTTAACTCAGGTTTAGTTTGGGAGTGCCACAGAACCCTCGAAAATCTGTCACAGTATAATGATGTTCAACTCACCTGGGTGAAAGGACATAGTGGAGATCAAGGAAATGAAGAGGCGGACAGGCTGGCGCGAAAAGGCTCCGGACAAACACTATTCGGGCCGGAGCCCTTCTTGCCGCTAACCTCAAGCACTCTGCCTCCTTTGATAAAAGAAGATACCCTAAAACGGCATGCCGAACGATGGATATCGAATGATAGCTGTAGACAGGCACATACTGCTATAAAAGCACCGTGCCCAAAAATTGCAAAGTTCTGCCTACGACTGACAAGATATAATCTTAGAAGACTCGTAGGAATATGGACAGGACACTGCCGACTAAATAAACATCTTCACACGATGGGAGTCGTTGTCGACCCCATATGTCGAGGATGCTACGAAGAGGATGAGACAGCGGAACATGTCATTTGTCACTACCCGGCGCTCTCATCGACAAGAGATGCCATTTTGGGGGACCCCTGGCCAAATCTGGTCAACATTGGCGACGCTCCACCCGGTGCGGTCCTCGGGCTGATCAACGCGATTGGTTGGCTCGATGGCTGAGGAGGGACAGGGGCCTTCGCCTTGAAGGGGTGGCACAATGGGCCCAGCTCAGAGGCCTAAGTGCCAGTATAATTATACACCCTTCACATAAAAATTGGATACGCAGATGATCTTAGGACTTTATCTTGGAGTACTCTGTGAACTAATGCAGAGCGTTCTCAAGATAATTGAAGACTGGTGCATAGAATGCTCTCTGTCAGTGAACCCCACAAAGACAGAGCTAGTTCTGTTCACAAAGAAACGAAATCTGGACCAGATGGTCCTACCAAAGCTTAAAGGTACCCAGCTCAGGTTGGCATATGAGGTCAAGTACCTAGGTATCGTGCTTGACAGCAAGCTAAACTGGCATCGACACCTTGGGGTAAGAGTCAGCAAAGCATGTGCGGCTTTTTGGCATTGTCGTAGAGCGATGGGGCGCTCATGGGGCTTGTCCCCTAAGATTACCCTGTGGCTATATACGGTTGTCATTAGACCCATGCTCTGCTACGGAGCACTTGTCTGGTGGCCCAGAATCCGACAAGCAAATGAAATAGCTCACATCAGTCGGGTGCAAAGGCTTGTGTGCTTGGCAGTGACTGGGGCTATGAGAAATACACCAACTGCAGCCATGGAGACTATTCTCAATTTGCCTCCCCTGGACCTCTTTGTACAGGAGATGGCGCTGGGAGCGGCTCTAAGACTGCGGAATGGAAATTTGTGGAATGTGAAAAGAGGAGGTGGTCATGCTTTCATTCTCGAGGAGGCGTCCGTGAGGATACCTTTACTTGGAGCGCGAGCGGACCGCATACCGGCGAATAACATCGATTTAGACAAAAACGACGAAACAAAGCCCGACATAAACATGTTTACGGACGGCTCCAAAAATAGCCGGGGATCAGGTTCTGGAATATTCTCCGAAGAACTTGACCTACGCGAATACATACCTCTAGGATCTCATGCTACAGTGTTCCAAACGGAGCTAGTAGCAGTGACCCAAGAAGCTAGAATAGCGGCGGACAAAAATACCGCCGGCAAACGTATACGGATCATGACAGACAGCAGAGCAGCACTACAAGCCCTTAGTAGCCAAAAGGTTAACTCAGGTTTAGTTTGGGAGTGCCACAGAACCCTCGAAAATCTGTCACAGTATAATGATGTTCAACTCACCTGGGTGAAAGGACATAGTGGAGATCAAGGAAATGAAGAGGCGGACAGGCTGGCGCGAAAAGGCTCCGGACAAACACTATTCGAGCCGGAGCCCTTCTTGCCGCTAACCTCAAGCACTCTGCCTCCTTTGATAAAAGAAGATACCCTAAAACGGCATGCCGAACGATGGATATCGAATGATAGCTGTAGACAGGCACATACTGCTATAAAAGCACCGTGCCCAAAAATTGCAAAGTTCTGCCTACGACTGACAAGATATAATCTTAGAAGACTCGTAGGAATATGGACAGGACACTGCCGACTAAATAAACATCTTCACACGATGGGAGTCGTTGTCGACCCCATATGTCGAGGATGCTACGAAGAGGATGAGACAGCGGAACATGTCATTTGTCACTACCCGGCGCTCTCATCGACAAGAGATGCCATTTTGGGGGACCCCTGGCCAAATCTGGTCAACATTGGCGACGCTCCACCCGGTGCGGTCCTCGGGCTGATCAACGCGATTGGTTGGCTCGATGGCTGAGGAGGGACAGGGGCCTTCGCCTTGAAGGGGTGGCACAATGGGCCCAGCTCAGAGGCCTAAGTGCCAGTATAATTATACACCCTTCACATAAAAATCCATCCATCCATCCATTCATCCAATATATTAGAAAATTGGCTGAAAATTGTTCCTCGGGGGTTTTATGAATCGCTGATTACGAATATGATGTTTAAAAACGTCCCCCATGTACCTGAGGGGAGTACGCCCTGTTACCTCTTATGAGGGAATTCATAGAAATTTGCTTTAAAATTGTACTAAAATCCTTACTCGGGGGTTTTCGAGGTCGCTGATCATGAATATGATGTTAAAAAACTTCCTACATGCACCTGGGGAGTAGTACGCTCTATAAGTTACCTCTCCTCTGAGTAATTCTTGAAAATTTTCGCTGAAATAGAATAAGAATCGTTACTCAGGGGTTTTCGAGGACGATGATGATTACGAATATCATGTTTTAAAACTTTGTTCCGGGGGTTCTCGAAACCCCCTGAGCAATGTTTTTCATTCCATTTCAGCCTAAATATCTATCAATTCCTAGAATTCTCTGAAGGTGAGGTAAAACCCAGGATAATCACCAGTCTATTGGATAATTACACCTGAGTAACGATTTTTGTTCCCGGAGGAGATGTAACACCCAGGGCGTACTCCTCCCCAGGTGCATGGGTGATGTTTTTAAACATCATATCGAAATCAGCGACCTCAAAACCCCCCCGAGTAACAATTTTCATCTAATTCCGTATATCTTTATTGATAAAATAAATTTCTTAATAATTCTTTTTTTAAGTCAATAATTGGCTATAAATTGTTGAATAATAAAGGAAACATCATATTCGTAAACAGTGACCTCAAAAACCCCCGAGTAACAATTTTCAGCCAATTTTCTAATATATTGTGGGGATCAGCTCTTAAATGTTTGGGAACGATTTGCTCTAAGCTGATCCGGTGGTCCTGATAGGGTATTGGGAGTAAAACACTTCGTTACGAAATGTGATGTATTGGTTTACTCACTACATTGTACTAACCCTAATATTTCCTTTCTTTTATTTACTTACTTATATCTATCGCTATAACTACTTTAAATCCGAAATATCAATATTACATCTGAATGCTATCTCAATATATGAATGTGTCCTAGTTAATCTAATCTTAGTATATATTGTTATGATTTCATTTCATAAACAATAAAAATTTAAAAATAATAACTTACCGAACTTTGAAAATCAGAAAAGATCAAATAAAAGATATTTATATGGAATTAAAAACAATAGTAAAAGCTAAATAATAGTTAGGATATTAAAATTAACAATGTAAAACATAATAAACAACAATGTAATAGAATAAGAAGTGATAAACAAGAACTTCAGTGAAAGTGAAGAAACGTACTGTGTAACGAAGGCAGAAATCATAATTAAAGTGATTACAAAACTATCATGAGATAGTACAAAACATTGAATAATGTTATAGTTATAAGTTAGGATTAGTAAATTTGAGTTATGTAATGTTAAAAGAATGTTATTGATATAATATGGTATGTATTAGATTTAAGAATAAGTAACTGTCAAGAAAACCATAAATATGGGAATAATCATATTAATAATAACCCAATCATAGGTTATATTATACCAAAGTGTGGGGAAAAATTTAGGCAATATTAATTTAAAAAGAAGGAATCACTATCAATTAAAATAAGTTGAAAATCTCCAATAATTCAAAAATTAAAGCATACTAAATTCTGATTGGTCGAGACGAATTTCTAGTGTCAGTCTGGTAACAATGAGTACTTCTGTCAGTTCACAACAATTAACTTGGCATGCTTGATATGAAAAGAAAGCATCTGATAGGTGGAAAATGACATCAAGTAGCGTCGGTTTTGGAAGCCTATAAAAGGGTCTGAAAGTAAAGCCAAGTTCAGTTTGCATTAATATACAAGTAGAGACTGTTCTTCTCTGGGAACTCACCAAAATTTTCTAACCTAAGTTTATAAAAAATAAACATCAGAGAACGCAAGTGTTCCAAACTTCGATAAGTTCCAAGTAACCGAAGTTAATAAGTTTTATTAAAAGTCAACGAGTGTTCCAAGTATCTAAACCAAATAAAAGGTAGTAATAACCTCCAATTTATAAGAAGTATCCAACGATTGCCATTCTTCAACATAATTTCAATAAAGCATCGAAAAGTTTTATGTCTTATCTAAAAGAATAAAACAAAGTATTATCAACAGTTCCTGATTCTCAAGAAGAAGTAACCAAAATGAGTTACCTGTGATTATCGTGAAATAGCATAGTGTTGTGTAAAAGGTGAATCAACGAAATTATAAAAGAAGTAAATTGAAAATTGCCAACATTGTTAAACACACTTTTGGATATTATCTAAACGTAAGTTTGTTTATAATTTCTACATCATATTATCCGTATTATCTGTAAAAAAAAAGGAAGATTGTTGATTATAACAATATAAACAAATATTAGTTGAAAAAGTGATTTTAAGGTTATGTCATAGATTTTGTAAATATAAAATTATTCTATAGATATAAGAGTCATAGAAATTAAATATTGTGAAATCAAAGAGCATTGTGTTTAATTCCATATAAAATTATTCTATAGATAAACTTCATAAACATTAATTCAAAGTTCAAATATAATCAAATTAAAAAGATAAAAAGCTAGCCGGTAGAATCAAAAATAAGAATTATTCAAAATCCAAATAAAATTCAAAAAAATAAAAAAACAATTTAAATTAGTTAATAATTGTCACCACAACGTGGGGCAAAGTAAGAAAAGTAAAAAAATTATAATTAATTATTGTCACCACAACGTGGGGCAAAATAAAACAGTAAGAAAATATAATTAACAATATATATCCGTCTATCAATAACTATCTTGGGTTCGAGGTTCCCACGGTGTGAAGTCAAGGTAGCTTATACTAAACAATATGTTTATATTATCGTAACAGTAAACATATTGTATGTATCGGCTATGAATTATAAACATATGAATTCAAATTAAATACATTTAATAACAGAAATAAGGTTGTATTCTGTAATTGAGGGATTTTAGGTAATCCCGTATGGGGATGGAAGATTCCTATACTACAATATTGCTTGATGAAATAGATTTGTAAATTATTTGTTAAATAAAACCATACAATTGACCATAAATTGTAGAATAAAAAAGGAAAAACAAGAGATCGCTCTTTTTCCTTATCGGTTTCTGGTTCAGGGGACTCTCCCGAACATTTTGACACCAAAATGACCAGACTTTATGTATATTATTTGTAGACATAGACCTTTTTATTCCAAATTTATTTCCCAAGAATTTACATATAGTTCTAGATTCGTGAAGTGTACTTTAAAAATACCATCGCGAATATCACTTTGTTATCTGTAACATATTCATGATTAAATGAAATAACAATTATTTTGTTTTTATACCACTTTTAATAATAACATGAAAACATTACTATAGTTTCAAAGCCGAAGTGCCATTATCAAACAGATACAAAATTATGAAGTACACAATAAACACTTCAAGTTTAAATAGAAACTAAAGTACAATAGGGCTAACGCGATTACAGTTAAGAGTAATAAATCATCGGAAATTCCAAACTAGATAGATCCCAGGAAAATACAATGAGAATTCTGCATTAGGATAATTATTATCTAATATTCTAAGAATTATTCTAAGTGTACTTAGACATACTCGTACATAGATAGATAGATAGATGTTTATTTGACAACATTTTGTTACATTACCTAACAATTGTATCAAGTCATACATAAGCTGCGAATGCTACGACACAACGGGTGCCGGCTTACAAACAATAAAAAATATAAAACAACAAATCAGAAGTATAATAAAAGGTAAGAGTACAATAAAAAAAAAACTTAAAAAACGTAACATACATCACAGAATTCTAATATCAATATCAGCGGATGATAGAGCCCGTGTGTACTCCCGAACTGAGTAAAATGCCTTAAGCTGCAGGTAAGATCTCAATCTATGTTTAAATTTTGCGAGACAGTTTCAGGAAGCGCATTATGTAGAGAAATATTCAAAGAATTCCTAACAACCAACCTGTAACGAGTAGCTCTCACCAAATTCGATGCTGTGGTACTACACTAATGAAAGCACGAATTCAGACTATACTCTGACTTACTCCCATGAATCTCCAAAAGTTGACAGTGTTAGTAAGGGCATAATTCGTAGACTTACAAAATGTGGTCTGCAGCTATCACGATATCCAGAGTTTACTATCAAACGGACAGCATTCTTCTGCAATCTGAACATCTGAATAGCACCCGACGAATTCCCCCACATATGCACACCATACGACAAATGGGAATGGAACAATGAATAGTATACCGTTAACAGCGCCTCCAATCTGACGACAGATCTTAACCTCCTCGTAATAAAGATAGTAGATGATAATTTACTCCTCAGTCCGGCTAAATGCTGGCGCCAGGTCAGTCGATCTAGTATTATACCCAAAAGTTTAGCACTCTTTCCGGTGGTTACTCTGTTATTTGAGGAGAAATTAAGTTCTTGATTCTTGTCCATATTAAGTTTTAGATCCTATCGCCACAGATTGTCGAGCTGTCATCGGCAAAAGACTTACTTTTTTCGGGTAGTAAGTAGTAATATAAGTAATTTAAATAAACTATAAAAAGTAGGGGTCCTAGGACTGAGCCCTGAGGAACTCCACTTTTCACAATCTCATGCTCTGAAACTGCATCAACAAAACAAACATTTGACGTCTTAGAGACAAATATGACTCTATGCGTTTCAACGGCTCTCCCCTTACGCCGTATCTGGAAAGCTTCTAGATAAGTAGCCCATGGGAAACCAACGAGGTCTACTACGTAGACCTCGTTGTGGGAACCACAGTCGAAAGCTTTACTGAGGTCACACAGTGTCAGGTCAACGTGTCTGACTTTGGTATAGGTGTAATTGATCATTTAGGATATTGTTATACGAGTTTTTGACACCTTTATAAAACTCTGTCGATTCTAATGTATGTAACTTGGAACCTTTGGTTTGATTATGTCAAATGCTTAGGCTATCTAAATTAGGAAAGGTATGACCAGTTCGTTGAAAAATGGTTAGCAAAGGTTGAGGTATCTTTTTGATAATGGAACTTCGGCGTTGAAGCTATATTAACGTTTTCTGGTTATTGGTTGATAGGAGTGGGCAATGTTCATGATTTTATTTGGAATACTCAAATGGTACGTTCAGCGCCTGCTATTTAGAGATTTTGGACCCCCAAGTACCCTGCCACCTACATGTTAAATGAGAAACAAACTGGAAAATGTTTCTATGTTCCGTGTTTAATATATAAATGCTATTTTTGATTCAAAAACTTACTCATTATTGCTCCGATGTTCAACATTTGCCCGAAAATACAGCTCTCTGGAGACCATGTTCCAGTATCACTTATATACGGAAATATGGGTGTAACATTTTTATTGTAAAGAGCAATCACATAACTGTAACAAAATCGTTTCCTGAAGTTAGTTTAGTTTGTCACATAGGTATAAAAGGTGGTAAATTCACATGATTTTTATTCATTTATTTAATATACGAAACGGTTTTTAGCATTTTCTTATATTCTGTTTTGGAAAAAACCAAACATTTCAAGGAAAAAATGAAAATATACCTAACATTTCCTAATGAACGTGTACAAAATTTCATTAAGAGTGCTCAAGCCGTTCTCGAGATATTTTAACTTTTTCATACATAATAATAGTACCTTATAACATAAATGAACACTATACTGAATAACACACTCTAGAAAAATTCCAAAATAAACAACAGATAGGTACTTTTGAGGTAATGCGCACGTATTTACACAAGTAATTTTAAATAATCTGCAAAAAGCAGAGCATAAGCAAATTCTAATAGGTATTTCGACAATGTCATCATTTAAGGAAATAATAAAAAATAGTGGACACAAGTGGCCTTCTCGTGGAACACCCGTTTGTGAATCAAACCATTCAGAAAGGACATTATCTGCTATTTGCTATGATATAAGTTATTTTTGATCCGGAGGAACACTACACATAGTTTAATTTATAATTTTTCTCAACAGTACTGGATGGTTTTCTAGTATAGATTACGCCCAACTGATGCCGTGACATAAGACTTTCGATAATTTTATTCGCCGAAAATTGTCAATTGTAATCTAGTTCCGGAAAATTTAGATAAATATACTATGTTTGAAGATACGTTGATTGTCAATGAAATATTAATGAATTGATGAATAGAACAAGAAATGTACTTACGTTAAAATAAATGTTAAAGGAAACCAAACCGCAACTGCGATTGGTACAACATAAACTCTTTCAAACGACATATCTACTGCCAGAATAATAGGGAGATAAACATCACCGCGTGTACTCGTACACTTTTCAATAATGTTCTGCGTTGATAATAAAAATGGAATAATGGATGCGTATCTTTCTCAGTTATATAATTCGTTCTTAATAGAAAACCGATAATGATAAGTATTGTTTGTATTAGCCTATTAGTGTAAAACTAGTAAAATAGGAATAATTATTTTTTGATCCTACAAAAGAAAGTGAAATAATAATCAAAATAGCTCTTGCGGTTCTGATAACCCATCAGCTTACGAGGGCAAGGTGAAAAGTCCCTCAAAAATAAAACATATGGCGCCACAATCGATAATTCCATGTGACATTTGTCATGTACCATCTTTAAGTAGAACGCATTACAATTTTCAGACTGATATGTCGTTCAGTTCTGTTTTGACACCAATCGAAAGCAAGCAAACTTGAAGCTTTTTGTGAACATAGAAAAAAGTGAATTTCGCGTCTTGATCAAACATTATTTCTTGCGTGGAAAAAACCTTACGCAAACTAAAGCATCGCTTGTTAAACATTATGGAGATTGGATTCATAAGTGGCTTACCTATTTTCGTTGTGGTCGTCCAATTGAGGTTACAACGCCAGAAATCGTCGATAAAATCCACAGTATGATATTGAATTGGACGATCGGCGAGTTAAAGTGTACGAGATTGCTGAGGCTATGGGCATCTCAACCGAACGTGTACGGAACATTTTGCATACATTTTTGAATATGAGAAAGCTATTTGCCAAATGAGTGCCACATTTGCTCTCTGTTGACAACAAGCGCGACCGTGTGACAACTTCAAAGGAGTGTTTGGCGACGTTCAAGCCCGATAAGGATTTTTTTGCGGCGTTTCGTAACCGTACACGAAACATGGATCCATCACAACACACCAGATACTAAAGAACAGTGGAAAAAGTGGATTTGTCCTAGAGAATCGTAGCCAAAAAAGATCAAAGTGGGTTCATCGGCCAACAAAGGCATGGCGACAGTTTTTTGGGATGCACACGGTATCGTCCATATCGCCTTGAAAAGGGCAAAACGATCGCCGGCGAATATTAAGCAGAGATTTTGGATCGATTTGAAGCGAAAGCGGCCTTATTTGGCATAGAAAAAAGTGCTCTTCCACCAGAGGACAACGCACCGGCGCACAGGTCTGCGGTGAAATGGCAAAATTGCATGAATTGCGCTACGAATTGGTTCGTCATCCACCGTATTCTCCAGGTACGGCCCCTGCGATTTTTATCCATTTCCAACTTGAAGGAATGGCTGGAGGAAAGAGATTTGGCTCCAACGATGTGGTCATCGTTGAGACAAACGCCTATTTTGAAGGATTGCCGACATCTTATTGTTTGGAATGGATAGAAAAACGTTGGACGAAGTGTAACGAGCCACTTTCCTCTTTTTAAGATAAAATTCTGGATAATATAATTATCAGGACCAGATACTGATCTTAGATTTACGTGGCACAAAAATAAAACAAAGAATCAATGACAACAATTAAGCTATTGCTTATAAACTATAATAGAGTTCACACTGTAGACACTATTGATAAGAAATAATCAAATAATTAGTAGTATTTTTAGTGGATAAGGTTGATTATTTCTTATCAATAAAGCTATTACTTGTTAGAAATTAATAATGATTATTGACCCAGGTATGAATTATATATAAATTCGCGGGAAATAGATCACACTAACACATATGCTTATTATTTCTGTCTCTACGTACGTTTCGGCCTCACGACCATCATCAGAAGACGTCTCAATGTCTAAAACGGGATTTCTTAAAACTAATTGAATTATCACAAAGCGTCCTTATCGCACCAATTTCGATTAAAAATGCCCAAGTCGCCGAAACGGACAGAAACACGAGTAATCGAAATTGTACACACCAATGTTTCAAGTATATGCATATGTATTAAGAATCCATTGCTTAGCAATTTTCTCATGAAGTAATAAATCATGTCAAGCAGTGTTTACATACGACTGAAACCAAAAAATATAACGCTCAAGTATCCACTTTCGAGCCAGATGTTAAAGATTTATGAGGTAATATAAAAAGGTTGTCAGACCTTATTAGAAATGTTACTATTTGAGCATTCTACCTAAAATATACTTTTAACATTATAAAGACGCATGTAGGAATTTGCAAGGGTTTTAATTATTTAAATTAGTATAAATCTGACTTAATGATTGAATGTCTGTTCTATGATTTACAGACCTGGAGTCACGTTTTATGTGAATCATCTTCAGAATAGATCTTTTATAATAATTGGTTTCCTTAGTGAAAATAGTAACTTTTGTAATCGAATTGATAGTTATCATCAAAACAGTGTTTAGAAAGGGCGGTAGAATTTTTTCTTTCTTGTACTATACTTATGGCCATAAATTCTTTTTTGTAAATATTGTTTAGAGATTCCAGTATAAGTTCCATCGCAATCTAAACAATTTAATTTGTATACGTGTGGGTTTGTTTATCTTTAGGTATTTAAGGTTTTAGATTTGAAAAATATTTCCCAACACAGTTAGGTTTATGTGCAACATTAATATCATACTTTTTTAAGCATTTCTTTATTGTCTCGGAGGTCTCTGGAATATAAGGTAATGTTATAAACTTATCTGTATTACCGTTTATGTTATTTATATATGACGTTTCATTATCGATTTTGTTTATTCTTTCTTCAATGATGGAATTGAAAAATGTTTTTGGGTAGCCATTCATTTCCAGTGTATTAAGAACAATTTTTAAATGTTTGGGACAGTCCTCTGGGTGGGACAATTCAAGAGCGCGATCTGTAAAGCTGTTTATAACACTTTTCTTATAGCTTGTTGGTGGAACTGAATTAAAGTGAAGATATCTTTGAAACCAAACTTCTTTAGTAAACCACGAAGTTTTTATTTTTCCATCTGAATCATGCCTATTGTTCATATCTAGAAAATTTGTTTTTGTTCACTTCTATTTCACAAGTAAATTGAAGTTTACAAAGGGAATTGTTAAATTTATTAATCACGCCCTGAATTTTATCATTGGCAACACACATTAGGCAATCTACATACCGTTTTAGAGAATACGGGTTGAAAATCTAATGAATTTATTACAGATTCCTCTAGGCATTCCATAATTAGGTTAGCAATAGTAGCTGAAATAGGAGATCCCATTGCTGTGCCGAATATTTGCCCAAAATATTGCTCACCGTATTGTAATTTTCGATTACTCGTGTTTCTGTTCGTTTCGGCGACGTGGGAATTTATAATTGAAATTGATCCAATAAGAACGCTTTGTGCTGATACTAGTTTTGAGAAATCCCGTTTTAGACATTGATAAGTCTTCTGATGATGGTCGTGAGACCGAAACGTACGTAAAGCCGAAAATAATAAGCATATGTGTTAGTGTGACCTATTTCCCTAGAATTTAAATATAACTTGTTAGAAATTAATCATATTCACAAAGGTAGTGCAGGTATCCCTAGATACCGATATAAAGCAAACATTATGTTTCGAAGTTTACGCGATTATTATATTAATCTTCAAATTTAATAATGAAGATCCGGGTAATTTTGCTTTATGAAATTGCAGTAGAGCGACACTCAACTAGAACAGGTTTTACAGAACTTTGAACGAGCGATGATTTAATAATAAAATCATTTAGTCCAAACAATAAGCCGGGAAAAAGACCATAATGAAAAAATAGATAGTAAGCTAGAATTTCATAAATTTTTTGCATTTTGTTCCTAATGCCCCATAGATCATTCATGACTATCAAGACCGCGAGGGTCGACCTTTCTACCCCCTCAAAACGGCGTTTCAACCCCTCAGAGGAGCATTCTTATAAAAACAGTTCAAAATTAATGAATTAAGAGTCAAAATGACCCCTAGTATGTTTTTTGGGTCGCTGATCACGATTCTGCAGTTAGTTTTCTCGGAAAACTCCCTCCAGATGGGAAATTTGGAAAATTTATATATAATATATAATTTTGTTGCAAAAATGACCTCCAATAGGTTTTTTGGGTCGCTGATCACGACTCCGCTGTTATTTTTCCCAAAAAAACTCTCTCCAGATGGAAAATTCGGGAAATTTGAGATTTTCCTGAGACGTTTGTGAATAATAAAGTATAATTTTGTTGCAAAAATGACCTCTAGTAGGTTTTTGGGTCGCTGATCATGATTCCGCTGTAATTTTTCCCAAAAAAGTCTCTCCAGATGGAAAATTTGAGATTTTCCTGTGACGGTTATGAATAATAAAGTATAATTTTGTTCCAAAAATGACCTCTAGTCATGACCTCTAGCCATTTTTGCAACATTATACTTTATTATTCATAACCGTCTCAGGAAAATCTCAAACTTCCCATCTGGAGTTGTTTTGGAAAAATAACAGCGGAATCGTGATCAGCGACCCAAAAAACCTACTAGAGGTCATTTTTGCAACAAAATTATAAATTATATATAAATTTTCCAATTTCCCATCTGGAGGAAGCTTTCCGAGAAAACTAACTGCGGAATCGTGATCAGCGACCCAAAAAACATACTGGGGTCATTTTCGGCTCTTAATTCCTTAATTTTGGAGTTTTTAAAAGACTGCTCCTCCGAGGGGTTGAAGCCCCGTTTTGAGGGGGTAGAAAGGTCGACCCCCGCGGTCTTGATTGTCATGAATGATCTATGGGGTATCAGGAACAAAATGCAAAAAATTTTTTGAAATTCTAGATTACTATATATATTTTTTTTATTTTCCGGTTCGTTGCCTAGATTAATTATCGATGTTTGAAAATTTTCGAACAATTTGCTTTCATACTGTTTACACTGTATGGCGATGAAGATCAATGGAATAAAAGTCAAAGAATAGGAAATTTCGTTTATTTAATACTTAGCTTATACAAAATATATCAAGAATAAAATACGCAATTTTTAAAATATATAACATAAACATTGCTTTCAATATCAAAATCAATTATATACCTATGTCTTCAAGATCAATAGCACCATTACACATAGGGCATCGGGCATTTCCACGCTGTACCCACTTCGTTAGACATTTAAAATGAAATTGATGCTCACAGTTTGTTGTTATGAGAGTTCCTTGTTTCAGTGTAATCAAACAGATAGAGCATTTGTCTCCTTGTCTTTGATTTAGTATAATTCTGAAAAAGAAGAGTGAAAGTTAAATTTAGCAAGCACAATAGATGCATACAATATAAATTCTTCTTAGGAAGAAACTGAAAATTGCTGCTAGTATTAAATCAATGTTTTCAGTAAAGTGACGAAAATGGAAAATGCATATTGAACAAATAATTACAACTCTTATTTGATATTGTTAATACATCTATAATTCTGGTTCATTACGTACTATATCTAACATAGGAAAATTAACACAAAAATAGGGCAAAGCTCCGAAAACCTGTGCAGAAGATGGATCGAGATGCGGTTTTTTGCATCTGATTCCTTGATGCATTTACTCCGTTTGACCACTTTTTTAATCTTATACAACTGAAAGACTGCATTTTTGCATCGAAAAAAAGCATTTTTTCATGTGCAATTTTTGAAGCAAATTTCATAAATAAAATTGATTGTACGATAAAGTTGATGAATTTATTTATATATACGCGATATGATAAAACATGATAAGAATCGATGACCAGGTAATTGACTTTCATTAAAACGCATTGAATTTTATCATTTAGGAGTGTGTAAGTTCATGAATACGGTGATAAAAATATTAGCCAATTTTTTTGGAAATTCAAATTAAACCTCAAGTCAAAGATATTTTATATTTGAAATATTGTGATATTTGAAAAGTTTTTATTTTTAAGCGAGTAATCAAAAATGTATACATCTGTATAATTGAAATAAATGTATAGTATAATGAAATTTGATATTCTGTAAAATAATTTGTAAGATATAAATATAGACACATATATATATGACAATAAGATAAACAAATGACTGCAGAAAATTCATTAAATCCAATTGTTATGTAAAAAAAATATTTATTTAAAAAAATCTTAATCTATTAAATGGAATAAATACATTTTCCCTCAATATATTATTATTATTCCATTTAATCATATGAATTTTTGTATATTGAATGAATTTAAATTCGACAATTTTATAATAAAATCAATGTTATTTATGAAAACTCACTCACTTACTTGTCCATCAATTCTCATCATATTTTATCATATCGATAATATATAAATTCATTAACTTTATTGTACAACCAATTTCATTTGTTTCTTTTAAAACTTTTAAAATCATAATTTCGTTTGAAACTGACCCATCTGTCCAACAGATGACCTAGACAGATGTATTGGGAAATTTTTTCAATATCAGAATCGTGTTCAACGACCTCGAAAACACCCGAGTAAACATTTTGGTTCAATTTCCAAGCAAATTTCGAGAAAACCTCGTGGATGATCCTCACAACCAGGACTTCCTGGTTCCCAGGTTTTTTCTGACTCTATATTCGTGTTCAGCGATCCCAAAAACCCCCGAGTAACAAATTTGGGTCGATTTCCACAATGTTTTACAGAATAATGATTTTTTTTTATTTGCTTCAAAATTGCACCTGAAAAAATGCATTTTTTCGATGCAGAATGCAGTTTCTCATTTGTATAAGATTTAAAAAATGGAGTAAATGCATCAAAGAATCGGATGCAAAAAACCGAATTTCGATCCATCTTACTATGTTGGACCTAAAATGTTATATTTCCTAGACTAAGCATGGTAGATCTCGGTCTGGGATTTATTTTGTGTTGAATTGAATCTGTAACGTCAGGCTAACTCCACACCATTAACGAACAGAATAAACTATTTTAATTTAGTTAATCATGAATTATGGATGGATTTCACAAAGATATACACTGTCAATCAGAAGAAGTAATAAACTATGAACAATTATAATTTCGTGACCAATAAATTAGAAATAGATCTGAGTCATTAAACACCTTGCTCATTTTGATACTGATATATGACATAAGAAACTAACAGATTTGTATCAACAGAAAATCAGACTAAAGTAAAACAAATAGAATAGTAAAGTTTCTTTGCTCTTTCTGTGGTTTTGTCTTGTGACAATGTCACCTCACCTAATGGCAACTATTAATACCAGTGTATAATTTTCAAATTGCAATTTGAAACTATACATTCAACATATTCTTCAGATAATCCACTCACCTAGTATTGCCACTTGAAACATTAAAGATGAAAACTGGAATCTAGCTAAGATAGAACTCAATTATTAAGTCACATAATCATTTGCTACAGAGCATTGCTCAGGCCTTCACCGTCAGAAGATAATAACAATAATAGTAATAAAACCTATTGCCATAAAGTACAACAATGATTAATCGCTATAAATAAGAAACAACAACCTTTATCCACTAAAAATACTGATGACCTTTTCGGCTACCAAATAGCCATCCATCATCAAGGTAAATTGAGCTCACTATGATGATGAGTACTTGGAGTATTAAGTTACATACATAACTAAGAGAAAACAAGCTATGCTCGAGCTGAAGGTTTTCTTCAAATGTATAAAAACAGTTGGCAAAGAGATACTGTCTCAATTTACCTTTAAATGAAATATTACTCTCCCTACTCTTGATGCCCCTCGGCTTTCACCGCTCGGCAATACAGACCAAGCTAAGACATAGTAAGTCTGCGGTAGGGAACCATCAGTTCACCACGTGACCGAGTGTAAGCCTTCAATCTGTTGTACATGTCTCTATTTTCAATGAAGTTCGCATTAAGAGTTGATGAATAGATGTTGAGGGCAGTCTTCTGAGTATTAAGAATAAATACATTCTTCTGTACCAATCAACCATTACACTTGCAATACTCCTTATGCATTTGACTAAGAGTGGAACAGTAGAAGCCACCAATATGCAAGAGCTATCATATGCAAACTGATATTGCTTCCAAATCCATGTTCCTATATATGTCATTGGGCCCAATATAGACCCAAGTGAAACCCTCTATTGAACAGCGACCTTGTAGGAACATTATTTTTTTACTAAAGCTGCCATCCAATCCCTTGATAGAAACAAGTTGTATCCTGTCAGAGATATGACCTGGACAGGTCTAATGATTTTTCATGAATTCCATAAGCTTCTAATTTTTGCAGTAAAGCTTCATGGCTTCATGTCAGAAGCCTTTGATAGGTCAAAGTATACGGGGTGTCCCAGTATTCCTGTTCCAATGGATTATCTCAGCCATTTCGAAAGATAAAAAATTGAAAATTTCATGATCTCCAATTCGTTCAAGGAACCTTCAACTGAGAAAAACAAAAATTAAGTCACTTCCGATTTGACCGGAAGTGACTCTTGACTTTTTTATTTCAAATAGCACCCTGTATATTTTTGCAATTTTTGATTTCTACTCAAAATTATCTTTCCAACGATGTATCACACTTTGTATTTTACACTTGATTTGATGGAGAAAACGACAATTGAAATTTCAAATTGAAAGAATTGCAGTAGGCTACGATATTTTGTGTAATCTTGATTTTGACTTCAATAATAATTAATAATTCATGAACAATTTTGCATTCGAGATGATGAAGAGAAAGTCAAATTTCAAATTATTAGAATTGTAGTAGAGTTGGAAGAATTAATAATTCTTAAATGAAAACCTTAGTGTGCCATGGAAACATTTGAATACATTTGTTTGTAACTTTGATGGTGATACATCGTTGGAAAGATAATTTTGATCAGAAATCAAAAATTGCAAAAAATATACAGGTTGCTATTCCAAATAAGAAAGTCAGAGTCACTTCTGGTCAAACCGGAAGTGACTTTCAATTTTTGTTTTTCTTAGTTAAAGGTTCCTTAAACGAATTGGAGATCATAAAATTTTCAAATTTTTATCTTTTGAAATGACTGAGATAATCCAATGGAACATGTATACTGAGACACCCGGTATATCAGCCACTTTTTATTGTTTTTCAATATGCTCCAAGATATGACGAAGAGAACCAAATATAGAATGTTCAGTTAAAATGTTAGGCACAAAGCCTTACATTGAATATAGACAGTAGAAAAATTCCAAAATAAACTTTTATTATTCTTTTTTTATATTAAAAGTTTATTTGCGAATTTATCTACATTGTATTATTTGGTGTTGTTTATTTCTAATAGAAGTATATTCATTACCAACTTACAGAACATCCAATTTATATTTATAGTTTATACTTCATTAATTTCAAACAGGTACAGCTACAGATTAAATATGTTTGAGAATAGGGAAATACTATAAAAATAGATGAGAATATCTACTCCTTATTCAATTTCATGTATAAAGCACAACAAAAGATAGAACACAGCATCTGTAATTTATAGGATCATCCAATGCTATTATTCTTATGAGTGTAAGTGAATATACCATTTTTTTTATATACCTACTATATCTATCAAAAAGGAAACTGTCAGGGTTTTGATTCCAGGGCCCTACTTGAAAGTAAATGAGATAAAACAAATTAAATATGATCAGGTTTTATCAAGGTTATTAAGAATGATCAGAAACTTTCATAACTTCTTCAATATTTATATTTCTTGGACTCAACTTGAATAATTCCTATGAATATCAGTTGAGAAGCTAAGTAGTTGGCTATTCCATCTTACATTTACAATTTTTTTTACAACCACTATAAATATGGCCTGATGAAAAAACTTCTACTTCCATAAGAAACTTGACAATAACTATAAATTAAATTCAAATGTATAAGGCTGAAAAGATCTTCTTCTATTTGGAATAACCTTTAATTTAAGTTTTGCATTTCTATATTATTATTATATAACTACCATCTTAAAATAGGATAAATTCTCAGCATGGAAAACATTCAAAATGAACTCACCGTTCACCATTAGCAGCGAGTGTGTTGGAAGTACAAGAATTTCTGGATGGAACTCTCGGGGTGGACCTAGCAGATGATATAGTTTGTCTAGGGGTGAAAGACTGACTCCTTCGTTGAGGTTGAGAATTATTACTGGTATGGCATTGTGGACTTTCATTATCACTATTAAAATATGCATATAATCCAGCAGCAGCTGCTCCTGCTAAAAGGCCCAGTCCAACGGTAAGTGGACTGATTCCTTCTTCCTAAAACATGTGGAGTAAAATTCATGTCAGCAAAACTGAGATTTAATTACGTTACCTCTTCCTTTGATTTCCTATTTGAACATGACATATTCTCACAATTAACTATCAAATGATCAATTGAATGAATTCTTTTCAACTACGTTCACCTACAATCCTTCCGCAGCTACGGAATGTAAAAAAAAATATAACTGAAATTAAGAGTATCAAGACTATCAAGTATCAGACCAGAATAGTAGTTATAAGAGTAGAATTATACCAGAACCAGATAACAAAAAAGAACACGAAACTTTTGGCAGGTTATCCAACCGTACTACCAACCTACATAATTTAATTTAATGCAGGGAACATCGATTATCGAATGAGTTAAATGAACATAGAACGTTGAAATAGTCTTAAATATGATAAGATCTCAACAACAAATATACAGGTTAAATTTCAGAGACCGGTATATCGTTATTTAATAAGTTCAATAAAGATTCGACAAACATAGGATAGGATGGGCTAAATACATGAAAATACTGCTTATAATAATAATACATTGATACACAATTCTCGGGAAATAGGTCACATTAACACATATATTTTTATTTTTATTTTTACCCTCGTCTTTACGTACGTTTCGGTCTCACGACCATCATCAGAAGACTTATTAATACAATAACCTGATTACTTAGAAATACTGTAATAACACAAAGCGTCCTTATCGCACAAATTTCGTTTAAATGCCAACGTCGCGAAACGAACGGAGACATGAAATCGGAACTATAACATGTCTCCGTTCGTTTCGCGACGTTGGCATTTAAACGAAATTTGTGCGATAAGGACGCTTTGTGTTATTACAGTATTTCTAAGTAATCAGGTTATTGTATTAATAAGTCTTCTGATGATGGTCGTGAGACCGAAACGTACGTAAAGACGAGGGTAAAAATAAAAATAAAAATATATGTGTTAATGTGACCTATTTCCCGAGAATTGTGTATTAATTCATACGTGGGTCAAGAATCTTTATTATAATAATAATACATGTTTATTCGAATTATTGACATGGGTTTTGCAACTCTATCTTTTATAATATAAATTGTCCTGACAACAAAATATAATAGATGTATTTTATGCATTATTTTATTTTATTAAGAGGACAATTTATTGTCAATCTTTAGTTTCATGTCATGATGTCACATAGTAACTCATACGATATAAATTTGTGACGTGCACTTCGATGACATAGGTATGATGTCATTCATATTTTAAAATAAGAATTTCGGATCTGCTGGTTAAATAGATGCGAATGATATATAAGTATTTATAACCAGAAAAATACTGTTGTCATAATGGTTAAATACAATATTTCCATTTGAAAAACTGGAGATGGATAGCATGAGTACTTTTGGCAAGAGTGCTACACATATTTTGAGACTTTTTGTATTCTGTTTAGAATATTATTTGTCTCATTGATTTCAATGAAGAGTCGAACTTTTACAAGAAAATATATCTTGAATAGTAGACTTCCGCGGATAGCTGATCTTGAAAAATCTTGGCTTCCGGGTGGATTCCAATTACAGGTAGCATCTTCGGGGCAGCCTTGAGGCTTGAACTGAAACTGATTCTACTGGTTTCTGTGGCCGTATTTATTGTAGGAAAAAATCATTCACGCTACCCAGTTCACTGCCTTTATTTCGGTGATGAACTTCGCTCTGGCACCTGACCCTGCCGTTGTGTGATGTGTTTCCAAATGTTTGGAAAGTAATATCCTGAGTCACGGTTTAGATTATTTGGATGTTTTAGGATTTCTATAGCTTCAAGGACAGAACAATGGGGCACGGGCTAGGATTTTAGTATTTTCGAAAAGGATTTGATGATTAGTGTCAAAGTTGTTTTCCGCAAGTGCAGATCAACTTTAGGAGACATTCTGTGTATTCAAAACCCTCTCACACCGATAGATACCTCAATAGTCTTTCCCACCACCATCCTGCCCAAAAGCAATCTGTCATAAATTCCTTGGTCCACAGATCTGTCAACTTAAGTATCTCAACCCCAATCCTTAAAACAGAATTAAAACATGTCATCTGTTTTATTATCAAATAATTTCTCATTTTACAACATTCAAAATGCCATACACTTCGCCTAAAATTTCAAATCAGCCTGAGCCGCAACGCCTGCTTCTTCTTATCTTCCATATATAGAAAATATAACAGATTGAATTTTCGAAATCCTTGAAAAACATAATATTTCTACTCGGTTTTTCACACTTCCAGAACTATCTCAGTTTTACAAACTTATCAAGGATCCACTTCCTCCTCTTCACTTAGATGGTAAAGTCTACATTGGTGAAACATGTCGTACAGTAGCTACTTGTATGAAAGAACATGAGCCCTGTACAAGGCTTCGTGACACCAGTAGATCTGCACTTGCGGAACACAACTTTGACACTAATCATCAAATCGAAAATACTAAAATCCTAGCCCGAGCCTTCTTCAGCGAAAAATTCTTGAAGCTATAGAAATCCTAAAACATTCAAATAATCTAAACCGTGACTCAGGATATTACCTTCCCAATATTTGGAAATTCATCCTCGAAAATTCCACTTCGCACATGATCACACAACGGCAGGGTCAGGTGCCGCAACGGGGTTAACCACTGGAATGAAGGCAGTGAACCGTGTAGAATGAAGGTTTTTACCTACAATAAATACCGCTACAGAAACCAGTAGAAGCAGTTTCAGTTCAAGCTTGCCCTGAAGATGCCACATGTAGTAGTTGGCGAAACGTAGGCATCAAGTCGTGCTGTTGTGACGCGGAATCCATCCGGAAGTCAAGATTTTTCAAGAAAATATGTTTATTAATAAAAAAAATCAACAGAAAGTTTAATATCTTACAATCTATGAAATTAAATTAGTAACAGCTTCTATTTAAATTGTGAACGTCGCTTATTCCTTGCAAAACGTTTAAAACATCTTCAGTATTTATTAATTTGTCTATGGATGGACAGTATTGCTAAGCCACTTAAACCTTTTTCTCCTGCAGAGTTCCGTAGTTTTGGTTCTTTTCAGCGTTGAAAACTACTCAATACTTACTGTGGTAACTGTCACTGTTCATAAAATATGCAAAAGAACATGAACATTCAAAAACATATTACTATTGTAGTGTTTATAATGAACTTTGTGGTTTTTCCAGTTGAAATGGGCTTACTGTTATTTCTATAAATTCCATTCTGCTTGTAAATGTATGTTTCATTGATTTATTATTATTATATGCTCATATTATAAAGTTTTTCTCAAGCTATTATATTTACTTTAATATAAAATATAAAATTTATTTTTTCATATTTTAATTCAAAAAGTGAGATCATTTGTGGGTGGGATACACAACTGGTTTCACCCTTTACTATGTACTATGAAAATTAAACGTTACTATGTTGATATATCACTTTTATTTGTAACTTTTCGTTACTCGAGTTTCATATTTGAATAGTCTGAAGATGGTGTAACAAGCTGAAACTTGGGTAACGAAAGTTGCGAATAAAGGGGATATCAAACGATGGTAGTTTAATTTTCCAATATGGATGAATAAAATAAAAGAAGAAATAGCCAGATCTTAGCTAAAGGTTTTCAAATTGGTTTAAAACAATAATCAAGATTTTGGCATCATGCAAAATTGGAGAAGAAAAATTTCAGCTGGATTTTGAACTGTTCAAGCAATCTGCTCAAATACTGTTAACACTGCACAGCTGTAAAAAATTTCTTAGAATAGGAAATTTCGTTTATTGATAATTAACTTATACAAAATATATCAAGAATAAAATGAACAATTTTTAAAATATAACTATAGCATAGAACACATAGATTGCTTTCAATCTCAAAATCAGTAATCACTACATATGTCTTCAAGATCAATAGCAGCATTACACATAGGGCATCGGGCATTACCACACTGTACCCATTTCGTTATACATTTAAAATGGAATTGATGCTCACAGCTTGTTGTTATGAGAGTTCCTTGTTTCAGTGTCATCAAACAGATAGAGCAGATGTCTTCTTGTCTTTGTTCTAGTGTAATTCTGAAAAAGAAGGGTGAAAGTTAAATTTAGCAAGCACAATAAAAAATGTTGACCCAGGTATGAATTATATATAAATTTTCGAAAAATAGGTCACTCTAACACGTATGCTTATTATTTTCGTCTTTACGTATGTTTCGGCCTCACGACCATCATCAAAAGATGTATCAATGTCTGAAACGGGATTTATTGAAACTAATTGTATCATCACAAAGCGTCCTTATCGCACCAATTTCAATTAAAAATGCTCAAGTCGCCGAAACGAACAGAAACACGAATAAACGAAATTGTAACAGATTAATGTTTCAAGTATATGAATCAGGAATCCACTGCTGAGCAATTTTTTTGAAGTCATTTCAAAGCAACGTTTGAAATACGACTGAAACAAAAAAATAGAACGCTCAAATATACCCTTTTGCATTCTACCTGAAATATACTTTTAACATTATAAAGATGCATATAGAAATTTGTAAGGGTTTCAATTAACTTAGTATAAATCTGACTATGATTTACACACTTGGAGTCACGTTTTATGTGAATCATCTCCAGACTTTTATTATAATTGGTTGCTATGGTTAAAATAATGTATCTATGGTTTCAGCGTTTACGTAGTGTAAATTCATTATACTGCGGAAGTTGGAGAATAAAACTCAAATTTTACCCAAAACTTTTAACATTTAATTTAAAAATGCTGACAAATTGTTTCACCACACTGTGACATTTTCGAAGCAATGAGTTATCAACTAAAGCTAAATCTAAAACTATGTCCTTAAATATTAGGGATCAGAGTGTGGTTAAAATTGAGGGATGGGGTGGATAATGGTGGGAGTGTATTTACAAAATTTTTAACAAGTGGTGAATTATATATATCGATTTGATCATTTAATATTACATTATTATTGTTTTAAGAGTGTTTCAATATTTCTATGGATTCTAGTATATTAAGTTTATGTCCTTTTTCTTGAATATGTAGAATATCAGGATTAAGGGTGAAATTGTGGTTATGTTCTAACAAGTGATTCGCGTAATTAGAGTCCTCTTTTTTGAGCCTGTAACTTCTCAAATGTTCGTTGAACCTTACGCTGAAACTGCGTCCAGTTTGTCCTATGTACAAAGCACTACAGTCATCACATCTCAGTCTGTAAACTCCAGATTTCTTTAATTTATCTTTTTTAGATTTCGAGATATTAATATTCGAGCATAGGTTATTTGTTGTTTTAAAGGCGACGTTTTTATTCTGTTTTTTAAGGAATGGAGATATTTTTAGTGAATGTTAACAATTTTGTAAATACACTCCCACCATTATCCACCCCCATCCCTCAATTTGTACCACACTGTGCTCCCTAATATTTAAGGACATACTTTTAGATTTAGCTTTAGTTGATAACTCCTTGCTTTGAAAATGCCACAGTGTGGTTAAACCAGCATTTTTAAATTAAATGTTAAAAGTTTTGTGTAATAAAATTTGAGTTTTATTCTCGAACTTCCAAAGTTAAAATAATGGTTTTAATCAAAAAAATGTTTGGCAAGGATGGTGGAACTTTCTAAGTTTTTGTTTCTACTACTATACTCATGACCATACGTTCTTTGTTGTAAATATTGTTTAGAGATTCCTGCATAAGTCCCACCCCAATCTAAACAATTTAATTAATATACTGTGTGGGTTTGTTTATCTTTAGGTATTAAAGGTTTTAGATGTGAAAAATATTTACCAATACAGTTAGTAGGTTTATGTTATTTATATTTGACATTCCATTATAGATTTTATTTATTCTTTTTTTAATCATGGTGTTGAAAAATGTTTTTGGGTAGCCATTTATTTCCAGTGTATTACGAACAATTTTCAAATTTTTCTGGAATTTATTTTGTGGTCTAATAAATCTGTACCACCTGGGTAACTTTGGTTCATTAACAACCAGAATTTTAATTTGGTTATATAATGATATGATAAAACAGATTTCATCAAGGTAGTTCAATCAATTGTTTTAATTCCAGATTTGTCAAAAGTTTTGAATTTCACTGAATTATTTGAAAGTAATGACTCAAATGTGGTTAGTTCACTTATCATCCTTCAGTAATCAATAAATTCCATAATTTGTTATCTGAATTTGCAATAAAACCAGTTTGTAGATGGAAGAACAAGCTATAGTGTTTAGGACACACCTTTGATAAAATTTCCAATTTCGTCAAATCTGTAAGTGACAAAATTGATTGAGTGTTCAAAATGCTATGTGGATTACACTAGAAGGAACATTTTTACTCATTATAAAGAACATTGTGCCCATATAAAAAAGAGTAATAGTGAAAAATCAGCATCTGCTGAACATATTTTAAATACAGTTCAGTCACACTCTTTCGCAAGAAAGTTTATCACTTTTAAGACACATCAATCATGATAATTTTGAAAGGTTGGAAATGTATAAGCGAAAAAGCAATTTATTAAATTCAGATTTATCTCCAGCTAAGGGAAACCCCTTGTTTGCATTTTGTTTCTTAATTTAGTTTACTCTGATGGCTACTTGGTAAATGAAAGGTCCTTAGAACTAGTATTTCAAGTGGATATGGGTAATATTTCGTACTTATTAGTTTATGGTGTTGTGAACTTTTTTAGTGTTTCAGATGAAACTAGTTAACTTACACTGATACCTCACACTTAACCATTAATATATATGCAAATATTGAAGACTGAAAGGGTATTCTCCTATCTTGAAATACAATAAATTAGATGGATTTGCAAAACTGTCTCCAAACATAAGTTTAATAGTAAAATGTGAATTATAAAACACAAAGTTACACTTTTCTCACCATGAAAAACAATAAAAATTAACTTACCGTTCACTTTTCATTGGAACAGTATGTCTGTGTCCAACTCCTTGGTTAGATCTAGCTGATGATATATTTTCTCTAGAGCTGGAAGGCTGGCTCGTGCTTGATAGAGGTTGTGAACTATTACTGGTATGGCTTTGCGGTGTTTCTTTATCACTACTGAAATATGCATATAGCCCGGCAGCAGCGGCTACTCCTGCTGCTCCTGCTAAAAAACTCAAGCCAATGGAAAGTGGATTGATTCCTTCCTGAAAAATGAGGGGTAAAAATAGTGTCAGCAAGGAAATAGTTTAATTAATTTACCTCTTGCTTTGATTTCTGATTGGATTGCCTATTTGGACGTCTCGACATGTTCTCACAATTCTGTACCAATTGGCCTATTAAATTTATTCTGTTCGATTACGATTACATACAACAGGCACCCTTATCTACTACGAATATAAGTTTATTAGTACGACCTATGACCATATAACTAGAATACTAGAAATAGAAACTAGAACCAGTGCAGATAACCCTCCCTGCCAGAACTAACAAAACCTGTCAGGGTGTCAGGCTACTGGCTAGGCTATATTATAGATATAGACTACAGACCCAGATAACGAAAAAACACATGAAAATTTTGCAGGTTATCCAACATACTATATTACACTCTTAACTTGTATTGTACTAACACAGACATAGAACACAGAACAACTGTAATGTATTACCAACCCTCCAGCGTACATAATTTGAAATGACCCAGGAACATCAAAAATGTTAAAGAAGCTTAGAAAGCAGAAGCAGTTACCATAAATTAATTTAATAATTTCATTTTGTGGTGTTTACGTTTTAGACAGTGCCAACAAGTATATATGCCTTAATTACCTTTTTATTGAGTTTTTGGTGTTTACTTGAGAGTAGAGTAGGTTAGTATCGACATGTTATTTCGCAATTAAAAAGATTTTTTGAAATATAAAGTAAGTGTAACAATACGTCTTTTACTAAATATAAATCACTTAATTCTGTTTAAAGACTATCGATTGATTTTTTAGTTCCTAACTCATATACCCTTAGGTTATATACTCTTCTATAATCTAAGCATATACATATTTTCTCATCAAAGTTAAAACTGTATTTCATCTTAAAATTACTAATTGGATGTACCAATTTTGCTAGGAAAGGCTTAATAATAAAAAGCGTTTTTCAAAAAACAAAGAATGACATGTAAAAATGAAGCTATTTAACTGACTGATAACTCATTAACTGCTATTTATGTGAGGTCAATGTTTAATTAATTGATTCTACACAATATTGCTATTCATAGGTACATTTTGCTCCAGACATGTGTTCAAAGTCCCAAGTTGATGGAAAAATAAAATTAAAGCAAATGCAGTACCTATATTCGACTTTTCACAACCTCTACCTAAGCGAATGTCACCAAAGAAAAAAGTCAGAAAAGCCTAATAAAAGAAGTCCACCTAAGGAAATAAACTCGCCCTGTAAGTTCTGATTGTTACATGAATTGAAGAAGTTAATCGTTTAGTGATGCTTGAAAAAGATTCAACCCCATGATACTAGCATCATATTAACCCCATATGAAATACATAAATAAAATAGGTAAAAGAATGACTTTGAACTCAAATGCTAAGTATTTGTTTGTAAATTTTGATAATATCTCTAATAGTAACAAAAGTAAGGTGCATTTCCTATATTTATATAAAAATATATATTAGGTTTGTTAGTTAATAATTTTCCTTTCCAGCATTAATTAAATTTGTTTCCTATATAATTATAATCTTTGTTGTACATTTTTGTTATTTTGATTCCATTGTGTTCATCTCATTGAACTTATCTCATCTCACCTTTTTCTTTGTATATATGTATAAAAGCTATCAAGCTAGTTTATAATAAAAAAATAAAAATGTTTTTCTACATTTGCTTCCATTCATGTGTGATAACTTACTGAGGTAATTCCAACATATATCACTGTATAGTATTGAACAAGTAGTACTTGGAGAAAAAATATTTACGTTGTTTATCGAACTTTTTCTATAGATTTAATAGAAGTTCAATGATATCTAGACATACAGAAGCTGCTAATTACTGTATTGATTGCATTTGGTACTTTTTCATGTTTAACTATACTATAATAGAGTCAAAACGTTCCGGGACGTAAAATATATACTATTTCCTTTTTTCAATTTTTGCTGCATAATGGCGGATGGGCGAAGCTTAGCGGGTATTGTCGCCACTGTCTTGTATATAGTCACTGTAGTCTGAACCACAACTGAGAGCAAAGTCTAGTAGTCTGCTGGGTTTAAGCTATAGTCGTCTGAAACATCACATAATTACTTTCTGGCAAAGACCAATAAGATTAAAATGTTTATTTTAATTTTCTTGGGCAAAGGCGACAATTTCCATAGGTTAGTACCTCTTTTGCAAGTTACTGGTAAAAGTAAATAACCCATTCGTTTAATCCATAGATCAGATATTATATATAGGATTTAATCATTCATTATAGCAATGTAAACGCCTCTCAACCCATTTCCCATAATAGAACACTGTAACCTGTAACCACTGCCTAAGACATACAGCCGGGAAGTGACCACAGAACAACTTATAAATTTCGACAAACAAAAACGAAAGAAGTGTCGACTAAAGCACATACGATATCCGACGATACGATGATTCGAAAATGTTACTATTGGTTGATTATCTTAACTCAATTTTGAGGGAAATTTTCTTCAACTTTTATCCGACGTCGGATAAGTTGCCTTTAACGTTCTTCTTCTCTTGTTTATTATAACGGATAATTTTGAGGCGTTCAGTTGATTTTAACTACTGCGATGTATATAAACAAGATATAGCAAGAGTTCTGAATGCGGACTAAAATATCATAGGTATACAGTTTATTTTAGATTTGAATTTTCTGCTCATTTTTAAAAAGAATGACACTTGCCATAGAGATTTTGGAGATTATCATGCTAGGAATGAAAATTTACATAACCCATACCGACATACACCATCATCTGGTGAATCATGGTTCAATAAAATCGGTTCTAGGACCTTCGCTTCTTGTCCAATATATGCCTACCTATAATTTATACCTACAACACACGTTACTTTTAATTGCTATATGCCATATATTCCTTCCAACGAATTCGTTGATTCCTTCTATGACCCACCTATAAGTACTTTAATCGTGAACTTAAATTTAAAATTGAAAGTGTTGTAGGTATTTAGAAAACAATATTTCTTCTTTATTTATTTATGAATAATAATATATTTGGCGCGGGCATTTAAATTACACAACCATATTCAACTGGTTTTAGTTTTTATTTTGACTTCCCATAGAAAGTCGCCCAGGCGTCCAATCAGAAGAGGTGTTTATAATTACATGGGCTTGTTTTGTTATCGGTATGCGGTAGCGTCAGTTGGTTCGAATGACGGCGTCTTTTCTTAGAGAAATAAGTTCTAAAGTTTATTTTTGAATATTGGGAACACTTTAATTAAGGTGAAATATATTTTTCTATACATTATGTAATGACATGATTACTTAACAAGCCGTTTTAACCGCGATCAGATTTTGGCGGGTTCAATCTGCATTGTTTTCATAACCTTAGCCTCATGGTCTACGTTTATCCATTTTCATATGCTGCTTTCTTTGCGGAAATTGAATGAATATACTATACGTTTATTTTTAGAATGGTGGGCAAACCGAAGGATTCAAAACCATCTCCTAAGGAGAGTGATACTCTTAGTACACCAAGAAGGGTTGGTAGACCAAAAAGCCCTGCCAGAACAAAAAGTCCTGCCAGAACAAAAAGTCCTGCCAGAACAAAAAGCCCTGGGCGTCCAAAAAGTCCTGGACGTCCAAAAAGTCCTGGACGTACTATAAGTCCGGTTAAATCAAAGAGTCCAGGGGGATCCAAAAGGCCTGTAAGACCTAAAAGTCCTTCTCGAAGGAGCCCTCCTAGACTGAAGAAAACTGAATCACCACCACGTGAGAGCCCCATGAGAAGAAGCCCATTGAGGAAATCACCTGCTCGCACTGCTGTATTGAAATCTGTTACTGAACGATATGAAGAAAAATTTAAAGGTAACACATTGTTGTATTAAGAAGAGTTTTGTTATCAGACATTATTGGTCACATCCATAGCTATTTGCCTTGTACATATTCTACATATTCATGATAATTTCATATTTCATAAGACTTCTCTTTCAAATGATTTATTATAACCTATCTACATATCTGTATGACACCATTATTTTTATTCTTGTGATCTCAATACCAAATTCAGTATAGAGTTTCATCAGTTTGAACAAGATCCTTATTGCTTTGGTAATTATCAGATTTATTAATTCACTTTCTACTTCTCAAAATTTTAATTGCTTAAAAACTTTAATTTAAACATGAAACATCAAGAAGCAACATAATATTGATTTGAACTATGGATGTTCGATACTGTACAAGATCGTTACTCAAGTTACATGATAATTTTATTGACACATCAACACTTTATTTATCAGATAACCCAATATCCCTGATTGATCAAAAGTCACCTTTATACATTCAATTTTGAAAGTCATCCGATCTCTAGGATCAATTAGTCCTATTGATGAGATCAATTATAAAGTATTCAGATTAATTTCTAACATTTAAAGACATACTTTGGCATTTAGATTTAGTTGATAACTTCAAGCTTTGAGCATGCTACAATTTGTCAGCATTAATTATTTAAAATTAAATGTTTTTGCATAAATTTGAATTTTATTCTTCAACTTCAGTATAAAGTATTCTGTGATAAACTGAAGTGAAGCATTATCATCCTAATTGTTTCTTTTTTGATTCATCAGATGGAGGGATTTAGAAAACAGCCTTCATTAAATTATTACTAAGTACAAAATAGAACAAAAAATTTACTGGCAGAAACACTTGACATTATTTTCAATTAAACAAAAGTGTTAATTTTGCTTGTATTATAATTAGGTCACTGATACAAAGGAAAGTCGATACATGTGATAAAAAACAGAATTTGTAAGATCTATACAAAGCCAATCCACTTAAAATTTGGCAAGTAGGTTGCTTATGTAGGCACTCACTAAGAATAGATTTTTGGAAATTCAATCCCAAAGGGGTTAGAGGGGATTGAAAATGTTGTGACGTTTTTGACCGCTAATATAATTGGGTACAATTTATATGACCAACAGTTCCATAAAATAACTGATCATTATCACAGTTCAGATTGTTTGACAAACAACAAAACATAACCTCTGAACAACACAGGTGAGTTTTACATGACAGACAGCTAATACATTGACAGCACGGTCGTACATACAGGTCTGGGAACTCGTATGTTTGACAAGAGTCTTTTACGCGTCGCCAAACTCGTAGTTCCTCGCTCAGCCACTAGCTAGCGCTTGGATTAAAGTGGTAAAACGATTTCTTTCCGGAATCGCAAGCAGTGTTACTAAGTATAATGATTTGAGAGAGGAATAGAACTGTTACTCTTGTCAAAATGTATTACTCACCTTGAAAATAACTTCCCCTTTTTCGCACTCAAAAAATACCTCGTTAAAACGATTTCTTTCCGGAATCGCAAGCATCCACTTTTTCGCATTTCCGCATCTTTCGTTACTTTAAAAACAGAAGTTTCTTGGCTTTACACTTTTGTACCCCGTTTTGCATTTCGGCACAATGTACGATTTCGTAATTTGTTTCTAAAAACGCAGGTATTCCTTGTGTTTACAACTCAAGTATGACAGTTGTCAGAGAATTTCGACTACTGCGCCATCCTTTTTAGTACTACGCGACAGTCGACGCTTAGCGGGCCCACTTCTCACATAGGAAACAGCCTCGAGTCCCCAGACCTATATGTACGACCGTGATTGACAGTCACTTAATGTCCATACAGACCATTTCATAACATACATATACCTGTCAATTTTAATGAACTTTCACATGACGACATAGAAAATAATTTTATGTCTTTCCATGCCTTTAGCAGTTTCGACTCAGTTGACATATGCATAAAGTATTGAAACTTGAGAATAACACCGCGGCGACGGAGCCGATGCCTTAATTGTTTCTACGGGTAATAGCGGCTTCTGCAGGCATAGCCCTCGGACAACTAGTACATACATATTTCATATTTCTTGTGTTTTTGTTATGTATGAAATTTACGTAATGAAAGGGAAACGTTATAATCATTTCTGATGACTTGGTAGTCATCTTTTTACGCAGCCTAAACGGCAATGACGATTATGGATATTTCAACATTAAACATCCCTAATTGTAGCTTTAATTCTGTCGTTTATAATACCATATTTTGCATTAATTAATTAGTCGAGGAAATATAGACGAAAAATCGCCAAAATCTCGAAAAAAAATTCCAGTCAACGGAATTTAATGATAGAGACGTCAATCGACGTAGAATTATGCTACGCTCAAAAATGCATGTAAAAGATGCATTTTCCAAAAGATGTTTTTTCAATTTGTGAAAACTAGAACAATAATCAGTAAAATCAGCCCAATTTCTATACTCGGGGGTTTTTGAGGTCGCTGAACACGAATTATATGTCCAAAAAATGCTACGGTGCATCTGAGGCGCGTGACACCCGGGTCGCCTACCTCATCTTCAATACGCATATAGACATCGAATTCATGTTGAGCGACCCGAAAAACCCCCCAAGTAACGAGATCAGAAGCGATCCGTTCATTTTTCAAATTAATCCTCGAAGAAGAGGTTGACGACCCGGGTGTCACGCGCCCCAGATGTACCGTAGCATTTTTTGGACATCGAATTCGTGTTCAGCGACCCCAAAAACCCTCGACAAGGGAAATTGGGTTGATTTTACTGATTATTGTTCTAGTTTCCACAAATTGAAAAATTACTTTTGGAAAATGCATCTTTTACATGCATTTTTAAGTGCAGCAATGTAGGTGAGCTACACCCCCAAACGGTTACTAGTAGACTTTTTGTTAGACGTAATTCCACGTCGATTGACGCCTCATTCATTTTATTCCGTTGCCTAGAATATTTTTTTAGAGGTTTCTTCCTGTTTCCTCGACTAAATACATATATATCAGAAGTACATGCTCTTTTTCAGTTTCCCGTTCCAGACCAAAAATAGCAAGTGAACTTGCCGATTCTGAATCCGATGTGGAGATTGTGTCTGAGATTAAAGAAAAACCTAAAGCGACAGTTAGAGGGAGGACAAGACGTACTGATTCTGATGTAGAGAACTATCAGGTAAGTTTACTTCATAACATAGAATGTAGCATTTCGTTTGAGCGATTCTTTTCCAACTAAACTCATATAAACATGGGTCCGGAAATGCTCGGTTTCCGTCTTTAATAGTTTATTTTACATATATCGAAAACGCGTTGAGATCTTGGGATGAGCTTTGGTACACGCAAATGTGATTAAAGGTCACATTTAAATTTACAGCATTGTTTTCTAAAGCTCTTACATCAGTGGCGTTCGTGCCGGCAAGTCTTTATGCTTAGCGAAAAAAACTGTACGGCAGTGATTTTTGCAAAAATTAGTATTACTTTCTTAAAGCCAGATTAATTCTGCTTAAAAAAATGCCTCGACTTTTTCGCTCTGACACCGTTTTAGATATAAAAATTATTTTATTAATCAGTACAATAATAAACCATCCTCCCAATATTTTATTTTAATTTGTATTTTCTTTGTACTTATTTTACAGGAAAAAGTGTATTACATTTTAAGTTTGAATCAAATGCTGGAAACGGCTTTCCTGCGCTTTAATACATGCTCTAAATCGCCTTAGAATATTTATTCTGGCTCGTCATATTTCAGGTATTTGGCATAATGTTTCACAACAATTGGTAACACATTCCACTAATGCGGCTTCATTCGCTATGGGAGTGCACTACCCCCCCCCCCCCCTCAGCGTAGAAATCGCAGGGATTCAAGTCAATTTCCTTAGAATATAACGTTTAAATAATCTCTTAGATTGCGATTAAAGTGAGCAGGCCATAAATTCTAATGTTAAGAGGGGCATCTTTTTGTAGGTTGGTTAAATTCTCCGTCTAATCTTCTGGGTAAAATGAAAGGTCCAACCAATTAATTTTGAACTACTCCTGCCCACATATTGACTGAAACTGCTGCTGGTGTCGCGATTGATGAATAATATGTGAATTTTTATCCGCCCAGCAATGTTCATTGTTGAAATTAAAAATTTCATTTCTGGTACATGAAGCTTCGTCCGTGAATAAAATAAACGAAATAAATTGCCGATCTTCTGCATTTCTTTGTCTTGACCACTGGCAATAATGCAATCTGGCTGGATAGTAAGGGCTTTGTACTATCTGTCCGTGGAGTATTCGCCATACATTACCGTGGTTGGTATTCCCCAATTCGTTCGCTCTTGAAATATTTTCCTCATTTTCCACTAAAATGAATGTCTGCCAATTTCTCAAACGAATAATTCACCATAGTAACCACTTATTTTGTAGAGAACTTATTAAAAGTTAACTGAAACAACACAAATTAAAATCGCTAGGCACTTTATGTCATCCCTTTTTGTTTTAGTTTGACAAGAAATTTATGAGGTTTACAAATAACTAGATTACTATTTTTTAATTACGATTCCGAAAACAGCTTACTGTACTGATAAATAAAATAATTTTGTCATACTACCACAACGAAACTCAGTAAACCACTTGTGAATCGTTCCAATCGATGGTGAAGAGTCCCCATAATGTTTAACGAACGATGCTTTCGTTTGCGTAATGTTTTTTTCACTTGAGAAATATTTTTCAATCAAGACGCGAAAATCACTTTTTTCCATGTTTACAAAAATCTTTAAGATGGCTTGCTTTCGATGGATGTCAAAACAGAACTGAATATCAGTCTGAAAATTTGAATGCCTTCTAGTTAAAGATGGTACATCTCAAATGTCACATGGGATTTTCGATTGTGGCGCCATCTGTTTTATGTTTCAGGGACTTTTCACCTTGCTCGTAAAAAAATACTTACCGCTTAATTTCTGCGTTCCTGTTTATCTCAATTCTTTCTATAACTTATTATACCTTAAATTTATACATATCATGTTTCGTTCACTATCTATATAAAACAGAATTGAAATCGGACAACTATTTCATAACGTATTTTAAACTTTGCAGTTCCTATAATTTTAATTGACTCCTATTTTTAGGTGAACATAACAACCGAAAGTAGGGACGAGGTGAATAACTATTCCAGCGAAGTTTTCCGAAGAGTCACGAGACAGTCCCAGTCGCGCGAAAAAGAACTAGTAGTTCACCTGAAACATTTCGACATTTCGACGAAGAAACTCGGTGAATTTTCCGACGAGGAGGATACGTCACCTTCCGTCGACAGTCGCGGCGAAAAGACGCCGAACGAATTCGGTGGTTTCTTCGGTGCCGTATTCCACATCCTGACGCTACCATTTATGGCCTTGGCTCTGACTATCGCATGTAGTGATGAACGGTGTTCGTTTACATCTTTGCCTGACTACCGAAAGATCAAATCGTTTTCGGCGTTTGTCAATCCCATCTCGATTCTTGGATATGCCGGTTTCGTTACGACGCTCTTGCTGTTGAGTGCATTACCCTTCGGTGGTAAGAAAGTGCCTAGTTTGCCGGGGAAAGATGGTAAATTTGTCTACGTTACAAATGGACTGTTCACGTTGTTCGTCCTATTGGCGTTCGCTGTGGGTTTGGAGTTACGTGGATTCCAATTGGCCAATTTCCTCGTCGAACATCAGTTACATCTCCTGACGGCGGCGATTATGTTTGGTTCGCTGTTATCGATTTATCTATACCTGAGAAGTTTTTACGTACCAGTTAGTTCATTGAATCCCCAAACCGTTTATAAGCCGGCCCTTTGTGGATTCTTCTTGGGAAAAGAACTGAATCCGCGGCTGTTGAACATCATCGATATCAAGTTCTTCGTATATCGCCTAGCAGTTATTTCAGCGGTAAGTACTTATTACATTATTGTTTCTTAAATAGTTCTTTATTTCCCCTGTTAACCCAATTCACAAACTATTTTGTCAACGAATAAACTGTATATAGTCGAGGAAATAAAGCATTCCACATTCCAAATCTGGCGCAGTTAGATGAATTGAGATGCGGTTTTCTGCATTCGATTCGGAAAGTAATTTAGAAAATTTGTCCGGTATTTTTTTTTGCAGATAAATTTATTGCATTTCTACAGCCAAAAAATGCATTTTTCTGAGTGCACTTTTTGAGGTGAATAAAAAAACTGACTCGAATTGGATTCTCGGGGGTTTTTAGAGTCGCTGAACACGAATATGCTATCAAGGAAATTCCCTGCGGTCCCCTTGGACTTCCCCCGGGGTATCCAGGCGTACTAGATATCGATGAAATTAATTAAAAATTTATTTGTAATGTTTGTTAACTGTTCAAGAGGTGATATAAAGGTTGCTAGTGATGATTACGACGTGAAAAAACTCTTATGCAATACCTGAGACTGGGTAACCACGTCATCTTCTAGGAATTGGTTCATTTTTCTTCGTAAAATTTAACAAATTCTGGCTCTCGGGAGTTTTCAAAGTCGCCCATCACGACTATGACACTCGCAATGTTCTGCAAATTACCTGTTGGTGTTTCCGGGTCTTTGGAGCCCTGTGTATCTACTTCATCTTCTAGGAATTTGTTAATTTTTTTTCATAAAAGCTAACAAATTTTGGCTCTCGGGGGTTTTCGAAGTCGCCGATAACGATTATGATACTCAGAAAATTCATGCCTAGAAGATGACGTAGATACACAGAGACCCGGAAACACCCCCAGGTAATTTGCAGAACATTGTGAGTGTCATAGTCGTGATCGGCGACTTTGAAAACCCCCGAGAGCCAGAATTTGTTACATTTTATGAAGAAAAATTAACAAATTCCTAGAAGATGCCGTGGTTGCTCGGTCTCAGGGTGCTACCAGGTATTGCAGAAGAGTTTTTTGACGTCCTAATCATCACTAGCAACCTTTATATCACCTCTTGAACAGTTAACAAACATTAAAAATACTTTTTTTAGTCAATTTCATCGATATCTAGGGCGTCAGGACGCCCGGATACCCCGGGGGAGGTACAAGGGGAGCTCTGGGAATGTTCTTGAGGGAGTATTCGTGTTCAGCGACCCCAAAAACCCCCTAGAAACCAATTCGAGTCCGTTTTTTTTATCCACCTCAAAATGTGCACTCAGAAAAATGCATTTTTTGGGTTTTGTAGAAATGCAATAAATTTTTTCCGCAAAAAAAAATACCGGACAAATCCATCCAACTGCGCCAAGTTTGGAAGGTTTGGCCTATTTTAGTGCTTTATTTCCTCGACTAATATGAAAGTAGATATAATTGTTAATGAAACATTAAGGATTTGGTAAGCTTTCCAGAATTTATAATGTCAAGGTCAGATTATTTGCATCGTTTTGAGTCTTTGCCTAGAGGTAAGAGAAAGTAATTGTGGTTAATGAAAAGCATAAACCATAATAATGCATTTATTGTTGGTAAATACCATGATCAATAATGGTCCCCGTGAAGAGATTTGTAGCAATCTAAATGCGCTAAATTGGTAACTCAAACATTAAAATCCTGTACCTCTGTAATCTCTGAAAATTTGAAATACAAATTTAAACTTTCGAACCCTAATCTTCCTAAACTGTAGGTGGCGCATTACAGGTCATATTCGCACTTCATCCCAGATCAGGTCTTTGGATTGCGCTGAAATTTTGCAGGTTGCCTCAGGAAATATTGGGTTTGCCAAAATTGCAAGCCATATACTTCAATAATGCGCCGCCTAGAATATTTTTCTTTTTTTTTTGAGATTTTATTGATTGAAAATGAAAAAACGGCATTTATTCTGTAGAAACGCATTACTGAGGCTAAAAAATATTCCAAGCCATGGATTTGATGGGAAATTTTCCAAGGAATTCTTCAGAATTAGTCTATCGGATCGCGGATGCGTGAAAACTCGTAAAAACTGATTTTTTCTTCAAAAATTCATATCTCAGGTGTTGCTACTCCGATCGGGCTGAAATTTTGTGTAAAGACAGTTAAAAGTAAATCCTTCAAAGTGGTGTATGAATGGTCATGCATAAATTATTAAACAAAGGCACTAGAGTCAATTATCTGTATTTTTTTTAATTTCTAACCCGTTTCTTTCAAGTTCATGCTGATGGGTGAATATTAATCTCAAATCTGATCCCAAATTGGGATTCCTCGGAAAATTTCCTATCTTATATGTATACTTTCTAAAAAATTTTTAAGTCGATTCAATCGATATTGCAGGGCTTTGAAGGGTCCCGCGAACACGTTGTTTTCAATATTCAAATTTGTTTGAAAGCGCAGCATACATTTCTCGATAAAAAATTAATTTCTTCTTTAGAAAAAAATAAGAAACTAACAAAATAAGTTTTAATACTAAAATTTATTATTTTTTTTAAAGAAAAATTATATTTTTCAAAAATATAATAATTAAATAAAATGAGTTATATAATAAAAATTATTATTAAATAATGATTAAAAAAAATAATGCTAATTAAATAAAATGAGTTGTAATAATGAAAATTATTATTTAATAATAATTTTTATTATACAGGGTGTCCTCGAACTGCGTGGCCAAAATAAAACCGAAGATTCTTTGATTTGAAAATAATTTGATGAGCCTTTTTACTTTTGCCTCAAGTGTCTTGTTTATCCGGTAGAGGGCTTCAAAGGTGCAAAAATACTTTTGTTTTTTCGGTATAACTTGAGAACGTGATGAAGGACTTTTACAATATTTGGCAGATGAGTTATTGTCAATAATGGCCGTTTTTGAGAGCGAAGCACAGAGCCTTAGAGACCATAGAAATGGTTTAAATTTTATTTTCCCTATAAACTTGTACACTTCTCTGGCCATTGCAACAACAAAGTCCATAAATCAATAACATATCAACCATTTCAGTGTTGGTGAAATTTTGAGCCATAATTTTATAAAATATTTACGGAACGCAAAGTAAAAACTGACAGTTTTGAGAATAAATTCTCCAAATGCCAAAATGACATTAGAAAAGCAAAGGCAACTAAGGTATTTTAATCAAGTAAAATTAGTAAGCCAACATTGCAGAGACTCGAAAATTAATTTTTTCAAGCTAATCCTTTGATTTTATCAACATTTTCTAAGAGTAAAAAAAGTTTTCAAATTAGATAAGCTATCTACATAAAAAATATCGAGTGAATTACATTGACCAATTGAGCAATTTCTATGGTCTCTAAGGCTCTGTGCTCCACTCTCAAAAACGGCTATTATTGACAGTAACTCACCTGCCAAATATTGTGGAAGTCCTTCATCACGTTCTCAAGTTATACCGAAAAAACAAAACAATTTTTGCAACTTTGAAGCCCTCTACCGGCTAATTAAGACACTTGAGGCAAAAGTAAAAAGGCTCATCAAATTTTTTTCGAATCAAAGAATCTTCGGTTTTATTTTGGCCACGCAGTTCGAGGACACCTATATAACTAATTTTATTTAATTATTATACATATTTTTTTTCAATAATAAATTGTAGTATTAAAACTTTTATTTGATTATTTTTTTTACACATTTTTTTCTCTAGAAATTAAATTTCTAACAACCAGAAAACAAAATTTAGAAACATGTTTCGAATTGTAGAATTAATCAATTATTATCTGAAAACTATATTATTACTTCGAGGAAGTTTATTTTCAAATTGATATCAACTACTAAATGTTACAATATGAAAAATATTTTCTTCCCAGAAGAAAACCGTTTCCAGTATCAACTTTCAAAATTGAGAAAAAAAGAGTTTTTGATATAAATAAAAATAGGTATTAATTTGTTTAATCTTTGATGAGTAGTACCTATAGGTACCTCAATCCTGGCGGACTGGTACTTTGACGTATGCCCGCAATCCCTCGACCGCAAAGAATTTAGCTACAAATACGGACAAATTCGTATATTTTTCCAAACTCAATTTCAAACTGGGCAGAAGGTATATTTTGACGTTTCTGATATAATCTAATATAATCACGTACAATTTACAGAACAGACAATGGATTAATTGATCTTATCACAGTTCAGACTGTCTATGATAGACAACCGCGAGTATTACCTGTTGCGGGCGTAGGCCATGAACAACATCTAGTTCAATGTAATTGAATAAAATACATAGCTCTCTCTCTCTCTCTCTCTCTCTCTCTCTCTCTCTCTCTCTCTCTCTCTTTCTAAGATATTTTTTGCTGCTCCTAGTAATTCAGTGTTTTCTTTCAGTTTCTGTTCAATTTCGCATATCTCTATAAGAGCTTGGGATTAACAGCCGGACCCGCTGGAAACGTATGGAACGTTTTGGAATACAGAGCGCTGAATATCGAACCAACATTAATCGTTTTGGTTTTGCTGGAATCCATCTATCTATTGGACGCGCTTATTTACGAGAGTGCGTTTTTGTCCACGTTCGAGGTGCAGTACGAAGGTTTCGGATACATGAGCGCTCTGGGGTATCCGCTGCATCCGTTCTTCGCCGTCTTACCCATAAAATACCTTGCGGAATATGGCGTGCATTTGAGCACGTGGCAACTTGTTCTAAGCAGCATAGTTTACATTGTAGGTTATGTGTTGTATCGTGGCAGTAACAACCAGAAGGACTCCTTCCGACGGAACCCATACAGTTCATCTTCGGCACGTGAGTAAATTTTTATTTCAGCGTTTTTTTGCAGGTCGTTGATTTCATATTCAGTGTTTCACCAAATCAATTGCCATATTTGAAGTTTTAGTATGATTATCTCGATTGGGAGATTTCCCGTTTCTAGTCTCCCCTCTCTTCGCGAAATAAAATAATCGATTTGCGCTATTAAAATATAGATGTCGTTGACCATCTCTTTCCAAGTTTAATTACCTATATTATTAAGAATTCAAGCAATTACACAGTAACGTTACAACTTCCAGGTGGTATAATTTGAATTATCAACCTCTTCATTAAAGGCGGGACTCTAGCAAACGTGCATGTGTCCAACCTAAAATCACTAAATTAGCATTTTTAAATAATATAAAGTGTTCAAATAACACTTTTCATTTTAAATTTCCCGCTAATACACATCTGTTGAAGGTAGATATGTGACTTTTTGACATTTCTATAGTCAAAACAACGCGGTTAACGGAAATACTCTTGCAAAAAGCATTAATATTGTAAAACTTCGCTACAAAAGAGAAGCCAGATTGTACGACAGAGAAAGATTGATCATTTCACGAAGAGGTGGTGTATGTACCTAACTCTTTTCATCTACACGTTTTGCATATACAGTTCAGTCAAAAGTGTGAAAAAATAGGTTATAGACCGCACGAAAATGCAAAAGTCTTTTTGAATCGTGTTCAGGATGGCTTACACTTCGTTAGTCAGAAAAAAAGGGGGGCTCGTCATTATTCCTGTTAACAAACAATGAAAAACAGTTTTCAATTAACAAATGAATGTCTTTTATAACCAATGGAATATCTCGGGCTCTTTTAATCCAAAGGTTCTTAAATTTGGTATCGGGTGGTTTTTTGGTCCACTGAACCCGATTGTGAGTCGGAAAATAGAAAATCCGGCCCGTTTGTTCGAAAAGCAGAAAAATTTTACCAAATCAACAAACACATTTTTTTCTCGTACTTGTGGTATTGAAATAAGATGCCATAACGTGTCTCGATACAATTTTCACTAAAAGAAGGAAAATTGCGTCGTTTTTCCTTCATATTCCTTTGTCAGTCCTCAGTCTAACGTGTCTAATTGTATGTTTCCGTGGTGGCTAAGTATTATTTTATGATCATAAAATCAAAACCACGACAGTTTCCCGGAAAACGAAAATTTACCATTTCTTCACGATAAACTTTAATTATTTTGTTTTTAGAAAAATTTTAGTCAGTATTATTTGAATAATAAGATACCGTGATGGTTCTCGGTACAAATTTTACTAAAAGAAGGGGAAAAAATTGGGTCGTTTTTCCTTCTCGGTCCTCGTCCAACGTGTCAAAATATAGGTTTTTGTGGTAGCCGAGTATTTTTTCACGGTTATAAAATCAAAAGCAACTTCAGTTTTCCATGAAACTCCGAAAAATGAAAATTTGTCATATTTACACGACAATCTCTTTAATTGTTATTTTGTTTTCCGAAAAATTTTAGACAATTATTATGATGAAGAATTTCAAGTATCTTTTATTATGATATGTACAGTACCTTTTTCAAATCAGGTAAACATGAGCAGATATTTTTGAAGCATCAATGATGATGCGGCGTACGTGCACGCGGAAAAAATTGCTAGTTGAGTAACTTAAAAATCTAATTAACAACAAAACGACAGCTCGCGGGCTTGTGGTAAATTCAAGATTCAAGATTTTTTTCCGTAAAATAAGTTGATTTTGATAATATGAGAAGAGACTGTTTTATACGGGGTGTTTCAATTTTTTCGTTCATAACTTCGGTAAACGATAGAACTTCTAAAAATAATAGGGGTCTTTCATATAACATTTTTCTCTAAATCGCTTCGTTTCCGAGATACGGGTGTTGAAGTTTTGAAAAATTATTACATTTTCTTCATTATCTTTTAAACAAATGAAGATTTTTGGTTCAAACCTTGTATATTTCAGTTTTACTAGATGAGAAATATTTTGGTTTCAAAATTTTCTTGAGACAAGTACAGTGGCGTAGTTATGGTGTTCTGTACGCATTTAAACCCCTCAAACTTCTACGCCAATGGTCGGAAATTATTATCGTGTACAAATTTGAAAACTTTGATTTATTTTCTATAAAAAAGTATTCTTGATAAATTTCCCTTAGAGGCTTCCTATTCGAGCTATTTTGATTTTTCTAATCAGGTTTATCTCATGCAATTACTTTTGAAGGACTATTTAAAAAGTAAAATACTATTTAAATAGCTATTTATTGAGAACGATATAAAATAAATCATAATGAATGCTCCAAAAGATCCACTTACTTCAACGCAACGGCGACATAGATTTCTCAACGACCTTCCTGTTCGAATACGATTCAGTAGGTCTTCTCTAGTATGAAAACACTTTTGGTAAAAGATCTAGGAATTTCCAAGAAAAATTCAGTGTCAATGTCTGGCTTGACATTCACAGAAACAATATATTTGGCCCATACGTTTTAGCAGACATACTAACGGCCGCTGCATTTTTCGAACTATTGGAAACTAACCATGAAGACATGTGGGAGGAAACACCATTCAATGAGAGAACAAATGCATGGATACAATTGGAAGATTGTCGTGCCCATTTTGTAAGACAAGTACGAGAATGGCTAAACAGGAAGTAAATGGATCATTTATTGTGAATTATTTTTCTTCGTTACCAATAAATAGGTATTTAAATAGTATTTTACTTTTTAAATAGTCCTTCAAAAGAAATTCCATGAGATAACCCTGAGTAGAAAAATCAAAATAGCTCGAATAGGAAGCCGCTAAATTTATCAAGAATACTTTTTTAAAGAAAATAAATCAAAGTTTTCAAATTTGTACACAATAATAATAATTTCCGACCATTGGCGTAGAAGTTTAAGGGGTTTAAATGCGTGCAAAACACCATAACTACACAGTGGTGTAGTTGTCTCAAAAACATTTTGAAACCAAAAAAATTTCTCATCTAGTAAAACTAAAATATACAAAGTTTGAACCAAAAATCTTCATTTGGTTAGAAGGTAATGAAGAAAATGTAATCATTTTTCAAAACTTCAACGGAATCTCGGAAACGAAGTCATTTAGAGAAAAATGTTATATGAAACACCCCTATTATTTTTAGAAGTTCTATCGTTAGGAACGAAAAAACTGAAACACCCGGTATATAGCCGAGTAATATCATCATTATTATATAGATTTTCACTACAATTTTTTGAAAAATGTTCAATCAAATTTTCATTTTCCGCAGAACTTTTGATTTTATAACCATAAAATAATACTGAGTGACCAAAAAAACCTATAATTTTTGACGTTGAACGAGGACCGAGAAAGGAATATGAAGGAAAAACGACTCAATTTTTCACCACTTCTTTTTATTGAAAACTGTACAGACACATCACTGCATCTTCTTACTTCAATACGACAAGCCTGAGAAAAAATTTAGTCTTTACTAAAATTTGGTAAAACTTTCCGGGTCTGATAGCAAACCCGGATTTTCCATTTTCCGACTTCAGATAGGGGTTCAGCGGACCAAAAAAAAAATCATGATACCAAATTTAAACCAAAAACTTGGGATTAAAAGAGCCCGAGATATTCCATTTGTTATAAAAGACGATCCATTCGTTAATTGAAAATGGTTTTTCATTGTTTATTAAAAGTAATAATCACGAGTCCCCTTTTTGCCTAAAGATGTGTAAGCCATCCTGAACACGATTCAAAAAGAATTTTGCATTTCCGTGGGGTCTATAAAATTTTAGATGTTTTTCACGTTTGACTGGACTAACAGATTTTTACTGCACAACATGCACTATTGTTATAATAACCATATGATCAATACACATCAAAAGTTTCTAATTCGGCCTTTGCGAACGGTAGCAGTACGCCAACGTTCGAAGTCCTATAAGTTGAAATGTTTTAAGCTCAAGATATTCTCCTGTTGTTGATGTATTTGAGGGACTAGAGAATGTATTCGTATGAAGCGTACCAATACCTAGGAGGGTACTTCGTGAGAATGTTCCTTGATTTAACCGACTACTTTATTGATTATATAATGAGTAAAATTGAACAATTTACTTGCAGGACTGGAAACTATTCCCACATCACAAGGTAAAAAACTTCTGGTTTCCGGTTTTTGGGGCGTCGTTAGACACCCCAATTATTTAGGTGACATTCTGATACACGCTTCTTATTTGCCTTTCGTGTACAACGTCCCGCCCTGCGTGTACATTTGGTTCACTATCTTACTGTTGGTTCATCGAACCGGCAGAGACCATGCCCGTTGCAAACAGAAATACGGCACTTCGTGGGATCGCTATTGCCAGAGAGTTAAGTACGTACTTATACCCAAAGTGTACTAGATTAGACGTAACATGATAGTTTTTAATTGTCCGGGAATGCAAATTTCATCGGTTGGGGCATATGTCATATGTCCCCGTCTGAATCCGGTTGATTTTGTTTGGTTTGGTTTTTTTTTCGTCAACAGTAATACCGAATTGGTCCCAATAGTGGTTCGTTTATTCATGTTTAAAAACAATATTTTTGTATATTCATTATTCAAAATGGTTTTTTCACTGACTGAAACTAAAATTCATCATGTTCTCAGTAGATTATGTATTCGTTATTATTTTTACTATTTTCTACCGTGACTGACCTTTGGGATGAATCTGGAATCGTATTACCGTTGTTGCTTTCAAAACCATAAAGTTAAGCCCAGTGAACGATTAAGTTTGTTACTATGCTCCTAAAATGAAATTTGCCTTCCTAGGGTTTTTAGCATTTTAAGATGATTGCGTACTGTAAATTAATGTACATTTTTGACAATGAGCATTATAAGTACAATGATTCATCTTGAAATGTTGTTTCTGTTTGTTGTACAAATGGATTTGTCATTTCAAAGAGTATATACGTTTTACAATAATTATTATATTTATTATACGGACCTATAACAAACATCTGAAATATCATTCAGATATAGCCATAGAAGGTTGAACAGAGGTCGAATTTGATATATACCGGTATTGGAAAATTAATAATGCCTTTTTGACCGTCGATATTTGTATGGCATGGTTCTTTTCTACGAGTGTACGATTTTTGAAAATTGAATCGTGAATTGAATGAACTAAAGGCTGTTCACGATAGGAAAGAAATGACGTCATCGTGTGATACTGTGTTGTCCGCATCATTAGGTTTTCAATGTTTTCTAATACAGGGTGGCCCAGAAAGACCGAAGTGGTGTGAATTGCTTATAACTTTTTATTTAAGAGATATTTTTTTAATTTTTTTTTTTTTGAAATACATTAAATTTATGGGGAATATTTTTGGATTAGTTATTAAAAATGATATCCCGCAAGTGGTGGCCATATTCTGCTTCGCACAAATGTGCTCTTTCCAACACATTTTCCATGACCTTTCGCAAAACTTCCGGTGGTATGTTGTTAATTTCTTCTCGAATATTGGTTTTTAACTCCTCAATAGTCCTAGGCTTATTAACATAAACTTTTCCTTTTAAATAGCCCCAAAGAAAACAGTCTGGAGCGGTTAAATCCGGGGAACGCGGAGGCCAATTAAAATTGCTGTTACGAGAAATTATTCTTTCACCAAAGATGTCGCGTAAAAGAGTCATTGTGGCCCTCGCAGTGTGCGCTGTGGCTCCATCCTGTTGGAACCATATTTGCGGATGGTTTTCCACGGCTGGCCTTACAAAATTTTGCAACATGGCCCGATATCGATCACCATTGACGGAAATGGCGACACCTTGTTCATTTTCAAAAAAAAATGGGCCAATGATCCTTTCTGAAGAAACACCGCACCAAACGGTACACTTAACTGGGTGCAATTGTCGTTGATGAAGTACTCTCGGGTTTTCCGTAGCCCATATCCTACAGTTTTGCTTGTTAACGAACCCATTTAATTGAAAATGGGCTTCGTCACTCATTATCAAGTTATGAATAAAATTTGGATTCTCTTGTGCTTTTTGCTGGAAATAAATTGCATAGTCAAGTCGTTGCTGGTAATCTGTTGGTTTCAATTCTTGGACAAGTTGAATTTTGTATGGAAACAATCCTATGGTGTGCAAAATTCGCTGCAGCGACGTTCTTGAGAGGCCCAGTTGTGACGAACGTCTCCTGGTTGATGTTTCTGGATCCTCCCGAATACTCTCCTGTACCACTTGAATATTGTCAGCCGTGTGGACAGTTCGGTGTCTGCCGGGACCAGGAAGGTTCCTTACTGCTCCTTGTTCTCGAAAATTTGCAACCAGACGGTTTATTGTTGACTGAGAGGGTGCAACCCGCACATTAAATTGACGACGGTATGCACGCTGAGTCAACACAATGGACCGTTGATTTGAAAAGTAAATTTCAACAATTTGGGCACGTTGTTCAATTGTGTATTGCTCCATTATAAATTATCCAAGTCTTCTTTACAAAATACTGAAAAGAAAAGAAAAAAAAAATTATAATAAAAAAGTTATAAGGAATTCACACCACTTCGGTCTTTCTGGGCCACTCAGTATAACTCGCCGAAACCTTTCTAAAAAAAGTAATTCGCATGTGCCCTCCAGCTTATTGTACAGTTACATTAGAATTTTAAGTATCACTTCACTGCTTTATAACTTAATTTAAATATTGCACAATTACCAATAACACAAAATCAAACACCTGAAAACAGTAACACATTTCCACTGATTACTTGAACTCTAAATGAGTTTAATATTTAGATCACTATTATTTGTTGCTTCCCTTACTTGAGCTTTAGCGTTATTACGACATCTTCAGACGGTATTTGAATAGCTTCTGAAGATGGCATAATTCGCTAAAACTCGAGTAACGGAGATTACGAATAAAAGTGACATCTACATATAGTACAGTCATTTTACCAAAAGTGGGACTTTTTTTTCCTACGTTTCAAACAAAAGTTGTTCGGCGTTAAATTTACCATAAGAATTGACTATCCAGATTTCAATTTTCTACGAATTTTTCATTCGTAGCGCGGGAAAACCGAAAATATATATATTTTCAATTAATGACTCTTTATGAGAAAAAATTACATTTAAAAGTCAAATATCGTATGATTTAGGTATATAAGGGTGATCATCATAAAAGTGATGATCATCATAAATTTCCCACCATGTGATCAAATTTTCCTAGTTATGGAAAAAAAAAATTTCAATCATAATGTACGACATCATTTCTCATGTTTTTGGGTCACTAATAACGAATTTTGACTTGGTTATGTTCTGAAAAGTCATGGAAAACATAAATTTTCCAAGTTATGAAAATAATCTTCATTTACAGCCACTTTAGCACGTTTTCTTCTTGGACTTCACCTCTGCTTTAGTACAGTCATTTTACCAAAAGTGGGACTTTTTTTTCCTACGTTTCAAACAAAAGTTGTTCGGCGTTAAATTTACCATAAGAATTGACTATCCAGATTTCAATTTTCTACGAATTTTTCATTCGTAGCGCGGGAAAACCGAAAATATATATATTTTCAATTAATGACTCTTTATGAGAAAAAATTACATTTAAAAGTCAAATATCGTATGATTTAGGTATATAAGGGTGATCATCATAAAAGTGATGATCATCATAAATTTCCCACCATGTGATCAAATTTTCCTAGTTATGGAAAAAAAAAATTTCAATCATAATGTACGACATCATTTCTCATGTTTTTGGGTCACTAATAACGAATTTTGACTTGGTTTTGTTCTGAAAAGTCATGGAAAACATAAATTTTCCAAGTTATGAAAATCATCTTCATTTACAGCCACTTTAGCACGTTTTCTTCTTGGACTTCACCTCTGCTTTGTTTAACTGCCATTTTGTTGTCAAACTGCAACAGCTCTGCAGTAATTTAAATATACTATGCGCACCCCGGTCGACATCGGCCTACTCAGTTGTCTTACGGCGAACTGGCGGTCTACCACCTGCCATACATTTGTTGACAGTTGCACGCTGCGAGAAGTCTGAGCGAGCGTAAATAAAGTAGTGCAGTAGGCAATAGCTCGAAATCTGGCAAGAAGATGGCGCTCCAAGCAGAGAGCGGCGGTTCATGCGGTAAAAATAATTGAAATTTAATTTCTTTTTACACGTGAAGATGAAACCATTTGACATGTTTGCAGGTATATATATAGCATTAATTTAAAAAAAGATTCATCGAAATCCGTCCGGTAGGAATCGCTGGCGAATAAAAAAACCACGGGTTTTAAATATATGGACATGACCCTCCATTTTCACATTCCGCTCCAAAGCAACTTTTTGTTGAGGGTGCAGTTTACACCGCACTATGTAAAGTAGATAAAATTACAGTCCTAAGAAGAACAAACTGTTTCTTTATTTCTGAAGTTCCATTAAGATTTAGATTCACAGCGAAAATATGAACTGTCGTCAAGCCCAGTGAATAAAATCGACTGATTTATCCGGAAATTGTTCAAACGAATTTTTTCACTTATTACCCTATGACGTCATTTCTTTTTTATCGTAAACAAGATATAAAAATATTGTCTACATCTCGTGATAGAATTAATTTTTTTCGTGTTTTGTATTTGGAATATCTTGGGATGAAGTTGGACGTCATTATTATCATCACAAACATAGTGAAATATAAAAAAAGTTGTAATTGTTTATAAAAGTGTTGAGTAACCTCAACTCACATGTAAGTCTATTGAAAGATACCTATTTTCAAGAGTTTTCTTAAATAAAGGTTAAATTCTTCATTACCGGTGTATGTGTGAACCAAATATTATCCCAGGTATAAATAAACTGGATTAATTAGTAATTATTTTAATAAATACTAACTAATTTAGACACATATATGTATTTTTTTTTATTTTATATTTTGACTGCACATTTGGTGTTTTTTTATTTTTTTTATTGATATTTGATATCAATTGTGAAAAGACACAAATTGGACTTACATGAATAATATGTTGACAATTGTTTCACCAAATCCTTGGAATTAATTGTAAATTAGGTTTATATAAGTTCATGGCTCAGCCTATGGACACCATGTTGTGGGGAAATAATCGCCAAAAGAAAGTGCTAATTTGTGTTTTATCACAATTCACAGTTTTTCAACTAGGATATAATCACGTTTTATTAGACAGGATGTCCATATAGAGAGACATCAATGACAAATATACGTAGGTATTTGAAAAAAGCAGATAAATTTTACGCTTTCCAAAATATAATTTTATAATTTTTTTGATTTTTTTAAGATAATATATATTTGTAATACGCATCTTTTAGCTTTATCTGTATATATCTAAACAAATGTAAGAGTCAATTTCGACGTAGTATAGCATCATTGACTTTTTAATTACCATTTTTCATAATAAAATAAATGAACCATTAACAGGATTTATTAGCTTCATATTTGGTAACGGCCTCTCGGGGATTCAATTTCAAACACTAAAACTTTAAATAAACAAGGCAGATTATTCATCTTTTCCCGTCGCAAACACAAAGTTTGTGTTTGAACGCCAGAGAGAGAATCAATTTCCAGTCAACATTGTTTTGATGCACGTGTTTGGCTGGTTGCCATTGTAACGGCCCGTAAGCTTATACTGTTTCAACAACTGCACTCATCGAGGTGAACCAGCGATACAGAATGATTCAATGCGAGTAGAAGTGGGGAGAGCTCAAAGACGAGAACGGATGAAACCGCGCGGTGTCTAGATTCTTGTGTTTAGTCCGATTGTTTTCTTGCCATGTATAATTATTGGTACAAAATCGGATGTGTGGAATACAAGTGGATTATGTAACTTTGGCAATGTAAGTCGATCTATACTTTAACATGAATCCTCTTCGGAGCATTTACGATGTGCCTTAGGTTTTAAGGGGTTATATTCAAATATTAGTACTATTCAGGATGCTTCAAGAGAAAATAGAAAGTGCAGCTTAACAAGCGTTTTATGCAGTTACCTATTCGTGCTACACTTTACTTGAGAAAACAATTATCCCTTTGCGTGGATTTGTTCTCAAATAATCGCGGGAATTAAAAAAAAACTTGGATACTTTTGTATCCATCCTGACGAACGGTAAGTAGGTACAAAAATCAATATTGCTCTCATTGTCTATAAACTCTTATGTCCATTTGTGTCGGAAAATTCATTTTTATGTATTTTTTTTTTGTTTTATTTGCGTGTAAAAATTATTGTGTAAAGTATTTTTACAATAATTTTTAGTAGTGAAAAACCTCGCAAAAAACTAAGGAAAGCCCCAAAAAAAAATCCAAATTAAATTTTCTTTTGGTGCGATTGCTTTATCTGTTCTTTATCCCACGAGCCACCACTGAAAGCTTGATATTATATGCAATTATCAAGTACCCAGTGAAATAGAGGTTATGTTAAATGTCATCATAATAAAATATTCAAGGTAATAACTTGGTTTTGTGAATTAGACAATTTTAATTGAATCTCAGTTTAATTAAGACAGACAATTAAATTGATTTTTCTTGGAATTGAAATCCAGAAATATCAAGTGGCATTGGATGCTATTAACGGATCATTTGTTTATTCTCAACAAATGATAAAGGGAATAAATACAATCGAAATTTATGTTTTATGTAAGAAAATACAAAAGGTGCTATTTTTTTATTAGCTTTTCAAATGTTGATAATTCAGTTTAATGTTATAATTTCTTGAAGCAATTGAATAACTATTTATAACATTAACTTTCCTAATTTAACCTGGTCCGCATCCCTTTTAATAGATTGCATCAATAAGCTAGAGGGTTGGAATTTATCTTAGAAAATTATTATTATTAGTATGTATGCTTATTTATATGTGTCCCTTACCAACCTACATAATATTTGGTTCTAAGTATTTTATATAAGTAGTATTAAAATATAGATTGCACTTTTATAGAATAATATCTAAAATGTTATACAGCAGGAGATGTAAAAATGAAGAAGCAATAATATGTTGTAAGATATCTAATTTGAATATAGTACAAAAATTACATTTAGTTTATACTATTTTATACGTATAATTGTCTAATAATCTATGAATATTAACAATTGTAAATTTATACCAAAATGTATACAGATTGATTCCCATTATGTGCATCCGGCGTTTAAATGAGGTTATAATGAAAAATGTTCTATCGTGACGTGCCAAATAAATTCGAAGCCAATAAAAAAAACAATAGAACTAACTTTCACTTTTCCTGTTTTTTTTTACATATTTTAAAATAATAATATGACGAGATCTATTTCTGCGTTTGAATCTTATTCGGAACTTGAATTCAACAGATCCGCTATAACATAACACCCTAACAGGACTAAGCTATGTGAAATTAGCTGAAAAATCTAGAAATGTTGCTGAATTTCAATATGCACCAAAATTTTTGGGAGCGGTGGTCTACGATGTCACATGTTCTAATGTGCGTCTTTCATTTACACATTACACGTTCATTGCTTTCAATATGTCTTCGTATTGTAATATTACTTAATAAGATCCTGAACAATTGACCATTTTGCAGTTATGACGTTGTTCTTTCGGACGTGCGATATATGACTTAGACTTCTCAGTATCGAGTGGTACGTTTTCCTTAATATTTTTAACTATTATTTAGTTTTCAGCAATAACACATTTTGAAATGGAATTGTTTAATTTATATTTGTATTGATTCCAGTGGTTATCATGTTTACATCGTTGAAAATACCAAAGTAATATTCTAATCAGAATTAAAAGACGGCGATAATATAAGTTGTTTATCATTAAGAGATAATTTTAGAATGAGTGAAATAATCAACATTACAACTTTGATTGAAAATGAGATGATTTTCATTGGCAATTACTTCTAATTGAATGAGAATTCAATTAAACAATAGTTCATTTATATTTTTCGTTGAAATTGAAAAACAGGAACTAATTTGAATTGATTTGGCACGTCTACTCGCATAATAGCCTGAAAGGTGAGCTCCATAACGTATTGGAGTTGATACATTTACGTGTGCTTTAGAGGTGAACAGAACTTATTTTTGATTAGTAACTCACAATCAGACAGAACAAGTGCCCTTTCATAACAAATCGAACTTGAGATTTGTCAACTATTGAATGAATATAAATAGGAGTTAAATTTTTTTAAATATTACAACGAAAAACTGTTATGAAGAATATGTAAGATTTAAAGAATGTCCAGAAGCTTATAACGCTATTGAATAAGTAAATCAGTACCTCTTTGAGACTAGGTGGACAGCCGACTATGAACTAAATGATAAAAATTTAAACAATGAGTTTTATGATTTAGGAATCATTTTGTTGACGATTAGCCATAGAAATGGTGATTGGGCTTATGTTTTAAAAAGTCTAGTTCAATTGATTCACAACATTTTTTGTTTTAGATGTTTTAAATTTCTTAATTCCAATGTAACCGTTTTCCAAAGCCATGTATGGCGCATTCAAGGTCATATTCGCACTTCATCTGAGGTCTTTGGATTGCGCTGAAATTTTACAGATAGTTTCTACCACAGGAAATATTAGCGTTCTCAAAATTTCAAGCCATATATTTCAATAATGCGCCGCCTAGAGTATTTTCATTTTTTTTGTATCTTATTGATTGAAAATGAAAATACGGCATTAATCGATATTGCGAGTACGTTTTTTCAATATTCAAATTTGATTGAAAGCGCAGTGTACGTTTCTTGATGAAACTTCAATATCTTCTTTAAAAAAATAATAATTCTTATTATTATAAGTCATTTTATTTAATTATTTTTTTTTTATTATTATTTGATATTAATTTTTTTATGTAACTCATTTTATTTAATTATTATTTTTTTTAATATTATTTTTCTTTAAAAAGAAAAAAAATTTAGTATTAAAACACTTTTTATTCGATTATTTTTTTAAAGAAGAAATTTTTATCAAGCACTTTCAAACAAATTTGAATATTGAAAAAAAACATGCTCGCAATATCGATTGAATCAACTTAAAAAATTTTTAGAAAGTACGTAATCGATCGAAAATTTTCCGGGGAATCCGAATCTGGAATCAGATTGAAGATTAATATTCACCCATCAGCATGAACTTGAAAGAAATGGCCTAGGAATTTTTGAATATACAGATATAAACTCTAGCGGTTTTGTTTCATAATTTATGCATGACCATTCATACACCACTTTGAAGTATTCACTTTTAGCTGCCTTCACACAAAATTTCAGCCCGACCGGAATAGCAAAACCGGGGAGATATGCAGTTTTTTTGAGTTTGCGCGATACGATAGACCAATTCTGAAGGTGGCGTTGGATTTCTTGGTAAATTTCCCATAAAATCCATGATTTGAAATATTTTTTGTCTTGTACAGCCTTTCTACAGAAGAAATGCCGTGTTTTCATTTTCAATCAATAAAATTCAAAAAAAAAAATGAAAAATATTGTAGGCGGCGCATTATTGAAGGATATGGCTTGAAATTTTGGGAAATATAATATTTCCTGAGGCAGAACCCACCCGCAAAATTTCAGCGTTATCCAAAGAATGCGCCGTATATAAAATTGGTCGAACCTAAATGTTGTTACTGTCAGTTCTTTTGCAACTTGATACAGTTACAGTAAATACTGACCTACACAACGATACAAAATTATGTACTCGAAACACCAGATCAATATATGCCACTATAACTACTTTGCCATGTTCAGTCCATTTTAAAATAAGTTCTAATGTTAGTTCAGTTAGTTTCCAAAATGTTGATTTGGTATTTGGGTACACTATGTGTACTACTCTTTCTGAATCAAATATATTTTTAGTTTCTTGTACTTATTTCTAGAGCTGGTCTTTTCTGCGTGTGAATTCATATTTTTAAAATGTGAATAACACATATTGGCATCTTCATAATACAAACAGAATGTGCCAATTTTCATTGAGTAGTAATTAAATATAATGAGTTTATTAACAAAAACTGAGGATGTGATTAATTTCTACTATATTCTTTCTCTGAGAAATTTCAGTCGATTAAGTCCTTTCAAGCGTATTGAAATATAAAATCGAATTTAATTTTTTTTTATTAGCAAATATAAATAAATAAATTTTATTATTTCGACTACGCATTCAAATGGCTTCATTTCGGTTGTATTATTTTGATATTGTAACTGTGCAGTTGTAAAGGATGTAAGCAAAAAAATACTGATGTTTTATTTAACTAATAAACAAATGTTATAATTAGTATTGGATAAGTACTATTAAAGATTATTATGAACAATGAGAGGAAACAAAACTTCACATTGTCGATTAATTATTTTTAATTCATTCTTTTGATGAATAATTCCAAATATAAATTTGCTCAATGAAATACACCAAATACCAAAAAAATTCTTCAAATCTAATTTTTGTTGCATAATATTTGTCATTTAAACTTGGTGAGTAACTATAGGATCATTTATATCATTTTAAATTTCCGAACATTTTCCAACTTTCTACAAGATGCGAACATTATCAAAACAGTCTTCCTTCCTAGTACCTTTCTTTTCTTCGCATCTTTTGGTTTCTTTTATAAACATTTTGAGAGTATGGAATGTTCAAAATCTCATTCTCCTCTGTTTTTAATACAATAAATGCCTGCGTTACAAAATTTATAGAATGTTTAATTTTAAAAATATCTGGAAAGTTATTAAACTTGTTAATACGTTTATTTATCACGTGTTTAAATGGCTATATTTTGGTTGTAACTGTTTGATCTCGCAACTGTGCAATTTTGTACAGTTAAGGAAAATGAAACCAAAATATTACAGTGTGTATTTATTCTTACTAACAACAAATGTATTGAATTTTTATAATAGCAAATAAGAAACTTTTTAAGAGGTTTTTATACTGTGCTCTCTTAATCAACTGTTGGATAAGTTTTATGTAAAATTTAAGATAAAATAAACTTTAAAATGAAAATGTTAGATTCATTCTTATTTCTGGTAATAGTTGAAGGACTAAAGTTGTGACAAGGAACTGATTGTGTAACTCAAACGATCGATGTGATCTTATTTGCCCTAAAATTCCACCGTCCACATCCTTGGCGAAGATCTGCTATCCTGGAAGATGACTAGAAAACGGCCGTTTCTCAGTATTTCTTGTATTGAAGGATGAGAGAGATATCACCAGAAAATCACCGATAATTTCATCTTATTCACAAAAATATTGATTCATTAATAAGTGGAAATTCAAAAAGGTCCTAAGTGGCAAAAAATGGCATTACATAAAACATGTCAAGAATTTAAAATAAACCTAAAATCTTTCTTGAAATAGTTTTATTAAGTAAAGAAAAACAATCAAATAAACTACATAGTGTTTTTTTTTGCGTAGAGGAGGGGAAATCTTTCATAAACGCCTCGGGTGCCCGGGCCCCCGGGTGTGCGAATTCTTATCGACGGAAAAACCCTCCTCCGTGAGGTTGGTTCTCCTTCCCAGAGGGAGGTCCCACTGCACTGCGGTCATCCTATTGTGCCCTCACATATAGCTATCTCGTCATCAATCCGGGGTATTTTATAAAATTCAGTAGCCTGATATAGGGGATATTTCTGATTTCCTCGGGTGTAGTTTTATTGTCTCCGAGGTATGTCCGACGACCAACCGCGTAGTCCGTGAACTGACAGCACGTGCATGGGTGTTTCTTCTTCCACGCCGCAACTCCTTCATGTGGGCTGATCTACCAGAACCATCGTACAGAGATGTTTGTTGCATGGGGCGTGTCTGGTCAGGAATGCTACAAGATTCCGTATTTCTTGTCTGCTGAACGTGAGCAGATTTTTCACTCGTTGCTGCTGGAGATCTCCCATTAGACGCTTGGAGTGCGACCGACATACGGGGCAGTTTTCTCCAGTAGGCACGGGGCTCTGTCTCGAGCCATTTTTGGATTACAGATTTTGATGTGGCATGAGAAATGCCACAAGTTGGCTCTGGTCCAATCAGTGGCTGTTCCGCCCCCGCTTTAAGCTCTTTCCTTCATAATTCGAGCACATGTTGTAATTGCAACTATTTTTGCTTGGAATTCTGTTGCAAGTGTCCCTAGGTTCAAAGAAATTATTTCCCCTCGGTCCGTTGTCTCGACTATTCCAGCACCTGCATAGTGTTACACATTAAAAAAGAACTGAATGGATGTCAGAAATACCACTCGAAATGGGGCTACGCTCCCAAAAACAATACAGTACCTATTTTCACCATTTAAAACGAGCTACAAAATTTCGAATCCATTCAAGAATGGCGTCTCCACACATACATCATGTCATCTCTAGATCGATTCAGTAATGCTAAAAACACGGATATATTCATAGTCAAAGTATAAAGGTCTGCCTTTTACTATTTTTAAAATTCGAGTGCAAGCTGATTGGTCGTTTATTTCGTTCATTTAATGTTATTGACGACGACATAATATGATGTTGCGTGCCGGCGACGAGCCAATGAGAGCAAGACTGTGATTGGAGGAGCTAGGTCACGTCACCTAGCGCGAGAAACGGTGGTAGGGAGGCACCAGCAGACCTTTATACTTTGACTATGGACATATCTGCGATAATCTGGAAAATTTTCTTTGGGCCGATTCCACTATATAGTAGGTACGTATTGTGAGGGAAGTAAAAATTCGATGTATATGTATATTTAAACATATTAATACAATCTTGAAAAGCAAAAGATAGGCTTGGCGTGTATTTTAACAGCGGCCGTTTAATAGCAAGGGCCTACGATTAAGGAGATATGCGATACGGCCTTTTTTACTTCCCGATTTGTATTAATCTGTTTTCTCCTGCGCCCCACGACTAGGTTTTCATTTATGAGTGCCTCCACTAATCCATCCAAGCAAAAAGTTTATAATGCTCTTATTTACCTTACATGCAAACAACTCAAATTAGAAACAGGTATGAGCTGTTGGTTTTGATTAAACATTTTACATTTTATTTTTGATGTTTTCCGTCATTGCCAATATTATTTTCATGTGTCCCCAACCGATCCTCTAAATACCCCCACGTGGTTGATTGAAAGAGTTAGGTTAGGTTAACTCTTTCAATCAACGCCCACGATGAGAACCGCCGGCCTAGACAGCTAGAGCATTATATATGAATTTATGCAATGTCTTTCATTTACTTAAAAGTCCAATATTCAACAGTTCACAAAAATGTGCAGGAGATACTATACCCAATCTCCTCGTATCATTTTGGATTAATTGAAAATCCAATAACTTAGTACTACGCCACGACTAGTGTTTTGCTCGTTTTGTATAAGTATCAATTAATTTTTATCTACTTGTTTTTAACTGAATATTATTAGCAATAATCAATGACCACTAATTATGAAAAACTTATAAAGATATAATCATTATAATATTTGTAACGGTAATTAAGTTTCATTACAATGAATATTATTTTTCAATATAAAGTTGACCTTATGTTGCAATAATTGGAAATGAAGATGTTTTACAATAATTTCATCATGACATTGTCACAAGAATAAATAGTTATTATATTTATTCTTGTAATATTGTCTTATGATTTATACGATCAAGCGGAGGCCCAAAAGGGTGTGCTTCGGGAAAAATTATATATTAATTCTCAAGGACGTTCAACTACTTCCGTAGCCAATCTAGTAGTTATTTTCGATATGCGTCATCGATTTGACGTCATGAATTATTTTTGTGTTTACTACAATTATTATACTTGAAAGTCATCCTGACAGCAGGTTGAGTATAAAACATTAGTTGTGCAGTTATGCAGAACATAGGAATTAAATAATTCTATCCCCGATCACTATATTAGGCAGGTTTATAATACGTGTTTTCTAGGGATTAGAAGCCTTCACTAGTGGATAATAGTATATTATTCAACGAGCATATTATGGTGGCTATTATTCACGTGGATGAAGTTTACGGCACGAGCCGCAGGCGAGTGTCGTAAATCATCCAAGAGAATGATAGCCATAATATGCAAGTAGAATTCTATACTTTGTCCACGATCCATAAATAATACTTTGATACTAATAAACTGTGCTGTTGAAACAAGTCGAACCAACAAATTGTTGACGTTTCAAATTAAATTCGATCTGACTTGACGTTTCATAGCACGCTCTATTTTTATCGTATTTGTTTATACGCTATACTGTCATGTTTGCCATATTGATGGTAGTGAATAATGATTTCATTATTCACTAGTGATTAATGGATATCATTATGCTTAAGGAAACACATGCATTATGCATATTTTATACAATAGTCGTGGACAAAAATTTATAATACCACGCTTCGATTTTATAACATTTTATTTAGAATTATTATTAATATTAACATTTATTTCAGCATTGAATACTTTGTCGACATTGAAGAGGCAACAAACCGTTTCTCCACATTGAAAAAGTAGGATAGTAGCAACTCTTTTGTAATTGCTCCTTCTCCTATGCCCCTTTTTCCGTCAGTTCTACTAGCAATTCCGTCTCGTATACACTTTTGCTTTTCGCTGGTAACATACGTAATGTTGCTTCTTGAGCTTCTTGTTGGGTTTCAGCTGGAATGAAAAAATTGTCAGCATTCTTACTCATTTTTTCTGTCGATATTGCAAATTTTTTCGGTCTTGTTGACAAATAAACAATGTCACAGAAACGATTCTAAAACTAGTTTTCAGCTCAAAATCCAGAATTTTTCACCTCCTCTCATACGGCTTTCACTCTCCTTTTGGGCGTGGTCGTGGATAACAGCCTTTAATCCTCTCGAAAAAAATTTACCTCAGCTGCATCTCGAGTGCCCATTTTTTCTCGTGGATTAAAGACTTGTTTAATCCCCTTATATAATTAATAACTATAACATCTTTCGTCACCTGTTTCTAAGCCATTTATGATATATTTTACATTCCTACAATTATACATATGATCCGCAAGTACCTGAAAGCGAAAAATTTAGCTAACAAAAGTGATGTGAGAAGACATTGATCGGGTCAGGTCCGTGAAATGGAATGTAAATGACCATTTTCAATTTATGTAAGATTTGCTCGTATTTTGAACGTCCCCATTTAATTATTCTGTGAATATAATTGTACAGTACGAAAGATGGTTTATGTTTTAAACTCCACGGCACTGGACTGATAATAAAGAACCGCAGTCGATGCGTTAGTGGTGACACAGTTAGAACAAATTTGGATACACATGCAGGCAAGTAATATTAACATCGTTGTAGGGAAACTTATCTTAACGTCTCCTTGTGTTTGTTGTACATCGAAGTTTGGAACTGTAAGTAATAATAAATTGTAACCAATTGAAAATTGTTATCGAATCTTTGAATGTCCTGACCCCCCGTCCGTTATGTTATTGATCACTAAAGAACTAGATTTGTACAATCATACTGATAGGTAACTCTAAGTCGACTGGCCCCGTAAAGGTAGATTTACACCACAAATTATGCCCAACTTTACTAAGGTCAATTAATGAATAACTACCTGAACTTACGTCTAAACTGCAACCAAGGCCAGTCCTCGACTATCGCGATGTTATAATTTAATTAAGGTCATTATCTAGAAGCTAATTTTAATTTAATTTTTACCTACCTTCTTCTTTATTCAGTGCGACAGATTAAATATAAAAAACTTCTAATTATAGTTAATTATTCTTCGCGAAATTGAGAATCAAGGCGTCTTGAAGAAATCGTAAAAGAAGTATCACACAGAAAGGAGGATTGTTTTGGAGAGAGTGAAATCTTTATTTTCTCAACTCAACTGATATTTTGGAGCATGACAGCAAGTGTCATTATAAAACAAGGTTATGTTATAGTCTGAATACTTGCGAAAGTCAACCTGACAGCAGGTGTTAGTGTGAAGACTTATTGTAGACCATTTGGATAAAATTTCAGTGTGACAGAGTATAATTCAACGTCTTTCATTCGCGGTTTCTAAATCATTTCCTGTATTTTTTCTGTCCCTATCATCATTTACATTTGACCCGCAGGAGCAACCAAAAACTACTTTGCAAAAGTGAGGGAATAAGCTTTTTATCTTTCGAAGGCTTCTGCGGGGCAAATGTAAATGATACATGAAATATATTGGAAATGATTTGGAAATCTAGGTAATGTATTTTATCTACACCTGTCAGATAAGAACTTCTTATCACACTCATTTTGCGTGAGATGATGAGATTATTACCGCACGCGTTTTTCTTATTTCACTGCTTCTCAATCAATCAAATTACATCAATGAAAAGAGCAGTATTATGGTACCAAGGAAACGAATTACCCAATTTACAAAATGTTCTGATTTTCCCAATCAATCCCGACAAATTTTAAATTATAATTACCTTTTATTTTCACTTTTATGGGCGTAGATAATAGTCTGTGTCATTGAACTATACCTACTCTATGTATTATAGAAATCTTGGCTTCCGGATGGATTCCGCGTCACAATAGCTCGACTTGATGCCGACGTTTCGCCAACCATTACAGGTGGCATCTACAGGGCAGGCTTGAGGTATGATCGGGATTCATTAGGAAAATCAGAACATTGAAACTGATTCGGCTGACTACGGTTATCTTCGCCATACGAGCTTATACCGTCGGCATGGGGCACAAGGCATCGTATCTCCAGTAAACGTCTTGCCTTCATAGTGTACAATGTGTGAATTCAATTCGAAGACTGAAGTGAGCCTTTGAATTGGCGTTACGAGGCCATGATGAAACATTGACGTCAGAAAATCCAGGTATTTATGTAGACCAAATTTGCAGCTGAATTAGACGCTGTGCTTGCAATACATATGAAAGGTTCGGGTTCACAAGTGTTTAAAGGCTCTCAAAAACTATTCAGAACGAATTGCTAGATGCAATATTGCAAATTTACAAGCAGGAAATATTAAAAGAAATTAAATCTGCCAATTTCATTGCTTTGGAGGCCGATGAAACTACAGACATTTCTAATCATCAGCAAATGGTTGTTATTATTCGATACTTGTTTAATGGACACATTTTTGAACTCTGTTTTTTTTTTAAGCCGGGTGGACCTTAATGCTGATGTATTAGCAAAAATATTGCCGAATAAATTGCAAAGTAGTTTAAATTCTCCTTCTGGGTCTGATAACAATAAACTAATCGTTACGATGAGGTGTCCGTGATGAGAACATTTGCACATGCACATTATATTCACTGTTACGCGCATCAATTTAATTTGATTATTGAACGAGCGGCACTGCAATGAAAAAGAAAAAATTTTCTTTGCAAATTTGCAGTCTTTTTCAAGCTTTTTTCTCGATCGTCAAAACGAAAGGTAATTCTTGATGAAATAAATTGTCAAACGTAGATTACCACGAGCTGTTCCTACTCGCTGTATTTTCAAAAGTCGAACTGTGAACATATTTGAACACCAGGATTCTTTTAAAGGATTTTTAGACAAAATATTTGACTAAGATGGGATGGATTCAGTTACTATTAGTGAAGCAAGTGGTTTATTGAAATATGTGAATTTTCCGGAATTTCTCTACTAATTGAAAATATTTCATTTCATCATGCCACATGTTGAAATATTATTTAATCAGACTCAAATGCGCGGGATTGACAGTGCTCAACTCCAAAAAGCAATGAGACAATTCCAACAGCAAATTATTCGAATTAGAAATTCTACTGACAATGACAATCAAGAACGCAATACTGAAGGAAAAGACAAAAAATGACAGCTGGCGATAACAGAGCTGTTTTTGCAAAGGAAGTATGTGACACTATTTTAAGCCAAATTAGCGACCAATTATTTGATTCCCATAATTTAAAAACTTATAGACATGCATTTCCACAAAAACATTTTGATGAAACTGTGAAATCTTACCCTTTGTTGGACAGTGTAAAATTAAGAAGTGAACTTTCAGCAATTTATGAGCGCGATGACATGTGTAACGTAGGTGGTATTTTGTCACTTTCAGTGTTCATAACAGACAACAACCTAAAAAAAGTTTTGATGGAAACATACAAATTGTTGGATATTATTTGTACAACCCCAATGTCGACAGCAGAATGTGAACAATGTTTTTCCACCCTCAAACGCATTAAAACTCTTCTGAGAAGCACAATGTCAGAAGATCGACTGAACGCATTGGCGGTCCTATCAATAGAAAAGAAGTTCGTCCAGTCTATCCCGGATTTTGACAACAAAGTCGTAGACCTTTTTTCCAGCATGAAAACTTTGAGAATGGATTTTATGTACAAACAATAGGTAATTTTTTTCTTGTGCTCATCCTCTTTCATAACTCACGAGCCGCCACTGCTTTTCATTGATCTAATTTGATTGATAGAAAAACAGTGAGATAAGAAAAACGCGTGCGGTAATAATCTCCACATCTCATGCAAAATGAGGCGGATGAAAAGTTCTTATTTCACAGGTGTAGATAAAATACATTATGTAGATGTAGACCATTTGAATAAAATTTCACTGTAACAGAGTATAAGGTCTATCATTAGCGGTTTCTAAATTATTTCCAATATTTTTCATGTATCATTTACGTTTGTCCCGCAGAAGCGTTCGAAAGATGAAAAGCTGTGATGAATTAATTCATCTCCCTCACTTTTGTTAGCAAAATAGCTGTCGGATGCTCCTGCGAGTCAAATGTAAATGATGGTAGGGACAGAAAATGTTAATTCGGGACCGTTTCGTGCCCCGTGCGGCCGGCGCCAGTTGTAATAAAGTGTTTTCGACTATGGGCAACTAGCTTTTAACCGCTTCGTGTATATTTTAGTAGCTAGAAAATTCCCTTTGGTCCGTCGTACGTCAGACGCTCCTAGCTGACACCTGAGAGTACCTGTTTCTGTTTCAATTAAATTTTCTTATTTGAACGAAATTTTTGGAAAAAAGAAGGGTTGTCAGGTGCGTATCGCGACTGAATCTAAATACATGGAGCGGAAACGATAAGCGAAAAGCTCTCGTAAAGAAGTTCTATGTTCCTAACTTTTGCACTCTTCCAACTCGCTAGCTACGCACTTCTTATGTGAACGTCATTCGATTTACGGAAAATTAACTATTTTGAAACAACTTGTGCATCGAACATTTCCAACAATTACTGTAATCTAGTTTTTCTTGTTACTAAAACCGTTATTTCATAATTTGTATTCATTATTGTTTTACAACTGAAATAAATAGGTATGAAATTTGTAGGTTATTGGTGATGTCAGTGTGACAGTGACATAATTATTTCAAACATAAAGTAAGACACACGTTTTAGATTCCACAACCACCCTTGACCAAGATAATTTTTGATATCCCGGTACTATAATATAACCTTGTTTTAACTGATACTTGCTGTCACATGAACTATCAAAATGCACCACAAAATAAAGACTTCAAAATAGATCGATTTATAACCGGAAAAACACGGTTGTTCTTATGGTGCGATAAAATACTATAATTCCATGTGAAAAAGCGAAGATGGATGTTAGAAATACCACTCGAACCCGAATTTCAACATTTTAAAACCAATAGCAACGACAAAAATCCCAAAAACTTTTTTTCCGGATTTATCCGTTTTGGGCATTTCTGAATCGATGTGTGTGCGTGTGTGAAGGTGTGTGTGTGTGTGTTCGTAACCTAACTGTGGAGACGATTGTACCGTTCCCGTTGATCGTATGGATTTGAAATGTTGCAGTAGCTTTAAAATGGTGAAAATAGGAACTGTAATGTTTTTGGTCGCTTAACCCCGCTTTAAGTGATATTTCTGACCATCCAGCTTCAGTTTCTCAAATTAAATTGTAGTATTTTATTGAGCCATAAGGAGAACCGAGTCAGTAGCTCCTAGCTTTTAGAATGCCACAGTGTGGTGAAACAATTTGTAAGCATTATTTTTCAAATGAAATGTTACAAGTTTTGTGTTAAAATTTGAGTTTGTATTCTTCAACTTCCTAAAGTTTGAATTTCCTGAAATCAGCAGGGAAAAACTGAGAGCAGGAATATTTGATGGTACTCAGATATGATGATTTTAGTTTAAAATGGGCCAATATATAGCGTGTCTCAAAAACTTGAACTGAATTAACTAACCAATCGGCTGTTTTCTATTCTGCACCCAAAAATTACCTACAAACGTTTAAAATGTCACAGGCTCCAAAATATCTGTTGAGTTGTGAAAATGAAGATTGCACTCTCCCTCCAAAACAACCTTCCTTTCTGAGTGATACTTTTTTTCGATTTCTTCAAGACGTCACATTCTCAATTTCACGAAGTATAATTATATCAGGGGGCACGGCAGTGCCCCCGCCAAGTCGAGCGCGAAGCAAACACTGCCGTACCATCCTTTACTGGAACCATTTCGCCGCATTTCCAGGCCCCTATTTGAGAACCTCTGGATAAGACCAGAACGCAGAAATTTGTCATCCAGTAAGCTATAAAATCACATACTTAAAATAAAAAATTTCAAGTCTGTAGGTCATTTAGTTCCGAAGTTAAGCGAAAGCAAAGTTTCGCATTTATGACAGTCACTCACTCACTCATGATCATCAGAATAGAACTAGTACTTCCCATAAACTCAGAGAGCTGAAATTTGGTACAGAGTTAGGGTTTAATGGCCACATAAAGGGAAAACTATAAAAACTAGGATAATCGAAGATATGGAGTATCTGGTGACCCTTATTTGAAAACACCAGAGCCCATTTGTGTCCTTAATAATATCTATGATATGAAATGGTCTGCCACGGACATTATATGTGACCACGGTCGTATATGTGTCTATCAATGTATCAGCTGTCTGTCATATAAACATAAACGTTACGTGTTTGATTTCGCAAGATAATATCCTAAAAAATGTCGATAATATTAAAAGACGACGATGAACTTAGTGGCTACCAAGTAGTTGGTATGCCCAAAGACGGGTCTTGTCTCTTCCATTCAATATCTTTCTTGGTGTATGGTAGAACTGACTCAACTTGCAGTATCAGATCTGCTATAGTTGCATACGTTGCTGAACATTGGGACGAAATGCAAGTGTACACGTGTAATGCTGATGGTGACATATACACGAACGCGCAATCCTTCACGAGCGATATGATGAAACCCACTACTTACGGCTCAATGAAATAAATCAATATGCCCACGTTTCTACAAAAAGAAATGAAATCCCACCAAAAACATTCTGTAAAAAACTAGCAAAGTCTCGATGGAGCTGCTTGTTTATCTCTAAAAAGTAATGAAATTTAGACAAAGTCGTGCCAAGTCTAAGGTTCCTTACTGCGATTTCTTTATTATTATAGTTAATGTTGTGTGACTTGGCCGTTGAAGGGTACACAAGGGTACAAAACCAGGTGCTCCATGACACCATTGCACCAATCTGTCGTCAGAACCGCTACCCATTGATGATGGAAAATTGCCACTTGGAAAACGTTGATTCAATAACCAGTCAATTGTAGGCTTGATAAAGCTGCGTATTTCAATAATACTTATGTGTAGGCGAGCCTGAAACAAACAGTATAAAAAATTATTTCTAGTACAGACGGACTTCTAATCATTGATAGAAGTCTGTATGTACGTCTATTTTATGTTAGATCGGTGGTCGATTTGACGCTCCAAAAAGAATAGAGCAGAAGTCAGCATTGTCAATGCTGAATGCATGTGTTGCACAATCAACAACAGCCTGAAATGAGACACTAGCGTCCAATTACCAATACCAGTATGGGCTATTATCTCGCTTAACAAACATAGGTAGTTACAACAGATAACATTACGTGTAAACAAAATTGACTTGTATCCACTAACGTATAAAGGATGTTCAACGGTCAAGTCACACAACATTAACTATAATAATAAAGAAATCGCAGTAAGGAACCTTAGACTTGACACGACTTTGTCTAGATTTCATTACTTTTTAGAGATAAACAAGCAGCTCCATCGAGACTTGGCTAGTTTTTTACAGAATGTTTTTGGTGGGATATAATTGAAAGTTATTTAATCTGACGTACTGAATACAGACTAATAAATAGACTTTGTTATAATCATCTAATGAAACCTTTTTTCAATCGCTCTTGTTCAAAGTGCTACTTCAAAAACTGAGTGATTATATTCCTAATTCTAGATACCCTTCGAGTAGAATTTCATAAGTTCAATAGAGAGCACTGCAGTCCTGTACTGCGATTAAAGAAATCCGATCATTAGGAACAAAAATAATTATAGGAAACATAAATTTCCATTTGTTATTGTGATTGTCACAAGCGTTATATAATTATCTAATAAAATATATTTGATTTACTTTTATCTCAAGAATGATAATTACAAGATTATTAATTATAGAATAAAACTCACAAGTGAATAACATTTTGTTCAGTTTAAAATAGATGCCACCCAGTGCTTATCAGAAATATCAGTAGCACGATAACGCAAACTTTTGTATTTTGAATGAGGTCAAGTTTTCAAAAACTTTGAATTATCATTTGTTTTCTGTTTCATCGGTTTTATTTTTGAGGTGAGTTTTAATATTGCAATGAGTATTCTTATTCTCAGTTATCTGTATTATATAAAAATACAAATGTTTATAATCAAGTGCAAGAGTTCATCTTTGATTCTGTAAATATTATTTATGAGTCATTCCACGTCAGAACAGCAACGCTCAATGGGTCAACATCTCCGATTTCGTTCAAATTTTGGGGATAGGTTCTCATTACCGAAAAAATGAGATCCTGAAAATTTCAGATCGATAGGAAATAAAGTTTTGGATATATCGGCCAATAAAAAATTTTGCCCAATCTTAACGTCAAAAAATTCAAAATCAAATTTCTTCGATAAAAATGAACTTTTAGGACCAAAAAATATTTGGAAAACCCCATATTAATAGGAAATTTTCCCAGGAATTCGATTAAAACAGAATATCTAGCGTATTTAGCTGACGCATGCGCAAAAAACCGAAAAACCCAAAAATGTCACTTTTTCTTTAAAAATTCATAACTCAGCTGCTGCCACTTCGATTTTTTCAAAATGTTCAGGGAAGGTAGCTGAAACCATGTACTTTCATGTAAAATCTGCGGATCCATGCTCTTCGTATGAAAATTTTCGTCAAAAGACCGAAAATACGGATATTTGATATTTTTATTTTTTTTCGTTATATTTTGGTACGATGAGCATTGGAGAATCCGTTCTGTGCATGCGCTTGTACTTGAAATAAGTAAACATGTGAATCTTCTGATTTATCAAACAAAAATTCACATATGCAAGAAGTAATTAATTTCCCATTCATCAGAATAACGTAAAAGAAACGAAAGTATAATAATTAATTTCTTTGAAATTATTGTAAGTATATCACTTTCTTGTATATCAAATGTAAATTAAAATCGAAAATTTTCTTATATGTAAATTATATTAAATAATATAATAGGTGACACCATATACATTTTCGTTTATAATCCATTTTCAAGAATATCCACGGAAAATACTTCGAATCCTTCCCGCTGCACATATTCGTCGGGTTTGATACCCTCAGTCGGTAAGGCAGTTACCGACTGAATTTCGGAGCAAAAGTGTCAACCTATTCATAATGTTTATTTTGAATGATAATTCTGCACTTTTTATTAAATAATAATGTATTAAAAATTCTTTAAAGACATCATACGTATAATTTTACACTTTTTTTCTATGTGAGTGTTCGAATAATAATAAATTCACAAGAATATCGTTGTTCACATTTTAAGAAAATAACTTTTTCATAGAACTGCGATTTTCGTAATAGTTTTCAAATGGATTTAGTACGTAAGTAAGCCAGTAATATCAATATTCATACTTGTACAGAAAATTATTAAACCCTCATGATTGAAATGAATTTTTTATCTATAAATAAAATGTGTGATGTTGGGATAAATCGAGACAAAAATCAATCGTCGTGCAGCGGATCCATCACGACGTTTGAAGAATCGACATCCAAATATCAAAAGATTTTACAATTGAGATTAGAGACTGAACAGACGTTGCATAATATATGTGATTACCATAATAGAATATTTCTTTCAAATTATTCTTCAGCTCAAAAATATTGTTGTGACCCTTTCGAAATTCACATTCCACGATCTGATTATCGTTTGCGAGTAATTGAATTGGAATTTGCCGAAGAAGTTTTCAGTGTACTAAATGATAAGATGCTAATACCTGGTAAGAAAATGTGTGCGAAATGTTATTCAAACTTGAATTCTCGTATTTCTGAAAGAAAAAAACAGTTAGAATTGGAATCTTTTGAATCAATTTCACAACAGTTATCATCTGAAGAATTCACAAATACCCAAACTGAAAAAGATAAGTTTGAATATATTGCAAAAATGTTTAACATTTCACCAGTAAGAGATACAAGCTTTGAAAAGGTTGCCAAACGAAAATTAGCTGAATTTACTTCTGAAACTGAAGAGAATTTGAAAAAAATTTTCAAATTAGATACTGATTCTCAATTGAGGTTCAACGATGAAGGAATTGAACATTTACCTCATTTTTTGGAAATGGTTGAAGAGCTTCGAGAAAAATTCTTAACTGCCTCAAAAGAGGATAAATATCGGATTTTGTCATTGTTTGCAAACAATTTTCCAAAAACATACATACAAGAAATTTTCAATACATCAAGATGGAAAATTGATAAAACATGTCAAACTAAAATGGAATATGGAATACTTGGAATACCTGAGAAAAATGTAGGTAAGAGATTATCTAACGAAATTAACAACCGAATCATTAGTTTTTATTCTGATGAAACATTTGGAAACATCCGGATTCTTCCGGGGATAAAAGATTATGTTACTGTATCTAAAGGCGTACAAATTCAAAAAAGACTAATATTATGCAATTTGAAAGAATTGTACCAATTATATAAAAAAGAATTTGAAAACGATAAGGTCGGTTTTTCATTGTTTGCCAGCCTTAGGCCCAAATTTTGCGTTTTAGCCGGATCCCCTGGAACTCATGCTGTTTGTGTTTGCATAAGGCACCAAAACACAAAACTTTTATTAGACGCCTTGCGTTCCAAGCTCAAATACAAAGAAATAATAATAAAACTGGTGTGTGATATTGGCAATAAGACTTGCATGATGAGGTTATGTTTAAAATGTTCACAAAAAGAGCACATGAACAATATTTTGAAGTCGGAATTGTTATCATCTTATGATTTGGAAGACGGGAGTGACATTTTTTCCTACAAAAAATGGACCCAAGTAGACCGATCTGAGTTAATTATTCAGACTTGTACGTACGAGAACTTGTTGGATTTATTGGTAAATCAGATTAATAATCTTATTCCACATCATTACATAGCTCTTCAACAAGCCAATTTTTTTAAAAATATGAAAGAAAATTTAGACGAATATACAGCTGTAGTCGGTATGGATTTTGCTGAAAATAATATATTCGTTATCCAGGACGAAGTTCAAAGTCATTACTGGGCCAGAAATACTTGTACTGTACATCCAGTCGTGATATATACAAAAAATAGAGAAGATGTTATTAATCACAAGTCTCTTTGTTTTCTCACAGAAGATTTGAAGCATGACATTGCAATGGTGCAAACTTTTATTAAATACGTAATTGATTATATCAAAAATCATTTTCCAAAAATTACTCAACTTGAATATTTCACGGATGGATGTGCTGCGCAATATAAGAACTGTCAGAATTTTTTACGTCTAACTCGTCAAATAAAAAACCATGGTCTGGCAGGAAATTAGAACTTTTTCGCCACATCGCATGGTAAATCTGCTTGTGATGGTATTGGTGGCAGTTTAAAAAGACAAGCAGCAAGAGAAAGCTTGCGACGTCCTAAGACGAATCAAATCCTCACAGCAAGAGATTTGTATGATTTTTGTAAAAATTATATGAAATCAATTGAACCGTTATTGATTGACAGAACAGAAATCCACCTCATCCGGAATTCAGAAATCAGTGAAGCACAAACAATACCTAGTACCAGAAGCTTTCACAGATTCATTCCAAAGTCAGATGGAATAATTGCTTGTAAAATTATTGGAAATGATGAAAAGAATGAACTCATTTTTGATTTGTTAAATAAGAACGTTTACGATTGGGTATCCAATACACATGCTAGTTTTATAGTTGACAAAACACCAAGGTTCCATTATCAAAACGAACGATGATATGCTTGAAGCTGAAATATCAATCATGGACCAAATAGGTAGAAATAAATACGTGTACTCCGATAGAAATTTAAAGATTGGTTATAATTTCATACTGTCAAATGTCACAGTGGAAACTGTGAAGAATTATGTTAAAATAAAATTATACGGACAAACAAAAAGTAAATTTGAACAGTTTTCCAAAAAATAAATCATGTGACCAATATGATTATTATATTTTACTGTACTTAAGTTGGGTATTACTACTCTCACAACTGTTTTTCACTTGTATTAGGATATAGTTAATTTAAGAAATGTTCATTTGATTATTTACAAAAATTGATATTGAATTTTTAAATGTATTCATAATATCACACAATATTGTTAAATAAATTTTCCTGTGGGGAATTAAACCGAATAAAAAAAAAGCTACCTTCCCTGAAAATTTTGAAAAAATCGAAGTGGCAGCAGCTGAGTTATGAATTTTTGAAGAATAAGTGACATTTTTGACTTTTTCGATTTTTTTTTTGCGCATGCGTCAGCTAAATACGCTAGATATTCTGATTTAATCGGATTCCTGGGAAAATTTCCTATCAATTTGAGCTTTTCCAAATATTTTTAGTCCTAAAAGTTCATTTTTATCGAAGAAATTTGATTTTGAATTTTTTGACGTTAAAATTGGGCAAATTTTTTTATTGGCCGATATATCCAAAATTTTATTTCCTATCGATCTGAAATTTTCAGGATCTTATTTTTTCGGCAATGAAAACCTATCCCCAAAATTTGAACGAAATCGGAGATGTTGACCCATTGAGCGTTGCTGTTCTGACGTGGAATGACTCTTATTCTGGTAATTTGAAAATGATTAATCTTACGTATTCGAATAACTGTGGATTAAGGTTCACAATTATTTCGTGGAAAAATGTTAATGAATTGTAGCTCCGGGATCGGTTTCGATTATTCTTAAAGAGCTCCAAGAAGTAAACTGAAATTGAGATAGCTTCCGTTGGGGGAGTAATAGTATATGACCCACAGTTATGTAAATAATTGGGTACCATCAGTAACACCCTATTACATATATACATAACAACACTATTTAATTCCGACGTTCGACATAGTATTTAGAAAACTCTGCTTTCAAAATGTCGTTTCAATGCAGATCAAAATACTATACCTTCGTACTTTTTAAAAATGTGTAATCCCTCTTTATCGTGGCCTCCATCTATTTTCTTCAATATGTTTATTAAATCGGGTATCTGTCCAAACTAATGAAAACTGTCTTACCTAATACCGTTACACAAATCCGGTAGCAAATCTGTTGTGTTCATTTGTAAAACGAGGGCAAGCTGAAAGGTCCCTGAAAAATGAAACAAGAAATGATTTATTTGGTCAAAACTTATTTTATTTCTCAACATAATCTCCTTGTACCTCGATATACTTCGTCCAACGTTTTTCTAATTTTTCGATCCCTTCCAAATAATACGATTTCGTCAATACTCCAAATTTAGGAGTTTGCTTAAGCGATGAACTCATCGTTGGAGCATCTTTTCGCCGAACCATTTCTTCAAATTTGGAAATAGATAAAAATTGTGGGGGCCAAATCTGGAGAATATGGTGGATGACGAACCAATTCGTTGCGCAATTCATGCAATTTTGTAATTGCGAGTGCGGAACTGTACGTCGGTGGGTTGTCTTGGTGAAGAGCATTATTTTCTTTGCCAAATGCGGCCGCTGTTGCTTCAAATCGGCGTGGCATCGATCCAACAGGTCTGCATAATATACGCCTGTGATAGTTTTGCCCTTTTCAAGATAATCGATATGGACGATACCGTGTGCATCCCAAAAAACTGTCGCCATGACTTTGTTGGCCGATAAACCTACTTTGCCCTTTTTCGGCTTCGATTCGCCAGGACATCTACTGTTCCGACTGTTCTTTGGTATCTGGTGTGTTGTGATGGATCCATGTTTCGTCCACGGTTTCGAAACGGCGCGTTTGAACATCGCCAAACACTCCTTTGAAGTTGCCACACGGTCAGGTTTCTTGTCAACAAAGAGCAAATGCGGCACCCATCTGCCAGATAGTTTCCTCATATTCAAAAATTTATTCAAAATGTTCCGTACCCTTTCGGTTCAGATGCCTATAGCCTCAGTAATTTCGTGCACTCTAACTTGCCGATCGGCCAATAAAATACCATGGATTTTCTGGCGTTGTAACCTTAATTGGACAGAGGCGTAGGAACCAAATTTTTTTTGGGGGGGGGGGGGGGGGGCAAAAATTCAGAGGCGGAGGGAGGGGGAGGGGATGGGTGGGGGAGGGGGTAAGCATTATTCAAAACATACGAAGAAATTACACTTTGTATTGCAAATACGTATAATATGAACAGATAAACAAATAATATTATTTAAACAAATCAATACAACATTTATTGTAATATTCTGTTATGTGGGCTGCAGTGATATGTACAATAAGGAGCTACTGGCCACGCCACGCTGGAGCTGCATTGGAGCCGGGCTGCTACATAGTAATTTCGTTTTAACATAGTAGTTCGTCATAATTATGGCAATAATAATAAGCATACTACCGCACAAATAAAACCATGTAATCATACCATGTTTATGTTTAAAAGCGGTTGAATAGTTTCTGGAGGATTCGAAGAACGGCGCTGCCCGTTTGTTCGCGTAGTGAATAGGTTAGGACAAATTGTGTAAAATTGATGGGTGCAGTATCATGCTAAATAGTCTAATTAATTAACTTGAAATATAAATACCTTCTTACCTTCAGCCGGATTGATGTACGGTGTGGACATTAGAGTTCGTTACTTTGATACTTTGATTTTCGTACGACAAAACTCGATGGAATCACAACGACCAACTTAGTCAGCACTGATCACGGTAGATGTCGCTACGCGCTCGTTCACACGTCCACTAATGTCATTCGATTGTTACTAGATTAGGGATTTTGCGAATAATACACTCAAACGGTTCACTGAAGTCTTATACAAAGATCACTCAATTTTCTCATAGTGGGAGAATATTGTTGAGCAATTCAAAACCATTTTGGTAACAATATATAATATTTCACCTTAAAACAATTAGAATATTCATTTTGCGTGTAAATTAAAAAAAATTACAACTGAATCTTGGGGGGGCAAAATGCAGTCTTTGTCCCCCCAGTATAAAATGTGGGGGGGGCAACTGACCCCTCTGCCCCCCCGGCTCCTACGCGCCTGTAATTGGATACCAGAATTTCGTCGTCCTTTGTTGTCATACTACCACAACGAAAATCAGTAAACCACGTTCCAATCGATGGTGAGGACTCCTCATAATATTGAACAAGTGATGCTTTGATTTGCGTAATGTTCTTTCCACGCAAGAAATGATGTTTAATCAGGACGCAAAATTCACTTTTTTCCATGTTTACACAAATCTTCAAGGTTACTTGCTTTCGATGGATGTCAAAACAGAACTAAATGACATATCTGTCTGAAAATTTCAATGCGTGTGTGGCGCCATCTGATAATATCCATAATGATGAATAGATGCCTCCTCTACTTAAAATGGCCATAAGTGGAACAATAGCCACAAAAGGTACTCTTCCCTAGCATCATATGATACAATGTTGTCAGGCTGACTAGATTTACAATGTATTTGAATATAACTAACCATTTGCTTGAATAAAGATGTCACTATATCAAATAATACAAATTATTTGTAAAATTTTTAAAGAAAGAAGTAACTGCATGATGTAATTATTTAAAATAAAAAGTATTTACCTATTTACCTATTTACTGTTTCTACTTGCACAAATAGTACTTAATTATACGTTATTAACATAATAGTTTCCCACATCACCGACCAAGGTGCTAATAACAAAAAGTAAAAATAAATAAATTCTGAATATAAAAATTAATTCGCTTGTTATGATACACTACAGCTAACATTGAAATAAAAAAATATAACTGCTTACATACTTCTAAAGTTTAATTCCATTAAAATTTAGATTCACAACGAATATATGTACTGTCAAGTCAGTTGAATAAAACATACCTAGTGTTTTATCCGGCAACCCTGTGTTGATGACAACTATTAAAATGAAATAGTCCTGGTTAGACGAAATTAGCGCGGCACTTATTCAGGTAAATGCTTCAAATGAATTGATTGCTCTTTATTACCAACTATGATGTCATTTCTTAACGTGAACATGAAATGTAGAAAATTCCTGATATTTATATCAGAAATATAATTTTCCGCAAATCGTTAGGAAATTTTGACATTCTAGGCTAAGATTTCCTATTCACTTCTTTACTGTAAGGAAATAATATTTCCTTACTATAAGGGAATGATATTTCCTTACAGTTGCTAGTGTTCTACATAAATGATTGAAAACACATTGTTGATGAGAAATTAATTTATATTTTGAAAACATCAATACATTGCAGAATACATTTTAAAATTAATTTGTTATATTTACAGTTATTTTACAGTTAGTACAATTATTTTGGATAAAGATTCTTGACCCACGTATGAATTAATACACAATTCTCGGGAAATAGGTCACATTAACACATATATTTTTATTTTTACCCTCGTCTTTACGTACGTTTCGGTCTCACGACCATCATCAGAAGACTTATTAATACAATAACCTGATTACTTAGAAATACTGTAATAACACAAAGCGTCCTTATCGCACAAATTTCGTTTAAATGCCAACGTCGCGAAACGAACGGAGACATGAAATCGGAACTATAACACAGCAATGTTGCAGCGTAAAAATTAAAAATCCACTATTAAGTAGAATCATCAATAAATACGAACACATTTCATAAATGTCTGCGAGAGACTAACAGACAAAGAGTTCTATCCTCTTTGCTAACAGACGAGACCATCTCAAGTGTTCATTTAAGCGCCAGATGTCATAATTTATTAGGTGATAAAAGAAGGTCTCTGGCCTGTGAGAAATACTTTAGACAATTCTACCTAAAGTAAACTTTTACATTATAAGGACGTAAGTAGGAATTTGCAAGAATATTAATTAATTAAATTAGTATAAATATGACTTAGTGTTTGAACGTCACTCCTATGATTAACAGACTTGGAGTCACGTTTTATTTGAATCATCTCCAGAATAGATCTTTTATAATAATTGGTTTCCTTAGTTAAAATATTAACATTCTTGTAATCAAATTGATGGTTATAATCAAAGCAATGTTTAGCAAGCGCGGTGGAATTTTCTAAGTTTTTGTTTCTTGTGCTATACTTATGGCCATACATTCTTTTTTGTAAATATTGTTTAGAGATACCAGTATAGGTCCCATCACAATCTAAACAATTTAATTTGTATACTGTGTGGGTTTGTTTATCTTTAGGAATTACAGGTTTTAGATTTGAGAAATATTTCCCAACACAGTTAGTAAGTTTATGCGCTACGTTTATATCATACTTTTTCAAACATTTCTTAATTTTCTCTGAGGTCTCCGGAATGTATGGTAAAGTTATATAATTGTCTGAATTACCTTTTACGTTATTTTTATATGACGCTCCATTATAAATTTTGTTTATTCTCTCTTTAATAATAGGATTGAAAAAAGTTTTTGGGTAGCCATTCATTTCCAGTGTATTACGAACAATTTTTAGATTTTTGGGACAGTCCTCTGGGTGGGACAATTTAACCGCGCGGTCTGTAAGACTGTTTATGACGCTTTTTTTATAACAAGTTGGTGCAACGGAATTGAAGTGAAGATAGCGTTGAGACCAAACTTCTTTAGTAAACCACGAAGTTTTTATTTCTCCATCTGCATCATGCCTAATGTTCATATCTAAGAAATTTATGTTTTTGTTAACTTCTATTTCACAGGTAAATTGAAGTTTACAGTGGAAATTGTTAAATTTATTAATCACGTACTGAATTTTGTCATTGGGAACACACATAAGGCAATCATCTACATACCGTTTAAAAAATACGGGCCGAAAATCTAATGAACTTATAACAGATTCCTCCAGGCATTCCATAACGAGGTTAGCAATGGTAGCAGAAATAGGAGATCCCATTGCTGTGCCGAATATTTGTCCAAAATATTGTTCACCGTACTGGAAATAAGTGCATTCTAAACAAAACTTCACAGCATTTATAAATTCCGATTGATCTAGAGGTGTGTGGTTTTTAATCTCTGCCCAACGTTTTTTGATGCTATTCAATGCCAAATCGACTGGTATATTTGTAAATAAAGAAACAACGTCTAAGGAAATTAGTTAACCGCGCGGTTAAATTGTCCCACCCAGAGGACCGTCCCAAAAATCTAAAAATTGTTCGTAATACACTGGAATTGAATGGCTACCCAAAAACTTTTTTCAATCCTATTATTAAAGAGAGAATAAACAAAATTTATAATGGAGCGTCATATAAAAATAACGTAAAAGGTAATTCAGACAATTATATAACTTTACCATACATTCCGGAGACCTCAGAGAAAATTAAGAAATGTTTGAAAAAGTATGATATAAACGTAGCGCATAAACCTACTAACTGTGTTGGGAAATATTTCTCAAATCTAAAACCTGTAATTCCTAAAGATAAACAAACCCACACAGTATACAAATTAAATTGTTTAGATTGTGATGGGACCTATACTGGTATCTCTAAACAATATTTACAAAAAAGAATGTATGGCCATAAGTATAGCACAAGAAACAAAAACTTAGAAAATTCCACCGCGCTTGCTAAACATTGCTTTGATTATAACCATCAATTTGATTACAAGAATGTTAATATTTTAACTAAGGAAACCAATTATTATAAAAGATCTATTCTGGAGATGATTCATATAAAACGTGACTCCAAGTCTGTTAATCATAGGAGTGACGTTCAAACACTAAGTCATATTTATACTAATTTAATTAATTAATATTCTTGCAAATTCCTACTTACGTCCTTATAATGTAAAAGTTTACTTTAGGTAGAATTGTCTAAAGTATTTCTCACAGGCCAGAGACCTTCTTTTATCACCTAATAAATTATGACATCTGGCGCTTAAATGAACACTTGAGATGGTCTCGTCTGTTAGCAAAGAGGATTGAACTCTTTGTCTGTTAGTCTCTCGCAGACATTTATGAAATGTGTTCGTATTTATTGATGATTCTACTTAATAGTGGATTTTTAATTTTTTACCCTACAACATTGCTGTGTTATAGTTCCGATTTCATGTCTCCGTTCGTTTCGCGACGTTGGCATTTAAACGAAATTTGTGCGATAAGGACGCTTTGTGTTATTACAGTATTTCTAAGTAATCAGGTTATTGTATTCATAAGTCTTCTGATGATGGTCGTGAGACCGAAACGTACGTAAAGACGAGGGTAAAAATAAAAATATATGTGTTAATGTGACCTATTTCCCGAGAATTGTGTATTAATTCATACGTGGGTCAAGAATCTTTATTATCATCTGATTAATTACAAATGATCTTGGTTTGTTGGTCTTCGAATCAGGTATGCTAATTAAAAGTTTAGATTGTTGGTCTTCTACATCGTGTAGTCATTCGAACTAACTCATCCATTCTACAGGCCCCAGAAATACCAAATAATAAAGCCACCTAAAAAATAAATAAATGTGTAATCTAAATAGAATTTAAAACCTTGTAAATTACCTTAATCATTAAATTTTCCTTATCTGGAGCTTCCTGGATAAATTTTTCAATTTCTTCCTTCGTTAAAATTTTAGATTTTTTTGCCTTATAACCTTGAGCTTGCCGATTCTATAAAGAACGAAGTTTTGAATATGTAGATATATCTACATTGTGTTTAATTGCAAGGGTTGACTTCAACATTGAATAATTGGCCCATAATGTTGAAGATTTCATCTTTAAACAAAGGTCTAGGAAGTATGCCATTACAACATTTTTTGAGAAAGAACTCGTGTTTTTACTCTTGCGATAGTCCATAAAACGTTTATATGCATATTCGTACTTTCCTCTTGATTTCTTTGGCAATAATTCTAATGAAGCAGTATTCACTGCCCCAACCAGCTCTGGAGGAGTCCCAGAAATGGAAAATTCATTTTACTTCCGAGAACACCAGCAATTAAATTTATTTACGTCAAGTTTGACAATTCAACCTTAACACGTTTCCATAGTAACCCAAGTAATTTTATTACGAATTTCAAAGCACCATTTACTTGTGAATAAAATTATTCGTGATTTTTCAAAATTAATTAATAACTATCGAATTTTAAACGATTTGCGGAAAAATAGTATGTTTACCTCGTAGGAAAAGCCACATTCCTACTCTGTAAACAATGTACTATTGCATATATTGTATAATGTGCAGCTATCTTCAAACGATGGTAAATGTGGCAAATTTAAGACGTTTGGAGTAAAAGTGTAATTTCCTGCATCTAATGTTTCTTCTATGTAGTCATACGAGAAATTTTATGATAGCGTGAAATTGTTATAAAACTAGATATTTTTAACCGTTTCCATACACAGCGATCATGTACTTATAATATAAGGTTGTGTTCAAAAAGTGTATTGCTTCGAAGCAAAGCTGAACAAACGGCACATTTCATTTCGTCACATACAGTAACGCTATATATTAGAGCATTTTATAATTTGCAGATTACTCGAATAAAGAAACAATGAGCAGGAATTCAACCGAGCACAAAAAAACCGATGGAGATGGATCAAACCACGCAAAATCTGCTGATTCGACTTCATCCACTGCTGAATTCGGTGGAGCGTTAGGCTCGACTTTTTTCACGTTATCTTTGCCTTTGGGCTGCATCTTCCTTTTCATCGCCTGCAATGAACATCAGTGTTCGTTTGTGCGAATACCAAAATTTGAACATTATACATCTATATCTACTTTTATTCATTTACCTTCCATTGTGGCATACAACGTGTTCGCTATTTTAGTCGGTATCTTCCAGATGCTACCATTTGGTGGTGAAACAATCACAATACCTACGAAACGAGGCAATGTGAAACTTGTCATGAACGGTGCTTTCAGTATTTGGATAAGTTGTATTGCGTTTTTCTTCTTGTTCAAAATGGGATTCCCAATTTCCCAGTTCATAACCAGTCACCTGCTTCATTTTCTCGTAGCGGCCATCCTATCAGGAACTGCTTTGACGTTGTACGTACATATTAGAAGTTTCTATCACCCTACTAGCGATATAAAAAAGGCGTCTTTGAACCAGCCTGGGATTTGTGCGTTTTTCCTTGGGAGGGAAATCAATCCTACATTGTTAGGTGTTGATTTGAAATTCTATGTGATGAGACTGTGCCTTATAACAGCGGTAAGTAAAATAATATATTACGATGTATAAGCTTTCATTATCACCAGTTAGGTAAAAAACGCGGACGCCGAAGGTCCCAAAGTCAACCTAACCGGTTTGTGGTCAACTTTGTTTCCATATTTTTTAAATAATATTATTTTTACTATTGACTTATGTTTTTATATCACTGGCTGCTAGTAGCCCAAGTATGATGTCAAGCCAAGATACGAGGAATAATAATTTGGGTGTATAATAAAAATACAGATACCGAAAAACTTCTTAGCCATTACTTTTAATCTATTTTGGAGGAAACCTATAAAATATTCACGTCGTTGAAACCGTGAAAAAAATGTTTTTTGCCTTTTAAAGAAATTATCCTTGGACTTAAAATATATTAAGATATTGCAAACCGTTCTCGAGATATCTGTATGTAATAAAACGTGATCAAAATAAACGATAATAATTGGAGCGTTAGTTGAGATACTAATTATAAGTTGAAGAAAATGTTTTGAAAGAAATTTCATAACATTATAGTATAATAAAAATCGATTGACATTTATTAAGTAAATATATTTAAAACGCTACACAAAAAGTCTGTCCTTGTTTATCGTTTTGCGTTGCTCAATATGAAAACAATAATTAGAATTAATCCCTTATTAATTTCTTTCACCGTCAATAAATAAATGGAAAAGCTTTTTCCACGAAACTATCACGTTATCTGATCATACCATCTTGGAATTCAATGATTTTATACCAGATAAATTGACGATCTCATACGAAATTGTTGTAAAAAAACAATTTAATTCGGTCGTAGAAAAAATTTTTTGCGCAACATTTGCATTAATTATATTTGTTGCACTCAGCATGCTTTGTGCAACAAATATACACTATTTGCACTAGTTACACAAATAATGAATCTACTAACGTACCCACTATAAATTTCGCTATTTTGAAAAATATCTGAAGATGGGGTGCAATAGTAGATCCGAAACTGGTAGTGCATAATATCTACGATTGTGAGATTGATTTCCCAAATTATGTTATATAAGCAAGATGTGCCATCTATCCGTCTAGGTTATTTTGTTTATTTTATTGATAGATATAAAGATAGAAACCTCCAATGGAATCTATGGAGTTTTCTGAAAAAATTAATAGGATATCGAGAAGACGTGACGGAAGGAATTGCTTACAGAGTAGAACATTTTGAGATGATTCGTAGATAATATTAGAAGAGTCACAAAAATAAAGTGTCTTATAAATTAGGAGTATAAGTGAATTATAACTAACTTATATGTTATAGTGAAACATATTTTACATTTAGGCGAGTATAAGGCTAAATTTTCACATTATAATAAAAATTGTCTGATGATAGAGAATTCACATATCAGTCATTGAAACTGCATTAAAAAAATGTGTGAATGGTGATGATTTTCCTTGGGATTTGCTGTTTCTAATGATCCAGTAATAATTAATTTTTGTTAAAATGATGAAACTACCTCTGAATAAGTAGATAGTTATCTGCTTAAGGGATGAGAAAGAGGGTTGGGTAGTTTTTTCGCAATCTCATGTAGATAATGACATTCCTCTTGTTTGGAAGGTTAAGTTTGTGAAATTTCATGAAGCTCGGTACGTGTCTGCTTTAAGGGTATTTAAGTCTCTGCTAGAAAGTGAGTTTACTCTCTTATTTTGAAGGTTAAGTATAAAAAAATGTTATCAATATCCATACTTCTCTGCTTTAAGGGGTGAGAAAGGGGTTTGGAGTAGTTTTTTCGAACTCAAGTAACATCTAACATCGATAGCAACAGAAAATATATTGCGAATGACTTATAAACAGCTATATACGAAGGCACGGTTCTATTTCTTCTAAATAAAAAATCAGTTCAGTTTGTAATTCGAGGGCAAGGTGAAAAGTTTCACCTTTCCCTCGTACGCGAAATTTTGAAAATACGTTAAATTATATTCTATGTCATTGAGTGTTTATTAAAATAGACAACGTGTGATTTACAACTCGTGTTTCATGCTCGATGTATTATTATATTTTGCTGTCAGGACTATTTGTTGATAATCAATGTTAAGTCACACTTCTATGACGTAAGAGTGACGTCATACATGTCTCAAAATAAGAATTGCGGACACTTTTGCGGGTGTATGTGTGATATATCTATAACCAAAAAACAGATCAGATCTATGGCAGCAGACATCTATTGAAAAATATGGGGAATCTCCAGCTGTAACATTCGAAATCTCCAAAGGTTTTGACCGAATTTGGCACCAACGCTTCTTAGGAAACTTCCGTTATATGGTTTGCAGCCCCAACTTTGTCATTTATTCTCAAATAGATAACTCCTTATGGTGGTTTACAGAGTCTCCTCCGATGCAATGGCTATTAACGCTGGTGTTCCACAGGAACATGTCTGGGCACCAAATTTGTTTCTACACCATATCAACAATCTGTTGGAAGTGACATCCTCACCCGTTCACAGCTTTGTTGATGATGCACACTCTAAATAGAGCACCCATATCTTCCAGTGAAGTCAAAGGAGCAAAACAGAGACAAGTCGATGCAATGAATGAAGATCTCGCAGTAATTTCGGAATGGGGATCTGATAATCTAACCAAAATACATTTAGTTTAATACTGCTTTCACCCAAACTTCAACAAATTCGTTCAAAACAACAACAAGAAAAACTCAATTGAAGTAGACTTGAATTTACCGATTCCGAGTAACGGCATTATGGTCTAGGCGCTAGGACAGCTGGCTCCCATTCTGTAGACCCGGGTTTGATTCCAAGAATTGGAAAATTTATTTTGTACATTTTTTCAGAAATTATCAATTTGAATATTATTCAGTTTATTTATTTCATCATCTTTACACAAATGAGTATCTTATAGAATGTTAAACAATTACATAAAAATAATAATAAAGTAACCAAATCAAATGATTTGCGAAGAGTAACTTTACAACAAACACATTTATCTATTCTCCAAGCGACAACACATTATTTCTAGTTTTCATATTATATCATTATTACTTTCAGCTCCTTATCGACGTATCCTATCTTTGCGAACAGCTCTTTTTAGATTTAGAAAATGGTTTCAATGTGAAACTGACGTTACTGGTCCTGTGCATTTTTAGAGCTAGTTACTTCATAGATCCAATGATTCACGAGAAAGTGTGGCTGACGTCGTATGAAATACGAAATGAAGCATTTGGTTATATGGACTGTTGCGGCTACCCCGTCTATACATTCATGGTTGCAGCTCAAACGAAGTATATGGTGGATTATGAAGTTTCCTTACCCATTTGGGTACTCGCTCTTGTTAGCCTAGTGTTCGGTATTGGCTGCGTATTTTTCAGAGGTGCCAACAATGAGAAGCATGTATTCAGAACGAATCCTAGGGACCCAAAAGTTGCCCGTAAGTACCTATAGTATCTAATGATTCTACTTTAAGACTCAACTCGTTGCATATTTTCAATGATTGCATAATTTGCATGTCAAGATAAACCAATTCAAAATTTGCTGTAGACTTGTCAACCGACCAGTATGGAGTATTTCACAATCATATTTTAGTCGTATTTAATAAGGGTTATGCAACTCACTCTACAATGTCTAGTATTTGGAGTTGCATGATTCAAATCTGAGGACCGCGATGAAATGAAATTTTTTACTGCATATCAACGTTTTGTGTGGATTAATTGTATGTAAAAGTGAAGATAATCATAGTATTTGCAGAATATGTATACCTATTCTTGCAAGGTAAAAACACATTCTAATCAGACAAGGCCTCCTACGGAACATATAAATTTCACATGAAACAAGTAAATCTCGGTTAAAGTCTAATATTTGTCACCTCTCATATTCAATACTGGCTATGCGTCATTAAGGGTATACACTTACGTTTGTAATAAGCTTTCAGACCTTGTGCATAGAGAGGGTATTGATACAACTCCTAATAATTGAGCGCTGCTCGTCCAAAACATTTTCACAGTTATCTCTTTAACATTCCAATTATTCTCTCAAACCATCATTTATATCGTTGCAATAATTTATCGTGGAATTTTAGGAGTAGAGTTTAATTCATGTAAAATAAGCGAGGTTTCTGTAACAATACATCCGTTACAGATTTGAAGACTATGGAAACAAAGCAAGGAAATAAACTTCTAATATCTGGCTTCTGGGGATTGGTGAGGCATCCCAACTACTTGGGCGACATAATGATGAATCTGGCTTGCATTCCTTTCAGTTACAACGTACCACCGGTTATCACAAACGTTACTATAATATTACTTTTGATTCATCGCACTACCAGAGATCAGAAATATTGCAAACAAAAATATGGAAATGATTGGGAAAAATATTGTAAAATTGTTAAATATAGACTTGTACCATATATATACTAAAAGTTGATTTTAATAAAGTTGTGAAAATATCATGTTATTTCCTTGCCAAAAATACCAACCTAAAACTATTCCGTAACCATCATAACGTCACAGTGGGTTTGAAATACTGGGAGCTTTCCGGCGCGTTTTTGTTAAATTCAAATTATCATATTTTTCTATTGCATTTTTAGACACTGATTTTGAAGATAAATTTAAAAGAAAAAAATTATAGAGAGTGGTTGTGGTTATTCTCAATACGTTCAAAGTGTTTTAAAAAAAATTGTCATAACCTAATTAAGATACACTATTGATAAGAAATAATCACCCTCATCCAATAAAATAGTATATTAAAGAACGAGTTTCCTAAGACTCGTCTTAAAGCACGAATTCAAGTTTGAAAACGAGTGGCGAAGCCACGAGTTTTTTTAAAGAATGAGTGCTTCAAGGTCTTAGGAAACGAGTTGTTTATACTATTTTTTGTAATTTGCCCTTTTTATGCCGTTTTTAAACAAAAATGTTCAATTTAGTCCATTTAGTGATTTTTATGGTGGTTGGTAACATCTTAATTTTGGAAGTGAAAATTTGATTTAGTGGTTCTGTGATCGCTTTTTGAGTTGTTGACGCTCGACACTGTCATTTAAACTGACATAATGATGACAAGATAAGTCCGCATCAAGCTCGCCAACCTAAAAATTTTCGTAAAAGTTCCGTGCTTTTTTGGATATTAAGACACGGCGAGTGATGACGTTGCGTTCGTTAATGGGTCAATTAGAAAATCAAAATGGAGGCAAATTACAAAAATACTATTAGAGTACTGAGGACCTTTCGGCTACCAAGTAGCCATTATTAGAGTAAACTAAATTATAAATGAAAATGTTCGTGTTTAAATATTATTTGGGGATAATAATGTAAACAAAGGGTTACCCTCAGTTGGAGATGAATCGGAATTTAATAAATTGCTTTTTCGTTTATACATTTCCATCCATTCTAAATTAATTATTAAATTCCGATTTATCTCCAGCTGAGGGTAACCCTTTGTTTACATTATTATCCCCAAATAGTATTTAAACAGGAACATTTTGATTTATAATTTAGTTTACTCTGATGATGAATACTTGGTAGCCGAAAAGTCCTCAGTACTTTAATAGTATTTTTAGTGGATAAGGGTGATTATTTCTTATCAATAGTGTCATAATATAATATATCCACAGTGTAAACTCTTCATAGTTTACTAATTAAGATAAATTAAATCTTAATCTTCTAGGCATCCATCGGTTAAGTATGAGAAGGCCGGCCTAGCCTATCTGGAAAAATGTTTCCTCTATTTACCGAAAAAAACTACAATGACACTTCACATGGATCAATCGGATTGATAATTAATTGGCGATTGAAGTAAAAAAAGTGTTCTAACTCGACACGTTGCAAAAACGTAGTTAGATTAGAGAAGATACAAACTAGAAAGTATGAAATTTAAATATATATAAACCTTTTTGAATAACAGGCTTCCATTCTACTGCATTTTCAATCAATCAAATGTAGGCGGTCGAATGCAATGCACTTGGACAGCTTGATTGTTTCCATCATGCGCCCCTTGAAATAAGACCCTACCAGTAGGCCCGAAGCAGCGCCCAAGGGCGAAAACACTGCTTGGACTGATGTCTCCTATGATAGTCGCGCTGAACGAGCCTAAGAGAAGCCAGCCTATGCTGGACACTAGGAAGTGAGAGGTAGTTTCATCTGCCTCCCCGCATCTTATACAACCTGGGTCACCAACAATGACAACAATGACCATTACATGCACGTCTATTCGGAAAACAATTGTCTTTAAGAAGTTCTGTCACCAATTTTATGTGTTATAGTCGTGGAGATGAGAGTTTTCAAGCGTTTGGGCGAGATCTACTCATTGTGAAGCCTGCCTCGTACCAGGAGCACCGCACCACTGTATGTTCAGTAGCTCTCTGAGGGTTTTAATCTCGGTGCTCGATGATATTTCAATGTTTGAATCGGGACCACGAGTTCCTAGGGAACTCCGTTTGGCCAATTAATCGACCACTTTATCTCCTTTCACGGGAGAGTTGGCGGGTGCCCACACTAGTTGAATTTTATTCACTCTAATGATCTTAGCCAGGACCTCCCTGCACTCCAAATCAACCCGTGGTTCTATGTGCACCGACAGCTGCTTGGCTGATTTGTGGAGCCTCTTAAATTAGCAAATGCTTTATAATTTGAAATATTTCCTAAAGTTCAATTTCTTCATGATTTTTAATTTCACTAATTTCCGATTTTTTCAAATTTGTAAAATTATCGTTCACTAATTTCAAATTGAAACCATTTTGTAAAGTTGAAACATTGTTCATTCATTTTCTCTATTTCACATTAACAACTATCTAACACCCTCGTATTGCCTGAAATTCTTGACTGAGGATTCTTTTTTGGCTTTTTTTACAAAGCTTTTGATGCCCTATGCATTTCATAACAGTCAAGTATCGAAAGATACTGTTCATCACGAGAGTCCCTAAGATACCTAATTTTAGTCTCTATTACGCTACAGGCTGTCGGTGCAGAAATAGATAAAGGGATAATATCAGGTTTCTAGGGTGCAGGTCCAAATTGCACATAGCTTGGCTTGGAAAACGGTAACATGAGCACCTATGAACAGTGAAAGTTTAAAGCTAGAAGTGCACGAGACTAGTTAACTCGAGGTGAGCCTGACTCGCCAGCCTTGGACCCGTCTGTAAACCATACAACCCCACCCGATGGAGGTGTCCGGAATCCTTGTACTACCAATCAGTCATGAGGACGTTCGGAGTTAGGGGCTGACAGCAGACTTCGGTTGTTGAATTGGGCAACTTCCAGCAGCCCAACACCAGATTCTGCCCTGTTTGATAGCCCAAGCTAAGTATGCCAATAGGGGGAGGAACTTCGGGGTTCGAGGCTGACAGCAGGCTTCAGTTGTTGAATTGGGCAGCTTCCAGCAGCCTAACTCCGGATTCTGTCATGATCGCGAGGCACGGACACACTGGTTCACACCAGCAAACCGATACGTAGTGTAACGTTTTGGACGTTAATAAAGTAATTTAATGGTCATTTATTATTCCGATAAGTGTTGTGAGATATTTAATCTCAAATAGAGACAACCTCGACCTTTGTAGTTTGATAGCCCAAGCTAAGTATTTCAATACGGTAGCGGGTCACTGGATAAACAGAAGATTGACGCAAGAAGTCACACGATACATGCGACATTTGGGGAGAGGTTGAATGCAGATGTAAAGACAGACATTTTGAGGGTGACTTTGGACAAGGTAAGATCAATTTTGTTATTTCATAGTAATTCTCCAACTTGAAGGTTTATATAGTTGTGTATAGATGTTACTATATCTTGATTATTCTAATTACGTAATATCAATGTGATATTCGCCATTTAAATTTTCAAATTTTCATTTATCGAACTTATACTTGTCACACATCAAGATCATTTTTTATCGTATTCGGTTGTATGTAATTAAATGCAAAATTATATTTCTTTTTATCGTCATTAAATAGAGTAATAAATTTGTCAGGTCATCAGAATTGTTCATATCGTTTCATTACGACTTGTTTAATTTAGCAAATGATGAAGTATTGGTGATATAAAGGAATAATTATTTGATCTGGGTGAACATAAGTAAAGCCAAATTTCTGCATTACTGCTTTATGGGAGTGCATTTTCTGATATTACTTCGACATTTAGATATGACTACTCCTAGTTTCATAACTATTATTTCAGCACAACTATAACGAGTAAACTAATAACTAATATCGTAATTTTTTTTTTTCGTAGAGGAGGGGAAATCTTGCATAGACTCCTCGGGTGCCCGTGCCTCCGGGTGTGCCGGATTCCTACCGACTAAAACCCCTCCTCCTGATATAGGGGATACTTCTGATTTCCTCGGGTGTAGTCTTATCGTCTCCGAGGTATGTCTGACGACCAACCGTGTATGCACTGACACAGCACATCCATAAGTGTCGCATCTTCCACCCCGCAACCCCTGCAAGTGGGCTTATCTACCAGTCCCATCGTGTAGAGGTGTTTGTTGCATGGGGCGTGTCCGGTCAGGAATGCAACAAGATTCTGTATTTCTTGTCTGCTGAACGTCAGCAGGTTTTGCACTCGTTGCTGCTGGAGATCTTCCATCAGTCGTTTGGAGTGCGACATACGGGGCACTTCTCTCCAGTAGGCACGGTGCTCTATCTCGAGCCATTTTTGCGACGGCAGTTTCTGTTCCTCGTTTATTTTCTTCAGACTCCCACACGAGTGTTACTCTATTGGGGTTCATTACTAGTGCCGTTAGTTCTTTGACGCAATCAACTACACATTGTGAGGTGATTGTGTATGACTCCACTGCCTTAAGCACTGTCAGGTTGCTCACTATAATTGTGATTTGTCTATTCGCATAGGCTCTCTCCCTCATAATTTAAGCACATGTTGTAATTGCAACTATTTTTGCTTGGAATTCTGTCGCAAAAGTCCCTACGATCAAAGAAATTCTTTCCCCTTGGTTCGTTTTCTCGACTATTCCAGCACCAGTACTTTTTTCCGTCTTGGTGCCTTCGGTAAGCCATATGGAATCCCCTGGTATCATATGAGGACTGCCCCCAAATATATAAATATATATATAAATATTGTAATTTAATAAATTGTTATTCTCTGCTTAACAAATTTCCATTTTATTCATTTATTTTCTTCAAGACTTTAATTCCTTTTTATAATTTTGAACATACATAATCAGTTGTGGGATTATTTTGATTGTTCCTGCTGATTTAGTTATTTGTCCCTAGAACTTGAGGTCAAGATACTGCTTGCATTGTCTACATTTCAGGGTTTAAACGATCGCGACGTCTCCTTCCTTTTTCCTGTCGTGTAGCAGAGTCAATTCCTGGTAGAAAGCTTAGATTCAACTTCACAAAGCTGAACCAATTCCCCAGAGGAATAAAACCAAATTGTAAAGTTGAAACTTGTATTTATTTTCTTTAATATAATCACCAACTTTAATCCACCTCATATTGCTGAAAATTCTTGATCTTTCATATCTTTTGGTAAAGCATTTAGCGCTCAAAAAAAGACATTCTTATTCAATCAAGAATCGAAGGATACGTTTCATTAGGAGCCCTGAGGTTAATTAATACCCTGAGCTAGTTGGGGTCATTAGAGACACAAAAGGTTTCTTCAAAACTGTACAGTAGTACCAGCAGAAACTATTTTGATGTGGAGTTGTAGTTGAATGTATCCCACCAAGACCCTCGCCGGGCCATCACACAACGGCAGCATGAGTACAGGACTCGCGGCCGTAGACCTTATGTGTTTGCAAACGCTTTCATGTATGTCCAAAAGGATTCAACAGCCTTCTACACTCTGGTTTCTAGGTGCATTTTCCAGTTCATTTTAGTATGGAGGATAACTACAAGGTACTTTACTGAGCAGTCGAATTTATGGTAGGAGAATTACTTCTCGTGAAATAAACGATTTGGAAGTAAAAAGTAGGTATTTTTAAGCTGTCACACTTTACATGAAAGAGAAACCTATCACGCTCTCCATATAAATTAACTCTTGCATCTCACATTACTATTTTAGTCATAATAATAAGTTTCTGAATATACTGTTAAGCCTGGAAGATTTATATTTAATCAATTAATCAGTCTGCATGTTCAAATTCTGATTATTTATTACCTCAAAAGAGTACAATATAAATAAAAATATTAAAAATATCAACGTTTCCTATACATTTTATATACAATATATTCGTTTAACTGGAATGTTCTATATGGAATTCTTCATATTTTTCATTAGCAATTAGTACATTTTGGGGTAAAGCTGTCAAATTCTCAAAGTATCATGTTACTTCGTTAAGTTTTCGAATATTTTCCTCAGTCTTTCTGTCATTGGTCCGTAAATATCGTGGGCGTCTTTATAAGGTTTGCATGTGAGTTGAGGTTCAGGAAGATTGGTAGTTAATAAGGAATAATCTTCGTGTTGTCCCATGAGTCCTATTTTTGCTTGATATGCCGCTCCTAACATAGAAGAATTTGCTGCATCCTAGAATAAAAATAACTGCATAATATTGATCAATTGGCATATTACTTCAGTTTCACTCAAGATTTTGAAGAAATATCTTCTTTGGTGTAATCATCCGGCTTTGTGTTGAGTTATTCGGTAACTTGATCACTTTCTACTTATTTGGGAAGTTCTAAATTGTTTACTTCCGCTTTTCCATTCATGGTGTTTCAACAATGTTTTGATAACTTTTGATTAAAAATATCAAAGTCGCAAAATACTCACTTGTACATAAACTGGAGAATCAAAGACATCTGCCAAAACTTGTAGTACGGATTTATTCACTGAAGCACCTCCAGTAGCAAGAATTCTAGTTCCTCCACCTAGAAAATACGTTTAATAGATCTTAGTAGGTACATTAAAATTGAAGGTCTAGAGATGTACGAATTGTGATAATAAATATGAATCCACGAAATACATACTGAAAAAAAAAACGTGTGGCACTCGGGGACTGCCGCGGTAAAGCAATTGCATAGCACTATGCCACTTGAAAAAGTTGGGCAGAAAAATTTCCACCACCCCTACAAAATCTTCACGAATTATGAGTAAAAGAGAGTATCATCTTGATCTCTATGAAGAGTATTCTGTGACAAGTGCATAGATAATTCTACCACCGGTAGTAGAGTTATCTATGGTTACAAGTGTCAGTTGACTTGTAAACACAATTTTATACGAAAGTTTTAACGTTCAGATCTCGATAGCGCTTCCGGCTCCGGGGTTTTCACGTGGCCTATCGAAATTAGAAGGTTCGAATTGTATAAAAACACAATTGCATGAACGCCAGACGACTTATGTAATTAGCTACGAACGTAATCATTTTGACATAACCTCGAGGAGCTCGCTGCGGGTTAGTTAGAGTTTATACATTTTACCTCTATTTTGTTAATTTGGGGCCGTTTCGAACCCTGTGCGGCCGACGCCAGTTGTAATAAAGTATTTTGGGCTATGGGCCGCTAGCTTTTACCCGCTTTCGGTATATTTAAGTAGCTAGAAAATTCCCTTTCGTACGTCACACGTCAGATGCTAGTAGGTGACAGCTGAGAATACCTCAAACTGTTTTAATTAAATTTTCCTATTTAATCGACATTTTGGGGCCCGAGACTATGCTATTTAGTTGGCCCCGTTCATAAACTAACGACATGGAGCGAAAACCGCATGCGAAAAGTCCTCGTTAAGACGTTCTATGTACCGTAAATTTGCATTTTTCTAACTCGCGACCTACGCGCTTCTCACGTGAACCTCATTCGATTTATCGAAAATTAACCAATTCAAAAAAGTTTTCGACCCACTTTGGGGCTATCACGACCTTTTAAAAGGTTCAAAGTTAACATTTCGACAATTTTAAGCTCGGCCGAGCTACATGGTAGCGGAGTGGTGGGTGTCAGGATATGTCGTTACGGTATTTGTTTTTTGTTGTTTTAGATTTTCGTTACGGTATTTGTCTTTTGTTTTTTTTTCTTGATTCGGTCGCCGCGCTCAAAGCCCGCGATAAAAGCTATATGCAATAGCTTAAAAAGGGGAGTATTAGCTTTCATGCATAATGGAAACAGGAGATTTACTTGACACTTAGCAAATCTTTTGAAATACAATCTAAGACACTTGGATCTCTAAACTATTTGGAATAATTAATGAAAATAATAGATTACCCCTTTTCGCTTAGGTATGCATTTCCATCCCTTTTAAGTTTCCTAGATAGAACGTTGTATTTAGGCCAAATTTCGCAAAACTTTGGAAAAATGTTCTGTGGATCGATAGAGCTTTAGCGGTTTTTTGCATTCTCTTAAGGAAGTTATTTGACAACTTTATTATTTGCTTTTGAATAAGGTATTTGATGCACAAATTTTTTAAATGCATTTTACTGCACTTTTTAATGAACTCTCTTAATATTGCTGGTAATTTCTTGAAAGCTGGTAGTTAGGGGGTTTCAACGTCCCTGATTGTAAATCTGACATCGAAATGATTAAAAAATATCTCGGTTGCATTTAAAAATTCATTTTATTTTGCACCTTTTTCTGAATTTCTTTAATATTTTCAAAAATCAGTTGAAAATTGGTACTCGGAGATTTTCGAGGTCGTTGATTACGAATCTGAAAGTCAAAGTTATTAGAAAAGTAATAGATTGCATAATCAAATGCGTATGTTGTACTTTTTTAATATTACAAGAAATTAATTAAAAATTGGTTTATTGGAGTTTACGAAGTCGCTGATTACGAATCTGTAGTCAAAGTTATTTAAAAATTATAGATTGCATAATGAAATGCATTTAATACCAACATATTAGAATATAATTCTTCGCTTCACTGACATTAATGAAAATGTCTCTAGCATGCTTTTTATTGTACGTTTGTTACACAGAAGTATAGCTCCCATTGCTCGATTTTGTGCTTTTTTAATCATATTCAACTGGTCATTTTTGAGAAAAAAATAGAATTGTTCCACAGTAGTCAACATTGGGTGCTATTATAGATTTGTAAATAGTCAATTTTTTTTTAATCTTTCTTTATATAATCACAACGTGAACTTATATTCAATTCCTTATCTAACATTATTCTGAAGTATTTGAAGGTTTTCACAGTCTCAATTTTAAAGTTATCGATCTGCAATGTCATTTGAAAATCATCTTCTTTCAGTTTTTTAAGTTTGTTTCTGTTTGCTATCATCATACACTTTGTCTTTTCAAGATTCACCATTAATCCATTATCACACAGCCATGTAAAAATACGATTTAAATCCTCATTCAAGGATGCTTCTACATCCTTTGGTTCACCAGCAATGTACAACAGTATATCATCAGCGAATAATTTCAGTTTGCATTTTTGAACTTGATTTATGATATAGTTAATAAACAAAATAAATAATACAATATTCCAGATCTTTTTTCCAAATCGATTATTTTGACCATGTCAAATGTACCAAGTATATATTGTACTGGTTGAATTTGATACATAACCTTTATTTTTTGTATGCTATAAATAAAACAATCGTTGAACGAATTTACTTTATTGAGGAACTATAAGGAACATATTTGCCAAGTTTCAAACCGATCCATTTTATAGTTTTGAAGATTTCGCGATGAATGAGTCAGTGAGTGAGTAAGAGGTAAAATCGTTCTTTATGCCATGTGAAAGTTTATTTGAATTGACAGGGATATGCTGGACTGTCAAGAATTGCAACTGATTGGTGTTCTAGTTTATGCTTTGGCTTCAACTTTTGAAATAAATAGAATTTTAATAGATTAACAATTGAAAAAGTTGATACGGACGTGGCTTACTTACTTACCTACTTTGAATCCGATATCTTCCGCAAATATCCTCCTGCTAAGAAATTGACCTTCGATAGCCGCTCTGACTTCTAATTCGGGACTAGAGAATTTCGAAACTTTATCACCTGCTTTGTTGAACCTGTGATCACCAATGATAAAAGGTAATATCTCGTGAGTATCGCAATACAAACCTAAAATAAAATTAGTTGAATATTTCATGATAATAACATATTAAGCGGTTAATATTTACCTATATTACCGAAATTTCCTCTAGGTGTGCTCTCTAACAAGTTGTTGAATGTATCCCATGATTTCTCTGCGTAAGCATCTCTGATTCTTTCTCGTGTTAACGAACCATTTTTGAAGCTGAAATCCGGAATTGTAATGATGTAAGCTTTGATGTCATTTTAACAAGAGCTACGCAGTAATTGAGATCTGTATCTATATTTGAAGACATATACAATCTTTATGGGGATTTCTTTTCGACTTATCGAACTTTTAAGATTGAATTCTTATTATTTATTATTTAATGAATTTCTTCACCAAATTAATGTATCTGATAGATAATACAGATTTAGAGGGATAGGTATGGAAAAATCTCGATTTTGGTTGACTTCATAGGTTCTAATGAAACTTCATTAAAACACGTTTTCGATGATGATAAATTAACTAACATTGGTGTCAATATCACATGATGACTAACGCACTCACTAACCACGTTACAGTGTCTAGCTCTAGAGACCCCGAACTTGGCTCATCAGATACACACTAACCATAATAAAGTCATATTAAAATTATTTAAAGAGTTTATAATAAAAATAATTATAACTTATATAACTTACAGAACGAGATCCAACGATTACATCAACTTTTCAAGATTTCTCGATTTTTCAAAATTTCGTAAGGAAAAAACTCGATTTTGGTCGCTAAAATGCCTAATGAAATTAGTGTTTCAATTTAGTTTTCCTATTCCGTATTTCCAAATGCAATTTTGATAAAATTCTAAATTAACTTAGCAGTACTTGTATTCAATAGAAAATATTACCACAAAAGGCCCACATAAGCTGCAGGATCCAATGGATTACACAGAATATGACCATTTAATATCGTCTTCGGTTCGGTGAGCCAGAAAAACACCGTGTCACTCGTTCCCAAGCTAACAGCTGTCCAATCTTTCGTCAACATCAATCCTAAAATTATACAGAACTATCAATGCAATTTGAACGATTACTAATTCCTAATTAACAATGAATTCACAGTGCAAACCTCATCAAAATTAAATTTACTGCAAATGATCATTTTTGAAAATAACGGACATTGAACGAAATTAAATAAAAAACACGAACTTTTGTTGTAATTGGCTTGTTTCAAGCTTAGAAGAAAATTAATTTTTTCCTCCTTACCTACTAATGACCCACCATTATCACCAGTACTGACTATAATTTGACAGTCTTTAGTGAATCCGTATCTTTCAACAAAGTAAGGAGAAATTGGACCTAATTTGGTATTCGAAGGCACAGGATCTTGTAATTTATCTTTCAAATTGGGGGCACAAGTGTCTGTTAGTTGAGTAATCCATTTTTTCGTTCTTAGGTCCATCAGATTCATACCGGAGGCGTCCGTATAATCAATGGCAGCTATTTTGCCCAAAAATAATGAAGTAAGGAAACTGCTTACTAAAGAAATCCTCTGAAAAGTTCAATAATTATTTGTATTTTAATCGTATTCGATGAGAAACTTATATGTACATAATTGTAACATCTTTTATTAAATATAAACCATAATTATATTTGTATGATTTTATTCAGAATAAATTCTTTTTACTAAAAAGAGCAGCATCTATAGTTATGGATATATGTTTCGACCCCTTAATCTCGTCAGCGATAAATAACACAGCTCAGCGCCACTAACTATCCACTCATTCAAAGTATATTATAAGGCCACTACCTCGATAACTTCCAACATGAAATACAAATAAAATCATTTAAGAAGCTAATCTTCACTTCCGGATAGATGTTCCAACTAACTTATTCCCTCATAATTGGATCAGCCTCTAGTCCGCTGACAAGACCAAGATATCGAAATGCCCGATGTTATCTTCCCTCAGTATAGTAAAGAAGAATAAAATCGCTTACTTCTGTATTTTTGTATGCTTCTCGTTTAGTTGAATATACTTTGGCAATTTGGGATCCTGTAAATCTTTCATACGCTCTAGATCCAGTTAGTGCGGCAAGTTCCTACAAGAAAAAACATTCTACTATTATCAGTTATTCAAAATCATGGGCTTTGAGATGAATACAAAAAAAAATGGAGAAACTGGGGATAAAGAAAATTAAAAAAAATATTTTTTAACTCGATCAAAAGAAATAATATGTCTGCAAATTGGAATTTCCTGCTCCTGGAATTTACTATTTTGTACGATATGTAGGCAGTTCGAACTCTCCGCAACATGGAAGAACACCATCGTTACACTTTAGAAAGTCATGGAAATACAGCCTGATAAATTAAAGGAAACAAAATTTTCTAACCGAATCTGGTATAAATTCCGTCACGGTTTAGCTAGCTACAATAACAAACGATGAACATACCTCTGGTCCGCCTACTGCAGATTCCAAGTCATTACATTTATCCTTCGTCGAAGCATCCATCCAAGTAGGGCTATTTGTCACTGAAAAACTAGTGGCTAGTTGACTGTGCAAAAATTTATCGGGATCCAAATTTTGTAAAATTTGTTCAGCTCCAGTTTGCCAATAAACAGATCCATGTTGCTTGAATGAAATAAAACAATCAGTACCACGATTAAATGAAATAACAATTAATTTGTTTTTATACCACTTTTAAAAATTACGCCAAAACGTTACTTTAGTTTCAATACCGACACAGAGATTAAAAGATTCACTTTTAAAATGTTTAAACTCATAAAGATGTTAAATATGAATCATGCACGACCGATTATAACAACTCACATGAAATAAACATGGGGTATTGTAGTTATTTTTAATTTTGATGGTTGATGCTAAACTAATTTCCTTTACTGGATAAAATCTCTATTTTATTGCAACAGTCCTTCGAATATTTTTTCTAAAAGTAATTATATCTGTTGCTTTTATAATTGATTAATATTAAAATCTAAAACATGAGTTTACAATTAAATTTTGTTTCCTAGTTATGTATTAAGAATTTTAAATATTGGGGAAATTGGTTTTTTGTTGAAAATTCTTAAATTTGCAACTTAATAAAATCTTCGCTCAAGAAATTGTAATGTTTATTATAATCGTATTTAATCTTTTTGTACAGCGACGAGACGACCTCCTTTAATCTTTGTGTAGGCGGAAAATTTGGCATCTGCCCCGGACGGTATAAACTTATGCTACACCAATGGTAAAAGTTGTGACTTGGGTATAAAATAAGATTGTTTGATATGGAAACTATTTTATACAGGCCTAGGTTTGAATTAATATTTCCCACATTATACCTACAGTTATCAAGTTTAATTTGTTTCCATTTCCTTACCTGTGCCGTTCCAGAAACGCCTGCTATTTTTGAAAAATCCACCTGTGCTACTGTCAGTTTATCCATCAGTATATCCAACGCTTTAACCCACATGATTGTGGGAGCCGTTATTTCTTGAGGATTATTTTTATTGATTACAACGCCACCATTCGTTCTGTATTCTGGCAGTTCGGAATCCAGTATTACTATTTCTTGACATAGAATCTCAAGCTTGTCATTGACAACAACCCCTTTCAGCTAAAATCATCAAAATAAACGAATCTTATTTTATAGTCTAGGCTATAAGCTGGGAAAATAAAAAACATTTGTTTAGAAGGTGGAAACTGAAAAAAAAAATTTGCATGATGTTTTATGGATCCAAAGGTAATTCGTGATACTATAACGATATGCCCTTGCCCCCTTCACCCTAAGAATGTCAAAATTGGCCCATTTCTACCCCTCCAATATTAGAAGTTATATGATTTAATCAAGAAATGAAAATTAAGCTCCGAAAATGGTATTTAGGAAATTTTTTTGGTCGCTGGTCACGAACATGAGGTCGATTAACCGGAAAACTCAACCAGAAACTAGAAAATCAGGAAAGTTTGGCTATTTCTACTTATTCTTCAAACTTTTTCACTTCAAAAATGGCTTCTTGGAGGTTTTATGGGTCGCTGATCACAAATCCGAGGTCGATTACTCGGAAAACTCAACCTGAGACAAGAAAATCTGAAAAATTTGGCTATTTTCCAGTTATTTTTCCAAACTGTACTTTGTACAAGAAGCCGGAAAAACTCATAAATATTTTTTTTTCACACAATTGATGTTTTTAATTCCTTATTCACAGCTTCAATATTAAAAAAAAAATGTTAATAATAATTTTATTTATATACATATATACTTTTTCTCAAAATACACAACTTTTCACGATTCTTCGGTCTCTGGTTGAGTTTTCCTCATAACTGACCTCGGATTTGTGATCAGCGACCCATAAGACCTCCTAGAATTTATTTTTGTAGTCGAAAATAGAAAGTTTGGAAAATAAGTGGAAAATAGTCAATTTTTCTGGTCTCCAGTTGAATTTTCCGGGTAACTGACCTCAGATTTGTGATCAGTGATCCATAAAATCCCCTAGAAGCGATTCTTGAAGTCGAAAATAAAAAGTTTGAAAAATAAGTGGAAAATATCCAAATTTTCCCGATTTTCTGGTCTCCGGTTGAATTTTCCGGGTAACTGACCTCAGATTTGTGATCAGCGATCCATAAAATCTCCTAGAAGCCATTCTTGAAGTCGAAAATAAAAAGTTTGAAAAATAAGTGGAAAATATCCAAATTTTCCCGATTTTCTGGTCTCCGGTTGAGTTTTCCGGCTAACCGACCTCGAATTCGTGATCAGCGACCCAAAAAACCTCCTAGGTATTATTTTCTGAGCTTAATTCTAATTTTTTGAATCAATTGTATAACGTCTAATAATGTAAGGCTGAAAATGTGCCAATTTTGACGTTCTCGGGGTGGAGGGGGTTCCAAAAAAAATTTTTTTAGATTGCACCTTCTAAACAAGAGTTATTTATTCGATCTCTTTCCCCCGCTTACAGCCTAGATTATTATATATTATTGTATTAATGATGCTTTCAATAATCTCACGCTGGTGATAATCAATTGAATTGAAGTTATTTTATTGTTTTACTGTAAATTTAAGTTTAATATCCTGTAGATAATTGATAAAAGTGTTACAAAAGTTAATAAGCAACATATCCGAATTCATTCATTACGGAAAGTTAATGCACCATTTCCTTCCATTAACCATTTTGATCCGATTTAAGTTGTAATAAAATATATCTCTCAATCAATATTCCATAATTGATGATCATGAATTCCGCTAATTGTGACAATAAACAATGAAAGACTGAACGTGAAAGGATGAATGAACCTTATTTTAAAATTGAATTCTAAGATATTATGTGAAAGCTGGTTTTAATCTGACAATATTAACACCGGATAGGTTTCTTCAATTGCGACATAATGGATTAAAATAGGTTAGTAATATTCATCAACTACAATGTTGGCAACTCTGTTGCTAAGAAAATGTATTATTTTGTTACAAATGAACACTACACTGATTAATACACTGTAGAAAAATTGAATATTGAACTTTTATTATAAAAATAAAATAAAACACGACGATGTTTCACCAGCTTCTTTAGGTGAACAATGACATTGGAATTGACACAAGTAAGTCTGTGGACCGCGAAAAGTCCCTGAAAAATGAAACAAGATATAATAATTTTCTTATAGCCCGATACACTTCGTCCAAAGTTTTTCTAATTTTTCGATCCCTTCCAAATAATACGATTTCGGCCATGATGACCTGATCGTTGGAACCAAATCTCTTTCCGACGAGCCGTTTCTTCAAGTTTGGAAATAGATAAAAATCGCAGGGTACCAAATCTGGAGAATATGGTGGATGACGAACCAATTCGTAGCGCAATTCATGCAATTTTGCCTTTGCGACTGCGGACCTGTGCACCGGTGCATTGTCCTGGTGGAAGAGCAATTTTGTCTTTGCCAAATGCGGCCGATTTCACTTCAAATCGGTGTCGAATCAATGAAACAACTCTGCATAATATACGTCGGTGATCATTTGCCCTTTTCAAGGTAATCGATATAGACGATACCGTGTGCATCCCAATAAACTGTCGCCATGACTTTGTTGGCCGATAAGCCCACTTTGGCCTTTTTCGGCTTTGATTCGATAGGACAAGTCCACTGTTTCGACCATTCTTTGGTCTCTGGTGTATTGTGATGGATAAATGTTTTGTCCACGGTCGCACTTGTTGTCAACTAGAGCAAATTGGGCCCATATCTGGCAGATAGCTTTTTCATATTCAAAAATTAATGCAAAATATTTCGTACTCGTTCGGTTGAGGTGACGGGGTTAATTTCGAAATTTTCACCGTACTAACCACAAACCTGGTGTGGTACTAACAGCAGTGGCGGCTGGTACTAGAGGGCACAAGGGCACGTGCCCACCCAACCATCAAGATAAGCACAGAAAGAAATTCGCATGTAATTCAGTGCACTATTTTATTCCGCACGTCAGGCGACAAGCGCATGAAATTCTAACGCTCATAACTATGTTATGACTACGATTATTTTCGCCTTACGCGCTACCGTCGGTTAAGGGCACAAAGCAACGTATCTCCAGTAAACGTCTTACCTTCATAGTGTACAGAGTGTGAATTCAATTCGAAGACGTGAAGTGATGGAAGGTAGTTGTGTGCAAAATCTTTTTAAAAACCCGCTAACTTCTGAGGAAAAACTTTTAATTGAAAAGAATGGAAGGCCTATTCCCGATCTTCAAATAAACTATACTTCCACAAGTAAAATCCGAACTTACAATAGAGTATTCAACAAGAATATCTATGAAAAATACGAGTCGATGTGCGAATATCGCGTAACAAATAAACTATTTTGTCATATCGGCGTGACTGTCGTACTGGCCTAAAATATCGTTATCCGAGTATACAACGCATAATTCATTGTGCAGTGCTTTTTATCAAAAAATGTATATTTTAGAACTAAGTTATCTAAAAGTGTATTGGGAAACTCTTTCGAAAAAGATTCGAAAAATTTTCTATTCGTCAAGTCGAAAAACTTCAATTCATGTATTGCAGAAACTTCAAATTTTATCAATGAGATGTTTCACACGATCTCTTGAATAAATTATATCAGTGAATTTATGTTGTAAAATTTGAAAAATAAGATCAGTTTGTTCAAATATTAATTTAAAAGTATCAAGAAAAAACAAAAATTCTTCATTTACTAAATAAGGTTTTAGACCAACAGCAGCATTTAATGAAACCTAACCTGATCTGTTTAATATAAAATCAAATATTTCAATTAATTTGTCTTTATTTTTATGAATGGTAAACACTGCACGTGATGTAAAATTCCATCGACTTGGAGCATTACAGGGAATTCTGTGTGATGCAACAAGCATGTGTCGTATTCCGTACCGCCGACCGTACTGAACTTAACGGCGGGCCGCAGGCTAGCCTACTGAGAGTGTTGTCATTTCAGCTATGTTTTACGGTATTTAGCAATTGGACTGGTCGGAAAAACGGCAACTGTGTTGAGCAACACGTGTTTACAGTTTAGGGTTTGAGATATATACAGAGTCTAGCCTCAGGGCACTGTTGCCAGATTAAAAATAACTACTGAGAACGGGAAATTAATTGTAAAATTAAAAAAATTATTAGAGAAACAGGAAATAAAATGAACAATGATCAACAAGATAAATTGGTGAGGAGGCTAAGCCTCATTAGCCTCCTTCGAGGAGCCGCCACTGTTTAGATGATAATTTGAATTACGCCCACCGCAATCAACTGTAACTGCCACGGCTATATTCTTTTCAATTTTGATACATTCTCTAGTGCGGTTCTGATCTGTTGTGTGTACTTTTAGTTTGATAAGAAAGCATAATCTACGCCGAAAAATTGATATCGGTAAGGTGACATGTCATCATTTCGTTCAACAACGTTATAGGTACTAAATTATACTTCATACTTCGATTAATATAATTACACGTAATTGCTCAGGTGTTTTAAGAACGCAGGCGCTGTCTATCAGTTTCATATAATATTATGTTTATTTACTTTAGTGAATGGTGACGTAATTATAGAGTATTGTTGGGTTGTACCTGCTGGGTGCTCAAATCCAGACCGAGGAAGGTCCTATCGGTCTCCATATTACCAACAAAACGGCTACCAGTTTAGCTTAACACAGACACTGTAATAGTAATGTTAGATTATTACTATAGTTAACTTTTCATTCAACATAGCGACATAAAGAGTGAGTGCTTGTAAGAGATTAGAATTGAACCAACACGGTACCGGGATCGGCTTCGAGGTCAAGGCACGCGATATTCACATCATTATATAAAATGTATACTATTCTTCCGAAATCAGGGGCGGACTGAAAAACTAGATGAATCGATTGACAAAGCCAAACAAGCTAGCGTCTAATGCTCTAATGCGTCCAAGATATATTAGTTTTTCATGCCCACGAATGACTTTTATATCTCATTGAAATATTCACGTAAGTTTGACCAACGTAAGGGCCGGATTGTGTTTTGGAAAAGTTGTTTTCTACTCTATGAACGAATTGGAACGTATGTTCTTTGAACATTAAAATTAAATGGAGAATGTGGATAAAACACAAACGTATTTATTATCTAACGGTTCTAGAAATGCAAATTCTTGATTTCAATTCAAACATTGCTTTATTCTTATTCTTGGCATCGCTATGTGGATAATCATTTAGATTGAATGGAACGGTACAACGTGCGAACAACGCCTGTTTGTACAACCAACGCCTGTTTGTACATACGCTAGCACATACACGTAGCAACCTATTGCGCAAACATCATTTCGATTTGTGGTGTTGTTCGTTGAACATGTCAGATACGGACGATTGCTGTGCCACCATTATTCTAGCCCTAGTGGCTGAGAAACGAATAGTTAAAAGAAAAAGAAAGCGAAGAGTTGGCTCCAGAAAAGGAAGGAATTCAGTCATGACCGCCTGGTCACTGAGCTCAAAATAACGTCAGCTGCAGACTACAAAAACTACCTTCGAATGGACGCAGCTTCGTTCAGCGAGCTACACGAAATGGTGACACCCCTCATAGTGAAAAACAACACGGTGATGAGAGACGCAATATCTCCAGAACTGAGACTGTTTGCCACTTTGAGATAACTCAAGAAGTCAAGCTCGTCGAAGTATCACAAACTTGGCACGTACACGTCGTCTGTTCCTCCACCTGATTTTATGCTCTCCTTCACTTTCTTCATTTCTCTTTTGTAGGCAGTGCGGAATTAATTGATTTTGGCGCGTACACTTACCCTCCTATCTGCACTGGGTTCAATTTCCTTCATTTTATCGACGAGTATTTTATACGCCCCGCCCTTATTTCTATCTTTTATAACCGTCACTTTTCACCTTCCACACGTCAGGTAAATCACGATACACTGCAATAAACTCTCTCCAAAGTTCCCGCTGTTCATCCTCTGTTGTCTTATTCGCCATATTGGAGAGGTAAATAGTAAACTAAAACTAAAATTACAGAAACTACGTTTTCAACCACGGAATAGAAAGGAAACTGCCTGACAGTGTCGGAGCAGGAGTTGACTAACCCAGAGTTTGCACAAACCGTACCATACACGTCAAACAAGTACTCAAACAAAACAAGGAGTATTTGTACAAATTGTTTCGATCCTGACCGATTTTACTCAAACAGTTTGCGCAACCATTCAAACACCCCATAGACGGTCAAACTGTTTGCACAAACACCGAATTTGCGCAAATTGTTCGCACGTGTATGGGGGGCTTAAGGTCCGTTTTCACGCTCATGCAATTTGGGCAAGTTGATTTGTGCATGCCAGTTTGCACAAATAAAACTGAATTTCGAGGTCCATTTTCATGCTCATGCAATTTGCTCAAGTTGATGATTTTTTTTTAAACTGGTCAGTCTATTTACACTAATTTGTTCACCACTGCAGATTTCGGTGAGTGTCGCGTGTTTGAACAAAAATTAACGATGGACCACGAAGACGAGTTGTTAGCACTAGCTGGTGTTTGTTTAATTAAAAAGTTAAAACTGCCAAAAAAGAAAAGACCAAGAAGACCGCAGAAATCTTGGATTGAAAAGAGGGCCACTTACTCTCATATTAATTTAATTAAGGAATTAATTAATGAACCAGACGATTTTCGTAATTATCTGCGAATGGACGAGGCTACATATAAATATTTATTAGATTTAGTTTCACCATCAATAAAAAGGTATGATACTGTAAGGGAGAAACTATGCAGATCTTAAGTTTTCTACAAGTATTTCCAAATCCGCCCTCAGTAATATGATTCCTGAAACGTGTTTTGCCATCTAAGGTGTATTAAAACAAGAATATTTAAAAGTAAGTACTACTACTGAGCATGCGTCGAGTTGGAGTGTCGTTTACACGTTCATGCATTTGTACCAACCACATGCAAATTATCTGACCGGCCAGATTTTACTCAAGTCAAACAATTTTGCTTGTACAAGTGAACGATTTTGGTTTTCATGCAACAATTGCCAACAGCCAATTGGCTTGCACAAATCAATTTGCGCAAATTGCATGCGCGAGAAAACGGACCTTTACGCACACTTCGTGAGACTTTAATTCTCTCTACATTGTATTAACGATCTACATCTAAATACCTGGTCCGGTCTGAAGTAGAGAATAATAACTAGAATTGTTCTAATAGTTCAACTATTACAAAACTAGATAATTAACATAATTTTGCTTAAATAGTAGACTTCCGCAGATAGTTAAACTTGAAAATTATTGCCTTTCGGATGGATTGATGACTTGATGACGACGTTTCGCCAACCGTTACAGGTAGCATTTTCAAGGCGGCAGGCTTGAGGCTGGAACTGAAACTATTTCGTCATCCATCACATTCTCCAGATTTGGCCCCCTGCGATTTTTATTTATTTTCAAACTTGAAGAAATGGCTCGGCGGAAAAAGATTTGATCATCGCTTAAACAAACGCCTATTTTGAAGAATTTTTTATTTTTCGAAGGATCGAAAAATTAGAGAAACGTTGGACCAAGTGTATCGGGCTACAAGGAGATTATGTTGAGAAATAAAATAAGTTTTGACCAAATAAATTATTTCTTGTTTCATTTTTCAGTGACTTTTCCCCTTGTCCTCGTATAGTGTATCCAAAGTATGAACTCTTCCATACTTTATTAATCTCTATACGGGTGTTTCAGTTTTTTCTTTCATAACTTCGGCAAACGATAGAACTTCTGAAAATAATAGGGGTCTTTCATATAAAATTTTTCTCTAAATCACTTCGTTTTCGAGATACACAGGGTGTTGAAATTGAAAAAAAAATTTAGTATTTTTGCGAAAATCTCCGGAATCGTTCATCGTACAGAAAACAGCTTTTGTTAGCAATCTCTACTCATAGTAATCTATGTTTTGTGCCATACAAATTTTTATTTATTCTTAATTGGTGAAGAGTTTGAAGGGGAAGTGGTTGTTTTTCTCCCCAACTCCTACGCCACTGGAAAAAGTACGGTTTTGAGATGCCCGTTTGAACCGCCAATGTTTTCTACACAAAAAAGATACTGCTCATTAGCTCTAAAGTTGACCGTTTTCGACAAAAATTAACTGTTATGTTGAAAAACATGGTCAATTTTTTGGTTTTATCACTTGTTTAAAGAAATTGCGTTTAATTGGTAAAAAATAAATTTTATTTCAAAGAATTGACAATGTTTTTCAACAGAAAAGTTTGGAGCTTATGACCAAGAGAACCTTTTTTGTGTAGAAAGCATTGCCGGTTCAAATCGGCATCTCAAAACCGTACTTTTCCCAGTGGCGTAGAAGTTGGGGAGAAAAACAACCACTACCCCTTCAAAATCAATTCACCAATTATGAATAAAAAAAAATATTATCGCACAAAACATAGCTTACTATGAGTAGAGATTGCTTACAAAAGTTGTTTTCTGTACGATGAACGGTTCCGGAGATATTCGCAAAAAACTAAATTTTTTTTTCAATTTCAATACCCTGTATCTCGAAAACGAAGTGATTTAGAGAAAAATTTTATATGAAAGACTATTATTTTTAGAAGTTCTAACGTTTGCCGCAGTTACGAACGAAAAAACTGAAACACCCTGTATATCGAATTTCATTATTTTAGATTTAAATGTACGCGCTCTGGTTTTTACCCATTTAATTAAGACATTTCATCACATGTAATGCTATTTAACTATGACTATTCCCATACATTCCATGTAATGTCAATATGAAAATACAGATTATTATTATTATTAATTCCATTTAATGCAATTTCATCCTTATTTGTAAAGTTATTTTTACACCTATACATATAATTACTATAAGATTAAAAACAAACCAAATAGTTATAGAACCTACTAATCAAAATGTATACTCCAAAAATAGTACAAACATGTATGATAAAGCTTGCTTTGATAAATATTGGTGTATACAATCCGGGTACCTAAAATTTGAGCAAATATTAACTGAATATATTTTTAATTGATGTTATTAAGATACTTATAATTACATATTTAATCTTCTACCAATAACCTGTAAATTAGATAAATTCTAATTCTAATAAATCAACAACAAATTTTGCATATTTGATTTCATAAATAATCTTCCGAAAATATCTCTAAATTTCTGAAAACTAGGAGAATGTGGGTTCAAATCCCACCTTCCCACCAATGATTCAATTTTCGCGGTTATCAATCTTAATAGTCATTTAATTTCCTAAATTATCTCATTCTTTATGTGTTACGTTTAAAGTTAAAAAACATTTGACCTTAGATATGTTTATCTGCTTTTCTGAACGCAGATAATTATGCTATAATGAAATAGGGATATATTATTCAATTTCAATAGTTCAATGGTGGAAGCCATTACTTTGTGATAATTTATCATATTGATATAATAAAATAAAACACTTTTACTTTGTTTTTATCACAGATATCCTAGAAACAAATCGTGACTAGTTTCGACATGCGTGTCATCTTCAAACGATACTACTGTAAGAAAATATGAATAATCTTGGCTATTTATGGTACAATATAAGACACAAGTAAGAAGTTGGGTTCCGGTTGCGGAGATACATTGTTAGAATAGTATTATTGGAATTGGATAATGAGTTATTATTGTGATAAGGAAATTTTAATGCGGAGGTATAATAGGAAGGCACACGAAGATTATGGGAATGAGAAAACTGAATCCGTATTATTAAGTGTAAAATATTGAAAATATTCCTTGTATCTAATTCCTATATTACGACTGGATCTACCGATGTAAAAGTAATCAACTAATCACACTTTGAACAGGTTAATATACATACTATACAGGGTGTCCCAGGTTTTAGTAGCAGAACTTCAACAGTCGATAGAAAATTTGATTTTGAGAAAAAAAGTTCCTATTAACATATATGCACAGACGCTTAGTTTTAGAGATACAAGGTGTTGAAATTGAGAAAAAAATGTCGTTTTTTGCGAATATCTCCGGAACCGTTCATCGTACAGAAAACAGCTTTCGCAAGCATTTTCTACTCATAGCAAGCTATGTTCTGTGCGATGGAAAATTTTTTCTAGTCATAATTGGTGGAGATTTCGAAGGGGTAGTGGGTGTTTTTCTCCCCAACTTCTACGCCACTGATAAAAGTACAGTTTTGAGACAACCATTTGAACAACCACTGTTTTTACTCAAAACAGGTGCTTTTGGTCATAAGCTCTAAAGTTGACCGTTTTCGAGGAAAATCAATTTTTATGTTGAAAAACATGGTCAATTCTTACTAATTAAACAAAATTTATTCAAACGTTAGAACAAGTAACAAAACCAAAAAATTGACCATGTTTTTCAACATAAAAGTTGATTTTTCTCGAAAACAGTCAACTTTAGAGCTTATAACTCAAGGTACCTCTTTTATGTAAAAACATTGGCGGTTCAAATGGTTGTCTCGAAACCGTGTTTTTTCCAGTGGCGTAGAAGTTGGGGAGAAAAACACCCACTACCCCACCAAAATCTTCCCCAATTATGACCAAAAAAAAATTTTTTATCTCACAGAACATAGCTTACTACAAGTAAAAAATGTTCGCAAAAGATGTTTTCTGTACGATAACCGGTTACGGAGATATTTGCAAAAAACGAAACTTTTTTTTTAATTTCAACTCCTATCTCAAAAACTAAGCGTCTGTGCATATATGTCAATAGAAACTTTTTTTCTCAAAATAAAATTTTCTATCGACTGTTGAAGTTCTGCTGCTAAAACCTGGGACACCCTGTATACTGCAGGTTTATTAAATTTATCTGTTTTATCTTAGGCATTGAACAAAAAATAGGGAAATTTATTTTTAGGTTTGAAGCTAACTTTTAGATCATGTTTCTATAAAATGTCTGTGACTATGGGGACTAAAAGATGAATTGGCAATAGTTGTATCCGCGAAAGTAGGTCTTCTATAAATTTTGAAAGTATTATTATGGTGCGTGAGGGTAAAGGTCTAGGAAATTTATTTTGTTATCTTTCTCAGTTACTAAAGTGAAAAGTTGGAGGCAATGATGTGAGGTCAACAACTGTACACTTGGAATTTTGGCACAATTCGTGTATTTATTATCAAATAATTTGTTTATAACAATTTAAAAATGTATTTATAAACCTCTAAAACCTCCATGATTTTTTAAATATTTGTCAAATGGAATAAGTAATAAGTCAGCTCAAATAACATGCGGACATGCGGTTGATGTTGGCAAATATTTTTCAGCATCGGCGGAGCCTGAGAACATCCTGAAACCATCCATTATTATTCATATTTCAAACAGACAACAAGAGAATTGGGTCGCTTCCGATTTTATTTGATTTTTTTCAATTATCGGGACTGATTTCTTGAGAACGTCTATAAGAATATTTATATGTTTACGTCGGTTATTGTTTTCGCTGGTCGTGTCCTGCGGTTGTTTTGAAGAGGGTTGGCTCCGAACTCCGGTGGTGACTGGCTCCGGGTCTCTGGAGCCGAGTCCACTATAGTCTCGTCACTGGGGGCGCCATATTCCCTGGTCTGCTTGGCTCCCCTTGTTTATGCCAACTATTTCCAAGTCGTACTGTCGATATTAATATTGCACATGTACACATAAATACAAACCATTTCATTTATACACTTTGCTTCTGTTTGCTCTTACTCTACTACGCGAACATAGGCGGCTATGCTATGAGAGCAACAGGTAGGCCATTACGTCAGGCAGGGGTAACGTAACGTTGACGCGTAAATACTGAATGTAGAACCGTAAATTGGAATAACTTCTTTTTGATACTAGCGTTTAATGTTGCAATGATATCCAAAACGATAATTTAAAAGTACAGGCTATTTGAATAGGGGGATTTAAGATTCAAGTTGAAACTTATTTCTGATGTCTTTTGGTATAGTATTGGCCATCGTTTAATGTTACGATAACTAATATTTATGCGTTTATTGAAGGATATGAATTGAAAAAAATAAAACGTATGGCACTCGGGGACTGCCGCGGTGAAGCTATTGCATAGCATTTTTTCTCAACTTATGCAATTATAATTATTTATTTATTTTTAATTTATGCAGTATTTTTTTTTCTTTGATATTAATTCAAGTTTTTTCTTTGATATTAATTCAAGTTACACTTTTTGAGCATGGTGACCGATAAGAAAACAATTTTTTTTCTTTATTGGATAAATGAGAAGTTAATATCGTTTAAAATATTTTAATTATCTTACAATACGTGTAGGTTATTCAGGAATTTGTTATCATTGAAACTATAGGTTTATGGTAACTGAAATAAGAGACATAAGTTTGAGACTTGATATCCTCTAAATATCTGGAAAATACCGCGTCAATGGTGGCCCCATATTTTGTTGTGGATTCTTGTGGATCATTATTCATTTTCAAATTCAATTTTTCCGAAAGAAAAGTTGTCAACCGCTCTGATTTTTTATCAGCGAAGTTGATGTTGAAATCGCCAGCCAAGATAAGTGGAAATTTATTACCATTTGTACCAAGTATTTTGGACCTTTCTTCAGTGTACTCCAGTAAAGTGCGATGAATAAAATGATCTACCTCGTCCAATTTTGGATTTGGAGAAATGTAAATTGCTACCATGACTATGTGTAGGGCATTTCTAAGTTTGCATAAGCACGCACAAATATCTCCAAAAAATGAGAGCCTAACATTAACATCGCTAACGTGTGCAATATTTATTTCAATATTCGGAGTCATAATATTAGTTACATTATTATTATTTTGGTAAATAGCTACCCCACCTTTTGGAACAGTATCTCGTTTGAATTGAACAATACAATTGAAATTAGATATTTCAATCGGATTATCATGCGCCATGCAAGATTCGGTAAGAAGTAACACATTTGTTTGTCTCGTAACTGAATCTTGTAAATCGTATTTGTGACTATTTAGACTTTGGCAATTGAAAGTCATTATTGAAATGCCATTTCTATTACTAAGGAAATCTAAGACACTTTGAGCTGTCGTCTGAACACTATTTAAAGGCATTTTTTTGAATTCTTGCAACAAAGATGCAGTCGATGCAGTGATATACAATTTTTCAATATTAGTTACCCGAGAGAGCGCAACATAAACGAGTTCCTATTATTTTTCGTTACGGAATTTCTTGATTCGGTCGTCGCGCCCAAAGCCCGCGATAAAAGCTATATGCAATATATGCAATAGCTTAATAGAAACAGGTACTCTCAGGTCTCTGCTACGCGCGTCTAACGTATAAACTCTAACTGACGCGTAGCGAGCTCCTAGAGGGATATGTCAAAATGATTACGTTCGTAGCTAATTACATAGGACGCCTGGAGTTCATGCAATTATGTTTTTAGATAATTCGAATCTTCTAATTTCGATAGGCCACGTGAAAATCCCTCTAGAGACTTTCTGAGTGTTATAACATTCGTATAAAATAGCGAAATTTCTCACTTTTAGAAACTTCAAATTAATTAATTTGACACATGTTAGGTGTTTAGGTCTTAGGTTATTTTTCGTTACGGAATTTCTTGATTCGGTCGCCGCGCTCAAAGCCCGCAATAAAAGCTATATGCAATAGCTTAAAAAAAATATTTCTGATACTTATAGGTATTTCAAGTGACAAGGTTTCACTGTGTTACATATTTTTGTGCCCTTCAATATTTTGAGAATAGTTCCTGAAATAACTCTGAAACAGTATTATTTCTTTTACCCATTACAACTTTTTAATTTTTAATGAGAAATTGGCAGTTTTGGTTTCTTGATATGAGATTTTCAATAGATTAGATTATAAAATATTGATAGCAACTGTTGATTTTCTTATGGCCGCCATATTGGATTTTATAACGGTTAAAAAGAGCGGAAAATTTAGTTTGCAATCATGTGTAATAGATAAGTACACTACTAATATCTTACCACAAAAAAAATAACTTAAATTTGTGATGAAAAAACAAGTTGTTTCCATTTTATCTGACACAAGCAAAGTTTTTGAATCAGTTGAGCTGACGTCTTATTTAGCACCTTCAAAATATGAATTGCATCTCAATAACATGGCTTATTTTCTGGTTGAATCACTGAATATTCTAATTTACAATAACTATACTTTATAAAAATTTTCGAAAAAAATTTACCAGTTGAATCTGTTTTCGCCAATTTCCGGAAGGTTTTCGATTCAGTACTGAATAATTTAATACTACATAGGCTCAAATCCCTTGGAATAATGTTTGTTGTGGATAACAAAAACAACTAAAAACAAACAAGCAGATATTCAGTAAATGGCGTTGAACAATGGTTATTACAAATTTTAGATCAATAACTTCATTTTCGAACAAAAAAAATCAAAAGAGTCACTTATCATCCTTCAGTAATTAATGATTTCCATAATTTGTTTTCTGAATTTACTATACAACCCGTTATATAAGAGATAGAAGAACAAGTTTACAAAATAGATTGTGAGTCATGTTCAAAATGCTATGTGGGTAATACTAGAAAGAATATTCTAACTTTTTTTGTCCATACAAAGAAAAATAATGGTTGAATATCAGTGTTAGCTGAACATATTTTAAATGCTGGTCGCATCATTTCTCAAGAAAGTTTATCACTCTTGAAACACAATAATGGCAAATATGTAGGTAATTTAGAAGGGATGGAAATATATACGCGAATAAGCAATGTAATGAATTCAGCAAAGCAGCAAAGGGTAATCTCTTATATAAATTACTAAATACAAATTCAAGGCTAGCATCCTAAGACATTTACTGCTTAGGGTATGCCAACGACCTTGCGAGTATCGTAATAGGCAAATTCACAGGAACAGTATTGGAGCTCACACAACCGGTCCAAGCATAATAAACAAGTGGTGCCAACAAGAGGAACTTACCGTAAATCCTCTTAAAAGCACTATAGTTGTCTGTACTAGAAATAAAGTACTGAGAGGACTAAGGTCACCAGTTCGGAATGGGGTAGAAATTCTAATTGAACAAGAGGCAAAATACTTGGGAGCTATTTTTTATCACAAGCTAACATGGAATCAGCACCTACAGAAAACAATCCAAAAGAACACGATAGCCTTCAACCTATGCAGAAAAATGTGTGGGAAAAACTGGTGGCTACAACCAAAAATGATCACATGGCTATACACCACTGACTAAGCAGGCTGGGGCGATCCGAAGGCCAGGAGCATTTAAAGGAAAGCTTGCTCCAACAGCCTCTTTAAAAGTCTCGGTGAACACACCACCACTTCACATTTACATACAAGGTCAGGTCACCAGTAGACTGGTCAGAGGCCAAGCGCACATAAGCATATTTCACGGTAAGATGTACAACGAGCTATGCAATGAGTTGGAAACCGACTTCATAATGGGGATGTCATCGGATGAGATGCTCCCCAAGTATAGTTTCGAGAAAAACTTCAAAATGGTCATAAGAGGTAGAGAGGCATGGAAGGGACGACTTCCAATAAAAACAGAAATGACCTGTTATACAGACGGCTCAATAACCGAGGAAGGTGCGGGGGCAGAAATATATATATATAGCCATGTCAAAGACAAGAAGTCCAATGAGTTTCGGCAAACATATACTCTGACAGTCAAGCGGCTATAAAAGCATTCAGTTCCTTACACGTCAACTCCAAACTTACAGGGGAATGCTTAGAAACCCTACAAGAGTTGTGCAGGGTACCAGGCCACATAGGCTACACAGGCTACAAAGGCAACGAAGAGGCTGAATTACTGGCCCGAGAAGGAGCACGTAGGGCTCTAATTGGTCAAAAACCCTTCTGTGGTATAGCGAAGCGCTGCGAAAATCATATAACAGTACTTGGTTGAAAAATCAATCTTGAGAATGGTAGAATAAGGCGCGGGATGAGACAGGTCAAAGAACCATGACCAAAATTCACGGAATACCTACTTATCCAGAATAGAAGATCAACTAGAATCATGGTTGGGCTCCTGACAGGGCATTCTGAACTAAACAAACACCTGAACAAGATCGGACTGGCAGATACAACCTTATGCAGGTGCTACCAAGAAAACGAGGAGACGTCAGTACACATACTGTGCTACTGCGAAGACCTAACAAGGCTAAGGTTGTCAACGATAGGAAAGGAAAAACCACAACCCTCCCATGATATGAAGGACCAGAGGTCTGACCTATGGAGACTAGTAATGAAGACGGATCTAACATAACAAGAGGGCATACAAAATAGATCTGCAAAAGGTCCCGTTGGTGAGGCTCTTAGCCCATAATCCATATATAAATCTAATCTAAATACAAACAGTATTTAAAAAAGCACATTCTGTTTTCAAATCTAGTTTACTCTGATGATGTCTACTTGGTAGCTGGAAGATTCTCAGTATTTTTAGTGGATAAGGGTGATTGCTTCTTATTATAGTGTTACAGTGTATCCATAGGGTGAATTCTTTTATGATTTATTATTTTAATCCTAGTCGAACATCTAATTAAGTCACATAAGGGACTACCAGATTGACAATTATTTACAGTAGATGTTTTTCTTTAAATAAATAATCAAAAAACCTTCGCCTTCACCCTCATAATTTGGCGGGTGCTATGTTAAACTAATTGCCCCCTTGTGGTAAACATATATCATCGACATCAACAGAATTACCGAAGCATACTTGACGCCAGTGAAAGACATCTATACAATCAGCAAATAAATGATCTTTAGTCGTTTTATAAACATGAGGAAAATAAAATGACGCCAGTTCTTCGAAGTTCTGGGATCCAGAGCGCCGCGGCGTCGCACCCAACCGGCGACTTACTACAACTATGACTTTTTGTCAAATTAATAAAATGGCACCGGCAGTTTTATAATATGTTACTAGATTCCTACTTCTTATACTTAACTACTATATCCGTCCTGCCATGGAAATAAAAAGTGGAATATAAGGACCAGTAGCGCACCGATAGCAAAAATCGTTATTGTGTTTCTTTCTTGAAATTTCATTTTCGGTATGCTGTGTTCAAAATTGTTGCCCCATCAATTTGAATAAACGAACATACATTATTTGGATAAAATTTCATGGAGCGTAATACGAGGGCAAGGTAAAAAGTCCCTGAAAAATAAAACAGATGGCGCCACAACCGAAAAACTCATATGATATTTGTGATGTACCATTTTCAAATACAACGCATTAAAATGTTCGGACTCATATGTCAATCAGGTCTGTTTTGACACCCATTGAAAGCAAGTAACCTTGAAGATTTTTGTAAACATGGAAAAAAGTGATTTCACGTCTTGATTAAACATTACTTCTTGCGTGGAAAAAAAAATACGCAAACCAAAGGATCGGTTGTTGAACATTATGGGGTCTCTTTACCATCGATTGGAATGATTTACAAGTGGTTTACTTTCGTTGAGGTAGTATCACCACAAAGGACGCCGAACGTTGCTGTCGTCCAACGCCAGAAATAGTCGATAGATAGATAGATAGATAGAGTTTATTGACCATTTGTTAAATACATATTAAAGTACATTAATGGTAAGTCTAACATGTAAGTAGAATTAAAATTCATTAATTAACACACAATGATGATAAAGAGTTAAAATATGAAAATATTGTATTTACAAATTGATAAAAAATTAACATGAATACACATAAATGAATAAATGTGAACAAATAAATAGATAAATAAATAAATAAACATGTCGAATGATTGAATAGATATTATTTATTTAACTGACACTTAAAATAAGTTTCATATTCTTGAATGGATTAAAAAATATTTTTGTGTAGGATGTCTTTTAATTGCTTTTTGAAATTAATTGTGTTTTGTGCTGTTAGACATTTTGGTAACATATTATACAGATGTAAACCCGCATAATAAGGCGTTTTTTTAATAGACACTCTTGTAGTGCATGGTACTGCTAAATTATTTTTGTATCGTGTAGAATAATTATGATTGTCACCCACCTTCGATAAATGGTCATGTCTAGCATGAATGAATATAAGGATCTTTAGCAGATATATGGAAGGGAGAGGTAATATATTGTGTTTTTTAAATGTGGGTCTGCATGTTTTGCGAAACTCAAGATTGAAAATTAATCTTATAATTCGTTTCTGTAATTTAAAGGCTCTTTCGGAATCGCAAGACTATCACCACACTATAATATGATAAGACAGTATCGAATATATGTGTCCATAATAAACAGACATTAGGCAGTCTGTACTGAGAACGTTCTTTAGATTTGATAACAAATAAAAATGTGAGTTTAGTCTGGATACTATATAATCTATATTCTTAACCCATGACATATGCTCGTCAATGAAGGCACCTAAAAATTTACATTCCTGTTCAGAGATCAGGTTTTCGCCCTGGAAGTCAAAAACGAAATTGCAAGATGGTCGCAAAGGTGGCTTGCATTCCACACATACAGTTTTTTTACAGTTCAATGAAATTCCATTTTCTACGCATCAAATCTGGAAATCATTCATAAGCTTTAAAGCTTTATTGCGCGTCTCCTGAGGAGTAAATCCCGAGATAACAGCACCCACATCATCGGCATATCTAAATGCCTAAAATCCATGCTATGAAATTGGACAATTGGCAAGTTGAACTACACGGGTACAAAACATTTTGCATACATTTTCGAATATGAGAAAGCTATCTGCCAGATGGGTGCCGCATTTGCTCTCTGTTGCCAACAAGCGCGATCGTGTAACAACTTCAAAGGAATGTTTGGTGATGTTCAAGCGCGATAAGGAGGACTTTTTGCACTGTTTCGTAACCGTGGACGAAACATGGATCCATCACAATGCACCAGGGACCAAAGAACAGTCGAACCAGTGGACTTGTCCTGGCGAATTCGAAACCGAAAAAGGTCGAAGTGGGCTTATCAGCCAATAAAGTCATGGCGGCACTTTTGAGGGATGCACACGGTATTGTTCATATCGATTACCTTGAAAAGAGCAAAACGATCACCGGCGTATATTATGCCGAGCTGTTGGATCGATTACCGATTCGACGCCGATTTGAAGCGACAGCGGCCGCATTTGAGAAAGAAAAAGGGTTCTTCCACTAGCACAACGCACCTGCGCACAGATCCACAGTCGCAATGGCTAAATTGCATAAATTGCGCTACGAATTGGTTCGTCATCCACCATATTCTCCAGATTTGGCCCCATACTATTTTCAACTATTTCCAAACTTGAAGAAATGTCCCGGCGGAAAGAGATTTGGCTGCATTGATGAGGTCATCTCTGAAACAAACGCCTGTTTTGAAGGATTGCCGAAATCGTATTATTTGGGAGGAATCGAAAAATTTAAAAATGTTTGGGCGAAGTGTATCTAGCTACAATAAAATTATGTTGAAAAACAAAATAAAGTTTTACCAAATAAATCATTTCTTGTTTAATTTTTAAGGGACTTCTCCCCCTGCCTTCGTATAACGTCTTTCACCGGTATAATACAAACTCGGCACATGTCTCAAGTATACGAAATAAAAATAGTCAAGCTCGGCACAGAGATTAAAAGATTCACTTTTAAAATGTTTATTCTCGGAACATGAATAATAATACCTACTTGCAAGAAATTACTGATGTAATATTAAAACAAAATTTATTAATTTAAAATATACATAATATACAGGTTCGGAAATTATTTATCTTGGGTATGGTGGCTTCATGAGAGCGTAAAGAATAGCTTGCTATATGATAGAGAGAGCATTACAATTTCAGGCCGGTCAGCTCAGAACGTAGGACGTTAATATCATACCAGCACCGTACGGGCGAATGTGCGAGTAGCAGCTAACGCATCGGGTGGGGTAAGAGGAGGGGCGCATAGCAGTGCGTCTCTCTTGTTTATGTGGTATTATCATATCATTGCGTTCCTTGTTGCATGTGTAGATTTATGTCTATACCCCAGAAGAATTATTTCCGATACTGTATATAGGTACATAGGAAGAACATATTCAAAATTATATTTACACTGTACTATTTTAATTAATTGCATAATAATGCGATATTATTTTAACATAATTGCAATTTGAACAACTTACTATTTTTATATTCTATAATTTTAGAATTAAAAAAATTATGACGTTTCTTTGTGGCTATATTTTTAAACTTATGAATTTCGTTAACACTGTTGCATTTAAAATAGATTTCAGTTTGTACTTTAAGAAGTGCGTCTACAAAAATAAATAAAGAAGGATGCATTTGGTACATAGATGCATTAAAATGGAAATGAAACGATACGTAAGCATTGGTTGTTTTATTTAATGCAGCAGAGGCATCAGCCCATATATGTGGTGGAAATTTCGAATTATCTGTCAAATAATTTTCGAGAAGAACATTTTTTCAGTCTTTCATATACTGGCTTAACTTCGTAAAGCCCAAAAATTAAAAATCGTCAACGTCGTTTGGTGCCCAAAATAAAAGACCAAAACAATAATGGAGCCACTTTCCAATCTCAGAATTTTTGTCTTGGTATTCTTTTGATAAACCTAGATTTTGAACTTTTCTGTACCATGCTTGAGTTAAGTGAAATCGACACCCATAAATTTCTAACACTTCATTATGAATAGATATCTCAAAATCTACTACTATTTCTTCTGGTACAAATTTGATTTTTATATAATCATAATACAATAATTTTTGATATGCAAAACCTATATGTTTTTTCACTTTTGCCTTTTAATAAACAAAAAACTAATGGTATATAATGGCCGTTATAAAAACCATGTGTCGTAAACATTTGTGTGAAATATTTTGCGCAATAAGAAAATGTACCGTCCATATAAATAATTATTGATTCGCATAAAAACTTTAAAATACTTTCACAGCTAAATATCACTAAATTTTCAGATAAAGCATTACCAATTAGGAAGTCTTCATTTCTGTTGGTTTTTTGTTGAAGTTAATTCAAAGCTTCATGAACCTCCGATAGTGATTTTAGCAAAGCTGGCAACAATTTTCGACGTGCAGTGTAAATGTTTCTTCTAGCACATTGTAGATCACTTATTGTCAAATTGTTTAAAGACACATCTTTTTTAGCTAGCTCCATTCTAATCATTTTGGAAGGTTTTTCTATTATATCACTTTCGACTTTTCTCTTCAAACAATGACTTACAACTTGTCTTTGCAACACATTTGCTAGTTCTGATTCATGATTATGATTTACACTCAGGTTATTTATAACTCGACTTTTTGACTCACCTAAAGTATGAAAATTTGCTTTACATTTATCTTTGATGATACACCTCCACTTAGGTTCTCCGGAAGCTACTTTTCTGTTGTGTTCTTTAAACTTATACTTCTCGTAAACTAAGAGACGTTTTCCTCTTTGACTGAACATTTCACTTAAATCCGAAAAATTACTATGATTTATTTTGCCATTTTTACACTTTTTCACAATTATGAGTACATAGACCATCAACTTTACACTAGAAATGACTATGTACTTATGAAAACTGATATACCTACAAAACAAAATATACTTAGTTAGGTACCTGTTACAGGGGTTAGGTACCTGCAACAATTTTATGCCGAGTTTGTAGTTGTAAAAATATAATTTAAAATGCATTAGGATTAAAAGATTAGGAAGTGCCGGGTTTATGCCCCCTTTCAATTGCGGTTTCTAAATCATTTCCAATATATTTTATGCTCTTGTTACATTTGACTGCGGGGTGTACCAAAGCTATTTTACTAACAAAAGTGAAGGAAGTCACGTAATCAATTGTTCAAAGTTCACTTTTTTATTAGGACCTCTATTAGTTCCGTTCATTTTAGATGCTAATCAATAAAAATACGCAAGTACTTTGCACACGATGTAGATTTAATTTTGGATAAATAATAATTTTTTACAATTTAAAAAACAGAATGGTGGGCAATGCATTTTCATAAGAAACGAAAGTATTTGTCAAAACCTGAAAATATATATATGGATGATGTTAACCATTGAAATGTGTGATATGCCGTTATCTTCGAAAAAAATTCAGCAAGCTTTCAAAAAGGTTATTGCTTTTAAGGTTAATACAATGTTTGCCAAGGGTGCATAACTCCAATCAGAATCACGAGACATATAAAAATAAATCTCTGGTGCCAACTAAACGAGCCAGTAAACGAATTTATCTCAAATAAAGAAGGCAACATAGGGAGCCATTAGTTGATATTTCATCCACATTAGTCGAGACATAGTTACTTGCTTTCGGCAACATGCAAGACGACTGAAATTTAAGAAGTAAACATGAGACCGTATATAGGGTGAAAAATTAACGAGAAGTCAACAAACAATCTGACAAAGAGTTTTTTTTTGCGGTGGAGGCGCCGTCTCTGCGGTATCGGGCGGCGCGCCAGATGCTAGGCTATAGGACGCTGATGGCACCGGCTAGAGAGGCGCCCTGTACCGTCGCGACGTTACGGCCGCCTGCCTGACGGACGCTGGTGTTACCCCCCTGATTACCGAATACTTATACAATCGGAGATGATTGCAACACACCATACTTTCACATGAATTTCAAGATTCAATTTATATCGAACGATAAATGCAAGCAAGATAGCACTCTCCTCGGTACAGCGCCAGTAGTTACCGTTAATTGGAACAGAGGGCGCAATCTCCTGCGAGGCCGGTTACTGTTACGGCTTTTAAACGTTCGTAAATTCTTTACCGGAACCTCAAAAGTCGAGAAATTATGGTGCAAAATAGCTCGACTACTGGATTTTTTCAGTGAAACCTTTTGCATTACCTTGAGTTGCCTCCTAGAACAAAGTTTGGCCTTATCTCAGACCTGGAGATATTTATTAATTGTTTAATTGACATTCAAAGTTGGCAGTGGCGACTCGTGAGTTATGAAAGAGGATGGGCGGGCACAAGAAAAAACAATTTTTCTACATAAAATTCATTCTCCTATTTTTCATGCTGGAAGAAACGTCTATGACTTTAATATCAACACCCGGGATAGACTGGACGAATTTCTTTTCTATTACAGGACCGCGCCAATGCGTTCAGTCGATCTTCTGACATTGTGCTTCTCAGAAAAGTTTAAATGCTTTTGAAGGTGGAAAAACATCGTTCACATTCTACTGTTGACATGGGCGTCGTACAAATAATATCCAACAATTTGTATGTTTCCGTGAAAGTCTTTTTTAGGTTGTTGTCTGTTATGAACAGTAAAAGTGACAAAATATCACCTACGTCACACATGTCATCGTGCTCATAAATGGCTGAAAGTTCACTTTCTAATTTTACACTGTCCAACATAGGATAAGATTTCACAGATTCATCAAAATGTTTTTGTGGAAATGCATGTCTATTAAGTTTTAAAATTTTGAGAATCAAATAATTTTGCTGCACTCAAGTGATCCCTCAAATCAAATCGGTCGGTAATTTGGCTTGAAAAAGTGTCAGATACTTCCTTTACAATAACAGCTTTGTTATTTCCAGCTGTCGTTTTTTGTCTTTTCCTAGCAGTTTCTTAATCATTGCGTTCTTGATTGTCATTGTCAGTAGAATTTCTAATTCGAATAATTTGCTGTTGGAATTGGTCAATTGCCTTTTGCAGTTGAGCACTGTCAATCTTGAACATTTGAGTCTGATTAAATAATATTTCAACATGTGGCATGATGAAATGAAATATTTCCAACCAGTAGAGGAATTCCGGATAATTCAAATGTTTCAATAAGCCACTTGCTTCAGTAATACTAACTGAATCCATCCCATCTTCGTCAAGAATTTTGTCTAAACATTCTTTGAACATTCAAATCATGTGTTCACAGTTCGAATTTTGAAAATCGAGCGTGTAGGAACACGTAGTAATCTACGTTTGACTATTTCATCAAGAATTAACGACGTTCGTTTTGGCGATCGAGAAAAAAGCTTGAAAATGACTGCAAATTTGCAAAGACAATTTTTACCTTTTTAATGCACTGTGCCGCACGTTCAATAATTAAATTAAATTGATGCGTGTAACAGTGAATATAATGTGCATGTGGAAACGTTCTTTTGATAATGGCTTGGACATCATTTGTCTTACCACTCATCACGAACGCCCCATCTCAACTTTGAGCGATTAGTTTATTGTTATCAGACCCAGAAGGAGAATTTTCAATAGTTTGCAATTCACTTTGCAATGTTTTGCTAATACATCAGCATTATGTCCACCCAGCTTAAAAAAAGATCAAAAGCGTTCAAGCTTTTGTCCATTAAACACGTATCGAATAATAACAATCATTTGCTGATGATTAGAGGTTTCTGTATTTTCATCGGCCTCCAAAGCAACGAAATTTGCAGATTTGATTTCTTTTAATATTTCCTGCTTGTAAATTTGCAACATTGCATCTATCAATTCGTACTGAATAGTTTTTGAAACGCCTTCAAACACTTGTTAACCTGAATCTTTCATATGTATTGCAAGCACAGCGTCTAATTCAGTTGCAAAGTTGATTAAGCCTACATAAATACCTGGATTTTCCGACGTCAATGTCTCATCATGTCCCCGTAACGTCACTTCAGACTTCACGTCTTCGAATTGAATTCACACACTGTACACTATGAAGGCAAGACGTTTACTGGAGATATCGGATGATAATCAAATTGTTAAGCCCAAAATAAGGTCCGGACGTTGGGGTCACTGATCACGAATTCTAAGGTAATTACCCAATTACGGGTCAACATATCGCACACTTAGAACCAGAGCGTCATAACTCGAAAAAGATTTGTGGGAAAACGAGTTTGAAGATTTAAAATACTTTAAACTGCAAGAAAGTAGTAATTTTTCAATTGAATTCGATTGTTTGTTTTTTTTTCAGTGAATTAATTAACCATCCTTCCAAAATTTTGTTTTACGTTTTGGATATATTCAAATCATGTTCGTAAAAAAGTTTCGAACTGTGACAATGCTACTATTCTGTTTTGAGTTGTCACCTTTACATAAACACCAATTCCTTGAACGATTTCCTTCAATATTGATTATTAGAATGTAATATCTGCAATTTGAATTACAGATATAAAAAAATAGTGATGTACGAGGGCAATGTGAAAAGTGCCTGAAAAACAAAACAGATGGCGCCACAATCGAAAATCCCATGTGAGATTTGTGATGTACCATCTTTATCTAAGACGCATTAAAATTTTGAGACTGATATGTCATTAAGTTCTGTTTTGACACCCATCGAAAGCAAACAACCTTGAAGATTGTAAACATGGAAAAAAGTGAATTTCACTTTATGATTAAACATTATTTCTTGGGTGGAAAAAATATTACGCAAACCAAAGCATCGCTTGTTAAACATTATGATGACTCTTCACCATCGATTGGAAGTGCACGAGATTGCTGAGCCTATAGACATCTCAACCGAATGTATAGGGAACATTTTGAATAAATTTCTGAATACAGGAAAGCTATCTGCCAGATGGGTGTCGCTTTGGTCTATGATGACAACAATCGCGACCGTGTGACAACTTCAAAGGAGTATTTGGCCATGTTCAAGCACTATAAGAAGAACTTTTTGCGCCGTTTCGTAACCGTGCACGAAACATGGATCCATCACAACAGACCAGAGACCAAAGAACAGTCGAAACAGTGAACTTGTCCTGGCGAATCGAAGGCCAAAGTGGGTTTACCGGCCAACAAAGTCATTGCGACAGTTTTATGGGATGCACACGGTATCATCTCCATATATATTACCTTGAAAAGGGCAAAACGATCACCGACGTATATTTTGCAGAGCTGTTGGATCGATTCGACTCCGATTTGATTTAAAAGCAGCTGCATTTGGCAAATAAAAAAGTGCTCTTCCACCAGGACAACGCACCGGCGCACAGTTACGCAGTCGCAATGGCAAAATTGCATGAATTGCGTTACGAATTGGTTCGTCATCCACCATATTCTCCAGATTTGGCCCTATGCGATTTTTATCCATTTCCAAACTTGAAGAAATGGCTCGGCGGAAAGAGATTTGCTTCAACAATGTGGTCATCGCTGAAACAAACGCCTATTTTGAAGGATTGCCGAAATCGTATTATTTGGAAGGTATCCAAAAACTAGAAAAACGTTGGACGAAGTGTACAAGTGTATCGGGCTACAAGGAGATTATGTTGAGAAATAAAATAAGTTTTGACCAAATAAATAATTTCTTGTTTCATTTTTCAGAGACTTTTCACCTTAATATACCTATCTAACGTAGATCAAAACCAATTAATAATATTGGTTATAAAATTGAATTATGTAATTCAAATACCTGTGAAGAATTTTTAAAAGTATGAAATCACAAAACTGATCGACATCTGAATATGATTGAATTCGAAGAAGATTAATTACCTTTCTAAATAAAATCCAACGTTTGGTTTCGTTATTAAAGTCAGTTAAAACCTACATCACCAACCGCAGATACATAAAAAATGCAAGACTGTAATTTCCTAAACGACCACATTCCGAACAAGCTACAGGAACCCCAACCATTAACTTTGGCCTATAGACAGTAGCGTTGCAATAAATCTCTTTTCCGACGACCTACCTGAAAAAGTATCATTTCGCGCATGAAACTAGTAGTAGGCTATGACATACATGTTCAACAACTATCAACTGTCAACTGTGTATTGGCAACATAGCTAGGTATCATTGTTACCAACATACACTGAATTGTTTTATTTTCAATTCATAGCAAATAAAAAGGAATATATTATCATCATTATCATCATCATCAGCATCGTTAATTCATACAAAATAATACAAGCATAAGCATTGGGAAACCCACAGAAGCAACAGGTGTTGCTTGCACGTGGTGTAAATAAAATAAATTAAGATTACAGTTAAACAATCACAAGAACATTCGAGACTTATGTATATATTTAAAATGAATCACATGGGGTATGATAAAATCACTCGGAAATGACAATACCATGACAATACCATTGGAGACGTTTAAGGATAGAAAAAATCACATGGGAGGTATGAATTAAATTAGCTACAAGCTATACATTGTCTTACAATCTATCAAAATTTGGCATATGAAATAATATTAAGACAAAGTGCAAATATATAGTATACTCAGAATTGTATCAGGAGGGTGAAGGTGGGTACAGATCCTTTGTTTATAAGATTTTTTGTCATTTTGCACTAGAAGCTTTCAAATGGCATTATCAAATGTTTGACCAATTCTTCCACGTGGTTGACTTCTTATTAAGTTAACGACGGCTTGTTTTAGTTGTGAAAGTGATTCTAGGGAATGTATGCTATCTGATAGGGAGTTGAGTACAGTTGGTCCCAGAAAATTACAGGACCTCTGACCTACATTCTTGGATGCATTTTGTATGATATATTTATTTTTTTGGCGTGTGCTATACTCATGGCTCGGCCTACTGAGTTTTCCTTTCTCCTTAAATTGATTCAGCACAAGTATCTTATAAAATAATTGTCTCAGGTCGAGCATCCCCGATTCTTCATATAACTTGTCACTACTATAGCGGAGAGGTTTGTGCAACATTAGTTTTAAGAATTTTCTCTGTATGACGTTTAATGGACCCAGGTAAGTTTTGGATACCCCTCCCCATCCTATTAGGTAGTATGTTAAATGACTTTGTACGAGACTGTAATGAACTATTTTTTTTGTTTCAGGTCCAATCTGTTCTCGAGTTGGCGGAACTTATATAGAATGCTTCTTATTTTTCTACTAAATAATTTATATGGAAGTCCCATCTCAAATGAGAATCTATTAAGACTCCTAAATATTTCATATTTGTTGTTGAAGATGAATGCATTTTGAATAGTCATAAATTGGTAGTGTTACAAGGAAGATTTATAATTACAGAAAGGTAAGAAAAAAGTTTTGTTGAAATTCAAAGAAAGTTCTTTGTAATCAAACCAATCTTTAATCATTTCCAGATCCTTTTCTGCTTGTTCTTTGACCTCAAGCCAGGTTTCAGCAGAATAGAAAACCCCAGTGTAATCTGCAAAACTAGTTATTTCTCTAGACGATCCTATAGGAAAAAATTGGTTCACATATATACAGAATAGTACTGTACCTAGAACCGTTCCTTGTGGTACTCTACATTCAATTTTCCTTTCAGTACTTTTTGTATTTTTAATTCTTACAATTTGTCTCCGGTCTGTTAGATATGACTGTAATAAGTTGAATTTGTTCCCTTATATTCCAATGTTTCCATTTTCATTTTTTATGGAATTTATTTAAATTTTTTGAAATTTCATTTTTTATGAATCATGCACTAAGTTTATTATCCTCTCAGTAGACACATTATGCATCCTAGTAATTAAGGTATCTGTATTTGATTACCCTGCTACAAACATAGTGGATGGTGCGCCCATGTAAAATGGAAGGAACACTTATTGTTGGTTCGTTTCTTGCAGCTAGAAAATATTGGAACTGGCTCCATTATATTATTTTTTATGTGAAGAAACAATTTCGCGACAACAAATACGGATCTTTCTAAAATTGAAATCGTGTCACTTTAGCTAAAATATCTCTCGCCAATCTGTTTGATCTGTTTCCAGAAGAGGCATTCATAGAAAATCCACATTTTAAAATTACATTTCTCACGAATTCATTTTGAATCATCACTTCGGCTAATACAAATCTTAAAATAAAACTTAGGTGACGTCTAGACAGTTAAATTAACTTATTCCTAGATATTCCGTCTTTTGTCTATTATTCGCTATTACTAAAGAATGTTAATGCACAATTTTCCACTTGTACAATGTTATCACTTATTTGTTACTAAATTCGTTTGTCAAAGGCACTTTTGTCGACTTCCTAGGAAAAACGAGAAGGTTTGAAAACTTGAAAATCTTGTGCATTTTGTTTTTATTTGACCTCAAAAACTAGCTTTTCAAAATCTTCTTCTCGATTTTGCGGGAACCCAAGAGGGTTTGAAACAGCTGAAAAATACCGTTGGAAAGATCGAAAATCCTATACACACAAGTGGTGGAGAAAGTAATCAACATCGAGCTCATCCAATACCTAGAGAGTCGGTTACTATCAAGTTTTCTCTCAGATACATCACTCCATGTGGTGCTCGAATTACAATGAATGGTGTTCCACAAGGATCTGTATTGGAACCACTTTGCTTATGCTCCATAACAACGGTTTTTGGAAATTACAACACATGTACCGTCCACAGCTTTGCAGATGATGGTATACTTCAAGGCTTTCTAACCTAGAACCCCTATATCTACAGATATGCCCATGGTCTGTGTTCATCAGAAATCTCGTCAGTTATTCCACCAGGAGAGATTCCAGGTAGGCGGACTAGACGAGCTCAAACTAGTCACCCCTAGATTGTCAAGCTCGAGACCTGCCCAAGTTCTTCCTACCAGACTTCATGTTTATACCAAACGGCGATGTTGTGGATCTTTTTGCCTGGTGAGGTCCTTATGCCTTTAACCTCCTAGCCTTAAACAAACATTCGAATACGTATTTCCTCTCAACATATCCCCGCTGGCTCACATGATGTTCTTCGTACATTATAGGTCTTCCTCTGGTGTAGTCAAAGTATATAAAAAAATTTCGAAGTTGGGGTCAAATATTAGCTTGTCAAAACCCATTTTCTCGATTTTCTGAAAAATATTTTAAAGTTGCCAAGCTTAAATTAGGCACCTGAACCTCTTGTAGGACTATTCTATTCCATACAAAAGCCACTTATATCAGTACCATGATGAATTAAAAAAATTTCAAATATTCCTAACCATTTTCATTTTATTGAAATTACAAAACAGTAAATACTTATTGAAACAACCTTTAATAACAAATGAAGAATTCTACGTGGAAGAGCAAACAGAATTCCGTGTTAGCGAGAGCTGGAAGTGAATTATTTATCGTATTATAGAGTACAAGTAAAAAAGTGGAGTTGGCCGAATTATCTGTCGGGCGGCGGTTTGGAAGTGCGTGCAGGATGTTGGCTGGCGGCTCAGACAAATGATACATAATCACACGTTACCATCTACGCGGTCTGTCTTCATCGGAGTACCGGCCTCGCGACAAGCCACGTCCTCGCAAAGATGGGGTTATTTCGTGATGAGGCGACCACTCTTATTTGTATTGCTATTATTGTTGTGCTCTTGTGTACGCTCATTATCGAAGAACAAGAGCTTTTTTATGATTCGACCCCGTTATAATTTAACGAACGACCAGCCAAGCGCCTATTGAAATCCCACTCGATAATTTCAAACCCGAATAAAAGATTAAACCTCGAGCTACGTAGTCAATTGAATGAACCAGATAATTAGATAATATCGAGAAATGGAAACAATTATCCAAAAATGCGAAGAAAGATATCTTATTAATTTTGTTTATTACACGTATTATCATACAGGTTGCGAATTATTGCATTCCAACTGATTTCTTTTCGAATATAGAATTCGTTCATGGTACTATCTCAATTTTGCAATCATACAAAACTTAATACGATATTATATATCAATTCTCGGGAAATAGGTCACATTAACACTTATGCTTGATATGTTCTCGTCTTCACGTACGTTTCGGTCTCACGACCATCATCAGAAGACTTATTATGTCTAAAACTGGATTACTTAGAACTAATTGTATTAACACAAAGCGCCCTTATCGCACCAATTTCAATTAAAATGCCCACGTCGCCGAAACGAACAGAAGCACGAATAATCGAAATTGTAACACATCAATGTATAAGTATAATATATCAAGAATCCATTGTTAAGCAGTACTCTTAATAAATGCGAGCTCATGTCAACAAAGTCTATGAACGACTAAAAACGGGAGCATTAGGTTCAAGTATCCACTTTCAAGCCAGATGCTAAGATTTACGAGCTAATAGAAAAAGGTTTATCAGTTATTGGAAATATACTTTTGACATTCTACCTAAAATATACTTTTAACATTATAAAGACGCATGTAGGAGTTTGCAAGATTTTAAATTAATTAAGTTAGTATAAATCTGACTTAGTGTCTGAATATCTGTACTATGATTTAAAGATTTGGAGTCACGTTTTATGTGAATCATCATTTTAATTCAAATTGGTGCGATAAGAACGCTTTGTGTTAATAGAATTAGTTTTAAGCAATCCAGTTTTAGATATAATAAGTCTTCTGATGATGGTCGTGAGACCGAAACGTACGTAAAGACGAGAAAATATAAAGAATAAGTGTTGATGTGACCTATTTCCCGAGTATTTATATATAATTCATACCTGGGTCCTTTTTATTATATCTTAATACGATAGAAATAGTCGAGTCTGTAAGCTGGGGAAATATCTAAATTTTTTGCAGTAAGTAGAATCTGAAAATTTCTTTTTGCATGATGTTCTATGGACCGTGAAGGTCATTCGTGACTACTGAGCGACACTTCAATCTCCCCCTAGTCACCCCTATACGCTAAATCATCCCTATTCTCAACCCCCTTTTTAAGATAATTTTTAAGTTATCAAAAAATGGAAATTGAGCCTCCGAAATGGGTTCTAGGAGGTTTTTTGGGCCGCTGTATGCGGAACCGAGATCATTTCCCGGAAAATTAATTCAATAGACGGAAAATCAATCTGGGAAATTGGGTCATTTTCCCGTGATTATCGTTTTATACATAATAGAGGTTGACAGTCGCGTATTTCGATAGTAGAAAAAAAACAGGAAAATTTCCGGAAGACTGTGGAAAACCTGATAAGAAAGTTTTCCCACGTTATTGAAATTATCGTGTGATAAGTCACTATAGGTGTTATTTGGTCGCTGATTACGAATTTGGCATCAAAACCGTTTGAAAATAACATTAGAATTATGTGAAAAACGGAGGAAAATTTTAAAAATATAATAATATAAATGCAAGTTTGTAACTGTTTATTTGTGTCATTTTGAAAAAAATAAGTACTGACAATAACATTTTGTTTAAAATGTTATTCGGCCTTTTTCCCCACCGTACAGACTGATGTACTAAAAGATAATCACAATAATATAAAGAAAGTAAAGCTACTTCAAGGGATGTCTTCAGATTATGTAACGATTCCAGGGAGGGGTCCATAGTATCGTTACGCATCGTTACAAGGGGGTAGGGGTGGAGGCTAATGTTAAATTTTAAACTTGCTTGCAGCATTTGAGTAAAAATACTTTGAATTGATTTATATAACAATGTAATCAATATTCAAAGTAATTATTATGAGTTAATAATTTTATTTACATAAATTTTTGATGTATTCATTTATTCATTTATTTAGTTTTATTTGTTTAGTGGAGTTCAGGCAATCATTATGTTTAAAATAGTTTTCAACCATTCAAATTCCACGGTGCTAATTCCAATTTGCAGGGATTCGATTGTTTTCAATAACAGTCATGGTCAGCTTATGTACGAGGACAAGGGGAAAAGTCGTTTGTTTTAGCGATGATCTCATCTTTAAGCCAAGCCATTTCTTCACCCTTGTTTTACTCCTTCACATGAACTATCATTTGCCATAGAGTAATCGCATAAAATAGACTGTGACCACATTTTTTTGGGCCGATTATAGTAATTCCATCAAACTATAGAAGGGCAAGGTAAAAGGTCCCTGAAAAATAAACTAGATGGCACCACAATCGAAAATCTCATGTGACATTTGTGATATACCATCTTTAACCAGAACGCATTAAAGTTTTCAGACTGATAAGTCATTCAGTTCTGTTTTGACACCCATCGAAAGCAAGCAGCCTTGAAGATTTTTGTTAACATGAGAAAAAATGATTTTCGGGTCTTGATTAAAAATTATTTTTTTGCGTGGAAAAAATTGTACGCGAACCAAAGCATCGCCGCTTGTTAAACATTATGTGGACTCTTCACCATCGATTGGAACGAATCACTAGTGGTTTATTTTCGTTGTGGTGGTATGACTACAAAGGACGCCGAACCTTCTGGTCGTCCAATTGAGGTAACAACTCCAGAAATCGTCCATAAAATCTATGGTATGATATTGGACGATCTGCGAGTTAAAGTGTACAAGATTGCTGAGGCTATGGGCATCTGAACCAAAGAAGGAGATTATGTTGAGAAATAAAACAAGCTGTCCCCAAAAAAATCACTTCTTGTTTTAATTTTTAGGGACTATTCACCATGCCCTCGTTTGTATATCTTTTGTTTTACAAGCAAAAACTGAATTGTTTGTTGTTTTAAGGTACTGCTACAATATCAAATTCATTCAGTCGCTTATAAAAATTTGTTTCTTGCTTACAAAGATGTAATAACTTTGTTTTGAAAGTGTGATAGAACCTTTTCAATGATGGAATTTGTGTAAAATGAACTTATAAATTGTCTATCACAACAAGATCACTTTGATGCTTTAGTAGAAATTTCAGTTTAGAAAGGCATTCTAATGAATTCAACCAGTGACCATAAATCATTGATGATGTAGCAAAAAGGAGTGGTTCACTAAAAAAACTGTTAATTTTGTAAATAAAGCTATTAGATATCGGGTCGGTTTGTTGGTCGAGCAGAGAGCCCGTGCAGGAAAATTCTCCCAGTCCGACGCTGCCCTCAAGTTAACATAAGTTGAGATTCGGAATATGATCTTTTATAGAAAGAAAAGTATGTCCGAATGTTTTTCGATGTCATTTTACGCAAGGTCGAAATACGAGCTATACAACCCTGTTATTCTTGTTTTAATGGTCGTATATTTTATATTTGTGTCATATGTTATTGTTGCGGTTTGTTATTTAGCGTAGACTTTAATAAGACAGAGACATTATTTTACTCTGTTATTAGGACGTCTGTCTCCAGTCCTTGTCTCCGACAACTTCAAGAAGATGAGTTAGAAGCGAGAATTTAGTCTACTGGTACCTTCACTAATAATCATTATCAGTCGTCCGCATCCCAAACAATTCAACCAATTTCGAAACTATTATGTTGGTACTTGGTACGGGAAAAACAACGTTGCTACAGAATGGTATATATTTAAATATATTTCATTGTGTAGTGGAATGATACACTTTTTTTACGTTTATTCTCAAGCTATTAGTTTTAGACGAGCTGTAGGCTCTAAAGTATATTAAAGAGGTATGTAACATACAATGAAAATTTAGCTGCATATAAAGCACTAAAATAGGCGGTTTTCTGCATTCGATTCAGAAAGTGATTTAGAAAATTTGTCAGGTATTGAGTGCACTTTTTGAGGTGAATAAAAAAGCCTGACTCGAATTGGTTCGGGTTTTTGGGGTATCTAAACACGAATATGCTATCAAGAAAATTCCCTGAAGTGCCCTTGGACCTCCCCCGGAAAATCCGGGCGTCGAGACGCCCTAGATATCGATGAAATTAATTAAAAAAATATTTTTAATCTTTGTTAACTGTTCAAGAGGTTATATAATGGTTGCTAGTGATGATTACGACGTAAAAAACACTTCTGCAATACCTTGTGTACCCTGAGTCGGGTAACCTCGTCATCTTCTAGGAATTTGTTAATTTTTCTTAATTAAATGTAACAAATTCTAGCCCTCAAAGTCGCCGACCACGACTATGACATTCACAATGTTCTGTAAATTACCTGGAGGTAATTTGTTACATTTTATGAAGAAAAATTAACAAATTCCTAGAATATGGCGTAGATACACAGAGCTCCAGAGACCTGGAAACACCCCCAGGTAATTTTCAGAACATTGTGAATGTCATAGTCGTGACTAAGGAATTCAGAAGCTAACACATTGTAATTGTTGGTTGCATATATTTAGATTTGAATATAATTTCCTATTAATGAAAACAGAAGGCTCTATATATCGGATGTAAAACCAAGATGTTCACAGTTTCCGTGGTGTAGTGGTTATCACATCCGCCTAACACGCGGAAGGTCCCCGGTTCGATCCCGGGCGGAAACAATTTTTTTCTACTCTGGTATCGTAAATTAGTCGTTTCGATATGCAAAGTAATGTCGAAAAGAAGCGAAGCTCTTTTTTTCTGCCCAAAGTTGGTGACACTGAGTCTTTGCCATCTCGAATATCATTCATTCAGATTTTTTACGTTCATGATTTTAAAGAAATTTGATGAATATTGTTCACTAAACTAAAAAAACTGATAAAAAATAAAATGATGATAGCTATCTACTTTGGTGAAATTTTATTCATTTTCAGATCGAATGTGAAAAAACAATAATATACGCATGTGCGACATTCCGAAGAAAACGAAGACGGAAGACGATTATTGTTAAGAATGTCTCTGAATGTCTACCCTCGAACTCATAACTGAACACGAGCTATAATTTCAACTATAAATAAATAATAATAATACATTAAATCACATTATTTTTGTTGAATTGTGGTGTTGTTGTAAACATTGATCGCGACTGTGCTAGTTTCATGAGCACTCAGTTTCGGTAGTCTGTAATGTGGATGTGACTGCATTATTTATATGTAAAGTGTCTGTACTGCCTGGTGTTTTTTTTTCTGTTGGGATGTGGTTGAAACCCTTTATGGCCACCTTATGATCCTGTTACATCCCATAAGGTAGTGTGGGAGTCCCTGAGTCTCGAACTTAATCACCTCAGATATACCCACTATTCACTAAACACTCCACCTCGTGTGGTAGGCCCGATCCTACAACCAGGGCAGTCTCGATGACACTTGGGCTTGACAGCTCATTGTATCTTGCCGCACCACTTTCTCGGGTCATCGGAAAAATTCCGCAGTCGCAGGATTCGAAACCGCAACCAGCAGTCACAGTGATTAGAAGATCGATTCTTCTACCGCTGAGCTACCAGGCCTGGTGTTACCTGATGCTCAAAATTTGTGCGTTTCAAAGTTAAATTCTCCAAAGCCGAAGTGGAGGAAGTACTCCGTGACACATTAGGTACTGAAGTTGAAGAGGCACCGCATAGCGTCTGTGCCACTTCAATTTGTCTTTTTAAAGTTGTTTGGATATAGCCTTCAGCCACAGCGGATGACTTTCATCCTCCATGCCTTTTAATGGTAATTAGACCACCTCCCTTATTTGCCAGGTGCGAGATGCTGGAACGCCGGAAACAATAAACAGTGTATGTGTGGTGGTTTAGCGTATTCCAGACAGACGCAATAATTTTGGGTATTGCTCCCATTTTATTTATGCCAATATTTACAGAGTATGCCAAAAATAGTCTCGTAGAAATATCTTTATTCACATAAATATCTATGCATGCTTTTAATTTGGAATACAGTGACCATAAAGTAAAAGCATTTTTTACCTTGCTTTTACAATCAACATAAGCAATTAAAACATTTTCTTATATGACTTTGTAACGAAGCTTAAATTTTAAACTATCATTTATTTTAGATCAGGCAGTAAATACGGATATTACATGTAAACTCCGGTTAAATAGTTCATTATTTCAACAGATATGCGTGAGCTCCGAGTGTGTATTCCGTGATTGTCACTTTTCTAAATTTCCGCAATTTTGAATAACTGTAATTATTCAAATAAATGAATTGAATTCATGCCCGCTTAAAAATTGCATTCATTCCGATTAACTTATGTTGCAAAAACGGGGATCTGGTAAGTTAACGCATCAAAATTTGAACAGCCTCATGTAAGAAAAAAGCGAACAACAGAAAAAACTTCGATAACATTTGTTTGATGTGCCAAGAGGAACTACTGAGATATCATGAGCGCGAATTTGAGATCTAAAAAGTAGCGTCACTTTCAAGCTTTGTTCGGGACATGAATAAAAAACCCTCGGCACGAAATAAGGAATTGGTGGTGCAGATTTGACCAGAACCTCGAAAAACATATAAAAGCAATGACAGAAAAAAGATCGCTCTTTTGTTATTTTGATATCAATCAGTACCGTTCAAGTGTGATTATATTAAAATCAGAGTGAATTAATTATTATCCGAGTTCAAGTCAGATTTAAAATTTGTATTAACAATAATATAAACATTCTTGACCCAGTATGAATTATATATAAAAATTCTCGGGAAATAGGTCACAATAAACACAATTAACAATAGTGTTCCGTTTAGTGAATTTTATATAAGGTAAATGATGGCTTAATAGTCAATATTTTATTTTCGGGCATTACGATATATTTTCCGATCCGTCCGAATTTTAACCGTTTGATATATCGTAGCAGTGGCGGAACTACAATGCGCGGGACCCCGCAACGCGGGGGGCCCAGAGCTATAGGGGCCCAAATGCATCATGAAAAGAGTGAAACATTCTCGAAACTGATAACCGGCTTTACCAGCAAGCGCAAAAAAAAACAAACAATTCTAATACAAAACATTTTAAAACCCTTAGCAAGTATTGCAACCTCCCACATCTGTTTGTCATTACTTTATTTTGACGCACTGACTCGGCTGCCTGAAAACAAAGAAAGTGCTCTGACACTCTTCAGAGCCCTTGTCGAAAATTGTTTGGGTAGGTTGATCAGTGTTACGTCGCTAATTAACGCCACTATATATTATTTTATATTATTTAATTATGTATGTACTTCCCAATTTTACAACCGTCTCGTCACCGTCTCGTCCCCTCCGGTAGGTACGTTCAAAATCCAAATATTTATTATTTATGATACCTCTCCAGATGTTATTTATGACCATTTCTTGGCGCATCGACAATTCGGGTTTTTCCATTTGAAGTATTTGAACTTTTCTTTTTACACATTCCTCAGTAATAGCATGTTTTCCACCACTTCCTTCCTGTCACCAATAAAAACCTACCAATTTGTAAACTCTACCCTCTTCTACTTTTCTACTAGATTTTAAGTTGGTTAATTTTAAGATACCTATATCTTGTGAATGTGTGTGTAACTTTGAAATTTGCATTCAACTCGAATTCGTTACAAAATATTAAATAAATATTAAGTGTGAACTGTGAAAGTAGGTAAGTTATATTTTCAGCTTTATTTTTCAATTCAAATATGGAAATAAAAGATGTGATTAGAGATTTTGCAAATTTGAAATCCAGGAGGAAGGATTTTAAATTTTAAATATATTTTCTTTTGTTAATTTTTAATTGTTAATAATACAATTTTGTTCCTTTTTGTTATTTTTTAATAAAAATATCTATAAAAATTTGTATTTCTTTTGTAGTAGGGGCCCGAATAATATTTTGCGGGGGGGCCAAAAAATTGAAGTTCCGCCACTGTATCGTAGTGCGTTTTAACAACATTTCAAGTGACAATGCTATCTGAATGATTACCGTACACCGCTTATTACTCTAGAACCTGCTTGATTTGTGTTTTCCGTAAATTGATAAATGTAAATCATCAACCGATTCCGTACCGTTGAATTGAAATTAAATACCGAACATATCGTAAAAATAGATATGTTGTAACAGTTTTCTTATACCGCTTGGGCTTCCTTACAGTTTCCACCTGGGTGGATTTTTGTGTAATATACCGTTCAATTGCATTTATTAATTATTCTGAAAGTGTATTTATTGTTATTATATATTCAATATTTGAAATTCCCCGTTTTATTAAGTTATTTCTGCTCCATCTTTAAATGAGCTAAGTTTTAACCAAGTATCAATTGTAATTAAAGCCTACAATTTTGATACTGTTTTCTGCCCAATGGGCCCTGATTTTACTTCACTGTAGCTACCCTAGGGACAAGGTTATCTATAGATAGCATAGTAACAAGCCTTGTGGTGAGGACCCTAGCAGAAGTCCTCAAAAAGGAGTAAACCTTTAGAAAAATCCGGCGCCCGAGGATTTGAAGCTTACCGCAGTAAGCAGTTTACCGAAAAGCGACAAGGTACCCGTCATAGCTTCAACATTCTTTACGCTGCACCAGTTTTTGAAAATCTGATACTCCTTTTCGCATACTTTCTCAGACTTTTTCGGCATCAAATTATCTAGGTTACTGTTTTCGATTTCTACTAGCTCTGGGGGAGTTTCACTTGCCATTCGTAATTCTCTTTCAAAATCATCCGTATTAGGTATTTTAATTTAAACTGTTGACATTTTAAAATTTTAATTTAAATTACAGATATGGCGCGCATGCAATTGTTTTTTTTGGCATATAGTGTTACTAACTTGGAAGATGTAAAATAGTAAAGCAATGAGGAATAATTTCAAAAGAAATATATGATATGCCTTCTGCTCGTTTTCCAATTTAATGCGATAAAACCACGTCTTACGAAACTTATATCTTAATACTATTTTCCTCATCAAAGGATTCGTAATCAGAATGTATAGTGACGCGCTTTGATTGCGATCATATATTATGTCTAATCTATGAGTGAAGGCACCAAACAGGCGGCTTGTTCGTAATCGATAACAGTCTTCCGATTTTTTAATGTATCAATATTTATTTGATAGTTTTATAATGTAATCTACATGTATACCAATATAAGATAACAATTTTTTAAACTGATTGGTTTGGAGCGGGATTAGTTTCGCTGCTTCAGAACGTAAAATATTTGAGTAGCTTGAAAATCTGTAGTCTTCGAACAATAAGTTTGTTTAGCTTTAGGACGATTGAATATGTATACAATGTAGAAGACGAAAAAATAACGAGATCCATACGAAGTTAGTTTCTTGATTTTCTAACCAGGCGCCAAACTGGATATTTGCCTCAGACGCCGAAAATGTCATAATATGGCTCTGTTATAATTATCTTCATCTAAATACTTCGAAGTGTCCTATTTGGAAGAGCAGTTCCGACTGTTTCCTTTTCCAAATATTGTTATTCGATATAGGTGGATTAATAGAAACACAACATATTTTAGCTTTGATTAATATATAATACGGTTGATTAAAAATAAGACCTCGGCCTGGAAGAGATATAGGAGATTCAAAGATTTTGTCAGCCCACAATCAGTTTAGGCATGAACTCAAAAGGGCAACGAACTCTGTCTATAATGAGTACATTGTCTCGATTGAAAACAACTTAAAGCAGGATCCTAGGAAGCTTTGGAATTGTATGAATTCAAAGAAAGACACACGTGGTTTTCCAGCTGAAATGGACTATGGCGATGTGAAGTTCCAACACATTTGCTCATCTTTTCAGTCAAAGTTATATAACTCAACCCGCCTTAGCCAATTTTAGATTCGGAGTATCTAATGAAAATGGTGTATCCATTATTTGTTTCTCCCAAGAAGAAGTTGAATTCGCCCTCAAAATGATCAAGAACAAATCTACATCAGGTCTCGATATAATTCCGGCGTCTCTACTCAGAGATTGCGCACCCATTTCGGTACCCCTCACTCACCTTTTCAATAGGTGTTTTACGTCCTGTACTTTCCTAGTATGGAAACAGACGAAAGTCTGTCCGATCTTGAAAAGTGATGACAGAACAGATGTGCATAATTATAGACCTGTAAGTATCTTTGCAAATTTTGCTAAGACTTTGGAGATTCTTATCTACGATAGAGTATATTTCAAAGTTCATTCACGCCTCTTTAATATACAACACGTTTGTAAGGGGTCGTTCCACATCCACCAAACTGGCATCTGTCACACAATACATCGGTGAAAATAAACTTCGACAGGCTTGACTACAAACTTCTGCTGGGTAAGCTTGATGGAATTGGTTTCCCAGTGGAGCTTTTATCTTTCATCGCCTCATATCTTAGTGATAGGCGACAATTTGTCGTGGTAAATGGGCAGAGATTGGTTGAATACCTTGCTTCTTCAGGTGTCACCAAGGATCAATTTTGAGACCACTGTTTTTTAACATCTTTATCAATGATATATCAATAGGTCTAAGTGTACTCAGTCTTTTATATACCGATGATTTTAAAATGTTCTTTGTCATCAAATCCACATTTGATTGTTATCTACTTCAGAGAATTCTTGACATGACGGTTGTCTGGTATTCAGCGAACAAGCTGTCTCTTAATGTTAACAAGTGCTGCGCGATGTCTTACACAAATAATACCAACTCGACTATATTTGATTACAACGTAGGTACTATCCTTAAGAGACCAGCAACCTATGAAGACCTTGGCGTAATTTTCGATCCCAAACTATCCTTCGCTTGTCATCTGGAGTCTGTGAAGGAGGCTGATACCAGACTACTTGGGTTTATTGTTCGAAGCTGTCGTGATTTTTCAGACATCGACACGCTCAAATTGTTCGTAACATTTGTGCGATCGCGGCTTGAGTATGCATCTGTGATTTGGTTCCCTGATTATGCCGTTCATAGAGATGGAATCTGTTCAGTGCCGCTTTTTGAAATAACTGTGCTTCAGGAAAGTCTGTTTGTATCCTCTCAGAGGCATTCCTAATTCTTTCCAGTCAGATAGATTCAATATGTGATCCCTTTCTCGCAGAAATAATTATGTACTCGAGGCCAGTTTGTTCAAGTTGCTCAATAATCTAATTTAGACTGCCCCATGCTGTTGGATAGAGTCAATTTCCTAGTTCCTCGGCTGAACTCGCGGTCTGTAAATACTTCCAAACTCCTCGTACTAACATATTTAAATTATCTCCATTATTTTGCATGTGTCATGCCTATAACACCAATGACACTCATACTAAATACGATATTTTCAATTCTACCCTAAAACGGATTGCTCGCCTCCTGCAATGAAACAATATTAATATTTTTCAGCTCTTTCTTTTTTCTTTTCTTCTTTGTACATTGCCGTGATAGATATATTTGGCTATTTTCTTTTTCTTTTTGAGTTTGTCTCATCTCGGACTTGAGTATAATTAGGTTATTTAGATTTAATTTAGATAATAATTGTTAGTATATTCATTTTATTAGATAGATAGATAGATCGTTTATTCGTTCAACTGTACAGATATGCAATCAAGTGGCATAGAACCTGACGTGTTCTATGCCACAGCTAAATAGTTAAAATATTATAGGTACTGCAATAAAATGAAATATTCAATAATTAAAATTAGTAAAATTATTCTTTTTTCTGCATTCTATATGGAATATGAGAAACTCTTCAAAGAATATCTATATGGGGATCAGTTAAATAATCATTAAGCGTATATTATGCTTCATGAATCAGTTTTGTTTAACTTATTTTTCAAGATTAGAGTAGGCAGTTTTTGCAGTGATGAAAGCAATTTATTGAATATTTTCAGGATAGTGAACTCAAAGTTTTTTTGTAGATAAGTATTGTTCAGTTTATTGCACTTATAGTTGTATCTTGTGCCATGATCATGTTTCTGTAAGTAGTCTCCGAATATTTCCCGATTTTTGCAAACAAAGATCACTACCTCATAAATATATAAACTATGTAAGGTAAGTATTCCATTTCCTACAAAATATTGTTTACAGCTTTCTCTCTGAGGCAACTTAGTTAAAAAACTATTTCATATTTTAAAGTAGACTGGACATAGGCATGATAGGCAGTCTTGGAGGCTTGAATATTTACTTGTACTGAAATAGTTCTTAGGGCAAAACAAGGCCACGATAGAGATTTTGCCACCTTGTCAATCTGCATGGATCAGTCAAGTCTTGAATCAATGATAATACCCAGAAAAGGACAATACCGCACAGATTTGAGGGTGCCTACAGGGTTGTTATGCATAATTTCCTTGTTTGATTGATAACTAAATTGCACTAACGGTGTTTTGTCACACTTCATTTTTAAATTATTGTCAGAGAACCAACTATTTGCTCTTGATAGTTTCAAAAACGCTCATGTCAAGTGCATCAAACGAAGAAACTGAAAGTGTAATCGACGTGTCATCAGCAAACTGTTCAGAACTTCCCAGCAGATAATCAGGTAAGTCATTTGTATATACTACGTACAAAAAAGGCCCCAACACTGATCCCTGCGGTACTCCCTTATATATTTCCAACTTATCTGATCTAATTAGATTTCCTAATTTATCTTTGCTGATTACATATTGGTAGCGATTTGATAGGTATGATCTAAAGAGACTCAGTGCTATTCCCCTCACACCATGCATTTCCAATGTATTTAATAAAATATTGTGGTCCACACTGCCAAATGCTTTACTCAAGTTAAGGCTCATTAACAGAGTTGAGTTGTTATCGTTGTGTGAGCTTATAATTCTTCGAAGAGTTTGATATATAGCTGTACTAGTAGATTTACCTTTTCTAAATCCATTTTGTGTTTCGGATATTACGTTATGCTTCTCTAGAAACTTCGTTAGTCTTGTGCATATCATTTTTTCAAACACTTTGCTAAGATTACTTAGCAGACAAATGGGTATATAATTCGAAATGATATTTGTTGGTCCTTTTTTATGAATAGGGAGAATCTGAGCAAGTTTCAACTCATCTGGAAATGTGCCCTAACTCAGACATTTGTTGATAATGTACGTAAGGGGAGTTGCCAATTCTAGTAGAGCGTATTTGATCAATTTAATTGGAATCTGATCATGCCCTACTGAGTTTGTGTTTTTTAGAGATTTTATTATATTGGTATTTTATTATTATGCATTGTCCTGATCTTTAATTGGGTTTATACCTGTTGATCAGTGTAATATTAAATAAATAATAAATAAATAAATAAATAGATACATAAAATATTTTCGTAAAGCTGTAAATGTTATAATTACCGCCCTGGTGAAGTAGTAAAATGCCGGGAAATGGTTTATTAGACAGACAAACTTCCCGGCGCTAAAGAATTCTGCCAATTGCCTCATTCTCATTGTTATTCGTTTTAAGATGCGTCTCATTGAAGTGCTCGGAACTCAACTCACTAATTCCTTTGTTGATCCTTTTGAAATACGATCTGGTTCTATTATCGTTGTGTGCAATACAACATAGGGTGGTGGTGTGGTGAACTTGTAATTTATCACAGATTTCTTTGATGCATCTCAAGATTTCGATGGAATCCGATTATAGCAGAACGTGCTCTGAATAAGATTTATGTTTCAATAATGACCACTTGATAGAAATGTTCTATTCGGTCGCAGAATTCCGATGTAATCAATTAAATTATCGAATCAAAATTATGTTATTGATTCCACGATGCAAAATCAAATGTTTTAACAGAATGTGTATCAATAATTCTTGACCCAGGTATGAATTATATATAAATTCTCGGGAAATAGGTCACACTAACACATATGCATATTATTTTCGTCTTTACGTACGTTTCGGTTTCACGACCATCATCAGAAGACGTGGGCATTTTTAATTGATATTAGTGCGATAAGGACGCCTTGTGATGATACAATTAGTTTCAAGAAATCACGTTTTAGACATTGATACTTCTTCCGAGACCAAAACGTACGTAAAGACGAAAGTAATAAGTATATGTGTTAGTGTGTCCTATTTCCCGAGAATTAGTTCAAGCAATAGACAGAAGTGCGTGCAGAAATTAATACCTGGAAAGAAAAAATATGAGCGTATAGGAAATCAAATTTAAAGGTGAGCTTCTGTTTCATGCAACTCGATCCGAAATGGCGAACATAACCTGAAAAATTGGCAAAGTTGCAAAAAGCGGTTTTTCTTAAATAAGTAAAAAACTATAGCTCGGATCGAAAAAAGTTGTAGGTATCAAATAGATCTATCGATTTGCCTCCATGATAATTATCGATATCTTTCATACTTTTCGAGTTATTATAATATTGAAAAATCCTTTGAAAATCGGGGTATCGAGAAGTCGGTAACTATTACGTTTCCATACTTGTTATTTCTTGTACGTATAGCCCATGGCAAGTTTAAAAAGTAATTTCCTTTTAAATTTAATTTATTAATAATTTTTTGAAATTATCGATTTTTCGGAAAAAAAGGTGCTCTCATAAATTGGCTAGATCTTCTCAGCAGATAGTCCTAGAGTAATGATTTTGAGCTTATTTTCTTCTTGAAGAGCTGTGCTATAATGTTATTGAAGAAATACCTACAGCAAATAGCAAGTATGGAAACGTAATAGTTATCGATTTCTCAATACCCAGATTTTCAACTGTTTTTTTAATATAACTCCGAAAGTATGAAAGATATCGATAATTATCGATAGATCTATTCAATACCACAACTTCCTCATTCAACTTTTTTCGATCCGAGCTATAGTTTTTTACTTATTTGAGAAAAACTGATTTTTGCAACTTTGCCAATCTTTCAGGTTATTTTCGCCATTTCCGATCGAGTAGCATGAAACAGTAACTCACATTTAAATTTGATTTCTTATAAGGTCATATTTTTTTTCAGGTATTAATTTCCGCTAATTTCGCATTAGGCCGTCGTCTATTGCTTGGACTAAATTTATATATAACGAATATGTATCTTTTTTTTGGATTGTGATACATGCGAATAAGCAATAACAGCTAAAACTACTAAAAGATATTCAATGAAAATGATAAATAATATATAAATAGATGATTTCATTCACTTGAATTCTACTAATATTTCCTCATATGTACATAGGAACAGATAATACCTGAGGTATTTCTTGCAACTTGCAACCTTTGTATCTTAATCATATGAAGTTGAGCTTCGTGCGTTCAACAATACATTCATTCGTCTCCATCATCTCTAGAGCACATCGAAGAAAATCCATCGATGATACTTGCTGCAGATGGATCGACAGCATGCTAAAAGAAAAAATAATCCACTCGTCTCTAATGCAGTGGCGGCTCCTCGAAGGAGGCTCAGCCTCCTCACCAATTTATCTTGTTGTCCATACTTCATTTGATTTCCGGTTTCTCTAAGGAACTTTTAAATTTTACAATTAATTCCCCGTTCTCAGTAGTTATTTTCAATTTGGCAACAGTGCCGTGAGGCTGGACTCTGTATATATCTCAAACCCTAAGCTGTAAACACGTGTTGCTCAACACAGTTGCCAATTTTCCGACCAGTCCAATTGCTAAATACCGTAAAACATAGCTGAAATGGCAACACTCTCAGTAGGCTAGTCTGCCGCCCGCCTTTAAGTTCAGTACGGTCTGTGTGATACGGAATACGACACATGCGTGTTGCGTCGGTGCTTGTTTTGTTTTATGCGGGTATAATTGTTGAGTGACGCCACGCGGAATAAGGTTAGATCAGAATTTGTCATTCGGTAAATTATTAATTGTAAAAAATGGACAACTAGTGGAAAGATTTTTAGGGTTTTACAATGTTAGTTCGGGAAGAACACCGGTCCATTTTTTAATGGAAATATTTCAACGATTTGACTTTGCGAATAAATCAATTGCTCAGACTTGCATCTGTAATGGCGGGACATTTAAACGGTCTTCAAACAAACGAACGTAAGTTTTAAATAACATAGTAGGAAACAAAAAACGAACGAAAAAAAATTGTTGGCAAGAGAAACTCTATACCTCCACGTTGGTTGTTGCTGGGTAACAATTAATTTTGTCACTGAAGTAGCTGGTACGGTCGCTGCGCAACGGTTAAATTAATTGGCTGAATAGAGTTTATTTTTACAAAAACGTTTTATGTCCAACCTCCTCTCTTAAAAGTTCACGAGCCGCCACTGCTCTAATGTGTGAAACACTGTCGACAAGCAGTGTTGCCAGGTTAGGGGCTTTCCCCCTAAATTTGAGTTTTTTTGTCTTTGGGTGGATTTTTTAGGGGGAAAATTTATTTTGGGGTTTTTGTTGGGAGTTTTTATTTGGATAATTCCTTTAGCTTATTTTTAAACATTACAAATTGTTGGATTAATCAAATTCATTCCCGTCATTCAAATATGCGGGGTTATCTGCGTCGTAACCCTAGATAAGTAGAGGGCGACACACACAGCAGGAAGTTTAAGAATCACATTTTGTAAGGTGTATATTATTTTTAGATTATTTAAAGGCTTAGAGGTTTATTTAAAATTGTAGGGGAATTTGCAGCGCCATCTGGGGGTTATTGGGCGCAGCTACCTGGCAACTCTGTCAACAAGGTCACCAATGGCTGTGCAAGGACAAGTACTGGTCTTTATTACCCTGGAACCTGGCGGTGAAAGATCTTGTCATCAAACTAGAAAGGAAAGGTTGAGTAGAATCAGCCATTTCGTGATGAAAATCCATTCTAAAGTTAAATAAAATAACTATTAAAAGATAAAAATCATCATCATCATCATCATTCGAGGGAAGGGGGCTTAGCTCCCAAATGCACTTAGACCACTTAGTTGGGCCCATTGTGCGCCCCATGGTCAGAAGTCTATTCTATTCTAGCAGGTTTGTGGCCCGCCGGAAACCCAGAATATTGCCAACGCTGGCTTCCATAAGTTCTTCTGGGAGCAGTTTTGATTCTTCGAAGTGACTGTGCCTGAGGTATGTCAAAGCAGGGCATTCCAACAGTTTTTTCCGCCTCTCTCCATCTCCTACATATCTGAGCATTTTTAATTGAAATTGGTGCGATAAGGACGCTTTGTGCTCATACAATCAGCTTTAATAAATCCCATTTTAGACATTGATACGTCTTCTGATGATGGTCGTGAGACCGAAACGTACGTAAAGACGAAAATAATAAGCATATGTGTTAGTGTGACATATTTCCCGAGAATTTATATATAATAAACTGGTACTTTGTTTCACTCACGAAATAATGGATTTGGCAAAAACGTTTGGCATTCACCAGATATAAAATCTTTTTTTTCAATTTAAAATTATGTCCACGCAATCAGGCATGAGAATTAATTATCAATATGTTTCACTACATTAAAAAATTATATTAACGTCTGAACAATATTGCCAAAAATCTTTAAATAAGGTTAGAATTAATATTTTACATCCTAATGTTATATATACATCAATAATGATGAGCAGTAAAGTGTCACGTATACTCCGTACTATTCTAGTGTATAATAATTCCATATCGACGGTTATACCAAATATAATGCGGAATCATTAGAAATTCAACTTACGCGCATAAACCAATCGTTTATTCAAAAACAATCTTAATGAATGCATTTTCTAAGTGCGAAGTAAATGATAATTCTACTGCCAATTAATAATAAATGTTTGTTTTATGCAACTTTCTTGGCCATTCTATAAATAACACACACGTTTGATAGTCTGAAAAACGAATGTTTTAATAATTAATTATTAATAGGTATTTTATTTGCATCTAAAAATAACTCTGAGTATTTCTTACCTGTGGCGGGAAGTGCATTGGGGCCATGACGGGTGCGAAGTCCGGGCCTGGCGCCAAGACGGCGCCAATATTTCCCCACTATGGGGTCTAGACCAGTTCACTCTACCGGCTTATGCACCAACCTTGCTATTATGCCACGTTGCCAATGTAACGCGGAATTACTGTGAGCTCAGTATCAAACTTGTATAGTCTTTCAAGAATGCCAACGTACTTTGATTGGAATTCAGGAAATCGTCATCGACGCAGAGGAAGTCGACCCGACTACAGCATTATGAAGTATGTATAAATTATATTTAAGAACAGAATGTTAGAATTTTCCATTAACAAGCTATGTTATTTAAGATTTATAGAAACTATTTACGTACATATGAGAATCGTATGATGAAATTAATTTCAGTTATTTATCTGTACATGTGTTCTTATTCATTCCAGTATCCACATACTTCTTATACATACATATCTTCAATTTTCTCTTCAAGAGCTCTTCTTTTATGTTCAGTCAAAATCAACAGATGCTGCACATAATCATGAAGTAATATAATGGTTTTTATAGAAATGTGCAATTTAAATAACGATTTTGATGAAAACGTTATCGTGTCATGTCTTTATCCCTTAAATGGAACTATAATCTTTTTAAATTTGAATATGAATCACAAGATAACTTGCTTCTATTTAAAAAAATAACTAAAAGAGTTCACAACTGTGAATACACTGTAATACTAATAATTACCATTATCCTCTAAAATATTGAAGTGCTAAGGACCTTAAGGTCCGTTTTCACGCTCATGCAATTTGCGCAAATTGATTTGTGCAAGGCAATTGGCTGTTGGCAATTGTTGCATGAAAACCAAAATCGTTCACTTGTACAAGCAAAATTGTTTGACTTGAGTAATATCTGGCCGGTCAGATAATTTGCATGTGGTTGGTACAAATGCATGAACGTGTAAACGACACTCCAACTCGACGCATGCTCAGTAGTAGTACTTACTTTTGAATATTCTTGTTTTAATACACCGTAGATGGCAAAACACGTTTCAGAAATCATATTGCTGAGGGCGGATTTGGAAATACATGTAGAAAACTTAAGATCTGCATAGTTTCTCCCTTACAGTATCATACCTTTTTATTGATGGTGAAACTAAATCTAATAAATATTTATATGTAGCCTCGTCCATTCGCAGATAATTACGAAAATCGTCTGGTTCATTAATTAATTCCTTAATTAAAGTAATATGAGAATAAGTGGCCCTCTTTTCAATCCAAGATTTCTGCGGTCTTCTTGGTCTTTTCTTTTTTGGCACTTTTAACTTTTTAATTAAACAAACACCAGCTAGTGCTAACAACTCGTCTTCGTGGTCCATCGTTAATTTTTGTTCAAACACGCGACACTCACCGAAATCTGTAGTGGTGAACAAATTTGCGCAAATTGCATGAGCGTGAAAATGGATCTCGAAATTCAGTTTTATTTGTGCAAACTGGCATGCACAAATCAACTTGCGCAAATTGCATGAACGTGAAAACGGACCTTTACAGTTACAAAGTAGCCATCATCAGAGTACACTAAATTGGGAAAAAAAATTTACCTATTTAAATTCTATTTGAGTTCAATAATGCGAACAAGGGGGGTTACCCTCAGCTGAAAATAAATCGTACTTTTATTTATGTTTTTTGAATATATTATATTTACTTATATTTATAATTAAGAATTAAATGTAACAACATTTTTTGAAGACATTGTTATTAATTTTTACTTTATTAATTAAATAAATAAAAAGTAGAAATTGATTATTTATTATTATAATATTTAGTTCAACTTATTAGTCGGGCGGTAATCAATTATACTCAACTGTTATTCAAATATTTGTAGGGAATTTTCTAAGTTTTTTAAAGTTATTTTAATTTTATGAAAATATAATTTTTCTTGTTAGAAAAAATTTTTAAATGAAAATTGGAATAAAAAAGTTAGGCCATTATGTTCGTTGAACTTGATAGAAAAAGAGCGTCCGGTTTGGCCTAAATAAATTGGAATCGCATTTGACAAGATAGCTATAAACTCCAGAACAAAGACAATTGATGAATCTTTAGTCCTCTAAGTTTATGAATGACCGACCACAGTAACCTTTGTTACCTACCGATAAGTATTTATAGTTGAAGTTACGTATTTCAATTGTATTTGAATATCGTCTGAACATGGCGTAGTAACGCTAACACTTGAGTTTGGCTCCCAAACATACGCAGAAGCTCTTGGACTCCATCCAGAAGATAGCTATTCGTCTGATTGATGATGTCGTACTTATTCATTGACCTCTCAAGAACGTCGTAGAAAGGTGGGCGATCTCTCCCTTTTCTATAGATATTTCGTGGTTGGTGCTCATCAGAAATCTCATCTGTTGTTCCACCGCGAAAGATTCCAGATAGGCGGATTAGACGAGCTCAAACTAGTCACCTCATCATTGCCAAGCTCGAGACCTGCCTTCTACTACAGTTTTCTATCGAACAGCAAATTTCTTGGGTCATTCCTTGTAACTATAACCTTCAAGAAAAATTCGAACGTCTATCTCCTCTTCTTCCTACCAGACTTCATTTTTCTATCGAACAGCGAAGTTGTGGAATTCTTGGCCTATGCCTATAACCTTCAAACCTTCAAGAAAAACTATTCGCCTGTATCCTCTCCCAACATTCCACCGCTAGTTCACACAATACTTTTCGAACATTATAGGTTTCCCTCTCGTATAGCCAAAGTATAGAAAATAATTTAAAAAATAAAAGCTTGTATTTAAAAAAAAATTTCCATTTTGTATTTTATTTTCTGATATATTTTCCTACAATTGTATACATTTGATCCGCAGAAGTCTCCGAAAGCTAGTTAGCTAACAAAAGTGAGGGAAGTCATGTGATCCAAATGATCAATTAATCACAGCTTTTTACTACTTATAAAGTTTAATTCAAGAACTTTCAAAGGAGACCTGCTTGTCTCTGTGACACATATACGCAAGACATCCATACATCTCTTTCTTTGACGTCCATTGAAAGATGTGAGGAATCTCTAACTGCAGCATTGGCTATTTCCAGTCTTTCTTAGGAAACGTCCTCATATGGTTGGCAGCCCAACGTCTCTAGAACATCGTTGCAAGGTGTGCGATGTCTCCCTTTTCTATAGATACTATCATCGTCGATGCTCAACGGAAATCTTGTATGTTATTCCACCATGAGCGATTCCAAGTAGGCATACTACTACAACTACTACTACAACTTCTTTATACCAGAAATTAAAATTTTTTAACGGCTATGTTGTGGAACACATTGCCTAGTGAGCCCTTCTTGATGCCTATATAGTTGAAACTTTCAAGAAAAATTTAAATGGCTATCTACTCTCCCAACATTCCCATATTGGGACTATTCTCGTGTATTCAAAATATGAAAAAGTCGTAGCCTACATTTCTAAATATTGATGTTGTATTTTGGATACATTTAATTTTGTATTTTTACGTGATGCGAATAAATAGTATTGGCTAGGTTTTAAACACGAGCGAACTCAAGCTGGTCACCCCTTCATTGTCAAGCTCGAGACCAGCCGAATTTCTTCCTACCAAACTCCATTTTTCTATCAAACAGCGAAGTTGTGGAACTCTTTTCCTAGTGAGGTCCCTCTGCCTATAGCCTTCAAACCGTAAAAAAAAATTCGAATGCCTCTCCCAACATCCCACCCCTGGCTCACAATGTTTTCAGAACATTATAGGTTTCCTTCCCTCTCGTGTAGTCAATCAATCAATCAATCAATCAATCAAAGCGGGGGCGGACACTTAGACCGCTTGATTGGGTCCATTGTGCGCCCCTTGATACAAAAATCAACCCAGCAGGCCTAATGGACTGATATCTCTTATGGCTTCAAGCATATGTGTGCTGCCGAGGTGTTGTAGCCTAAGAGAAGCCAGTGCTGGACATTCTGCTAGAATGTTAGAGGCAGTTTCATCCGCCTCTCCACATCTAATACAAGCTGGGTCTTCAACAATGCCCATTGTGTGTAGATGTTTATTCAGATGACAGTGACCTGTGAGTCCTCCTGCTCATTGAGGGTAGAGGGTAAAAAAAACTCTCGTGTAGTCAAAGTATAGAAGAAAAAAAGGTAACGAAACTTATACAAATAAAAGTGATATCAACATAGTAGTGTTTAATTTTACAATATGGATAAATCTAACTATAGTTTCGCTAACACCGTAGTAGTACCTATTGCATATTACAAACTTACTGAAAAATGGTTAGTGGAATTGAATCTAATTAGGCTTAACCCAACGAGAGATTAATTGATAAATTGATAGCAAACGAAAAATCTCATTTTACAAATTTAACAATGGAGAATTATCAGGTATTTGTTGACCGTTCAACAGGATATCGGACTTTTTACATCCATTAATTTCTAGGAATTCTAGCAAATTTAATTTATCAATTTTATTGTGAACGTGTAAAATCTTAAAATTATCATTGAAGTTATGTTTTTCCACAATTAAATGTTCTGCAAAAATTGAATCAGATTTCTTATTAATGAAACTGCGTCTGTTCTTTGATCCATTTTTCGAAGGTCCTTCCTGTCTGACCAATGTATGTCTTAGGGCAAGAACCACATCATCGGACGATCTATCTTTATTATGTCCGATGAATCTAGTCAAATTATTCTGCGTTTTATACGCTACGTCAATAGATCACTAAGAAAATTTGAAATTTTAGTAGTGCCCCATATGTGATACCAGCATAAGAAAAATTTTAGTTTCATTGTAGGAAATACTTTTCTGTTCAAAATTAAGTTTAAAATTAGCAGATACAAAGAGCGGTATAATAAATATATTATTCATGAAATAGCGAGATTACTTAATAATAGTTACTTGCATACCTATGGAGGAAAGTGTCTTTTTTCCCGCCGGATAGTTTAAAACCCAAGGGAGGAAATGCACTTTACGCTAGGTCTAGAGGAATGTATGTAATTTATCCCACTACCTTTTATGCCCATTTTCAAGAATGATCTTTGCATTCTTTTTCTGTTAAAATATAACAATGAAATCAGTTAGTATACATCACAGAGACTGGCATTGCCAAGGCGTTGTTTAGTTTACAACGTAGTGATTGATGTATTTCAACAGATTTTGTTCAATTCAATCATTAAAATTATCAGTGAAAAATAATATGAAGCTAAGGATAGTATTCCCCAAGACATTTTAAAATCTGCCAAGTTGGTATCGCTAAATCTTCAGCCAATTACATCTAGTGAAAAATACGAGAAAGAGTACGAGCTTTTTAAAAAAGGGCTGAAGAGGAAAATTCAAACTTAATAACTTGTTAGAGAATATTAGCTTTACCTCTACTTTTTTCTATCCTAATACAGAGTTCATAATCGTCATTTTCTAAGGGGGTAGTAGGAAAAACTTACATCTTCACCTTGATCGGTAGGTACTGGTCAGGTGTAAGAGGTGTAAAAGGAAAATGTGGTAGTTTTTCCGAAATCTCATATAGAATATGACTTCCCTCTTGTTTTGAGAGTGTGAGTGTGCAAAATTACATCAAGATCGGAACAAACTGTAGATTTGTATAGGATGCAAACAAATAATCTTCATTATATCATATAGAATATACAAGAATGATTTACCTACCTATCACCGGAGGGCGTATCTGATAATGGAAGCTTCTTATTTCTCACGACTTATATATCCTTACGTTGGTTCACGGTTATATTCGTAGCGACTCAGTTAGCATTTATAAGTTATTTATCATATTCGTAATTCTTAGCTTATGTTTAATAGTAAATATTAGCTGGTATGTTATTGCATCTAGAAATGAACTCACAAATAACCTACTAACCTACACTTACCACTTGGAGGTAATATCACATACATACGTACATATATTTAGGCGGAAATTAAACATTATATTGCATCTAAAAATACTAATTTCAAATTTACTGATTGCAAAAAATAATTTTCTGAAACAATACAAACTATAAATTCATCATGAAGATTGATGGCAGAAATCTATTCGCCCGGCGTGTAAAGAAAACAACAATTGAAAAAATTTAGGAACTCGGTAATACAATTGAAGCAAATATTGAACCACTTATAATAAATTTAAAAAATAGTGAAAGCAGTTCTGACTTTTCATAATAAACATGAGTTTTATCATTAATTTAAGTATTTACGTATGTTCTAGTTGGTAGTATTTTAAACCGCGATGTTAGTCCAGTGAAAAGTGTGAAAAACATCTAAAATTATATAGACCGCACGAAAATGCAAAATTCTTTTTGCATCGTTTTCAGGATGGCTTACACATGGTTAGTAAAAAAAATGGGAGCTCGTGATTATTTCTATTAATAAAAAATGAAAGACCATTTTCATTTAACAAATGGAATATCTTTTATAACAAATGGAATGTCTTGGGCTCTTTTAATCCAAAGCTTTTGCAATTCGGTATTAGGGGGCTTTTTGGTCCGCTGAAACCTAATCGGACAATTTTACCAAATCTTTTACAGGTTTTTGTGGTCGCTGAGTATTATTTTATGGTTCTAAAATCAAAACAACTATATATTGCCAGTTCCATTCCCTCTGTTCTCCATACGCGTTAACATGTCCACGTCATAGAGATCTTGTGTACAGGATCTCTATGGTACACGTATGCCGCATCATCATTGATGCTTTAAAAACATCTGCTCTTTTTTTTACCTGCTTTAAAAGAGGTACTGTACATATCATAATAAAAAATGCAATTAAAGATTGTCGTGTAAATATTTCAAATTTTCGTTTTCCGGACTTTTCCAGAAAACTGTGGTTGCTTTTGATTTCATAACCATAAAATAATACTAGCGACCACAAAAACATATGATTTGACGAGTTGGACGAAGACCGAGACAGAAATATGGAGGAAAACAACGCAAATTTCCACCAATTTTTCAGAATTTTTCTTCTTTCAGGGAAATTTGTACCGAGAACCATCACTGTATCTTATTATTCCAATAACACTGACTAATTTTTGAACAAAATTATTAAAGTTTGTCTCGTAGAAATGGTAAATTTTCATTTTCAGGAGTTTTCCGGGAAGCTATCGTCGGTTATGATTTTATGATCATGAAATAATACACAGCGACCACGAAAATATATGATTAGACAGTTGAACGAGAACCAAGATAGGAATATGAAGGAAAACCGACTCAATTTTCCACCAATTTTCCTTCTTTTAGAGAAAATTGTACCGAAACACATCACAGCATCTTATTATTTCAATACCACAGTTTGAGAAAAAATTTTGTTTGCTGCTAAGATTTGCTAAAATTTTCTGGATTTTCCAGCAAACAGGCCAGATTTTCCATTTTTCAACATCAGATTCGGGTTCAGCGGACCAAAAACTCCCTGATACCAAATTTCAGAAACTTTGAATCAAAAGTGCCCGAGATATTCCATTTGTTATAAAAGACATTCCATTTGTTGATTGAAAATGGTTTTTCATTGTGTATTAATTGTAATAATCACAAGCCCCCTTTTTCTCTGACCAACGATGCGTAAGCCATCCTGAACACGATGCAAAAGGAATATTGCATTTTCGTGCGGTATTAATGACCTCTATTTGTTCGTAATTTTGACTGAACTATGTGAGTATAATTACGACTCTTCCTATTCTGTTCACGTGGGCACCGCATGCATTTGTTTATGTAAGCTCCATCTTGGATGTGGATCGACTTAGATAGATGGAAACATATGCATTGTGCATTGATACATGAAAACTTCAAATCAAGTTTTTTCCGGAAATGGGGCGTCATCTTATGTCAAAATTTGGGAATTTTGGAAGTCAAAAACGTTTTGAATATAAATGTACATTATCCTTCCCGAACGAGCCGCTTATAACTACAATTAAAAAATCATATTCACGCATATATCACTAAGTGAATTTACAGAATTTTATCACTCAAAAGCAAACGAATTTGAAGATATTTAAATTAAACATATGATAGAGTACCACCTTCAAAGTGGTCTAAGTCCCTTATTTTTCATTAAGGCGATTTAGTTTAAATCGACATAAATTGAGATCTACATTTGCAGTTTTCTTTTTTTTATACTTTGACTACACGAGAGAAAAACCTATAATGTTCTACGAACATCGTGTTAGCCAGCAGTGGAATTTAAGGAGAGGAGATAGGCATTCGTATTTTTCTTGAAGGTTTGAGGTTATAAGCATAGGGAAGACTTCACTAGGAAAAGAGTTCCACATCTTCGCTGTTCGATAAAAAAATTAAGTCTAGTAGGAAGAAGTTCTGCAGGTCTCGAGTTTGACAGAGAGTAGTGGTGACTAGTTTGAGTTCGTCTATCTGGAATCTCTCGTGGTGGAACAACAGACGAGATTTTTGATGAACACTGACCATGGAAATATATATAGAAAAGGGAGAGATCTCACACCTTTCTACGATGCTGCTAGGATTGTTTTGGTGTGCAGGGAGACCCTGGCTGGATTAATCAAAATTAATAAACTTCAGCTAGTATGGATACCCGTCAACTCTGGCGTGAAAGAAAACGAAGTGGCCAATGAATTGGCCAAACCGGGCATCCCTCGATCCTACGACCGAGCTCCACTGCCTTAGAGAGCTACTGGATAGACAGTGTCTCTCAGTTTGGCATAGTTCCTCCGATATGAGGCAGAGCAAACTTCACATAACGGTGTCCTCGCCTAAAGGCTCCAAAATTCTTCTCTCTATGAGAATAGGACTTCTCATAGTGCACTGTCAACTGAATAGACATCTACACTTAATGGGCATTGTTGATGACCCAGGTTGTAGTAAATGTGGATTGCGGACTATACTGCCTCTCTCATATCCTAGCACTGTCTGCTCTTAGGCTACAATACCTCGGGAGCGCATACATATGCCGCCTGAGCGTTGCGTTATGGCTGCTAGGCTAGTCGTGTAACAAGGGGTGCACAATGGACCCAATCAAGCGCAAAATTGGGCTAAGAAAAGGAGGCTGAGGGAAGTTAGTGATCTACGGCTCAGTTAATGTTATTCTAAATTAATGTTTCAACTTTTTTGTAGCATCGAAAACAGATATAGATAACCGAATGAAATATGAGTTAAAATTAATTATGTCATTGCAGGAGTACCTAACATAGTTTTCCGATACTACGTTTTGAAGAGCTATATATTTCAATATTTTTGAGATAGCAGGATGACCGAGAAGCGGAGCCAGAATAGACGAACGATGAAACGACGATATCCAAACGCGGGGTACATTCGAATCGTCAAAGTTCGAGTCGCTCGCGACTGCCCGTGTTCACCACGTTCTGTTTGAGTTTCAGTTTGTTTATTCCCTTCAGTTTGGTTTCATTCAGTTGCGCTGTTAGCGTTACAAAGTGTGCTTCGTGCGTACTGTGAGCGTTGTCGATACCGGCGGTCTCACGCGTCTCATATTTGCCTCACTCTGTGTTATTGTGGTTTCTTCGGTCTTGAGTAGTGAGAATCTGTGCTGGTGAATTTGTGCTTAGCCAAGGTGTCCAAATGCTGGTCCGGCGGAGAAACGACCAAGGCCTGCTTGATGTTCATGTTCCGAAGCAAGCGAAGCAATTTAAATAAGCGTCTGGTTAAGGCGCGCAAGAAACGGGCTGAAAATGAGCCCGTCGATGTGGTGCTCCTGCTGAAAAGACTGCAGGAGAACCAAATGGAGATGTTGTTGACGGCGGTGGAGAGCCGCGGTCAGGACCTGTCGAACTGTGTTCTGTTACCCCGTGAAGACGATCCGCACGTGCTATGTTGCCAGGCCTGGCGTTGGCCGGACCTCCGTCGCGCGAGTGAACTCCGGAGGTTACCAGTGTGTCGATCGGCCGCTGACACCGTGTATATTTGTTGCAACCCCTTTCATTGGAGCCGGCTCTGTATCCCCGGTAAGTTTTTTTCTAACATTCCATCCGTCCTGCACAACAATTTGAAACGTGTTCAAAATTGACAGATTATCCTTTGGACCTCGTTTTACAGGTTATCGAATGGGCATTTTTTTGTTATTTTCTCGTAACAATTTCTGGGTTAATTTTCAATTTTGATTTCATAAATACATCAAAACGCTCTATACGTTTCACTGCAAGCACTAAACTGTTCAGAAAGAAATATTATCAAAGATTCTATTCTATTTCAATTACACTTATCTATCAGATTTCGCCATATCTAGGCCCCAAAGTATATCTTTGAATAAAATCCGGGAAAAAGTATAGTATATGGGACAGTGTAAATTTGCGTTTTTAATTTTTTTTCGCGAACTAGTGCATTAGCTATACACAGTTAGAATAGTTTTTGACCGCGGAAAGGCACATTCGAGAAAAATAATTTACCAGAAAATTTTATGAAACACTATCAATTGCAAATGTTTATATAGCATCAGCATTTACCCATATTTAGCAAACTTACCTGCGATGACGTTGCCGCTTTGGAATAGCGACAGTTCAGTCATAAACTGTATTCCAAAGACAATTTAGTCGTAAACGGCATTCCAAAAAATAATTATTTTTTATCTAATGGTGAACTCTGAAAATGCTTTTCCGCGCTTCCATATCGAATGTACTCTGTAATTCATTGATCATTTCAACTATAACTATTCAAATTTTGTCTTTTCAGATTATCCCATTATTATACTTTAACCCAAAATCCGCTTTTTTTGCAAACATCTTGTAATTCAAATATTTTGGTAATTATATACTATATGTCACTCGCTACACCTCACAAACATTGCTACACCTTGCCCTTAATAAATATTATAGAATCATTGACCCTTGCCCCTTCAGAGAAAGAATTACAGCCGTTTGGAAATTAATCATAACAATAATTCCACAATTCGAGTTAACAGGACAGGGCAATGCTAATTGTGTATTTTCAGAATGCCAGTTTCTCATCAGCAACACATCATGATGAACATTCAGCGTTCGTGATTGTTTAATTAAATTTTTTCGGTCTAACTCCATAAATGTCTGCATATGTATTAGAAAAAGTATTTAACTTGAGTCAGATTCAATTAGAAAATACTGTCATTGTAAGCACGAAATTATTCAGAAGGAAATTTTGTCAAAGATTCTATTCTAATTTAATTGCATTTATCAATCACATTTCGCCATATCTATGCCCCAAAGTATATCTTTGAATAAAATCCGCTTTTTTTGCAAACGTCACTTGCTACATACATTTCAACTCACGTGTTGTATACACTCCCAGCAATTGATTTCAAGCTACCTTATATTGTGCAAATTGATCCTTGTCACAATTTAATTTTTAAAATTAATTTTTTACGGTATGGTCGACACTGGTAAAAGAAAAAATTGTTACGCAAACATTGCCCTTAATAAATATTATAGTTATTGACCCTTGTCCCTTTAGTGAAAAAATTACAGCCGTTTGGAAATTAGTCATAACAATAATTCCACAATTCGAGTTAACAGGACAGGGCAAGGGTAATTGTCTATTTTTAGAAGAAATGTATCCCTTCCAGGTGAATGAAAGTCTTCTGTGCGTGGTCGAGATTCAGTGCTACTTTGCAGTAATTTTTACATAATACGTAAGTCATGATGAACATTCAGCGTTTGCGATTGTTTAATCAAATATTTTCGGGCTAACTCCATAAATGTCTGCATATGTATTGAAAAAGTTTTCAACTTTACGTATCAGATTCAATTAGAAAGTACTTGTTACAATTCCACGTTGTGTTAATTCTGTTTGTCAACATGCCGCTGAAACCTTGATTTCATTCCAATTTTTAGTGCAAATTGTATCCATTTATATAGATTAATGAATAGGAACCTGTTGTGGTGATTAGTCGGGGGCATCAAAGCAGATGTTTAAGATACTTCGATTAGAAAAAAAATCATCCTTGAACGGCACAATCGCATCTCCAATATGGGTTAAGTTTAAGGTATCTACGTATCTATTGACCTCGAGATTAATAATCTGTTTGAGGCTACCTAGGGTTGAATGTTCGATCTGGACAATTTTCTTGTTGGTTGATTTTTTCGATGATAATTGTCATAGTTGTCATCTTGTGTAGTACTACCATTATGAATGTTTTGTTTTCTAGGTATTCTGGACTTCTCTTTTTGACGTTTCGATAATTTATTTTTATCTTTATCAAAACGTCAAAAAGAGTCTCATTTTAATTTTAGTCATAATAATTATAATTATTATTATTATTATTACTATGGTCAACTCTGTCAGTACTTATTCAATGACAGCATCTCGGTTCTTATATATTTCAATAGAACTGACTGAGAAATGTTCTGGGTAAGTATAAACAAGTTTTAGGTGTCTTTGCCTAATTGGCCACAATTTCGTGTAAGTACATCTCTTAGAGATGTAGAATTAATTTTTCTGAATTATGAAAATACCAACCATAGTAATACTCATACCTACACTCCTCAATTCAAAACGATTGAACTTTAGATGATTGTGCGTGAATAGTTGGTCTATAGCGGGGCATCGAATCGCATCAATGATCATCAATGATCTACTGTCCTTTCAGAGCTTTATATTTACATAAATATAAGACTCTGACGGGACCAAGTCTTTGACAAGTGTTTAAACAAGAAGCGAAATTCCCTTTTTCCATATTTACAAAAATCTTCAAGGTTCGATGGGTGTCAAAACAGAACTAAATGGTACATCACAAATGTCACATGAGATTTTCGCATGTGGCACCATCTGTTTTATTTTTCAGGGACTTTTCACCTTACCTTATCTAAGTTTCATAATTCAGAAAACTTAATTCTATATCTCTTAATGTACTCACACGAAATTGGTGCCAATTAGGCAACGAAACCTTAAACTTTTTTATATATATATTCTGTCCACTAGAAATGTCATATTCACTCCGTTTTGGTATGTTTAGATTAGAGTTTGTTTATTATCAGGTTTATTGACATAGGATCATATCTTGTGACATGTTATTTGTTTAAAACCGGTGGCGCCATGATTTCCTTTTGTTACAAATGCGGATTATTGCACTATATAAAATTTGGACTCAATTTAGAAGTACTATCAATATAATTTAATTACTAGTCGATTATAATAATTGATTTCTAAACTTAAAACGATAGTTATTGTTGTTCGTTTAGTAAAGTTCAACTTGAAATTAAACTCTAACTCAAGAAAAATCCTCTTCGATGAAGGTGTGTACCAGGGAATCTATCACAGGGCCAATGTTTCGTTTGATCCAGGAAACTTCGAAATATTTTTGAAAATCTTGCAATGCAACTCCTGGTATTCATCTCCAGGAAAAACTGTTTAAGGTCATTCCTCAAAGATAAATAAATCTTCAGATACCTATCACGCCTAGCGTCAATCTCAAGGATAATTTGAAACAAGGATGAAACTGTTTTATGGTAGAATGACCATCTCTGAGAATACTCTCCCATATGACGAAATCTCAGGAATCCCGGATTATATGAATACATCCGCAGAATTATCAAGAGCAGCTTGAGTAATTGACCTAGTTTTTACAGGGCCGGACAAATCTCGAGCGCGTGAAAATCCTGTGCAGCCTCTAAGCCACAATAGGAGGCATGAAGGATTTTAGGAAAGGCTAAACAGAATCCTGAGTAATATAGATGAATATGTCTAAGGTTTCAGTGTGCATAATCTTCAGAGCTGAGCAAATTTCGAGATAATTTGAAGATAATCGGACAGTGGCGAAGCTAGTTTTGATGGGGCCCCGGTGAAATGAGGGTTGATGGGGCCCTAGTTCTTCAAAACATGTCCACACACCCTAAAATTCCAAATTTATCTATTTCAAAATGCCGCCTGATACTCATTGACTCTTTCAGATGACATTTTACTGAGGCAATGACAGACCCAAAGCATCGGAACCCCGGTGCGCCGCACCAAACAGCCTCACATAGCTACGCCACTGTAATCCGAAGAAATCATGAAAAATTTCTTTGGACTATGGAATTATTTTTAAGTACATAGAAATTTGGGATGGTCATGTTAAACTGATGGAACCCTGAGATAGTCGAATTTTGATGGTATGCTTCAGGAAATTGTGATGGAGGAAACCGAGTGTGAATTGAATGGACTCTAGGAGAAGCTTGAAGAAAATGTTCGTTAATCGATGTTCTGATATGATCAAATCTATTTAGAAACGATTGTTCCGAAAGGAAATCGTTTTAATAGTTGATTCCAATTACAGGAAATTTAAGTTGGTTTGAGAAGTTCAGAGGAGGAATTCAAGGAAAGCAAGGTGCTGACTTATTAACATGAAGAATTGCACATATTTATATAGTTTGAAAACTAATTCACGTCATTAAAGTGCGGGATTCGTTAAATCATAGAACCGATGTACAATCATTGAGTCAAATTCATACAAATTTAATTAATTAAATACTTTATACGCATTTATTTATAATGTTTATGTAAAAAGCTGAAACAATAAATCAGTAATACTGGTACTGCAAAGATATTTTATATCGTAGTCATAAAATGTTAAACACATCTGGTTAACATTGTAGCTAGTTGGCATAAAGGGATTTTTGTTGTCAGGTCAGACCGTTTTGCATCGTTTTCGAGATATGACTTCTTCAACTATAGTAAATACTATGTGGTGGTTTTCTAATACATATACATATATTTTACATTGATTTTACATTTTCCAAACGCCATTTACCAGGAGGTAGATGTCCCACTGTCGCCATCTTCTAAGAGATCAAGCAAAGCGTTCGGTAACTTTGAGGCGCTTTGAGATCTTTACATATGGTTTTTGTTCAATTACATTAGCCTCTGTCAATTCTTGTATTATAGAGATTATCTCGTTGTGATGGTTATTGTTACCAGCATACGAGGATGCAACAAGAAGTCTTAGTCTATCTACAATTTCATCTACGTCATCCCAATAAACGTTTTCGATTCAAGCATATCATTTTTGATATATGCCTTTCCAGTGTATGTTTTATACCTAGGTCTTTTCATGGAATTAATCAAAGGTTTCAGTACATGTTTGTATTTTACAGTGTTTCTTATTCGATCAGCTGGATCGTTATTACGTCTCGAGGCACTAGTCATTTCCACCATTTGGCTGTAATTCTTTCCATCTTCCACGGTGTAAGTATCGGGTAGAACATCTCTTTAAAATACCAAATTATACAATCCTGTGGTACCTTTGAACGGGGTACCCTTGATAATTATATTACTCTCATTATCAAGTTCTATAGGTTGATTACCCATGAACCGTTTGTCTAAAGTTGAATTATATTGCAAACCCATTTTATCATCGTATCTCTTGACCATCATTCAATAGAAATCGTTCCAAGTAATAACTTGCTAATGTGGGATATTGTTGCAGAAACTCTGCTGTAGCCGCTGAATTATCTTGCTTACGTTTTCTGAATTCTTCACGAATCTGATAGATAGTAGGTTCTGGAGCAAACACATCCTCTTCAGTATCTGATTATATACGACTTCTTCTCCTTCAGTTACAATATTTGGTATTGGATGCTCTCCATTTGTGTTACCGCAGAAACAACACTTTTAGGTATAATCAAAGGAATTTTGTTTGATTATTTCAGCATTTTTGGCAATTTCCTCCAGAGGTTTAGATACGTTCTTGAACATATTATCTAGAATTTCATCATTTTCAGCTTTACCCAATTTCATTTGAAGAAGAGTTGTTGCGATTCCTCTAAGTCTCATTAGATGGTAATCTATTTATACTTATTCACAAGCATCTTGATTTAATCTAAGTAAATCTCGGGTTCAATATAACAATATTGCCTTCTGGTAATCCTAGAAAATTCTATAGAAGGTTAACAAGGTTTGAGGTTTTCTTTGGTGAAGCAATCAAAATATGTTGTTCTGTTGAACTTTTTTCTTCTTTCTCGCAGTTGGTCTTGTGATAATGAATTCTTTTATGGGGGGTTTTGAAGTAGGAGAGAGGGTTTTGGCACGCTGTAACAATATTAAGTATTAATGGTCTAACGTTAAAAGTAATTTTGGAATCGAGTTACTCATTCATTTCAACGCTGTATTATCTGGAATATCCTTGATCCAATCATAATAGACATTATTCTGTTTTCAATCAGAATGCATCGAGTTAAACTGGGTGTAAACCTTCATTGATGGCAAAGAAAATACTACACTATTTGATTGCAACTTCTGAAGCGTATTTATCTCGGTATTATTTATTCATTAAATAAAATATTGATAAATAGCACGACGTAGCGGTTCCCAAGTTATGTTACAGGAAATATTTGTTGCATTACGACATACTTCTATCAACATCAGATCATCGTTGAAAACGTCGACTGCTGTGGCAGCTTGTTGACAGTTGAAGATTCCTGAAGTTTATAGGAACAGTTCAGTTAGCGGTCATAGTGGGCTCATCCGGCCGCTCGGTCAGCCCACCGGATTCCAGAGTGGTTTCTAAGAAGACGGCGCGGACCCACGCTCTCTCTGCGTTTTCTCCGTCTTTCTCGCTCTCTGTCTCTGTTTCTGTCGTTTTGTGATCCCTTTAATGATACACTTCTGATGGATACCTGATGATTACGGCGCGTCTTTGGCCCTGCCTCCGGTTATAACGTTATGGGCTCTGAATCAACATCTTTCAGTAACTAAACGTCGTGGTCTTGTGAAATACTTTTAAAAATGCACGGCACACCCATGTTTACTATAACGTCGCAGGGGACTTCGAATTCTTCTTGCGTGCAGCTTCATACCGGGAGATGGACCTAAAAATAAATACGGATTTATCAATTTGTTGTATAGTAAACCTGTGATTGTGTGTTCTGCAGATAAATTGCTCTGTCAGTATTGCCAAATATGAATGTTGCACTTTTAGACTTAAAGCCAAAAACAACAAAAGTCACACCATTCACATGAAGTTATGATATAAGAAACCATTTTGCACTTCAGTACTTATACAGAGAAAAGGGAGTCGTAAAAATATAAAAATTAGACATTTCCATGATTTTTGTGCTTTATATCAAAGTTGATTGCAAATGATATCCTAAGCCCTTCAACAAAACTGATAAGTACATCGTAGTAAAACCTTTGCACAAAGGTGGAAACGGACAACTTGGTAATTATGTTCTTATATCATGCATCTGCAATTTGGCTAAGGTGTTTGAGAAGGCGATTGCTTCTACGATGACAAATTTGTGTTGTCAATCAGTATGGTTTTAGGACCTATACAGATCTACCCAGGATGATATTCTTACTAACTACCAAAGTATATACTTAGATGACTCTACACCAACTCTTTCAGTATTTGTGAACCTTGCAAAGGCAATTGATACCATTAGTCACAAGAGATGTTACTCTATAAACCTAACAGAATATGTATTAGAGGAAACTATTACAATCTACCACAAAATTACCTGTTAAATAGAGAACAGACTAAAAATTCATGAAGAGCCAAGTATGGTCCTTAACGAGGGGCGTGCCGCAGGGACATGTCCTAGGTCCTTTGCGTTCCATGATTTACATTAACGACTTGGCAACTCAAATAATGATTGAAGGTATCGAAATTATGATTTATGCGGACGATACTGTAATTTTAGTTGAAGGCAACTCATCGGAAGACGAGCTGAATATTGCTTCAGAATTATAAATGCCTGGCTTGATGAGAATCCCCGAAACAGAATACTAACAAAAAAAGGTTTTTGCGTTTTACTTCCTATGACAAATACTTACTCGGTCTAGACAACTTCATAAGACATTCAAATGAATACACCTAACAAACTGTTCATGTCCAAACATAGAGTGAAACATCGATTTACATCGATCCACACTTGAGATGGTATGAACATAATAGACAGACTCACAAATCGTGTAACAATACTTCTTTACGTTTTTAAAACCTTAAAAAACCTTTTATCTTCTGGAAATGCATACTGCGCGATGGTGCATTTTTTTATTAATATGTTAAACTAGTTTAACTTGCTTAAATGTAATTCAAAAAACTACTTTATTACTTAAACAATTTCAGGGTTTCAATAAAAAAGAATTATATACCTAGTCTTGTAATTCTGAAGCTTTATTTCAAAATAATAAGAATCTTGTCACGTCATATTCCCATAATAATCATAAAGGATCAATATCGGAATATCAATGCATTCGATTAAAACCAAATAAAACCATTATTCAGAAGTTTCACTTATTTTACATGGCAAAAATTTACAATCTACTTCCTAAAGATTTAAAGTTTATTAAAAAAAAACTAATTATATAGGTACGTATCGAAGATGTTAAAAAATTGATGATAACTGCAATAATTATTAGCTAATAATATATTGAAAATTATAAAAAATGAAGGCAGACAATTTGAACGTAACGAACGATGTGACAAAGGCGGGCAGACGTCTTCAAAAGTGAGAAAAAATGGACCAAGGTGAGAAGTCCTTGAAAAAAGAAAAAAGAAATTACTTATTTGGTCAACATAATCTCCTTGTAGCCCCATACATTTCGTCCAACTTTTTATACTTTTTCGATTCCTTCCAAATAATAGGATTTCGGCAATCCTTCAAAAAAGGCGTTTGGTGCAGTGATGGCCTCATCGTTAAAGCTAAATCTCTTTCAGCCGAGCGATTTCTTCCAGTTTGGAAATAAATAAAAATCGCTGAGGACCAAATCTGGAGAATATGGTGGATGGCGAACCGATTCGTAACGCAATTCATGCAATTTTGCCATTGCGACTGAGGACCTGTGCCCCGGTGCGTTGTCCTAGTGGAAGAGCACTTTTTTATTTGCCAAATGCTGCTGATTTCGTCTCAAATCGGCTTCGAATTTATCCAACAGCTCTGTATAATATACGCTAGCGATTGTTTTGCCCTTTTCAAGGTAATCGATATGAACGATTCCGTGTGCATCCCAATAAACTGTCGCCATGACTTTGTTGGCCGGTAAACCCACTTTGGCCTTTTTCGACTTCGATTCGTCAGGACAAGTTCACTGTTTCGACTGTTCTTTGGTCCCTGGTGTGTTGTGATGGATCCATGTTTCGTCCACGGTTACGAAACGGCGCAAAAAGTTTTAACGCGCTTGTACATCGCCAAACACTCCTTTGAAGTTGTCAACCGGTTGCGCTTGTTGTCAACAGAGAGCAAATGCGGCACCCATATCTAGATAGCTTTCTCATATTCAAAAATTTATCCAAAATGTTCCGTTCCTGTTCGGTTGAGATGCCCATACCCTCAGCAATCTTGTGCACTCTTGCTGATCGTCCAATATCATACATACCATGGATTTTATCGACGATTTCTGGCGTTGTAACCTAAATGGGACGACCAAAACGTTCGGCGTCCTTTGTGGTCATACTACCACAGCAAAAATCAGTAAACCACTTGTGAATCGTTCCAATCGATGGTGAAGAGAATGTTTAACAAACGATGCTTTGGTTTAATGGCGTAATGTTTTTTCCACCCAAGTAATAATGTTTAATCAAGACACGAAATTCACTTTTTTCCATGTTGAAAAATCTTCAAGGTTACTCGCTCTCGATGGGTGTCAAAACACACAGTGTGAACATTTTAATGCGTTCTCACAAATAACACATGGGATTTTCGATTGTGGCGCCATCTGTTTTATTTTTCAGAAACTTTTCACCTTGCCCTCGTATGTGTCCAAGTGAGTTCTCGTGATTTTTCAGTGTTCAGTCTGCTGAAAATCAAGTGATAATCGCAATGTAATATACTGACATCGTCTTGTGGGCATAATAAAGTAAGATTGTTCCCTTGATATCGCTATCTGATCATTTATTGTATCTTTCGGCAGATGGTGTGTAATTAGTAGTTAATGCATTTTATCTCAAATTGATAAATCTATAAACAACGGCTACATTACACAACACACATGAAATTTAATAAGTTCGTCTCTAGAGTATTTACCGAGTTTATTGAACCCTTCCTTTCTTGCTTGTCAGTTTTTATTACGAAACCGTTATTAATTTTTCAGTTTCGAGAAAACCTCCAAGGAACTGTTCATTGATGAGAGTAATAAAATATAAGTAGTTTTCTTAAGGACTTGATATTTACAGTGCAATTAAGAATTAGACTCGGTATTAGATATTGTTATAGAAAGAAATGCAGTTAAACAATCTAATTTGTGCTTTCAAAAACAATTTGCCATTTTTATAGATATATTTATTTCCATTTTCTTGGAACTACTGCTCTTTCTACACGACTTTTCTAACTTAATATTCCTTGAATCCATCTTTTTCACTTGATGGAAAAAAGATTACGCCTTTCATCGAGGAAGGACCTTTTTACTTCTCTTACTAAACGTGGTGTAAAGGGAGTATTGGAATGGGTCTAAAAAAAATCATAAATTTCGTAAATATCCGTTTTGGGCATTTCTGAATCCACTATTGATATGAAATGAAATAATCACACTTATCCACTAAAAATACCATTACAGTACTGAGGACCTTTCGGCTACCAAGTAGCCATGATCAAAGTAAACTAAATTTTAAATCAAAATGTGCCTGTTTAAATACTATTTGAGGATAATAATGTAAACAATGGGTTGCCCTCAGGTGGAGATAAATCGGAATTTGATAAATTGCCTTTTCGTTTATACATTTATATCTCTTCTATGTATAATATACAAATAGTTGGATTAACTTTATTTGTTATAAACAATTTATTTATTAACAAAATAGATGAATTCGACCAAAACTCGCTAGTTTAGGGCCGTTTTTGGATAATGTTGGTATTTTGAGTTTGATTTTATCATCAATATAGTCGAATGTATACCCAAAAATTTGCTAATTTCTTATTAACAAATTATATTTATTAATAAATATACGAATGTGACCGAAATGTCGAGTTTACAGTTGTATTCGGATAATTTTGGCCTCCTGAGATTGATTGTATTGCTATTATGGTCTTTAAATGCATACATCAATTTTTGAATTGTTATAAACAAATTATTTATGGACAAATATATGAATTGTGCCAAAATTCCAAGTGTAATGTGTATTTAAAATTAATCTTTATTAATAATCACATAAATTATATTTAAAAAATCAAAACTCAGGCCAAAATTATCAGACAGCGACTATAAACTCGACATTTTGGTCAAATTCGTATATTTAATAATGAATATAATTTTGTTTATAACAAATTAACAAATTTGTGGGTATACATTCGACGATATTGACGATAAAATCGAACTCAGAATACTAAAATTATCCGGAAACGACCCTAAACTCGAAGTTTTGGTCAAATTCATCTATTTTGTTGATAAATAAATTGTTTGTAACAAATGAAGTACCTGTTGTATGTAAAATTGAATGGAGAATAAGACTGTTTAGTCAAAAATGACATACAGGGTGACAGAAAAAAGTTGTGTTTATTTCAATTCCGGTACAAACTGTATGTGGCGCCTATCAAATATTAAAAAAAAAAACGTGTGGCACTCGGGGACTGCCGCGGTGAAGCTATTGCATAACATTTTTTCTCAACTTATGCAATTATAATTATTTATTTATTTTTAATTTATGCAGTTTTTTTTTCTTTGATATTAATTCAAGTTACACTTTTTGAGCGTGGTGACCGATAAGAAAACAATTTTTTTCTTTTATTGAATAAATGAGAAGTTAATATCGTTTAAAATAATTGAAGTTAAATTGTGCGATTTGGACGCTTGTTTTATAATTAGTTTTAATAACGAAAGTAGATATTTGACAACTTCGTTCTTCTCATTTGTTGTGAGAATACCAATCAATATGCACTCATATATTTTAATAATATTACTGAATAGCGGATTCTTACTACAAAAAATAATTTTTTATACATTAATTCTGACGATACAATTTCGATTATTCGTGGTTCTGTTCTTTTCGACGGCGTGGGCTCTTTTAATTGAAGTTAAATTGTGCGATTTGGACGCTTGTTTTATAATTAGTTTTAATAAACCCCCTTTTTAGACATAGTGAGTCTTCTGATGATGGTCGTGAGACCGAAACGTACGTAAAGACGAATAGTTAAAACAAAGTGTTATTGTGACCTATTTCCCGAGAATTTTTATATATAGTTTAAAATATTTTAATTATCTTACAATACATGTAGGTTATTCAGGAATTTGTTATCATTAAAACTATAGGTTTATGGTAACTGAAATAAGAGACATAAGTTTGAGACTTGATATCCTCTAAATATCTGAAAAATACCGCGTCAATGGTGGCCCCATATTTTGTTCTGGATTCTTGTGGATCATCATTCATTTTCAAATTCAATTTTTCCGAAAGAAAAGTTGTCAACCGCTCTGATTTTTTTTATCAGCGAAGTTGATGTTGAAATCGCCAGCCAAGATAAGTGGAAATTTATTACCATTTGTACCAAGTATTTTCGACCCTTCTTCAGTGTACTCCAGTAAAGTGCGATGAATAAAATGCTCTACCTCGTTCAATTTTGGATTCGGAGAAATGTAAATTACTACCATGACTATGTGTAGGCCATTTCTAAGTTTGCATAAGCACGCACAAATATCTCCAAAAAATGAGCGCCTAACATTAACATCGCTAACGTGTGCAATATTTATTTCAATATTCGGAGTCATAATATTAGTTACATTATTATTATTTTGGTAAATAGCTACCCCACCTTTTGGAACAGTATCTCGTTTGAATTGAACAATACAATTGAAATTAGGTATTTCAATCGAATTATCATGCGCCATGCAAGATTCGGTAAGAAGTAACACATTTGTTTGTCTCGTAACTGAATCTTGTAAATCGTATTTGTGACTATTTAGACTTTGGCAATTGAAAGTCATTATTGAAATGCCATTTCTATTACTAAGGAAATCTAAGACACTTTGAGCTGTCGTCTGAACACTATTTAAAGGCAGTCTTTTGAATTCTTGCAACAAAGATGCAGTCGATGCAGCTTGCCTTCGATTATTATAAAACTTGAATGTAGAATTATCGTTTTTTGTCGTGATATACAATTTTTTAATATTAGTCACCCGAGAGAGCGCAACATAAACGAGTTCCTGTTATTTTTCGTTACGGAATTTCTTGATTCGGTCGCCGCGCTCAAAGCCCGCGATAAAAGCTATATGCAATAGCTTAATAGAAACAGGTACTCTCAGGTCTCTGCTACGCGCGTATAACGTATAAACTCTAACTGACGTGTAGCCAGCTCCTAGAGGCATATGTCAAAATGATTTCGTTCGTAGCTAATTACATAGGACGTCTGGAGTTCATGCAATTATGTTTTTAGATAATTTGGACCTTCTAATTTTTCGATAGGCCACGTGAAAATCCCGGAGTCTAAAGCGCTAGAGTGTTATAACATTCGTTTAAAATAGCGAAAATTCTCACTTTTAGAAAGCTATATGCAATAGCTTAAAACTAAGTAAACATTTGAGTTTCTCATCATTAATACTTCCAGTATCCCGAATTTCGTCAAATTGCCATGTTATTGAACAAAAATATAATCTAAAAATTAAATGAAAACTTTTTTGGACGCCCTGAATCTCAAGAACCAAGCCGTTGCGAACCCATGTTCATATCAACTTTTTCTCTTGAAATTAGTCAAAGGTTCATATTTCAAAGTTTGTACACAAGTACTTAATGAACATCCTGTATAGATAGCAAGGATAGGAAACTGTCTATGCCATACTACAGAGCCCTGTAAGTCGTAATACCTAGTTATTTCTGAATATCGAAATCGTTTTCGAGCATCAGGAAAAAAAAAGTGGATCTTCATTTTGAATCGTCCGTAGCATTTCGACTGAATATTATTTCTCCAGTAAGAAAAGGTATTGGAGTACTAGGGAATAAATAATATGAGAACTGCATGGGATATGATAGAAATGGAAGATACAGATTTTTTCCTTGTGGTAAACTTTTAAATAATTAACGATATAGGTAATCCATGAAAACCTTGACTTACGGAATGTCGGAGAAAGAGGACAAAATTCCTTCGTGAAACTGACTCGTGAAAAAACATACCGTCACCAGTTACCGCAACAACGAGCGACCGATAATTTACTTGAGAAGTAAGTATTTTTTTCGGTTTTCTTGTAAGAGGCCACAGTCTTGCTCTTTAATTGTAAAGATGCGAAGCGCGGCATCTTTCGGTCCACGGTTTCATCAAACGTATCTACAACCTTCAATTATATGTTTCGAAGATTTTTAATGCAATAAAAATTGTCCGATTTTACAGGTCCGGGGTCTGGATGTATAGAATGGTAGATTATTCTCGATGACGTACCTAGCGGAGACTCATATACAAGCTACACTGAATCTCAAAGCACACTTGTGCTCTAAAACCTAGCCAATACTATTTAGCTGACGTATGGATGTCTGTAAGCAAGCAGGTCTCCTTTGAATGTTCCTGAATTAAACATTATAAGTAGTAAAAAGCTGTGATCACTTGATCACGTGGATCACATGACTTTCCTCACTTTTGTAGATACTAGCTTTCGGACACTTCTGCGGATCAAATGTATATAATTGTAGGAACAGAAAATATATCGGAAAATAAAATTAAAAGTGAAATTTTTTCTTAAAGACAAACTTTTATTTTTTTATTATCTATACTTTGACTACACGAGAGGGAAGCCTATAATGTTCGATGAGCATTGTGTGAGCCAGCGGTGGAATGTTGGCAGAGGAGATAGGCCGAAGATGTTTTCTTGAAGGTTTGGAGGTTATAGGCATAGGGAAAGAGCTTACTAGGTAAAGAATTCCCCAACTTTGCTGTTCGAATAGCTCTCTTCTCTCTTGGGAGCCGAACTCCAAACAGCACTCCAGGACAGGAATCTGTGTTTTGTAGATTAAGAGAAGCTGCTGGGATGTAAAATAGCTCTTGGCACGGAATAGAAAACCAAGTTTTTTGAAGAGGCTTTCGCATGATCATCCCATGAGGAATTGCTATTGGTGGTGATCCCGATCATGGATATGGAAGACTTCATTCATTTTAAAGCATACAAAAAACAGAAATAAAAAGTCTTGACCTCCGACCCCACAAACCCCATTTACCAAATTTGAATGGAATCGGGCCATAATCACAAAACTCGTCCGCCATCGTACTAAAAAAAGGAATAAAAAGTCATGAGCTTCGACCCCAAAAACCCAATATACCTATTTTGAATGGAATCGGACCACAATCACAAAACTCGTCCGCCATCTTAGTTCGCCTCCTTATTCAGTTTTTAAATTTTGATTGATCTCCAACCCCAAAAACCTATCGTCAATCTAAATTTACATATTGTTAGGACAATTTCAAACAGAACCATTAGAAGACTGGTTTTTTACATTAAAAGAAGCAAATGGGGTGCAACTAAGGACTCAGCCGTCAAGCCTAAGTGTCATCGAGACTGCCCTGGTTGCAGGATCGAGCCTACCACACTAGGTGGAGTGTTTAGTGGGTTTATCTGAGATGATTAACATTCGGACTCAGGGACTCCCACACTACTTTATGTTACATGATCATAAAGTTCCCATAAAGGGTTTCAACCACATCCCAAGAAAAAAAAGGACTCAGTTCAAGTCTGGCAACCCCGTTTAAACTGGAACCTTATACATGTTCTAAAAAATAAATAAAACTTTTGTTTTACTGTCGGTATCACAGCATTGTGCCGCATAATGTACGGGTCATCAGCTGCAACATGTGACGTCACGATCGAGCGTTTAGGCCTTGTCCTATAGCACGTATTGGTTCGGCCCACTCGCAAGAAATCTAAATATAAATAACCTAACAACACTCATCCATAGTGGGTGTCAAATTTTTTACTTTCAGTGTATAGAAATTCTATAAAACATTGTACACAAGTCGGTATAATATTTAAAAATGCGAAAATGGAATGAATAAGCCAGGTGAAGATATCGCTATTTACATTCAGTAGAGTAGCAACGTTTCCATCTATCTCTTCCTCTCTCTAACTATCCATTGAAATGAAACCCATTATCTACATCTCACAAATAATGTTATTTAAGTCGATGGAACACGATATTATGTAATCCGGATCTGTTGAAAAGTATGTCTGGCGCATATGCGGTGAGAGTGGCCGGTAGATAGCAAAGGCGCCAGGCCCAATTCCTCTGGGTGGCACACGGTATACTCGACTAGACCCGTCCGTCTGTCTGCCACGCCGTGTACTCTCTTCTCAACATCAATGCATACCTGTAGCGTTTTGTTCGACTCGCCCGTCCGTTTGTTCGGATTCGTACAAGCTTATTTAATGAACAATGAATGATGTTCGTCTCATTTACCGACGATAAATTACCAGTTTTTGCTCATCGGTCTGTTGACTCACTTTATGAACTGGGAACCTTAAAAATATTCCTCCGAATTTATTCCCAATAATTGAATTATCTCGGCTAGTTGACAAAATATTTAGGGAATCATTCTTATGGGGAAGTATGTTATAAATGAACTGTGATTCATAGATCACCAACTTCCTTCACTCGTAGGAACAGAAACAGATCATACTCTACATCATTGTATTAAAAGTTTATTCGAATTGACAACATAATGTGTTTTACAAGAGAGTATTTGAATTAAAATTTTTTTAGTCAACAAAACAAACTTTTTATTTTACTTAATTACAGCTAACTCTTTGGGATTTATGATAACTTATAAATATTTGGCTAATTTAATTCTAACTTTCAAAAATCACGTCTTCTAAATGACCTCCACCAACTTCAACACATTTTTCAATATTAGATAAAAAGTAGTTCATTACACGGCGTAGCAAACTTTCGTCTATTCCTTCAACTTCTTCACGAATTGTGACTTTCAGTTCCTCGATTGTACCTGGACGACTCGCAAACACTTTGGCTTTTAAATATCCCCACAGGAAAAAATCGGGCGCCGTTAAGTCGGGGGACCTTGATGGCCAAGGCAAATCTCCGAATCGAGAAATGAGTCGGCCGTTGAACATTTCTCGCAGGACCCTCATTGAGTCTCTGGCGGTATGAGCTGTTGCCCCATCTTGTTGGAATAGTAAGGCATTGTTTAGTAATCCTAGTCTATTTAATTCTGGAATGAGAAATGTCTCTAGCATATTAACGTAGCGCTGGGATGTTACTGTTACAGCGCGGTTATTTTCATAACCATAGGATCCTACTCCACACCGCACAAACAAACAACTTTTGGATTATGGAGGTTCTGTGTAAAGATTTCACGAGGATTTTCATTTGACCAGTATCTAAAATTCTGTTTATTGACCATACCGTTCAAATAAAAATTTGCTTCGTCGGTCATTAGGAGACTTGAATTGCTCCTTGATGTAAATCCAAAAATTCTTGACAAAATGCTAACCTTGCTTCTTTATCTTGATTGCTAAGGTGCTGTGCCATTTGGTATTTATAGGGATGAAATTTTAAATCCCTTTGAAGAATTCGATATTCCTAGGATAAGGGTTTGTCGATTAGCAGACCTTTTAGGACTTCTCGTAAACGCAATTCTAACTCGTTCAATATTTTCTGGTGTACGAACTGTTCTTCGACGTCCGTGCTTCTTCAAATTTTGTACAGAACCATTTTCACGCCAATGACGAACCCATGACTTAACAGTTTTACGATTTGGCGCGTGACCCCTATTGTTGTTATTAAACTGACGCCGGAATGCACGCCTAACTTCTTCGAATTGCTTCTTATGTAAGTTTCTACACAAAACACACGTTGTTGGACTGAGTATATCCATGAAAGTTCAAACGGATGTTGAAATAATGTCTCAAAGCAAAAAAATTTAATAATTATTGATGAAAACTAAGAAACTTCTCGTAGATAAATGGCGTTGCACGAAATTATTAATTTAAAATTTATTTGTGACAGGCGTCTACTTGATTAATAATTTACTTAAATCCCAAAGACTACAGAAGATAATCCCACAGAGAACAAACTATTTAGTTATCTCCTAGGGAATTTATTAATAATATAAAATGGGTAGTCTATTATGGGGAACCCAGTAATATCAATCACTGTGTAACCAAACAATTGTCCTCAAGTAAACTTTGCAGCTCATGTAAATTTAAAGTGTTTTATTTCACTGTTCTACATATTTATGGAATTTTCATTATTATTATTCAAAGTAGATACAAAAATAAATAGTTGTTTAAAACTAACATTGTTGGATCACTAGAAGCATCCATGTATCATTAATAACCTATGGTCTTAGCAATAATTTAGGAAACATTCCCAAGAGTATAAGTGTAATGTACAACTTTAATAGACGTTCACAGGTATGAATGAAAAGCTACGTGGGACGATTGTTTATTACCCTGATCGTAATTTGAATGATAAAACAGGCAACGGAACCGTACAGCCACAGCCATCGGTACATTCGTTATCAAATCTCGTCGCCGTTTCTCTATAATGCCTTCTTCCATAAACTTGTAGATAGTTGCTTTTAAAACACTTTAGATAAGAATGCGGGATAGTTTAATGGAATGAAATTATCCTAAGAATCCATGTAGGTGAAGAATATATTTATCAAACCAAAGGCGTCACGAGTCTCGACTATACACATGACCTTAATTTTATCAAGTTAGTCATCATTCAGACAAATTATCGATATTCGAAAAGTGGGTGCTGAGAATATTGAATTTTTTTTCTCATTGTGTAATATTTATAAATCCGTAGTTGTTTTCTTTTGCTGTTTTATTCTAATTGAGATGTGGGTTTTCTAAGGGTTTTCCGAAAATTTTTAATTGTACACGTTAGCGGAACACAAGTTCCATTAATCCCGTTTCGACATTCGCCTTCTTCAAAAATTCATTTTTATTGATTTATACAAGAAATCTTTCAAATCCACAGAGATATGGACCTTAGAAAAATGTAAAAAATGGATCAGTATATTAGTCAATACGAGGCTCGATATTTGGTATTTTATTAACATAGAAAAGTAAAATTTAGTCTATGTTATGATTCTAAATATTGATCTGATAATTGGCCATTGGTCTACAATTTATCAAAATCTATCAACAATATAATAGGAAAAAATTAATTAAAGACTCATGGCATTTTAGTGAATTTATAAAAAATCAGTCCGTACTCGCAAATAATCTATTAATTTCCTTGGACTTTATTTCTTCATTTACATACAGTAGGTCCACGTTAAGGACTTACCACTTAACTTTTGTATTTTTTTACGGATTTTGATAAACTTTTTTTTTTTAGGTTGGTATTTAATATTTGCATCAAACTAGTTGATAACTTCAGTTTTGAGCTGTAATCATGGCCACCTACGACCACTTTTATTGGCTTAAATTTCAGAAAGTATTATTAGGGATTTTTTTAGAGAAAAACATGTGACGGATTTTTATTTAGGATAACGTTAAACTTACCTGTACCTGTATTCTAAAATACGGTGTCAAAGAAAATACTTTCATCGACACTAATACAAATTATTGAATAATTTTATCGTTAAATTAATAAATGAGAAATTTGTAAAAAATGTAAATATTTGTGATTTACACTAATCTACCGAATTCACTTGTCAATTCGTCGTCGATTATTCCTTATTACATTTCTTAACTGCTGTCGAGTTATACTGTGTCAAGCTTGTCTGATGCTATCAGTTCTTCTCTGTCCTGAGGCCTTGTAGCATACACTTTTTTTTATTGTCCCCTAAAGAAAGAAATGAAGCGGCGTAATGTCTGGGGATCTCAGCGGCCAACGAATAAGAGGACTACTGCGTCCGATCCAACGATTAGGAAAAGTATCATTCAACCACTGTCTCACATTAACAGCGTTATGGATAGGTGCTCATCAAGTTGGAAGTATAAATTGTAGAGGAAAGTCATCAAGTGCATGGGTAAACTCATTTTGTTGAAATCTAAGAAAGCTTCTGATCACGATGCTGGTTTGGAACTCTCTCAACTGTTCCATGTTGGTCGAAAAATTTGTTAATTTCCAACGGTCACATGGTTAATACTACGTTCTGGATGTCGAGTAATAACAATAACATATATATATATATATATATATATATATATATATACCAATTACACCACTTCGGTAATTGGTTGACACCCTGGACTAGAAATCCAGAATTGTGGGTTCGAATCCCGCCTATGGTTCAATCTTTTACGTTTATTCATCTTTATAATCCTATGTTAAATTATCTAAGTTATCTTCATAATTCAGAAAATTTAATTCTATATCTCTTAAGTTACATACACGATAGTGGCCAATTAGGCAAAGAAACTTTAAACTTGTTTATATATATATATATATATATATATATATATATATATATATATATATATATATATATATATAGTAAGTTGTGGGTTCTCTTAGGTTTTTCAGCAATTTTAAATGAATTATCTCAATGAAACAATCTTTTCATTCGACGCGTTTCGGCTTTCGCCTTCTTCAGGAATTTATTCATTGTTTACATTATGAACTGAAATTTAACAAAATATTTTTATATTAATTAGCTGTATGCACAATCTGTATTTATGACAAAGTTTTTCAGTTTGTTATGAGCATTGACTTTAGTTCCATATTTAAAATTTATGTGTATAATAACATAATAACTAACTTAGTTCGGTGATTATGTACAAAATAAATTAATTTTTCATGAATTATTTGAATTTTGAATATACTTATTACGTGATAGAATACCAACAGATTTCGTTTGCGTTTGGCTTTGAAATTCAGACTGAACACAGTTTGCAGAATGGGTTTTTGTTCTGAATGTAAGGGTAAGATACCCTGCTGGTTGACCGTTTGTTACACTTGTTAGATATCACTGCCTGTTTGCATTAAAATTTAATTGCTAACATGTGGCTCTTGTATCATATGTCTGTTTGACTGGACTATTTCAATTTAGTTACTTTAAAGAATTATATTATATATTTGCGAAAGATTATTCATATCGGTCTTATCGTTTACGCAGTTTTGATTTTTTTTGTACCATTTCTAAAAATATTCGACTCTTCTCATTTTGTTCTTTTTCTATTATGTCGAAATGCTCAAAATTGAATTTATGTTTAGTATTTGTCTCGTGTTTTTTTAACGCTGTTGAGTTTTTTTGATATTTATGACCTTTGATTCGTTCTTCTATGTTTTGTTTTGTTTGTCCGATGTATATTTTGTCACAGTCTGTACACGGAATTTTATAAATACAATGTGAAATTTTATTTTTGGGAATTTTGCTTTTAAGTTTAGAATATAAATGTTTTAGATTATTATCATTTTTATGTGCTATTGTAAAATTGTATTCTTTTAGAATAATATTGAGTTTTTCTGAGAGATGTTGAACGTATGGGAGTCTTATATATTTTTTAGTTTCTGTGTCTTCGTGGTTTATGGTTTTATTGTTTTCGTTGTAGTATTTGTGAATTCGGTTTTTAAAAATTTTGTTTATGAATTTTTGTGGATAATTATTGTCTGTAAGAATAGCTTTTGCTTTAGTTATTGCAGAATTGCGATATTCGGGATCGCTTAAAATGATTGCTCGATCAGCTAAACCTGTAACAACATTTCTTTTATGATTGTTCGGGACTATTGCTTCATAATTCAAATATCGGCCCGACCAGGTCGGTTTTGTATACCATGATGTGGAAATTTTGTTGTTATTATTTATTAGAGTGAGGTCAAGGAAGTTAATTTGTTTGTTGTTTTCTGTTTCTATAGTAAATTGTAATTTCGAATGGTAGTTATTGAACGCGTTAAGTAAATTCTTGAACTGTGTTTGTGGTATAGCTGTGAGGCAGTCATTATTGACATTGCTGAACAAATCATAGTTAAAAAATGGAAAGAAATAGAAATCCACACGCCGCTACCATTAAACGAATTCATAAATGCAATTAATTTAACACTCACATCCACATACTTTCAGTACAAAGACAACTTTTATTCTCAAGTATTTGGATGTGCAATGGGCCAACCCATATCGTCAGTAATAGCCCAATTAGTGATGGAAGAGCTTGAAATGAATGTCATCAAAAATTTGAATTTTGAACTACCTTTCTTCAAAAGGTACGTCGATGACTGCCTCACAGCTATACCACAAACACAGTTCAAGAATTTACTTAACGCGTTCAATAACTACCATTCGAAATTACAATTTACTATAGAAACAGAAAACAACAAACAAATTAACTTCCTTGACCTCACTCTAATAAATAATAACAACAAAATTTCCACATCATGGTATACAAAACCGACCTGGTCGGGCCGATATTTGAATTATGAAGCAATAGTTCCGAACAATCATAAAAGAAATGTTGTTACAGGTTTAGCTGATCGAGCAATCATTTTAAGCGATCCCGAATATCGCAATTCTGCAATAACTAAAGCAAAAGCTATTCTTACAGACAATAATTATCCACAAAAATTCATAAACAAAATTTTTAAAAACCGAATTCACAAATACTACAACGAAAACAATAAAACCATAAACCACGAAGACACAGAAACTAAAAAATATATAAGACTCCCATACGTTCAACATCTCTCAGAAAAACTCAATATTATTCTAAAAGAATACAATTTTACAATAGCACATAAAAATGATAATAATCTAAAACATTTATATTCTAAACTTAAAAGCAAAATTCCCAAAAATAAAATTTCACATTGTATTTATAAAATTCCGTGTACAGACTGTGACAAAATATACATCGGACAAACAAAACAAAACATAGAAGAACGAATCAAAGGTCATAAATATCAAAAAAACTCAACAGCGTTAAAAAAACACGAGACAAATACTAAACATAAATTCAATTTTGAGCATTTCGACATAATAGAAAAAGAACAAAATGAGAAGAGTCGAATATTTTTAGAAATGGTACACATCAAAAAAAATCAAAACTGCGTAAACGATAAGACCGATATGAATAATCTTTCGCAAATATATAATATAATTCTTTAAAGTAACTAAATTGAAATAGTCCAGTCAAACAGACATATGATACAAGAGCCACATGTTAGCAATTAAATTTTAATGCAAACAGGCAGTGATATCTAACAAGTGTAACAAACGGTCAACCAGCAGGGTATCTTACCCTTACATTCAGAACAAAAACCCATTCTGCAAACTGTGTTCAGTCTGAATTTCAAAGCCAAACGCAAACGAAATCTGTTGGTATTCTATCACGTAATAAGTATATTCAAAATTCAAATAATTCATGAAAAATTAATTTATTTTGTACATAATCACCGAACTAAGTTAGTTATTATGTTATTATACACATAAATTTTAAATATGGAACTAAAGTCAATGCTCATAACAAACTGAAAAACTTTGTCATAAATACAGATTGTGCATACAGCTAATTAATATAAAAATATTTTGTTAAATTTCAGTTCATAATGTAAACAATGAATAAATTCCTGAAGAAGGCGAAAGCCGAAACGCGTCGAATGAAAAGATTGTTTCATTGAGATAATTCATTTAAAATTGCTGAAAAACCTAAGAGAACCCACAACTTACTTTAGATAAACCAGCAAAAGAAAACCACAGCGAATTTATATATATATATATATATAACTTAAGAGATATAGAATTAAATTTTCTGAATTATGAAGATAACTTAGATAATTTAACATAGGATTATAAAGATGAATAAACGTAAAAGATTGAACCATAGGCGGGATTCGAACCCACATTTCTGGATTTCTAGTCCAGGGTGTTTACCAATTACACCACTTCGGTCCTGTTAGATTTTTATATTTTTGTAAATATAAACCTCTGAAAGGATAGTAGATCATTGATGAACACAATGCGATTCGATGCCCTACCATAGATCAACTATTCACGCACATTCATCTAAAGTTCAGTCGTTTTTTGAAGTAAGGATTGTAGGTTAGTACTGCTATGGTTGGCAGTTACTTGACAGTTCTTATTCAAATGACAGCATCCTGGGTCTTATATATTTCAATAGAACTGACTGAGAATTGTTCTGGTTAATTATAAACAAGTTTAAAGTTTCTTTGCCTAATTGGCCACTATCGTGTATGTAACTTAAGAGATATAGAATTAAATTTTCTGAATTATGAAGATAACTTAGATAATTTAACATAGGATTATAAAGATGAATAAACGTAAAAGATTGAACCATAGGCGGGATTCGAACCCACATTTCTGGATTTCTAGTCCAGGGTGTTTACCAATTACACCACTTCGGTCCTATTAGATTTTTATATTTTTGTAAATATAAACCTCTGAAAGGATAGTAGATCATTGATGAACACAATGCGATTCGATGCCCTACCATAGATCAACTATTCACGCAATGATCTACTATCCTTTCAGAGGTTTATATTTACAAAAATATAAAAATCTAATAGGACCGAAGTGGTGTAATTGGTAAACACCCTGGACTAGAAATCCAGAAATGTGGGTTCGAATCCCGCCTATGGTTCAATCTTTTACGTTTATTCATCTTTATAATCCTATGTTAAATTATCTAAGTTATCTTCATAATTCAGAAAATTTAATTCTATATCTCTTAAGTTACATACACGATAGTGGCCAATTAGGCAAAGAAACTTTAAACTTGTTTATATATATATATATATATATATATATATATATATATATATATATATATATATATATATATATATATATATATATATATATATATATATATATATATATGTTTCTTCTTAGGTTCTCGCGGACGTAATGTGTAGAACTGGATTCTCGGGTATTGATCCGCGTTGTGTGGTTTCGGTCCTCAAAAGGACCAATTTCACGACGTTTCGGCAAATGCGACTTTGCCGAAACGTCGTGAAATTGGTCCTTTTGAGGACCGAAACCACACAACGCGGATCAATACCCGAGAATCCAGTTCTACATATATATATATATATATATATATATATATATATATATATATATATATATATATATATATATATATATATATATACATATACTTGAAACATTGATGTGTTACAGTTTCGATTATTCGTGTTTCTGTTCGTTTCGGCGACGTGGGCATTTTTGATTGAAACTGGTTCGATAAGGACGCTTTGTGCTGATACAATTAGTTTCAAGAAATCTTGTTTTAGACATAATACGTCTTCTGATGATGGTCGGGAGGTGAGACCGAAACGTACGTAAAGACGAAAATAATTAGCATATGTGTTAGTATAACCTATTTCCCGAAAATGTATATATAATTGTCCATATATACATAATAAAACCTTTCGTTTTCATTGTATTTCAATACAGAAGTCGACTGCCGATGCATTTTATTGATCATAGTCATCCATTTTTTTCTAAATTACTAATATGCACTTTGATTTTTATAGCCAAATGAATTTCTAAGGATTCGTCAATGCATGAAAATTGAGGATTTAGGGCAGCTTAAATGGTACTACCATATTTTTATCTTTAATTAATTAATTTGAATAGCGCTCTCTGACATATTTTTTTCTTGGTAATTGTTTGATTAGAATAAGAAAACACTTCTGTAGTCTCACTTCTGAAATGGAAATTTGTCGTTTAGTTCGTATTGCCTCGTTTACCCATAAATGTTATGGCCCCCAATCAACACACACACACAACCGGGGTTAAGGTCAAACTGAAGATCTTACACCAGTTTACTTCTTAGACTCGCGTACGGTTAAGGTGAACAACTCTCGTTGGCAGTCCTAGTATAGGATTATTTTTTGTGTCGCTCTCCAAATTCGGTTTAATTCAACAAATTCAAATTAATCGCCAATATGGGAAACCGTCATTGTATGAATTAATGAAATAGAAACAGCTCATTATTTTAAGAAATATACGGGCCATGAATTTTCAATTCTACATCATAAAAAACAGGACAACCTTGTCAGTATAACATATGGACATCTTTAAAATGTTATATAACATGCTAATTCCAAAAAGTTTTAATTAACGATTTGAGTGACAGACAAAACAAGCCTTTGTTATACTAAACACGGGTAACCTCAACTAATTCACAAGTGACAAGTGTCTGAGAGAATTACGATGTGTGAAAAATAGAAAATATCATACGAACCATTATAAATCACGTAAAAAATCCAATTCGGAAGATTTGAACGCCTTATCGACGTCCAATAAGGCTTTTACCTTTTCACACTGATACACCATACGTAGTATGATGAAGTATTGTTATCGGACTAAAAAAATACCAAGACAATTAGGAACGTTATAGGGAAACTGAAAAAAGGGCGTAGTTTTTGCAAAACCAAAGACGAAGTTAAATGACTGCAAGGAAATTCCCTGCATAAAAATGGAGAAAACCAAACATTCTAAAAATAAAATGCTGAAACAAATCAAGAAAAATTATTCTAAAATAACATCACTTTGAGAGAAAAATATTTTTAATAAGATTATTTTAGGAGAGAACGTGAGAGAAATTGTGGTCTCTGTGAAAAAATACAAAATGTTATAAAAAATCTGAAAACTTGTTGAATTTTTTTTGTAGATGGGAAATGTAGTAAATTGTACGCTTGGAAAAGAGATATCTTTGCAAAAAAAAAGTAGAAACATGAAGAGCTGTGAACTTGACATTCAATAATATCGAAGATTTGGGAACTTCACTAGTTGTGCATATACCAGACCAAAAAACAGATGTATAACGAATCAATGTGCCACAACTCCACTTGGAATCAACACATTTGGTACGTGCCTGTTAATATTGCCGAATTTCTAAATTTGCCTGATCGTTCTCTTGATACTGGACATTTCTTTTGACGATCTTCGTATAGTTGTTAGAAGACACTGGTGCTAATCGTACTACAATTGAGAGACATGGACTGAAAATATAAAAATTAATGAGAATGCCGAGATATTCTTCATTCCAGCTGATATTCAGCAAGAAGCTCAAGAAGCAACATTACGTCTGTTATCAGCGAAAAGCATAATTGTATACCAGAAGGAATTGGTGGAATTCGACTACTGGGGAAAAAAGGGGCATAGGAGTTGGAGCAATTACAGAAGAGGTGCTACTATTCAACTTTCGCAATGCGGAGAAATGGTTTGTTGCCTCTCCAATGTGGACAAAGTATTCAATGCTAAAATCATCATACACTAGTGTATTAGAAGGCTTCTAATTCACGGAAAACAGACGTATGAAACCTTTCTAATATAGTGGTTGTGGTTGAAAGTGTTTTATTCTATCAATAATATTTCATAATTTAAAAATTGCTTCATCGAAGTATTTGTTTGAATGATGCTTCATGTATATGGTTATTCAAACTTCCGTTGTTGATACAGAGTTACTATGTTGAAGGATAATATAAAAGCATTCTTGTCTTTTACTTCCATCAAGTCCAATTCCTAATCTCTACGGACGTTTGGCACGTATCAGAGTGATACTTGTTCGTATGATGCTATATGCGATTCAATTTCGGTATATTTACGTCTTTCTATGTCTCTAGCTATTTCTAATCATTGGCAATGTATTATTTTTCCCACGGGTGTCGCACCTAGTGAGTATAGATCACAATTATATTCCTTTGGGGGAATAGGATGAGGGAAGCTAGTGATCTACGAATCAGTACATTTTGTAATCTGCTGAATTGATGGACATTAATTGGTGTTTAACTCGTATTTTTAAATTAGATACAGTCTAAATAAAAGCATCTAACGAAATCCACTGAGAGCATTCGAAACCTCATGACAATAATATGTTATTACCATTTTCTTTGTAAAGATGTACATTGTAAAATTCGTTATCCCACGCACCATCTTCCTACATCCAATTTTCGAGAGTTATTATGAAGCTAATGAGGAAAAGGTTGAAGATAGTACGTACACTCTAGATCTGGGATTAATGCGAAATTGTTATTTTTCGAGGTCACAAATTTTATAAACCACTTATTATTCATTCATTGTCGTCTCCAGTGATATTTAAAAGGCAGGAGTGTGGATAAGACGATTTATCATTCATGAATCGTAAAAAGCTACAAATTCTAACTCTGGACGTTGAAAATTGTAATCATCTTCATAACAACGTATCTAAGTTGGAAATAATCCGATATATGAAGTTTCACATCCCGACCCCAAAATTCAAGCAATAATTCTCGTGATCCAAAAATAATTTATATAATCTATGTATACAAACTTAAATTTATATTGATTAGATGAAATCGTATAATAATTCCTATTATTAAAATAACAGCATTAAAAGCATGCAAAAAAAAATATACATATATTCTGGAAAAATGTTCACAAACTGCTTCAGTGCGATTTCTACGCTTGTTTCTTACTGCATCATCTGTAATCTTGGTGGTATCTTTGAAATGGCAGGATGCGGTGCTTTTTCAACATCCTGTAGACTTGATCGATAGTTAGATTTAAGAAAGGTCAGTGCCGAAAATCATGTTGGTACTAAATGGAACTCCGAGCCAAAATTCGGTTTTTTCAAGAATTCTTGTTTCAGACCTTCGCCGCTGGATAGATCTGTGAACTCTTCTTGAGCTTTCAGTGACAAATGACTCATTTGTCCCATTTCTATTAAGAACGGGTTCGGAACTCAAATCTCTGTTTCAAGATCGACAGATGGAAATACTTTTTCATCTGGGTCTCTAAGCATATCAGGTGATCAAAGATGATCTCTTGAATTCGAGACTTTGAAATGTTATTTTCAAGGAGAAATTTATTGGTGGAAGTAAGTTCTAAAGCTCCATTTTTCACCTTGTCTCTCCAAATTTCTACTTTTTTGGCAAAACCCTGAATTTTGTTTTTAATCTTAAATATTACAATCTACTCCTTGTAGTCCCGAATTCAATTCTTTTAACGCACGAAACTTCTGAAATTTATTTATCAATCTCAACACCGTATCTCAAAAACTAAGCGTCTGTGCATATATGAAATTAGGAATTTTTTTCTCAAAATCAAATTTTCTATCGTCTATTAAATTTTCCCGATTAAAATCTGAGACACCCTGTATAGTGATTTACATCACGGCTATATTTGACTTGATATAATATATCTACGAAACCTAGCCTATAACATCCAACCTTAAGTTAAAATTTTTTTTATAATAATAAGAATAATAATAAACGTTTGATATTGATATTAGAAAGTATCCAAATTACAAGAAACAAATCTGTTAATGACAAAATAGATTCCAGTCTTTCAAAACTTTATAATATTCTAATTCAAACTTAACCAAATTCAGTTATTTTGAAGTACCAATTTCTATTATCTATTTAATTCAATAAAAAAGATAATGTTTTATCTGACATTTATGAGTGACAGTTTTGAGGTTAGATTCCATAGAATTATCTTAAACTTGATTAGCTGTAATAGTAATGAAATGTGAATCATAGAATGGTTAATTCATAAAATAATCATATATAATTGGAATTGTATAATCTTAAAATAATGTCTTATGTATTTAATTAACTATATTCAATTCATTTCAAATTGATAATCAGCCATACATTACTGTTTCACACACAACCGATGCAATGTTTTCTGCAGGATTTTAAAAACACAAGTCGGTTGCAGACTCATTTCATTAATCGAAATCATGCATTATATTGCTGTTGGAAAATGTCTTCGTAAATATTTTGTGCTAAAACGGAAACTGCCAATTTTCTATTACATAATGTACCATAGATGTGAGATAGACAGATACATCGATCTTTTTTTAGCGACAACTTGGACTCGCATACAATTTAATTATCAACCCAGGGAAAAACTCGTACGTCGTTCAGCAATTCATTCGGAAAACCCAACTGTCCTATAAACAACTGTTAACAAAGGGTAATATATTACGTAAAGGTAATCAAGTCGACATTACTGCATCGAATTCATGGTGTATGCATAACGATTTGATGTATAGTTTGAACGCATTTAATTTAACGTACGGGCAAGTAAGTTAGTTCGGGTTTATTTTATTGCCTATTGATCTCTGATTTAGTACAGTTATGCTAATGTTGCTTGCCCCGCGGTTCATATATCTAATAAATGTAGTAACATCGACCAGATTGGAAGAAGGTAATATCAAAATCAAATTATATACCATTAAATATTCGAAATTCGAAACTATTGTATTTCGATTCGTTTATTATTTTGATTATAATTTATCCCAACATTTGTCATGTTTCAGAAAACCGTAAAATAAACAGGAGGTCGGACAGTACACACCCCGGAGGGTATGCCAAAGGTACGGATGAGCGTTTGAAATCTGTAACTCGAAAACAGCTTTAGGTATGACGTAGAATTGACAAACAAGTAAATTTAAAATTTTAATTATAATTAAGAAACAAGAACTGTACCAATCACAGGATCAACCTCAGTTTTAACGTAGAAATGAAATAATTAGACAAACCATATATATCTATATATTTACTTTTTTTTTCATTAATTTCCCCCTCCCTATTCTGGGAGGGGGAATGAACGTAGCCTCTCGAAATTTGGACTGAAGGTTCCTTGGCCACCGACAAAAAAGGGTCAAAATCTCAAACCTTAGCCGAAAGTCTAAGGGGTCAAAAAAAATAAAACTCAAAATCCGACTTCAAAAAAGGGTTAAAAAAACCTGTTTTTTGAATAAACGAAAGGGTTGCACCCAATATTTTTGATAGAAAATCTAGGATGTTGTTAGTCTCACCAATACGAACATTTAAAGCCGGGTCACGATACCAGCGAATCAAGTCGCCAAAAAAACACAACTCGCCTCCGCTATAACCGAAGGTACTCCTCCCCACCGGCCGGTAAGTAGCTTCAGGTTCCTAAATCGTTCTCATTGAACCCAGAATGACTACTGCATCCGGTCTATCAAGATCTGCGCTGAGTTCTTACAGGCCGGAATGATCTTCAACTTCGAACACAGCGAAGATCGAATTCCTCCCAAAACATCATTGATCAGAACCACCAACACAAGCTTGTGTCTTGGGTATAGCGTGCGGAGCTCGAACAGGAGATCTTGATAGTTTATTCATTTTTCCTCCTCTTTCAAGACTATGTTCTCCTCTGCCGGAGCAAAGAATTCGATGACATACATTAGTCTTTGTTTGTTTATCGACGAGGACAACGTCAGGCATATATGCTGGTATTGACCTGACGGTCGGAAACGGGTGATTCCAGTAGATCTGACATTTTTCGTTTCCGGCTCTTGGTCTATTCCGTACGAGTACCTTAGATGGTAACACAGCACCCGTAGGGCCGTTGCGGCGATAGACCTGAGCATAAGATATTTGGGCTTTCAGACGAAAAGGTTGAAACTCGTTGTTGTCCTCTAGTTGGCCTTCTCTACTGATGTGAAAGTTCTTCTGTAGTTTTTTCTGCTGCCTTAACGATACATAATTATCAAGATGAATAGAAGTAAAACATTGAACCATAGGCACTGTAACACTATAAATAAGAAATATTCACCCTTATTCACTAAAATTACTGTTAAAGTACTGAGGACTTTTCGGCAAGTAGCCATCATTATAGTAAACTAAATTATAAATCAAAATGTGCTTGTTCAAATAATATTTGGGCGATAATAATGTAAACTCAGCTGGAGATAAATCGGAATTTAATTTAATTTCAATTTCTATTGGTTTTTACCGAAACTGTGCTTAATAATTTATAATAAAAGGACACGAATTTATATGATGTTCAAAAAGCTAGTTTTAAATGTAAGTTATAAGCCAAAGGTTGTAAATGATCTAGCTTATGATATTTGTTACAGATTTTTGATTTTATCTATTTTCGCGTTCTTACACGTATATATTTTAATGAATTTTGGGAAAACGTTATTTGACAAACAATCTTTAAGGAAACATGAAGATAAACTTAAGTGTTATAGTGTATCCACAGTGTGAACTCTTTTATAGTTTAATAGTGACGATAACTTCCCGGGCATGAGTTCAGCCAATTTAATGAATTAACAATCAAAATTTCCTATTTAAAAGTAGGAAAAGTTTGAAGATTGTTTGTCAAATAAAGTTTTTACAAAATGTATTAAAATATATTCGTTTAAGAACGCGATATAGATAAAATCATTTTCTCTGCATAACAAAGATTTAAAATCAGTAGGTGGGATTAGAGCACACATTCCTGGATGTCCAGTCCAGTCTGTTAAACAACTGTAAAATTATAAATATAAACATCCTAAAGGATATTAGTTATCATCAATGATCAACAATGCGGTGTAGGATCATACTATACAGGAAAATCTCAGAGCAGAAGTCAACTGAGCACTAAAGATGGAACTGTTGCGGAGCCAGTCCAAGATCCTCACAGATAAATTTAGCAAAAAGGATGTCCGAGGAAGCGTAAACAATCTTAGAATCATAACAGGATTCATATCCAGACGTTGCAAACCCAATGGTCTTATGAGTAAAATTCCTAGTGAATGATGGCACGTGTGGAGTATGCAGAGTTAGCAATGGTGCATTTGTTCATTGATTATGGAGTAGCAAATACCGGGAAAATTAATATAAGAGAATTAGAAATGAATAAAGATATGAATATACTCATTTATGTCATGTTGGCTTTTCCAGATAAGAATGATAAGGTCTTTCTAGTCCAGATCGGTCAGTAACGTCACAAAATGATCGTAACAGTAACTTTTGTAAAGTTCGAGAAATCTATTAATCAATGTGGTACATTTGATTTCTTAGTGGGACATCTATTCATAGATGACGTGAGATTCTTTTGATCTTTTTACCATGCTGTTGGCCGGATATAATTACCTTCAACAAAGATCGTTCAGTAACGTTGCAAACTTGCTGGTTCCACTGATGAGCGCTAGGAGAAGAGCGAAACAGCTGTCTGGAACTATAATTTTGTGACGTTACTATCGATCTGGACTAAAAGATCTTATTACCGGAAAAAGCGGTTCCTTCTATTTTTTTACTACTTTTAATAATTATTTTGATTTGTTTCAAAATAGAACTACTACACAGTACTACACACTCATCGTGTATCCACCTGAAACCGCAGAAGATACAAATCTATCTATATTAATATATATTGGATTCAGTTAAAAATAAACTTCAATGATCAGCTTATTAAAATTATGACAATCTATTTTGTTAATATACCGCTTGTTGTTATGTTGACGTTAAATTTAACAGACTATTTCTATTTCGGTATTGGAATCTGGTTTTATTGTTTTCCTGTATGCCTATTTGTGTATATCCACATTACTATCCTATGAAACTACTTCCATTTTAAGAACACTGACAACGTTCTCTCAGCTTTGACAAAAATTTTACGCCAGAAACAAATTGCATTTGAATAGGAACTAACACACTTTGTACTTTATCTACATATTTATCATGCAAATTACCTAAGAAGTGAATGAGTTCATGCCCGCTTCATGTGTGTATAATTTCAATATTCTACAATCTAAGATTATGCTTTGTAGACAATCCATGACATACCTCATCAAAATTACTAAAGTTGACTTGAATGTAGATGTGTGCTATTCATTGATAAGGATCAAGTATCTAATATTTTTTGAAATATGTGCAACCATATTTTAAATTGTTTTATCTTAATGAACTAGGTACATTTTTGAAGCTTATTTGTATTTTATTACATTGATAATGATTAATATTTGAGGTTATGTGCGTTTCGGTTTTCATGGATGCCTAGTAGCTAAAGTATTATATGTTAACGAGATCTTCATTATTATACCCACAACACGAGCCATATTCCACTTTCTCAGATGATGAATCTGACAGTAAACAACTTCAATTCATTTGTCACCAACCATGATGTAGGTAGATATACACTAGAAAAATCAAAATTTCAGACAGTTAATATGCAGAATTAAGTAATATGGAATAAAGTATGGGTTTTGAGTAGGTATAGGGAAATAAATTAGAATTAGGGCTTATTTTCATGATACAGTTGAATCATGAGGAGAAACAATTGAGTGTTCCGTTCAACCTTCAATATTTATGATCCAATCACTGTATTAATAAACTATAAAATAGTTCACACTGTGGATATACAATATACACCCTTATCCATTAAAATACTGTTAAAGTACAGAGAACCTTTAGGCTACCAAGTAGCTATCATCAGAGTAATCTAAATTATAAATCAAAATGTGCCTGTTTAAATACTATTTGGGCGATAATAATGTAAACAAGGGGTTTTTTCGAAACTGTGCTCAATAATTTAGAATAAAAGTACTGGAATTCATACGATGTTGTTTCAAAAGTTGGTTTTAAATGTAAGTTATAAGCAAAAAGTTGTAAATGATCTAGCTTATGATATTTGTTACAGATTTTTGATTTTAACCATCTTTGTTTTTCAGAGAAAATGATTTCATCTATTTTCGCATTCTTACACGTTTAATGAATTTTGGCAAAACGTTATTTGACAAACAGTCTTTAAAGAAACGAAAATCTACACTTAAGTGTTATCCACAGTGCGAACTCTTTTATAGTTTAATAGTGACGACGAGTTCCCAGTTGCGTGAGTTCAACCAATTTATAAAATTAAAAACCAAAATTTCCTATTTAAAAGTAGATTTACGTTTCCTTAAAGATTGTTTGTCAAATAACGTTTTCCCAAATAAAATTTATACGTGTAAGAAAGCGAAAATAGATAAAATCATTTTCGCTGCAAAACAAAGATGGTTAAAATCAGAAATCGGTAACAAATATCATCACCTAGATCATTTACAACTAACTTTTGGCTTATAACTTACATTTAAAATTAGCCTTTGAAACAACATCATGCGATTTCGAGTCCTTTCATTCTAAATTATTAAGCACAGTTTCGGCAAAAACTAATAGAAAAATTAAATGAATCAACATTAAATTTCAACAATTGTTACCAAAAGCTCCTGGAGAAGAAACTAAGAATATAAACATTACTTGCAATAAAACCGATATCAATTTCAATGAAACGGAAATGAGTTTGTTAAATAAAGGTTTGAAATTTTACAAATGATTCTAAGCAATTACCTACCGAATATGTAATTAGTGATATTGAAAATACGATTTGGTCTCTTAAGTTTCAAATTGAAGGTGTTACTCGTAACAAATGCAAGACAATTCTTGAATACTGAAATGAATTATATAAAAGTATTTCCAAAAACTTCAATAATATCTGTAAATCATTGAAAGAGAAGACTGTTATTATACTTGAAAGCAGATAATGTATATTCCCTGGTAATTAAGGGCAAAGAGGATTATCTCAATTCGATAAATACCTTAATAAATGGTGATCCCTACAAACAGATTAACAGAAATCCATTATCAAAATGCGTTAAACTAGTCAATAATTCAATAAAATCCTGTACAGCTGGAACTTCCGATAATTTAAAATACAAACTTCCAATATCAGATCCAATCTTCCTAAATTATATTGCTTACCTAAGATTCATAAGCCTGGTAATTCTTTGAGACCAATAATTTCAAACCTTAATTGTCTTACGTATAACATAGCAAAATGTTAGTTAAGGAATTTAGCAACTTCCAAGCCGCACAAGTCTGTCTGTGAAAAATTCTTTGGAACATATTGCAAAATTGTAGATTTCAAACTTGAACCTGGTGATAATCTCGTTTCATTTGATATTGTTTCACTATTTACAAATACCCAAATCCCTGATTCGATAAACATTCTGAAGAAATGGCTTTCAAATATTAATATCCCCGACAAAACTGCACTGAATACGTGATCCTTACTACTATATGTATGGAGCAAAATTATTTCACTTTTAACAAAAATTACGTAGCGTTCGACATAAGTACGTAATGAAATTGATTTCAAAATTTGTCGAACGCTACGTTTAGGATGGTTTTCGTTAAATATCCTTGCAGCCGCTCGGGCATAATTATGATTTTGGTAATAAGGGCTAACCAGCACGTTCTTGCAAATGTGTACACCATATTTTCTGAAATTTTAAACAAATCAGCAAAGTAGTAACTCAACAGGTTGATTAAAATCATGAAATGATCGAAGAAACGTTACAACCAGATAAACACCTTCTAAGAACAAAAAATGAAGGCAACATAAGGAAATATTTTGCGGTTTTTTTATTTATTAGTTTGAGAGAGAATGTATTATTGTATGGAAGTCAATGGAGGACAATTTGAACATTTGATTTAAACACGCAGATTTGATTTTTTTCATTGTAAGCATGACAACACAATTCAATTTTTTTACGAATGTGATTTTTTGAAGATTGTTGAAGTTTGTAAAAAAGGCTTACTAAAAATGGGCTTGTACATTGTACAAATAACCAAAATATTCAAGGTGGCGCATTCGAGCAACAAAATTAATTTTTGGCGAAAAGGGTTCATCAAATTTACGTTTTTCATAAACCGTTGTAAAGAGGCTTCCAAGACCTTTCAAATGACGTATCACTCAACCCCTCTCCCCTATTCAATTTTGAGTCAAAAGATGTCCCCCAAATAAAATCATTCGACGTGTTTCGGGAGATTTTTCCACTCACTATGGGATAAGAAATATACGGGGTGGCTCATCTGAGATGGAACATCCTGTATAAACAAACAAAAGACGACAAATCCGGGATTTACAAAATCGATTGCGAGTCGTGTTCAAAATGCTAAGTGGGTTAAACTAGAACATTTTAACTCGGTATAAAGAACATTTTGTCCATATAAAGAAAAATAATGGTGAAAAATCAGCGGTAGCCGAACATATTTTGAATACAGGTCACACCATTTCTTATGAAAGCTTATCACTTTTAAAACAGTACAGACAAATATCTAGATAATTTAGAAGGGATGGAAATGTATAAACGAAGAAGCAATTTATTAAATTCCGATTCTTCTCCAGTTGAGGGTAACCCCTTGTTTACATTATTATCGCCCAAATAGTATTTAAACAGGCACATTTTGATTTATGATTTAATATACTATGATGATGCCCACTTGCATATCACTAAAAATGGTAATTCACATGAAAATGGCGTGTATTCGGTGCATTTATCACTTTTTCTAGAAAGGATTGGATAACTCATAAACGTTTCTTTTTGGGTATAGGGTAGGATGTATGAAGTTGAATCAAAATCATGAGGGGAATCCGAAAATTTATTGACATACAGGAGTGCCATTAAAGTAACAAAGGGAACGTCACTTCCGGAGAAATCGGAATTGTCACAATAACGAAAATATTTTGGTTGAATTTTCAATGTTCCCTTTACCGTCTCCACAAATTTTCAGAATCATGCTACTTTTAGTTCTCCATTTATATAGATCGCGTTAACTTATGAAGCTATATTCGGTATAATATGAATATTTGAGTGAGAGTTCACAGTTCAATTAACAAGAAATGAAATGAATGAATGCACTCTGGTATCCTTAGATTTTGACACCTGCTGATTGGAAATTTATTAAGCGTATCGAATCTGAATGTATTGTAACGAAAGGTGTGATAATTACCCAATTATGTAACAGGTCGGTCGAGAGCCTACTAAATCAAATTATAACTGTAGTTAATTTATATTATGCAAAAAGCGATGTTGTAACCTACGATCCTAACGCCCACTCAACGCTCAATACGGTTATTCATACAGTATAACAAATGCCACTATTTTGAATGGTTAAGTATTACAAAAATAAATGAATATCGAACCGAGCGGCGCCTACAGCGATAAATGTTTACTTACAACGGCGCCAGCCTCTAACTTGCAATATTATTTATTATGTTTCCAAGTAATTATGCTACGTCTTATTACCTTTATTACTTTAATGTTAATAGAATAAATTACAATAAACGCAAGGTGTGTGAGATGCATTGGCGTTTCGTAATTTTCTACAGTAATGGAATAACAGAAAACACGATTAATATCGATGATGACATTAGCAGGGCCGTTACTATAGTGTCTATTGCGTTTTAAATGATAGTAATACATTACTTTTCTGTTTTGAGCTATGAGCTGAATTCTTAGCGACATCCTCACATCCACATTCACATAAATTAGTAGCACGTCACTCCATGATTCACAGATCAGCTAATATTCCATTAAACAAAGGCAATTTCAACCTTCAATAGAATAGGCTCCACAGTTTTTACGCACACACACAGAGAGATATCATGTCAAAAATAGTCTATATCGATTCAGAAATGCTCAAAACGAATATATTGCCGAAAATCCAGCCCGATTACAATACTTGGCTTACACTACAGTTTTTTTATACTTTGACTATACTAGAGAGAAACCTATAATGTTGGAAGAACATCGTGTGGTTATAAGCATAGGGAAAGACCTCACTAGGTAAAGAGTTACACAAACTCGCTGTTCGATAGATGAATTAAGTCTGATAGCAAGAAGCTAGAGCTTGACAATGAAGGAGTGACTAGTTTGAGCTCGTCTATTCCGCCTGTCTGGAATCTCGTGGGGGAACAACAGACGAGATTTCTGATGAACACCGACCATGGACATATCACCTTTCTACGATATTCTAGACAGGTCAATGAACTCGTAAGTGTGACAACATCAATCAAACGAATAGCTCTCTTCTGGATATAATCCAAGAACTTCAGCGTATGTTTGGGAACCGAACTCCAAACAGGTCGAATCTGTGCTTTGTAGATTATGAGGAGCTGCTGGTATGTAAAGTAGCTCTTGGCACGGAAAAGAAAACCCAGTTTTTGTGAAGCGATTTTCGCAATGGACCTCCCATGATAGGGTGCTGTTGGTAGTGATCCTGAGCATGGATATGGAAGACTTCATAGGAATAGTTGTACCTGACATCATCATATTAGGGATTGTGGGATCCGCCTTCTTGGAGAAGACGCAAGCTTGAGTTTTGGTTGTATTAAATTCTACTAGATTATCAGATCCTAATTTCAAAATCTTTGCCAGATCTCCAATAACTGCGTCAACTTGTCTCTGGCTCGCTCTTCTGGCTTCATTGGATGGTATAGGAGCTCTGGATGAGAAAGCGCCATCATCATCTGCAGAGCTATGGACGGGACAGGTGGTCACTTCCAGCAAACCGTTTATATGGAGCAGAAACAAAGTTGGTACCAAGACAGCTCCCTGTGGAACATCAGCGTTGGTAGCCATTATATCGAAGGATACCACGTCAACCACCACATGGAGGGATGTATCTGAGAGAAAACTCGATAGTAAGCGACAAAGATGAGACGGCAAACCATATGCCGGAATTTTCCCAAGGCTTTGGTGCTAGACTCGGTCAAATGCTTTGGAGATATCCAATGCTACAGCTAGAGATTCCTCATGTTTTTCAACAGATTTCTGCCATACATGTGTTACGTGCAGATCTTGTGTTGAATCTGCTGACGAAAGCCATATTGCCAGTCATTCACTATTTTGGAGCTCCTAGATTGATCGCTTTCTCTATCACTTTAGAGATCACAGATAATATTGCAATGGGTCTTCTTTCCTTTTTTTGGACTTGGTTGGACTCTAGCTGCCTTCCAGCTGAAAGAAAATACACCAAGATTGTATGAAAAGGTAAACAAACTGCAGAAAACTGGTGTTTGTTCAGGCGCACATTCCTTAGAACGACAAGTGGAATTTCGTCTGGCTCCATGGATGTTTTGGTATTGAGATCAAGCAGAATGCACCTAATTTTGCGCTGACGAAAGACAATTTCAGGCATATGGCTATCGATTGCAGCGATATTAGGAGGTTCCTTCCCTTGTGTATCCAAAGTGGTATTTGCTGCAAACATTCTAGCAAAAAGGTTGGCTTTTTATTGTGGAGCAGTAGCCAGTGTGCCATCATCACATACTTCGTAGTGTGAGGGAAGTAAAAATGTAATGAAGTAATTTGGGCCAAAACTTTTGAATCATACGATACATCATGATTAGGGTTGGTTGGATTTTTGGAGGTTCCTACACATTTTTCGTTGCCAACAATCAGTCTCCGGAATAAAATAACCGGTCATGATACTTGTAATGCTGTTGGTGAAACGTTTTCTTATAGTCGTGCTCAAGTAACGCGGAATCCACCCTTCAACCAAGATGGTTTGAGACTATAGCTGTCCGCAAAACCTTCAAATTCAGTATTCAAGTACCGAATATTCGATCCCTGAAGTTTCAAATTATCAGCAACTAATGAAGATTTTCTGTTGGCTAAATAGCACATATATACAGTATCGGAAAGTATTTATCTTGGGTATGGTTGTTTCATGAGAGCGTAAAGAATAGCTTGCTATATGTTGAGAGAGCATTACAATTCCAGGGCGGTCAGCTCAGGACGTAGGACGTCAGTATCATACCAGCACGAGTCGGGAGAATGTGCGAGTCGCTATGTACGCGTCGGGTGGGGTAAGAGGAGAGGCGCACAGCAGTGCGTCTCTCTTGTTTATGTGATATTATCATATCATTGCGTTCCTTGTTGCTCCTGTAGATTTCTGTCTATACCCCAGAAGAATTGTTTCCGATACTGTATAACTACTTTTTTTTTCAAATTTGAAACGAATTTCCAAACTCTCCATGTGACATAAATGCCTCATTTTATGTAACTTCGATGTTGAGAATGATTGTCTTGGACTATAATATATATAATTGCTTACGTTATTAACATTGTCCAATGCATTTTTCGAGCGAATATCAACTATCAAGTCTTCTTCGATTTGATGTAACTGACAAACATCTTTGCGTCGCAAACTTATGACATTCTACAACATGCCTCTTTGCAAATAATGTTTTTTTCGAGGATATTAAGCTTGAAATAAAACTTCATTCATGAAAAATTCATTCACGTATCATCATTCGGATGAATAAGAGATTTGTTGCGTATATAATGTAATCTTACCCATTACTCCAAAACTTTCAAGATACAACTAAATACCTAATTGTTCTTTACGGCAACTAGTAAAAAAATATTAATTTTCATTGATCCAACCAGCGTTACGTCACTGGTGGAGCGAACAAGAAGGAGTGCCAGACGGATACTATGTATCCAATGTGTTTTCAATAAATTTCATTGAACATGCGAATTATGAAGTTCGCAGATGATTATTTCCTACCCGAGCTAAATATAAAAATATAACTCTACTACCAGTAACGATCCTTTCTCTCTGCTGTCACCCACAATGTGATACATACTTATCACGAAAACAAATGGAGGATATTAGAATATGGTAATTACAACAAATGAACATGATTATTACCGAATTCGCGTTAATGTATCCCCACATGTACCAGTGGCATGACGATGTAATTCTGTCTGCAAAGAAAATTTGGAGTTCACATTAAACCATAATAGGACTTGTTTTTTGCAGTATTGGCATTATCGATTGACTCATATCCGAATTTCTTTTGTTAGTCAAATCTATGAAGGAAAAAGTCTCGGTACACTTTGGTATGATTATCAATGTTGAAAGTGATAAAGATATCTTCAAACCTTCAACAACTGTCGCACAGAGCTTAATTAATTCTCACAGTAGGTTGTATTTCAGGTTAAATTCATTTAAAATTAAAATTGAATTTGAGATGAAACCCACGTAAAGTATAAAAATGAAAAACACACTTGAAAACACGTGTTTTATTGTAAATATAGATACGGTTGAGTGGTAATTTTAAGAACACAATATTATACTTACGCTCCAGACATAACATTTTAGGAAGTACATTCGACATGGTTCAAAAATAATTAATAATATACCTCTCTGTTATTAATGCAAATGCTGTTGTAGCGGGTTTAGGCACGACAAGTAATTTAGGTTAGAAAGAAGTTAAGTTCGACTCAAATAGTGTTTCATTGTAATCATTCTGACTAATTCATAGGAGGTTACAAATATGAATAGAGGTTGAAAGCTCCATAAGCGTTTAAATACATGATGGAGCGCGGTAGACGTATTGGTTTCAAATTGGAATGACACAGTACAATTATTGAATGAGAACAATTTTTTTTCGTATTCTACAACGTTGGAAATTTGAGTTTAGATGGTTTTGAATAATGTATCCGCCAAATGGAGTCCTTCAGAGTCCCAACATGGCCGAATTCGTTTTGGGAAGTTTTCGTGCGCTCTTTGGAACTTCGCAACCGTGATTAATATCCGAATGTCGTCTTTTAGAGCTTCTAGGGTCATGGAACGATAACTAAAAACAAGGGATTTCAGCCTCACAGAAAAAAATCGGACGGGACTAAATCAAGAGAGCAAGATGGAGATCGCCTCTTATCGAAATTAGGCGCCCGGGAAATCTTTCGGCCAAAAAGTCCATGCACACCCTCGCTGTGTGGGCTGTGGCCTCATCTTGTTGAAACCACACGTTCTCAAGCTCCAACTCTTCCTATGCAAGCCTTGATCCTGGACAGGTAATGTGCTGAATTCATTGTTACAGGTCGATTATTTCCCCTCAAAAAAGTAAGGGCCGATGACCGCTATTCTGAGATTGCACAACATACTGTAACCCTGTCCGTGTGTAGATGTTTCTGGCGAAGCTCCCTGGGATTAGTGTCACTCCAATAATGCATATTTATTTATTTTGATCACTGAAGTGAAAATATGCCTCGTCAGAGAAAAAACGAGAGCGTTTCGAGGCAATGCGGCAAGCATGTTTTCACTAGCGACTTGTCTGACTTCATAATAACGAGAATGCAGTTCTTGGACTTCTTGGTGCATATGAAGATGTTCACGCACGATCCGAAGACACAAGAGCATCTGCTTGTTTCCAAACCAGAGCGTGTAGGAGATCGTTCAATGGTAGTTCGAACTCGCCCGATTTTTTCAGGGATTTACACATTTCCTATCTCCTTGAATGCATCTACCCACGAAATAATCCGATTCTTCAGTAATTAATATATTCCATAGTTTATTTTCTAAATTTGCAATACAACCAGTTTATAGATGTATGAACAAGCTAAAACGCCGTTTAAGCAACACCTTTGATAAAGTTTCCGATTCAGATAAATCCGGGAATTACAAAATCAATTATGAGTCGTGTTCAAAATGCTATATGGGTCAAACTAGAAGGAACATTTCAACTCGTTATAAGGAACATTTTTCCTATATAAAGAAAAATAATGGTGGTAAATCAGCGATAGCCGAACATATTTTGAATAAAGGTCACGTCATTTCTCAAGAAAGTTCATCACTTTTAAAACACAGTATAGACAAATATCTAGGTAATTTAGAAGGGATGGAAATTTATAAACGAAAAAGCAATTTATTAAATTCCGATTTATCTCCAGCTGAGGGTAACACATTGTTTACATTATTATCTCCAAATAGTATTTAAACAGGCCCTTTTTGATTTATAATTTAGTTTACTCTGATGATGGCTACTTGCTAGCCAAAAGGTCCTCAGTACTTTGATAGTATTTTTAGTTGATAAGGGTGATTATTTCTTATCAATAACTTATTATAAGTTTGAATATAAAGTGAAGTTCAACACTATCATTTAATTCATTATGTAGGTAAGTACTTAAGTAGTAATGCCGTGTAAAGCATAGAAGTATTATATTAAACTCAAGTAGAGGGGGGCCCCTCTATCTTTTATTCATATCGTTCACAGCATAGGTTGACGCTAGGGGAAATATGAACGAAGAGAAACCATAGAGATTAATAATAGAGTACTCGAAGCCCATAAAAGCAATGTTATTAACTTGACTAGGTCTAAGCGAGCGGCGGTTGTTTTATCCTTTTCTAATAGTCTGTTCTCTCTTCCACAAATTAGAAAGAGATCGAAACCCCGTAGAGTTCTTAGAGCCAATCACGAAATCCGTCATACATGTTCTCTAATCTTGATCTCTATGAGAGAAACCGCAGTAGAGGGGGGACCTCTATTTCAATCATGATTTGAACTGTTTCGTAATAACACTTTTTCCCCCTATTTATATTATATAACCTCTATGTATAAAACTCAAGTTTTATTATATGTAAATACTTCTGACTGACTGACTGACTATCATGTCACGAAATCTCCCGCACTCTAAAACACACATGAAATTTGCCAGGTGAGTTCCTTATATGACGTAGGCACTATCTAGGAACGGATTTTTCGAAATGATTTTGACAGTGTCCTTGGCAATAAAATAAACGTTATATTATTAAATAGAGTATAATTTTACGATTTCCCACGCCTTTTGTATATTAGTGCAAGCGAGGCAAAACCGACGCCACTTTCTGCTCCAACGGGTACTAGCCGTTTCTGAAAGCGAAGCCCAATATGTTGTCTACTAAAGTTAATTCAAGTATTGTAGAAGAGAGCATGTCTAAAGGCAATCCTAATCATCTGATGCATAATGTTAAAACAAATAATTTCTAATTTATGATTTTATTTTCAGAGTCGCCACCTCCACCTTATTCCCGCTGTGCCATGGATGTACTGAAACCTGAAGGTAAGCACTATATTTTTTATTATAATTTTATCAACCATTTTTGATAATTTTTTTCAATTTTATCATCGTTGTTAACCGAAATGTTGATTTTAATATATTTCAATCTTACTTGTGATTTGAGACAAGAAGGTGGTGACTATCTTTTTGTATCTTTTCTCCACCATCCTTAGTAGAAAAAAATAAAGCAAAAAAGGTCGAAAAAAAATCGGCTGAACCGATTTTGACGTTTTTTTTTTAATCGATTCAGGGAGTCATTTAGGAAAAATGCTACCAGTCGTCTATTGTATAGCTTGCATTTTTGCAGTTCTATAGAGGAAAATGCATCTCTTTGAATGCACTTTCAGAAGCTGAAATTCAATATGAAAAAATGCCCAGATATAACCGAAATAGTCCAGAATTTCTCACTCGGGAGCTCACCTGGGCTCTGGGGATCCACTAACGTCGTCTCCAGGGAATTAGTGAAATTACCTTCTGGAATGGAATGAAACTTGTAAGAGATGCTCTTTTGAGGTTGCTAGTTGTGCTCATGCCCCTCAATAAGCACGTGGCGGTCAGAATACCCTGATCATCTAGATCATATCCAGGGACTTCTCTGTTGTCGATTGACTCGTAAAAAAAATCAATTATTAAATTTTTAACTTTTTGTCATTAAAATGAAAAATATGTAAGTATTATTTTTGTTGTATATGAAAAACTCAATGAAGTTTCCTTAAAATTAAATAGGTATTTTTTGAATCCTTTGTTGCCAACATCACATATATGTTTACCAGATGCATCGTCGATTGATTCCGACTCCGGAATCGTGGTCAGCGATCCCCAAAAACCCCGAGAGATGATTTTCGTTGCGTTTCTGAGCATTTTGAAAAATGTTCCCCGGAAATGGGACCTAGGTAATCAAAGTATTCTGACCACCAGGTGACTATTGAGGGTCATGGTCATGACCGGAAACCTCAAGAGAACTTCCTTTCACTCTATAGAAGATATGTTGATGAATCCCCTGGAGACGACTTCAGTACCAGGATGTCCTGGTCCCCAGGTGCGATTCGAATCTGGCACCGGAATTTTGATCAGTGACCCCAGAAACCCCCGTGTAAGAAATTCTGTGCTATTTCGGTTATATCTGGGCATTTTTTTCATATTGAATTTCAGCTTCTGAAAATGCATTCAAATAAGATGCACTTTCCTTTATAGAAATGCAAAAATACACATCATACAAAAACAAGCTGGTAACGTTTTTCCTAAATAACTTCCTGAATCGATTAAAAAAAACGTCAAAATCGGTTCTACCGACCGATTTTTTGTTTTCGACCTTTCGGGCTTTTTTGTACTTTATTTCCCCGACTATCTATAGAAAAAGACAATTCAATTTCAACTATGGTTCATTTGAAACGTAACCACTGATTCTTTGAAACAAATGCATAAATGAAGATCGTTTTTAATTGAACATTTCGCAACAGGGATCGTTCATTTTTACGGTTGAACAAATTGAACGCGCTGTCATTTTACGGGTGAGTGAAGAGCTCTATTGTTTATTGAACATTTAATTGCGCAGCGATGCGTCGTCTTTATTGAAACGTAGCATGTTATTACATTTTCTGTATCAAATGTTTACTTTCTCACAACGTATTCGGTAAAAATGCCATGTCCCATATTGCAGAATGTCGCTGCTCCCTTGAAACTTGAGAGATGCAACGACCTTGGCGGTCGACTTGCATAACAACTTCGTATTACGACTTTGCAAACATTTTGATCTTATGCGTTTTATTGTGCGATTGTTTAAAGTGTCGTTTCAGTCTTTTTTTCTTCTAAAAATAAATGTTATCTTGAGCTGCTTATCTTAGTAGTGAGATATTTTTATGGGGGAACATTCAGTTTGTTTCCCATGCTTATCAAGTACTGTTTATGTATTTTGATGATTATATTGGCAACTCCATCAGAATCAAACAGTCCAATGAATCCTTTCCTCTACATCTTACAAGTAAGTCTATAAAATTGGTAGTGTATGTATTGGGTGATATCTATAGATGATACTGGTTCAAATTAATAAACATAATGTTTAATTCAGTTCAATTCTAAACTTGTGATAACCTACGTAAAAGCTATTTAGATTACAGATAGAACATCTTTATTAGAGAGATATATAACTTTCTACTCGCGCCTTGATTCGTGGTCACACATGAATATTTTAATTGATACCAGATAAAATCATTAATGTTTAATTTCACAGAAGACCCACGTGAAATTTCTCTCTGATAATTTGCAACTCCATTACGACGAGTTGGTCATATTTATTTCAAGTTGAAGAACCGTGGGATACTGCTGTAAAACATTTAACGCCCACTTTAGTCATCGATTTGACATAAGAAGTGTCGAATAACTCATATTTTATTACAAAGCACGTTCCGCAAAACATTTCAATTAATTCAGTTACATTGTAGTAAGTTCAATGAGATTTTTATGTTTCAGTTTAGACAATAAGGTTAATATACGATGACGACGTTTTCCCTCATAGCATCATTGGGCCTTAGTTGAGTGATGAACATCAATATGTTGAATCTAGAAGATATAAATCAGATTTAATTCACGCCAACTCTTTATTCACGTTTGACATTACTTCTTCATAATCATGCTATTTCCTCTTATACACAGATGAATTGATACTTGGTTGGGTCCATTGTATGCCCCTTGGAACAAGACTCATTGCCTGAGGCAATGCCGAAGCCGAATATATTCCTTGGACTAATGTATCCTGTAACTCCGTGGCGGCCTGCACTGAATGTGAGAGACGGTTTCGTCCGCTTATCCACATCTACTACAACCTGGGTCATCAGCGATGCCGATCTGACCTGTAAAAAGTCTTGTAACCAGCGTTATGCGTCTTCTAACATTGAAAGAAGGTTCATATTTTCAGATATTGAGGCAAAAGCCATAGTTCTGATGGGCTGTGAAGAATATCACCAACTGACGAGGCAAGCGAAATACAAAATACGACCATCAAATACCTACAGAGCTACAAAATTGTGAATGATCGGCAATATGGCTTTCGTCAGCAGAGATCAACAGGAGACATGCTTGCTTACGTAACACATGTATGGCAGAAATCTATTGAAAAACATGGAGAATCTCTAGCTGTATCATTGGATATCTCCAAAGCATTTGGCCGACTTTGGCACCAAAACCTAGGGAAACTTCCGTCATATGGTTTGCCTCCTCACCTTTATCACCTACTATCTAGCTTTCTGTCACATAGATACAATGGCTATTAACGCTGGTGTTCCACAGGGACCTGTCTTGGCACCAACTCTGTTTCTGCTCCATATCAACGATCTGCTGTAAGTGACCACCTGTCCTGTCCATATCTTTGCAGACACCGGTTTCTCATCTAGACTCTCTATACCATCCAATGAAGCCAGAGGAGAGAAACAGGGACAGGTTGACGCAATTGCTGGAAATCTAGTAGAGTTTAAAGCAACCAAAACTCAAGCTTGCCTCTTCTCCAGAAAGGCGGTTCCCACAATCCCTAATATGATGATGTCTCGTACAACTATTCCTATGAAGTCTTCCATAACAATGCTCGGGATCATCACCAACAGCACCCTCTCATGGGACGATCATGTGAGGCCAATGCGAAAACCGCTTCACAAAAACTTGGTTTTCTATTCCGTGCCAAGAGCAAATTTACATCCCAGCAACTCCTCATAATCTACAAAACAGAGATTCGACCTGTCCTGGAGTACTGTTAACATTTTAGGAGTTCGGCTCCCGAACATACGCTGAAGCTCTTGGATTCTGTCCAGAAGAGGCTATTCGTTTGATTGATGATGTCAGACTTAAGAGTTTATTGACCTCTCTAGAATATCGTAGAAAGCTGGGAGATCTCTTGCTTTTCTATAGATATTTCCATGGTCGGTGTTCATCAGAAATCTCGCCTATTGTTTCATTACAAGGGATTCCAGATAGGCGAACTAGACGAGCTCAAATTAGTCACCACTTCTCTGTCAAACTCGAGACCTGCCGAAATTCTTCCTACCAGACTTAATTGTTTTATCGAACAGTGAAGTTGTGGAACTCTTTACCTAGTGGGGTCTCTCCCTATGTCTATAACCTCCAAACTTTCAAGAAAAGTTCGAATGACTATCTCTTCTCCCTTCGAACATTATAGGTTTCTCTCTCGTGTCGTCAAAGTATAAAAAAAAATTTCAGCGGATCTACAACACTCAATGGTGTTGTAGAAAATCAATATTTTGAAATTCAGGTGTTTATTGTCATAATTGCTAATGTACTGTCTGCATTATCAATTGTATTTGGAATACTTCGGCAATTTAAATCTTCGACAGCAAAGAGATCCAATTATCGTTAGTGTCTACCCAGAAAACGTAGGTGACAAACAGGTGCAGCTCGCTGGAGCTGCTCAAAACAGATGTGGCAAAAAGCACGAGTCTCTGCAATTATGAACTTTCAATTCACTATAATCGTGTTTCCCAAATGTAGAAAAAGTCTTACGCGCTTCCTTGTGTTGGATGGTCACCATCTGCAGTGGAGAACGTGCTTTTTCATGGGTTAAGGAACAAGATGGGACAAGAACGTCTAAATGACTTCACCTCAATGAACATATAATAGGATTTGCTTAGAAACATTGATTTTACTTATCTCTAAATTTGACCACATTAAATCGAGAAAAGTTTTTTGGAAAAAGTAATATTTTCATTCAACTTTTATTTTCATTTTTAGCTAAATTTTTTGTGAATCGCATATTTATTATCAGCCTTTAGATTAATTTTCGCTTTTAATTATTTTGTTAAGTTTCCTTTTGTAATAACGTCTATAGTGTTATCCTAAACTTCAAAACCTAAAGCAAACCAAGGGCATTTACTACAGGCCCCGGGCTGGCTTAATCCTGCACTGGATCTCCTGGGTAACTTCACCTGTCTTTATTGTATTTCAACACAGTATTATAATGTTCATCTCTGTAATATAAGATAAATAGTAAATTACACTTTCGCATAAAAAATGCCATACTAATAATCATGATATTAAATTTAATATTTGAAAAGTACTAGCCTCGATAAAAACCGTAATTTGTTAATAATAATAATGTATTATTATCGAACTGGGATCCACTTTTTATCGGACGATAATCATACATAATGGCTGACGCTAGTTATAGAAATGATGTAATTAATTACAGACTACTTAGTGGATACAAATTTAAGATTGATTATGTTTTTCAAAGTGCAACCGGCAATGCAACCTTGTGTGAAGGATGCGTTCCATTTCGTAATCGAGGAAAGAAGTAGGGCTGATTGTTGTTGAGCCGGTGGAAGCGGAACAAGTGAATGGGATTGTTTGATTGTTATTTGTTTTACAAACAGCCCACATACGAACAGCCAACGTATGTATTTGTAATGCTGAATGGTAAGGTGTGGCCCACAGAGGGGACAACATTCATTCTACAATCTGGAAAGTTGTTATATCTTCGCTAGATCCCAGCTAATAAACACAATACAATGAGATCTCGATGACAGTTTGCTGAACGATGTAACTGCATAGTTGCACAATTTATTAAGTATTGTTGATCATTGGTTTCATCATCTAATCTAACTATATTCAGCATACTTTTAACTCCACGGCGGATACTGCTTCACATATGTTAACCTATTGGTGAAGAACTAAAAAAATTCTGGATCTGCAAAGTAGGATGCTATTGGACTTTGTAGGATCGTCTTGATAAAATGTTGCTGCTACAACTCACCAGTTAGTTTCAACAATGTATGTTTTCGCTTCCATATTACACTCACAAAAAGTCTAGTAAGTACTTGAGTAAATATAATAGAGGTAAGCATGTCCTAAAAAATGAGAAAATAAAGGAATATACGTAAGTACGTGAATGGAAAGGAATGGAATTGATGCAAATTAATTGTATCTCTCTATCCGTTGGAGGGAGATCTAGAATACGTGTTCATAACAGAAAGAGGAAGATGATTACTCAAACCACTCTCATACAAATAGTCTCTGGTATATAACCGAATAAGTGTCTGAAAGCAAAAATTTTAAATGTACATCATATACATAATGTAAAAAAAAATTTTTTTAATTTATTCGTATTTCCATGTTAGAAATGAATACATGAATGACTATGTTTGATGAAATGCATCTGCAAACGGATTTCTTTGATATAAATTTTTATAAAAAATATAGCGTAATTATGTGTAATACTTATGTGGTACATCTATATTTTTCAAAATAAAAACATGGCAGTAGGCTTGTTGAATTCTTTTTCCCATAATAGGGAACAAACATATTGTTTGGTGGCATCCAATTACATATTTGCCAAATTAGGTGTCCTTGTGTGATCGGAAAATGTTTTTACCTGGAAACAAGTGTATTACTACTGAATAAAGTGCGTTGAAAAGTGGCTTCCTTAATGAATGTTTGTGTTGGCTTGCAGGGAAATGTATAGATATTCTTCAAATAACATGATTTTATGCCCATTTTAACATACAATTAGTGCATACGCATATACGTTCTTTAGAAGTTCAAATGTATTAATTTTGCCGCATCAACAACATAAAGACAGTTTGTGATTCATACTTAAGCGATCAGGTAGTTGAAGAAAGTCTAATGTTCCTTACTTTCAACTAAAATCAATTTAAATTTTCAAATAAAAATGAAAATAACATGAAATTTTTATTTGATGAGATCCATCAAAAATAAAGAATCCATGTACCTAGATTGAATCGTAACGAAAAGGAGCAGCTCAGTAATTACACCCCAGTTCGATCTTTGCAATCGCGTGAACTTTGTGTTTTCAATTAATAGAAATGTTATTGAAAGCCCAATTAAGAAAAAATCACACATTCCGAATGTCACAGTTCAAGGAATGCATCCATTAGTGAAAACAAATGTCACACATTAATGACATCATTTAATTGTATTAGGTTGCGAGAGATTATCATACAGTTGTAAATAAGTTTAAGTGCAGTACATAATTATACGTGCGTTTTGATTGGCTTATTTAATGTGAAATAGCAGAACAACATACACATTGCTAACATATAGGATATAGAAGCCATTGACTTGTTGCTTTCCAGCCAGTAGGGTCGGACAGGATATAGGATACTGTCCTTCCAATATCATTTATTTTCAGAGACTAGCGCAACGCAGGCAGCAACAAGTGCTACTGAGCCACGTATCAACGATCTATCTTCTAAATAGAAAATCGCAATTATTCGCCTTCGTTTACTCGTAATTCCGTTCGTGTCGCGAAAATTTATGATGCTTTCAGTTCGATGTTTGCAGAAACCTGTTCAATGAAAGCGTATGCGGGGATACTAGGAAATCATATGATCGAGGGATGTGTATCAACTATTTCCAATAATTAATCTTACCTCGAATAGTACATCCTTCCCATTGACCAATCCTCCTATATCCAAAGACCAGGATTACTTATTCCCTTCTATTCTTTGAATCATATTTCTATTTATCAGTAGCAGCTGTTACATTTGTCTGGAAGCAGTGTTAAGTCTAAACTATAGCACCTGCAAAGAGAATTCCATATTACTTCATATTCGCAATATTACTGAATCAGACTATATCCTCCCATATCCAAGAAATTCATCATTCCCATCTTAGCTTACTAACATACACTCTTATTAACACTGTGTTAGTCTAATCTAAACTATTTTCTCTGCATACAGAATCCGATACTGCTCCATATCCGTAATGGTAAAGTTTTGTCTAATTTCTTGTACCCTGATAAGGGAATTTCATTTCCCCAGAAACAAAATTGTGTATCTCCTCTAGTTAGCAGCATTGAAAGTCTCATGTACCCTAACAATAGGTGGTTTAACCTGACTCTCCTAATACTAATTGTATCCTGATAGCATGGGGATGATGAAGAGTATCGAACATATGCTGAAAATTTGGAAAAACTTTCACAGAAACTTACCAAATGTTGGTAAAGTGCGATCAGTCTGTAAGTCAGATTTCTTATTTTCATGGAGTTGTGGAAGAGATGCGAACTTTGTCGTCAATAAGCCATGACTGTTCCATCCTGACCTTCAAGTCAATCCGGGGATTCAAAAAAGCATACTAGCCTCCATAATTTCCTGAAAATTTCGCGAAATTTCATACATTTGCAAGAAAACCTACAAAATAATGCAAACTATCAAATTAGGCATATGGTCTTGAAATTTTGCATACTTGCATAGTAATTTATCATTCTTAACAACTACTGTTGTCAATAATACTTAGGCCTATAATGTAAGTATGTATATATATTTTGTAATAAACCGATTTGTTATTAAATATATCGAAAAGTTTGAATTGTATATGAAACCGTTATATTGAACGCGAATAAATATGGAATTGATGTAATTGTAAATAAATATTTTACATATTCCTATCTAAGATAACAAATTGTTGTGATTTCATAATGCTCAATATCGAACGTCTACGATCTTGAAGAATGATTTGGCAGATTTAGTTATAAAATTTAATCTTCGAATCATGTATGCAATATATTATAACTATGATACTTGACACCTTCTCAGTTTCCTCAAAATGGTCATAATATAGCAGGAACTAATTTCCAGTTCCATATATACGTGTTATTCGTATATCATTCAAAGTACTTGTTAATCATTTGAATCTCAATATGCAACAAAAAACGTGACATTAGAGTTGGATTGCTGGTGTAAATAAGACAATTTATCCCATACCGCAGACAATGATAAAATGGTATTTGCCCATACTAATACAGGCTGGATATTCACAAAATTGATGATATTTTATTTTTTGCTTAGAGGAGGGCAAATCTTGCATAGACGCCGTGGAGGAAAATTGTGTTGGGCTTCTAACTTCAAACCATCTACCTGTTTGACCAATGTATAGGTCATTACATTCCTCACAAGATAACTATAATAAACTCCTGACTTCCGAAATTTCTTAGATTTAGTTTTTGCAATGAAAAATATGTTAACTTTTGTTTCTTAAAGATATTCGAGATTTTATCGGATATTGGCCCAAAGTACGTCAAGGTAACATAATTTTTCTCAGTTTTTTGTTGCACGCTAGAATAAATTTGATTAATAGTTAATTTTAAAGATTTTCTCTTCATTACATTATTTATTAGCCATACAGAATAGCGGTTGCGTATAGCAATGTTTCTTATAGTGTCTAACTCAGTGAAACCGCTGGTTTTTCTAATGGTATGGAAAAGGCTCTGTGTATCATAGATTTTTCATGTGTAGGTAAGTATGCAACACAAGTAACCTTAGAGTTATGTGTACAATTAATTCTTAGAATCGCTTCACTTCATTGTAGGTTTTGATAATGAACTGTAAATTCGAAATTGCATAAATTTTCTTTTAAATAAAATGATAATTAATAAAGTAAAATTTCTTGTTTTTAACTGTAGAATGTCTAGTTTGTTTGGGGGGTGTCATACCCATGAGAATCGAACGAGTTCATTTCAACTTTTTTAAGTTCTTTTGCAGCATGCTGTGAAGCGTTTATTTCCTTAGATTATAATCCCTTGTCTTTACAAGTTAAAAATCCCATCAACCTCGGAACTGTTTCCCCATAAAAGTATGCCATATCTGCCATGGGACAGTAAAGAGAACCGGTTTCTTAGAATAAATAGTTTTTTCTTAATATACGATATGTTGAAATACGTACTCCGGTAATAGATAAAGTGAACAAATGGGTCAACAAAAATGTTGAAGACAAAACAGAAAATAGAGATAATTCGGGATATTATTGTTACTTCCATCAATAATAAGAACTCTACAGTTCAATGCCCTCTGGGAAAGTATTATCTGATGATTTATTTGAAGTAACAGAACATTCTCTGAGAATGATTGTAAGTAGAAGACATGAAGTGCCTACTATCGAATTCCTAGAAACAATATCAAACAGTGGTATCCTCGTAGGCCTTTAGCGAATTGTTGATTCAACAAATCAATTCAACGCTATAGATGTCCAGGTTGCAGGTTTGTCGTTGTGACAGCTTACACACATTTGTGGCTATAAAATGAGAAACACAGTAGTCCTCGAGAGCAATTTAGACAATGCAAACAGAGAAGAGTTGTTGGTTCATCCGACTAAAGTGGAACAGATAAACACACTGTTTGTTCTTCAACGTTTATGGACACATTCCCCATTATCCTAGTTCTCGTCACCTTTAACATCGCTCGGTATGTGTATGATGCGAGATGTACCAGATACAACAAGGCAATTACCTGGTACCTTGGTGGTGGTTCAGATTTCTTCACAACAATGACGAAGGTTGCGATCCCTTCACCTACCAGATTTTGCATGTACCAATCTTCCGTTTTCATCTCCACCAACAATCAATAGTTATTGCCTTATATACGATTGATATTGAAATGATTTCCTCTTTTTCTCCGATGCTTTCATTTTATTATTTCTGTCGTATAAGGGCAATATGTTCAACATTAGGCATTAGCTATATACTAATAAGTAAGAAATAATCACCATTATCCTTCAAAAATACTGTTGAAGTATTAAAAACTTTCCAGCTACCAAGTAGCCATTATGTTTTATTGAGTTACATTATTAAGACGGAGTGAGCGATAGCGAACGAAGTCTTTTCTACTTTCAGTTCATACGGCGGCACGTAGTTAGTTTCTACATAGCGGTCGAACGGTGACTCCGATTTACACAACATTTTCACTTATAATCTCCCTAGTGCTTGAATTATTTCCGGAAATTTTTCTCGTTTGCGACTCGGGAAAATTTTCAAAAAATGCGTGACTGAGGAAAAATTTCCGGATATTAATTCAAGGACGCGGGGGGATTCGGTAAGAAAATTTCAGACCTAAAATTTATTTGAGAAATATTAAAAAATCTGACGTGTTTCACAAAAAAAACAAATGTACCTCTCACTTTAGTAACATAGAGGGCATTCAGTTTTTCGAACAGAATATTTATCCTTTTGTTACATTTAATTTAACATTACTAAACTCTGAGGAAAAAGTTTTTGTTGTGAAAAATGATGCCAATAGATGGTTTGAATGAAACTATAATATTCTAGTTTTGGATAATAAATGTGGAAAAAAAAATGTTCCTCTTACTTTAGTAACATAGAAGGCATCCAATTTTTCAACTCAAACATTTATCTTTGGACTACAACTAACTTAATGCTACTAAAATATAAGGAAAGTACGTTTTTGTAAAAAAACGATAAGGATATCCGGCGTCTATGGCAGTCTTTTAATGATTCGTAATAAAACATAACCACAGTCAAGTAGGCTTAGGCTTGTGATGTCAAAATCGTCTCTGCTATACGTCACGTCGACAGCTATTTCTCAAAAGTGCTTCTTTAGTTCACAATAATTAAATCATGGCAGTAAACAATCAAGAAACTAATTTTAAGCCCTATGGTGTTTTTTTTTTGCTCTGAAATAGGGGACATTAATATGTCTCATAAAAATTTAAAGTATTTGCAATGTTTAATGGAAAAAACTGAATTAAATCCCCATCAAGAAAACCTTTTCTCAGCTATCCAGAAGATTTTGGAGGAAGATATCCCATCCTTTTAAGAAAAACCAGAATTCAGCAGAACAAAATTGCTTCCAAATATTACATCTATTATATTAAATATAGACATCTGATAGAAGTGGAAAGGGAAGATAACCATTATCCTTGTTATTCTCCATTACGAAGAGAAGAGTTCCAATCAGAATTCCAAAAATATTTAGCCTTAATGAAAGAAATATTTGGTAAATAAATATTTGTATTTATTTAGTATTATAAAATGAATAAAAACATTAAATACCAAAATCTGTCAAGAAAAAATTTCAACTTATTAATTTTATTCGCCTAGCTTGGCAGGAGGAGAAAAATTTCCGAAAAATTTGAAGGTTGTCATTGGTAACTGTCGAAATGAAAGTGTGTGATTGGCTTAGAATGACAGGTGTGAAATTTTCACAGAAATATGATATAATAGACAATAGTCGAGGAAATAAAACATTACACCTGGAATTTTTGAACGAATGAACGGATTTTGATGTAATTGGGCTCACTCGATTCGGGAAGTCGAGTGAAAAAAATGTGGGGTATTGGATTTTCTTGGAAAATTTTTCTTCTGAATTTTAACACGTGAAATATGGACGTCTTCTTGCCATTTTCTGGAGATGATTTATCTAATTATATAACTTTGAAAATAAGCACTGAAAATAGCTGGAATTGTTACTCGGGGGTTTTCGAGGGTACTGAACACGAATATGATGTTTAAAAATGCCCATAATGCACCTGGAAGTCAGTAACCCTGGGTACCACGTCGATCTCAGGGAATTTACAGAAAATTTATTGAAAACGGTCCCAAATTTTCGACTCGGGGGTTTTCGAGAATGCTGAACCCGAATATGATGTTTAAAATATTCATAATGCACCTGGTGATGGGTAACCGTGACTATAACGTCGGTAATTGGTACCAAACTTGTTATTTGAGGGTTTTTTCGAGGGTGCTAAATACAATCACAATCACATTACAGCATAATATTGAATAAGAAATGGATTTTTTAAACAAATATTTTTATCCATAATAAACGTATAAAACAGCACACGTGTACAAAGTTTACTATGAAATAGACGCTAAGCGTTACGTTTTTGAAGAAGAGAAAGTAATAAGATTAAGAACAGCTGTCTTAGCATCTTTACTTAGGTGTGGCGCAGTATATGCGCAGATATAGATATTTGAAGGGGCGGGGCATGAATAAAACTTTTTTTTATTCATTCACATATTTAAACAATTATGTTCATTCATAAAAATACGAATTTGACCAAAATATCGAGTTTATAGTTGTTTTCGGATAATTTTGACCTCCTGAGTACGATTTCATTATTATATTATGGTCTTTAAATGCATACGTAAATTTTCGAATTGAAACAAACAAAGAAAAAGAAATATGATATTTTTATTAATTTTTATATAATATGCACACTCACAACTTGATTCATTTGACAAAATTGATGAAATGTATTAAGTCTTGATATAATAAAAAATGACATGCCACTAATTTTAAATAATTGTTTTCCCTTCCATAACAACTCTCCCATACCTCCTTAAAAAAATTAATATGTTTAATTTTATATAAAAATTCAATTGTGGAAGCCGTTACTTTGTGATAGTTTATAATTTTAACGAAATAATAAATAAAACTACTTTGTTTTACTATCACTGATATTTAATATAGTCGTTACTATAGTTTCAACACTAAACGTGTCATCTTCAGACGAAAAATGAATTTAACAAATATTAAATCTACTATATATAATATAGGTTAAAGAAGGATTTCAAACAAATTTTATGGCTATAGGAAATAGTTCTAGGAAAAACCAGAGAGGGGTAAGGTGATTAGGTAATTCCGTGAGGACATTAGTGGTGCGGGTATATTTACTAACAGACTTTAAATACTACAATCAGGTTATTAATACATTGAAGAGATTATTGTAATATAAATCTAGTTGATCGTTTAGGATCTTATTATCATACATCTTCATTCCTTTGAAAATTTCCATTGACTCTAATATATTTAGTTTTGAAGTTTTATCTTGACTATGTAAAATTTGGACATTATTCAAATTAGGAAAGGTATGGCCTGTTTCTAAAATATGATTTGCAAATGAAGAATCGGTTTTATCATTTTTAAAGGAACGAAAATGTTCTTTATATCTAACTGCTATGTTACGGCAAGATCTACCTATGTAAAAACTATCACACTCTGAACAAGTTAGTTTATAAACTCCGGGTCTTTTAAATTTGTCAGTTTTATCTTTCGCATTGAATATGAGATAATTTGTTTGGGGGTTTGAAGCTGATGGTCAGGTTATGATGGGATAAGATGTTTGCAATTTTTTCGCTTATAGGATCAAAATAAGTTAAAGAAACATATTTTAATGAGTTATCTTTGTATTTTATAAAGGGATAAATGCTATTGTAAATTAATTTTTGTCTTTTTCTATTTATTAATTTAGAAACTACTTGAGGACCGAAACCGTTATTTGTAGCAATGACTTTAATTGTATCTAGTTCTTTACTCAGATTTTCTTGAGATAAGGGAAGGGAAAAGGCTCTATGTATCATTGAATGAAAAGCAGCTAGTTTATGACTATAGGGGCTATGTGAAGAGTTACAAATTACCGTATCTGTGAAAGTAGGTTTTCTGTAAATGTCGAATGAGATGCTATTATTATGATGTGATAATGTTAAGTCTAAGAAATTTATTTTATGATCCTTTTCTGTCTCTAATGTGAATTTTATGTTTGGATGAATATTGATAAATGATAAGAAAACATCTAATTGTGTAGGTGTACCTTTAAAGAGGGCTAAAATATCGTCTACGTATCTGTACCAAAATTGAATAGGTTTTTTAGTTATGGCAGAACTCATTATAGTATCTTCTATGTGAGACATACTCAAAATAACGGATTAGCTATGGGTTCTCCATTAAGTCCACTTCTCCCAGATATTTTTATGTCTCACATAAAAGATACTATAATGAGTTCTGCCATAACTAAAAAACATATTCAATTTTGGTACAGATACGTAGACGATATTTTAGCCCTCTTTAAAGGTACACCTAGACAATTAGATGTTTTCTTATCATTTATCAATAATATTCATCGAAACATAAAATTCACATTAGAGACAAAAAAGGATCACAAAATAAATTTCTTAGACTTAACATTATCACATCATAATAATATCATCTCATTCGACATTTACAGAAAACCTACTTTCACAGATACAGTACCTCTTCACATAGCCCCTATAGTCATAAACTAGCTGTTTTTCATTCAATGATACATAGAGCCTTTTCCCTTCCTTTATCTCAAGAAAATCTTAGTAAAGAACTAGATACAATTAAAGTCATTGCTATAAATAACGGTTTCGGTCCTCAAGTAGTTTCTAAATTAATAAATAGAAAAAGACAAAAATTAATTTTCGATAGCATTTATTTATCCCTTTATAAAATACAAAGATAACTCATTAAAATATGTTTCTTTAACTTATTTTGGTCCTATAAGCGAAAAAATTGAAAACATTTTATCCCATCATAACCTGATCATCAGCTCCAAACCCCCAAACAAATTATCTCATATTCTGTTCAATGCGAAAGATAAAACTGACAAATTTAAAAGACTCGGAGCTTATAAACTAACTTGTTCAGAGTGTGATAGTTTTTGCATAGGTAGATCTTGCCGTAACATAGCAGTTAGATATAAAGAACATTTTCGTTCCTTTAAAAATGATAAAACCGATTCTTCATTTGCAAATCATATTTTAGAAACAGGCCATACCTTTCCTAATTTGAATAATGTCCAAATTTTACATAGTCAAGATAAAACTTCAAAACTAAATATATTAGAGTCAATGGAAATTTTCAAAGGAATGAAGATGTATGATAATAAGATCCTAAACAATCAACTAGATTTATATTACAGTAATCTCTTCAATGTATTAATAACCTGATTGTAGTATTTCAAGTCTGTTAGTAAATATACCCGCACCACTAATGTCCTCACGGAATTACCTAATCACCTTACCCCTCTCTGGTTTTTCCTAGATCTATTTCCTATAGCCATAAAATTTGTTTGAAATCCTTCTTTAACCTATATATAGTAGATTTAATATTTGATAAATTCATTTTTCGTCTGAAGATGACACGTTTAGTGTTGAAACTATAGTAACGACTATATTAAATATCAGTGATAGTAAAACAAAGTAGTTTTATTTATTATTTCGTTAATTTTATATATACTTATTGATACTTTGTCATACTAAAACATCAACATTTTTATTATTTTTTGTAATTCGTATTTGTTTTTAAAAATCAAAAATGTATGTATGCATTTAAAGACCATAATAGTAATAAAATCGTACTCAAGGGGTCAACATTATCCGACAACTACGATAAACTCGACATTTTGCTCAAATTCGTATATTTAATAATAAATATAATTTGTTTATAACTAATTAGCAAATTTTTGGGTATACATTCGACGATATTGACGATAAAATCGAACTCAGAATACCAAAATTATCCGAAAACGACCCCTAAAGTCGGAGTTTTGGTCGAATTCATTTATTTTGTTAATACATAAATTGTTTATAACAAAACATAGTCTTTATCCGATCAAAAACGGTCAAATTTTAAATTTTTTTGAATTATTTATGTTATCTCAAAAATGAACCAATTAAATTGTTTATAAACATTATAAACAATTTGCGGAACTTTATTTGTGGTCAACTGTTTTTCTGATAACATTCTGAAGAGAATGCACTTTGTCCCATCAAAATCTATCCATTTCCCAAGGATTTACGGTCCCAATACCCATTTGACTGCACTACGTTTTTGTATTAAGTATTCATCAATTATATACTAAGTAATGGAATTAATGGTTGAGTGATTTGAGCAAATTCATTGATTTTTACTACCGTTACGACCTAGAACATATTATGAATTTGTTGGCAATTTAATAACACATAAATTTCTATTTTTATTAATGCACTACTGATAATTTCAATTACCTTGTCAACTGAAATATAGAACCCAATTAAATTTAAATAGTAATTTATGTTTTAACGATTCAAGCAAATTTGTGAATTTTATGCGATTCGTAAATTTTAAACTGTAATAATTAGAAGCACTTTCCTGTAAGAACTGTTTAGAATCCGTTTCAAATATAAATATATACAGCTATAAACTTATGTAACTACTTCACTGAAAAACGTAAAGTGGAATAAATCACAAATTCTATCACCCACGTTGTATCGGTATTACATCATAGAGGTCATATTTCCAGTTTTTGGTTTAATGTGTTCATTAACATTTGCGAATTATTGAAATTTTGTAGTCCCATATTTCAGCAGTATACGATGAACCTACGTTTCAGAAAAACATCAAAAGGAGTCGTTTGATTCAATTCTTTGACTAATTCGACCATTTATATAACATGAGTCTTAGACTAATTGTAAAAATTTGTATTTTCCAAACTCAAAGTAAACCTCATTATGTTCAATTTGAAGTTCGTCTTTGACACATTTAAGTCATTTTTTTCTCCAGTACCAAAAAAAAGCACATTTAAACAATTAATATCCTGAACAAAACATTAGTACCAAAATATCCTGAAGGCCAAAATTATAGGAAGTAGTATATGTACACATTTTTCAGAAACAGTACAGAAGAAATAATTTCTTGAATTAGAAATAAAAGGTTTTACAAAATGGTATTTCTCTGAAACAATTATAGAAACAAGTCAACAAATCTTCTATTGTTGTATTACAAAAATGTCGTGTGACGAAATCGGTATATGTTTCAATGGCAGCAGGATTAATAGTTTTCCAGTGGTCTCTAAACTTTTTGAACAGTGGGATATCAGGGCTACTGGTGACTTGGTGGATTTTTGTTTCGAACACACATTTTAAAACTAGTTCGTAAACGTAATGGCGGCGAGCAAAGAGTAGTAATTCCCTGTCTAGTTTTTGTTCCAAAAGTACACAAGCTCCTTTCAATCGCCCTGTGTTAGATGCAGTTGTGTCACAGCACATTATTTGTACTTTGTCATTGAGGTTCCAGTCATAAAGTGCGTTCAACACAGCTTTAGCTTGATCCTGGCCGAAAGAGCTCTCCAGTTTGGGTACAGCCAGAAGTTGTTCCTTTTCTCCAAATGAAATTAGAATTGGCAGGCGTTCTCTTTAGAACTTCTCACGTCAAGTCCAGGTAATAATTTCCCATTCCAGTGAACGGTCACCATTTCAGGCATATTATTCAGAAAATCTGATTTTATAGATTCCGCTCTATCTTCTCGACTCTGTGTGCGAATACGTTGAATAGACGATTTGTTTATCGGAAAATCATCACAGCTAAGATCTAGTGCTTCTACTACAGCCTGAAGTATCTAGACAGAATCCCTTATGCTTAATTGACATCTATCAAAAGCTGCAAGGCGTGATAAAGTCTTTCCTTCCCCTTTTGGTAGTAGTTTCAGAACTTACTATTCGAGAGATGGATAAGGCTTTCATCAGAGCTGGTAAGTTGATCGTGATGTCCTTGCGTTTGAATAGAATCTTGAGTAGTAACAGATGACGATAAACCTCCGAAACACATTTGCTTACATCTTTTTTTCTCTTCATTTAATTTCCTTTGTCTTGCCCTTTCTTCTTTTTCGGCTAACATTTTGTCTACACCTGCTAAACACCCTGGACGCCCTGATTCTCTTTGTTTTTATAAAAATATTTTATCTTCTTCAATTTTCATCCATTCCAAAGCATCAGCGTGTGCTATATCAAATAGATTATCTGAATTGTTCTTAAAGTTCTCCTCACGGCGCTTGTAAATATCTTGTATTTTTTTAGAATTTTTTTGCAACTCCCTCCGAGCATAGTGAAGATCCACAAGTTGTTTTACACAGTTAGGTATAGCTCTGGTAGGGATTCTAGCTTTTTTCCAAAATATAATACACTCCCGAATGACGAGATCAGCGCTTTCACTAACAGTCAATTTAACTTCGCGAATGTTAAAAAAAAGTACTGCAAGAACTTGACGATTAGACGGTAACTTTGCGCCTGTTATTTGATAATTTACGTCACCAACTAAGAAAACACATTTTTTATTGCTTCTCAATTCCACTGTCATCTTTTAAATGTAAAACAATACGTGTTAATCGCGAGAATAATTGAGAACAAATGACGAATGCCGTGAATACGCACCGCTACTGCCGCCCAACATGTATGAGCATGATTCGATGCAAGTCGGCACGGGTTATCGTACTCCAAATAAGGTAAAAATTTATTTCCTAGTGTTTTAGAGGCAAACGAACAAAACTAAGACCTATGCGTTAGAAATTTAAAACTTTGAAAAATAAGGGACACCCTAATTCCCATATTCCTGAGTAAATTCAGTCCCACCTCACTGATAAAATCGTACTACCTAAATTGAGAGTATTAAGATTAGCGCGATTACAATATTTGCATTATATATCAACAAAGTTAGGCTAGTAGATTAGGTTAGGCTAGGTTAGCAGCGTCAAAACATGAAAATAATAAAATATAAAATAATTTTTTTTTCATCAATATTTAATTTAAAATGTTCGGTACTACATGGTTTTAAATCAATCTGATCCAAAAAATGTGAATTGAATTAAAATGTGCAATATTATAAAAGAAAGCAATTGAAAAGAAGATTTAACATCAATTTATCTATAGGACAAAGCGCTTTAATTTGAAGCCTCTTTCGCGATGAAAATGGCAATGTCTCGTAAAACAATCAGTATAAGGTAACAAAATCGCTATATTGAAAGAATCCGCAAAGACGGTTTTATCGAAATATGTCATAATAATATGCGGTGTGCTTAAAATTTGTTTCTGTTATCGTTTGATAATGGCAGTTAACTGTCGAAACTACAATTACCTTTTGTAAAAAAAATTGGTGGCAATGGCAAGGTGAAAGTCTCTGAAAAATAAAACAGTTGGCTCCACAATCGAAAATCCCATGTGACATTTGTGATGTACCATCTTTAACTGATATGTCATTCAGTTCTGTTTTGACACCCATCGAAAGCTAGCAACCTTGAAGATTTTTGTAAACATGGAAAAAAGTGAATTTCGCGTCTTGATTAAACCTTGATTCTTGCTTGTAAAAAACATAACACAAACCAAAGCATCGCTTGTTAAACATTATGGGAACTTTTCCCGATCTATTGGAATGATTCACAAGTGGTTTATTTACTGATTTTCGTTGTGATAGTATGACCAGCTTGACCACAAAGAACGCCGAACGATCTGATCGTCCAATTGAGGCAGAAATCGTCCATAAAATCCATGGTATGATATTGGACGGCGGGTTAAAGTGCACGAGATTTCTGAGGCTATGGGCATCTCAACCGAATGGGTACGGATCATTTTGCATAAATTTTTAAATATGATAAAGCTATCTGCCAGATGGGTGCCGCATTTGCTCTATGTTGCGAACAAGCGTGACAACTTCAAAGGAGTGTTTGGCGATGTTCTAACGCGATGAAAAGTACTTTTTGCACCGTTTTGTAACCGTGGACGAAACATGGATCCATCACAACACACCAGAGACCAAAGAACAGTCGTTGCAGTGAACTTGTCCTGGCGAATCGAAGCCGAAAAAGTCAAAGTGGGCTTATCGGCCAACAAAGTCATGGGGACAGTTTTTTGGGATACAGTATCGTCCATATCGATTACCATGTAAAGGACAAAACGATCACCGGCGTATATTATGCAGAACTGTTGGATCTATTCGACGCTGATATGAAGCGAAAGCGGCCGCATTTGGTAAAGAAAAAAGTGCTCTTCCTCCAGGACAACGCACCGGTGCACAGGTCCACAGTTGCAATGGCAAAATTAGCTTGAATTGCGCTACGAATTGGTTCGTCATCCACCATATTCTCCAGATTTGGCCCCCTGCGACTTATATCTATTTCCAAACTTGAAGAAATGGCTCGGCGGAAGGAGATTTATCTCCAACAATGAGGTTATCGCAGAAACAAACGCCTATTTTGAAGGATGGCCGAAATCGTATTATTTACAAGGGGATTATGTTGTCTCATTTTTCAGGGACCTTGCACATACACATAGTTAAAACATTGTTTTATTTCGTTTTATCAATATGATAAATTACCATTACGTTACGGCTTTAATGATCTACACAGTGTTCTATTTAGAATAAGAAAGTAGTATTATTCCGGTGTAACCGGAAGTTGCAGGGTGCTCTTAATATTTAAGATCAACTGGGCATATCTGAAGACATCATATCACACATTTTCAAATATCAAATACCTCCATCCAGTTTCTCTAAAATGTATGTTAATGTTGATAATGTAATGTATATTAATTCAGAGAAAGGCATTTGCTGTCGCTTAACAAAAATCAATAAATCGATTCATGAAACAGTCTTAAGTCGCTGTATTAGCTGGTTAACGACTGCGATTACGAACTGCAAAAAGTAGGAATTGTAAAAGCTATATCATTCCAAGGCATCAAGTACCTTTTAATGTAGTTGAAACTTGAGTAACATAAAAGTAATGCAATAATAAAACTACACCCAATATTCTAATGTCAGTAGAGCACAAGGCATAAATCGCAAATCCACCAAGGCGTAACGCAGAAACGTATAAAAAAGTGGTAAACAAAATAACGGAGCCACGGTACACGAAACTGCCGGTAGTGTTGTATTGTGTTCTCCAAGAATAGCGAGAGAGGCGCCGGTTTATTTAACTTTCCACTTTAGAAAGGTCAGACGTCCAGTCGGAACGTTGGCGATTACCGAATTCCTAATAAATATTGGAACAGATACTATACTACGGCTGTAGTGTGGGCGACAAAACGTACCTGCTTGCTGCCCGAGATAGAAAAACGTTACGTACGATTAATACATCATGCATCTAGATCGTTTTGGTAGCTGATCAATTGCAAATTATTGGAACAAATTAATGAATACTATTTTGAATGATAAAATTATGATTTTGCATAGGTAATAATTAATGCATCAGAATAGATTTAATTATTCATAGGGGAAACTGTTACTTTGTGATAGTTTGTTATATTATTTCAAAACATGTATAGTTTAAAATCGTTTAAACTTATTTCGCATGCATTCCGCATGAAAAAATTCGAAAACAAGACAAAAATTCGCATTACTTTGAAGAAAAATTGTATGAAAATAGTTTGAACAATTCTATCGACATTTTTCTTTAATTCCACAATTTAAAAAAACTGTCAAGTTTTCATCGTAAAAATATACCAAATTATGAATCTCGGGAAAATCGGGCATCAATTAATAATATTAAAAATATAAATAAATAATCAGAACTTGGAAAACTAAGTAAAATCATTCTATAAAGTATTTCGCATGAAAAATTTCGAAAACAAGACGAACTAAGAGAAATTCGCATTCCATTGAAAAAAATTGTTTAAGAATAGTTTAAACAATTCCATCGATGTTTCTTTAATTATTACCAGCATTTTTTTTATTTTCCACAATTTAAAAATAACTCACGTTTTCATCGTAAAAATATACCAAATTATGAATTTCGGGAAAATCGGGCTTCAGTTAATAATAGTGAAAATATAAATAAATGATCAGAACTTAGGGAAACTAAGTAAAATCGTTCTATAAAGTATTTCGCATGAAAAATTTCGAAAACAAGATGAACAATGAGAAATTCACATTTCATTGAAAAAAATAGTTTGAACAATTCTATCGACATTTTTCTTTAATTATCACCAGCAATTATTTTCTTTTCCACAATTTAAAAATAACTGCCAAGTTTTCATCGTGAAAATATATCAAATTATGAATTTCGGGAAAATTGGACATCAGTTGTTAATAGTGAAAATGTAAATAAATAATCAGAACTTAGTGAAACTAATACACACATATTTTTTTATGCGTAATAATTTTTAACTAACTGTAACTCAAGCAATGGCGGCTGGTGACACATGTGTATGGGGGTACGCATAAATAGAAAAAAATTTGCATTTTTCAAGGTCAAACACACTAAAATTATAAATGGGAAATTAGCAGAGCAAAAATATAACCTAACCTAACCTAACGCGTATCGACTATTATCTCTGGGGCTACATGAAAAGTCTAGAGTCTTGAAATAAACCACAAACCAGAGATGAGCTAATCCAAAATATTATGACTGCAGATACTCTTCAGAGAGCTAAGTTTTCAATTATTACAAGAGCAAGAATGTGTTGTGAAATAGCGGGAAAACATGTTGAACCAAAACTTTGGTTAGTAATAGCAAAATTCTTAGTTGATAAAACATTACATCACTTCATTCAGCATGCTCTTTATTTTATTCTACAGACCCTGTTAAATTTAATATTGCACATAACTCCTCAACTATCGAGTTTTGGACCAAGATGTATAAGGCACGTTCGACTTAAAATTGTCCAAGGAATACGTCCTTAAGCTATGAGCATCGAGTCACGGGACAACCTGTATAGTTATCTGAGCTTCAACAATTTCTATATTGCCAATGAAATTTAAAATAAATTTGAAAATAATACATTGCTAACTTCGTCCAGTTTGAATGAATTTATTCTACAATCACCCATAACCATATAAAACATTGCATTCAACCATCACTTGTCAAGTTTTCACCAACTCTTGTTGAATAAAAAATCGCATAACATATAAGCGGTCGACCTGTTATCAACGCGGACTGTGTAGGTGTACTTTATTATGACATACCTGTCGACAAAATTTCCGCCGTGAAATATCACGGTTAAATATTTCAAGTGCACAATGTGAACAGTTTTAATTCTTGTGACAAATTATGAGACAATAAATCCTTCTTGCTCACACCGCAAATAATCTCATACACATGTAGAGGTTCGTAATTTATGTTACTGTAGCATGCATATTGCATTCGGAAAAACTTAGTACCTACATGAAGGCTGCTTCGCGTCAAATAAACCACGTTGCCAATTTTATACGATAAACGAAAATGAACGACTCAATTTCGCACAAAATTGTCAAGACCACATAAAATAAAGGATGTTTCAATAGAAACGGTAACTTTTAAATTGCCCGCCATTTTGCACACAATGGAGGTTGTCGTTTGAGGTTATGTATACTCATTGTAGAGGTACAGGCAAGTGACCATGGTAAGTTATACAGAATATTAATAAGTGAAAACTTATTCATGGTTCGTATCGCTGGTGACACATAGGTAAGGGGGTGCGTATAATTTAAAAACATGCGCAGCGGGCGAAAATTTTGTATTTTTCAAACACCGTAAAATTATAAATGGGAAATTCGCAGAGCAAAAACGTTTGTTGTAAATAAAAGGTTTCGTTTGCCAAATATCCCCTTTTTGGTGCAATTGACAGAAATCTCAAGAAAAATTATTTAAAATAAGATTTACATAGGTGTTTAATATTTAAATATCAAAAAATTATAGGTACACGCTCTCAGATCTTCAACTTCTAAGATAAAGAGTAAACTTACCCTAGAATCCCTACATATATCCAAGCTTGAGGTTATTCGTATAGAAAGCCCAATCTATTTTTGAAATTCGCAAAAATGCGTCAATTACACAATTATTAAACTCTGAAATCGCTTCAATTAGTGTTTTCGCCTTACTTATTATCGTCCAGAGTTTTTAAGCATTGGAAAACAGTTTTGAAATCGGTATGGTACAAATTAATTTTAATAATAAAACAGTTTCACTAATACAGCCTGTGAGGTTCCGATCTATAAATAATTGCAATATTCCTAAGCAAATTGCTGCTACCCTGCTGTATATAACCGTTAATTCACTTTTTAATTTAATTTTGTAAAAAAGCAATTATCTCTACATGAGTTTGGAAGAGTTTTGTGGTTTCTTTAATATATTCTAACGAATATGCTTCCATTGCTATTGGCTTACGCCAAGGTTGAACATAAACAACGTAACAACTGTCAAGTCAAACAAACTGAGTCAGTGCATTGGAGCAATGCACGCGAATCTCATAATGTACGTACATGTGTCTCTTTCTCAGGCATGATTAACTGGATCACTCATGAGTTCTATTCGAAACTTGAACTAGCAACAGCTGTGCCGACTTTATTCTTTAGTTATCTATGTATTTTGGGTTGCAGGAATGCAGGTTGCAGATTCAATACCAATAAATTTATATGTTAAGTTTTAAGTTTTAACATATTAAATTAAGTATTGATATTAGTTTTGATTATAAGGATATTATCGATATAGTTAACCTAATTTTTAAGGGAGTGCACTGCACAAATGCACCTACAGTGAAACTGCCAATGGTTCGTATGCAATTGTGCTGCAGTTTATGTGTCATCAATCAGGACGAATGATTTCTTGTAGGAAAAGCTGAGATGGACATTCAAATGTTACATACTTTATACAATTCCCACGCTTACATGTTATAATAAATAAAACATATGCAAAATATTCCTAACCATTTTCATTTTATTGAACTTACAAAAGAGTCACTTCTTATTGAGACAGTGTTTATAAGTAAAAGGCACAGCCCTTTTTAATGAAATACTAACTACGGGACTGTAATTGTTGCTTTAAAATATTGGGGGGCTGTTAATTCTTACAGATATTTTCTTAAACTTCGGCCAGTTTATTGCTATTATTATCGATGATACATTACGCGAAAGAGGTGTTCAAATGGAGGCGAGACTGAGAACTTGTCAGTGTCAGCGTTGGCACGCCTAAACTAGTGACTAATACCGTTTCAGTATTTTAGGAATGCGTATGTCACTTTGTCAGATTTAGAGGCGTCTTTCAGGCCAGCCTGGTCACGGTTTGATGTTAACTGATTATTTGTTTATATCATAGTACATTTTTAATTAAGAAAACGGGCATAGAGAAATAGTTCCTGTCAAATAAATTTACTTGTTGTTAGTTTAGTTGACTGATAACTTCCCTATTCCCCCGTTTTAATAGCTCGTAAGAGAAAGATCACAAGTAAGCTGTTTCTTCGGAAAGTTTTTCATTTATTTATTCAGATGTATATGGTCTAGAACTGCTATCGTCGAGGGTGTAAGGCCCGTAGCTCATGTCATCTGCATTATGTCAAACTATGTGAAAATAACTGCAACTTGTACGAAAAATAATTTTAAGTAATAAAATGTGGCTGTTCATAGGAGCGCAACTTTCTTTCAATCCATATTGTTAGTCATTTATTTAATCAATTAATGACTCGATACATCATCTAAATCAAGGGTCTACAAAATTTCCAGCCTTATTAGGGCCATACTGTTTACTCCGGTAACTTCCAAGGGCCAAATGAAATGATCAAAGAATGCGTAATTGCAGTAGTCGAAGAAATGTGCCCCGAAAAGGTAAATTTATTAAAAACTGTCAGATTGTCAGCAAACACTGTGGCTTGGAGGGTAGAAAACATCGCAGAAAATATATCATCTCAACTGTCTGACAAAAATGGACATCTTAAGTGGTTTTCTCTGACCTTGGATGAGTCAACGGATGTGTCAGATACTGCTCAGGTGTTGATTTTTATCCGAGGAGTAGATAAAAGGTATGAAGTGTAAGAAGAACTTTTTGATGTTGATAGTATTCACGACACGACTACTGAAGAAGATATTTTTAAGGGAGTTAAAAATACCGTTGATTAAAAGAACCTTCGATGGAAAAACTTGAAATGTATTACTACTGATGGAGGCAAAAACATGTGTGGTGAAAATAAAGGAGTAGTTGCTCTTGTGTAAAAGGCTGTAGAAAATGATGGTGGTTCAAAACCATTAGTCTTACATTGTATCATTCATCAACAGTCCTTGTGTGGGAAATGTTTGGATATGTCTGAAGTACAAAAACCAGTCGTATCAGTTGTTAATATCATCAGATCCACTGGGCTGAATCACCGACAATTCCGCTAGTTTATTGAAGAGATTGGAGAAAATGACTTACCATATCAAACTGCCGTACGCTGGCTTAGTTGCGGAAAAGTTATTCAGCGCTTTATTCTATGTCGATTTGACAAAACATATGAACGAACTGAATTTGAAATTGAAAGGAGAAAACCAGCTTCTCCTTGATTTATACACTAATATCAAATCGTTTAAAAAAATGTTTCACACATTTTAAAACATGTGAAATATTCAACCACACTACTGAGACTGAGTTTCCCGTCGATTTTGCAATCGGAGCTTTAATTGCTTTAAAGATAAATTTTGATACTCGTTTCTCAGATTTTGATGTCATTGCGAATGAAATTAAGATTTTTCAAAATCCTTTTGATACGGACATTGGAACCATAGCTCCGGAACTTCAAATGAAAATTATTAATTTACAGTGCTATCACTGCACTAATTGAGAACAAATATCAAAACTTATCTTTGTTGGAATTTTATAAGGGTCTTCCACTGGTACAATTTGATAATTTGCATGAATTTGCTCGTGGGTTGGTTTCTGTTTTTGGTATTACTTACTTGTGTGAGAAAACATTCTCCTAAATGAAGTGCACAAAGAATGTTTACAGATCTAAGTTAACCGATGAGCATCTTAAATCTCTTTTAATAATTGGTACAAGTAAAATTGGTCCGCAACTACAAACTATTGTCAGTGGAAAATTATACTTACATAACTCTCATTAGTATTTTATATATTATAATGCTTATAATGTTGAATGAATTTCAATTATTTGTTATAACGAAATAATAAATAAAACTACGTTTTACTATCACTGATATTTAATATAGTCGTTACTATAGTTTCAACACTAAACGTGTCATCTTCAGACGGAAAATGAATTTAACAAATATTATATTCACAATTTTGATAAAGACAATAAACATTGTCGAAACGTCAAACAGAATTTTTATTTCATTTTCAGTATATATACTAACCAATATACCAAAGAAACATACACATATTATATCTACTATATATAGGTATATAATCCTTTGATTAAATCAGAAATAGAACAGGCATTTGATTTATGCCTCAGTCAAAATTACTGTCAGTTTAATAACAAATTTTATACTCAAAATAACGAATTAGCTATGGGTTCTCCATTAAGTCCACTTCTTGCAGATATTTTTATGTTTCAGATAGAAGATACTATAATGAGATCTGCCATAACTAAAAAACATATTCAATTTTGGTACAGATACGTAGACGATATTTTAGCCCTCTTTAAAGGTACACCTAGACAATTAGATGTTTTCTTATCATTCATCAATAATATTCATCCCAACATAAATTTCACATTAGAGACAGAAAAGGATCACAAAATAAATTTCTTAGACTTAACATTATCACATCATAATAATAGCATCTCATTCGACATTTACAGAAAACCTACTTTCACAGATACAGTAATTTGTACCTCTTCACATAGCCCCTATAGTCATAAACTAGCTGCTTTTCATTCAATGATACATAGAGCCTTTTCCCTTCCCTTATCTCAAGAAAATCTTAGTAAAGAACTAGATACAATTAAAGTCATTGCTACAAATAACGGTTTCGGTCCTCAAGTAGTTTCTAAATTAATAAATAGAAAAAGACAAAAATTAATTTACAATAGCATTTATCCCTTTATAAAATACAGAGATAACTCATTAAAATATGTTTCTTTAACTTATTTTGATCCTATAAGCGAAAAAATTGCAAACATCTTATCCCATCATAACCTGACCATCAGCTTCAAACCCCCAAACAAATTATCTCATATTCTGTTCAATGCGAAAGATAAAACTGACAAATTTAAAAGACCCGGAGTTTATAAACTAACTTGTTCAGAGTGTGATAGTTTTTACATAGGTAGATCTTGCCGTAACATAGCAGTTAGATATAAAGAACATTTTCGTTCCTTTAAAAATAATAAAACAGACTCTTCATTTGCAAATCATATTTTAGAAACAGGCCATACCTTTCCTAATTTGAATAATGTCCAAATTTTACATAGTCAAGATAAAACTTCAAAACTAAATATATTAGAGTGAATGGAAATTTTCAAAGGAATGAAGATGTATGATAATAAGATCCTAAACGATCAACTAGATTTATATTACAATAATCTCTTCAATGTATTAATAACCTGATTGTAGTATTTAAAGTCTGTTAGTAAATATACCCGCACCACTAATGTCCTCACGGAATTACCTAATCACCTAACCCCTCTCTGGTTTTTCCTAGAACTATTTCCTATAGCCATAAAATTTGTTTGAAATCCTTCTTTAACCTATACAGGGTGTCCCAATATTGCTGGGACACAGAGCTACCACGTATTCTAGAGGTCAAAATAAGTCGATTGAGCCCAATTTACCTGTATACCAAAATGTACCGTTTGTCCGTGAGAAGAGTTCAAAGTTTACTAAAAAAAATACATTTTTGTATGTTGTTCCGAAGTGCTTTATACAAATTTAATGAAATTTGGTAAATGTGTATTCTAGATGATTAGCTTACTTTTAGTAATCAAAAAAACCCAAAGAAAATTGTAGAGGGGTTGGAACCACCCTCACCCCTTGGCATTTTTTCCCCCATTTTTGTAGGGGTGGGAATACGGTTTTAAGACTTTTTTATCTGGAAGGCCTACTCATTATCTTCATTTTCTTACTCTTGTAAAAACTCCGTATTTTGCGTAGTTTTCAAGAAAAAAAATGTTTTCGCAAACACTGATAACCGATTTTCGGGTATAGGTTTAATAAAATTGTAATACAAAATTTAGTTGGCCGCGGACACAAAGACAAAACCAAATGTTATGATTTTGACAGGAAACATAGTTTATTGTTAACAGTAAATGTGTCAGTTATTTGTTCTCTTTTGCTTGTTTTTTTATTATTTCTTATTGTCATCACTGTTTTTGTTTAATTGTTATTGCTGTTGTTGCTGTTCCTTTGACGTCCCACAATTATGAATTTTCCTTTTAATGAACAGACCGACATGTTATTAGTTCTTGGATATTGTCAAGGTAACTGCCGCGAAAGTGTTCGCGTGTATCAAGAGAGGTATCCAAACCGGAGAATTCCAAACCATAAAACTTTTGCCCGAATCGAAAGACGTCTTCGAGAAACGGGGAGGTTGACCCCAGTAAGAGTTAACGCTGGAAGACCTCGACAAGCTCGAACACCTATTGCGGAAGAAGCTGTTCTTCAAATGATTGATAACAATCCTAATACCAGTACTAGAAGATTGCAACGAGAAGCTGGAATTCCAAAAAGCACTGTAAGTCGAATCATTAGAGATCAATTAATTCGGCCATTTCACATCCAGCCAGTGCAAGAATTGTTGCCACCTGACTACGAATTACGTTTAAGTTTTTTACAAACTATTCGGGAGCGCAGAGTAGTCGACAACGGATTCCATACTAAGATCTTGTTTACTGATGAGTCTTGTTTTACACGTCGCGGTATGACAAACCTACACAACGATCATGTTTATGCAGATGAAAATCCACATGCCATTAAAAGTAGACATTATCAACGTGAATTTAAAATTAATGTCTGGGTCGGAATTATTGGCGAATTTATAGTCGGACCGTTACGATTACCTGATCGTCTGAATGGCGATAGTTACCTCCGTTTCCTTCAACAAAATTTGCCAGAATTATTAGAAGACTTGCCTCTTAACTTGCGTAGAAATACGTTCTTCATGCATGATGGTGCACCACCTCATTTTGCACGTGCAGTAAGAGAATATCTTGGTGAACAATTTGGTGGCAGGTGGATAGGTAGGGGACAAGAAGCACCCATTCAATGGCCTCCGCGGTCTCCAGATTTAAACCCTTGTGACTTCTTCATCTGGGGAGAATTAAAAAGACAAGTGTACGAGGTTCAAATAAATAACATCGAACAACTGTGGAATAGAATTCAAAATGCTGTAAATGCGCTACGAGAAAATGACGATGTTTTAAGAAGAGTGCATTTCAATTTTTTACGTCGAATTGACCTCTGTATTAATGAAGGTGGAGGTCACATTGAACACTTGTTATAAAAATTATTGTTTGTCTTGTGTAAATGTATTGTGTAATTTGTGTCTAATAATTTTATTAAACCTATACCCGAAAATCGGTTATCAGTGTTTGCGAAAACATTTTTTTTCTTGAAAACTACGCAAAATACGGAGTTTTTACAAGAGTAAGAAAATGAAGATAATGAGTAGGCCTTCCAGATAAAAAAGTCTTAAAACCGTATTCCCACCCCTACAAAAATGGGGGAAAAAATGCCAAGGGGTGAGGGTGGTTCCAACCCCTCTACAATTTTCTTTGGGTTTTTTTGATTACTAAAAGTAAGCTAATCATCTAGAATACACATTTACCAAATTTCATTAAATTTGTATAAAGCACTTCGGAACAACATACAAAAATGTATTTTTTTTAGTAAACTTTGAACTCTTCTCACGGACAAACGGTACATTTTGGTATACAGGTAAATTGGGCTCAATCGACTTATTTTGACCTCTAGAATACGTGGTAGCTCTGTGTCCCAGCAATATTGGGACACCCTGTATATAGTAGATATAATATTTGTTAAATTCATTTTTCGTCTGAAGATGATACGTTTAGTGTTGAAACTATAGTAACGACTATATTAAATATCAGTGATAGTAAAACAAAGTAGTTTTATTTATTATTTTGTTAAAATGATAAACTATCACAAAGTAACGGCTTCCACAATTGAATTATTTGTTAGTTATTATGCTTAAGTTAAATTTTCTGCGATTATACTTGTCATTAAGCTTTACCAGCTTTACCTACCAAATAAATAAAACCGAGTTATTATCATTTTGTGTCTCTTTATCCAACTTATCACAACAACAATAACAACAATGAGCCATTAGCTGTCGCGGCCCGGATTGATGACACTGGCGGGCCGAATTTGGCCTGCGGGCCGCAGTTTGGAGACCTCTGATCTAAATCATTAACATTCTAAGCAATTTTGATGAAATACTCCTTTGTTTCAAGTTTTCCGGATATCTTTTTCGTTTTAATGTTGATAAAATTTTTTCTTATTCTCGAGCTTAACTATTGAAATGCTTAACCAAGGTTATTCTTCAGTTTGACTGCTAATTTTCGATTTGAATTTATTATACTTAAAAGGAAATTGAACATAAGAACTATGATTAATGAGTCTCTATAACATGTTAATATTCGTCATTATAACTTTCTTCAAAGAAAACGAATGGAAATATTATTTCCTTCGGAGCTGTTTGTACACGTGATTAATCATTCTTATCACATTTTCACACGGTTGCGATCGGGGATTGAATAGAAAACACTGATAAATTGAGCGCTTATGGCCTTTATTGTCTGGTCTGAAGGGTCTTTGAAATAGTGGCAGCATACATCAGGTGCAGTAGCGCGAGGGGGGAACTGTGTCTGTGTGGTGTTACGTGGAATGGTAGCCCCCTCCGACAGAGGCGCCACATCCTGTCGCCAGTGTTATGTCTCCACGTGCCCGGGCCCTTCTTTTTAACTGGATGACTGGATCCCTTACAAAACTAACACCGAGACCCCATTACTCATTACTAATGGGTCTCTGCCAAATTTATGATACCGTAGACGTCAACACAGTCACTAATAACAAAATATAATGTAATGGGATATCGACATTTTTATGGGATTGCTATTTTCATATTTTGTTCCTCGAATCAAAGGACGGTCTCTAGAGACCTCACTTCTTCCGACAGGTATTCAACTGAATTGGCGTCAACATAACAATCTAGGACACGATTTGTCAGTGTTTGTGGTCATTATGTAGATTGCCCCTCCCGCTCGCCGTAATATTTATTATCATATAACAGATATTCGTTCAAAGGTACCAAAGAATTCAAATGCCTACATTCAGACCAATGCCATTCCTCGATTTGAGTGTGCTAATTTGAAATTTGAATGTGATATACAGGGTGTCCTCGAACTGCGTGGCAAAAATAAAGCCAAAGATTCTTTGATTCGAAAAAAAGTTGATGAGCGTTTTTACTTTTGCCTCAAGTGTCTTGTTTACCCGGTAGAGGGCTTCAAAATTGCAAAAATAATTTTGTTTTTTTGGTATAACTTGAGAACGTGATGAAGAACTTTTACAATATTTAGCAGGTGAGTTACTGTCAATAATGGCCATTTTTGAGAGTGGAGCACAGAGCCTTAGATACCATAGAAATGGCTCAAACTTGAGGATGTAACGGGAAAAGTGTCCAGAACTTTTTTGTGGTCAACGTAATTCACTCGATATTTTTTATGTAGATAGCTTATCTAATTTGAAAACTTTTCTTACTCTTAGAAAATTTTGATAAAATCAACGGATTAGCTTGAAAAAATTAATTTTCGAGTCTCTGCAATTTTGGCTTACTAATTTTACTTGATTAAAATACCTTAGTTGCCTTTGCTTTTCTAATGTCATTTTGGCATTTGAAGAATTTATTCTCAAAACTGTCAGTTTTTACTTTGCTTTCCGTAAAAATTTCATAAAATTATGGCTCAAAATTTCACTAACACTGAAATGGTTGATATGTTATTGATTTATGGACTTTGTCGTTGCAATGGCCGGAGAAGGGAAAGATATCCGCATCGCAGAATTCCAAATCGGCAAACCTTCGCGAAACTGGCAAATTTGAAGCAAATCACAGAGAAACTGGACGCAGACGGACAAGAAGGACGGTAGAGCTCGAAGAAGCGATACTGGAAGCGGTCGAAACTAAACCTGGGATAAGCACACTACGTTTGGGACTTCGTATTGGAGCCTCAAAATCATTAGTTCATAATGTACTGAAAGAAGAACTGTTGTATCCCTATCATATTAAAACAGTTCAAGACTTATTGCCCATGGATCCAGGTCATCGGCTAGATTTCTGTCGGCTTATTGTCCAAAGACAAAACGCAAACCTCAATTTTTGTAGAAGAATTCTGTTCACGGACGAAGATACTTTCACGAGATGTGGTCTTTTTAACCTTCATAATGTACATTTCTATGCTGATGAAAATCCTCATGAAACGGAAGTTACATATTTTCAGAATCAAACTAAAATCAATGTTTGGGTTGGAATTGTGGATAACTTTATTATTGGCCCTACCGTTATACCCGATCGATTGAACGGGGAGAACTACTTGAACTTTTTGGAACAAAGGCTACTTGAACTGTTGGAAGACTTGCCCTTACACATTCGTCGTGGCCTGGTTTATCCATGATGGTGCACCTCCTCATTTCACATTAGCTGTGAGGCGACATTTGAATGCGGAATATCCAGATCGCTGGATAGGTAGAGGACACGATGCACCAGTGAACTGGCCGGCCCGCTCCCCTGATTTGACGCCCTGCGACTTCTTTTTATGGGGCGCTTTGAAGTCGAAAGTTTATGCAGCTCCAGTGAACACACGAGAGGAATTGTTGCAACGAATTAATCATGAAGCGGATTTATTGAAGAATGTTCCTGAAGTACTAGCCAGAGTTCAATCCAATTTCTTGAAACGAATTAATTTGTGTATTCAGGAAAATGGGCAACATTTCGAACAATTGATGCCTTAGCGATTTCCCAAAAAGTTTTGTTGTTTCTTTTAATTTAGCATTTGTTTTTCCTAAATAATCACATCGTTTCCCCATTTCTATTATTTTTATTATTCGTGTTTTACCGAGATATTAACCATTTCAGTGTTAGTGAAATTTTGAGCCATAATTTTATAAAATGTTTACGGAAAGCAAAGTAAAAACTGACAGTTTTGAGAATAAATTCTCCAAATGCCAAAATGACATTAGAAATGCAAAGGCAACTAAGGTATTTTAATCAAGTAAAATTAGTAAGCCAAAATTGCAGAGACTCGAAAATTATTTTTTTCAAGCTAATCCGTTGATTTTATCAAAATTTTCTAAGAGTAAGAAAAGTTTTCAAATTAGATAAGCTATCTACTTAAAAAATATAGAGTGCATTACATCGACCACAAAAAAGTTCTGGACCCTTTTCCCGTTACATCCTCAAGTTTGAGCCATTTCTATGGTCTCTAAGGCTCTATGCTCCGCTCTCAAAAACCGCTATTATTGACAGTAACTCACCTGCCAAATATTGTAAAAGTCCTCCATCACGTTCTAAAGTTATACCGAAAAAACAAAATTATTTTTGCAACTTTGAAGCCCTCTACCGGCTAAACAAGACACTTGAGGCAAAAGTAAAAATGCTCATCAAATTTTTTTCGAATCAAAGAATCTTCGGTTTTATTTTAGCCACGCAGTTCGAGGACACCATGTATGTAGTTAATAGAAGAATAAACACAATAACTATGATTAATGATTCTCCATTCGAAAAATTATTGTTGTAACTCACAAGTTATATAATATTCTGTGGTCGTCTCTTCTGCGTGTAAGCTAATGAGGTGCTTAATTCCTACACTAATTATGGACGTATTGTTGACATTAATATGTTGATATAACAAAAAATATAGTAAGACATGGCCTATTACACGAAAACTGCACTTGAGTCACTCAAGTCACTTGAGTGTTAGTACTCAATAGCGTCAGCGTACTTTTGTGCTGTATAGACCATGAGCTTGGGACATTCATTAGTTCAGAAGTATCTATAGTCTCGAGGAAAATCCAAATATAGAGGGCCAGTACATAGAGATATGGAACAGAACTTATTAAAACCTCACCTTCTCTGAAGGCTTCCTATAGCTGCCTCGCTGCCATTTGTTTTCTCAATATTATCTGTGTCGAATTCATCTCCTATAGTGCAAATGACACGGCTATTCTCAAGTCTCTTCACTACGTAAGCTACCCCATCTATGTCGAGTTCATCTTCTCTTCTATAATATCAATGGCGCATGATTTCCAGTGATGTCTATTTCCGCATTTACAAGTATTTTCATCGACTTGCAGCATTTGTGAGGATTTTTCACGGATTAACTAGTTTTGTAAGAATTTAAGTATTTTCTGCAATGATGTTTTGTCAGTTACTACTTATTGATTCTTCTTTTTGAATGAGTGATACTTCCTTAAATCTGTCTACAAGGTAGAGATCAAGACAGCATCTCTTCCGCAAATTTCGTGGCTGCAGCGTTAGTTTCTTCCTGTATCAGTTTTTCGGATAACGTTAACATGGAAAGTGAACGTATACGTACATGATAAAAGTGTTGCAAACTAGGTGATTTCACTTCTTTTAGCCAAAGTAAAATGGAAAAAATTACCCACCAAGGTTATCCAGAACGTCTAACTCCTCAAGTGGTATCGGTTTATTGAAAGCAAGTATTTCTTAGGTGCCGTCATAAGTTATAAATAGATTGATATAATTGATCGTCTCTCATATCGTAAAGAAAAGCCGCAACAATTACTTGTGATAAATAGTTGTCTTGCAATTTAATAAAGGCATTTCTCATATTTAACTCTCAATTGACAGCTCATGGATACCTAGAAAACGTTATTTACAAATCAATTATGATGTTTCTTCGTGGTTTTTTGGTTTATCTCGTTATTATCGATGCCAACAGGAATTTCATTTACAATAATGGTTCATTTCATGATCAGATATCCCGATATTGGCAACGAAGAGATTTGTTGCCGAGAAATATCACACAATTATCCATCTGAATTCAGAAGAAGTTTATCATTAAATGATATAATTGATTGTTTTGGTCTATACAGAGTAGGGATTGTCAATAATTAATCGATTTTATTTCAGCACACAGTGGCATTCTCATAGCTAGGAGTTATCAACTAAAGCTAAATCTAAAATTATGCCTTAAACATTATGAATTCATCTGAAATTGAGGGATGGCGGTATACAATTGTTTGGATAGGTGTTTATTTACAAAATTGTTGACAAGTGGTGAATTTTATGTATCGATTTGCGCATTTAATATTATGTTACTGTTGTTTTTTGAATGTTATAAAATTTTTATAGATTCTAGTATATCAAGTGTATGTCCTTTTTCCTGAATATGTAAAGTATCTGGATTAAGGGTGAAATTATGATTATGTTCCAATAGGTGATTCGGATAATTGGAGTCCTCTTACACTGAAACTGCGTCCAGTTTGTCCTATGTACAAGGCATTACAGTCATCACACCTCAGCTTGTAAATTCCAGATATCTTTAATTTACTTTTTTAGATTTTGAAATATTGATATATAAGCATAGATTATTTGTTGTTTTAAAGGCGATGATTTCATTCTGATTTTTGAGGAATTAAGATATTTTTTTTAGTGTTTACTTAAATATGTTAGAGTTTCGAAATTTGATTTGGTATTATTATTAAGCTACGGATAAATTAGGTTTAAGGCTTTATTATTATATTATCATGTTATTATGGAGTGTACAGGCTGAGGTGCGATGACTGAAACTTGTACATAGGACAAACTGGACGCAGTTTCAATCTACCTCTAGAAGTATGCGTTTCACGGGAAACATTTTAAGACCACATTTCTGAATAAATAAACTTTAAAAAGTTCAAAATTTAATTAAAAATACCGTCATAAGATTTGCCGCCTCAACTTTGTCGCTTACTATCGCTGGTGTTCCACGGGGACCTGTATAGGCACCAACTTTGTTTCTGCTACATATTAAAGATATGAAGCTTTCTCATATAGATCCTCTATACCATGCAATGAAGCCAGAGGAGCGAGACAGTTTATTTTGAAAGAAAATCAAATTTTGAATAAATGTGCTCATTAATTTTTTCCCTGTAAATGCATACTTTTTGAGAGCCCCCACGTTGGTGACATATGTTTCCTGACACCAAAAACTTCACTTTTTTGAAGAAAAAATCCAGCGACTCGACTACTCTCTCTGAAATTTGCTTAATTTGATTGAACTATAGAGATATATTTGAATTATGCCCAGTAAAACTATAAACACAGTTTTAGGTAGAAATTGTGTAAAAAATTTGAATGATATAAAAACTAGAGCCACAACACGTACTGTAAACCTTGCATAATAAAAAAATTGTTTAATAGATTGAATATGCCAGCTCAGTGTGTTCAAATTTGAATTATAATCTATTACTAATAGTCTTCATATTTAATTTAATGATTATGGATTTGACGTAATAAATCACTACAAAATACATCACCTCTAAGATATCTCCCGGGCATTCCCAAGGTTTGCGGAACTATTAACATAAAAGAAATCATTCGTTGTAATTCTAGAATGCCATAATTATTCACTATTATTTATTACATTAAACGGTTCGGATTATATTAACACCTGTTTTCTCTGGGGACTCATACATATTTATTTGATATGGGGGGGTGCTTATTTCATAGTTGTTTGTTTCTCCGAAGATGTTGAACTAATAATAATATTTTGTTTGTTACAGACCGGGCACCCAGCGAAGCCCCTTTAGTTTTTAGAGAGTTCTTTCCAGAGTCGCAAACCACCAGCGGAGAAGGTATGTGTTTATTTTTTAATTAAGTCTTACCTGCCAGTTCTTTTTGTCTCGAATGCATTCTTTAAATATACGAGTTCGAATCAGAAAGTATTCTTACTTTCAAATTCCACGAAAATAGAGTGTCTTGGGGAGGTGCGGTTGGCTGCACTGCGTTCTGTATAGTCATATATCGGAAATATTTATGAAAACAAAGAAACTTAAAAAACCTGAAAATTTAATAAATTAGTATGTAAAAATAAATACATACAATAAATGCGAAAACATAAATAGAAGGGCAAAAAACATGTTTTAAATTAACAAATACGAACAAAATAATAAGATTCTTGAATCAAGAACCACGCACAAATTGAGCTAGACAAGCAAGAGGCATATCTTCATCGCTCTCATCATTATCAATGATTCTTCTTCAGGCTCATTATCATCATTAATATCAACAGTATCAATAGTTCTTTTATATAGGATCTCTTTAATATACATTTTTAAATTTTTTATTGTTTCCGAAATTGCCAATGTTTCTGTAATAAGCTTCCATTTCCATGGAAATATTTCCACTTAGGATACTAGTCTGTACAATCTAATGATTATTGTGTATAATATTTCGGTTTGTTAATAAATTGCTTCCTCCTTATGTTATTGTTACATTTTTAGTTGAAGGTTTTTCAAGAAAAATTCCAACGCCTATTTCATCTCCCAACATTCCATCGCTGTCTCTTCTACGAAGTGCTGTTTAAGAGTGGGACAGTCAAAACAGACTGTCTTTAGCCTAGGCACCGGGCCACACAAAGGCAACGAAGAGGCTGATTTACTGGCCCAAGAAGGAGCACGTAGAGCTCTAAGTGGTTCAGAACCCTTCTGTGGTATAGCCAAAACGCTGCCCAAATAATATAACTTGGTTGAAAAATCAATCTCAGAAATGGTGTAACAAGGCGCCGGGACTGAGACAGGCCAAAGAGTTCAATAAAGAACCATCGCCAAAATTCACGGAGTACCTACTAAGCCAGAATAGAAGATCAACTAGAATCATGGTTGGGCTCCTGGCAGGGCATTGTAGACTCAACAAACACATGAACAACATCGGACTGGCAGATACAACCCTATGCAGGTTCTGCCAAGAAGACGACGAGACCTCAGTACAGATATTGTGCTATACTGCGAAGGCCTAACAAGTTTAAGGTTCTTAATGATAGGAAAGGAAAAACCACAACCCTCCCATTATATGGAGGACCTGAAGACTGGCCTATAGAGTCTAGTAATAAAGACAGGTCTAGACAGGAAATCCTAACATAACAAGAGGGCATACACAATAGATCTCCAAAGGTTGCGGTGGTGAGGCTCCCAGCCCATAAGCCCCATACAAATCTAATCTACTCTTCTACGAATATTATAAATTTTCCTGTGGTGTAGTCGAGATACAAAAAAAAAACTAGTCTCAGCTACATATCGATATTAATGATGTGTAAAGGAATAAAGGAAATAGAGTTCGGTTAGTTATTGAACATACCTTGTATAATGCAGCACCTATCTTGGAGTAAAATTTGATTCACATATGAGATGGGATGCACAAGTAAGCAACATAATAAGGAAACTTAGACCCCTATTAGCAAAATTTCGGTACCTCAAACAAATATTGGATATAAAACATCTAAAAATCCTATATTACTCACTCATTCAGTCTCAAATCGGTTATGGCATAATAGGATGGGGAGGTTTGTCTAATAATACCTCAAACAACTTAGAAACTACAAAAAAGGTTCTTGAAAATCATTCTTGGCAAAAAAATTACTTATCATTCAGTAGCACATTTGCTGAAGTTAAATTCTAGATCTTCGAAAACTGTACTTTCTAGAGTGTACATCATATCTATACAAAAATAGAAATGAAATGACTAATATAGATCACATTTACAATACAAGACATAAGACAAATACCACAGAAAAGGATATCTGTAAAAAATCAATAGGGCAGAGATGCTGGCTTTACCAAGGTAAGACTATGATAAATTACCACCACAAATGAATTCCGCGAGAACCACCTACAAAATTAAATGTTCAAGAGAAAGAAAAACAGAAATTGTTCTAAAATATTATTGGTGTATGAATGAATGAATGAATGGATTCCTGTTCTAGAATAATTTCGGATTAATTTAAATATCATTATTGAATTAAATTTTGTTGTAATTATTTATTATATAATTTAAGCTATATTCACATACAAGATTTCTTCGAGATCTTCGTGAAGAATCTTATAATTTATTTGCTCCTGAAGAACTATAATATAACTGGCATAGTATGTATGATGCATCAATTGATCAATTGACTATTGTGAACACAATGTATTATCAAAGCAAATAAATTTATTATTAATATTATTATTTAGATCTCGAATCTAAGGCGGCAAACATGATGTTATTACACAGAATTGTGACAATCATTTCCACGTTCGCGACTGAAGTAATAGCAATCAATTTGTTTTCAAAATACAATAATCTAACGAGTTACATATTTGCATAAAAACATTTAATTTATGCAAAATTGTTGTCTGTAGAATGCTTTGTGTCAGTAGCTTGATTGGTATGACATCATTTATGGTAGCACTACCAGCCGCCACTCTCTGCACGCGCCCCATTCAAGGTGACCAACAAGAATCTCAAAAGTGTCCCCGCGCGCTTCGACACTCCGAGGATTTTCGAGTGACTTAGGCTTAGGCGTGGACTCGTCATTTTAATGGCCAAATCAACAGCTATAAATTTTATTGAAATGTGGTAATTTTTCAATAACACCAGGCAGCATTAATAATTTTTGTCACATTTATTGCTTTATCAAACTCTTCGAAAATTAATAAACATAAATTTCCATCTTGTCAACGTGACTCGCCAATTTTTTGCTTTATCAATATTTACGGCACTGCCACACCAACTACTCGGTGCTTAATTTTCTATTTTTAGAACGGCATGTTTGATTTACAAGGAAACATATTTATTGATCTGAACTTCTATGAAATTGAAAGAAATGCGAATGTACATTATAAATTTTGTTCTGAAATTTATTTTAAATATTAATTCTTTTTTCTGTAAATTGATAGTTCATAATAGATGATATATTCCAATTCATTGCACAGTATTTTGAAACAAATAATTGATAGAAAAAAATTTAAGTTGAATTAAATTTTTTTCTATCAATTATTCAGACCCGAAAAAAATAAACCAGTTACGACTTAGATAAATAAACGGTCATCTTAAACGTTCAAAAAATATATTAATAAATTAATTATATCACTTATAATATACTATTTTTATAATTACCTTCGAAATTATAACAGAAATAAATTAGTAACTAACTTTATTGCCACCCAGTATAATAATTTCACTCATCTGCCTAAATTCGCCGTAAAGCTATTTCATCATTTAAAAAATAATTAACAGAATAAATAGTCCAAGACGATACTTCAGATCTATGGAAATAATCTAACCAGTTCATTGGATTCAACTCATACTTGACTAAAATTTGGTCGGATGTTGATAAACAGTTTTCTTTGTAGTGGGTTTGAACATGCACAGCCGAAAACATTTTATGTACCGGGATATCAAAAATTATCTTGGTCAAGGGTGGTTGTGGAATCTAAAACGTGTGTCTCACTTTACGTTTGAAATAATTATGTCACTGTCACACTGACATCATCAATAACCTACAAATTTCATACCTATTTATTTTAGTTGTAAAACAATAATGAACTACAAATTATGAAATAATTATGTGAACTTTGAACCTTTTCAGAGGCCACAATCCGGGTCAAAAACTGTTTTGAAATAGTTAATTTTCCGTAAGTCGAATGACGTTCACGTGAGAAGCCCGTAGCACGCGAGTTAGATAAATGCAAACTGGTTGTACCTAATACGGCTTTACGACGACTTTTCGCGTGCCGTTTTCGCTCCATGTAGTTAGATTTAGTATCGGACCGTGCCCGACGGCCCTCCTTTTTTCCATAAATTTCCATTAAATAGGAACATTTAATTAAAACAGTTTGAGCTATTCTCAGATCTCAGCGCGCGTCTAACGTGCGACGTACCAAAGGGAATTTTCTCGCGACTAAAATATACACGAAGCGGGTAAAGCTAGCGGCCCGTAGCCAAAAACCCTTTAATACAACAAGACGGAGGTAAAATGTATAAACTCTAACTTACGCGCAGCGAGCTCCTCGAGGCATATGTCAAAATGATTCCGCTCGTAGCTAATTACATAGGATGTCTAGCGTTCATGCAATTGTGTTTTTATACAAATTGAACCTTCTAATTTCGATAGGCCAGGTGAAAATCGCGGAGTCCAAAGCGCTAAAGACTTCTGAGTGTTACAATATTCGTATAAAATTGCGAAATTTCGCACTTTTAGAAACTTCAAATTAATTATGACACAATTATTTCAAACGCAAAGTAAGATACACGTTTTAGATTCCACAACCACCCTTGACCAAGATAATTTTCGATATCCCGGTATAGGCGAGGGCAAGGTGAAAAGTCCCCTTATAGCCCGATACACTTCGTTTCAACGTTTTTCTAATTTTTCGACCCCTTCCAAATAATACGATTTCGGCAATCCTTCAATATAGGCGTTTGTTCCAGCGATGACCTTATCGTTGGAGCCAAATCTCTTTCCGCCGAGCCATTTCTTCAAGTTTGGAAATAGTGCGCCTGTGTGTTGTCCTGGTGGAAGGGCGCTTTTTCTTTGCTAAATGCGGCCGCTTTTGCTTCAAATCGGCGTCGAATTGACCCAACAGCTCTGCATAATATCATTTTGCCCTTTTCAAGGTAATCGATATGGACGATACCGTGTGCATCCCAAAAAACTGTCGCCATAACTTTGTTGGCCGATAAACCGACTTTTTCGGCTTCGATTCGCCAGGACACGTCCACTGTTTCGACTCTTCTTTGGTCTCTGGTATGTCCATGTATCGTCCACGGTTACGAAACGACGCAAAAATTCCTTCTTATAGCGCTTGAACATTGCCAAACACTCCTTTGTAATTGTCACACGGACGCGCTTGTTGTCAACAGAGAGCAAATGCGGCAGCCATCTAGCAAATAGATTTCTCATATTCAAAAACTTATGCAAAATGTTCCGTACCTGTTCGATTGAGATGCCCATAGCCTCTGCAGTCTCGTGTACTTTAACTCGCCGATCGTCCAATATCATACCATGGATTTGATCGACAATTTCTGGCGTTGTAACCTCAATTGGACGACCAAAACGTCAACGAAAATCAGTAAACCACTTGTGAAGCATTCCAATCCATCGTTCCAGTCTCCATAATGTTTAACAAACTCTGGTTTGCGTAATGTTATTTTCACACAAGAAATAATGTTTTAGACGCAAAATTCATGTTTTTCCATGTTTACAAAAATCATCAAGGTTGCTTGCTTCCGATGACTGTCAAAACAGAACTGAATGACATATCATTCTGAAAATTTTAATGCGTTCTAGTTAAAGATGGTACATGTCAAATGTCACAGAGGATTTTCGACAGTGGCTCCATCTGTCTTATTTTTCAGGGACTTTTCATCTTGCCTTGTATGTTACTGTGAAAGTTCGAAATGTGGTGAATGTATGTTTGGGTGTTGAACTTCAAACATATGAACAGTACCCAGGATAGGTCGAAATTGTTCTTTGTAGATAAAATTAGCTGATGGGAAAGTAGCTGTTGACACGAAATAGAAAACCAACTTTTTGTGAAGTGGTTTTCGCATTGAACCTCACATGATCGTCCCATGAGATGATGCCGTTGGTGGAGATACCGAGCATGGACATCATTCTAGGGATTGTGGGTCTGCCTGCCTGGAGGATATTCAAGCTTAAGTTTTGGTTGCATTAAACTCTACTACATAATCAGATCTCCATTTCAAAATCGTTGTCAGTTCTTCATTATTAGCGTCCACCTGTCTCTGTATCGCTCCTCTGGCTTCATTAGAGTATATAAGGGCTGTAGATGTGAAAGCGGTATCAAGTCTACAAACATCTGGAAACCAAATTTGGTGCCAAGACAGATCCCTGTGGAACACCAGCGTTAATAGAGAAAACTCGATAGTAAACTACACAGTTGAGGCGCATAACCTTATGACAGAAGTTGGCAAGAAGGTCTTTGTGCGAGACTCGGTCAAATGCTAGATATTGGATGAGTTTGATGTTGATTGCTTTCTCTATTACTGTTATATGCAAATTCATAGTTTCCTCGTCCGACTCTTTTTTTTTAATTCCCATGAACCGGGAATGATTATATTGGTCACACTAAATTTTATCCTAGTTAGTTTTATTTATTACCTATCGGTGATAATTATGTTTGTGAAGATTTTCTAGAAAAGGATAATTTTCAAGTCAAGAATTTTAATAAATTGGAATTTATTGCATTGCAAAACGCTTGTTTAATTATTAATACATATGTCGGGAAAGATCAAAGAAAGGTTAACGGCGATATTATTGACAAGACGTTTAAATAAATATTTCTTAGTAATCGACCATTAAGTTGTGCATTGTGGGCGTTTACTAATAAAATATACATAGTTAAATCAATGTATTCCACAATAGGTTTGGACCATTGGGCATTTCCACATAACCGAAAAACGTCTTTTCTACATAATGTACTGAATTAGAGAACTAACTCACCATACTAATGAAATTATCACTGAGTTACTCTAATTTTTACTTCCCTCACTATTTGTAGTAGAAGGAAAGTATTGTAAACGGTCTGAAAAAAAATCCGTATTTTTGGGGAAATATCCGTTTTGAGTCTTTCTGGATGGATCTAGACTATTTTTGAGATGATGTCTGTTCAGATACTTCACTAATATAATTACTCGGTAAATGGTGCAAAAATGAGATTGTAGTGTGCAAAACGGTCCAAACTGTAGTGTCAAAAAACCTGTAAAATTTCAGAATTACTCGGTAAAGTGTGAAAAAATCAGATGGTGATGTGCAAAAATAAGTCTATTGTCTTAGCCTTTCCTTATGAATATTTTTCATACTCTTCAGAATGCATTTTTTCCTAAAATGATGTCACAATCAAATTTAGGAAACTAATAAATGCATTGGGGTAGCTGTTGACAAATTTTACTATTAGAATTACTCTGTAAGCTGTGCAAAAAAGCAGGTGATGTGCAAAAATAAGTCTATTGTCTTAGCGATTTGAAAATCTAGGGGGTCTTTCATTAGGAATATTCTTCACACTCTTCAGAATACATTTTTTCCTAAAATAATGTAACAATCCAATTTTGGAATCTAATAAATGCAATTGGGGTAGCTGTTCACAAATTTTACTATCAGGATTAATCGGTAAACTGTGCTAAAATCAATTGGTGATGTGCAAAAATAATAAATAAATGCAATTGGGGTAGCTGTTAACAAATTTTACTATCAGAATTACTCGGTAAGCTGTGCAAAAAAGGAGATGGTGATGTGCAAAAATAAGTCTATTGTTGGTATTTGAAAATCTACGGGACCTTTCATTAAGAATATTTTCCATACTCTTCAGAAAGCATATTTCCTAAAATGATCAAATTTTGGAATCTAATTCAATTTCATGAAATATTATCAATAATATAGTTATCCTATCTATTTAGTAGATAAGGCTATGAGAATTGAATACTCGTACATGAACTCTGGTGCGATCCACTGAATAATGTAGGCGATCCGAGCCTATAAGGAGTTGAGGAGTGCCAGGCTGGTGATGTTGTCACATAACATGGCCTTCCTACGGCCTTCTATGGCCTTCCTCGACCGAGATAAACCCACGGAACGCACGGCGCCTCCGACTTCATTTATATATACATATCTCCATGTTTGTGTGTATGTTTGTTATCTCTGTGTAATTAAGATTACTTGTACAAATATCAAACTATACCGCACGTTCGGAACATCGGTTATATCTACTATTAATTACACACTACTTAAATGGCAAATATAGATAATTACTTATACGGTGTGGGTTGCGGTATTCAAACAATAAATCATTTTAGGAAATTGTGCTAAAAATCAATATTTATTCCTCAATTTTTACTATGTATATTTACATCTTTCATTTCCTGACTCAACGTAGGATGTTAGTGATCCGTAGATGACTAACTTCACTAACCTAGTTCTCTTACCACAATTGTTGCCTTTTGGACATTTTTGCGGGTTGAATGCACTTATCTTCCTTAATATGTCTCACATAATAAATTTATGTCATGACGTCGAAACATTATTTAAATTGACAACCATAAGGACAACAGAGTTTTTCTGGTTATAAATATGTACAACGTGGAACAGCCAAATGGGATACATTCATTATTTCAAATACTATGTATATTTATAAAAATTTCCAAAACAAATCAATTTTGGATTGTGAAATGTAATCCTGCAACTAAAAAATGTCATCCCTATATTGATCCCCCTACGAGTGACAATTATAAACACCAAATTTTTAAATGGCAAGTAGGGGCTTGAGATAAATCATTATCTATTCATAAATAACAATAAAAAAATTTCGCTGCAACACATTATAAACTTAATAAGAAATACCATTTAGTTCTTGATAATGTAAAAAACCAAAAGAAAAACATGAATCTTAATGTAGAAGATGAGTGACAATTGTAATCCGCATATTTTTAAATGGTAAAAGTAGGGGCTTGTAATACATAAATTAAAAGGCCTCTTCATTCTCTATTCAAAAATGTTATTGTTTTCAAATCTATTAAATAAATCAACATTGAAAAAAATCATCTGATTGGCTAACAATTGTGGTATAAAGTATTCTTACAATCATTTTCACTGTTTGAAAACCTCGCTAAAACAGAGGAAAATCCAAAGAATATCATAACAAATTTTCTTTCGCTGAGATTGCTTCAACCTTCAACTGTTCTTGAACCCACGAGCCGCCACTGAAAGCTTCATAATTTCCAATTATCAAGTTAAAATAGTACCCAGTGAAATAGAGGTTATGTTAAATGTCATCATAATAAAATATTCAAGGTAATAACCTGGTTTTGTGAAATAGACGATTTTAATTGAATCTTAGTTTAATTGAGACTGATGATTAAATTGATTTTTTCTCGGAATTGAAATCCAGAAATAGCAAGTGGAATTGGATGCTATTAAGGGCTCATCTGTTTTTCCTCTACAAATACAAATGAAATTTATGTTTTATGTAAGAAAATACAAAATTTTTATTATTTTGATAATTCAGTTTGATGCTATAATTTCTGTAAACCGTTGAATAACTATTTTAAAACAGTATTGAGTAAAACATTATCACATTAACTTTCCCAATTTCTCTGGCGTTGTAACCTCAATTGGACGACCAGAACGTTCGGCGTCCTCTGTGGTTATACTACCACAACGAAAATCAGTAAACCTTTTGTGAATCGTTGCAATTGATGGTGAAGACTCTCCGTAATGAGCACATGATGCTTTAGTTTGCGTGATGTTTTTTCCATGCAAGAAATGTTTAATTAAGACCCGAAATTCACTTTTTTCCACGTTTACAAGAATCTTCAAAATTGTTTGCTTTCGATGAATGTCAAAACAGAAGTGAATGACATATCAGTCTTAGAATGTTAAATGTCACAATGGGTTATGGGGTTTTCTGATCTTAGATTAATCCCATAATAATTAAAACACTTCTTAAAAATGAGATGTCACTATGTATTTTTTTATTATTCATGCAATACTATTTATACTTAATGTATCAAAATCCATCTCCTCGGCAACCTGCCTCCGCTAGCCAAGATCCTAGATATCCTTCTCCCCTCGTTCACCGTTACTTCTCCGCCATAGAACTGTTCTCATCGAATTATAATTAAGGAACGCTACAGGATTTTCAATTGTGGCGCCATCTGTTTTATTTTTCAGGGACTTTTCACCTTTCTCTCGTATTTACGGTATATTATAATGTTATGATCCTTATGTATGCAGGTACATATAAATAAAAGTGTCTTCACACTATAAACTCAATTGTCACATTAAGACATCTTGATTATTCATTTAGCAAAACAAAATGGATACACTGGACGAGCAAAATAAACAAGATATTATTTTGATATGAAACAGATGCACTATGTTATGGTTTAGCTCAATACTCGACAATATAAACATACGGGTGGTAGTTCGAATATATTGAAATATAAAATAGAATATTTAGCATTGAATGAGGTCGCAAACAAGATTAGGTTGTCTTTGTGTTCACCAGCATATATTAACTAAATCAACGTTATGATATTCAACGAACTTTATCAAGGACGATGCAACTTATCTAATATTTACCATATTAACAGTCAATGTTCAAATGTTCAGTACAATAAAGCCACGATTTTTCAATGCAATCGTGTAATAAGGTTAGAAAGCATGGGGATGTGTGTTCATTTGGGATGAACTAATATGATGGTGTTATTTTTGCGACAGTGACTTTTAGCCGAGTTGCGTCCTATAAACAAAATTTATAAGCCCATTGCGTCTCGTGATCAGTATATGACAACCGAAATAAATACAGGTAACATAAAACTCTACAACAAATTGAAAAAAAAAAATTAATGGTGTTTGCTCCTTTCAATAAATTATGCAAGGGTCAAATTAAAAGTCAATTGACGATTTCGTCTCCTAGTAGAATGACGAAAATTTTATATTTGAATTGCAATTTAACAAGGAGAGTCCTATCTCCAGTTAACTTTGGTCTGAACTGCTATGGTGTTTGGCTTAGTTTTGTAGTTGAGCAAACCATCTTTGAGCTCAGCAGCTGCTTGACTATCGGTCATGATGGCTGTATTCTTCTTTTTGTATCCTTTTGTATTGAATGGAATTATGGCTTCCTAGTATTGGGTTTTGGGCACAAAGACTCCGAACCTCGTACCATCTGCAGTTCTTGATCCATCGATATACCAACAGATTGCTCCTTTCCTGACAGGGTGAGTGTTCCCCTGTCTCCACTTTTCTTTGAACCCAAGGTGAGTTGGGAAATTCTGTGTAAACACGTACATTTTACCCATGTCATCTCTTGGTGCCATGACTATTGGGTGGTTCTTCTTCAGAGGCATATTATCCTTCCACCGAAGTTTAATTCCTTTCTGTGATTCTTCTTTGCTCATATCAAGCATCGTATTTTGCGCTGTCCTAATATTTTCTCCATGCTGGCCGTAGGGCAGGACCTTGGAAATTGCAATCGCTTTCATCAATTAGAACTATCAGACAAAAAACGCTATTATCCCTAAGTTAATTTATAATTTCAATCATTTTTATGGATCAATTTTTCATTAATTAATGTAAAAAAATAAAAAGTTTTTAAAATTTTCAAATCGCCCCATTCAAATAATAAAAACAAAATTTAAAAAAATTCTAAAAATTAAATATAAATTTATTATAAAACTCTATAGGGTCTTCTCGTCTTAAATTTAAGCTTTTCAACTTAGAAATAAAGTTTTAATAAATTTAATCTGAGACATTATTTTTTTATCCCACCATTCATTCCAGCATATTGATTATGCTACCTTTGCACGGTCAAAATACCGCGGCCCTCAAAACTTCAGTGGGCAGGCCAGACTTTAATTTATACTCAAAAAGATATGTTTTCGATAAACAGATGAAAAAATAATTTGAAGAATTCCTTAAATTATTTTTGTAAAATTTGATAAAAATATATACTAATTTTACATAAAATCTAATTATTAAAAATTAATAATTAAATTTTAATAAAAAAGGTGAATTAAATATAAATCTTGAATAAATAATAATTTATTATAACATAATTTTATTGATAAAAATTTCTAATCCTACAATTTATAATTTAATAGTTGATTATAAAAATAAATTTTAAAGCTGAACCTTTAAAATATTCAATTTTAATTTTATAAAAACTTTCTAACAAATTTAATAAAAATTAAAAATAATTTTTTTTTCTTAAAAAACCTGAAAATGAATAACGTTTCATTACTAAGTCTATATTTTAAATAATTATTTAACATTTAATTTTTTTATAAAATTAGCTCTTTTAAATTCGAGAAATTTAAATAATCAAATTTTAGTTAACAAATAATAATTCTTGTGATTATAGGTAAGAAATGAATTTATTTGCAGGCTACTACTTGTAAAGTAAGCGATACCAACATACAAACATGTGCAGGAATTTTTAATTGAGTATTTGATTTTCCAAGTAATTCATAAATATGTCTACTAGTAAACTGCATTTATTAATAATGTCTATTTTAGTTCTATCTTACATGTGCTGTGATAGTGGCTATACAGCCGGTAAGATCATGGCTCAATATATTTTTGCGTGTAGCATACGTTCGAAACTTCAACCGACAAGGTCATCGCAGGTTAGTTTGTTAAATTTTTATATATGTTTAGTAATACTAGGTGAAACTGCATTCACTTCATTCATATTTTCTAAGATGGATATAAGAACACATAATAAAAAACTATTTTACTATTAATAATTAAGTGTAGGTCCTTATTCTACAGTTGGAACGAGCATGAACAATTGTTTGCTCTACATGCTCCACCCATGCAGTAGTCGTCAGTCACTGCCTTTTTCAATTATAAACCCGAGGATATATTTGGTTTGGATAAACCACGGGATGCAACTCGGATTTTTTGACCTTAAAGGTGAAGATTTCTAGCATGCCGAATCTTTGTATTTGATGATACACGTGCTGGTATTCTAGCAAGTTTCATTTTGCTAAAATGTAATGCAATCTACATGAATTCATTAGCGTATACAAATTCTGGTTTTCAATTAATTCCTTGGACAGAAACTGTAATAACTCGTATCTATGATTGCACTTTGTAAATCGATTATAATTGTTCGTTGTGTGTGTGTGATACGATACACAATCTCGCATACAGTTAATGTAATTAATTAGGTACAGTTCACATTGCATGTTTGATACCAGCCAACTGTTCGAAAGTATGAAATGCATGTCCGTACTAACACAAATATAATCTACGAATAGTTTGATTTGTGAAGAAGGTCACCAATATATTTTAAACTTGCTATAAAATATTAGTATGTAGGCGAAGCGCCAGGCGGTTTTTCGAAAAAATATTAATACAAAGTATTATCTAGATAAATAATAGCCCGTTGAGGCGGCTGAAATTTGGCACTGGCTTTTATGAGACTATGTTATAATTGCAACATTGAATTCATGTTGTCCCACGTATCGGATATACTGTTCATGTACTACATGGGATAGCTAGGACCTGTACAATCTTCCAGGAGTGACGTGAATATATAAAAAATGCACCACGGATAATATTGAACCTCTGCATATTTATATTAATTGGATATTAAATAGCAATTGGATATAAGCAGAAAAAAGCATTATCATCGAAGATAATTCATTGTGATGGCATACTCCTAGTGAGATAATATAAATGGACTCCTGAGAGAGCTCGTCCCAAGTTACACGAATTTATCTTATGGTCATCGATGGGTTAGGTAACGTACCATATTATTATGATATCCTCGATTGGCGATATATCTATGGCTCTAACAACCACCCCAAAGAAAGGCATCAGGTTCAACGGTGCAAGATTGAATAAAAATCATTGTATTACGATATGCATATAAGTTTGGATCTCTCGCAACTCAAGGGTGGACATCAATGTCTTCATTGCAAGGTGAAAAACTGATCCTTCCAACACGATATGCCAGAAATATTCTTTTGGCGACAGATCCGGAGCTCTATCAATACAAGGATGGACATCACTGCCATCATTGCAGGTAAGTTATCATCCTTCTATTACGATGTGGTCTGGAACTCTAACAATCGAGCAAGGATATCAATGTCAACATTGCAACCCTTTTATTATTTTTTGGAAATAGATCTAGAGCAGTCTGTAGTAACCCGAAGAAGGTACTAAAAATTGGCATGTCTCAACCTATGAGGTCTTGTGGGAAAGTTCCATCATTCGTTGTCCTTACAACTTGTAACAGCTCTTTATTGGTGTGATCTTAAGCAGTCAAACGACCTCCCAAAAATACAATTCAAACTACAATCCTCTAGTTCCAGCATTCTCATTTTCCGATGGAAACTCCAAACTTGTATTCATCTGCTATATGGCTGTGTCTATTCCAATCCTCACCAGAATTTGCTGGATCTTTGGATCATTCCGTACTGAGAATAATATATACCATTTACCGAATGTTGAAGAAATCAGAAAAAATGAAAATTAAAGTGCCGCGATAGAATAATAAATTATTAAAAAGGATTACAACTTACGCAAAATATCGCCATATACTTCATAATCATATTGAAAAAAAAACGTGTGGCACTCGGGAACTGCCGCGGTGAAGCTATTGCATAGCATTTTTTCTCAACTTATGCAATTATAATTATTTATTTATTTATTTTTAATGTATGCAGTATTTTTTTTTCTTTGATATTTTAATCCAAGTTTTTTCTTTGATATTAATTCAAGTTACACTTTTTGAGCGTAGTGACCGATAAGAAAACAATTTTTTTTCTTTTATTGATTAAATGAGAAGTTAATATCGTTTAAAATATTTTAATTATCTCACAATACATGTAGGTTATTCAGGAATGTGTTATCATTGAAACTATAGGTTTATGGTAACTGAAATAAATGACATAAGTTTGAAACTTGATATCCTCTAAATATCTGGAAAATACCGCGTCAATGGTGGCCCCATATTTTGTTGTGGATTCTTGTGGATCATTATTCATTTTCAAATTCAATTTTTCCGAAAGAAAAGTTGTCAACCGCTCTGATTTTTTATCAGCGAAGTTGATGTTGAGTATTTTCGACCCTTCTTCAGTGTACTCCAGTAAAGTGCGATGAATAAAATGCTCTACCTCGTCCAATTTTGGATTCGGAGAAATGTAAATTGCTACCATGACTATGTGTAGGCCATTTCTAAGTTTGCATCAGCACGCACAAATATCTCCAAAAAATGAGCACCTAACATTAACATCGCTAACGTGTGCAATATTTATTTCAATATTCGGAGTCATAATATTAGTTACATTATTATTATTTTGGTAAATAACTACCCCACCTTTTGGAACAGTATCTCGTTTGAATTGAACAATACAATTGAAATTAGGTATTTCAATCGGATTATCATGCGCCATGCAAGATTCGATAAGAAGTAACACATTTGTTTGTCTCGTAACTGAATCTTGTAAATCGTATTTGTGACTATTTAGACTTTGGCAATTGAAAGTCATTATTGAAATGCCATTTCTATTACTAAGGAAATCTAAGACACTTTGAGCTGTCGTCTGAACACTATTTGAAGGCAGTCTTTTGAATTCCTGCAACAAAGATGCAGTCGATGCAGCTTGCCTTCGATTATTATAAAACGTGAATGTAGAATTATCGTTTTTTGTCGTGATATACAATTTTTCAATACTAGTCACCCGAGAGAGTGCAACATAAACGAGTTCCTGTTATTTTTCGTTACGGAATTTCTTGATTCGGTCGCCGCGCTCAAAGCCCGCGATAAAAGCTATATGCAATATATGCAATAGCTTAATAGAAACAGGTACTCTCAGGTCTCTGCTACGCGCGTCTGACGTATAAACTCTAACTGACGCGTAGCGAGCTCCTAGAGGCATATGTCAAAATGATTTCGTTCGTAGCTAATTACATAGGACGTCTGGAGTTCATGCAATTATGTTTTTAGATAATTCGAACCTTCTAATTTCGATAGGCCACTTGAAAATCCCGGAGTATAAAGCGCTAGAGTGTTATAACATTCGTATAAAATAGCGAAATTTCTCACTTTTACAAACTTCAAATTAATTAATTAATTTGACACATGTTAGGTGTTTAGGTCTTACATTATTTTTCGTTCCGGAATTTCTTGATTCGGTCGCCGCGCTCAAAGCCTGCGATAAAAGCTATATGCAATAGCTTAAAAAGCTGAAGAGTTCAAATCCTGAGACCGAAGACGCCACAGGGTTGTGGACCTCCTCAGCCTATCCACGCATCGTCCAGAGACTGGAGTACTTATAAAATATGCTGGATCATCGTGCAAAAAACACATTCGATATCTTAATCGATACGGGAAACCTTCCAACAGCAGTGGCACCCTCTCTCCAAGAAAATGGTTGTATACTGCTCCTTTCAACCCCATCGGTGAAAAATCTAGAGCAATCAAGTGATCTCAAACAATTGCCAACCACACATTAACACAACAGAGAATTGGTGTTGATGACGGGAATCATCTTGCGTGTTTTCTTCTGCCCATATGTGATTATTATAGTAATCAATACCATTTCTGGAAAAAAATAGTTTTGTCGGTGTGGAATACTTGTGCCAACTGAGTATTTCGTGGGATTTATCTTGTATCTCCAATGTTTGCTGGAAATCGTCTGGCAAGAATGCAACTAATCGTTTCTGAGTCTGATTCCTTCATCGGTACTTTACATTTCTTGAAAATAGATATAACGATCGAAAAATAACAGTCTTTATCACTGCTATGTAATTCTTCAAAGTTATTGTATGATCTAGGAGGATGAAACTGCATATTTTCAAATTGCAATCACATTTCAAACTGAATAATACATTTATATTCATTTATGTGAAGAATGTTGCAATACATCAATTTTTATGATGAAAAATCGCTATCACGATTGCGGCGTTACCGAGGAAAATATCTGATAAAATCTAATCCAACGCCATATGACCTGACGTACTATCAGTCAATAGTTTGGCATCATCATTATTTATATCCGAATTATCGTTACAAATATTGGTTATTTCCAACGGTACTCACGTATACCTACACGAATTATTAGATATTCAAATTGACTTCGCTTTCGGTTAAATTTAGACGTAGGTCATTGCGATTTCGCCAGTCACAATATAATGGTGGCGCCGTCTAGCGTCAGCGACGATATCCATTTACCATGCACATGACATATTTTATAACCAGCATTCATGATTTGCATCATTCGCAATTAATCTGTCAAATGCGTGAACACACCTTTATGCATAATTCAATTATGATTTTTTTAACAAAACTGTTCGCCCGCTTCGCTATCTCACATTAAATCGGTAATGGTTAAAGCAATATTTACAGAAATAAAAAAATGGAATAGCAATTTTGTATAAATCGTAGAAGTTATGTGTTTCAAATGTTAGGAAATTTAACGGTGAAGTAACCTCAGTCAAAAATTGCCACCAATGTTTCGCTTTTCATGGATCGTAATTTTTAAGGTACCAACAATATTTGAAAGGTAGGTATCTGATTTTAAAAAAATACATCAACTGAAAAGAAGTATATTGTGAAATCAGCAACTAAAATATGAAAAGCATTATTACTTCCCCATTCTAAAAGTCTACATCCAAATACAGTTTTGATAAGGTTTTGGTAACAGTATAGCTCTAGATCGATACTTTCAGAGATATCTGTAGCATTGGATATCTCCAAAGCTTTTCACCGACTCTGGGAACAAAGCCTTCTTGGGAATATGGTTTGCCGCCTCAACTTTGTAGCTTACCATCGAGTTTTCTCTCAGATTGATCACTCAATGTGGTGGTTAATAGAGTATCCTCCGATACAATGGCTATCAACGCTGGTGTGTCACAGGGATCTGTCTTTGCACCAACTTTGTTTCTGTTCCATATCAACGATCTGCTGGAAGTGACCACCTGTCCTGTCCACAGCTTTGCTTTGCATTTCATACCGATTTCTCATCTAGAGCCCCTGCATTGTCAAGCTCGAGACCTGCCGAAGTTCTTCCTAACAGACTTCAGTTTTCTATCGAATAGCAAAGTTGTGAAACTCTATTTGCCTAATCACTTCATTTGGATAAATTCCCTCATTAAACGTCTTAGCAATATTCGAAAAGTTCAAGGTATCCATAGCAACCTAAATGTTTTTTCTCGGTATGAGTTTACTAGGTTTTCTATCAATACACCCAATTTTGCAATACATCAATTTTTCTGTCGTCCTCAAAAAGATCAATTTTAGTCGCATATTTTTTATATTAAGAACCTATCGGTGGCAAAAAGAAGTGCCCGGATTATAAATTTGACACTTTTATTACATGTTCACACAATTTTTTCATTTTCCTTCATAATGTTCTACAGTTCCATAAGATTATCGCAATAAAATTATAATATTTGTTATCAAAGTGTGTGTAAATGTGTTGTATTATGAAATTAACTCTTAATTTCGATGATGAAACTGAAAATCAAAGAAAATTGGGGTTTTCCAAGTACATTTTTTCACATAAACGCCAACTAATAGTTCCAGTAAAACGGAGAAACTATTTCGAATAGGGTAATCACCGGGAATGGAAACATGGCAAGGCGAGGTCTCCCAGTTTATCGTATTGTGGGGGAATTTGAAGACAAACCTGCATAAGATTCCCCAACTGAAGTTAACAATTGGCGAAGAAATCGATGGATTCCTATTGGAAATGCTAGGCAGTGTTATGTTTCATTTACCTTTAAGATTAAAAGAGTGACTAAAACAAAATGGAGGTCATCTCGAAAATGTATCTTCTAAAATATGAACGCTCTTCTATATAATAGTAGAATATAAAAAAGTTTGGTGAATTATTCGAGTCTTTTTTTAATAATATCTAGTTCTCTTGGTGCACCTTATATATACACTTATTAAAGTGTATCATTGCGTTTTATTCACATTCTACAATATATTTAATAGGGCAAGGTGAAATGTCTCAACATAATTTCCTTGTAAGCCCGATACCCTTCGTCCAACGTTTCTTCCAATGATGACCTCATCTTTGGAGCCAAATCTCTTACCACCTAGCCATTTCTTCAAGTTTGGGAATAGATAAAAATGGCAGGGGGCCAAATCTGGAGAATATGGTGGATCAACAAATTCTTAGCGCAATTCATGCAATTTAGCCATTGCTCCTGCGGACCTTTTTCGCCGGTGCGTTGTCCTGATGCAAGAGCACATTTTTCTTTGCCAAATGCGGCCGCTTTCGTTCCAAATCGGCGTCGAATCGATCCAACAGCTCTGCATAATATACACTGGTGATCGTTTTGCCCTTTTCAAGGTAATCGATATGAATCATACCGTGTGCATCTCAAAAAACTGTCGCCATGACTTTGTTGGCCGATGAACCCACTTTGGCCTTTTTCGGCTTCGATTCGCCAGGACAAGTCCACTGTTTCGACTGTTCTTTGGTCTCTGGTGTATTGTGATGGATCCATGTTTCATCCACGGTAACGGAACGGCGGAAAAAGTCCTTATCGCGCTTGAACATCTCCAAACACTCCTTTGAAATTCTCACACGGTCACGCTTGTTGTCAACATAGAGCAAATTCGGCACCACCTATCTGGGAGATAGCTTGCTCATATTCAAAAACTTATGCAAAATGTACGGAACATTTTCCCCCCGAACCCGTTCGGTTGAGATGCCCATAGCCTCAGCAATCTCGCCGATCGTCCAATATCATACCATGGATTTTATCGACGATTTCTGGCGTTGTAACCTCAATGGGACGACCAGAACGTTCGGCGTTCTTTGTGGTTTTGGTCATACTACCACAACGAAAATCAGTAACCCACTTGTGAATCGTTCAAATCGATGGTGAAGAGTCTCCATAAAGTGATGCTTCAGTATATGTAATGGTTTTCCCTCGCAACAAATAATGTTTAATCAAGGCGCGAAATTCACTTTTTTCACGTTTACAAAAATTGTCAAGGTTGCTTGCTTTCGATGGGTGTCAAAACAGAACTGAAAATTGTAATGCGTTTTAGTTAAAGATGGTACATCAAATGTCACATGAGAGTTTCGATTGTGGCGCCATCTGTTTATTGTTCAGGGACTTATCACCTTGCCCTCTTACATCAACCGATATTTTTTAATGATCCGTTTCATCACCTTTAAAGTGGTGATATAAACCATTTCATTTCATAAAGTATTAACGCACATATTTACATTCGAACTCGGTCTTTAATATATGTTTTTACAAGGGAACTTATCAATTACCCAGATATTTCTTATCAGTTTCAAAGTTACAGCTATAACCTCAAATAGATAACGTAGTGTGACAACCCGGATTAGCATTTGCAAGATTAAATGGATGGAATAACAAATATAGGAAGACAGATTGTATAAATAATATTGCCGTTATAAATTGGCTTTTATTTATACAAATCTTGTAATATAATTTTCATGAATCCAGTTGATCCAATGCCTTCGTCCTGGCGAAAATATCTATTCAATCAATCAATTGAATTAGAGTTGTTTTATATCCGTTAGTACACGTGCGGAATTGATCTATTTGAATGAAAGTTCGACGATAGTTCGTTGAATGAAGGGCAAGGACAGGTGTTCGACAGTAGATTAGGAAACGACACCGCCATGGCATTGTCATATAGTGGCGCCTGTCGCGGGATTTCAGACGAATGTGTGTACATTCACCGACATGATAATGTAAGCATTGGCGACAACCTCCTTTAAACTGAGCGCCATACCGTACTCGATTCGATTATAAACCCTGTTACCATACATTACTAAGATAATGCCAACCGAAAAAGGTAAGTGGCCTTAACGGTCTCGAAACGATCTATTCCCACAGAGTATCCATTCTACATGATTGTTCGTAACAAAACGGTGAAGTAGCCTCATTTAGCTAGACTATCTCGAGGATAACACATTATTTACAGTATTGACCCAGCCTACAATGTTATCGTCTGCCAACACCTAAAATACCTATTATTCAGAATTGATACTTTGACACATCTCTACACAAACTTCTGTGATAAAACTGACATTTGAGGCCAGTAATAAGATGATTTCAAATATTGGAAAAATTCTCTAGTCTATAATTAAAATTAGAATACAACAATTCTCAAATAAATACCTATGATATCCTGTCACCATACCAGTTTGGATTCAGAGAGAATAAAATCAACAGACGATGCAGTGGAATTTCTAACATCAAAAACATATGATTCCTTGGAAAAGAGTAAACCATCACTCTGTATTTTTCTAGACCTTGGAGAAGTCGTTCGATAAGATTAGCCATCAAAAACTGTTAGAAACCCTTGAACAAGTAGGACTGAGAAGGAGTACATTGCCTCTATTGAAAAGCTATGTGTAAATATAACATGGAAAGTTGAGCGAATATGGAGTTCCCCAAGGTACATTTCTTGGACCAATATTGTTCAATTTTTATATTAACAATTTATATAATATATCATCGGAAGGAAAAATAATTAGCTTTGTAGATGATACTGTAATTTTTTATTCTGGTACAGATTGGCACAGTTTATTGAAGAAAGCTGCGAGAGATGTCTTGAATATTAAATCATGGCTTGACTCAAGACTACTTATAATAAATGAAAAAAAAACTAAATGTGTCCCTTGTGCTACGAACAAAAATAAAATTTTGGATACGAAATGTCCACATTAGCCAACTTCTACATAAGCTTAAAAGTCTAGTTAGTACCAAAGTTCAAAATATGAAAAACATACTTAAAAAAAAAGAATTAAGGACATTATATCACGCACTAGTGGAAACTTAGATATGGCATAATTGCATGGGGCGGGGCCACGGTCGTATAGACAGGTCTGGAAACTCGAGGCTGTTTCCTATCTGAGCAGTGAGTCGCTTACGCGTCTAAGTGCGCGTATTACCAAAAGTCGTCACATAGGGGGTACATAAAAGGCGTCAGCGTCACGTAAGAGTACCATCTTGATCTCTATAAAGAGTATTCTGTGACATTTGACAGTTAACTTGTAAACAGAAGGAATACCTGCGTTTTCAGCAAGAATGAAACTGCAAAACGGGGTACAAAAGTGCAAAACAAAAAACTTCTGTTTTTAAAGTGCCGAAAGATGCAGAAATGCGAAAAAAGTGGATGCCTGCGATTCCGGGAAGAAATCGTTTCAACTCGTTATAAGGAACATTTTGCCCATATAAAGAAAAATAGTAGTGAAAAATAAGCGATAGCCCAACATATTTTAAATACAGGTCACTCCATTTCTCAAGAAAGTTTATCACTTTTAAAACACACTACAGACAAATTTCTAGGTAATTTAGAAGGGATAGAAATGTATAAACAAAAAAGCAATTTACTAAATTTCGATTTATCTCCAGCTGACGGTAACCCTTTGTTTACATTATTATCCCCAAATAGTATTTAAATAGGCAAAAAAAAAAAATTTTGTGTTTGTTTCTTTATCTCTAAATCTAAGAGCAGGGCTTCCCTCATGAGGTTCAAGCTACCATTTCACATCATTTTGACCTTTTTTTTAATTCCATGTCTGCAATGGCCAATCTTTTGTCCAGGAGGGAATCATATTTCTCTGCGATTGTCGAGGATGTCAATTCCCGAGAAACGAAAGGTCTTCTCCTACTGGAAGTTGCATTTGCCAAGATAGTTGGCTTTCGAGTTCTCAACATGCTGCTCTTGAATTCGCTCAGTCCCCAGCCTAATGTTGGTTGATTCTGTCATAAAAAATATTATGTTTCTACGATATATTTATGTTTTCCTAAATACCTTACCATATCAGTAGTTTTGATTTCATCGTTAGAATTACCAGGTTCGTCACAATTATCAGGTTCCATTGGCACATTGATTGAATCCTGTGAATAATAGATTTTTAATGAAGAGAATAAATTGAGCTACAACTTTCCGCACATCCATGTTTCTGTTGCTGTAAAATTTTTCAAGTGAATGCACCTCTCTATACCTCGATTCTGAACATGAAGAATTGAATTCATTGGCTACAGCTTTCCAGGCCTTGTTCTCCTCATCAACACTGACACCGTCAGTTTTCTTGCATTCAATAATGTGCTTATATTTATGCACGAGGCTTAAAAGCACTTGCTTCTCAGTTTCCGAAAAATTAGGGATACGGGTCTTCTTTACAATAGTTCTCTACGAAAATAACAGTTTTCAGTAGAATTCACTACGATAATTATTGTGTATTATATTACCTTATTACTTTCCATTTCAACGGTGCAAATGGGCATTAGTAACACTGCTTGTGATTCCGGGAAGAAATCGTTTTACCCATAGATAACTCTACTACCGTACTACCTAGTAGAGTTGTCTATGGTTTTACCCCCTCGCGATTTAAGCGCTAGCTGGTGGCTGAGCGAAGGACTACGACCGTGGGGACCCGTAAGCGACTCAACTCAACCATAGAGTTTCCGGACCTGTGTATACGACCGTGGGCGGGGCTTATGGCAACCAGATGTAGGGCTTGGAAACGCTGCAGAAATGGATTTTAAGATTTTTATTAGAGGAATATGACCTACCCAAGCGATGCCATCTACCTTTTGGTTAACGTCCTAGACGTCAAACAAATATTCTTGAGTATACTAATTTTGACACGGAAAAAAAATGATGATAGAAAATATGTTGTCCGTAGATTCGGAACCAGACAAGGTGATACTTACCTCTCAGTTCCATTTGTGTCAAAATCTATGAATGACTGAATGACATATTTGGTACATCACAAATGTTACATGGGATTTTCGATTGTGACGCCATCTGTTTCATTTTACAAGGACTTCTCGTCACCTTGCCCTCTTAGATAGTAACATATACAAGTTCACAAATACGTTTGCTTTAATTTCCGGCATAAATTGTTATTTAGACACTAGCTTGTTTTGATTCGCTAATGGATATACGTATTAGAAAACTATAATAGTGAGATCATATCAAAAAAATGTTTTGGAATCTAAATACATACTTCCCTTCAATAATTCTTTCTAATATTCTGCAGAAACCTAATACTAAATCAAAGATATTATGTGGAAGGCTATATTTTGTGACTATTCAAGATCTATTCAGGATGGCAACTGTTATTGACAGAAGTATTTAGGTTTCTTAATTTTGTTGGATTTTCTAGATGTATTCGATTTTGTAACCTCAAATTGAGTACTGTGCACTTGTACAGTACCCAATTTAAAAAAAAAATGCAGACAGCTATAACTATCTAACTTATGTATAATCTTATCAGTTTTTTATTATTATTAACAGGTGACTTTCAACCTACTACAATTTAATCTTTAATATGTGCTGTGAAGAAATTTACCTAATCCCGATGTTATACAGAAATCGTTATCGTTCCAAATTTGATGTGCCTACAAAAATCTTCAAGGTTACTTGCATTCGATGGGTGTCAAAACAGAACTGAATGACGTATCAGTCTGGAAATTTTAATGCGTTCTAGTTAAAGATGGTACATCACAAATGTGACATGAGATTTTCGATTGTGGCGCCATCTGTCCCCTTTCACCTTTCCCTCGTATACATCTACAAGTGCGTCGTTACTCCAATCCGAGTTCGGAATCGTGATCAGCGATCACGAGTAACACATTCTGGCCTATTCCAGCTATGAATATTTGGCCACTTTTTTCACATTGATAGTGTATTCAAAAAAATGCATTTCCCTCTGTAAAATCGTTTCAAATGACTTCTAATTCGATTAAAAAAAAAACGTCAAAATCGCTTCAGGCACTTTTGTATTTTTTACTTTGGCCTTTTTTCGGCTTTATTTCCTCGATTAAGGACGTATTCTATTGAAACAATAGATGGAATGGACGTTTATAACATATAAACAATTGAAAGATGAACATCATGAACCTATTCCTTACAGAAAGGATAGTATAATAGTGTGAAACAAGCCCGTTTCTATAATTCGATGTAATTAACTAAAAAAAATCGTTTGTAATCTGTTCAGAGTGAACGGAAGAATGAAACGGCAATTTATTCGTCATTAAGAAGTGAAATACGGTTTCTGGGAAACGCCAACAATGTTTCGCTGGTTTACATGCCTGTAAAGTTTTTTCAGTCGGTCGGCATTGTTCTTCAAACATTCACGATTGATTAAATGTAGGCGACATGCTTTATTGATGGGACTATTAGAGAAGTAAACAACACACTAAACAACGGCAACATATGGGCGCCAAAATCGAGAGAACACCCATGATACTGGTCGGGAAGTATTTAAAAATAAACATTTACAGAACGTATTGTCATGTCATATGTGACAAAAACAACTGGCGCCGGCGCTAATGCCTAGACGCCATTCCTATTTACTTTATGTGTTTCAAGTACGCGCACGTTCATTATAGACAGTCGTGGCTGCGTTATTAACGCTACTTATAAGTTATATAAAATGTAAATTAACATGTACGTTTGTTGCGTAAAACTACTGAAAACAAGTTATTTTTAAATATTACTTACTAACAAGGTAGAGAGCAGCTCGCTAGATTCATTCGCTGGTCGATTACCAAGATCTCCTCCGACGGGAAATACTTCAAATTCTATCCGTCAGGTTGACCGATCGTAAAACAACTTCAAATTAACTCTTAACCTAAATATTAACACGTCAGTTATTTATTATTCACGCGAGAATGTAATGGAAATGTGGCAAGCCGACGAACATCGGCTAACATGAAACTACCACATTCCTTTATTTGAACTGAAAATTTCTAAAATGTAATTCAATTGTAGCTAAAAATTCAAATCATCCCCGTTATACACTAACTTATTCACAATCCATGGTGAATTATCAGGAATAAACTTAACTTTTTTGCTTATACGATTATAGATTATTATTATAAAATGAAAATTATAGGTATAACATAACGTAAGAAATCACTGGAACCTATATGCAAGCCAACGCACCATGGTTCTAATATGAAAGTATTCGTGATATTATACCTTTTGATGACACGTTAACAAAATTATCTAGCATTAGATGGTATGAACCAATACCCTCTATTAGTCGAGAAAATGAAGCAGAAAAGTTCGAAAAAACATCGGCAGTTTAGAATTTCTACAGAGGAAAATGCATCTTTTTGAATGCATTTTCAGGAGATATAAAAATGTTGAAAAAATGGCCAAATATAGCCAAAATAGGCCAGAATTTCTTACTCGGGGGTTTTTGGGGTTGCCAGATTCGAACTACGACGCACCTGGAGCTCAGGACTCCTGGTACTATCGTCGACAGGGAATTCGGGAAAATATCTTTTGCAATGGAGTGAAACTTGAGGTTGCCGTTTATAACCATGACACTCAATAGTAACCTGGCGGTCAGGATACCGTGATGACCTTAGGTCATCTCCATGGATTGTTTTTTAATATGCTCTGAAATGCAACCAAATTCGTCTCTTGGGGGTTTTTTGGGGTGCTGATCACGATTCTTTTATGAACCATTTTCGAAATGCTTAGATCTTCATGTCCACTGCTTTTTTTTGGTAAACGAAAGGCGAAGTTGCAGTTTCGTATAAACCTTAAAGTTCATAAAATCGTGAGTTTCCATATTTATAACCGTAAATGGTTGCTAAGCACAACACATTATTGTCAACTGCTGCCGGCCCAAAGGTGTCATGATGTGGATAGCTGTTGTTTCCTTTTTTCTCTTTCAATGAGAGAGTGAGCACCGTCTACTTCAAGATGTTCTCTCATGAGTAAGTTATGGTTGATAATCTTTAGGGATGGTATAACTTTTAACAACCAAAAATAACACATAACCATGACCATATCTATTTTGTCAAGGACAATTATAGAACCATATGATAATTTCTTCCAGAGTTTCATTGGAATTGAGTACAGCCAATTTTAAGATGTCAGAAGCCATCTCATTTGCTCCTCGGTTGGCCTTTGATTCATCCAACATTATGTAAGTTATGTATTCTTTGACCATACCGTCATAAGTGGTATAGTAGTAAAATAGTAGGTTCCCAAAAAAACTCAGTAAGTAGGTCATCACTCATATAAGTAGTCACAAATCGAATTACAGGGTCACTAATGCAATACCTGACGAAATTTCTCCAAGATTTTTTGGGGTTTTGTCACTTCCACGTTCTTTATTTTCAATCAACAGGCGACATTCTTCAATGTTCACCATTTTAACATTTTACTCGTTCTCGAATTCATTTTAAAAGAATTTTTATTCTGGTTGAATAAGGCAACACACGTGAAATTTTGGTTTAATTATCGAAACAACAAAGTACAGCTTCACCTCCACTACTTTGGACTTGATACTGTTTATTGTTGGTACTATATTTTCTATAGAGGACACTCATAATTAAGCTTAAGTTTCGACTGCGTGATGAAACTGTATTATATATATATATACTGATTTTCACCACAACAACGTGGAAGTTAATATCATTTTAAAATGAGTATCTTCGTAATTGTCAAAGATAACATTTAATACTCTTGTGTACCAAAGATGGGGTCAAATTATGCATAAGTCTGTGTTAAACTAATTTTTGAGGAATTAGGAGTTAATACACTTTCATTCTGGGGTACAGTTATACATTCAGGAACATGTTAGAAATAAGAATAATACAGTGTACTTAACGATAAATTAGATATTTTTATAATTCACCTCATATTAATACTACAATACAAATCATTTAAATAAGTTGCAATCTTCTCTCAAGAAATCGAATAATTAATAAATTTAATTTCCATTCTTTCGCAAGTATATTGGTTTTTCTTCATAAATTGACACAAAATATTACCATGGTAACAACTAGATGCCGAGCTATAATTCTCTTCAATAAAGCCAATATCAAATAAATATGTGCAAATAACAAACAATATCACTGGTAACATTAATCTTGTTCAAACACATAATAAATAGCTATATATCTCAGTTTTATTTATTATCATTTCTTCCTCATTCCTTATTATTCGATTCGCAACTACATCTTATGTTGAACTTTGGAGTAGTTCCGCAATTAAAAATGTTTGAGGAACGCTGAGCTATACTATAGGTAACTTAACTACAAGAGATGTGCGGATACGCATGTATCGTATAGCGATAGGTAGATGAGAATGGGTGTGTATGCCGGTGTCAGATGTCTATGTTTTCAGTATCTCGTTGTTGTACATAGAGTAGGAGAGCAAACGATTAGAGAGAGTGGTGACCGGTCGCGTATTATAAATAGTTATTACGAATACACGCTGGCGCCAAGATTACGGCCAATCGTAGAGGTTACGTCACGTATACTCGAAATCTTGCCTTGCACCAAACTGAAGGACACTTTTTATAGTGGCGATATGATCGGGCCCAGTTCGCGTATTGCAATAACTCCAATATTAATATCCGTTGCGAAATAAACAAAACTCGGCTCTACGCCTTTCAAATACATTGTACGTATTTTTTACTTGCAGGAATAATTTAGGCAATACTCGACGCAATGGGACTAGCATAGGGCTGCCTTGGAGACCAGCGGACGTTGTTATAAGGCTGTGTTCATTTTTAAAATTGATAGAAAACCATTTAAGCTATTGCATATAGCTTTTATCGCGGGCTTTTAGCGCGGCGACCGAATCAAGAAATTCCGTAACGAAAAATAATGTAAGACCTGAACACCTAACATGTGTCAAATTAATTAATTTGAAGTTTCTAAAAGTGAGAAATTTCGATATTTTATACGAATGTTATAACACTCAGAAGTCTCTAGCGCTTTAGACTCCGGGATTTTCATGTGGCCTATCGAAATTAGAAGGTTCGAATTATCTAAAAACATAATTGCATGAACGCCAGTCGTCCTATGTAATTAGCTACGAACGAAATCATTTTGACATATGCCTCTAGGAGCTCGCTACGCGTCAGTTAGAGTTTATACGTTAGACGCGCGTAGCAGAGACCTGAGAGTACCTGTTTCTATTCAGCTATTGCATATATTGCATATAGCTTTTATCGCGGGCTTTGAGCGCGACGACCGAATCAAGAAATTCCGTAACGAAAAATAACAGGGACTCGTTTATGTTGCGCTCTCGGGTGTCTAATATTGAAAAATTGTATATCACGACAAAAAACGATAATTCTACATTCAAGTTTTATAATAATCGAAGGCAAGCTGCATCGGCTGCATCTTTGTTGCAAGAATTCAAAAGACTGCCTTTAAATAGTGTTCAGACGACTGCTCAAAGTGTCTTAGATTTCATTAGTAATAGAAATGGCATTTCAATATTGACTTTCAATTGCCAAAGTCTAAATAGTCACAAATAAGATTTACAAGATTCAGTATTACGAGACAAACAAATGTGTTACTTCTTACCGAAACTTGCATGGCGCATGATAATCCGATTGAAATACCTAATTTCAATTGTATTGTTCAATTCAAACGAGATACTGTTCCAGAAGGTGTGGTCGCTATTTGCCAAAATAATAATAATGTAACTAATATTATGACTCCCAATATTGAAATAAATATTGCACACGTTAGCGATGTTAATGTTAGGCGCTCATTTGTTGGAGATATTTGTGCGTGCTCATGCAAACTTAGAAATGGCCTACACATAGTCATGGTAGCAATTTACATTTCTCCGAATCCAAAATTGGTCGAGGTAGAGCATTTTATTCATCGCACTTTACTGGAGTACACTGAAGAAGGGTCGAAAATACTTGGTACAAATGGTAATAAATTTCCACTTATCTTGGCTGGCTATTTCAACATCAACTTCGCTGATGAAAAATCAGAGCGGTTGACAACTTTTCTTTCGGAAAAATTGAATTTGAAAATGAATAATGATCCACAAGAATCCACAACAAAATGTGGGACCACCATTGACGCGGTATTTTCCAGATATTTAGAGGATATCAAGTCTCAAACTTATGTCTCTTATTTCAGTTATTCAGTTACCATAAACCTATAGTTTCAATGATAACAAATTCCTGAATAACCTACATGTATTGTAAGATAATAAAAATATTTTAAACGATATTAACTTCTCATTTATTCAATAAAAGAAAAAAAATTGTTTTCTTATCGGTCACCACGCTCAAAAAGTGTAACTTGAATTAATATCAAAGAAAAAACTTGAATTAAAATATCAAAGAACAAAAAAATACTGCATAAATTTAAAAAAAAATAATTATAATTGCATAAGTTGAGAAAAAATGCTATGCAATAGCTTTACCGCGGCAGTCCCCGAGTGCCACACGTATTTTTTTGTTTTTAACTGTGAGGTGAGCGCACTCATTTACGGTACCTTATCATCATTCAATTTTTCGATACCCCTTGCTATATATCTGTTGAACTAAAAAGTACTAACAATATGAAACATCTATGTGAGAAGTTAGGTAACCACATACCAGATGTTGCCAATTACCATCATTCTATGGCCTAAAGAACAACTTTATAAGTAAGAGACAATCACTCTTATCCACTAAAAATACTGCTGAAGTATTGAAGACCTTTCAGCTACCAAGTAGCAATCATCAATCTAAATGTGCCTGTTTAAATATTATTTGGGATTAATAATAGAAACAAAGGGGTTACCCTCAGCTGGAGATAAATCGGAATTTAATAAATTGCTTTCGTTTATACATTTCCATCCCTTCTAAATTAACTAGATATTTATTCATGGTGTGTTTTAGAAGTGATAAACTTTCTTGACAAATGGTGTGACCTATATTCAAAATATGTTCGGCTAACGATGATTTTTCGCTATTATTTTTCTTTGTATTGGCAAAATGCTCTTTATACCGAGTTGAAATCTTTTCTAGTTTAACCTATATACCATTTTGAAAACGACTTACAATTGATTTTGTAAATCCCGAATTTATCGAAGTCGGAAAATTTATCAAAGGTGTTGCCTAAACGGTTTTTTGCAAATTTAAAAAACGAGTTATGAAATTTATTAATAATTGCATAATGAAAACTGAAACTTGATTATTTATTTCAAAGTTCATAAAATCGAAAGGAACTTGAAATTTTATGGACCTGTGAATTTAAAGAATAAAAAGTTTTGATATTTGCGTCTCCTTCCAAGCTACAAAGAACTGCTTCACCTTCTTCAAGGAGTCTTCACTATGGATGAAAAGGTTCGAAAGAGTGACCAGGGTGTTTGTCATTTCAGTACAGGTTAGGTTAGTTTGTTAAACGACAGAACACAAACAAATTGTTTAGATTGCGATGGAACTCATACTGAAATCTCTAAACAATATTAACAAAAAAGAATGTATGGTCATAAGTATAGCCCAAGAAACAAAAACTTTAGAAAATTCCACCGCCCTTGCTAAACACTGCTTTGATTATAGCCATGAATTCGATCACAATAATGTTAATATTTTAACTAAGGAAACCAATCATTATAAAAGATCTATTCTGAAGATGATTCACATAAAACGTGACTCCAAATCTGTAAATCATAGGACAAATATTCAGACACTAAGTCAGATTTATACTAACTTAATAAAAAAAATTCCTACATGCGTCTTTATAATGTTAAAAGTATATTTTAGGTAGAATGTCAGGTATATTTCCAATAACTGACAAACCTTTTTTTATTAGCTCGTAAATCTAACATCTGGTTTGAATGTGAATACTTGAACTTAATGTTCCCGTTTCTAGTCGTTCACAGACTTTGTTGGCATGAACACGCATTTATTAAAAGTACTGCTTAACAGTGGATTATTGATATATTATACTTATAACATTGAAGTGTCACAGTTTCGATTCTTATTCGTGTTTCTGTTCGTTTCGGCGACGTGCGCATTTTAATAGAAATTGGTGCGATAAGGACGCTTTGTGTAATACAATCAGTTTTAAGTAATCCAGTTTTAGACATAATAAGTCTTCTGATGATGGTCGTGTGACCGAAACGTACGAAAAAACGAGAAAATATAAAGCATAAGTGTTAATGAGACCTATTTCCCGAGAGTTTATATATAATCCTATGAATACTGATAGGCTGATACTATTTATTATTTTTTCTATAACAACATACGTCCTTACGTCCTCTTTGAACTCTCAAAGGTAGATTTTAGAGAAAGAGGAAGTGAAAAGTGCGAGTGTTTTCATCATCTAGGTCTAGTTTTACTCGAGTTGCAAAGTTTCATCGCAGCTTTCACATTAACGTCAGATTGGAGTATCTTAAAGCTATTCGTATTCTATAACCAACCACCTGTAGCTCATTTATCTAAACGAGCCGTAAATGCGTCCTTCACATTCTTTTAAACTAATAGAACACGAGGGGGATCACGATCTTGCAAAATACGACTATACCAAAATCGAATAATCATCATTTAAACAGGCACTTTGGATTTCTGATTTAGGTTATTCCGATGATGGCTACTTCGTAGCTGAAAAGTTCTTTAACAGTATTTTTAGGGGATAATGGTGATTGTTTTTTTTATTTTATAGTGAAATACTACTATGTTGATATCACTTTTATGTGTAACTTTCATTACAAGATTTTCAGCTTTATTAGTATTACGCAATCTTCGTATAAGGAGTAACGGAAGTTACAAATAAAAGTGATACGAACATAGTATAATTTTATTATAACTTCTTATGATAGTTCTTAATGTGCTTTTTGTCGTATATACGAGTGAATGCTGCTTCACGGATAAGATGAAACGCACAAGATGCATTTAGATAATTGTACTGTCATTACTTCACCTTCCTACACGTGGGAGTTACTACAAAGAGCAATATACAACTTCTGCATATATTCATATGAATATTTAATGAAACCGTTTACAAATACAAGAAATGTATCTCTTTCTCGCCAGCTATCCTTCTCGTTTCGCTGTCTTTTTTACTGTATAACAAACGCGTACAAGATGCTTTAATGTTTACCGGCTTTGGAAGGCTATATATTATAGTCAAAAAGTAATGAAAAATGAAACATAATTGCGCTCAAATAAAATAACTATTAAAAGTTCGATTTTTTGCGTAGAGGAGGGGAAATTTTGCATAGACGTCTCGGGTGCCCGTGCCCCCGGGTGTGCCGGATTCCTACCGACTGAAATCCCTCCTCCGTGAGGTTGGTTCTCCATCCTAAGGGGAGCCCCACCGCACTGCGGTCACTCGGGAGAGAACTACCAGACCGGAGAGAAACTGACAGTAGATTCAGCAAGCAACACCTCTTCGCGGTTCTCGAGACAAGTAACCCTTCGGGGCCAAACTAACGTTGCCACTGCAAAAGATCCGGTAAACTGGGCACCACATACATTTCACCTCTAAAACCACGACCCCGTGCCTTCTTATCCCAGGGATGCTGGTCGGAACGGATTCACGGACGTGGTAGACACATGTGGAAGGCCAAATTTGAAGGAGGCCAGCGATGGTTTGTAAACGTAGCTTAGGCTAACACGAGCAGGTGAGAGGGCTATTCCTCGGTAGTTAGGGAGAATAGTCAGCAAGTACCACGCCTGTTGCACCATAGGTAACGCAGGTTCTCGCTTAAATTAGCCTCTGCCAGCTAGAGCGGGGTGAAAAAAAGTACCGCTGCGAAACGTCAGGTAAACGGTGCACCACATGTCGTTTACCCATAAAAACCACGGTGCAGTGCCTTCCTACCCCAGACGACTGGTCGAAATGGATTCGCTGCCGTGGTGACATATGCGGTAGGCTATTTGAAGGAAGCCGGACGTTTACTCGCAACGCTCCTGGTGAAACAGGTAAATACGAGGAGGTGGAATTGACTACAGCCCAGAAGGGGCAATATATAAGTCTAGCAAGCAAGCTCCAATTCGGGTATGCCTAGAAGATTTTAGGTATGTCTGGAATGGGACTACCTAAAGTAGTCCCGCCGGGGGCGAAAAAGCTGCCTCTGCGTGAGTAAAATGCTGCACCACATAGCTTTACTCCTAAAGTCCGGTGTCTGTGCTTCTTATCCCAGATTTCTGGGCAATTGATTCGCGGCCAGGGCAATGATATGTGGAAGACCGATGATAAGAGGTCGACGGTGACTCGTCAAACGGGAGCTGTTATAACACAAACACGAACACGAGTAGCCAGGGGGAGAGAGGCCCAGATGGTTCAAAAGACCGTCTCCTCTCCAAGTAAGGCGTCGGTCTCTGTCTGACAGTGGCTTGCTGTCGATATTAGGGGAGGGCAAGTACGAGCGGGTCTAGAGTCCACTGGACGGGCAGCCCGGGGGGATTAAGCTCCACCTCAAAGTTATCAACGTGCACTGCGGTCATTATAGTCCTATTGTGCCCTCACATGTTGCTACCTCCTCCTCATCAGTCCGGTGTATTCTATGAATTTCAGTAGCCTGATATAGGGGATACTTCTGATTTGCTCGGGTGTAGTTTTATCGTCTCCGAGGTATGTCCGACGACCAACCGCGTAACCTGTGCACTGACACAGCACATGCATAGGTGTCTCTTCTTCCACGCCGCAACCCCTGCAAGTGGGCTGATCTACCAGACACATCGTGCAGAGATGTTTGTTGCATGGGGCGTGTCCAGTCAGGAATGCAACAAGATTCCGTAATTCTTGTCTGCTGAACGTCAGCAGATTTTTCACTCGTTGCTGCTGGAGATCTCCCATCAGTGGCTTGGAGTGCGACATACGGGGCAGTTCCCTCCAGTAGGTATGGTGCTCTATCTCGAGCCATTTTTGGTTATTACAGATTTCACTGTGGCATGAGAAATGCCACAGGTTGGCTCTGGTCCAATCAGTGGTTTTTCTATCTTAGGATATATGGTTATCGGAATTTTACCTAATTGGATTTAACCCATTGAGGGATTGGAAGATAAACTGGTAGCAAAGGGTAAATCTAATTATACGAAGTTAACAAGGGAGAATTATTAAGAATTTGTTGATCGTTCAATGAATAGGACTTCATATATTTATTAATTTCTAAGAATTCCAGCAAATTTAATCTATTACTTTTATTCTAAATCTGTAAAATCTTCAAATTATCATTGAAGTTATGGTTTTCCATGAGTAAATGTTTCGCAAAATTGAATCCGATTTATTATTAATAGAACTACTCCTATTTTCTATGAAACCTTTTTTGATGGTTCTTTCTGTCTGACCAATGTATGTGATAGGGCAAGACCCCACACATTTGTCTTCATTGGATGGTTTATTATTTTTTATAAACTTAGCTAAATTATTCTGCCTTCTATAGGCTACGTGAATATCTAAATTACTAAGCCGTCCTACTTGAGTGACTTCACAACTAATTATTATATTTTATCTGCCCTACATCATTTTTTTTATCTTTTACTTCACATTCTATAGTTATAATTTTGATAATGTTGTTATTATTCAATTGCTCCCGTTCCTAAATTTATTGTAAATTATTAGGTACTGTTCATATTTTGTATTTTGGGCATAATAGGTTCTAGAACCTCTGCCCTTTTCAAACAATATCAATAATAATAATAATAATGAAAAAGCCGTTCTCTGTTATTCATGGTCCGTCTAAAATTCTAAACAAATCACGCAGCTGTAAATTCAAATTCAAGACCTTAAACTTCATTCCTATTTACTTAACCATAGTGGGTTTTCGCCTACAAATTCAATTATTCCATTCTATTGAATCTTCAATTGGCGTTAATTGAATTGATTTTTTACTCATTTAATCGCGGCGATATTATTATTGTGTTGCCACCACATTTGCATACCGTTCTAGAATGATGTTCTTATCATCGACAATAATAATTCACTCTTACGAATTATTATAATAATAATTTTAATTACAAAACTTAGAAACAATTGAAAACATATTGATATGCTTTATAAATTCTGATTATGCGAATATAATTGGCAATTTGTACATTTTGACTTTTTTATCGAATTTCAATCAGTTTTTCAAAGGAATGATTAATGAAGAAGAAACATAAGTTATCAGAGGCCGAATTCCAATTAATAAACATTCGTTCTATAGAATAATAATTAATTGCTAACAAATTGTGAACGGTTACTGCATTGTTATTATTATATCACGGCTATTTTCGGCCCGGTTTATTTTCGTTCCGTAATACAAACATGTTGTAAATATCTCAGTTAAACAAATAAATCTTAATACAAAAGCATAATTCAAATATGAGTTGTACATAATATTTGAGAAGTGACTTTTATAACACTACGGGCGTTCTGCGTAAAACTATTCATGATTGTAATCTCAGTGGCGCATCTCTTAAGGATTTTTGAAATGCTATTGCAAACGTCCAAATCGAACGATAACGCTTGAAAAAACGTATTGTATCAAAATTAAGTTGGACACGATGAACTAGGTAACTTGAAACAATCCATATTTCCAAATTTTACAATTTTCCTTCGCCCATCGCCGGAACTCTCGTCTCTCCAATTAAAACCACCATGTTACAAGAGTTGCAACGGATTATCTTGAAGAAATTTGAGTTACGATACTTCCATGTCCCACACGGTCGCCAGATTTATCGTATATCGAGCATGGATGGGACATGAATGGCACAGATAGGTAATTCACATAATCCCCGAACAACTTGGGAGAACATCAGCTTCACATTCAAGGAGACAGGTGTTTTTAATGTGCAGTAGTTTTAATGTGTTCGAGTTAAAGATGGTACATCACAAATGTCATATGGGATTTTCGATTGTGGCACCATCTGCTTAATTTTTCAGGGACTTCTCACCTTGCCCTCGTAGGTAGTGACAGATCTATTGAGGATGGCAACTCTGTTATTGACATACTTATTTAGGTTTCTTAATTTTGTTGGATTTTCTAAATGTATTCGATTTTGTATCCTTAAATTGACTAATTGAGTACTGTGAAGTCTCCAATTTTCAACAAATAAAAATTGCAGACGGCTACAACTATCTAACTCATGTATAATCCTATTAATTTTCAAGAATTAACAGGTGACTTTGAACCTACTCCAATTTAATCTTAAATATGTACTGTGAAGATATTTGCCTAATCCCGATGTTTATACAGAAATCGTAACCGTTCCAAATTTAATGTGCCTTTTAGGTTTTAATCGATTACACGTCGTAAATTAGTGTCGATAAATTTAGTTAGTGCTTTATAATACTACGCATTTCTTGCCAAGTCTGCGTTTGATACTTGGGTATATTATGCTTTATTTCACAGGACGAATTGAGTATGGTTCGACCTCACCAAAACTGTTACAATGTGACTTTGCTTTCGTATTAAATCGTAAAATAGCAATTATTAGATTCTGACCTATTTTTGTTTACACCCTTTAAACGTATTAAGAATACTCATTTCATATAACTTTCTTTTTCATTCATCTTCGAATACAGAGTAAAAATGCAATAGAAAAATATACCGGGATATCAAAAATTATCATGGTCAAGGGTGGTTGTGGAATCTAAAACGTGTGTCTTACTTTACGTTTGAAATAATTATGTCACTGTCACACTGACATCATCAATAACCTACAAATTTCATACCTATTTATTTCAGTTGTAAAACAATAATGAACTACAAATTATGAAATAACGGTTTTAGTAACAAGAAAAACTAAATTACAGTAATTGTTGTTACATTCCACAACCTCCCTTGACCAAGATAATTTTTAATTTGTAGTTCATTATTGTTTCACAACTGAAATAAATAGGTATGAAATTTGTAGGTTATTGATGATGTCAGTGTGACAGTGACATAATTATTTCAAACGTAAAGTAAGACACACGTTTTAGATTCCACAACCACCCTTGAGCAAGATTCTTGATATCCCGGTAGAATTAAGAAATGAATGTTTTCGTGAAGTAAAGTTGAATTTTCCAGACAATATGAAATGAAGTAATTCACGTAAAATCAAATTATGTTTTTTCCAGGGCTGTGTTATCAACATTTTGACCGACTGCGATACCTGGATCTATGTCAGGGCGGAATTTTTGACGCTGCCCTCGTATATTGACCATGTATCGAATAATTGTTATTGTAAGTTTATCAAAATCAGGATGGTTGAGAAGTGGTGGTTCCATTTTGAAAACATGATACTTGTAATTTTAGTGGTGTTTATAGTGTTAAAATTAAATATTTCTAGCGGTTTTCGCCGGTACATGCAAATTACGTACGTTCTATGAATATCTAGAACTTAAAATATCCAATGATGAGCATTCAACATACAAAACAATAATTGTCAGCAGATAATATTAAGTGACTAATTACGTTGACGATAGGAATAAGATCAAGGGAATATTGATAAGGTGGCGCCAGCTTTTATTCCAGTGACATTCTTAACTCATTTATTTTATCGCTCGGTTAGGTTAATTTTCTGTCGACTGGAGAATTAATCGTAACGCTTTATAACAATTTAAACGGATACGTGAGTAACTAACTCAATTTCGTTATCCGTGCAGGAGGAAGTGGGGCCAGTTTGACCATTGGGCTAAACGAATTGGCGCCGCTGCGCCTATTTCCTGTTCGTTTTCAAGCGAACGCTGTAATCGACAATTTTGGTCGGGACTACAATGTTTTAATGTTACGTATTTGAGATAAGCATATTTCAATAAATATCTGTGGGAAATTATGTGGTTTTAGTCATATTAAAAAAAATCATCCAGCCAGTTATGATTTTAATGAAGTTATGGGAGTCTGTGGACTGTAACAATATTATTTAGGAACCTAGAGTAAGTGTGTGGGTGATAAAATTGTCATCTTCTGTAATCTACAACAAACAAAAGATCAGTAGACTTGTAGTCTAATAATATTCTTTTAATGCAACCAAAACTGAAGTATGCATTTTCTCCAGGAGAACGGATCGCACAATTCGTAATAGATGGAATAGATTATTTTATTCGTTCTTTCTACAAGTAATGCAGTAACCTAGCCTAAGCATATAACATGTCAAAAACAATAATAAAATTGATAATGATAGGGCAATAACCATACATATTATAACAAAAGAAAAAAGGGGGTTTCAATGCCTGATAAAAAGAAATATTAGAACTAAATTTACCAAACACAAACACATTAAAATGCTAACATGTTAAAATTCACATACACTTTAAAATTTGTTATTAGTCATTACATTCGTTTTAAAATGTGTTGACCAGCAGGTTTTATCACAATTCAATATAGTCATTTAAATATGCATCTACTGTATAATAATCTCTTCTTATTAAAAAGTATTTTAATCTACATTTTAAAATGTGAATTTGCAGATTTCTGTATTCCGTTGGAATTTTATTGAATATTTTCATTATAGAGTGGTGAAATTTTTGCAAATAAGAAAAATTGTTCTTCTCCTCTCTCAGATTAGTTTTAAATCTTGTATCATGTGCATGTTCCCCAATATATTCCCGAAATATAGACATATTACTCTTCACAAAGGTTATGCACTCAAAAACGTATAGACTGGCTAGCATGAGAAGCTTATGATCGATAAAATATTCTTTGCAACTTGTTGTTCTTTTCAAATTCAAAATATTTCTTAGGCATTTCTTTTGAAGAATGAAGATTCTACGGGTGTCCGAAGAGTTACCCCAAAGTATTATGCCATAGCGCATACGCGATTCGACAAAAGCATGGTACGCTATAAAGGCCGTTTTTTCATTTACTAATGTCGCTAGTATTTTCAATGCGATGTCAGGTACAACTATTACTATGAAGTCTTCCACATCCATGTTCGGTATCACCTCCAACAGCACTCTCTCGTGGGACGCTCAAGTGAGGTCCATTACGAAAACAGCTTCACAAAAACTGTCTTAAAGTACTGTTTATATGTTTCGAGTTCAGCCCCCAAAGATACGCTGAAGCTCTTAGATTATATTCAAAAGAACTTTGGTTGATGACTGGATTATATCCACTTGAAATATGCAATATGCTTCGATATATGCAATTTTAAAAACAAAAATTTCAACAATACCTACCATAAAATACAAGGGTGGTAACATGAATTTAATCTTTTTTGCAAATGTTTCTAAATAAAAAGGAAGTTTGTCTTGGTGAGCTGTTGTCTTTAAACACTTTCATGAATAATAGTAATAATAGTGAACGTTAACGAATGGAAAGAATTTTATTATACATCAACTTAAGAAAGTATATTATCTGGTGCTGTTTTGGGGTATAATTAAAATTTGCTAGGCTTTTTCAGTCAATTTTGAAAATTGATATGTATATCACCACTTTAAAAATGTTTCATTGTTTATAGACAACCCAATCTCTGATGGTTAAATAGTAACTGAACTGTAAATGAAGATTTAATTTGAACTAAGCGGTACATCATGAAAGGAAACGTTTATTTTATTATACTAAGTATTCCAATTTTAGAGACCTAAGGTAACAAACAACATTATCCTATCTCAACATAAAATCCGGAATTTCATTGTCTGTAACAAGGCGATACTTGTCGTTTTAATACTCTTGGCTTACATTTCATATGAAAATACCCAAACGTGCTATATGTTCTAAAACATGCAAATATGTACTTATACGAAAAAGTTCAAATATGCATTTTGTCACTGGTGATGTCACACTCACGAACTCATTGACAACTCTAGAACATAGTAGAAAGATGAGCGATCTCTCCTTTTCCTATATAGATATTTCCCTGGTCACAAAAGCTGTCTTAAAGTACTGTTTATATGTTACGAGTTCAGCCCCCAAAGATACGCTGAAGCTCTTAGATCATATTCAAAAGAACTTTGGTTGATGACTGGATTATATCCACTTGAAATATGCAATATGCTTCGATATAATATGCAATTTTAAAAACAAAAATTTCAACAATACCTACCATAAAATACAAGGGTGGTAACATGTATTTAATCTTTTTTGCAAATGTTTCTAAATAAAAAGGAAGTTTGTCTTGGTGAGCTGTTGTCTTTGAATACTTTCATGAATAATAGTAATAATAGTGAACGTTACCGAATGGAAAGAATTTTATTATACATCAACTTAAGAAAGTATATTATGTGGTGATGTTTTGGGGTATAATTAAAATTTGCTAGGCTTTTTCAGTCAATTTTGAAAATTGATATGTATATCACCACTTTAAAAATGTTTCATTGTTTATAGACAACCCGATCTCTGATGGTTAAATAGTAACTTAACTGTAAATGAAGATTTAATTTGAAATAAGCGGTACATCATGAAAGGAAACGTTTATCTTATTATACTAAGAATTTGAATTTTAGAGACCTAAGGTAACATTATCCTATCCCAACATAAAATCCGGAATTTCATTGTCTGTAACAACGCCATAATTGTCGTTTTAATACTCTTGGTGTACATTTCATATGAAAATACCCAAACGTGCTATATGTTCTAAAACATGCAAATATGTACTTATACGAAAAAGTTCAAATATGCATTTTGTCACTGGTGGTGTCACACTCACGAACTCATTGACAACTCTAGAACATAGTAGAAAGATGGGCGATCTCTCCTTTTCCTATAGATATTTCCCTGGTGGGTTCCCATCGGAAATCTCGTCTTTTATTTCACCTCGAGCGATTCCTAGTAGGCAAACTAGACCAGCTGAGACTGGTCACCCTTCCTATCAAACATCTTTCTACCAGATTTTTCATTTTTCTATCGAACGGCGAAGTTGCCTTGTGAGATATATGCTGATTCCTACAATCTCCAAAGTTTTATGTTAAATTACAATGCCAATCTGTTGTAATATGTGGTCTGGTAAAATAATATATAATTAGATAATAAAATCGATAATATTTAAGAACCTAAAGTATTTCGGTGATTCTGTAGATCTGCAACTATCCAATCCTTCGTAGTCTAATAATAACAAATTGATATTTATATTCATGAAACAAATGAAAGTTGTTATAGCTCACTCGGAGTAGCTTGCAAAGTATATGTTCATATAAGGTACATTTTCTACGAAAGACCCAACGTCTTCCAATAGTACCTTATTATTATTATTACCATTTACCCTCATAATTTTTAACGATATTCTTCATCATTATGAAACATATATCGCCAGTGGTGGTCCACTACGAAAAATACGTTATTTGAGCACAATATCGAAAAAGCACGTCATCCGTTCTTGGAACAAAGTTAATTTGTCATTCTGAGAACACGAACCTGTCTGCCAAATTACCATCTCGTCTGAATATGTTTTCTAAATAAACAGAGTTTTTTCTTATTAGCTCATGTATTATTTACAAATTACTGTAACTGATTGTAAAATTCCATCATTAATAGTCAGATGACATACGTATTGCGTGAATTACAATATGTTCAAAGGTATCCGTAAAATTACAAGTCGTTTACAACTTGTTTCATGACAGGGGATAATTAAAAAAAATTCAGTTTTTCGTCAAATAATATACATTACGATTCGGCTAAATAAGCGTCCAAGATAAATCAATATTCAGCAATATCAACTTCATCTTCTGAGCATTAATCATATTACTTAAATATGTATCAAATACAAGGTAGGTCCTCTAAGTGTATTGAAATGAAAAACTAGATCCATTATTCATGTGTTCCACAGTTGAATAGGTATATTTAACCAATCGTTTCCCAAATTAATTTCAAGACATGAATGGTCAGGTTGTAATAAATTATATTATTATTATATTCACAACCAATCGTCTCCCAAATTAATTTCAAGACATTAATGGTATAGTTGTAATAAATTATATTATTATTATATTCACAACCAATCGTCTTCCAAATTAATTTCAAGACATGAATGGTCAGGTTGTAATAAATTATAGTATTATTATATTCTCAACCAATCGTCTTCCAAATTAATTTCAAGACATTAATGGTAAGGTTGTAATAAATTATATTATTATTATATTCACAACCAATCGTCTCCCAAATTAATTTCAAGACATTAATGGTATAGTTGTAATAAATTATATTATTATTATATTCACAACCAATCGTCTCCCAAATTAATTTCAAGACATCAATGGTATAGTTGTAATAAATTATATTATTATTATATTCACAACCAATCGTCTCCCAAATTAATTTCAAGACATTAATGGTATAGTTGTAATAAATTATATTATTATTATATTCACAACCAATCCTCTCCCAAATTAATTTCAAGACATGAATGGTCAGTCTGTAATAAATTATATTATTATTATATTCACAACCAATCGTCTCCCAAATTAATTTCAAGACATTAATGGTATAGTTGTAATAAATTATATTATTATTATATTCACAACCAATCGTCTCCCAAATTAATTTCAAGACATTAATGGTATAGTTGTAATAAATTATATTATTATTATATTCACAACCAATCGTCTCCCAAATTAATTTCAAGACATTAATGGTATAGTTGTAATAAATTATATTATTATTATATTCACAACCAATCCTCTCCCAAATTAATTACAAGACATGAATGGTCAGTCTGTAATAAATTATATTATTATTATATTCACAACCAATCGTCTCCCAAATTAATTTCAAGACATTAATGGTATAGTTGTAATAAATTATATTATTATTATATTCACAACCAATCGTCTCCCAAATTAATTTCAAGACATGAATGGTTAGGTTGTAATAAATTATATTATTATTATATTCACAACCTATCCTCTCCCAAATTAATTTCAAGACATGAATGGTCAGTCTGTAATAAATCATATTATTATTATATTCACAACCAATCGTCTTCCAAATTAATTTCAAGACATGAATGGTCAGTCTGTAATAAATTATATTATTATTATATTCACAACCAATCCTCTCCCAAATTAATTTCAAGACATGAATGGTCAGTCTGTAATAAATTATATTATTATTATATTCACAACCAATCGTCTCCCAAATTAATTTCAAGACATTAATGGTATAGTTGTAATAAATTATATTATTATTATATTCACAACCAATCGTCTCCCAAATTAATTTCAAGACATTAATGGTATAGTTGTAATAAATTATATTATTATTATATTCACAACCAATCGTCTCCCAAATTAATTTCAAGACATTAATGGTATAGTTGTAATAAATTATATTATTATTATATTCACAACCAATCCTCTCCCAAATTAATTTCAAGACATGAATGGTCAGTCTGTAATAAATTATATTATTATTATATTCACAACCAATCGTCTCCCAAATTAATTTCAAGACATTAATGGTATAGTTGTAATAAATTATATTATTATTATATTCACAACCAATCGTCTCCCAAATTAATTTCAAGACATGAATGGTTAGGTTGTAATAAATTATATTATTATTATATTCACAACCAATCGTCTCCCAAATTAATTTCAAGACATGAATGGTCAGTCTGTAATAAATTATATTATTATTATATTCACAACCAATCGTCTTCCAAATTAATTTCAAGACTCTATTTAAATTCGCAACAAACTATCAAGTCAAATCAAGAAATGCGTATTTTATATCGGCAACTCTAAAATGCCAACTGTAAAAATGAAATAAATATACATGGTTAGACGAAGATATCGCGGCACTTCTTAGGGAAAGTTTGGAAAGAATTGGTTCCAAAAGCTACCACGTCTGACGTCATATCATACTTAACGTAAAAATACTATATCAAAGTTTTCACCCTATGTGGACCTATTCCGTGAATTTTTGGAGCTGCGCTCGTATTTAAGAATTGTCTAGATATTATGTTTCAAATATACATAGTTCAATTCCTGAAGAATTGAAACTACACGTTTTGTGGTTTCTTTATAGATATGAAGAATTAATTATATGAAAAATAACGCATTGCATTCCATTGTAGACTTTTATAATCATAGATATTCTCTAATACCGAGATAAATGTAAATAAGAACTCATTAAGCAAAAGTTATAGTTAAAAGTTGTCATAAGTATCTCCGATATGTAATTAACGTTTATTATACTATGGGAATCTGCGACGAAAAGGAAGGTATGTGCAATTATTAAGCCCATTTTTTAAGCAAGACCAGATAACACGACGTGAGTTACTTTGTAAATTGGCATAAACAGTAACTAATGACTAATTTATGTAGTTTGTACTGTAGGGAAACAGTTAGACGATGTACTTTCCTGCCGACTATCTCCACGATATTACTAGCAAAACGCTTTCAGATAGTGAGAAACTTCAGAACAACAGCTCGAGGTCGATGGCTTTTGATTATCCTACATCTCTACGACTCTACACCATTCCTAGAAACTTTACGAACAATGCGTTGTTGCTGTGATAATCATTTAATATCAATAAACCTTCTGTTCTTTGAACATTGTGCCGACGATTTGGGGATATACGTTTAGTGATGACCAATTTTGAAAAGAATCCGCATTTTTAAGTGTATGTACTTCCAATAGTATAATGATGAATTTTAAGTATTGCAATCAATGACCCGCTATCAGTTACATAGGAGATAAACTTCAGAGAGTACTCCCGATGGTGACTTGCACAAGCGATATCTCTTAGGAAGTGCTATCTATCTTGGAGAGGCTGTTATTCCATATAACGAGGAGTGAGAACTTCGTAACAAATTATTGTAGTCCTTAAATTTTTTCAAGCAAATCGACTGCTGTTTCAAAATAACAATTCAATTAAAGAAAATTAGCACCCTTAAAAAATCTCAAGGTAACGAAACAACCAAATATCTGCAATTTTACTATTATATCAGTAAAATAAGTAAATCATCAGAACAAAAAATTTTTCAGTGTCTCAGGCCACAGGCCTATAACTGCTTGAACAAGCATAGTTCTACTGAGATGATTTGATTTGAATCACCTTATTTGCGTACAAATAAGCTATTCCTTTACTGAACACTCTGTACAAGAGAAATACCACGAAATCTCCGAAACTGTACAGCCAACAATCTTGAAATATGCCTGGTACCGCTAAGAACGAGAAATAAGGTGGCTATGGTAACAGTGCTTTCTTTCACGAAAAGGATAGTGACAGATGTTTCGATTGTAAAACAGTTGATCGATGGTGCAGTTGTTGTCAATAATTGACAGGGGAAAGCCAGTTGATGAAAAACTATCTCAATTATCATGAATATACACAAATCTGGAAAATCAAACGACCAAATTGAAATATTGCTCGGCTCATCCAGATACACTGTTCGAAATATTGTAAAATTGTACAAATCAAACTTTTTAGCTCCCCAAATGTCTTGATGTGTGAAAAAGTTCAAATTAACGGATGTAATACACGAGCTTTGAAATCGTCCATATCGATTACCTTGGAAAAGGCTAAACGATCATCGGCGTATATTATCCAGAGCGGTTGCATCGATTCGCCGTCAATTTGAAGCGAATTGCATTTGGCAAAGAATCATCCTAATTGTCTTACGTGCAAAAGTTAAATGTCCATCTTCGGTAATGGTCTGGGGTTCAATGTCGGCTAGAGGAGTTGAAAAATTACACTTCATCAACGGCATTGTTAACTCATACATTTAGACATCCTAGAAGTGTCTTTGTTGACAACTTAGGAAGAGACCAGGGGCAAGTCGGTGTTGCATGTCATTCTTCCAAAAGATTCATTTAACGGCTCCTGAATCATGAAATACCGCTCCTAAAATAGGTTTGTAGTAGTTCGGACCTTTTGCCTGTCGATACTTTGTGCCTTGTGGCATGTGATAAAGAAGCAGTGAAAGCCAATCCTGTCAGGATTCAGGATTGTGCAAGAATATAAGCAAAGGCCCCAGAACACTTAGGTAATTTCACTCCAGTAGACTGTCAGGATCTAGTAAATAGTTTGCTGAGAAGAATTGAACCAGGTATTTAAAATGAAGGTGATATTACTCAGTGGCAAATTTCGCTTTACCTTTTTTTAGTCCCAATCAGTTCCTTTCTTTTTGGACGGTATTATCTTTAATTCTGATCTGATGGCTGATGCAGAGGAAGATACAGGATATGCGGCTTAAGATTCGGAGCCAGGTTCTGAAAGCTTCAAATAGCACTAGGAATCTTGAAGTGATATTTGACTGCAAACTACGCTTCCAGGAGTATATAACGTTATTGGTTAAAAAGTCCTACCTTGTCTTAAGACTGTTATATAAGAAAGTAATAAGTTTTAACTTGAGGAAAAAACTTTGTGAATGTTTAGTGTTATCTATCCTTAACTACGGCTTAGTTTTGTATTTCCCTTGCTTGGTTCAAACTACTAAATATCGCCTTCAAAAAATGCAAAATTTCTGTTGTAGATTTGTTTTTGGTTTCCGTAAATATGACAGGGTATCAGCTAAAATCAACAATCTAGGCTGGCTTAGGATCGGAAAGTCGTTCAGATATCATATGAGCTCATTGGTCTTTTGTATACTTTCCACCTCCACACCCCCGTACCATAAAAGTAGACTAATATATAGAGGAAGTTTGCATGACCGCTCCATACGTCATACTTACAATTTAGACTTGCCTAAATTTCATTTTGCTTGGTCAAATAGATGTTTCACCTTTCACCTACAATACAGCTAAGATATATAATGTTATACCCCCTGCGTTCTAAACAAGTTCAAAAGGTTTTCTCAAGGGAAAACTCAAATCGACACTACTGGACTTACAAAAACAACAGTTGGCTATATATTGCAGTTTGTGGAGTATTTTATTTACTATTGCATAAATCTATTTCTTTTCTCTGTAATAAACTTTAGATTATCATTTTTCCCTTTTTTTCTTGGTAGTTTAAAATTCGATAAGTAAGTTTATAACTTTCTTTTAAGTCTTCCTCTTTATTTTATTTTTGTTAGAGGTTAAGTATAAATAGCATAGGCTTCAGCTTTTTTACATTGTATTTTTTACTTTGTACGAAATAAAGGCAATTTATTATTATTATTATTATTATTATATTTTCAAAATGTTATTTTGAAATTAAAGTTGATAATTAAATTTCGGCACTCAAAGTTATTAAGGTGAACATTTGTGTTTGATTCACATTTTGCTATCCAATTTAACGCAAAAACTTAGTTAACAATATTGAAACTAATTGGCATCCTCTCTCAAGCTACTTAATAATCTACTAATCCATTGTGACGGTTCATTAAACGTAATTGCTGAATAAAATTTTGATCAACAACATTTTTTCAAAACAGCATAATCAAGATTAATTTTGAATGTAAGGTTTGATAGGTTATACTGATAATTCGAAGGTAAATTGAAACCCACAGCGTTGTATTGGTATGCGTGTAATGTGTATTTAATAAAAATTAAATTACTTCAGCGATATAAACTGCTTTATGAATCGAATCGGTGTGAAGCAACGTAATACAGGCAATCTGAGAATATCTCACCGTAAAAGGCGTTCTAACCTAACAAAAATAATATGGATAAATATTATCACCATATGTTTACGTGGGAAAATATGCAGAGTATTTTAATGGCACATTCGTAGAGCTTCATTCACTCGCGAGGAAACAGTATACTCGGCTTCATAATCCGGTTCAAATAAGCTTCGTGCATAACTCTGGATCGAATTGTTAATTAAAATGATAATTAACGGGTTTTCACTGATTTTCTGTTTTACTTAATCGCATGAATTAATAGGATGATTGGCATTTCATGATTGCCCCATCCAACGATGAACTTCTACAATCTGATATAATCGATCGCATTTTTACAAATTAGTTATGAGATTAAATCAATAATAATTGGTAACAAGTTACTTATTTATATATGTACTGGCCGTTTTTAACCATTTCGATGCAATTGAACGATAACACGATATAATATTGTCACCCACTGATGCTTTTACACCGACATAGGAGCATGTCGGTCCTATCAATTGAATTGAATTAAAAATGGTTTTTTTCGTTTATTTGGATTTATCAACCAGGATACAATACATTCTGGCATATTTGAATCAAATAAACCGTGGGTATTTGAATCCGGAAGTCAAGTTGGGGAATTCTATGAAAAAGACAATGCATGGAGATTGGCTAGTTATGGCTCAAGAGTTTTGATATCGATGGAAGCTATGCTATATGTCTATTAAAAATAGTTATAAAAATTTTATATATAATTAAAAATAATTCACCATTTTCTGATGATGTGATCTACCTACTTACATTTTAAATAATCCTGTTTTGTAACCTTGAACTGGAAGCTTCCGTGGACAACGATTCTTCTTGATATACGGATTGTGAATTACAAGAGTTCGAGGATAATTATGTCAAAGTTCCTCCAATCATGGTACAAGGCATCGATGGGGTAGACTGATCCTGAGACAGGATTTGTCGATTTCAGTTAAGATTCCTCGGAACTATCAACGTAATATTCTGTTGATCATATAAGTCTCAGAACCAGTGCCAGCCTGTCCTGAAAATGTCACCTGCAATAGTTGGAGAAAAGTCGTGTTTCTGCTATGCGGAATCCACCTTGAATCCAACCTTGTTCGGTCTTGAATTATCAAATCCTTGAAACCATCATACTATACGCAACCTATTTTCATACCGATATGTCACAAACTATCAAGACCATTTGAAAAAACTAAAGAATACTACTATTAAAATTTGATCAGCAATTGTTAGAGCAAGTCGAAAATTGAATATTCTACAATGGAAATATAAAAAATTGAATATTGGAAATAAATTGGTAATAGTATTAAATGATTAAATTGATGTAAGTGGATAATATTCTATCAAACTGCAACTCCCACTAACAATATGTAAAACAAACTGTAAACATTGATTCCCTTGAAGGTAAGCTAGATCAGCTATCAGCTCTATCAACAAATGTAATATGGATTTACGGCTTCTTAATGCCGAAACTGTAAATCGGTCAAAGTTTATATACAGGGTGTCCTCGAACTGCGTGGCTAAAATAAAACCGAAGATTCTTTGATTCGAAAAAAATTTGATGAGCCTTTTTACTTTTGCCTCAAGTGTCTTGTTTAGCCGGTAGAGGGCTTCAAAGTTGCAAAAATAATTTTGTTTTTTCGGTATAACTTGAGAACGTGATGGAGGACTTTTACAATATTTGGCAGTTGAGTTACTGTCAATAATAGCCGTTTTTGATAGCGGAGCATAGAGCTTTAGAGACCATAGAAATGGCTCAAACTTGAGGATGTAACGGGAAAAGTGTCCAGAACTTTTTTGTGGTCAATGTAATTCACTCTATATTTTTTATGTAGATAGCTTATCTAATTTGAAAACTTTTCTTACTCTTAGAAAATTTTGATAAAATCAACGGATTAGCTTGAAAAAAATAATTTTCGAGTCTCTGCAATTTTGGCTTACTAATTTTACTTGATTAAAATACCTTAGTTGCCTTTGCTTTTCTAATGTCATTTTGGCATTTGGAGAATTTATTCTCAAAACTGTCAGTTTTTACTTTGCTTTCCGTAAAAATTTTATAAAATTATGGCTCAAAATTTCACTTCACTTCATCAACTTTTTTTCGAATCAAAGAATCTTTGGTTTTATTTTTGCCACGCAGTTCGAGGACACCCTGTACAGAGTGTCTCAGATTTTAACCGGGAAAGTTTAATAGACGATAGAAAATTTGATTTTGAGCAAAAAATTCCTAATAACATATATGCAGAGACGCTTAGTTTTTGAGATACAGGGTGTTGAAATTGATGAAAAAATTTCGTTTTTTGCGAATATCTCCGGAACCGTTTATCGGACAGAAAACAGCTTTTGCAAGCATTGTCTACTCATAGTAAGCTATGTTCTGTGTAATAAAAATTTTTTTTTAGTCTTAATTGGTGAAGATTTTGAAGGGGTAGTTGGTGTTTCCTCCCCAACTTCTACGCCACTGGAAAAAGTACGGTTTTGAGACAATCATTTGAACCGTCAATGTTTTCTACACAACAAAGGTACTCTTGGTCATAAGCTCTAAAGTTGACCGTTCTCGAGAAAAATCAAGTTTTATGTTGAAAAACATGGTAAATTCTTACTAATGAAACAAAATTTGTTCAAACGTTAGAACAAGTAACAAAACCACAAAATTGACCATGTTTTTCAACATAAAAGTTGATTTTTCTCGAAAACGGTCAACTTTAGAGCTTATGACCAAGAGTACCTTTTTTGTGTAGAAAACATTAGTGGTTCAAATGGTTGTCTCAAAACTGTACTCTTTCCAGTGGCGTAGAAGTTGAGGAGAAAAACACCAACTACCCCTTCCAATTATGACTAAAAAAAAAATTTTTTATCACACAAAACATACCTTACTATGAGTAGAAAATGCTTGCAAAAGCTGTTTTCTGTTCGATAAACGGTTCCGGAGATATTCGCAAAAAACGAAAGTTTTTTTTCAATTTCAACACCCTGTATCTCGAAAACGAAGCCTTCTACGACATATGTTTATGGAACTTTTCTTCTTAAAAACACTTGTTCTATCTCCTGTTGCAGTTTGGCTACAAAAAACTGACTCACCCTGTACATAAATGAACCATATTTTCAGGAAATAATTAAATGTTATATCTTTCTAGAAAAGAGCACCACATTTTATTAATCTATTCATCATTATGAATAATTAGTTCATTTGATACATTAGATAGGTACTTTATTTTCATAATTCCACAACGTTTGATTTCTATCTTGTATGAAAAATGAAACGATAAACCTGCGAAATGTGTGCATGCCTGCATTGACAGGTGTTTCAGTTTATCCACACGTCAGTGACGTCAGAAAGGTGGCGCCAGGCGTCCATCTGCCGGCGCCGCAAGGTGAATGTTGATCGATCAAAAACACCTGTCCCCCCACCAGGACATTTTCTCCTTCATGCTACTCTGGTAGCGTCGTCATTTTCGATCATCCGTGACTAGCGTGCTTGTTACTATAAACGAAAATTCAATCGGGTCAAAACGATTATTTTGTAAATTGGCAGACAAAGTTTGTAGAACTCTGGCAATGAAGTAAATAGGTTTTTTTTAATCCAACTAGCGCTCATTTATTTTATTTTGTATCGACGAATGTGTCCACTACTAGGATAGACTGTTATTGGTAATTGTCATACAGAGTTTAGTTTTGTGAAAACAGTATTAAGACTTCTATTTCACAAGTAAATTGAAGGTGGAAATTGTTAAATATATTAATCGCGTATTAAATTTTATCACACATTAGGAAATCATCTGCATACCGTTTAAATAATATGGGTTATATATAAAATTCTCGGGAAATAGGTCACAATAACACTTTGTTTTAAATATTCGTCTTTACGTACGTTTCGGTCTCACGACCATCATCAGAAGACTCACTATGTCTAAAAAGGGGGTTTATTAACTAATTATAGCACAGGCGTCCAAATCGCACAATTTAACTTCAATCAAAAGAGCCCACGCCGTCGAAACGAACAGAACTACGAATAATCGAAATTGTATCGTCAGAATTAAAGTATAAAAAAATTTTTTGTAGTAAGAATCCGCTATTCAGTAATATTATTAAAATATATGAGTGCATATTGATTGGTATTCTTACAACAAATGAGAAGAACGAAGTTATTTGTCAAGTATCTACTTTCGAAACCAGATGTGTAGGATTTATGACTAGGTACTTAAGAAAGGTTTCAGACCTGTACTGGGAAATTACTATTACGAATTCTTCCTAAAAACATTTTCAACACTTATAAAGACGTATGTAAGAATTTGCAAGAGGTTATTTAATCAAATTAGTATAAATATGACTTAGATTTTGTGTGTCTACCCTATGATCTACAGATTTGGGGTCCCGTTTTATGTGAATCATCTCCAGGATAGATCTTTTATAATAATTGGTTTCCTTAGTTAAGATATTAACATTTTTGTAATCAAATTGATGGTTATAATCAAAACAATGCTTAGCAAGGGCGGTGGAATTTTCTAAGTTGTTATTTCTTGTGCTATATTTATGGCCGTACATTCTTTTTTGTAAATATTGTTTAGAGATTCCAGTATAGGTTCCATCACAATCTAAACAATTCAATTTATACACTAAAATAAAGTGTTATTGTGACCTATTTCCCGAGAATTTTATATATAATTCATACTGGGTCAAGAATCTTATTAATAATATGGGTTGAAAATCTAATACATTTATTACTAATTCCTCTAAGCATTACATAACTAGGTTAGCAATAGTAGCTGAAATAGGAGATCCCATTGCTGTGCCGAAAATTTGTCCAAAATATTGCTCACCGTACTGAAAATAACTGCATTCTAAACAAAACTTTACTGCATTTATAAATACAGATTGATCTAGAGGAGTGTGGTTTTTAATCTCTGCCCAACGTTTATTAATGCTATTCAATGCCAAAACGACTGGTATATTTGTAAATAAAGAAACAACGTCCAAAGAAATTAATAGATGATCTATGGGTACGGATTAATTTTTTATAAATTCATTAAAATGCCATGAGTCTTTCAGATAAAATTCATTTTTCCAATCATATTTTTGATAGATTTTGTTGAAAAGTTTGATAAATTGTAGGTAGGCGCTCCAATATTATTTACAATGGGTCTTAAAGGTATAAAACTAAAATTAACCTTAATAAAAACAAGTTCCTAAATTTACAATTTTGAATACTGCTTGACTTTGCACTACACACTGTGAATTGTCTTCTAAATCTAAAACTATGTCTTTAATGGCTCCAAAATGGTCTGCGTAGAATATCGCGGCCTTAATCCATATTCCCCATCGAGTAGTTACGGGCTCTGGAGTTAAACTAACTCCTGGCAATTTCTCTCTATAGATCTGCACTCTTAGAGGTGCTTTCAAAAACACTTCCTTTACATTTGAAATTAATTTTGTTCACCAAGGGATATGCTGTTCTAATAGTTTCTGTAACTCTGTTTATCCCGTGTAAAAGACAAGTGACATGTACCATATTGGGATAAAATGTTTTTAAGTTTTGGCCTACTTTAATCATATACGGCGCTGCGTCTGACAAAAACACTAAAACCTTCTCTACTGGAACTGGATTTGGTAAAAAAAAATTTGATAGACTGTTGAATAAATCGAGTTACGGTCACATTATTTGTTTTGTCTAACTGTTTAGAAGGTATTAAATATGGCTTCCCTGGCTCATTTTCTTGAAGCCCCCCAATAATAAGATGTGCGATATATCGACCACATGAGTCTGTGCTTTCATCAACAATAATATAAAAAAGTTCATCGCCCAGTGAAACTTTAATTTCTTCCAATACGGTTTCATATACTGTTTGCACATACTTCTTTCTAAGTGTGGATTCATCAGGGATGTTTTGATTACAATATTTTTGCAAAAAATCTCTGAATTGTGTATTTTGCAGTTTCTTCAAAGGTTTATTTGCTGCGACTAAAGCTTTGCATAAGTCTTGATGAAACACCTCCTTTTCACTCTTTGGTTTGACATTTTGAAATGCGGTTTGCACACACTGCTGAACAGTCACAGAATTATTTTTCTGCAACTTAGCTTTATGCATAGTTGTTTTCGAGTTTTGATCAATTTGGAACTTCTTTTCACAAACAATGATTTTGGCACAAACTTTGCAAAACACTTTATCCCCACTAAACTCCAACTCGGCAAATTTTTTAATCCACGAAGCGGCTTTCGGCATTTTAGGCGTTTGAAATAAATATTTTCGAAATCACTCTTTCCACACTGGAATCTATCGACAAACTAAACTATACAATATAAATACAAAAGAAGAGACCACATTTGCTCTCCAATTAGGCACCGAAAAGAAACAAGACAAGAAGGTTCACTTGGCGTCGGTACTTTGAAGTCCGAACTATAAAAGCAAGCCGCCGCATTCCAACTAGACCCCGAAGAAAGAAAGTTTTGTTATGAATTCATTCGCGCACCGAACAGAAGTTTCTGTTTGGTGACAATACTTGCTACCACCGCCTTCAAGTGAACCTTCTTGTCTTGTTTCTGTTCGGTGAATTAGGCAAGCTGATTACTTGGAAATCCCTAAACATCCAATAAATGCCGGCAATAAACTATATAATAATAAAATGGGTCCATAAACCATATAATAATAAAACCTACCCCACCTTTCAGATTATTTCAATTATCTGCAAGGGTCGCACTTAATCTTTTGATAAAACGAAAAACATAAAAATATAGACACAAATTTTATTTTTGCCGAAATATGCAATTTTTCATGAAATTTGTAAAAATATGCAAAATATGCAAATATATGCACTTTGCATATATTCCGCCCTTTAATTATGACAGTTTTATTACATTTATCCGCGTTGTAAACTAATATTTGAGGGTTAGCATCTAAGAACTCTTTTGCCTTTTTTGTGTGATAGTTGAAACAATTTTTTGCTATGCCTATTTCTGCTTTGGGTTTATTCTTTTTATTTGTCAAGATGTTAACAATTTTATTTCTAATTTCATTTCTTTTCTCTAAATTTTTATTTCCAATTCCGCATTCCAAATTAGCAATTATATTGTCGATAGGCAATTTTTTATTATCAATGCAATGCAAATTTCGAACCTAAGCTTAACGTGTGCTGCACCTCATCCGGAATTTTTGTGTCTGTTAGGTTTTTTAACCATTGTTTATTGAGATTTTATTTTTCATAAGCTACGCACTTAATTAAACTATTTATCTTTTTTGATCGGATGGCTTTGATTTTGTTGAAATTTTATATATAATTCATACCTGGGTCAAGAATCATTATTAGAGAAAATATTGTTAAGGCGCACTAGTAGCGTTCTACTTTGCTTAAATCAATAATGGAGATGATAGATATTCTAGCGGTTGGTAATCCTATTTAATTCAATCATTAATTAACTTGAATTATATACCTAATACTGATGAAGGTGACATGTATTGTAAAAATTTGCTTCCTTCTTTACACAGTGTGTTAAAAATAATGATGTCGGAAACAGTAATAGATACAGTTTTGTTTAAATGAGGAAAAAGTTGCCCCAAATGAAGCCATTCATATGAAAGTATAAAATTTCCAATATCGTTTATAATTTTCAAGTAATTTAACAGAAATAACTAAAATAGACATTTATACTTCCATATGAATGGCAAGTAATCTTGAAAAAACAAAGAAATAAAATAGGAAATTAAGAAATTTCAGTTTCCTATATCTCTATGATAGCCATCCGTATCCAAGACACTTTGTATAGAAGCTTGTGCTGTATTGTATTTTTTTAATGTATATAGAGTGATAATCCAGTAGATTGGATTACACAGTAATCAGTAATTGTTTCTGAGGAAACTTTGATTTTGATGGAATAATAGCAAACACGAATTTGATTGTAACCTTTATTTTCAGATTCATATATGAATACTCAAGCTTGGTGTAAGCTGGCTTACTGGGAAATGGGACGGCGAGTTGGTCAGCTGTTTCCTGTAGAAATACCGGCTGTGAATGTTTTTGGTCAAGTGATCTATGGCGATGGGCTCTCCTTAGAAACACTAGCTCAAAACTCTTATAGTCCTCCAGACTCAGTTTCACGCACTAGGTGTAAAATTGGATTAGGTAAGTCTCAATCCCATCGATATTATGAGTTGAATGGGTACTTAACACCCTTCGAGACCGTCCTGCCCAATATTATACATTAGTTTGATATATCCGTTATTATTGAAGACATAAAATAAAGTTATTGCAGAAAATTGTAGACATCTGTAAACATCACATTTTACAAATTATTTTCGGATGTGCAGGGTGGTATTCCAAATTACGAGGACAAGGTGAAAAATAGATAGAAATCTCGGGGGGCCAAATCTGGAGAATATGGTGGATGACAAACCCATTCGTAGCGCAATTCATTTAATTTTAAATGCTGCCGCTTTCGCAATAAATTTCTCTTTTCTAAACTAACTAAAATAGGAGCTGCTCCTTTTCATTTTTGATTTCCTGAAGTAATAGAAGGATTGAATTGGCTTAATTGAATAATTTTATTAACTTGACAAAAAATTGCTCGTATGGTTTTATTACTATATTCTTCAAAGATAAGAATATTTTATTTTTATATTATTATTTTATCAACAATTATTCGAGGAATTATAGGATTAAATCAAATTAGATTACGACAAATTATAGCTTATTCATCTACTAATCATCTTAATTTTTATCAATCAATCTTTATGGTTTATTTATTTTGTAATTTATTCTTTAATTATTCTAAGTATTATATTTATTTTTTATTTAAATAATTTTTATATTTTCAACAATTAACTTCAATTTATAAATGAAATAAAAATTTAAAAATTCTTTTTTCTTCAATTACATATCTTTAGGAGGTCTTCCTCCTTTTTTAGGCTTTATTCCTAAATGAATTACAATTAATTTTATAATTTCAAGAAATTTGATTCTTATTTATTTTTAATAGAAATTTTTACTTTAGTTTCTTCATATTTTTATATTCGAATTATATTTGATTCAATAATAATTTTCCTCATTAGAAAATTCTTTTACTTTTTCAAAATTGTTTAATTTTCTTATTACCTTATTCAATTCGATTAACATTTTTAGTTTAATTTTTTCCACTTTAATTTTTAATTTAACTTGAATTGAAGGATTTTTCACCATTATTCTTTTTTATGTAGGCAAAATGTTCATTTTACCGTTCTAACTCGGTATAAAGAACATTAAGCCCACATAAAGGAAAATCAACTTAGCCGAACATATTTTAAATACAGGTCACAACATTTCTCATGAAAGTTTTTAGCTCTAGAAATACAGTAATGACAAATATCGAAGTAATTTAGAAGGGATCAGCAATTTTATGAATTCAGATTTGTCTCCAGCTGAGGGTAATACATATAGTTTTGGACAGGCATAATTTGATTCAGTACTCAGTACTCTAATATTTGTAGTGGATAATGGTTGATTGTTTCTTGTTTATAGTCCAGTGTGAACTCTTATAGTTTATTAGTGATAGGAAACATTGATTTTTCATCCATTATGTACGTTATAAAAGTTATTTTTTTTCCAGGAGTGACACTATCTCACGAAGACGATTCCGTATGGGTGTACAATCGATCGGATTCGCCAATATTCGTGAATTCCCTGAGTCTGGAGGATTCCGAAACGTGTTCCTCACCTACTAAAGTACCTGCCGAGTACTGCCTCTGTATCTACGATCCAGTTAAGGCTGCTCAACACAATTACGGCTGGAATTTCCATCGAACGTTCGGCCCAGTAGATCAAAACTCTATTAGAATCAGTTTCGTGAAAGGATGGGGTCCGCGTTACTCCAGACAAGAAATTACCTCATGTCCTTGTTGGCTAGAAATACTACTAGCACCGTGTAGGTGATCCCGAATCTACATGTGGTCACTCATGGAACCCGATTGCAGTCTGTACGATTGGGTTTATGCGCGGTAATATATAACGAAGGTGAAAAGACGCACATCGAGTACATCGGTAGGCGAACCGAGAGTCTCTGAGCAAAACTTTATGGAATTTTGACTAAAACGGCCAAGTAAAGGTCAAGCTCTAATTCTATTTCGGCGTTGTGGCCATCCAGCTCCATTTGAAATTAATTTAAATGAAATCGTAACGTCAGAACAACATTATCCATAATTATATTTACATATTCCGAAACATTTTTATTTACAAAGACCATATTACAGTTCGCAATTCTTGTTGCAATACGCAATAGTCTTGATCAGAGGCATGCGTAGTACAGAAATTGCGTGCAAGTCTCTTGTCGCTTCAAGACATTGCACAGAATCTGTCCAGTCCGATATTAATTGCGAGTTGCGTGCAACTATGGGGGAAAATTTTGGGAACTTTTTCGTTACCAACTGAACAATTGTACCCACAAGGACGCTTATTGACGTTGACGTTTATATCACAGAACAACAGAAAGATTTATAAATTCTTGTATTTCGTTTATTCTTTTTCTTTCGATTTGGACTTTTTTGTTGGATTGTAGTTTAAAGTTGTTCTTATTAGTGTGAGCAATTTTGGTCAACAACAAAGTTTTTTAAATGTGATTGTATACATTCTTAGCAAATTTGAGAACTTTTCTATATCTGAAGCAATGAGCTCTTCAGTTAAATCAATATTTCCTCTATTTTGGTAAAACCAAGGCCTTACCCACCATCTTCGTTGTTTTCTTTCTCCAGTCTCTCTCGCCAAGAGAGCAGCGGTAGCAAAAATTATAGTAATTTTAACAGCAACGCTTTTCTTTTGTTTGCTCCCATTTTTACATAAAACTAAATAAATTTAAAACATACAATGAACAAATTAATAATTCTTAACATTTCATTATTTTAGCATATTTTTTTAGGTGAGAGAACTGAAGTATACAAGTAAAAATTGCCAAGTGTAAAACGTTTTACCATAAAAAGTTGCAGGCCAGCTCTTGCAAGGTCAGTGTATTGCTGAAATACTATTGCAACAAGAATTGCGAATTGTAAAACCATCTCAAGAGGAAAGAAAACGAACAAAATTCATATTACTTTCTGACGGTTGCTTCGGATCAATTTTGAATGTGTGATCCAAATTGAACTTTAGGATTTCTTTTTTGAAAAAAAAACAAAATATTGCAACAATCCTAATTTAACTGCTTTCAGTATAAATTACATAGCTTGTTGGAACCAAATGTCTCAAGTTTAAAGCGTTGGTGTCATTGAAAAGTCGTTTGGCATCAACAGTAGAACTCGACATGGTGATTGGTCGTTTTGAATTGTGGGCCTGTACATAATTCCAAATTATTGAGGTATTGTTACTGAATCCAAAAATAAACTTACAAATAACATATTTGCCTAGAATTGCCGCTTGGAAACATATATGTTGTCTTATGAGTTCAGTTAATGTCATTAGATCCAAAAATAAACCACAATTATCGTGCTAATTGCCGCTCGGAGATAGTATTTTATGTCGTCTAATGTGTTCAGTTAATGGTATTACAAACAAAAGAGAACTCACAATTAACCTACTAACCTAGGCGATTGGAGGTAATATCTCAGATACAAAATTATAACCTTAAAAGAAGGCTAATAAAAAAGAGTTGTTTGGAAGTCTGTAGGTTTCGAACCCTGTCTACCAGACGCATAGTGCAGGCGTCTTACCGGCTCTGCTAGTACTGAATTAGGTTTATCAACGCGCCGCTAGGGGCGTTAGGATGACGTGTTTCTACGACCAATCACCATGTCGGATTGCGACTTTTACTGTAGGCTCTCGAGCTCTGTCGAGTGAATTTCTGTGGATTCATAGGTTGTCTTGATCTCTTGACTATCATTAGCTTAAATGCGACAATTTTGGCGATGAATAAAGTCATTTGAATGATTATTTCACTCATAGCAGTTGTATCCAATAAGGTAGCTAGAATTGAACAAAAAATCAGCCAATTGTATGAATCTGCTACCGATAATTTCCCTAGGGCAATTAAAAGAAATTGTCAAAACGTTAACTCAAGCATTTTTTGCCTCGAGCAATATTACTCGTAAACTTTGCCAGCTTTATTTTCGAAGATAACAAACTCGACAGCGAAGCCAGCAATGTTCTCTTGTAATATTTCTAGGCAAAAAATGCTTCTGAAAAATTTATCGATAATGAGACATAACTTCTGGGTACCTATACAGATTAGTTTGTCACACGGTCGTATATACAGGTCTGGAAACTCTATGTTTGACATCGTAGTCCCTCGCTCAGCCACCAGCTGGCGCATGGATCGAAGTATGTTGACTGGATTAGGCGCCATATCGTTCAAACACGGTCGTATACGTGCCAGAGAACATCCCTAGACTCATGCGCCACCCTTTTGGTACTACGCAACAGATGACGCTTAGCGGACTCACTTCTCACATAGGAAACAGCCTCGAGTTTCCAGACCTGTATATACGACCGTGGTTTGTTATATGTTTTTATACCAACGTAAAATGAAAACTTTCAACTAGACACCTTTGAGTGCGAAAATTCTATGCTTCTAACGTAAACGGCGCGCAATTCAAATCCTAAAGTACTATTTGCAATCATAAATTCATTGCGAAACGTGAATATTCATTTCGCTTTCGAATTACCGCGGTGTTTGATTCAGTATAATGAATTTAATATATTTGTATATTCAATTAATTGCAATCTTTCAGTTTCACATCTAGATAAGCTAATAAAAATGAATGAAACTATGAGCCTCCAGTATACTATTTTCTATTGATAAAAAACGATAATCATATAAAATGGGGATCCACATAATATAATAGAAAGAAAAAATGAGATAATACTATCTAATAAGACTTTAGATATATGGATAATACAATGCTCTCACTCGAACTTTCATAACTGAAGTATACGGCGCATGTCACTTCACCTTTGTCATATATTACGGTGGGTTTATATTATGTAGATTGGGAGATACGCCATTCCAAACGAGAAATCTCAATTTGTATTAGGTGATTCCATATTATGTGGCCACAAATGAAATTTAATTGTGATTTCGCCATTCTTGGGAACCGATGCTAATTGTAAAATATAAATGGACAGTATTAGGATTGCGTTCTGGATGTCAAGATTCCTATTGTATTCGGGTATCCCAAACATGGTGTTACATTTATTCTAGAAGGCTGATTTGTACTATGGAGCGGTGCTGCATGTGTTCCGTCCTGTTATTATTTTCTTTACGATGAAAAAAAATGTTTTAATACGAATTTTTATAGGGATTTTTCAGAATAATTGATTAATTTGTCCTGCATATTATTGAATAACCGGAGTTAAACTAATGAAACTACCTCTAATGTACATTTCGATGGAAAATTCAGATTAAATTTCATGATATATATAGTCATTCAATTTAATTATGATTTTATCTCGTAATCCTGGCAACAATATTATTCCGATTTAATTTATGATGATGCTATCGTTTTCTGGATAACATTTAAAAAAAGATGTGTAATTAAGCTGGAAAAATATCAAAGATTTTTGATATTTATTTAGAAAGTTCGTTTACCAAACTTTTTCGGAATAATAAAAGAAATCTAGATTAGCATTTTTTAGATTCCCTTGCTTCCTTTTTTTCATACAACTTTCCGAAATATCATTTTATTATCTTTCTTTTGTCTGAATATGTTTGGTATTTCAACATTGATTTTTACAATAAAATTTTTGTTTCAACTAATAGAAATTAAATAAATAAACTAAAAAATTAACTATTCTACATCGCCCATCACTGCGGACTTAGCATCATTATATTACATTTCCTTTAGAAATCCCGAACATACCAACCACAACTTTTTTTTTTCCTAAAGGCTATTACAACATCCGAAATTGTATTATGCAAAAAGCTGTCCACATTTTAGTTTTTTGATGTAACGATGACAATAAAACCCTCAGTTCTACCACCTTTTTCATCCTCATCAGATTGTCAGAGGTAACTTGAGAAATCTACCTCCCCCCTCCATTCCGGTGGAATGAGGTACGCAGTCTTTCCCCCCCAACTATTTCTAACACATGAAAATGGCGACGTGGTATCTGACCATCCTCTAAAGAATATACTACATTCCTACAGCCTCTTCACAAACCTCTGATGGAAGAAAATTGAGAAATATTCATAATTATTCTTCCGTGGAAAAATTCTAGGATTATTAACTAAATTCAATAAATCTAAATAATATACAGGATTATTGTGGAGTTGATAAGAAAAACTTTATTCTTGTATTAAAAATCTGAAAACCACAAAAGTAGAAATTGGTATATTTTGTCGCGATAATGTAATACTTATGGTAATATCTTTACAATAATTTCCAAGGATATAAAATTCTCTACTATGTCTAGACAAGTAAATATTACTTATTCTGGAAAATACTCTAAACCTGTTTGGCGGCCTAAGCACAAGTATAAATAAATGAAAACAAAAATATGTGCAGTTTTACAAAACCCATTTATATAACGAACTTTAACAAATTATTATGTGTAAATAATAAGGTTAAAAATTTGTTTTGATACTGAATTGATCGTTTATTTGCTACTTGCCTATGTACAATTATTATATTCAATCTGCTTTTGTAACTATAGCCATATAGTTATTGAAATATACGCAAGAAAACGAGTTATGTTTTATATATTTTTGCAGGTAGGAAGTAGATGAAAGGAATTAATTTATTACTTGCGAGTTAATATATTGAATTGAATCTGAGAGTAGAAGCACTGAGAAAACACAGGATATTTAAAGTTGGAATTAGAAGTTTGTTTATAAGTCTCTCAATTTAAAATATTTCAATTTCTGGGAAAATTTGCTGAAGCCGGTTGTTTTCAAAATATGTAACAGATTAATTAAATAGAAATATAAAATATAACAGCCACGTGCCGAATTCACAATAAATTGTATAAGGGACAAAAACTATTTTCTCTATTAGTAGCTACTTCGGAATAATTTCGAAATTTCAAACAATTCGATCTAAATGAAAACATGTTCCTTGTGAACTTGATTTGATATATCCTGTGTTTCAATAACCTGTTGCCTTTTATGTACATCTTTAGAAGATGATGTAATATATTAAGGCATTTTAGTCATTACTGTACTTTTTGGTGCTTTGAGATCAAATATTTTTTAAAACATGTACTGATTTCAAATAGCAAATTACTAGTATTCTTCCAAATTTTTTCATTGTAATTCATTATTTGAAAATTCGTTAACATTCAAATGATTTAGTATCTAATTATTCACTTACTCAATTCTGTATTATGTTATAAAAAATATTTTGTCACTTCTAGTGGGACCATATGTAAACTTGAATATTATTATATAATAACAAGCATTTTTATTTTGTAAGTTATTTGTTTCGGTCGTGTTATTTTGAGACCACTAATTTATTTTCATATGCATAATATGTTTAAATTAAACGTACTAATTAATAGCCACTAAAATTTATCATTTCTATAAATTATTAAATGGCTAATGACCAAAGATGTGCCTTTTTACAAAAAACTTGTGCCGGATGCAAGAATATTGATTGTCGTTTTATGTTTATGAATGATATTTAATTTTCTAAATGATATAAAATCTGAGTCTAAATTAGTGGTTACAATGAATTTAATTAAGTTTGTAGCAATAATTTTGTTCAGGCAAACTGATCTATTTTCATTATCTAATCTAAAACTTATTGCAAACAATTGTTTCTTATGTACTTATTTTATATAATGTACTATTATTTTATTTGGTGATTAATTTCATTTGAATGTAAAACTTGGTTATCAGAAACTGTATTCGTTTGTTTCCCACGTTTATAAACCTCGCATTATCAAATATTCAAAATATTGTAATTGAAGAAACTTTAAATATTAATTCATCTCATTTTATATTATCATTGAATTGAATACTGTGTGATTAAATAATTGTCAACATATTGTTATTAAAAAGAAAATTTGTGTTTAAATCAAGTATTCAGTTTTAATTCCACAATTAACTATCATTAATGTTCCAAAAAGAATTAGATGATTTGTTGCAAATGGTTGTATGCTAAATATTTCGCAACTAATATTTTTTAAATGTATTAATTTTGTCAAAATAAATTAAATTACAATCATACAGTTTTATGCAGGTGCTGATAATTCCGACTAATCATTCAATTTATAAGTTTATTGATAGTTTTCGTAATATACATCTAGTCATTAAGAATTGCTAACAAAACGTAATAAGGTCCATGCTTACATTAGTTGTAATTTATAGCAGTGCCTTCCTATATATAAATAATATACAAAGCGTAAATACACGTTCCTGCCAAATTAAAATGTACTACTACTAGTTGAAATTTCTGTAAATATAAATTATTAGTTATTATTGAAAAGTACTTCAGTTGCTGGAATACTTTTTGAACGAAGGAACACAGAATGTTTCCCATAAAAGTCAATCAACACTTAATGTAATCATATTTACAAACTCTCTAAAAGCGTATAAGGCATATAATGGGTTTTATCTAAAATTGTAATATCTTCCAACAAAAAAGTACAAACTGATTAATTGTCGAAAGTTGAATAAATTGGGAATCTTTGGGGTTAATTGTGCTCCAAAAAAAGTATTTGGATATCACAATCTGTTCTTATAATATGTTTGTTTTTAGAGAATTTGTCACCACTCGAATGATGAAGACTCTTACAATTGATATAGGAAAGTGGAATTTCACATTCATACTGGATAGGACCTAGAATAAAATATATATTGAATATTTCGTTCCAAAATTTTTAATTTCACAATCTGTTTAATACAATATTTCAACAAAAATAACAATAAAGTAAAAAAAATGAGATCCTGTTCGTTTGTAGACAAATTCGACAATCCTATACCTTTTGTAACTTATAAAGCAATTTAAAAATACATTTGTAATTATCATACTTGAACAATTAATTTCAAAAACAATGAAACTTGCATCTTACACTTTGTATAAAGCCAAAGTTCTATCTCCTACTTTATAATAGCTATTTTAAAAATTTTAATCCTATTTCATGAATAAGAATACAAGTCATCTTTTGTATATCAGAATAAATTTCTTATGAAACTTGATATGTGTTATTTATTACATAATTTTGTTTTTATAATTTAGAACATTTCCAGAATTTTTTTTCAAGTAATGTACCTTATTTCAATGCTCATTTCTCTTTTTCTCAGAATATAAAAATTTATATGTGACAATCAGTCCAAAACAGTCCAAATCTTATTGTAAATATACCTACTGTACATAAAAATACCTTTAGCCAAGTTGAAGGTTTATACATTATTATTTATAAATAAAATAATAATTGACATTTTTGTTTTATTTACCCATTATTTTTTTGCATGTAAGTCAAAATGGGGTGATATACAGGAGAGGAAGGTAGTGCGTGATGAAAAATATTAGTGGTCTGCAAGTATGGTACCGGTGTGCTTTACCAAATTTTCTTATTATTCTTTTAATGATTAATTAATTAATTAAGTTATCACATTATTCCAGAATACTAGCGTATCTAAAAGATGGGCATCTAAATATCTTCAATGCTATGCTGAACATATTGCATAACTATTTTGAAAACCATGAAAATGTAAAATAGAAATGTGTTGCCGCTGGTAATGTAGGTTACAAGTATAGGAACTAGAAAGAAATAAAAATTGTAACTTTAAAAACAATAAAAGTTTTTTTAAATTACATAGGTATAGTATTGAAGCACTAATAAATCAGATATAACTCATTTTACAAATACGTACTCGGCATTTTAACAATATTAAAACACGTTTAAACAATAAATGAAATAATGTGATATTTTGGTTGCAAATTGTTGTCCCTGAGACCTGATCCCTGATCACTGATCACTTATCGGAACTAGTATCACGTACAAGGCACATCGACATAAAAGTATAATAAATTATAAAGAAGGAACAATCATTTATATGCACTTTAATAATAAATGTGTTCAAGGCCAAGGAAAATTACAACAAAAATTTAAATTAAAAAAACTAACTCGTTATAAACTTAACAAACTAACCTGCGTTGACCAACGAGGTCTAGACCTCGTTGGCGTTGACTGTGCCCTGCGTCTTTTGAAACCGGGAAACAAAATGAATATCCAGCGACTGGACCGCCTAGGCCACAACCACCGCTGCAAGTTGAATATTGAACTCGGTATATCAACTCGCTCATCTCTTATACACGCAGCTGGTCCCCTTTTTCGTCTTCTTAAGCTAAAGAGTTTGAGGTAAGGTTTCTTACATTTTTTTTTGATAAAGGGCATTTACGGTTTCTTAACATCAGTGCGTAACGCAAACATATACGTTCAAACCACATACATTTAAAAAGTTTAAGAGCGTTTTTTCACAATCCTATTTAGCTGTACATCGAGGTACTAGATCAACGATGTGCGGCATCATCTATTTGAATTCGAATAGAACGCATTTGTTGGTCTGAACCACGGTCGTATATAAAGGTCTGGGAACTCGAGGCTGTTTCCTATGTGAGCAGTGAGTCCGCTAAGCGTCAGCTGTTACATAGTACCAAAAGTTTGGCGCATGAGTCGAGGAATGATCTCTGGCACGTATACGACCGTGTTCTCTGGCAACTGTCATTGTTGACTTGTAAACACAAGGAATACCGGCGTTTTTAGAAAAAAATTACGAAACCGTGCATTGTGCCGAAATGTAAAACGGGTTACAAAAGTGTAAAGCAAGAAACTTCTGTTTTTAAAGTGCCGAAAGATGCGGGAATGCGAAAAAAGTGGATGCTTGCGATTCCGGAAAGAAATAGTTTTTACGAGGTCTTTTATGTGTGCGAAAAAAGGGAAGTTATTTTTAAGGTGAGTGATACATTTTGACAAGAGTAACAGTTCTATTCCTCTCTCAAATCAGAATAGTAAATATTGCGTTACGAGAAAAATTATTTTACTTAATAATGTGATTGTTGCCATACTTCGATCCAAGCGCTAGCTAGTGACTGAGCGAGGTACTACGAGTTTGGCGACATGTAAGAGAGTATGTACGACCGTGGTCTGAACTCATACCATCAACAAGCTACTTAGGTACGTCAAAGTCAAAGTAATGCAAAGATTTTCTTCGGAGGAAATGGGAGTCATACGCCAGTTTGCCGGCTGTAGGTATCTTTCTCAATCTTTAGTATTCCCCCTCCTGATACACATTTCCCCAGGTGAACTCTCATTCGAGGGGAAATTTCATATACTTTTGCAATTTTGAATTCAAATAGATAATATATCATTCCTCTATGGAATTCCATTAGTGTGCATAGCACTGTGTTATGGTTGACTTTGACACAAAGAGAAGACAATTATTATTCTATATTCTATGACCAAACCTACTAGGTTTACTAGGTTATAATAATCATGTCTTATTCATGTCTTCATAAATATTATATATAAGGCAAACACCAAATACTGCGAGATCACAAATATTTCGAACCCTTAAAAATGTTGTTGCAATGGCGAAATGCCCTTTCCCCAAAAGTAATTAGATATGTTTCTAGAACTGCAAATGCTGATGAATATACAGCAACACCTCAATATCCGCCTATACTGGATTTATCGTATGAGAAAAAACTTGAGCGTAAGAAAGCATCAAAGCATGAAAAAATATTGGATGTTAAAACGGTAGAGGAAAAGCAAATAAAACTAAATATGCCTCGTTATTATGGTTTCAAGACTTACATGTTCGTAGAAAATCTGATACCTTATAATAATTTACAAATTGCGCAGCACATTACAAGGACTCACATTATTGAAAATTCCGCGTTACCAAATTATTACGACCAAATTAATTTATTAAATACAAGTTTGGTGAAGGATGCAATTGAGGATCTTATAATATTTGAAACAGAAAGTTTTAGGTAATTAAAACACTATTGTAAGAGTGTCATTAAATAATTTGCACATTTTAGAAGGAGCCATAATTTGAAGAAAGAAAAATTGAAGGCAGATGAGATTGAAAATTTGGTTGGCTCAGCAATAAGCAAACAGTTAAATCGAATACTCATTAACTTACTTGTAAAAGATCAGAAACAGTTAATTAACACACAAGTAAGGAATTTCTATACTTCTACTTGATTAAAGATTATGAAATGTATTGATTTAAAATGGTGGACATTACCCCTAAAGTTGTTCTTGATTGTGTAGGTAGATGAAAATCCTGGTGTTGGGAAACTTTTGAAGTACATTATACTTTGGGGTTGTTTTTTGTTATATCTGTATTTTTAAATACTTATCACATGTTATTTGATTTTTCACATGCATTGATTTGTGAATGTTGATTTTTTTTTACTAACTTATTGTAGGTAGATCATGACCCCAGAATTGAATCATGTTGGTATGCTGGTGGCATGAATCCTCCAGAAAGAGTGAAATCTTATCGAAGAGGTTTAGAATGGACTAAATATAGAGAGAATGAACCAACGGATAGAGCAATCTGTTATTTAGGATCACCATATCTTACTTTGCGTTCAGAATTACCTCTTAGATCTCTAATTCCACTTACTGAATGTGAAAATCCAGCTTATGAAGTGCCTTACTACAAATTGGATCCTAGAACTGTAGGAATAAAAACTGAATATAGGAGAATCGTCAATACACCAGGTAATTACTAAGGTTCAGGAAATTACCTTATTTTATATTCAATTCATTGGTTTTTTTAATGTATAGTTTCTCTCAATGGAAAAATCTATTCCAACACAATACTATCACCTTGCAAAAAAGTGTATTATGTCAACTCATCAATTAATTATTTGATCAGTTCAAGTAGCTTTCATTATCGTTATTAAAATCCAAAATTAAATCAGTTTTAATTGAAAATCTTATAGTATGAATGAATCATTAACTGCTCCAATAACTTTATTTTTCCTTCTCTACTGTGTACTTAAATTATACTCTCGATTATTCATAGAATTAATAAACTATAAAAGAGTGGATACACTAACACTATAAATTAGAGACATAAACCCTTATTGACTAAAAATACTATTAAATCATCAGAGTAAACTAAATTAGAAATCAAAATGTGTCTGTTTAATTATTTTTTGGAATCATTAGTCTAAATTAAATAAGAGTATACCCTTAACTGGAGATAAATCTAAATCCATTAAATTGCTTTTTCACTTATACAGGTTCGGAAAATATTTATCTTGGGTATGGGGGTTTCATGAGAGCGTAAAGAATAGCTTGCGATATGTTGAGAGAGCATTACAATTTCAGGGCGGTCAGCTCAGGATGTAGGACGTCAGTTTCATATCAGCACCAGTCGGGATTATGTGCGAGTCGCTGTGTACCCCTCGGGTGGGGTGAGAGGAGGGGGGCACAGCAGTGCGTCTCTCTTGTTTATGTGGTATTATCATATCATTGCGTTCCTTGTTGCACGCGGAGATGTATGTCTATACCCCAGAAGAATTGTTTCCGATACTGTATATTTCCATCCCTTCTAAATTACCATTATTGTGTTTCAAGAGTGAACTTTCTTGGGAAATGGTGTGGCCTATATCTTAAATATGTTCTGCTAATGCTGATTTTTCACCATATTTATATTGTTATAGTGTATCGATAGTGTGAACTCTTTTATAGTTTATTCTTTATTACATTGTAAATGTGTAGTCAATACTAAGAACATATAAAGTTTTATTATTTAACATTAGTTATGGATATCCATAAATTAGCGGCCAACTTGATTAAAGAAGTAATCCATTATTTACACTACTAATTTCAAACAGCATTTAAACAGGTACATTTCAATTTCTAATTTGGTTTACTCTCATGATTAATACTTAGTAGCTGAAAGGTTCTCAATACTTTAATAGTATTCTTAGTAGATAAGGGTGATTGTTTTTCATTTATAGTAATCATATAGTTGATGTAGTGCTTTGTTTATTTTTTAAACTGTACACATTATTGTAATTAACAATCAGAACATACATATTAGGGCATGATTCATTCACTCAGAGCCTCCAAGGTAAAACTTAGCATAGGTAGAAATTTCCTATTGTATTCAATTCATAAATTTGTTAACATTTAGGTATGTGAAAAATCTTGGCTTCCGGATGAATTTCGCGTCACAATAGCTCGACTTGATGTCGCCGTTTCGCCAACCATTACAGGTGGTATTTTCAGGGCAGGCTTCAGGCTTGAACTGAAACTGGTTCTACTGGTTTCCGTAGTCGTATTTATTGTAGGAAAAATCTTTCACGCTACACAACTCACTGCCTTTATTCCGGTTCACGGCTTTACTCCGTTTCGGCACCTGACCCTGCCGTTGTGTGATCATGTGCGAAGTGGAATTTTCGAGGATGGGTTTCCAAATGTTGGAAATGTAATATCCTGAGTCACGGTTCAGATTGTTTGGATGTTTTACGATTTCTATAGCTTCAAGGATTTTTCGCTGATAGAAGTTTGGGCTCGGGCAAGGATTTTAGTATTTTCGAAAAAGATTTGATGATAAGTGTCAAAGTTGTGTCCCGCAAGTGCAGATCACCTGTAATGTTTGGCGAAACGTCGGCATCAAGTCTAGCTATTGTGACTCGGAATTTATCTGGAAGCATTATTTTTCAAGATTAGTTATCCGCGGAAGTCTACTATTAAAAATTTAGGTATGTGGTATGGTTCTCTTTGATGTTTAGTATTTTTTACAGGTTTCTGGCCTGGAGACCCCCATTCATTTGGCATCATGCAATATTTGAGGAAAGGACATCTTCTAACAAGGCATTTTGATAAAGATCCAAGATACCGTAAAGAAGCGTTGCATCGCCAAGGAATTTTAGCTTCGTTCGCATTGCTTAATGCTCAGGCTAATCTCTTAGGTTTTACAACTTTTAACGATACAACATATCCGTTAGTGACACAAACGGTCATCACAGATGGGCAGTTATTTTCTTTCTATACCTACCAATTGAATACACTCTTAATTCACTCCAAAAACACTTCTGAGAATCCGAAAAAAAATATTTGTTGGGCTACACCAGAATTAAAATTGTATGAACGAATTGAAGATGGAAAATTAGTAGGTTTCAACGATGAGGTGGTAAATATCCTGGTGAAATATTACTGTAATGCCCCTAAAGATAGGTTAGGACTAAATTTGAGGCCTTACTTGAGTACAACGGAAAAAATAGCAGCTGATTATGAAGATACTGAAAAGAGAGAATGGTTAGAGAGAGAATATAAATTTATTGTATCTAATAGACCGCGGCAACACTTAGGATATGAGATATATAACTGGGAGAAGATTTATAAAGTAGATCATCAAACGCGACCAATGGAACCTCGAAGGAGACCTTTTGAATTACGACAAAACCCAATGGCTAGAACTTACGATAATCGTAAACCGAAGTATATACCAAGAGTTTTGCGACCCGATTTGCCTAGACATAAAGGTAGAAATGCCAACGAATATTTCCCCTGATGAGTAAAATATGAAAAAAGTTTCCTATCGTTTTTTTTTCCGATTTATTTCCTCACTTCCAGCAGTTATTATGTACATTCTAGTGATATTTATATTATAATCCAGGCAATGAGCCGGGATTTCAACTATAATAAAAAAAATACATGTAGGTCAAAATCGAGAAATGTTTATGGGATTCGATTCGTGGGGTTATCAGGTAATGAATGCATAACACATAAAACCTCATCAGTCAACCCCCTTGGGTAATTTCGCATCTAAAATGCACCAAGGTTTTTTTTGGGTCGCTGATCACGATTTTGACGTCAGATTTACTTGAAATCAATTCTGGGGGTAGAAAATCGATTAAATTGACCATTTTGTACCCTTGTAGATTATTTTGCCAATATATATTGTTTTTGGATTTTAAATCCACCGTCCGATTTACTTTTAATCAATTCTGGGGGTAGAAAATCGGCAAGTTTTGGCCATTTCTGGCACCCACGTTGGGGGGAGGGGGAGTTGACCATTGAGGTTTCATGTGTTACGAATGATCCTGATAACCCCACAAACATTTTTCAATTCTGACCTACATGTCTTTTTTTTTCCGGTTCGTTGCCTGGACTATTAGATTGGTAGTGAACGGCGTAGAGTCCATTGGAATTGTCATTTTTTGTGTAAAAATTTTGAGCAGCACACATCTGATTTTTAAGGTTTCGACTTCTAGAACACTAATTTCGCAACCCGCAGATGAACGGAGGGCGATTTTTAAGATATATAGAGGTGTCTCGGGTTTTAGTAGTAGAACTTTAGAACTTTAACAGTCGATAGAAAATTGATTTTGAGAAAAAAGTTGCTATTTACATATATGCACAGACGCTTAATTTTTGAGATTTAATTTTATAAAAAATTTCTTAATTTTGTTTGTATCTCCGAAGATAAGAGAAATCTCAGTGAAATTTGGTATCGTGGATGCGTAGATAGTTTACCAAATTTACACATAAGTCCCGAAAGGTATTGCCTCCACTGGCGCCCTATAAAGGCTACTTTTTAGGAACAAACTTCGATGTAGAATTTGAACTGAAATAAATGAAGTATCTTCATATTTATGTGTATCTGGCACAGTTTTACCGCAAATTTAACTTTTGTGATATAATTACCACCACCATCAACATTGGAAAAAGGTGAACTTTAAATAAAAAGGCGTCGTTGACCGACATAAATAAAATAAGCTGTCTTTTCTAATCCCTATAGCGTATTACAAAAAAAGGCCGAATAACAAGTTTTTAACAAGACAAATTTATTAAATTTTGTGTATAATTGGAGGTGGTAAATAAATTTACTATGAAGCGGTGCTAAGTACAAAGAAATATCAAGAAACGTTGCTTGTTTCGATTTAAATTCTGCGTTTAAATTTGTTCCTAAAAAGTAGCGTTTACAGGGTGATAACACTTTTCGGGTCAATTTATTGTTATTAAATACGTATATCTACACTGGAACTAATACCGGTCTCAAATTATGTACAAATGTGGCATTCACGGTACCAAATTTCATAAAGACATAATTATCTTCGGAGATAGAAACAAAATTTAAAATTAAGCGTCTGTGCATATATGTTAATAGGAACTTTTTTCTTAAAATCAAATTTTCTATCGACTGTTCAAGTTTTACTACTAAAACCTGGGACCTGTATATGTATAAATATGTTTCTACTTACCCAGAACCACGGTCGTACATACAGGTCTGGGGACTCTAGGCTGTTTCCTATGTGAGAAGTGGGTCCGCTAAGCGTCGACTGTCGCGAAGTACCAAAAAGGATGGCGCAGTAGTCGAAATTCTCTGACAACTGTCATACTTGACAAGGAATACCTGCGTTTTTAGAAACAAATTACGAAATCGTGCATTGTGCCGAAATGCTAAACGGGGTACAAAAGTGTAAGGCAAGAAACTTCTGTTTTTAAAGTGCCGAAAGATGCGGAAATGCAAAAAAAGTGGATGCTTGCGATTCCGGATAGAAATCGTTTTAACGAAGTCTTTTATGTGTGCGAGCATGTATAACGAAAAAGGGGAAGTTATTTTTAAGGTGAGTAATACATGTTGTCAAAAGTAACAGTTCTATTCCTCTCTCAAATCAGAATACTTAGTAACACTGCTTGCGATTCCGGAAAGAAATCGTTTTACCACTTCGATCCAAGCGCTAGCTAGTGGCTGAGCGAGGGACTACGAATTTGGCGACGCGTAAGAAACCCATGTCAAACTAACGAGTCCCCAGACCTGTATGTACGACCGTGCCCAGAACATTTCTCAGTCAGTTCTATTGAAATATATAAGAACCGGGATGCTGTCATTGAATGAGTACTGTCAAGAGTAATTACCAAATATAGTAATACTGTAACCTACAATCCTCACTTCAAAATGATTGAACTTTAGATGAATGTGCGTGAATAGATGATCTATAGAGGAGCATCGACTTGCATTGTGTTCAGCAATGATCTACTATCCTTTCAGAGGTTCATATTTACAAAAATATAAGAATCTGACGGAACCAAAGTGGTGTAATTGGTAAACACCCTGGACTGGACATCCAGTAATGTGAGTTCGAATTCCGTCTATGGTTCATGTTTTACGTTATTTCATCTTTATAATCGTATAATAAATTATCTAAGTTATATTCATAATTCAGAAAATTGTTGATTCTAGTTCGGAGTTGTGCATTGTAGTGGACTATGGAATTTTAATGTAATCAATTAGTGAAGATTCTGAAACTTTGTCGATCGCCTTAAAAAGGAAAGGTGGATTTTGTAATGTTTTAACAGATGCCATAGACACAGCTATCACATTATTGTTAAATACTGGATAAGAAAAGTTTTGGAACGGAACCCGTCATATAACAACTTGATTTAAAACATTTTTTTTACACATTGTTCTGTGTGCCGGATTCGAACTGAAGAATTCCTGATTTAAATTTCAAAGTTGGGTGGTTGAACCTCTAGGCTATGGAGGACTTGAACACATTCGAGTTTAATATAGTACATACAATTGAAAAAACCATGCATAGTTCAAATTAGGGGTCGGAACTTTTCGTATCCAAGTATTTGTTTATAATCCCTATTTGAATATTCAAATTATCCAATATTTGAATATCCAAATATTTGGATATTCAGATATCTGGATATTCTAATATTTGATAAATCGAAAATATGTGTAACAATTTCGATATTCATATTTTTATAGATGCCAACGATCAATAGGTATTAGAAAAATTGTAAAATAAATTGAAAATATTGCAGTATATTTTTTATTCAAAATCAAAGATTATAAATTTTCACTAAAAAAACCAAATTTTTTGTACGTTATCTGGCTTTAAGCAAGATCGTTCAGCTGAAATTACCAGCTCTCGAAAATGCTTTCTCAGACGGAACTGATGTGGCTGGTATTGAAAGATACCGCTTTGCATATTTTGATAGCTTTTGATATTTATTTCTCCACCACTGCAAAGGGCAACAGAATAGGTTTGGAAATAAAATATCGAAAGCAGTTTTTTTTTGTGGATTTTCTCCGATTTCTATTTCAGAAGACTATTTATCTCATTCTAAAAGATTCTTCAATGTTCATCCTTGCCCCGAATATGAAAACCACAGATCCTTAAATTTTTGATCATCCAGATATTTGGATATTCGAATATTCAGATATTTCGGTATTCAGATATTTGGATATTCGAATATTTGGGTATTCTAATATTCAGATATTTGGATATTCGAATATTCAGATATTCAGATTTTTGGATATTCGAATATTCAGATATTTGGGTATTCGAATATTCAGATATTTGGATATTCGAATATTCAGATATTTGGGTATTCGAATATTCAGATATTTGGATATTCGAATATTCAGATATTTCGGTATTCAGATATTTGGATATTCGAATATTTGGGTATTCTAATATTCGAATATTTGGATATTCGAATATTCAGATATTTGGGTATTCGAATATTCAGATATTTGGGTATTCGAATATTCAGATATTCAGATTTTTGGATATTCGAATATTCAGATATTTGGGTATTCGAATATTCAGATATTTGGATATTCGAATATTCAGATATTTGGATATTTGAATATTTGGGTATTCTAATATTCAGATATTTGGATATTCGAATATTCAGATATTCAGATTTTTGGATATTCGAATATTCAGATATTTGGGTATTCGAATATTCAGATATTTGGATATTCGAATACTCAGATATTTGGGTATTCGAATATTCAGATATTTGGATATTCGAATATTCAGATATTTCGGTATTCAGATATTTGGATATTCGAATATTTGGGTATTCTAATATTCGAATATTTGGATATTCGAATATTCAGATATTTGGATATTCGAATATTCAGATATTTGGGTGTTCGAAGATTCAGGTATTTGGATATTCGAATATTCAGATATTTGGATATTCGAATATTCAGATATTTGGATATTCGAATATTTGGGTATTCTAATATTCATATATTTGGATATTCGAATATTCAGATATTCAGATATTTGGATATTCGAATATTCAGATATTTGGATATTCGAATATTTGGGTATTCTAATATTCAGATATTTGGATATTCGAATATTCAGATATTTGGATATTCGAATATTCAGATATTTGGGTGTTCGAAGATTCAGATATTTGGATATTCCAATATTCAGATATTTGGATATTTGAATATTTAGATATTTGGGTTTCTGAATATTTGAATATCAAATAATATTTTTTCCAAAAAAATATGGATATTCAAATACTTGAATAATTCGAATACAATTTCGAGCCCTAGTTCAAATAGCCCAGAACTAACGTAAACCTTTTACCATTAAAAATATCGAAACGGCGGTTTCCGCCCCATATGAAGATGGGCTATACATCCGTGAATAATTAGTATTTAAATAACTTGTCGCAAACTTAAATAACCAGGAGTACCGTAAGGTTTGCTTTCAGCCCATTGCATCACTCCAATGATAGTCAGATCTTATTCCTTTGTCTTTATTTAAAATAAAATATAAAAACAAGTATACTGTAACAAAACAATTCTCTATAAATGTATATTTTTAATTATTGGTTAGATATTTATAATCACAGGTACATGGAAGTTTATAGCTTTGATTTAATATTCTTAGCTTGTTCCCGTAAGATCCTCCTGAGAATTTTACCTGTAGGATTTCTGGGAATCTCGCTAATAAATATGACACCTCCTCGCAATTGTTTAGCCGACGATACTTGATCTGAAAAGAAAGAACAAGAGTGTTATTCAATATTAATAACTTTCAATACTGATATTAATGTGAATTTCTGGATTCAATGAAGTTCATATTAAAATGTAGTGCCGACAATATTTTTTAGGGTTAGGTTTCTTGTGAATAGGTCAAGACCGATGATTACGCTGGTTGAGATCTTCTGGTACATGTACCTTACCAAACTCAGCTGAAAATTCACAGAGAACGTGTACCACCCTTTCATCATCCCCTAGACATAGTCGACATTGATCGTTTTCCACTAAGCCGATTCTTTGTGGTGATTTAAACGGCAGTGTCCTGCGATTCTGTGATTATACCGATTAAAGTACGTAGGTTTAACCTGATTCTTTCTAGAAGTATTTTAGCTCTTACCCCATATAGCACAACACAAGGTCCCAAGAATGACCATTGACGTCCAATTTGGATATATTACAAAAGGTAATTAATATTCATATAAAAAAGTTATGAGTATATCTCAGATACAAGTGCACGTCGAATACTAAACGTTCTAATGATGAATAATTATGCAATTTCTGAAAAAAAAACGCTGGAAATGGCGGATTAAAGATAATCAAAACGTGTATAAAATTGTCTATGTATCTACAGTCAACAGAGTGTTCACCTCCCATATTAACAGAACATGAATTAATTGATCATACTGTACATACTGGCGTTTCTAAGCACTAAAAATGGGCCTGCGTTTGAAGGTATAACTCATTTATCTTACCTCCTACGAATTTTTTGAGATCATCAGCAGATATTTCCTTTCCCGGTTTCCGAACTACGTACGCCAAAGGTAATTCACCTGCATCTTCATCTGGCAAACCTATGACTGCAGCGTCTTGTACACCAGGATGGCTTACCAATATTGCCTCAAGTTCGGCTGGCGCTACCTGAAATTACGAATGTATAATTTACAAATTGAAAACCATTTTAAGAGCGACTCAAACTGAATCGATGTCATTCGCCGTAACAAAACTAACCTGGAAGGCTTTGTACTTTATCAATTCCTTCAATCGATCGACGATATAGAAATATTTCTCGTCGTCGTAGCACGCTACATCACCGGTATGTAACCACTGTTCCTTATCGATGCAATTATTAGTGGCAGCTACATCGCCTACATATCCTTTCATGATTAACGGTCCCTTCAAGCACAATTCACCCTCCTGATTTGCACCCAATATATTACCATTTTCATCGATGATCTTAAACAATAACATAATTTTATACACTCGTTCAAGTTTCAAATCCGGGGGGGAGGGAGGGGGGTCCTGAAACATATATCTTTATCTGATATCTGAATAACTGCGTGTTTTGAATGAATAACAGTCAGTAATAGTAAATAAATGTATAATCTGTAATTTCCTTATCAAGGCCCTACGCAGCGACCGCGAATCTATGCCGCCCAAACACGGCGAAAACGGGATGGTGTTTACTACGGATAGGAAATCAGAAGCTTTCGCGGATAACCTCCAGAGAAAATGCAGTCCGAACTACAATCGAGCTGATATAGTCTAGGAGATAGATACATATTTTGGGCCTGAGATATAACATGTTGGCATGCATGTGTTACGTTTTAGCAATTATTAATCTGAGTATTTTATCCTATGTGAGTTGGACCTCCCACTCCGCACCATTTTGAGTTAGCCGCCGCTGAATTTTGGAAAAGGGTTATAACACTTTGGTGTTTGGTGCTAGTCGAAGAGGGTCCCGTTGGCGACCAGTATTCGATAAATGCCAACATTTTTTCTCCATGCAGTTGGCAGCACTGACAGCTTCAGTTATAACCAAAATTGGAAAGTGGTATAATAGTCGGGTCAAATTAGACGTTAAAAATGTGAAAGCTCGGAATTTTTTCCAAACAGACCAATCAACTTAATTTTTTTTGCAAATCGTTCCTGGACGGATACTGAACGATATTGAACTTTAAGATCTAGTCGCTCGACCATTTTTCACCTGTTAAACCGGAAATTGGCCACTTTTCATGGGAAAATTTATTGTAAAATTTGTAAAATTGGTAAGTATTGCCAAAATTGGCTGGAAAACTCGACTCGGGGGTTTTCGAGGTCGCTGATCACAATTTCGAAGTTAGATTCACCATTTTCCATCGCGGTAGCTAGAAATTGGTCTACTTTATGTCCCAAAAATGGTCAAATTTAATAATTTCGCAGTTTTTGTTGAAATTGACTAAAACATTTCACTCGGGGGTTTTCGAGGTCGCTGATCACAATTCCGAAGTTAGATTTACCATTTTCCACCGCTGTAGCTAGAAATTGGCCAATTTTATGTCAGAAAAATGGATAAATTAGATAATTTCGTAATTTTTGGTGAAAATGGCTAGAAAATTTCACTCGGAAGTCATTTGATATTGGATATGAAACAAATGATTTACAGTCACGGATAAATTCCCTGACTTTTGATAGCAGTGCCAATTTCAACAAAAATTACGAAATTTTTTAATTTATCCATTTTTTTGACAGAATATTGGCCAATTTCTAGCTACCGCGGTCGAAAATGGTAAATCTAACTTCGGAATCGTGATCAGCGACCCCGAAAACCTCCGAGTGGGAATTTCCAGCCAATTTTGGCATTACTTACCAATTTTACAAATTTTACAATAAATTTTCCCTTGAAAATTGGCCAATTTCCGGTTTATCAGGTGAAAAATGGTCGAGCGACTAGATCTTAAAGTTCAATATCGTTCAGTACCCGTCCAGGAACGATTTGCAAAAAAAATTAAGTTTTGGTCTGTTTGATAAAAATTCCGAGCTTTTTTGCTAAATTGACTCGACTATAACACTTTCTGACCAGGCGAAAAATGTTTGTTATCAATGCTCATTACTCGAAAACCATACGCCGCCAACATTTTCTATGCTTTCATTTTCAAGAAATTGAAAAAAAATGTTTGCCACCTCCATCAACAGTTGCTATGTAAAATAAAACCTTGTGTGAGTGCCAACATTTTCTTTTATATTCAATCCCCTCAAACAAAAGTCTTGAAAATGGACGCATAGAAAATGGGGTACGGTTTTCGAGTAATGAGCATTGATAACAAACATTTTCCGCCTGGTCAGAAAGTGTTATACCACGTTCCAATTTTGGTCATAACTAAAGCTGCCGCTAGTGCTGCCAACTAGATGGAGAACATATGTTGACATTTATTGAATGTTGATCGCCAAGGGACCTCTTCGACTAGCACCAAACACCAAAGTGTTATAACCCGTTCCAAAATTGAATATTTTCTGGGGCGGTCCGACTCACATAGGATAAAATACTCAGATTAATAATTGCTAAAACATAACACATATGCCAACATGTTTTATCTCAGGCCCAAAATATGTATCTATCTCCTAGACTAATATTGAACATGTCAGTCGAGTGCACAGACTCGTTCGAAGGGCTTTTAATGTAATCGATGAAAATATAATCGAATCAACGACCACTCTAGAGATCAATGTAATCGTCAACAAGTTGAACAAGAAAAAAGCCCCGGGGCCAGATGGAATAACTAACATCGCCCTGAACAACGGGTCTCTAAGACTCAGATATTTCCCCGAAGAAATGGAAGCGTGCAGGTGTCGTTGTAATCCCTTAATCAGAAAAAGCAGCGCAGTTTCCACGAAACTACCGGCCTATCAGTCTCTTACCCACCAAGGGGAAAGTAGCTGAGGCGGTGATTTTACGAAGACTACAAGACACCGTAGAAGAACTCAGGATTATCCCTGACGGACAATTCGGCTTCCGACCGAAACACTCAACGACGCAACAAGCTTCGAGAATGGTAGAACACGGCGAAAGCATTCGATAAAGTTTAGCACCAAGGACTTATATTCAAGATGCTAATAAAGATTCTTGACCCAGGTATGAATTATATATAAATTCTCGGTAATTAATATAAAGCATAAGTGTTATTGTGACCTATTTCCCGAGAATTTATATATAATTCAAGATGCTTGAAGCGGGCATACCAATAGCCATTTGTCAACTCATTTCTTCCTGAATGTTCAAGACCAAGATTTAGGACATCAGATCATCAGAAAGAAGTACGGATGAGGGAGTCCCACAAGGATCAATCAATAACGTCACAAACTATAAGTTTGTACTGATCCATCTGTACTAGACCTTATCTTCAATCAATAACTTCAGATTACAACTCAATTTATAAGATCAAAATTAAAACAAATACAAGTACTTGAAACTACCTTTGCTAACATTCCAGGTACAAGTGTCCCAACTGAGCCAGTCTTAGGTTTCAAAAGTGGATTCAATAAAACACCCAAAGTTGTTTCAGTCATGCCATAACCTTGAGAAACGTGTTTTATGTTCAACCTGTAAGAAAATGTTAAATAAATCACAACGAAACGTATTTAATTATTCGAGGAAACTTGCGATTTCGTAAATTGAAAGCAATCTTGAAACTAATATTCAAAATTGCAGTTGATACATCTTTATCTTAATGATGTCTATTATAAAGCAAATTTATTGCAAATTACAATACAAATTCAAATATTGAAACTGAATTTCATGTACGAAATCATCTGAGCAGAATTGAGATACTCAGGGACGATTTTATGGACAAGTGTTGCCTGAAGAAGAACGATACAGCGCCGCATATCATTTCCACTAGTTTTGGATTTATAACCCATGTGGAGCCCCTTTGAGGATATATCTCGTGGACAGACTATTGAACCAGATCAAAGAAACCAGATTGATCAACTACTTATTGCATTATCAATAAAAATATTTAAGTGTTTATTTAGATAATGATACAATGTTGTTTGTTATTGAAATAAAACATGATTGACTTTGTAAACAAGTTGATAATGATTCTTGACCCAGGTATTAATTGTATATAAATTCTCGACCATCATCAGAAAACGTCTAAAACGGGATTTCTTAAAACTAATTGTATCAAACACACAACTTCCTTATCGTATTAATTTCAATTTAAAATGCCCACGTAGGCGAAACGAACTGAAACACGAGTAATCGAAATTGTAACACATTAATGTTTTAGGTATATTTTTGAGTCAGGGGAGAGTATAGTGATGGCCTAGTAAAAACGTTCACCCTAAAAGAACTACAGGAAGCAGGCAGGAAAATGAAAAACGGCAAATCAGCTGGACCGGATGGCATTTCACCGGAAGTTGTAAAACTAATGGTGGAACGATATCCCGAATTCTTGCTTGATACCCTCAATGAAACTTTGAAACAAGGAATTTTCCCAAAGCCATGGAAGAAAGCTAAACTGGTTCTATTAAAGAAACCAAAAAAAGCAAAGACCAATATGTTTGCTTGACACTCTAGGAAAGTTGATGGAACATCTAATAGCAACAAGAATAAGAGAAGAACTAACAAAAAATCAGTGTGAGTTATCGGAGAGACAATATGGGTTCATAAAAGGGAAATCAACAGTGCATGCCATAGACGAAGTATGTAGCATTGTTGAAAGAGAGCTTAAAAAAAACCTCAAAACTAGGAAGCTGTGTGCTCTTATAACCATAGATGTGGAGAACGCATTTAATACGGCCGGATGGAACCTCATAATGGAAGAATTGGAAAAGAGACGGCTGCCGCCGTACCTTCTTCGTGTTATAAGAAGTTACTTTAGCGAAAGAAGCCTGGAAATAGATCGTGGAGAAGAAATGAAAATCAGTGTAGGTGTACCACAGGGCAGCGTACTAGGCCCATTGCTATGGAATATATTATATGACGGTGTCTTGAGACTTAGCCTAATGGATGGAGCTTTTACGGCGGCATATGCGGACGACCTCATACTCATTGTAATAGCTAGGACCGAGGAACAGCTCATGAGAATAGCCAATGATGCATTATCTGAGATCAGTCATTGGATGAAGTGTATGAAATTAAAACTAGCACCAGACAAAACAGAGGCAATGCTAGCCATAGGGAAGAAAAGGCATGGACAAGTGGAATTTTTATTGCAAGGACGGGTGATATACCCAAAGGAAAGTATAAAATACCTAGGGATTGTAATAGACAAGAGCGCAAATTTTAGAAAGCACTTCACATATGTGGCCGATAAAGCAAGTACAACCGCAACGGCACTTAGTAGAATAATGCCTCGAGTAGGAGGCAGTAGCGAATCCAAAAGACGTATCCTAGCATCAGTGGTACATTCAATCATGTTATATGCTGCACCGGTATGGGGAAAGGTGATGCAGGTCGCAAAATATAGGACTATAGCAGGAAAGGTACAAAGGAAGATGTTGCTGAGGATAACTAGAGGATATAGAACGATATCAACGGAAGCTGCAAGAGTACTTGCCAGAATTATTCCATTCGATATAATGGTAGAGGAAAGAAAAGTAGCAATAGGTAAGACGAAACAGGAAAAAAAGGAGATCCACAAAAATACCATTGCAAAGTGGCAAGAAAGATGGCTGGCCAGTGACAAAGATATATGGCTGCACAAGTTGCTGCCAGATATAACCCCATGGTACAGCCGGACTCATGGTGAAATTGGATATCATCTCACTGAGGCATTAACGTCTCACGGAAGCTTCCAAACATATCTTAAAAGAATAGGAAAGGCAGAGGATGACACGTGCTTATACTGTAAAGAAGCTCCGGATGATGCAGAACACACGTTGTTTAGATGCATAAGATGGCGACAAACAAGGGAAAGGGTATTGGAAGTAATTGGACATGAACTTAGACCAGATAACCTTATCCAAGAAATGCTGAAAGCAGAGGACAAATGGATAGTAGTCAACGACATGATTAAAGAAGTTATAAAACAGAAAGAAAATGACGAAAGAGAACAACAACTAAGGGGTCATGTGTGACATGCCAAAGAACATATGTTGAGGTCAAGAAAGACAGGTGTCATCATGTTGTAATGCGAGAGCGGGTCCGTGATGCCACTGGTGAAGTTAGGAGGGGTTTTAGTAGGTAGATACACTGCATTGCACGTACGGCATTTGCTGCCATTGCACACACAGCGGTGCTAGTCAGTCCTACACTATCCGGTGTGATTGAACCAAACACCGGATGTCCGTAAAGGATTTCCCCTCTACTGAAAAAAAAAGGTATATTTTTGAATATGTCAAGAATCCACTACATAGCAATCTACTTATAACATTCGAAGTCATCTCAAGCAATGTTTGAATAAGACTAAAACAAAAAAGTCCACTTTCGAACCTGTTGTTAAAGCATTCTACCTAAAATATACTTTTAACATTATAAAAATCCATGTAGGAATTTGCAAGGATTTTAATTAATTAAATCAGTATAAATGTGACTTAATGATTGAACGTCTGTTCTATGATTTACAGACATGGAGTCACGTTTTATGTGAATCATCTTCAGGATAGATCTTTTATAATGATTGGTTTCTTTAGTTAAAATATAAACATTTTTGTATCGAATTGATGGTTATACTCAATACAATGTTTAGCAAGGGCGGTTGCATTTTCTAAATTTTTGTTTCTAGTACTATACTTATGACCATACATGCTTTTTTGTAATTATAGTTTAGATTCCTGTATAAGTCCCATCGCAATCTGAACAATTTAATTTATATACTGTGTGGGTTTGTTTATCTTTAGGTATTAAAGGTTTCATATTTGAAAAATGTTTAGCAATACAGTTAGTAGGTTTATGCGCGACATTTATATCATACTTTATTAAACATTTCTTACTTTTCTCTGAGGTCTCCGGCATGTATGGTAATGTTATAAAATTATCTGTATTATCGTTTATATTATTTATATATGACGTACCATTATATATTTTGTGTATTCTTTCTTTCCAACCCCATCATTAAAGAAACCAATTATTACAAAATATCTATTCTGGAGATGATGAACATGAAAGGTCAGTCCAAGTATGTAAATCATAAAACAGACGTTCAATCATTAAGTCAGATTTATGTTAATTTAATTAATTGAAACCCTTGCCAATTGCTAAATGCGTCTTTATAATGTATACATTATATTTTAGGTAGAATGCTGAAATAGCAATAAATCTAATAAGACCAGACAACCTTTTTCTATTATATAATATATCTTTAACATCTGCTTCAAAACTGGATTTTTTTTTGGTTTGTCTTATTCAAACATTGCATGAGGTGACTTCGAATATTAGAAGTAGATTGTAATGCAGCAACGTCTTGATACATATTCATATACTTAAAATATAAATGTGTTACAATTTCGACTACTGGTGTTTCTGTTCGTTTCGGTGAATTGGGAATTTCTAAATGAAATTGCGATAAGGACGCTTTGTGCTTGTTACAATTAGCTTTAATAAATCCCGTTTTAGACATTGATACGTTTTGTGATGATGGTCGTGAGACCGAAATATATGTTAAGACGAAAAATAATAACAAGCAAATGTGTTAATGTGACATATTTCTCGACAATTTAGATATAATTTGTAAACAAGGAACGTAAAGTATTGATTATGAAGAGAAATTGAAATTATCCAAGATAAATTAAATGGGATATTGAATGATCAATTATTATTCATTGCATTAGTTCTGATTCTTAAGATAATGGAAGTCAATTTATTTTAGTAGACATAATATTCATTTTAGTCAACAAAAAATATCTGATTTAATAATATCTAAATGGTACATTATAAGTTACTTACATTGATCTCAGTGTCGTTTCTGTTTCCCTACCCATTGGTGCTGCACCACTCCTGACTTCCTGTAGACATGATAGATCATATTGCTTAGCTAAGGGGTGTTTAGTTAGGAACAACAATACTGGCGGCGGAACCATCATTCTACTGACCTGTAAAAGAATAGTGATAATAATAATAAGTATTGGTACACATTGTTGATATTATTATAAAGTGTTAGTAAGTCTTCAACATACTATTTTGTTATTATTACTAGGATTAGGCTAAAGAGACAAATATGTATAACTATGAAGCGATTAAAAGTAGTAACTAATGTCCTGTTCCCCCGATTGTCTCTTGAGCGTGGCTAACATTTTTCTCAATTATATGTATACATTTTTTGAAAACAGCTTGATGAAATATAGCATATGTTTTGAAATCAGAAGAAAAATCTAGTCAGATATGTAAAATAGAAGCTGTTTTTGATAAAAAATGGATATGGAACTTTTTTGTAATCATCATTTTTTCATAACTTTCAAATAACACAGGTGTAAGTGGGGTGTAAAGATTAGGGGAAAGTACATGCTATCATAATAACCTTACCTTATACTTGACAATGGCGTCCAAAAACAGCTTGGGGTTGAACTTGCTCAACACAATCATGGGTTTTCCTCGCAACAGATTCAGATACATTGACATGAAACCAAAAGAATGGAAAAATGGAACGAGACCCATCATTGCGTCGTCTGGGTTATCGGTCAGTAACATTTGTGAGAAGACAGTTCTAAAATGAAGTTATAATGCCATTTAGAAATGATACAAGTAGAATGGTATTTGGTCAGCTGCGCTTTAGCTTCCATGAAATATTCTTCAATTTATACCATCATTGCGCATACACAGCCTGAAAAGCTTATGTATCTCATCATCACAGTTTATCACCATAGAAGATTGAACGCAAAAAGCAGAGCATGTTAGATAGCCGAGTGGTCACAATACCACACAGCTCATATTTACCGCAGAACTCTATAGAAGACATAACTAGAAATTTTGGAAATAATTAGAAAGATTCAGTATTATGTAATCTTTTTCCCAATAATATTTTGTTTTGGAACTAATAATTATTTTTTAATCAACAATACCTTACTCTGACCAGGATATCAAATTATATAACATATTTTCAATTCACACTATTGATAAGAAATAATCACCCTTATCCACTAAAAATACTATGAAAGTACTGAGGACCTTTCGGCTACCAAGTAGCCATCGTCAGAAAAAACTAAATTATAAATCAAAATGTGCCTGTTTAAATACTATTTGTGGAGAATAATGTAAACAATGAGTTACCCTCAGCTGGAGATAAATCGGAATTTAACAAACTGCTTTTTCGTTTATGCATTTCCAACCCTTCTAAATAACCTAGATATTTGTCTGTACTGTGTTTTGCAACTTTCTTGAGAAATGGTGTGACCTGTATTCAAAATATGTTCGGCTACCGTTGATTATTCACCATATTTTCTTTATATGGGCAAAATGTTCTTTATAACGAGTTAAAATGTTATTTATAACAATGAAATTGAGAAACTTCAGCAAATTGCATTGGACAATGGTTACCACAAATCTTTGATCAATAATTTAATTTCTAAATAAAAAAGGAAATTGGAACGTAACCAAATTAGCGTCTTTACCTTCAAATACTTCAATGAAATTAAAAAGTTACACTTATCATTCTTCAGTAATTCCATAGTTTGTTTTATAAATTTGCAATACAACCAGTTTATAGATGTAAGAACAAGCTAAAACACCGTTTAGGAAACATCTTTGATAAAGTTTTCCATTTCGACAACTCCGGGATTTACAAAATCAATTGCGAGTCGTGTTCAAAATGCTATGTGGGTCAAACTAGAAGGAACATTTTAACTCGTTATAAGGAACATCTTGCTCTCTTTAGAATCTGAAAGCAGTTAATTCTAGATTTTTCTTTCCCTAAAGTGCGTAGTCCCAAATAGAGTCCCTATATTTACAGAGTACATCAATAGCTTATGCCATCACTTGGAATAATATGGTGAACTGTGTTTTTGTAGTTGTCGGGTAGTCAGTCGTGTTTTGCCGGGTAGTCAGTCGTGTTTGTTGTGCAGAATTATTGTAATTTCGACGTGCCCTGCTTATACAAAGCAACAAAATGACTGGTTGTTGTATCCCCAACTGCAAAAACTCTTCGAAACGAGGATTTCGACTTTTTCCACACCACATAGGTGAAATAATGTAGAAAAAACCGTGGACAAAATTCGTAAGCCGAGGTATTTATGATCGTTAAGCTAACCTAACTTTAATAATTTAAGGTTGTATCACTTCATTAGACACATTTCGACAAAAATCAGTGAAGCAAGCTTTCGAAACTTGCAAGTAATACCTACAAAACATATTACAATTTGGACATATTATATACAGTTTACTAAACTTCTTACAAGCAAACATCCAACACTGTCGGGCCGCGGTCGCAACTGTATGCCGCCACCTAGACAATGCAAAAGATAAAATAGCTCTCATCCAAGAACCTTGGTCTGTAAAAGGCAGAGTTTGTGGATTGACTAAACTAGGTGGTAACATTTATGTAGCCCCAAATGTAGACAGGCCTCGGACGTGTATTTACATCCCGAGACAAATCCAGGCCAACTTGATGCCGCAGTTCTGCACTGCCGACCAAACGGCGGTAAGTGTCGGTTGTGACGTCGGAAATAGCCAAACAAACGTCATTATTGCGTCAATTTACCTACCCATCGACTCGGTAAATCATCCACCATCCAGAGAAATGCTGGAGTTGATCGAGTTCTGTGAGGTAGGAGGCAAACACCTCATTATTGGTTGCGATACAAATGCTCACCATTCATTCTGGGGGAGTAAAGACAACAATAAAAGGGGTAAATCACTATTTGAGTATTTAGCTACCACGAATCTGGAAATAATAAATCGAGGATGCGAACCTACCTTCGTAAACTCCATTGATATCACTCTGACATCCATAAGTATTTCAAACATAATCTCCAGTTGGCATGTGATGTCTGAGGCATCCATGTCCGACCATAGGTGGATAAGTTTCTCCTTAACGTGTAGTGGCATAGTGAGCAAGCCCTATAGGGACCCTAGGAAGACAAATAAGGAGCTGTTTCGACAACATCTTATCCAGTCACTGGGTGAACTAAACGGTCCACAAAACTTTACATCGACTGAGCAGATCGAGGAAGGCGTTGCCCTTGTCAGATCCAGTCTGGTCGAAGCTTTCGAAAGTTCCTGCCGCTTGCGGACTGGGGTTTCAGGGGGCCAGGCGACACCATGGTGGAGCGGGCAACTCGGGGACCTCAGACGAAGGTACAGAAAACTCTTTAATAAGGCGAAGAACTCTAGAAGTACTACTGACTGGAACGCTTATAACGAACAAAATGTTCACCCTGGGTTTGTTCATAGACATCGAGGGTGCTTTTGATCAACCATCCTTTGATAGCATAAGCACTGCCCTAGAGGAACATGGAGTGGCCCCCGCTTTAAGTGGTTTGACCCGCCATATCCTCGAATGGAGAGCAATTCAAGTAACTGTAGGAGCCTGCACCGTAAGGGGTATCGCAAGTAGGGGCTGTCAGCAGGGCGGAGTACTATCGCCGCTAATATGGATCATATTAGTTGACAACCTACTTCGGCGACTCAATGAGTTGGGCTACTACACCATTGGATACGCAGATGATCTTACAATCCTGCTTACAGGACTTTATCTTGGAGTACTCTGTGAACTAATGCAGAGCGTTCTCAAGATAATTGAAGACTGGTGCATAGAATGCTCTCTGTCAGTGAACCCCACAAAGACAGAGCTAGTTCTGTTCACAAAGAAACGAAAGCTGGACCAGATGGTCCTACCAAAGCTTAAAGGTACCCAGCTCAGGTTGGCATATGAGGTCAAGTACCTAGGTATCGTGCTTGACAGCAAGCTAAACTGGCATCGACACCTTGAGGTAAAAGTCAGCAAAGCATGTGCGGTTTTTTGGCAATGTCGTAGGGCGATGGGGCGCTTATGGGGCTTGTCCCCTAAGATTACCCTGTGGCTATATACGGCTGTCATTAGACCCATGCTCTGCTACGGAGCACTTGTCTGGTGGCCCAGAATCCGACAAGCAAATGAAATAGCTCACATCAGTCGGGTACAAAGGCTTGTGTGCTTGGCAGTGACTGGGGCTATGAGAACTACACCAACTGCAGCCATGGAGACTATTCTCAATTTGCCTCCCCTGGACCTCTTTGTACAGGAGATGGCGCTGGGAGCGGCTCTAAGACTGCGGAATGGAAATTTGTGGAATGTGAAAAGAGGAGGTGGTCATGCTTTCATTCTCGAGGAGGCGTCCCTGAGGATACCTTTACTTGGAGCGCAAGCAGACCGCATACCGGCGAAGTTTACTTTCACCAAACACTATCACATCGATTTAGACGAAAATGACGAATAAAGCCCGACATAAACATGTTTACGGACGGCTCCAAAAATAGCCGGGGATCAGGTTCTGGAATATTCTCCGAAGAACTTGACCTTCGCGAATACATACCTCTAGGATCCCATGCTACAGTGTTTCAAACGGAGCTAGTAGCAGTGACCCAAGGAGCTAGAATAGCGGCGGACAAAAATACCGCCGGCAAACGAATACGGATCATGACAGACAGCAGAGCAGCACTACAAGCCCTTAGTAGCCAAAAGGTTAACTCAGGTTTAGTTTGGGAGTGCCACAGAACCCTCGAAAATCTGTCACAGTATAATGATGTTCAACTCACCTGGGTGAAAGGACATAGTGGACATCAAGGAAATGAAGAGGCGGACAGGCTGGCGCGAAAAGGCTCCGGACAAACACTATTCGGGCCGGAGCCCTTCTTGCCGCTAACCTCAAGCACTCTGACTGCTTTGATAAAAGAAGATACCCTAAAACGGCATGCCGAACGATGGATATCGAATGATAGCTGTAGACAGGCACATACTGCTATAAAAGCACCGTGCCCAAAAATTGCGCAAAGTTCTGCCTACGACTGACAAGATATAATCTTAGAAGACTCGTAGGAATATGGACAGGACACTGCCGACTAAATAAACATCTTCACACGATGGGAGTCGTTGTCGACCCCATATGTCGAGGATGCTACGAAGAGGATGAGACAGCGGAACATGTGATTTGTCACTGCCCGGCGCTCTCATCGACAAGAGATGCCATTTCGGGGGACCCCTGGCCAAATCTGGTCAACATTGGCGACGCTCCACCCGGCGCGGTCCTCGGGCTGATCAACGCGATTGGTTGGCTCGATGGCTGAGGAGGGACAGGGGCCTTCGCCTTGAAGGGGTGGCACAATGGGCCCAGTTCAGAGGCCTAAGTGCCAGTATAATTATACACCCTTCACATCAAAATCCATCCATCCATACAGTTTACTGTTGGGTAGATCATGTTGGAGGTAAAATGGCGACTATTGCGCTACTATGTAAATGTAAGAACTCTAGCCACTAAAAGGTAAAAACCATCGCCGTATACTCTTGACAGCCAAGCGGCTATAAAAGCATTCAGTTCCTTACAGGTCAATTCCAAACTTGTCTGGGACTGCTTAGAAATCCTACAAGAGTAGGGCAGCCCAGACAGCACGTCTTTAGCCTGTGTACCAGGCTACACAGGTTACAAGGCCAACGAAGAAGCTGACTCACTGGCCTGAGAAGGATCTACTTGGTCCAGAACCCTTCTAGGGTATAGCGAAAACGCTGCCCAAATCCTTTAACAGTACATGGTTGAAAAATCATCTTGAGAATGGTGGAACAAGGCGCCGTGAATGAGACAGGCCAAAGAGTTTATTAGAGAACCATCTGCAAAATGCACGGAATACCTACTAAGCCAGAATATAAGATCAACTAGAGTCATGGTTGGACTCCAGACAGTGCATTTAAGACTCAACAAACACATGCACATTATCGGACTGGCAGATACAACCTTATGTAGGTTCTGTGAGGAAGACGAGGAGACATTAGTACACATACGGTGCTACTGCGAAGGCCTCAACCAGATGAAAAGAGAAACCACAACCCTCCCATTATGTGGAGAACCTAAGGTCTGGCCTATGAAGTCTAGGAATAAAGACGTGTCTAGACAGGGAACTCTAACATAACAAAAGGGCAAACACAATAGATCTGCAAAGGTCGTGGTGCTGAGAGTACAGTGGCAACGTGACGACTTCGCGAACCCTTATATTCCGGGACGCGCCATATCAAAAGGAAAGCACGGAGATGGATCTCCTTACACTCTAGACTTCTTGGATATGAATATGAGTGATCTGAAGTTTAACGAAAGCGACTATGTGCCATCGGAATCAAGTGAGCTTATTAACGTAGAATAGTCCAACAAGGAAATGAGGGTATTGAGAACTGATGGGGTTGGAACAAACCTGAAACCGAGAGATTGAAATGTGGAAAGGCCAAGTATTATTACTAAACCAATAACCTATTTTTCGTCTGTATATAAAGTTTTATAACGCCGCTATTGTCCAGGTGACAAACAAAATAAATGAATTAATACATATGATTATTTGGAATCAGTATTAATTGAAACTAGACCTCCAAATCCATTCTAAGATTTTCCGGTTTGAAGCTATTCATTATATGAAATTTCAAGATATCAGATATTCCCTAAACTCAGTAGTGTTTTTCTTCATTGAATTTTAAGAAATTTAGTATTGCTACCAAATCGAAATTGCTTGCTGTAGTAATAAACTTTCGTAATTATAGCTGGGGGATTATATGAAATTTCAAGACATCAGATATTCCCTAAGATGAATAGTTTTTCTTCATTGAATTTTGAGAAATTTGGCATTGCTACGAGTTGAAATTGTTTGCCGTAGTGATAAACTTTCGTAGTTACAGCTGGGGGATTATATGAAATTTCAAGACATCAGATATTCCCTAAGATGAATAGTTTTTCTTCATTGAATTTTGAGAAATTTGGCATTGCTACGAATTGAAATTGTTTGCCGTAGTGATAAACTTTCGTAGTTACAGCTGGGGGATTATATGAAATTTCAAGACATCAGATATTCCCTAAGATGAATAGTTTTTCTTCATTGAATTTTGAGAAATTTGGCATTGCTACGAATTGAAATTGTTTGCCGTAGTGATAAACTTTCGTAGTTACAGCTGGGGGATTATATGAAATTTCAAGACATCAGATATTCCCTAAGATGAATAGTTTTTCTTCATTGAATTTTGAGAAATTTGGCATTGCTACGAATTGAAATTGTTTGCCGTAGTGATAAACTTTCGTAGTAACAGCTGGGGGATTATATGAAATTTCAAGACATCAGATATTCCCTAAGATGAATAGTTTTTCTTCATTGAATTTTGAGAAATTTGGCATTGCTACGAGTTGAAATTGTTTGCCGTAGTGATAAACTTTCGTAGTTACAGCTGGGCGATTATATGAAATTTCAAGACATCAGATATTCCCTAAGATGAATAGTTTTTCTTCATTGAATTTTGAGAAATTTGGCATTGCTACGAGTTGAAATTGTTTGCCGTAGTGATAAACTTTCGTAGTTACAGCTGGGCGATTATATGAAATTTTAAGACATCAGATATTCCCTAAGATGAATAGTTTTTCTTCATTGAATTTTGAGAAATTTGGCATTGCTACGAATTGAAATTGTTTGCCGTAGTGATAAACTTTCGTAGTTACAGCTGGGGGATTATATGAAATTTCAAGACATCAGATATTCCCTAAGATGAATAGTTTTTCTTCATTGAATTTTGAGAAATTTGGCATTGCTACGAATTGAAATTGTTTGCCGTAGTGATAAACTTTCGTAGTTACAGCTGGGGGATTATATGAAATTTCAAGACATCAGATATTCCCTAAGATGAATAGTTTTTCTTCATTGAATTTTGAGAAATTTGGCATTGCTACGAATTGAAATTGTTTGCCGTAGTGATAAACTTTCGTAGTTACAGATTATATGAAATTTTAAGACATCAGATATTCCCTAAGATGAATAGTTTTTCTTCATTGAATTTTGAGAAATTTGGCATTGCTACGAATTGAAATTGTTTGCCGTAGTGATAAACTTTCGTAGTTACAGCTGGCCGATTATATGAAATTTTAAGACATCAGCTATTCCCTAAAATTAAAAGTTTTTCTTCATTGAATTTCAAGAAAATTGCTACCAAATTGAAATTATTCTATATATTTCTGCTTCATACGAGATCCAAATTTGTTGATGAAATTTAGAAAAATCAAAGTTTTGATCAATTTATACTACGGCCACGCAGCTATTACACATCTATAAACAAATTCAATCAAACTTTTCTTTCCACTTGGTGAATACTTGTAAAAATGTAAAAACGTAGCCTTATAAATCTTTAATGTATTAACTGACCTTGCAATATCTATATATGCAGTCATATTGTCATGTGTGCACATAACACCTTTCGGCATACCCGTCGTTCCCGAAGAACATAGAATAGTTGCAACTGTTTGAGCATCATATGGTTCAACTACAAAGTTTTCGTCTATATTGTTTCCGTCAGCCTCTAAAAGTAAAAAATTACATTAGTCACATTCCAATATTTACGAAGGATTGATTATATACTTGCGATAAGGCTGTTGTATTTTACTAAGTGTTTACTCTTGTTATCATCTTCTCCAAGTAGAAATAAATACTTTATAAAACGGTACTTCATCACTAACGCTTCCAATTTTGGCACATTGGATGCTGTTACGAATATTGCTTTAGGTTTTGATAAACTCAATACATGAGTTAATTCACCTGAAAAGTTGAATAAACCAAATTACGTTAGAGCAAAATATATATTCAATAAAAATCAATTATTGAGAAGATCGTTACACGTCACCACACTTTTTTATAGTGTCGGATATCGAAAATTTCAATAACAGCTAAGTGAAGTACCAAAATGCATATTTCCCAAAAATGCACGAATAATGGCGAAAACAATGGGTAATAAAAATTGGAAGAAATTCAGCTGTATTGTGTGAGGCTAAGTTTCGTTTTATGTTTGCAAAAAAGTCATTATAATTTTATTTTTTTTTATTTTCAGAAACATTTCGAAACCTCCCAGTTTGAACAAAACCGTCAACTTTACAAAGAGTATATGTTGAGAACGGAACTAAACATTTGATCGAAATTGCGAAACGTTAATTTGAGTGTCCCGAATTTTCATTGCGAAGCGAAAAAAGTTGTAAAACATTTTTTACTATTTGTGATTACCTATTATAGCGTGCCAACATTTTCAGATAATAAACAGAAAGGTAAATTGGTTCATAAAAATGCGTCTATAAAAAAACCAAAGCTTGATGGATTTTTTTTAAATCGTGCCCCTTAGCAATATTTAAATTATGAAAGTATGCAACTGAAATATTGTGACAGGTCAATGTGTATTTATAAAATGGCATTGATTGATTTCCATTAGATATGTATTGTTGATCATTTTATGTTACATGCAGAAATATAGTTGATTATATATAAAATTCTCGGGAAATATGACACATTAACACTTAGTTTTATATTTTCGTCTTTACGTACGTTTCGGTCTCACGACCATTATCAGAAGACTTATTACGTCCAAAACGGGACTTGTTAAAACTAATTATATTAGCACAAAGCGTCCAAATCTCACCAATTTCAATTAAAAATGCCCACGTCGCCGAAAGGAACAGAACCCGAATAATCGAAATTCTACCACATCAATATTTCAAGTATAAAATATAACAAGAATTCACTATTCAGTAATATTCTTATAATATACAAGCGCATGTTGGTATAGTGTCTCAACGACTGAAGATCAAAGCTATTACGGTATCTACTCTCAAACCAGATGTTACGATTTATGAGGTACTTGAAAAAGGGTGCAGACCTATATTGGAATATTACTTTTGAGCATTCTTCCTAAAATATACTTTTAACATTATAAAGACGCATGTAGGAATTTGCAAGAGTTTAACTAATCAAGGTAGTATAAATCTGAGTTAATGTGTGAATATCAGTCCTATTATTTACAGATGTGGAGTCACGTTTTATGTGAATCATCTCCAGAATAGATCTTTTATAATAATTGGTTTCCTTAGTTAAAATGTTAACATTTTTGTAATCAAGTTGATGGTTATAATTAAAGCAGTGTTTAGCAAGGGCGGTGGAATTTTCATAAGTTTTTATTTCTTGTGCTATACTTATGGCCATACATTCTTTTTTGTAAATATTGTTTACAGATTCCAGTATAAGTCCCATCGCAATCTAAACAATTTAATTTGTTTACTGTGTGGGTTTGTTTATCTTTAGATATTAAAGGTTTTAAATTTGAGAAGAATGTTCCAACACAATTAGTAGGTTTATGCGCGACATTTATATCATACTTTTTTAAACATTTTTTAATTTTCTCTGAGGTCTCCGGAATGTATGGTAACGTTATATAATTATCTATATTACCTTTTATATGACGTTCCATTATAGATTTTGTTTATTCTTTCTTTAATGATGGGATTGAAAAACGTTTTTGGGTAGCCATTCATTTCCAATGTATTACGAACAATTTTTAAATTTTTGGGACGGTCCTCTGGGTGGGACAATTTAACCGCGCGATGTGTAAGACTGTTTATCACACTTTTTTTATAAACTGTTGGTGCAACGGAATTGAAATGAAGATAACGTAGAGACCAAACTTCTTTAGTAAACCACGAAGTTTTCATTTTTCCATCTGCATCATGCCTAATGTTCATATCTAGCAATGTATGCTTTTCTTCTATTTCACAAGTAAATTGAAGTTTACAGTGGAAATTGTTAAATTTATTAATCACGTACTGAATTTTATCGTTGGGAACACACATAAGACAATCATACCGTTTAAAGAATACGGGTTGAAAATCTAATGAATTAATAACAGATTCCTCTAGGCATTCCATAACAAGGTTAGCGATAGTAGTTAAAATTGGAGATCCCATTCCCATTTGTCTAAAATATTGCAATCCCTATTGAAAACTAAACAAACCTTTACTGCATTTATAAATTCAGTTTGATTCACAGGTGTGTAGTTTTTAATCTCTGCCCAACGTTTTTTGACGCTATTCAATGCCAAAACGACTGGTATATTTGTAGATAAAGAAACAACGTCCAAGGAAATCAGTTGATGATCTATGGGTACAGATTGATTTTTTATAAATTCATTAAAATGCCGTGAGTCTTTCACGTAAAATTCATTTTTTCCTATTATATTGTTGATAGATTTTGATAAATTGTAGGTAGGCGCTCCTTATTACTAACTATGGGTCTTAAAGGTTATCACTTTATGTAGTTTTGGAAGCCCAATATTCTACTTGGAAATGAACTGAATAGTATCTCCATTTTGTTTTTTAGTTTCTGAAACATAAACGTCTTCTTGCTGAGAATATCATGATATTTTTGTCCACAGTTTCAGCTGGATGATCAATTAGACTTGTACTACAGCATTTTCGATGTCTTGATAACATAAAATTCCCTATAATTCACTTACTTATACCGTCCTAGTAAATCTCCGCATTAAAATTTCATAATTCCCTGATTAACTCTACCCTATTATACTATTTCAATTATTCGATACCAACAATCTATTTCCTCATATTCAAACCGAAACGCCACTTGTTATTTGTGCCTATTTTGACTATAAATATCTTAAGATCTTTCATGTATCATAAGTACTGTTCTGAAAATGTGATAAAAACAAAGTAGCACGTACTTTATTATATCAATATGATAAATAAGTAATGGTTCCACAATTAATTTTAAAAATTTATAAACAATATAAAACTATGATTATTCTATGAAATAAAACGTATGTTCTCAAAATATTGAAGTAATCCTGATCACGGTCTATACAGGCCTGGAAACTCGAGGCTGTTTTCTATGTGAGAAGTGAGTCCGCTAAGCGTCATCTGTTGCGTAGTACCAAAAGGGTGGCGCATGAGTCGTGGGATGTTCTCTGGTACGTATACGACCGTGTTTGAACGATCTGGCGCCTAATCCAGAATCCTGACAACATACTTCGATCCATGCGCCAGCTGGTGGCTGAGCGAGGGACTACGAGTTTGGGGACATGTAGAGACTCATGTCAAACATAGTTTCCAGACCTGTATATACGACCGTGATCCTGATTCAAAATCTTTGAAAAATGTTACGATATTAATTACTTTGACAAAAGGTGGATTTGGAAAAGGCCAGACATAAACGTCAACAATCATTTTAGTTGTGCATGATAGTTGTGTTAATATTAGAATTTGGTCTGTCTATCTTCAAAGTAATTAGAAATTTGTGTTAATCTATAGCATAAACAGATTTATTTTTTCACAGTAATCTTCCATAGATACTGAATTGAGAAATAAATAACTGGATGCAGTGGCAACTAGTCAGACTTATGAAAAACAATTTTAGTGTGTAACTTTATTATTATGCAAAATCTCATTTACTGATGTTTTAATAATCTAATCATTTAAGTTGATAATTCTCTAAACAAAACATTAGACTACATAATTATAGCACTATAAGAATTAACATTGAATGGTTCATTTACCGAATATATTTATTCATCTCCATTTTATCTGTTTTTCAGTTATGTATCATACTTTTCCATAGACGAATATTGGTCATGAAATCATTTCAAATAGATATAAATATTAAATAATTGAAACACAAGTATAATAATCAAAACAAATCACATTCATTGAATAAGAGTCCTAGAGGAGGATGGAAGAGAACGTTATTTATATTTTTATAAGTTTTATTTTCCTCTACCTTTTCTTGAAATATGTCAAAAAGACAAAAATATTATGCAAGTTGAGAAATGGTAACAAAATACCACTACATAATCACCCTTATCCACTAAAAATACTGTTAAAGTACTGAGGAACTTTCGACTACAAAGTAGCCAAAATCTGCAGTAAACTGATGATGGCTACTTGGTTGCCGAAAGGTGCTCAGTACTTCAACAGTATTTTTAGTGGATAAAGGTGATTATTTCTTATAGTGTTATAGTGTATCCACAGTGTGAACTCTTTTATAGTTCATCAACATTTCTTTTATCATTATGTTAATAAGCTATCATGAAATGACAGCTTCATATGTTTTACTGAACATTGTAAGTAGCTTACAATGTAATAATATTGAAAAGAATGTTAGACAGTCAATATCTTAAAAATTGAATCTTCAGTTTTAGGAAAAAATATATCCTTGAACCTTGAACAACAATTGACAATTCATTTCTGATAACAGGTGTTATACCTGTAACATTCTTGAACTAACCTTGTGTATAATCTGGATTCAATGGAGCAAAAGTAGCACCAACGAAGAAAGCTGCTGTCGCTATAACAGCTACTTCGAGTCTGTTTCCACACATAATAGAGATAGAGTCACCTACTCCTATGTTGTTTTTTCTGTACCATTTTGCTAATTCTATTGCTCTACTTAATAGTACATTTGCTTCTAACTTTTCTCCTGTAGAGACATCTATCTGAAACGAAAAAATTGGTATTACATTGAAATATATTTTATTCAATTTTTACTTACTTGTAAAACATTGTCTACATAAGACTGTAAAATCATAAACATAACTTCTCCTAAATTACCCTCAACGATTCTTTCAAAGTCACCACCATACACTATTTTGGGATCCATTTTACCGTTTTTGAGTACAATTAACAACTTAAAAACGATTACTACACGTACCGCAAGTTCGATAACTTGTCGTTATGCATGAGGCATGAGCACTAACTCAATTCGAAACGATAAGATAATTCCAGTTTATCAACTTCACCTTTACTTAAAAGTTAAATTAAGCTTTGGGTTCGCGAGGTCGAATGATCGATCGGTGCTTTAGTGTGGGATACTAGTGTTCGCAGTTTTTGTTATTATCTAATTTTAATATCAATTTGCAAATAATTTAGCTTATGTATATTATCTTCAGTTATCTAAGGTTAATCAGCGACCCAAGATTCAGCAACAAATAAAAATAATTATTCATTTATCTCATGAGTATTAGAGTATTACGTAGTAAGAGTACAATGTGCAAAGTATGTAGCTTTGTATTATTGTATTTTGTACCGGAACTGGGACGAGTTTAGACCAGGTAGGTAAATACGCAAAAACCGGAATAGGAGAAACAATTCCACATCCTCATCACACTAACGACCAACAGTAATACATCCAGAGACAAGTCTGACACATACATAATACAGAGACAAATTTCTAGATAATATACAGTAACAGTGACCGAGTGAACTGATATGCATAACTTTTACTAGTATGACCATGAGAGAGTAGACTCGAGTTATTTTGATGACCGACTATGATGAATACATAGTCATTGATTAGACATTAGACTCATGAGAGCGTAGAGCCAAACAAGGATGATGGAGTTATATGAATAATCCCAACGAGGTCTATACTAGACCTCGTTGAATAATCCATGGAGCAAATGGGTTGGTTTGGTAATGTTGGTATGCAATGCCATATAGGCATCATAAGATGCTACATCAACCTCCAGTTTGGAACACAGAACCACGAACAAAAATAATAGATATTTACTCTGTGCTAATAGTTTGCCAGTGAATTAGCGCCATACACATATAAAATACACCTATGATTAGAGCCTAATGGAACGTGCACTGTGGAGTAAAGATGATTTTTTCATCATACGACGCTATGCCTTTTCGTATATTATCTCTTTATGCCATGTAGCCTCCAGTTTGCAAGAAACAATGATTACAAAGGATATAGCTAAGCTAATCTGTGCTCATGGTATACATGTGGACTGTAACTGTGCACTTTGGAGCAACGTAGATTTTATCCATCTTTGTTGTGAAGCACAGGGGATACAAGCGATATAGATAAAATACTTTTGATACAACGGTGATACACTCTATGCGTAGGTGGAATATGGCGTAGCTATGAAAGTTGCGAGGATCTATTAGGCAAGGACAATACCCCCCACGTACGGAAAGTCTGACAGTAATGAAATAATTTTGGAGTGAGAGACTACGTTTATTTACTGTTTAGCCTATTATAGGTATTGAGAGCTATTCTCTCGAGCCTGTCATTGAAACACGAAATATAAACAACATTTTTTGTACAACTGTAACTTTGAATTACTCGGCTATACTACCTAAGTTAGCTTGCTCTGTCATATCGGTATGACATTGCTCCAATGGATAGGCAGGAAATAAGATGGCGGTAGAGTTTACTATACTTCATATATCTAGTTATTAGATATATATGTACAGTGTACACTCCCATTTTTAGTACCTTAGTAAGCAAATGCGGATTTCATCAGAAACCTTAGAGACCAACTATTGACATTGAACTACATACAGCTTGAGTTTTACCAAGTTACTAGTAGTAGAGTACTAGTAAAAGTATAGTCGGTCCAGTTTTTTGAGATCTGTGATAGTATAATTCTCTATTTTATACATCATACTGTGCTCTAGTCGGACTTTTTGAACTTATTCGATGTTTTAAACTATAGAAGATTTATAAAATTACTTATTTAAAAGTCCCTCAAAGTTAAAATACATTGTATTATTCTGTGACTGAATGTGAACTTGTGAATTATTATCTTTACGTTGAAAGTAATGATAATTAGTTTATAAGCATAAACAATGGACAAAGTTTTGAATAGCTCTAGTTCAAATATCTCGGAAGACGAAGATATTATTCAAAAAACTCCTAGTGACGAAGGGAAAGCTTCTGAAAATGTATTAGCCTCTCAGTCTGTTTCATCTTTTAGTGATTGTGAAAGTAATGTAGGGGAAACTACAGATTCGTCGTTATTGGTCAATCATGAAGAAATTGCTTTAGAAGTGCAAGAATTACAACCTTCTCGAACTTTAGCATCTTGTGATTGTAAGGAAAAAATCATTATCGCCATAGACCGTGCAAAAGATGAATGTATAACATCTTTCCAAACAAATTCAAATAAATTCACTCCACTGTCTGTGGTGAAGAAGGTGTTAGCAACATTTTTAAATTTGAAGTCTTCTATAAATCCTAAGCATGAGTATGCTTTGGTACAATTGAATGAAAATAATGCAACGTGGATTTTGGATTTCACAAATGATGTGCAAGAAGTAATAGAGCTACTACAAGAAATCACAGAATGTAGTGCCGAAGATATTTTTAATTTGAATTCTTTGTTTGATGTTATAGATAGGAAAGTTAAATTACCGATCAAACATGAATCTATAATTACCCCATCTTATGTTGTACGTACAATATTAATTTATGACAGGTCTTACACATGTCCAGAAATTGATCATACTTTAGAAGTGGAAAAATTATTGTTATCCCCATACTTTACTCTAGACATTATTGTGTCACATGAAATTATTGATGCTACCAATAATTGTGAAAAAATATTCTCCGTGCTTCAAAATTTGGATAACAAAGGGTTTGCCTATTTTTTTTCTGTGTCACGTGATATTGATTGCTTAATGAGATCCATGGGGATGCTACTAGCCCATCCTTTACAGCGCCCACCACAGAAATTGGCTACATATAAAATTGTGAGTGAAGATTGAAACTTTCTACTACAGATTTTTTAATAACAATTTTTGAGGCTACTTACCTAAAAATAAATGATAGGTAAACCTGTAAATATTTTAGTTTACTACAATTTTAGAAAATGGAATTTTGATGTTTAAAAATATGCATATTTTATTTTTAGAATAAAGTGCTTTTTTCAAGTGTATATCGAATATTATTTTGAATAGTATAACCAAAGAAGAATGAGATGTTCTATACATCTATTGTAAATTCCAGTATCATCTTGTTTAAATTACTTTAATATATTATTTGACTAAATTACAGTTACTACTTTGCTAATGTGCCTGCGTTCTGTTGTGCGAGTTAAACTGGAGGCTAAAAATATGCAACTATGGAAGACCCTTAAGTATTAATATTTGAACATATTTAAACATGCTCGTATGATAAAATATACTTTTAAGGAAAGATTGTGCTATATAAATTAGGAAAAAAATTGCTAATTGAACCATTATGTAACTGAAGAAATAAAATATGAGCCATATGAAGTTTGTTTTTTAGTCAAGTATAACTTCTGATTGTATAGAGGCGATTTTTCTTATAATTATTCTTGACCCAGGTATAAATTATATGTAAATTCTCAGGAAATAACACATTTTTACCATTTTACTTACGTAAACGCAGAAGACGTTTGAACACTAATTCTGATCAACTAAAGCGCGGGATTTCTTAAACCAATTGCACTGATCGTCCATATCGCATCATCAATTTTAATTGAAACTAGGTAGCAACAACGAACGAAGCATGAAAATTTGAAATAACACATTGATGTTTAAAATTATGTGTATTAGGAAATCACTACAAAGTACTGTTTCTATAGCTGAAGACGTCATTACTCGAGAAAGAAGTAGACTGAACATATGCGTCAAGTAGGTATGAAGTTAAACAGATGTGTTTGAGATATTTATGACTATGATGGCAAAGGTGTTACCTGTACCAAAATTCATTGTTTAATGAATTGGCTTGTTACCTTCACACTATTTTAATATTATAAAGAAATACGTAGAAATTTGCAAGTATTTAGATAATTATTAAATTTATTTAAATTTTAGTTAAGAACTGTACATTGGTTCTGTGTTTAACAGGATATCTATCTTTTATAATAATTGGTTTCTTTAGCTAAAATATGAACAGTTTTACAATCGAACTGATGGTTATAATCAAAATGTTCCTACCACGGTCGTACATACAGGTCTGGGAACTCGTATGTCATTCGTACTTTATAAATTTTGTAACTTTTCTATACTTTGACTTTGTTTACTTCGCTTGTAGTGGGTAATTGCAAGTCTAGAATCTAAACTTTTTTAATAATCGCAAATCCGAAACAGAAATACATCAACAGACACAGAACAACATATCACTGACTACAAACATACTACTTGGTAGCTGAAAGGTCCTCCCTCAGTACTTTGAAAGTATTTTTAGTGGATACAGGTGAATGTTTCTTATTTATAGGGTTACAAACATACATTCTGAGACTTCAGGCCTGCACTCCTGATCATGCCAAGGACAAGGCATTATGTTTTCTATGGGTCTAATCATTTATATTATTCTGTCTCTGCCTCTTACATAAATTACCTATAAGCTAGCGGTACAGTCTGCAGTATGCACAGTACACACATTTAATTCTATTTCTGGTGCAATATGCCCAGATAATATACAAACAACTTCATCTAGGGTGGTGTGACAGTACTGATCAAAGAGTTCTATATATAGAGATGACAAGTCGGATTTATACCGTATTTTGGGAGTCTCCCTTTTTTCGTTCTTTACGCATGATCGAGGCAGACGACTATTCATTTATGACGCTATTGCAGCAGAATAAAGTTATTTTCGTTATTTCGTTTTGTTTATAACAACTTTAACCTCAATTTGTTTGTTATTTATGTATTATTATCTATTTATTTTACAGCTTTCCTGAAAATCTTGAACGACGGAAATTGTGGTGTGAAACAATGTTGCTTCACCCAAGTTCACTTGCAGAAACTAGTCGACTCGATCGGTTGGGACGCGGAGAGAGGGTAACCCATAGTCAAAGTATACCAGGTCTGCCGGAGCCTCCCTTCTACTCTTTTTAAAATTTTAGTGCAATCTGATTGGTCGTTTATTTTGTTTATTTAATGTCATAGACGACGACATAATATGATGTTGTTACGTGCCGGCGACGAGCTGATGAGAGCAAGGCTGTGATTGGAGGAGCTGGGTGACGTCACCCAGCGCGAGAGGCGAGAAACGATGGAAGGGAGGTTCCGGCAGACCTGGTATACTGTGACTATGGGGTAACCGCGCTGGACTCCCAAAATACGTTCTCTTTATATACAAACGATACAACTTGTCATCTCTATATATAGAACTCTTTGGTACTGATAGTAGTGATAGTACTGATAGTTGTTCTGTGGCAGTCTGTAGAGAAAGTAGTAGACATGTAAAATGTAGGCCGTGTTATTTGAATTTCATCTGCAATTAGGGCTTCGGAATCAATATATTTAATTAATGAACATCTAAAAATAATTGGTAATGGATAGATTTCATTGATATCTAGTTTAAATGGTGAATTTATTCAAAAGTTTAACTTTGAGTGGTTCCTTCAATAAAATATCAATCTTCAGGTGTTTCCAGAGAATGGCATTTACAAGGAACATTGAATACATATTTATTATATAGAATATTTATGTTTATCTGGCATATGATGCCAAGTAATCGAAGATTACCTCGTACTGTCAGAAATACAGTTCCTTCAATTATGCCAGGATTTATGGGAGAAGGTTCTAGTCATCGGTATGCCCCCTTAGGGGCAAAAGTACCTACACTACCTGCATTGGAACAACCTCCTGCCCCTAAACATTTTCCTTTCCCAAATACTTCCACTGATAGTGATTTTTTCTTTGAATTACTGTTGTTCTTTTTCACAATATTTTCTGCTGGTTTACAATTCCTGCATTTGTATCGTACAGTGTGGTGGCTTCCTAATTCTCACACAAATCAAGCATTAGTAAGTATTAATAGATGTAGATATCTGGCTTTGCTATTTCGTTAAATTATAATTACAGTGTCACAGATGGTGAATATTTTTTGGAGGCCAATGATTGTTATTTAAAATATGATGAAAGAAACTTATCCTCGATTCAATTGATATGTGATTTTTAATTCCAGAACTTCTATCTAATTGACGTCAATTTGATAGTTTTTATAGTAGTTTTAGTGGCCCGAAGACTGATTTATATAATAGGATGCCGAGTGATCGATTTTTTGGTACCTCCTAAATATCAAGGCATATCATACTTCTGCCATAGGTATGGTATTGGTTAATTTTTTATATTTGCAAATCATGAGTAGAGAAAAAAGTAAATGAATATTAGATCATAATGCATGCATATAATGTTGATACATTAATAATCTTTCCAAAAAAATTATTCTAATAAAGTTTGTACTGTCTATAATTAGATAATATTTTTATTGACTTGTAATAAATATGAATGTTCAATTTATATGACTTCACTGATCAAATAACAAAATTCTATCTTAAGGGAGTGTAAGAAAAAACAAACTGAAAAATTTTCACTTGTTCAAATCACAAAATTCTATGGTGGTGCCTAGCTTGTATTTCCAATAACTTTTGACTTCTCGATCTCATGAGCAAAACCGAGCAAACTGTAGCACCATTGAATCAGTCGCCTATCTATAGTTGCCAAAATTAAAAGGAGATGGAAATAATCATTTAAAGGTTGTAATATGTGTATTTATTGGAATCTCGGTTATTAGAAGAGTTAAGGTAGATTAACTGGAAAAAGTTTTATGGAATCAGATGAGATACCTATTAAGATCTGGGTTAAAAAAATTTTAATTCCCTCTAATGTTTTGATTTTTGAAAAGGTTTTAAATTCCAATTTCTTCACATACACTTTTTGTATTTGTTTGGAGAGATTTAAGAAAACTGATGGCAATTTTTCAGTGGCACTTTTTCTCCTTTTCAAAATGGCATCAACATTTTTTGAATAGAGGTATTGTATTCATAGGTTCATTATCAATTTTTGTTTGATGGAAGTAATTATCCTGTTTACGACTATCTACAACGTTTTGGCCATATCATAAATCATCATAAATACTATATTCACTGTACTATACTTCGTATTCTCGAAGATAACGTGGAGGATGTCTGCTTCGCTGAGATCGTCGCAATTCGCGTTCCTGGGTATTTTCTCTTTCATTGGCCTTGAATTGTGTTCTGGCATACCTTCTTCAATTAATGTTGGCTGGCTACAACACCCAACTGCCAAGAATCTCTGTTACTGAGATACACATAGGCTTGAGTTCTTCTTCCTTCCAATACCAATTGACCAGTAGATAGAGTAGATTTCTGGAGAGGCTGAGGGAAAACTGCAATTAATCTTGCAAGCATTCTCCTGTGAAGGTATAATTTCGCAGGTGATGATCCACAAGCAAGGGGGTAGCACCATAACTAAATGACATTTCTTCATTTCATTTCAAATTGCAAGTATCTCAAAAACGGTTGAATTTAGGTATAGGACATGATTAATGAAATGTACCTGGAATTTTCAGTATAATCCAAAAATGCAATAAATCATAGGGGTTTTCCATTCAAAATAACGAAGCTGTCATCGACTTCCGGTGTAACCGGAAGTGCCGCATCTTGAAAATATTTTAGATGAATAGTACTCATTGACGTTGGTCAGCTGACAAATTTTCAAATAAATTCTATGTTTACTTTTTGAGATATCGGTCGATGCAGTTCGTGGTATTTATAACCAGAAAAACACGGATATCTTTACCATAATTCCATTGGAAAAAATTAATATGGATATCCGAAATACCATTTGAAAAGGGACTACCGCGGGCAAACACAATATGGTTCCTATTTTCACCACTTTGGAACGATCTGCAATATTTCAAATCGGTACGACCAATAGGAACCGCGCAATCGGTTCTCAGTTGGATCGATTCAGAAATGCTCAAAACGGATATACGCGAAAACCCGGAAATGTTCTTTTGGGTTGATGACAATACTTCCTTGAATTATATAATACTTATAGTAAGGGAAGTAAAAATTAGTGGAAATTAAAAGCGTTTGAAACCGGACCTCAGTAAGTCATCTCATTCCGCACAACTTTCTCCATTTAAAGAGGTTCGGTAGTGTTATCGGGGAAAATATAAGAAGAGCAAGCGGAGGGCGAGAGCTGAGGTCTGGCAACGCTATAAATATTGCCGGCTGGAGTTGTACACATGTAAAAATATTAATCGTATAGTTGTCGACTTTTCGTGTTTTTAAAAGTTAATTACAATTAATAAAATTTATAAATTAAAAATTCTAAGCTATTTTTGAAGATTTAACCACGTTCCCATAAGCTTTTATGTTAAAATGTTGTTTTTTAACTCGATACATTTAAAAAACGGTGTGGTGAAACCCTATAAAAAAATTAGACGTATTCTTATATTGTTATTTTCAACGGTCTGTAAAAATTTCAAAAAATTTTATCATAAAAAACTATCTCTATCGAACCTCCTTAATATACTTTCTAAATCTTATAGTTACCGAAATCCCAATATACCAAGACCGAATTAAATGACTCCTTCGTCTGGGAAGACATAAAATGGACATAGAATAGATACAACAATCTAAAGACAAAAGTTACCTCGTGAAAATAGTTTTTTTGAGACAGCGAGCCCGTCATTTTTAGAAAGAGTTCTTAAATGGTTTATGCATGAACATTCTTGAAAATATGTAGTGATATTTTCCAAACGCAAAAATAAAACGGATGTTGTAATCTTTCTTCTATGACGCCTATTATATAGTTCTGACTAGTATTTTCGACATCTTGGTCTCGTTAGCGAAACCGAACTTAATGAGCCGTTCATTTGTGACAGACATAAAGTGGAAATAGAATAGATATAAAAATAATTGAAGGCAAAGGGTCACCATGTGAAATTCGCTCTTTTGAAGTAACGAGAGATCGTCAAGATGGACACATAAACATGTTTTTGATTAATGGCGTAAGGGTATTATGCTTCGAACATAACAATTTAACAATATATTGGAAAGAAGCAGTTAACATGAATAGTTGCAAACTGATTCTTAATTGTTGTTGAATTTGCCAGGGAACAAGTAAATATTTCACATTTTCATGAGTAAATCTTTGAAAAGTGGGAGACAATTATAACAGAATTTTATTTGTTGTAGGATATGTCTTTCGATTATATCATTAACGTCCTTGGTAACATGTGCTTATTACGTTGTACAACACCATCCAATCGTCAATATATTTTACTTGTGTTACCCGTAAGTAAAACAGAGGGAGGGCGCTTTGTACAAGGTTTTTTATAATGTTTTCTAGTATTTCAGTATATTTGATTTTGTTTGGACTTAAAATAACTCCATTCTTTGAATTGATTAATTGGAACTCTGAAAATATTCCTTTACATGCATGCTGTTCGATCGCAAATGAAATAAGGGAAGAAGTGGAAAATCTGAAGACGAATTTTAATAACAGGATGAAGCAGATTCTTTTCAGCTCTATTTTAAACGCTTATTATGCTGGATTCATCCCATGTTGTTTTGCGCAGGTATGATTCTTACAGTTTATCCTATATACTTCTCAAATTGACTCGATATTATGAAGAAATTATAAGGCAGTTGTACAGCATACGTGCTTTTCTATCTTTAACCAATTATAATTCAACCCTTTCTGAAGGCTACCGAAAACCGGAGATAATGGATTTTGAATTTGACAACATTTATTGACAATTGTAACTTATAGCAACCTATATAGCTCATTAAAAGATGAGCAGAAATAACTTATTAAATCGGGAATTCCAAATATTAAATATATTCAAAGAAATACACTCGGATAATAATTATTGGATACAATTGAAGGTGGATATGCAAAGAAGCTCAATCGTTGAAAGAAAAACGGTTACAACATATCTATTTTTAGGATAGGGTCGGTCTTTAATTTTTATTCAACTGTTCTTCTGCCCAGTGGGCCCTGGTTATACTTCCCTGTAGCTACCCTAGGGACAAAGCTATCTATAGATAGCACCGTGACACTCTTTGTGGTGTGGACCCTAGCAGAAGTCTTCAAGGAGGAGTAAACCTTTAGAAAAATCTGGCGCCCGAGTACTTGAAGTTTATCCCGCAGAAAGTAGGTTAGCGCAAAAGTCACAAGGCACGTCATTATGTCTAAAGTCTATCTTATAAATTTGGAATACCAAAATTGTTAAATTAGCCCTTAAGGTATTTAATGAATATGTTATACAGGCTCTGCTTCAATTTGGTTCAAATATAGAACATTTCAAATCCACAGGCCAGTTTATAAATATTATATTGGTGGAAAATAATGAATGTAAAAACTTCCCTCAAAAGGCAACGATTAAGGGACATTTTCCAGGTACCTATAGTCAAAGATAACTTGAAGGATGATTCGAAATACAGTTTTTAAGAAATTGATTGAAGTCTAGTTCGGCTTTAAATAAATTGACACCGACATATACTGATGCATGGTCAGACATAGTCCACGGAATTTTAGCAATAATTTCGTATTGTTTCAATGGGTTTAATTCAAATTACATATTGTTAATAAAAGTTCATATAGATTCATTAGAAGACAGTTTTTTTACATGAGGAAAGCAAATGGGGTGTAACTAAGGACTCAGTTCAAGTCGGGTATCCCCGTTTAAACAGGAAGTCCTTACATATGCCCAAAAAAAATAAATAAAATTTTTGTTTCACTGTCGGTATTGCAGCATTGTGCCGTAACCAGCTGCGGTATATTTGGCTTGTGTGTACATAGAGGGTATTGAGCAAATACCTTGAAAGCTTTTTTGTGTTCCGACTGATAGAAAAAAAAAGAATGTGCATGTAACTTTCTATTTATATGTGCTTTCGTTCTCAGAGCTACTTGCATTACGATGTATATTGGGCCACCCAGCACGCCGTTTTCATTTTCATAAGTTGTTTCGTGGCGCACAGCTGTCACATTCTGTCTCTCCGATATTGCGACGTACTTCACAGATCTGCTCTACATCTAGGCAACTGGGATAAGTTAGACAAATTAGAGACGCGAAATATGATATTCTTCAATAACTGGAACGAAGAAACGTTATGGCCTTGCGGAGCTTTAGTGAGACATGGCAGGGACCTGTACAGAGCCCAGGGAGAATGCAATTCGAGTGAACCTGGGAGCTCCATGTATGCCAGGTTTTATGTGAGTATAATAGTAATCAAAAGGATAATCGTTATAGATATCACAACTAGGCGAGTCCTAGGAGGTCTTTCCCCTAGACCTATAACCTCCAAACCTTCAAGTAAAATACGAATGCCTATCTCCTCTCTCTGGCTCACAGGATGTTCTTCGAAAATTATAGGTTTCCCTCTCGTGTAGTCAAGGTATAAAAAAAGGATTCAAATAGGAATTCTTTGCTTAGTAATTAGGGTTTTTTAGTGTTTCTTACTGTGGTCAGACAGAAAGGACCTTAAAAAAACTGGATCAAGGAACATAGGCGCATGATTTCTTTATGGGCAACCATAACTAATGATAATTTCAAGATTTAACATATTCAGAAGAAATGTGATAAATTAATTTGCTGGAATCCCTAGAAATTAATAAATTTAAGAAGTCCGATATCCTATTGAACGATCAACAAATACTTGATAATTCTTCCTTGTTAAATTTGTATAATTAGGTTTTTCCGTTTGATATCAGTTTATCGTTTAATCGCTCAATTAGGTAAAATTCTGATAACCATCTATCCTAAGATTATCATTAGAGTTATATATTAGGTAGCTCTTTCGTAGTAAGTTAGTACTTTGTAATATATGTTTGAAGAAGCTACGGTGTTGGCCAAACTATATTTACATTTATTTAGTAAACTAGTGAAAATTGAACTTTTAATAGTTATTTTATTCAAGTTTAAGAATTTTCATTACGTAATGGCTGATTCTATCCAATTAATAAAAATTAATTCATCTAAATTGTTTCGTTTTTGATAGTGCATCTCAGAAATTATTTTTTCATACTATCCGATCTCTAGTCAAGTGTATTAATTTTTTAATAATTACATGTTTTGATGTGAAATTAATTATTGTATTTGATCCAGGCATTTTTCAAGAATCCATCGACGTTTCTTCGATATTTGTTAATATTCCACGTACTTTTGGTCTTCTTCCAGCTATACTTACTTTTCTTTAATACGTATTATCATAATATAATTTCACTTACTTTCATTTTATTTTTCAATTATTTACTACTTTATAAGATATTTAGAGATTATATAGTTAGTTCTAATATTTATCGAGAAGAAAAACTGATACATGACAAATTAAATGTACGTTAATTACTATTGTAACTTACCAATAAAGGTACAATTTGTATATATTTGTTATTTTATTGAATAGGTAGTAGTAGTAGTATATTGAATATAGGAGTGACTTTCCTCACCTTATTATATTTACATGAACCGTGAGTTCAAAAACGCGTCGTTATCATGTATCCAGTGAATGGAGCTAAGATGGCGTTCTAGAACCTTCTTGCCTTTGTTTACTAAATTTTTAACATGAGGAAAGTACACGGTATAATATAATGGTAATGCGTCTTGTATAGTCTTATACATGACGAAAGCGTAGCCCAAGTCTGTGGACTTACAACTCTTGCCGCAGGGTCGCTACCGTCGGATGTAAGAGGAACTAAACGGCGAGAAGAGTAGAGGCGTTTTTACGAACATTTGCAATCATTATCAACCTGAGCTCTGACCAGGATTAATGTACGTGAACTGAGAGTTATCTATGCTTCACATCATAATTAGACGAAGATACTCGTAGCTTAGACAAATATACGTCGTACTTTCCCACGGTATAGTATAATGGTAATGCGTCTCTTATATTAAAAGCGTGGCCAAGTCTGTGAACTTACAACTCTTGCCGCAGGGTCGCTACCTTCGAATGTAAGAGGAGCTTATCACGTACATTACGGACATCAATCCAGGTCATAGATAACTCTACTACCGGAATAGAGTTATCTATGGCTCAGGTTGATAATGATTGCAAATATTCGTAAAAACGCCTCTACTGTTTTCGCCGTTTAGCTCCTCTTACATCCGACGGTAGCCACCCTGCGGCAAGAGTTGTAAGTTCACAGACTTGGGCTACGCTTTCGTCATGTATAAGAGTATACGGGACGCATTACCATTATATTATACCGTGGAAGGTACCTAAAGCTGCAACGGACAAAGGGTACCATTCACTTCGGAAAATAACCTCAAATACAGAAATTATCCGCTATATTAATAATAGTGTACCGAGTAAATTCACTTTATTTATGAATTTGATATTCTTCATAGTTAACAAAATATTGAAATATAGGAAAACTACGAAATAGTAACAGTAACATCTTGAATATATCAATTTCACCACATTTGCAAGTTCGCCACTGTCCTCTATCATTATTCTCTCTAGTTGGATATTTCGGGCTTAGCTACATTCTACTCTAATTAAGTTGGATTAGGTTAGGTTAACTTGTAACTATTCCCCAAGTTCTTGGTATAACATAATAAGTTGCCTCTCAGGTTTTTATGTTATTATTATGTAGAGCACTCATAATTTTGAGATACTCGTTCACATATTTTTTTTAACCACGCCAACCCTTCGTGGGTTCTCATCATTTATTTGCCCAAATTGATGTAAGGAACCATTGCAGAGAACGTATTTTTAAAATACCTTTACGGCACTTGGCCTTTTTTGTTATCGACTTATTGAAGCCAATGTGAGCGATAAGATATGTCACCTCTTATTATGATGCAGCCATCTTTTTCCTTCAGGAATATAAATCTCATTGCACTTGAAATGCCCCCGGCCCGGTTTCTTCGGAATATAATTATTCTTTGATTTTCAATCATAAATTCGTCAATCTTTACCAAGCCTTAGGATTGTTGAATGTTTTGCAATAATTTCTTCATATTTCTATGATTGAAGGGCTTCATATCCCAACCAATATACTATCATTGGCACCTTAGTGCTATTTTTTTTTGTCCACCGTGTAACAAGGGTTTAGTACAGGTTATTTCCAATATTTAAAAAAACAAAGTCATTCTTAGTAAATTGAAATTTCATGTAAAATTAAAATATCTAACGGTAAAGAACATCCAGGGGTTGCCAGATGTTTTCAATATTGAATGTAGCTTGAGGAAGTTAAGGAATTTCTAAAATAAATATAAGACAATTCACACTCGCTTCAACGAGGGTGGTATGCCCATAGCTGGAAAGTCAAGAAGGTTGCAAAAGTCCACACAAAGCGTTGGTAATAAAGGATATAATAAACCTGTCGAACCGATACCCGATATAGGACGAGAAACTAATGGTTTGCTACAAGATAGATCTTGATGTTTTCCATCTGGAGATGTTTTATGTACATCCAAATCAGTTAGGGATATTGAGTAAAGAACAGATAGATTTAGAAATCCCCACATTCTGTACTAAAGACCTCAAGAGAGAAATCTTATTGCTTATTGGTTAAACAATTCAGGGATCCGTTTCCGAATTGTAGATTGGTTCTTGAGGAAAAGGACGCATTATAAATACTAGGGATAATGCCTAAAACCTTCAGTTATATTTTCTAGTTTGAATTAGTCTCTTGAGAAATCACGTGACACTTAATTTCAATTAATTTAACTTGTTAGTTTCTCCAGAGTGTTTTTGGAAAGAAGGGTGGATTTCGCTTAATCAGAATTGTTTTAGATTTTCGATCAAATTTATCGTTCTCAGTTTTTTTTCAAGTTAAATTCAAGAATACTTTCAAATCATTTCATTCATTTTCGATTCCCTAGGTTCATCCTGGTTGGGTATCAATCTATTAATCTTAGTTTCATTTCTCTTTTAGTTGATTAAGATTATCTAGGTATTTTATTTGAGTATAGATTTTGATCTTAGTTTTATTCTTATTAGTAATAAAGTTAACCATAATATTCATTTTTATTATCTTCAATTTTCATTCATTCTTTTATTATTATCATTATCATTTAATTGTTATTTTTTTTATTATTAAATGTTATTGTTGTTGTTGAGTATGAGTTCATCGGATTGATATTAGCGTTTACCCCTTCCACTTACCTTCCAGTGTGTTAAAATCTTAAGTGTCTTGTGAAACAAAAGGGTAAGTGTCAATGATATTTTTCACGTTTGTTCTGGCTAAACAATGATTGAAATCAAACCCCAACGTGTCATGGTTCTCTAAATTAAATGACCACACTGTTAATAAATAAATAGATTGAGGATTAGGAATAATATGAATTCCTTAAGTAAAATTTTATAGAGATTAATCAAGAGAGTACCATGTTACAACCGCACCCATCTGCAAAAAGGTGAACTTTTTCTGTGTTCTTCAAAATTTACCTTCATAAGAGTATCGTGTACAGCAGATGCAATAGCATTTTTCTGGTGTTGATATTCCAATCATAAGTACGACTTGGTGTTTACAGTGGAGAGTCGGCTGTTGGAGTTTCCAGCTACAATTATGAAATTGTACAAATTAATCTGCTGTGAAAAATATGCTACTGGTCGGGGAGCTTTGTCAAAAGGAAATATTTGTATATGTTTCGAATCACTTTTTAGCGAAGCATAAAATGCTTTGGCTCTTAGCGTGTGAATACTTCATTCAGTTATAATCCTTAATTTCCCTTCTTCAGAGTTTTCCTTTCTTCATATATTCCTTAGAGCAAGCATCTGTTAGGGGAGTGCCGAAAGATAGATTATAATTTCGATTGTCATATGTTCGGAAGTAGAACATTTTATTGAAAACCGTGGATTTCGTTGGCAGTAAATATTATACAGCTTCGTAAAATTCAACCTCTTCGGTTCAAACTTATCCCCAATCATATCCCCTCCTCTTCTTTCTTTCGGCATTTCACCATGAACGACAAACTTTCTTGAAATTCTTTCAATTCTTTCAGAACTGAAATGGGTAATATTGAGGAACATCTTCTTGCATACTCACAAATTAATACTGTATGGAACAAAATAGCTGATAGAAATTCCGTTCAGGTCGGTGCTACACCTCTTAGGCTTCTGACCTTAGCAAAATTGTAGAATAAAAATGTCTTGCTTTACTTTGTCGGTGGTTGAATACATATATTACTGTGGAATTGCTGAATGTCCCGCATCTTAAAATTTTTACAACAGTATACTTTCTTTGCATGGTTACTGGTGGGAAATTTAGGCAAATCGTTAGGCAGGTGCCTAAAAACAATGAGAATATGAATTCTATATATCTAGTTACTAAAATGAACGTTTTACCTTAAATTTTTCATTTCAATTTTTTCTACTTGTCTTTTTGCACTAGATGTTTTCTTCCTTTCCCTTTTTCACAAAATGTAATTGTAATATTTAGATTCATATTTAAAAATTATGGCGGTTAATCCAAAATAACAATGCATGAACCATTCAAATAATAAACAGTGACACGTAAAATCCGGTTAATAGTCATGTGATTCGTATAGAGCAATACGATCGATTTAAAGCGAATCCTGCAACTGAGAAACCTTTGCAGAATTTTGTTTCTGAGGCAACTTGTGTAGGTAGCTGCTTTTTCTTGATAAATATTGAGTTTTGCTTCCCAATGCCCTAATAAATATGTAGCAACGGGATATATTACAGTATTGAAATTCAGAAACCCGTTTTTGTAATTTTGGTAATACAGAGTTTTGCGTCTCAAGTACTCATATATATATACGGGTGTACATGACTTAGTACATATATGTGTGTGTCTGTAGGCCTTTAACATGCTAATACATTAATACGTAACGTATCAATTTTGTTTTGGGTGACGGCCAAAAACTAGTAAGTAATACATATGCTATTCATACTCCATACAAAAAGAAGACGAATTAAATATGTTTTAACTTATTTTATTAACAAAAACTACAACCTAACTTAATTATTGTTGAGGAAGAGGAGCTGGTCTATATTGTACATTCCTCGATTGTAGTTGTGGTTGTTTAACACCTTGGGGAGGTAAATCGTCGTCTTCTTCTAATGGCAAATCACATCTATTCCCCGTTGCGTAACTATATTCTCTCTTCACACCATCAGGATCAACATATCCGTATTTTCCCCGTGTAACACAATCGATTCCCAAATTTTCTTCTTTGAACGAACCGTCGTCATTTTCGTATCCCCATGTTATGCTACCATCCTGATTGTCTGTCCGGTATTTTCGAAGAATTTGTGATGTGGGCTTACGTGTTCTGCCGGGCTCATCTTCTGGATATTGCGGTCTTGGATTTGGCGCAACTCTCGTCGGTTGCCTGTATGCTTGGGGCTTAGGAGTAGGCTGTTGTCGAACTTGTTGCTGCAAGATGAAATAATGAATCATTTTGATGCTAGGTACATTTTTCCATGTAAGTAAATATTATCAAAAATACATTTTTTTAAGTTTGACTGAACGAGTTATATGCATAGGGAAAGACCTCACTAGGTAAAGAGTTTCAGAACTTTGCTGTTCGATAAAAAAATTATGAAGTCTGCTTGACAGTGAAGGGGCTCGTCTAGTCCGCCTATCTGAAATATCTCGTGGTGGGACAACAGACGAGATTTCTGATGAACACCGACCATTGAAATATCTATAGAAAAGGGAGAGATCACCCACCTTTCTACGAATTTCTACCGAGGTAAATGAACTCGTAAGTGTGATATTATTATTTTTTTTATGACGAAATTCGTTATAACTTGGAATTGTGAACGAATCGCCATACGCTGTTTCAAACTTGAATACCCGATGTATTCTTACGTAATTTGATGTGAGGTTTTTGTTGATAGGCCTAAAATTAGGTCTTCTAGAGGCCCAAACACATTTATTAGGATAGCTCCACTTCTACTCATCCCAAATCGATCTGCTTGGACTTAAAATACTCCTTATGAAAACCTCTAATAAAACACACAATTTAGATTCCGTGAAATATTTCTAACCTCAAAAAATTTGGATTTTTCAGTGGTCCAAAATTTTCAAAATGACGCCAAAGTTATGTTTTCGGACTAAAATGCTCGAATTTTGGATATTAGATGCAAAATAATAATATATATAATATTTCGAATGAATTTGGTTTTGGATCCATAATATGAGCATTTCGTTTGAAATTCGTAAAATACGGATTTTCCAAAATGACCGATTTTCTCGCCAAAAAATGAGGTGGGTCAAAATATCAAGAGCCATGAAAAAAGAAATAAAAATACTATCCTTTCACCGAAACAGAATATGAAAATAACAAAAACTCTGACATATACTCCATTTTTCAATGTGCTAAAAAACACACCAAATGGGCTCTTGGTTCCACGACCTCGAATCAAATTCGGATCAGAGCGTATTAATTTTTCCAATAACTTTTGCTTTAAACATTTTTTATACAACCCATATTTTTGTCTCAAAACGCAAAAAATCGAAAAAAGGCTCATTACTAGTTGAGTAGTATATACCTGTGAAGTTCTTATTTGTTGTGGCGCTCTGGTCGGATAATCTTCTTCTTCTTCCTCTTGCTGCCTCACCGAAGGCCTGGGATAATTCTCTTGGTGTCTCAAATTCTGTACCGGACGTTGAAGAGGAACTGGAACTAAGTTTTCCCTAATGTCTTGACGTAATATAGGAATAGGTCTCTCAGGTCTAAATTGTATGGGAGCTGGTCTGGTTGGATTTGGCTCGTCTTCTTGTGGTGCAGCCTGTCTAGGTCCAGCTTGTAAAGATTGTGTTTGTAATTTCGAGACTTCGTCATCGAAAGCGCTAGGATTTAACCCGGATAAATCTTCATTGTCTTCTACCACCGGTCGGATCTGTGGTGCTTGATGATTTGGCCTTCTCAATCGTAGAGGTGGACTAGATTCTGGCTGTGGGAAACCCCTTTGTGCTTGTCTGAAGGGAATAGGCTTACCCTGTGATACTAGAACGGCTCCTGGAATCGCCAATCTTGGAGGCAATTGAGCATTTGTTAGGTGTAAGTTGAAAAATACCTGAAAAGAAGATTTGCATTTATAACTGATTATGAATTTGTGAAACAATGTAGAACATGTATCCCAATACGAAAAACAACTGCCTATTGTCATATACTCTTGAATAAAATACCGTGATTAGAACAAGGAATCTGTATTTCGCATTAATCATATTCAGATGATGATTATCCACGTCGTCGAACGTTAAAATAATATTAATAGATTGCATCATGACCAAGTGAATGTGAGCTGAGAAGCATCATTAATTAATTATTTTCAGTTTCGCAGATTCCCGAAATCATTGCAAATTGATATAGTGCCAAGGTTAACAACTAACCACAGATGACATTTGTAAAAGTTCGAATTTAGCGAGATATTAAAGTTCACATTACGTAAATATTACCGAACGAGACCTGTGCTATTTAAATTGGCTGAAAAATTGTTTAGAATGTTCCAGGTGACTAAACATTTAGAACTAGTAGCTCTTATTAATGAAATAAAATACATATTGCAGGCGTCAGTAATTGTACGTCTTAAGGCGTAATAATTATTTTCCACAAACCAGAAATTTTAAGATTGGGTATTTACTTGTTCCATTATATTACAAATTAACACTAGACTGTAGAACCATTATTCCCCTGAAGAAGCTAATGTGTGGCAAAACATGTCGTGTTTTCTTTTATTTTTATAATAAAAGTTTATTTTTGAATCTTCCTGCAGTGTATTATTCTATGTAGTATTCATTTGTACTATTGATATAATAAAATAAAACACTTTTACTTTGTTTTTATCACATATATTATAGAAGCAAATCGTGACTATAGTTTCGACACTAGATGTTCGAATGATACTAATGTATGAAAATATAAATAATCTTGGCTATTTATGGTACAATACAAGACACAAGTAACAAGTGTGGTTCCGGTTGGGGAAATACATTGCTAGAATAGTATAATTGAAATTGGATAATGAGGTAGAGTTAAGATTGTGATAAGGTAATTTTGTTGAGGTGGTATACTAAGAAGGCACCAAAGGATTATGGGAAATTTCACGTTATGAAGACATCTAGCCGGTTACTGTAGTACACATCTAATTGATCATTTAAAATTTCCTTGTCATTATTTTTAATACCTTTGAAAGACATCGATTCTAGTGTGTTTAATTTGAAACTCTGATTATGTCTAAAAGATCGAAAATGTTCTTTATATCTAATTTCTATATTACATCTGCCGATGTAAAAGTTCACATTCTAAACAGGTTAATTTATATACCCCAGTTTTATTACACTTATTTACTTGAGTATTGAACAAAAAATAGGAGAATTTATTTTGAGGTTTGAAGCTAACTTTTAGATTATGTTTGGATAAAATGTCTACAATTCTTTCACTAACAGTGTCAAAATATGCGAGGTAAACGTATTTTGATGAAGAATCAGAATTTTTTGTAAAAGGATAAATATTTGAGTAAGTTAATTTCAGCTTTTTTATGTCAATTGATTTGGATATAATTTGAAGTTGAAAACCATTGTTGATGGCTATAACCTTCATTACATTCAATTCTTCATTCAGGTTTTCAGGAGAAAGAGGAAGTGAAAATGCTCTATGTTTCATTGTGTTGTATGCTGCTAATTAGTGACTACTAAAAGATGAATTGGCAAAAGTTATATCTATAAATTTTGAAAGTAATGACATTATTATGGTGCTTGAGAGTAAGGTCTAGGAAGTTTATTTTGTTATCTTTCTCAGTTTCTAAAGTGAACGTAATGTTCGGATTGACATTATTAACGAAGGATAAGAAAACATTAAATTGTCGTGATGTACCTGAAGAAGGATAAAACATCATCTACATATTTAAACCAGTAATGAATATGTTTTTTAGCTAGAAGGGAACTCATCATAGTTTCTCTCCAATATAAGACATTAAAATATCTGCCAAAAAATGAGCTAATGGGGATCCCATAGCTAATTCAATATTTTGTGTGAAAAACTCGTTAATAAATTGACAATAATTTTGGGTAAGGCAAAGATCAAAAGCTTGTACTATCTCGGATTTTACATTCATTGGGGGGAATATTTGAAAACATATTTGTATATTTTTGAAAATTGCATTCAATTTTACCGCTAGATTATGTGTAGTTCTATTAACATAAGATACTACGGATAGGAGCATTTTGTTTGTGATTTTTTATGAGGACATAAACCTTAGGAGAAAATGAATTACAGTTAATTACCCTACTCTTTTCAAATTTACCATTGAATAAAATTTGGATATCTTCTACGAATTGTTTAGTTTTTAACTGGAATTGGTTTGTAGAATCTTTCTTGATTTGAGTCAAATCTGATGAAAATGTATTCATTTTTTCGTCATAATATAATGGATTTCCAACAAATTGCTATTAGCATTCCATGTTTTGAAAGATATTCTTCAAAACATTATATGCATTTATAAATTAACAAAACATTCAAAATGTGAGAATTAAACTTCTTTGACCTTCATTCTGATAGTGTTTCATGTATAGAAATGTTGTTTGATGCCTGAATTGTCATTAAATAAATCAGGAGGAATCGTTATAACCGTATGTAGGTTTTGTATGATTATGAAAAGTAATGCTGTTGTCGTGGATCAGAAGAAATGATTATTATGAAGTATGGAAAATAGAGCTACCTTTGAAAAAGTAGTAGAAACCATAATAAATATTACAGTAAAAAACATCTAGCCTTTATCATGATGAAGTAGTTTATGAAAAATAACTCAAATATACCAACAATAATATTTCTCCATTCAAAACTATGAAATGCAAAAAAAAAGATTGAGCCAATGATGTACTTAAAGACGATACAATATTCTAGTATTCTTTCAAAACATAAATGTAACATTTGGATCAAAAACTATTCTATTTATTCTATAAGGCTAAAACCTCCACCCTCATCCACTAAAAATATCATTGAATTACCGAGTACCATTCAGCTACCGAGTACTATAATCAGAGTAAACAACGATGACGACCCCTTGCAAATGGTACTTTTGGCATCAATCTTGTTTTTCAAATGAAATCTATAGTAGTTTTCGTTTTTTTTCTGGTTATAAATATACATGACTTTCATATATTTAACCTGCGGAAGTGTGTATAGATTTTTTTTTCTACATTTTGACTACACAAGTAGAATGTTGGCAGACGAGATAGGCATTCGAATTTTTCTTGAAGGATTGATTGGAGGTTATAAGCATAGGGAATGATCTCACACAACTTCACCGTTCGATAGAAAAATTAAGTTCGGCAGGTTTCGAGTTTGACAGAGACGTGGTGACTAGTTTGAGCTCGTCTAGTCGGCCTATCTGGAATCTCTCGTGGTTCTGAGAGAAAACTCGATAGTAAGCGATCAAGTTGAGGCGGCAAACCATATGACGGAAGTTTCCCAAGAAGCCTTTGGTGCCAGACTCAGTCAAATGCTTTGGGGATATTCAATTATACAGCTAGAGAATGCACATATTTTTCAATAGATTTCTGCCAAACATTTGTTACGTAAGCCTGCCATCACCTTAGAGGTAACAGATAATAGTGCAATGATTCTTTCCTTTTTTGGAATTGGTTGGACTCCAGCTGGAAGGAAACATCAAGTTTGTATGGAAGGGTAAAGAACCTGCAGCAAACTGGTGTTAATTAAGGCGTACATTTCTTGGGACCAACAGGTAGAATTTCATCTGTCTCCATAGCCTTTTTGGTATTAAGATCAAGCAGAATGCGCCTAATTGTGTGTTGACGAAAGACAATTTCAGGCATATGGCTACCACGGCAGCGATATTAGGAGGGCCCTTCCTTTGTAGATCCAACGTAGAATTCGCTTCACACATTGCAGCAAAAGGGTCGGCTTTCTCTTGTGGTGTAGTAGTCAGTGTGCCATCTTGTTTAGAGGAGGAAATGAACTCGAAATGAAATTGCTACCAATTGCTTTGGCGAAAATCCAAAACGAACGGGAGCCATTCGGACATTCGATAAGGTTTGATCTTGTTTTGGCATTATGACATATTGGTTGGGAATTCTACACCTTGCCGGGTAATATTTTTGTGCTGATATATGCTACAGTTATGGAAATCTGGTTAAGGTCACATAATATGTGATAAATTGATTCGATGGAGGTGCGATTTGAATCTTCCATGATTGAAGATAATCCTCATTAGAGTAGCATAGAGCTTTTGGGAAGTAACATTTTTTTATCAAATTGGGATATCTGTTACGGAAGGGTGGATTATTCAGTACTGAATGGCTTTTGATTAGAGCCTTTGACTGTAATTTTATCTAGGAATATGTTCGCTTTGTTCCAAAGTGTAATTGTGTTTCATTTGTTTCTGTCAATCAAACAATGAACTGCGTAAATGAACAAAAGAGAATCCCATTTTTTATATATATCGAGTTCAGTCAGTGGGTAAATTATTTATAATATTGAATCAATTACCTAACCTATATAATATGTAAGTCGAATTTATAGTGGAATGTGGTAGTTGTAGAACGTGTATCCAATTCGCTGTAAGAGCGAAACTGATATTCAGACACAGATTGTTATATAAGTAAGCCATATTCAAGTTTCGCTTTCTTGCTCCACTTTCTTTCTTGTTGTTCAAAATTCCGTTTTACAACTATCTACTATAAATTCATGAAAATGAATTAATTAAAAAAGGTATAAAAATGATAGTAATTGCTCTGGCTATACTTATGAAATCGGAAATAATTTTGTAATTATTAAATTTCGATTTGAGTGTTAATTAGTACTTACAAGTAACATAATAAAGTATTGTTTTATTCGAACTATCCACAAGTAAGGATGTTTATTCTAAAGAATGTTATCGGATGTTACGAAATAACTATCAGAATTGCTACATATTTCGTATAATATTATTGCTCAATGCCCATAATAGGTACGTGATACACCTTTAATTTGCAATCAAATTCAAATATATTCAGTGATTGCATGAAATTGGCCAACTGACGAAAAATACCGTTGTGATAATGTAATAATAATGAGTGTCCAAATGAGACCTTTCATTTTAAATCATTTAGAACGGGCGGCATCAAACTCGGCACATCCTAATCTTTTAATCCTAAAGCATTTTAAATTATATTTTTACAACTACAAACTCGGCATAAAGTTGTTGCTGGTACCTAACCCCTGTAACAGGTACCTAAATAACTATATTTTGCTTTGTAGGTATATCAGTTTTCATAAGTACATAGTCATTTCAAGTGTAAAGTTGATGGTCTATGTACCTACTCATAATTGTGAAAAAGTGTAAAAATGGCGAAAATAAATCATAGTAATTTTTCGGATTTAAGTGAAATGTTCAGTCAAAGAGGAAAACTTCTCTTAGCTTACGATATAAGTTTAAAGAACACAACAGAAAATTAGCTTCAGGAGAAACTAAGTAGAGGTGCATCAAAAATAAATGTAAAGCAAATTTTCATACTCAAGGTGAGTCAAAACGTCGAGTTATAACAAACCTGGATGTAAATCATAATCATGAACCAGAACTAACAAATGTGTTGGAAAGACAAGTTTTAAGTCATTGTTTGAAGAGAAAAGTCGAAAGTGATATAACAGAAAAACCTTCCAAAATGATTAGAATGGAGCTAGTTAAGAATGATGTGTCTTTAAACAATTTGACAATAAGTGTTCTATAATGTGCTAGAAGAAACATTTACACTGCACGTCGAAAACAGTTGCCAGCTTTGCCAAAATCACTATCGGAGGTTCATGGAGCTTGAATGAACTTTAACCAAAAACCAACAGAAATGAAGACTTCCTAATTATTAATGATTTATTCAAAAATTTAGTGATATTTAGCTGTAAAAGTAATTTAAAGTTTTTATGTGAATCAAAAATTATTTATTTGGACGGTACATTTTCTTACTGCACACAGTATTTCACACAAATGTTTACGATACATGGTTTTTTGAAAGGCCATTATATACCATTAGTTTTTTGTTGATTAAAAGACAAAAGTGAGAAAACATATAGGTTTTGCATATCAAAAATTAGAGAGTATTGTGATTATATAAAAATCAAATTTGTACCAGAAGAAATAGTAGTAGATTTTGAGATATCTATTCATAATGCAGTGTTAGAAATTTATCCAAATGCTAAAATTACTGGGTGTCGATTCCACTTAACTCAAGCATGGTACAGAAAAATTCAAAATCTAAGTTTATCAAAAGAATACAAGACAAACATTCTGAGATTGGAAAGTGGCTCCATTATTGTTTTGGTTTTTTATTTTGGAACCAAAGGACGTTGACGATTATTATTTTTTTTTGAGCTCTACGAAGTCAAGCCAGTAGATTAAAGACTTGAAAAAATTTCTGATTACCTTCTCGGAAACTATTTGACAGATAATTCGAAATTTCCACCACATATATGGGCCGATGCCTCTGCTGCATAAAAAAAACAACCATTGCTTGCGAATCGTTTCATTCCCATTTTAATGCATCCATGTACAAAACGCATCCTTCTTTATTTATTTTTGTAGACGCACTTCTTAAAGTACAAACTGAAATCTATATTAAATGCAACAGTGTTAATGAAATTTAAAAATATAGCCACTAAGAAACGTCATAATTTAGTTAATTCTAAAAGTATAGACTATAAAAATAGTAAGTTCAAGTCCAAACTTCAATATGTTAAAATAATATCGCATTATTATGCAATTAATTAAAATAGAATCTACAGTGTAAATATAATTTTGAATATGTTCTTCCTATGTATTATGTATATTTTACATTAATAAATTTGGTTTTAATATTAAATCAGTCTATTTCTTGCAAGCAGATGAAGGCATTATTATTCATGTGCCGAGTTTAAACATTTTAAAAGTGAAGTGAGATTAAAAGGATCTCTGTGCCGAGCTTGACTATTTTTATTTCGTATACCTGGGACATGTACCGAGTTTGTATTATCCCTTTAGAACACGAGGTTTCTTTGTGAACATTTCATAAAATTGTCGCACAATTGCGGCTCAATATCGCGAATAAGAGCTCTATATTGTTTTTGAGCCCCTGAATTATTCATGGTGCATTAGCGTACACTTTATATTTAACGTAGCCCCAAAGAAAAAAATCTAAAGTGTTAAGCCGTGTCGTCCTGGTGAGAGTAAAGATCGTCCCTAACTTATACATCAACCAAAAAAAGTCGGTTATCCTCGCTTGATAACTCACTTCATTCTATTCAGCATCATTTTCGAAAAAATACGGACCCATGACTCCGCCATACCACTGGTTGTCGATAGAGAGGTTGTTTGATTACCGCTTTCGGATTTTCAAAGCCCCAGACCCAGACAATCTTGCTTCACATAACCAAAGAGATGAAAATATGCATAGACACTAATCACTAATGCAAATTTGCTTAACAAAGTAGACATCAAATAATCAACAAACGGCTTCAACGCTTGTTTTAATTGAACCTTGTAAGCCTTTAGGTCAAGATCTTTGCTGTGAATGTCTTCGAATTAACATTCCTTGATCTTCCGCGAAATTTTCCGGCTGACATCTGTTACATGCCGAGACCTTCAAATTCAGTATTTAAATTTATTACAGTTGGGCGTGAAATTTACTACACTTGGGTGACCAAATTCAGTATGAAGTACAATTTTAATGTGTGCTGCAACAGTATATCGAGCAATTTTCGTCAACCGTATGATTAAACATCGAACATTCGATTCGAAATATCAGCTAACGACATCTGGCTGTACGGTTCGGCGGAAAGAGATTTGGCTCCAACGATGAGGTCATCGCTGAAAAAAACGCCTAATTTGAAGGATTGCCGAAATCTTATTATTTGGAAGGGATCGATTAATTAGAAAAACGTTGTACGAACTGTATCGGGCTAAAAGGAGATTGTGTTGAGGAATAAAATACGTTTGGACCAAATAACTCATTTCTTGTTTCATTTTTAGCACTCAGCAAAACTTTGACCCTGACTTTTTGAATAATGTGCTATGTACTCGTCGAGGAGTTTTCAATTTTCGAAACAAACACATAAGCGATAGTGAAAATGCTCACTAGTCACTGAGCGTCATTTTCAACGAGAATTCAACATAAATCTTTGGTGTGGAATAATAGGAAACCACCTTCTCGGTCCATTTGAGCTTCCTCCGAATTTGGACGGGGAATTGTACTTAGATTTAGTGCAGTACCATTATCACCAGTGCACAGGAACTCTACTTCATGCAAGATGGGGCTCCCGCTAATTTTGCTGTCCAAGTACAGAACTATTTTGATCAATCTTTTCCGGATCGTTTGATATGTCATGTGAGTCGAATGCCATGGCCTGCTCGTAGCCCTGACTCCCTACGGAGTTTTATTTCTTGGTTTAAATGAAATCAGTTGCTTATAGAAAAACTACAAGCACCCGGGAATTAACTATGGCAGAAAGTTTTAAATGCAGCCGAGTCATTTCTTAATAGAAATCTTTACTTTAAAATAAGACATCTTTTACTCGATGAAGCAAAGGGTATGATCTAGGGGCTAAGATACTCGGTTCCCACTCAGTAGGCTAGGGTTCTATTCCCACAAACGGAACATTTCTTTTTATAAAAAAATTTCCGTAAAAACATTATTATATTTAGTTGTGTAAAGATAATAAAATGAATAATTTATTTCATTATCTTTACACAAATGCGAAGAATATCTTATAAAATGTGAAACAATTATATAAAAATCAGTAACCAAATCAAATGATTGACAAAGAGTACTTTTATCTATTCTCCAATGGGCAACATTAGTTTATATCAGAAGAGCAATGAAGAAATCATATAGTTCGCAAAAGTGATAAACGATGAAAATAAGAATTGAGTTCATTAAAAGTGAAATAAGCTTAATTTCACTTTTATCGAGATCTCTTCGAGCATCCAGCAAAACCCGCTAGAGTATTCTCTAAATGCAGTGGCTGTGTCCAAGTGACACTGCAACGTGCGGTAGTACTTTCAATAAATTCAAGAGAAACCGGCTCATCGCCACAAAAAGTAATTGAATTTCAACAAGATTGTAGATAAAGATCTGCATTATTGTATTAGACGAGAGAAGAATAAAATTTATTTTCCTTTGGAAAGTAATGTTGAAATCTGTTTTTAAGTTCAATGTCAAATATCTGTACCGGAAAGGAGAAATTACATTCGTTAACGTTTTATTGAATGTCAACGATTGGAAGATTAAGTTTTCATTAAATTTTTGCATTCCCGTATTACAATTAGGAATAGTATTTCTCTTTCCGATATGGCGTAATAGTATTCTTTAATTAGATATTTTATAGTGTATGATACATGTGGTATCGTATTATAATTATTCTTTTGTCATATATAACTAAGCTGTCATACCATTGTTTTTGATTCATATTGATTGAGTTTACAATCTATACTTCAATTCAATACTTGAAAATTAATTACTACAAAATAAACGATTGGGCAATTTTTCGTAGGTATTATTGGTAAATTTGTTGACGATTCTTAGACTACTTACAGAAGTGTAAAATATCTGTAAAAGTTTTCATTTAAATGATAGCTTGATTATGTCAGCAAAATGAATTCCATTCTACGATAATGTTTGAATTCAAAATGTTGCTTATAAATATAGGTAGATGTTGGACAATCGAATTGAATTCGTAACTGGTAATTATAAATTAATTGAACAAATGTATGTGTTTGTGTCGAGTAAAACAACAGGCCAACAGAGTCGAAAATATGAAAAAAATATTTAAATGATTTTGTGGTATTTTATTTTTAAACAAATAAAATTTTGAAAATGAAATGTTAAAGGTTGGAATTGGAAGCAATGATTCAATAGAGGTAGGTAGTGATAGTAATTATATTTATTTCATACTGTCATCTTTTACAAGAATTCTCACGAATTTTCAAAATTCTAACATAGTTTTTTGTCGTGCTTGGAATCAATTTTTCCATTGCTTTTATCTTTTAGATTCAATTTCTTCTGTTACTGCCACCCGAATAAGATGCAGTGATAATTGCCTTGACAGAGAGATTATATAGCTGCCACTACTAGCGACTTATTGGGACTATTATTTTGACAATACAGATTAAAATTTAAAATTACTTATCTTACTAAAACCGAATGAAATGAAACATTTTGCGATACATAGCCATAAGATATCATTGAAGGAATTCCAAACATCAAAACTCGTACTTTAACAAGTAATTTTCTGACCTTAATAGTATTTTACTACCATGTGTCTGTTTCACTAAAATAATAAATTTAAAATTTCAATATGTATTAACCTGTTCAAAAATATTCAAACATTTTATATTTGAATACATTTTAAAAATAGAGCTCTGAATACATGGAGTTCAGGTGTTTTTAATGTTTTTCGTTTGCTAAACTTATGTTTCACAATGTTTTATCTGGTAACGAAATCTTTCAGTCTATTGTACATCTGAAAACACGGCAAAGAAGATTGTTCTTTTCCAATATAACGGACTTTAAATGTTTTGTACTATATACCATATTTTGAGGTCAGTTAATTCAATTGTAGATACGCAAATGAAAAAAATCCGGTTTCACTGAATCACACTATCTATCTATAATAATACTAATAATAATAATATTCATTGCCATATGAGATTCTAGCAACTAGAATGTCAGCAATGGCAAAACAAAACTCAATAGAAATCTACATAATAAGTTGATAATTACATAGGATTATAATAAATAGTAAGCAACAGATGCAATACTTGATTAGCTAGCTACATTAGTTAATTGCAAATTTATCTTACAGTTAGAGCTTGATTGACAGATTTATCTTGCAGTTAGGACTTAATTGACGGATTTATCTTGCATTCAAGATAATTGCAAGATTCACCTCGTAATTAGCTTGAGTGCAAGATAAATCTGTCAATTAAGCTCTGATTGCTAAACATATCTTGCAATTAGCTTAAATGCAAGGTGGATGTCAATTAAGCCCTAATTGCAAGATACATCTTGTAATTAGCTTCATTGACGTATCAATCTTGCAATTAGCTTAAATGCAAGATAAATCTTGCAGTTAGCTTCAATGCAAGATAAATCTGTCAATTAAGCTCTATTTGCAAGATAGATCTTGCGTTTAGCTTAAATGTAAGATAAATGTTTCAATTAAGCCCTAATTGAAGATAAATCTTGCTATGAGCTTAAATGCAAGATAAATCTGTCAATTAAGCTCTAATTGCCTAACAGATCTTGAAATTAGCTTACAAGCGAGATAGATGTTAATTAAGCCCTAATTGCAAGATATATCTTGCGATTAGCTTAAAAGCAAGATCAATCTTTCAACTAAACCGTAATTGTAAGATGAATCTTGTAATTAGCTTAATTGACAAATAAATCTTGCAACTAGATTAAATACAAGATAAGTCTTGTAATTATCCTAGTTGACAGATAAATTTTGCAATTAAATGCAAGGTAAATCTGTCAATTGAACTTTAGTTGCAAGATAGATCTTGCAATTCCTCATGTATTTTCTAATATTCAGTTTCTCTCCTTTATATGTGGAAGAAGCATAGTTTAAGTAGGTTGAGAACACAGTTCAATATCGAGAGCCATGATTTGTTGTCATTATTTTTTACTTGGCTTATTTTTTAAGAAAATCCAAAACAATAGTGAAAAAATTTGTAGAATGTAATATATTTCAAGTTGACATCATTAATTTCAATTAATTTATCCCATAATTCAGTCTCTAGGAAGTTACGAAATTTGTTAATGCTATCGGTTTTTCTTAACTATCTTGTTTTTGATTCTCACACTACAATTTCAATAAGATTTAGAAGACCGTTAAAAGGTACTTGACCAGAAAATGTCATCGATATTCATAAATTTTTACGACAGTTAACGTGTATCAAAGCAAAATTTTTAAAAATCTCACCCGTAATAACTCAGAAACGGAAAATCGGATCGCCAAAAACAAATTTCCACTCCGAGTCGTTTTCGAAAAAAACAAAAGATTAACTTAAAAACTACGTTCCGTAACACGGCGACGACGGCAACAAAAAATTCTCGATAAGCACATCAACAAACGCGGCGAACCAGTGGGATGTTACCGCCGTGGCTTACAACTAAACAGTCGACGGATATTAAATCATAAAGAATATAATTATCCATGAATCGGAGAAAATAGTAAAAATGATTATTTGAATAAGAATTTACCTAGTACAACTAAGAGATAAAAGGATGTGAACAACATTACTGACAGTTGACTTTCCTTGAATTAAATGACAATATGATCATTTCTATTTGAATACAAAACAAGTGCGTCCGAGAACGTACGTCTACAATTACACAAATTCTAAGCACGTGGATATGAAGCTTTACGAACACGAATAAATAATAATTTCAAAATTATTGAAATTTGCAACAATTATATAAAAATTCTCAGGAAATAGGACACACTATGTTCATTATTTTCGTCTTTACGTACGTTTCGGTCTCATGACCATCATCAGGAGACGTATCAAAGTCTAAAATAATAAGCAACAATTAGAAACGCCTAACATATGTCACCGGTTGTGACCAGCATGTGTATGCAATTTCATTAGAATGACATATCACCATTCACTTTTCGTATAACATAAAACTTAATGTAAATATCTACTTACCACAATTATAATACACGTGAAAGAACTGTACCGTTTCATTTTGAACGTTATTTAACACTGCTCATGGTATATTTAGGCTAAAACTGGACGAGTAGTGGCTTAAATTGTTTTATATGGACGCACCCCACTGCATTCTCTTGTCTCATAGTGGTATAAGTAAGTAGGTACCAAGCCCAGGTTAATCATTGGCTGGATTAACTTTCACACTTGCAGTTTTGTTGATCTTAACGAACAATAGGGATCTGTTGCATCCATTTATTGAACTGAAAATGTCTTCGGGCAGTCGGTAGAATCGATTTTATGTTTTGATATTCATAACTAGTTTTGGAACCTACTTTATGCGATTATTAGAATCTCATTTAACATTGATAGAATCAAATTATACTACCCACGACCTACATCACCTTAACTCATACGGGCTATAGTATAATCGTTTCAAATGTTCTAATATTCGGAAAGCCTTATTCTCACATAGTGTGATGAAACATTTTGTCAGCATTGATTATAAATTGAATGTTACAAGTTTTACGTAAATTTGAATTTACTTACTACTTACCACCGGAAATTAAAATGATTTTACACGACGTAAAAGTCGAAATCATAGATTTGCTAATATATTTACTTCCCTCTTCATACGTCCTGTACCTAAGGGAAGTATTGTAATCGGCCTAAACATTTTTCGGAAGTATCCGTTTATGCCTTTTTTGAATCCATTCCTAATGTATGCGTATGTATTATTTATGCTAGTTATATTTGTAACTCACTGTGGAGACAATTCTGCCGTTCCTATAGGTCGTTGAGAATTAAAAAAATTGTGGGCAAGGTGAAAATGCCCTGAAAAATTAAACAAGAAATGATTTATTTGGTCAAAACTTATTTTATTTCTCAACAAAATCTCCTTGTATCCCGGTACACTACGTCCAACGTTTTTCTAATGTTTCGGTCCCTTCTGAATAATACGATTTCGGCAATCTTTCAAAATAGGTGTTTGATTCAGCGATGGCCTCATGGCTGGTGTCAAGTTTTTTTCCGCTCAGCCATTTCTTCATGTTTGGAAATAGGTAAAAATCGCAGAGAGCCAAATCTGGAGAATATGGTTGTTGACGGACCAATTCGTAGCGCAATTCATGCTATTTTGCCATTGCCATTGCGCCGGTGCGTTGTCCTGGTGGAAGAGCACTTTTTTCTTTGCCAAATGCAGCCGCTTTCGCTTCAAATTGGCGTCGAATCGATCCAGCAGCTCTGCATAATATACGCCGATGATCGCTTAGTCCTTTTCAAGATAATCGATATGGACGATACCGTGTGCATCCCAAAAAACTGTCGCATGACTTTGTTGGCCGAAAACCCACTTTGGCCTTTTTGGGCTTTTTTTTCCTTTGGTCTCTGATGTGTTGTGATATGGATCCATGTTTCGTCCACGGTTACGAAAAGGCGCAAAAAGTTCTTCTCATCGCCCTTGAACATCGCCAAGCGCTCCTTTGAAGTTGTCACACGGTCGCGCTTGTTGTCAACAGAGAGCAAATGCGGCACCCATCTGGCAGATAGCTTTCTCATATTCAAAAATTTATGCAAAATGTTCCGTACCCGTTCAGTCGAGATGCCCATAGCCTCAGCTATGTGTACTTTAACTCGCCGATCGTCCAATGTCATACCAGGGATTTTATAGACGATTTCTGGCATGGTAACCTCAATTGAACGATCAGAACTTTTTTCCATGCTTACAAAGATCTTCAAGGTTTCTTGCTTTCGATTGTTGTCAAAATAGAACAGGATGACATATCGGTCTGAACATTTTAATGCGTTCTACTTAAAGATTGACTACTTAACATTCAAACTACTGCGTGGTCGTTCAAAATTTTTAATTGAAGAAGATTACAAAAACTGCATCAATAATTGAGAAACCACTATTAACTCCAACCCAAAACACATATGGCAATTAGTGAAATAAAAAAAAACATTACTACCTCATTTAACACGTTGAGAGATAATGAATGACAAGTTAATTACAAGTTCTAATGAAATTTGCCAAACATATTCTGAATATTTTCTCTCGATTTGCAATCCGAGAAGAATTATTCCAACCGCGTCTTTTATTGATTTTATTGTGACTAACTTAGATCCTTTACAAGATGGAGACTAAGCTACTTCTACAAATAAGGTAATAATATTTAGAATACTTGTTGAACATGACTGCAACGCATGCATCAATTCGCCATAACAACGATTGACGAACTCTTTCGAATATTCCTTATGTCTAATTAATAATGGCACACAGTTCAAATATCCTATTTCATAAATCCTGTTCTTTTTGGACTGCACTTTAGTTTAGTTGCGTGCCGATTTCTGGATGAGAATTATCTTAACAGTTGGATAGGAAGAGCGGGCCCGCAACCCTGGCCTCCCAGATCACCTGATTTGAATTTTTTGGATAACTTGACGTCACTAGTTTACAAAATTTCAGTCCGAAATGAACAAAATCTAAGAAACAGGATATTTGTATCGTGTGCCATCATTAATTGGACATAAGGTATATTCGAAAGAGTCGATGTCAAGGGGAATTGATGCATGCTTTGCAGTAGGCGGCGGTCATTTTCAGCAATTATTGTAAATATTAATTTATTTGTAGAAGTACTTTAGTCTTAGTCTTGTAAATGATCTAAGTTAATCACATCACAATACAATCAATAAAAGACACATTTTATCACTTATTTTACAAAATTAAACTTACAAAATTCCAACGCAGGTAAGCCCGGTTTTCCCTAAAACGGCTGCTTTCAGCGAGAAATACTGAGAGTACCTTTTGTATGTTAAATTAAATGTAAAATATGTCTCTTCAGTCAAAATTACATACAGTGAGACTCAAAAAAGGTATGGTTATTTCAATCCAGGTACAACACTGTATGTGACGCCCTCTAACATTAAACAAAAAACCAAGTGAATATTTGATTTTTTTATCATTAATACTCTCAGTATCCCGAATTTCGTCAAATTGTCATGTTATTGAACAAAAATGTAATCAAAGAATGAGATAAAAAATTTTTTTTGGACGCCTTGTATCTCAAGAACCAAGCGTTTGCGGACCCTTGTTCATATGAACTTTTTATCTTAAAATTAGTTGAAGATTAATCCTTTGAAGTTTGCACAAGTACTTTATAAACATCCTGTATATATTACAATCATACTTTTAAACCGCAGAAGTGTCAGAAAACGAAAAATTGTGCAAACAAAAGGAGAGAATTTAGAATCTTAATGAATTCTTAAGTAAATACCTGACGTTACTTGTAGTTTGAATCTGTTCATTGTAAATTTTGATAGGTTTAAAATATCTTTGAATTTTTTACTTTCTCACAGAACACAATTATTTTATCATGCTTCGATAATTGTTGTTTATATGGTATGCAACCAAATATACAAATATCATTAGTTTCAATTAGATTTGAATTCTACATGTGCATTTATGATCATATTGATAAACATAGCGCGTAATGAGTGCTAATTATATATTTTCACTGACAATGAGGAAATCTCGTGAATTATTTGAAATTGCACTGACATATTTGAATAGTAATCTCGCTATCTCGTCTTCTTAGAATTTTTGTTGCGACTTTCAGATTCAGTGTATTGAATAAAGCTTTCTCTATCTAGTCTTCGTGCCGTGCAGTCAACCTCCCAATAACGCTACTCAATGCATTGAATACTGAGTTATATTATTAAAATCTGCATGGTTAATATATAAATTCCCATCTACTGAATCATTCTCTAGGAATGTCTTGGGGCTGTAACATAAACCATGAATTGTCACGTGACATTATTACACTTTGATTGTGAATATTCAAGTTTTTAAGCAGCATGCATTCTAGTGTATTGCTCATACATGTTAATTGAAAATAGGTATATATTGTCTCGACAAGTATTTATATCAACCAGAGTACTCAACTACTTACTTATATTCTTTTTCTGCTCTGATGGCATTCGAAAAAATTAGACGATTGTCAATTTTTTACTGAGATAAGAATATGCTTCGATAATATGTCTGCAGTTCTGTTTTTTTTTGCATATGAAATTGTGTTTTTCAATTCCGGATAAAATCAATTGCATTAAGTACAAAAAATAAATTATTGAAATATGGAAGCAGTTCCTTAATATTTTTGTTATTAAACATCTAATAAACTATAAAAGAGTTCACACTGTGGATACACTATAACACTATAAATAAGAAATAGTCAACCTAATCCACTGAAAAGACTGTTAACGTCTGAGGACCTCTCGGCTACCATAGCCATCATCAGAGTAAACCAAATTATAAATCAAAATGTGCCTGTTTAAATACTATTTGGGGATAATAATGCACACTAGGGGTTACCCTCATCTGGAGATCAATCGGAATTTAATAAATTGCTTTTTTGGTTACACATTTCTATCGCTTCTAAATTATCTAGATATTTGTCTGTACTGTGTTTTAAAAGTGATAAGCTTTCTTGAGGAATGGTGGACCTGTATTCAAAATACCGGGATATCAAAAATTATCTTGGTCAAGGGTGGTTGTGGAATCTTGAACGTGTGTCTTATTTTACGTTACCAAAACTTGTGTCAAATTAATTAATTTGAAGTTTCTAAAAGTGAGAAATTTCGCAATTTTATACGAATGTTATAACACTCAGAAGTCTCTAGCGCTTTAGACTCCGGGATTTTCACGTGGACTATCGAAACTAGAAGGTTCGAATTGTATAAAACACAATTGCATGAACGCCAGACGTCCTGTGTAATTAGCTACGAACGTAATCATTTTGACATATGCCTCGAGGAGCTCGCTACTCGTCAGTTAGAGTTTATACTTTTTACCTCGATCTTGTTAATTCGGGGCCGTATTATGCCCCGTGCAGCCGACGCCAGTTGTAATGAAGTGTTTTCGGCTATAGGCCGCTAGCTTTTAACCGCTTTTGGGTATATTTTAGTAGCTAGAAAATTCCCTTTGATACGTCGCACGTTAGACGCGCGTAGCTGAGACCTGAGAGTACCTGTTTCTATTTTAATAAAATTTTCCTATTGAATCGAAATTTTGGGACCCGAGACTATGCTATTTAGTTGGCCCCGTTCATAAACTAACGACTTGGAGCGAAAACCGCATGCGAAAAGTCCTCGTAAAGACGTTCTGTTCCGAAGATTTGCACTTTTCAAATTCGCGAGCTACGCGCTCCTCACGTGAACGTCATTCGATTTAATTATTTCAAACGTAAAGTAAGACACACGTTTTAGATTCCACAACCACCCTTGACTAAGATAATTTTTGATATCCCGGTATGTTCGGCTAACGCTGATTTTTGACTATTATTTTTCTTCATATGGGCAAAATTCTCTTTGTGCTGAGTTAGAATGTTCCTTTTAGTTTGACCTGAATGGCACCACCTTTGATACATTTTCGGACTTCGACAAATCCGAGATTAACAAAATTGATTATGAGTCGTCGTGTTCAAAATGATGTGTGGGTCAAACTAAAAGGAACATTCTAACTCGGTACAAAAACGAATTTGCCCATATAAAGAAAAACAATGGTGAAAAATTAGCGTTACCCGAACGTAATTTGAATGGAGATGTATAAACGAAAAAGCAATTTATTAAATTTCGATTCATCTCCAGCTGAGAGTAACCCCCAGTTTGCAATATTATCCCCAAAAAGTATTTAATCAGGCACATTTTTGATTTATAATTTAATTTACTCTGAAGATGGCTACATGGTCGAAAGATTCTCAGTACTTTGATTATTTTTAGTGGACAAGGTGAATATTTCTTATTCACAGTATTAAACATCTAGATAGTTTCAATTATATGATGGGGATGCCTCGTTACAGAAACTGAAGGATGTGTTATTGCAAAATGATGGTTTACGTGGTTGTACTTTTAGCGTACCAAAGAAACTTTCTCCTAGATTAATACTTTATGAGGTGGAAACTGAGGTTGCGGATGGTGAACAAATTTTGTCTGACATTATTGAAAGGAATGATTTAAATTGTGGGGTGGATGATATCAGGGTTGTATCTAAACTACGAGCTCGGAGTGGCGTCAATGTTATTCTGGAGACTAGTCCTCAGATCTTTAATATGATTAAATCGCGTGGTTTCCTCTATGTAGGCTGCGGGAGATGTGTTGCTAAGGTGCATCTGTCAGTGGTCCGTTGTTACAAGTGTTCGATGTATGGCCATACTCAATCAAACTGTCGAGGAAATATAGTTTGTCCAGTGTGTGCTGGAGATCACCATAGGAAGGATTGCAATTCCCAAGCCAAATGTTGTATTAATTGTAAGTCTCATAACGAAAAATTTAGAACTGACATACCTACGGATCATACTGTGTTTGATTCAGCCTGTCGATGTTATTGCCTTGCAATTGAACGATTAAAGGAGAGAACTAATTATGGTTAATGCTGCCCAATTATTTTTATCTGTCTGCCATCTTAATGTTAGATCGCTCTTCACTGGCTTTGATAGTTTTGTCAATTTAGTTGCAAGTGGAGATTTTAGTATCATAAGCGTGTCGGAAACATGGTTGAACGAGTCTATACCGACGAATGTGGTAGGTATACCAGGTTACAGATTTTTTAGAAAAGACCGTCTGGGGCGGGGAGGTGGCTTGGGTTGTTACGTTAAACATGGATTGAATGCGTCAGTAGTTTTTAATGACTTTTTGACTACAGAGGGTGTAGAGGATTTGTGGCTCAAGGTTTCGGTTGGAAAGCTTACTGTTTTGCTAGGTGTTATATACAAGGCTCCCAAAACTTCAACTTGTTCGTTTATTGAGCACATGGATAGTATTATGTCTTTCGTTTCACCTCAGTTTGATGATATTATTGTGACGGGTGACGTAAACATTGATCACTTTTTGAATAACCCACTTAGTCAATGCATGGTTTCCTATGGTCTTAGTCAAATAATTTCAGAACCCACGCGCATTACGCCAACAACAGAAAAATTGATTGATGTAATGTATGTTTCGGAGAAGATCTCTATTACAGAGTCTGGTACATTAAACGCAGATCTTATATCGGATCACAGGCTGGTGTTTCTCAGAGTCAGATGTGAATTGCCTCGTATAAAGCCTAAGGTTGTCTACTATCGGGATTTTAGGCGCTTTAGCCTTAGCGACTTTCTGTCCGATTTATGTCTTGCGGACTGGGATGCCATTTTTTATGAGACAGACATTGATCGTAAAGTGGAACGATTCAATTATAATTTACTAACGCTTTTTGATAAGCATGCTCCATTTAAATCTGCTCTTATCACAAAGCCGCATGCTCCTTGGATAACGGATACCATTAAGCAAATGATGAAGTTGAGAGATAGAGCTCAGAGCAAATATAGAGCTACTAATCAAATAAAGGACTGGATTTTCTATAAGCAGTTACGTAACTTCACATTGGGAGCAATTAGAAGAGAAAAAATTGCCTACTTGAACCACCTTGATGGGGAGAAAGATTCTAAACAGCTATGGAGAGCTTTGGGTAACCTCAAGATTAAATATACTCGTACAGCAGACATACCGGCTAGCTTAAGTCATCCTGAGGAAATTAATAATTACTTTTGTTCTGTGTTTTGCCCTCCAGATAACTGTCCCAACATGGTTAATAGCTTGAAAGGTAGAAAATATGATGCCCAACATTCTTTCAATTTTGTTCTTACGACGCCAGATGAGGTTAGATCTGTTGTTCAAGGGATGGGTTCGGAAGTCTATGGTAGCGATGGGATAAATTCCAAGATGTTGAAACTATGTTTGCCCACTATTTGCTTACATTTGACACATATAATTAATTGCTGTCTGGAGATAGGATTCTTCCCGACCTTATGGAAACTTTCCATTGTGAAGCCCTTGCCTAAAGTCACTGATCCTGAGTCATATTCCGATTTAAGACCAATAAGCATTATACCATTATGTGGTAAAGTCCTGGAAAAGATTCTATACAGACAGATTCACACATATATTACTGAAGTGGGAATTGTTTCGGATCTGCAATCTGGTTTTAGAAAGGGCCACAGTACGGTAACAGTCTTGGCTAATATTGTGGATGATATTGTGAGAAGTATAGACCAAGGACATGCATCTGCATTGGTATTATTAGATTTCTCAAAAGCCTTCGATACGCTGGACCACTCCCTTCTAGTAGCCAAGTTGAGGTTTTATGGTTTCAGCGATACAGTTTGTAATTTTTTTATGTCTTATCTTTGTGAGAGGACACAGGTTGTTGAATGCAGGGGTGAAAGGTCCTCGGTTCGTTATATTACCTCTGGGGTTCCCCAGGGTTCTGTGCTTGGTCCCTTATTGTTTCTGATTTATACGACCGATATGTTTGAGAGTATTCGCCAGTCTAAGATGCAGATGTTTGCGGATGACACTCAGATTCGGTCTGTCTTTTTACCTGGGGACGTCATACAAGCTGCTGCTGCTTTAAATCGTGACTTGGCTTCTATTTCTGTTTATGCGCGTGAAAACAATCTTAAATTGAATCTAAAAAAGTGCATGTATATGGTATTTTGTCCAAGGAACCGCAGGACTCATATCCTGCAGAACTTTAAGTTGATGATAGACGGTGAGCTTATTAAGTACGTAGAGACTGGGAGAAATTTAGGCGTTATTTTTGACACTAACTTGAGATTTAGAGAGCATGTCTCATATGTTGTGAAAAAAGCCTATCTTGCACTCAAATTGATGTACTCAAACTACCATATTATTAACTTCAAAATGCGAAAAAAACTTTGTGAGTGTTTAGTGATTCCACTACTTCATTATTGCAATGTGGTATATTTCCCCTGTTTGGATAAACTTTGCAAGTATCGTTTGCAGAAGATTGTTAATTCATGTGCTCGATTTGTTTTTGGTTTTGCAAAGTTTGACCACATCTCACATAAGATAAAGGAGCTCAGATGGCTTAGGGTTGACCAGTTATACAGTTACCACTTCTCAATGTTTGTTTGTAAATTGTTGTCTACCTCGTCACCACTTTACTTGAGGCAGAAGCTTACTTTTAGACAGGATGTGCATGATCTTCATTTGAGACATGTAAATACACTTTCCTTGCCTAGATTTCGTTCTTCCATGTTTCGTAGATCTTTTTCCTACAATGCGCCGGTAATATTTAATAAGTACTGTTTACAGCAGGAAAACTTATCAGTGAAGAGCTTTCGTTTTCGTTTGATGCTTAGAGACAGAATTTTTTCGGAGGGCTGAGAGTGTGTTCTCATTTCTCGTCATCATTCTGGATCGTCTTTTTCTTTTTTGTTTGTATTAATTTAATTTAGGCTTAGGTTTAGAATTTGTATCTATTATTTTGCTCGTCTGGGGGGTCAAGTTGAGTAGCTTATGCTAGATCTTCGCCTCCCATTCGAGTATTTCTATTCTCTCAATAAAGTTATATTATTATTATTATTATTATTATTATTATTATTATATCAAAATGGTTTAGAGCAATGACCAATGAATAGTAGACTCAGTTCAAGCTTTAAGTCTACCTTGAACACATGCTACCTATAATGGTTAACGAAACGTCGGTATCAAGTTGTGTCACAGTTACGCAGAATCCATCCTAAGTCAAGAATTTTCAATGGCAAAAATTCTTCATTTTGCCAACATTTTGCTTCGCACTGTAAGATGGGCTTAGCATGGTGAAAACAATTTGTTTTACGAACAACATTAATGGAAATCAAAGTATAATGGTATTCTGCATTTTCTATCACATGTCCTGCATATGTTCTTTAATGGACGTTTGATATTCTTTCAGCACTGCCGAAATGAAATGGATGTAATGTATGATTGAACCGTATAAATGAATCAAGAATTGTCGGTAACTGTTGGTTTATTAATGAGCTGCTTTCACTTTCCTCGCCTACCTGCCAATTGATGTGGCTAAAAATTATTCAGAGAATATAGTCCGATTACATATTACGTAATTTTGAACCGTGTGCATAATAAGATACTTGCTTATAGAAGGAAAGTCGGATCTCGCGATCGATCGATGAGCGGTCACCATAATAAATTCTTTCGGGGACCTTCGCGAGTACTGCGCCCATAAGATTCATGTTCAGGTCAGCATAATATTCACATTGATGCAATTTAGATCCAACTTTGGAGGCATTAATCAGGAAATGATTTTCGAATAGCTCCGTCAAGAATGAATGAATGAATGAATTATCGATAATGTTTTTTTACAGAACCACAATACACAATTGTGGACTAACACTAATAAATACAAAATAATCACCCCTGTCTTCTAAAAAAAAGTTTTTAGAACCGTATAGTAAATTCGATCATAATAATCTACTTGAAAACTGATATAACAAGTTGAAATGTGTACTTATAATTATTGTTTTCTTGATTCATTTCTTCAAAATCTGAATTATTTAGAGAATTTGGTCTTCAACTGTGTGTTCTCATATATATATATGACTTATGTAGGAACATATGAATGTCTGGGATCAATTAAATTAGGATATAAGAATAGAATATCATATTAGGCACTTACTTCACATAACCAAATTGAACTGTTTATTTTAAATAAAATAATAATACTCTAATTTTTTGGATATTTGACCGATTGTTCTATCCTTGATACTACATAATATGGTGAGACTTTTAAATTCAATCGAGAAGAGAATATACACTTGGTTATTCATTCATTGTCCGTCCTAAAAATGTGGAAGATTCCTAATAATTTTTTCAACATTATTCTTTCAAATTTATTTATTATAAACAATTATGACACATATGTAAATTCTTGGAAAATGAGTTACATTAACACTCATGATGGTCGTCTTTACGCACGTTTCGGTCTCACGACCATTATCAGAAGACATTTGAAAACTAATTCATCAACTAAAGCGGGAGATTTCTTAAGCTAAATGTACTAAGCACTAGGTGTGTTTATCGCATTAATTGAAATTGTAACACATAAGCGTTCTAAATATATGAATATGTATTAAAAAACCACAGCACAGTAATTTTTCTATAGTTAAAGTCATCATATTACGGCAACGAAGTAAAATAGTCTGGCATCAAAATCCCTCACGGTGAAGTACCTAATTAAAACAGATACCTTTAAAATTTATGCCCACTATAGGAAGGGTCATTGCTGATTTGTATCAGCTTTCTGCATAAACAAATTTTATACATTATAAAGAAATATGTATGAATTCGCAGGTGTTTAATTAATTAAATTTGTATCAATTTGACTTAATGCTTGTACATCGGTTCTACTGTTGTGAAATGTGAATTAATCTCACATTTTATGTGAATCATCTCCAGGATATATGTCTTACAATAATTGGTTTCCTTGGCTAAATTATTACCATTTAATAGTTATAATCGAAACAATGTTTAGCAAGGGAGGTGGAAGTTTTTGTATTTAGTGCTACACTTATGACCGTACATTTTTCTTGTAATATTTATGTCATAATTTTTTTAACATTCCTTAATCCTGTGGTCTCCGCTTTCGTTGATGAATTAGTTTTCAAACGTCCTCTGATGATGGTCTTGAGACCGAAACGTACGTAAAAACCACAATATGGTAGACACATGTGTTAATGTGACCTATTTCCTAAGAACTTACATGTACTTAATTCATACCTGGATTAAGAATCAATGTTATATGGTTCTTATGACTCATAATCGTAGATAAAGTCAACTGAATTAAGAAGTTTTATTGAAATATTTGGCGTTCTCTAACAGATAACATCGTAATATTACTTATAGTCCAGGCTGTGAACCGGAAAATAAAAAATAAAAAACATGTAGGTTCGAATCAAAAATTTTTGTTTGTATTAGCTTCAGGAGGTTCTCAGGATCATTCATACACCTTAAAACCTGTTGGGAACCCCAACCCCACCCATTGGGGGCGAAAATGATCCGAAATCTCCAAGTCTCCAATTGTATTTTCTACAATAACAGGTATTTTGCAATTCGAGTGCACCTAGGAGGTTTTTGGGTCGCTGGACACGAATCCGTAGCCAGATTTACTTGCAATTCATCGTAGGGGTGGTCAAATCGACAAAATTGGTCAATTTCGCATCCCTAATATGTTATTTCGCAATTTACGTGTTTCAGGCATTTCGAATGCACCAAGTAGGTTTTTTGTGTCGCTGATCACGATTCCGTAGCCACATTTACTTGCAATCCATCGTAGGGGTGGTAAAATTGACGAAATTGGCCAATTTTGCACCCCTATATGTTATTTTGCAATTTACGTGTTTTTGGCATTTCGAATGTACCAAGGAAGTGTTTTGGGTCGCCGAATTATATTCCGAAGCCAGATTTACTCCGAAGTAATTTTAAAATGCAAAAATGATAAAAATTTAGAAGCGTGTCAAATCAGCCATTTTTGTAAATTTCCCGCCCCTGCGATGATATTCGAGTACATCTGGCTTCGGAATCGTATTCAGCGACCCAAAAAACCTACTTGGTGCATTCGAAATGCCTAAAACACGTAAATTGCAAAATAACATATTAGGGATGCAGTATTGGCCTATTTTGTTGATTTGACCACCCCTAGGATGGATTGCAAGTAAATCTGGCTACGGATTCGTGTTCAGCGACCCAAAAAACCTCCTAGGTGCACTCGAAATGCCAAAATATTTTTTTTTGTAGAAAACACAATTCAAGACTTGGAGATTTCGGGTCATTTTCGCCCCCAATGGGTGGGGTTGGGGTTCCCAAGAGTTTTAAGGTGTATGAATGATCCTGAGAACCTCCTGAAGCTAATGCAAAAAAAAATTTTTGATTCGAACTTACATGTTTTTTTTTATTATAGCTAAAATCCCGGTTCACAGCCTGGACTATTAGGTTAATATTGTTATGTTTTGTAGGCAATATTTCTGGATTGGAAGGCTTCTTTTTCCGGGGAATCCCAAATTATTACGCATTCAGTTTTTTACTCTCTGCAGCAAAAAATTTCTAGTGAAAGTTACGACATTGATATTGATGCCAAAAGGCCGAAATTGTCACATTGAAAGCGAGTAATTAATACAAGTTTGTATGTTTAATATTTTATATTTTTGATTAGTATTTTCATACTTTCTGCTATTACCCAAACTGTTTTTTCTTGCACAGAGATATCGTATCGCATGGTTATGCCTACATTCAAAGGCTGGCTCAGTTCTGTCACAAAGGACGATTTATTGCAAAAGTAGAAGAAAAAAACAAAACTTTTTCAATATTTTTTAACGAAAGATGGATCTTTGTTAAAAAATATTGAAAAACTTCTAGATTCAATGATTTAGATTTATGATGAGTATTTAAATATGTTCCATATGTTCTTATTAATTTCAAGTAAAATGGCTTCTCTGCCTGGACTGTGAAACAAATTTAAATATTCAACATGAACACTCAGCGGCGGCCTTAGTGGGTGGCGAACAGGGCAATCGCCCGGGGCCTCGCGTCAAGCAAATTTAAAAAAATACAGATTTTTTTAACTATATTTTTTTTTTATTTAAAACTTTTGATTTTGATTCTTAATTATTTATTAAGGTTATAAATCATAATTGATAAATTCATTTTGTAGTACTTGAATATCGCGCCTCGAAACACTTGAAGATCGGTTTTTTAAACGCATAGCACTCGGGACTAGTATAGTATTATATAGTCTGTGACTCGGGAGTCGAGACATAATGTTCTGCTCGTCTATCGCTCGGGGAATCCCCGTCGCTAGAGGAATTCCCTTGTTTCATTTCGTTCGTCAACTTTTGTCACCTTGGAATTATTTTGCTTGCAGTATGAGTTACAAAATCGTTGCTGTACCGTACATATTTTTCAATTATATTTAATATTACGTTCTTATAGCTTATAGTGTTTCAAGTATTGAGTGAGCTGGAAAAGTGTAAATTATAGTATTTTAGGTATTGACTAAGCTGATGAAGTGTAAAAAAACTGTGTGACACCTACTTAAAAATTATATCTGACTGTTTGTACGAAACAAAACAAGATTTACGAAATGAGTTCGCGTGATCGTGATGCCGGTAGAAAATTTGAGTCAGGTAGTTCAAAAAGGAAACGAGCTATCAAAAGAAAGCAGGTACAAGAAAATCTACGTGGATCTTTATATAAATATATAAAAAGTGATGATCAAGAAACCTATACGAAACATTTATTGACTGAAAGTGACTTTAATCCTGATTCAGCTGAAAACATTCCTTCCACATCATCATGGGTGCCGCCGCCGTCCTCAAGTAAAAACAGCGAGGATGATGATGAATTAACTACATCATTGTCTCTTAGGTCACCGGTGCCGCCGTCAACGCTATCCAGTCAAGAACACGAATCTGAGACCGAGTCTATGTCTACATCCATGACTGCTGGAATGGAAAATCTGAATCCTCAAAATGACCCCGGTTTGTGGCTCATAAGAATTACTGATGTAGACCGAACTGAGATTGTATTAAGAGGAAAGAACACTTATTACATATCAAAATCATCATCTGAATCATAGCTAACCGTTAGTTATGTATTATATAGTAAGGAATGATTCAATTATTGTGACTTTTCCTAATCTGAATTTCCGCTGTTCAAAAGTTTGTTGAATATTTTTCCGTAGAAAAAGAAACAAAGTCCGTTTAGCTAACGTTCATTATCTTATTTTAATATTCACCAACAATTACATTACATAAAATATATATTTTTCAGTTGTCTGTTGACACCCACGTTTTTTCTTCCATACTGACTATTATGGCTTGTTCAATTTTTTCATGAAGCCATAAGACAATTTCTTTGTCACCAATAATTCTCAACTGTTCTCCTGTCCGATTTTCATTCTGAAACGTACGACAAGTAAATTTTATGAAGAAAGTTTTCCAATATTACACGGAAATCATATACAGGATGTCCTCGAACTGCGTGGCTAAAATAAAACCGAAGATTCTTTGATTCGAAAAAAATTTGATGAGCCTTTTCACTTTTGCCTCAAGTGTCTTGTTTAGCCGGTAGAGGGCTTCAAAATTGCAAAAATAATTTTGTTTTTTCGGTATAACTTGAGAACGTGATGGAGGACTTCTACAATATTTCGCAGGTGAGTTACTGTCAATAATAGCCGTTTTTGAGAGTGGACCATAGAGCCTTAGAGACCATAGAAATGGCTCAAACTTGAGGATGTAACGGGAAAAGTGTCCAGAACTTTTTGGTGGTCAATGTAATTCACTCTATATTTTTTATGTAGATAGCTTATCTAATTTGAAAACTTTTCTTACTCCTAGAAAATTTTGATAAAATCAACGGATTAGCTTGAAAAAAATAATTTTCGAGTCTCTGCAATTTTGGCTTACTAATTTTACTTGATTAAAATACCTTAGTTGCCTTTGCTTTTCTAATGCCATTTTGGAATTTGGAGAAACTGTCAGTTTTTACTTTGCTTTCCGTAAAAATTTTATAAAATTATGGCTCAAAATTTCACTAACACTGAAATGGTTAATATCTCGGTAAAACACGAATAATAAAAACAATAGAAATGGGGAAACGATGTGATTATTTAGGAAAAACAAATGATAAATTAAAAGAAACAACAAAACTTTTTGGGAAATCGCTAAGGCATCAATTGTTCGAAATGTTGCCCATTTTCCTGAATACACAAATTAATTCGTTTCAAGAAATTGGATTGAACTCTGGTTAGTACTTCAGGATCATTCTTCAATAAATCCGCTTCATGATTAATTCGTTGCAACAATTCCTCTCGTATGTTTACTGTAGCTGCATAAACTTCCGACTTCAAAGCGCCCCATATTAAGAAGTCGCAGGGCGTCAAATCAGGGGAGCGGGCCGGCCAGTTCACTGGTGCATTGTGTCCTCTACCTATCCAGCGATCTGGATATTCCGCATTCAAATGTCGCCTCACAGCTAATGTGAAATGAGGAGGTGCACCATCATGGATAAACCAGGCCACGACGAATGTGTAAGGGCAAGTCTTCCAACAGTTCAAGTAGCCTTTGTTCCAAAAAGTTCAAGTAGTTCTCCCCGTTCAATCGATCGGGTATAACGGTAGGGCCAATAATAAAGTTATCCACAATTCCAACCCAATCATTGATTTTAGTTTGATTCTGAAAATATGTAACTTCCGTTTCATGAGGATTTTCATCAGCATAGAAATGTTCATTATGGACATTAAAAAGACCACATCTCGTGAAAGTATCTTCGTCCGTGAACAGAATTCTTCTACAAAAATTGGGGTTTGCGTTTTGTCTTTGGACAATAAGCCGACAGAAATCTAACCGATGACCTGGATCCATGGGCAATAAGTCTTGAACTGTTTTAATATGATAGGGATACAACAGTTCTTCTTTCAGTACATTATGAACTAATGATTTTGAGGCTCCAATACGAAGTCCCAAACGTAGTGTGCTCATCCCAGGTTCAGTTTCAACCGTTTCCAGTATCGCTTCTTCGAGCTCTAACGTCTTTCTTGTCCGTCTGCGTCCAGTTTCTCTGCGATTTGCTTCAAATTTGCCAGTTTCGCGAAGGTTTGCCGATTTGGAATTCTGCGATGCGGATATCTTTCCCTTCTCCGGCCATTGCAACGACAAAGTCCATAAATCAATAACATATCAACCATTTCAGTGTTAGTGAAATTTTGAGCCATAATTTTATAAAATTTTTACGGAAAGCAAAGTAAAAACTGACAGTTTTGAGAATAAATTCTTCAAATGCCAAAATGACATTAGAAAAGCAAAGGCAACTAAGGTATTTCAATCAAGTAAAATTAGTAAGCCAAAATTGCAGACTCGAAAATTATTTTTTTCAAGCTAGTCCGTTGATTTTATCAAAATTTCCTAAGAGTAAGAAAAGTTTTCAAATTAGATAAGGCTATCTACATAAAAAATATCGAGTGAATTACATTGACCACAAAAAAGTTCTGGACACTTTTCCCGTTACATCCTCAAGTTTGAGCCATTTCTATGGTCTCTAAGGCTCTGTGCTCCACTCTCAAAAATGGCCATTATTGACAGTAACTCACCTGCTAAATATTGTAAAAGTTCTTCATCACGTTCTCAAGTTATACCGAAAAAACAAAATAATTTTTGCAATTTTGAAGCCCTCTACCGGGTAAACAATACACTTGAGGCAAAAGTAAAAAGGCTCATCAATTTTTTTTGAATCAAAGAATCTTCGGTTTCATTTTGGCCACGCAGTTCGAGGACACCCTGTATGTGCACGAATTTGCTTTGGAATTAGTTTCACTAGAAGATCTAGTGATTGGTTCAGAGCGCTTACCGGTCTCAAGTTGAGTATTAGCTCTGAGCTCGTCATCTTAGGCATATTTATAATATCATCTAGTTCTGCGATCCATTCAATATCCCATGGCCCCCACAATCCACATTTGTTAATCCTTAGAAGATGCCTAAAGAAATAAAAATACTCACATGAATTAGACAGATAAAGCTAAGAATTTCACATAGTTTTCTATAGAATATTTAATTGAAAGGAATTACAATTTTGGAATTGTTATAGAATAGAACGGTTTCTAGAAGTTGTAGACTACAGAAATGAAATAAATTACTATAAATATAAATAGACAGAATAGACACAGCATCGTCTATACGTTACTAAGACGGTGTTTGCGGCCAACAACGTGTGGGTGCTGGCAAGAGAATAGTGAGGTGGGGACCACCGTCTGCCACCAGTTATAACCAGATGTTCATTCATACTCTCCGCTTGGAATGTGACGATTTGACGATTCACGCTTTCATCTGTCTCCATTCTTAGGTTATAGCCAACATTACTAGTGTGAAATGTGCTTAAAACGTAACCTCTAATCTGGAACAAAATTCGAAATAACTGCTATGATGAATAAACTTACTCCAAGGAAACTATTATTATCGATTTGCCAATCTTATCAATAGCTACGTGTGCCCAGTAATTATCATGTATGAATCGTGAATTTGCCACTGTTTCTAATAAATGTTGACCGATAGACTCGTAAACAGACATAGGTTTCAACCCCTGAAACAAACACGTTGAATAATATGAATTGGTTTGGTGTCACGTATTTATTTTACCAGATATTTATTGCGATATCTTGTGAGTCGTTGATGTATTCTTATCGGTTCTCCCAAGATCGAAGCCCTCCTTAAAGCCTCTTTTGCAAGTTCGACGCTGTCGGACTTCTCATCAGGATGTCGAGTTACCAAAGAAAGTAGAGCTTTGCCGGTCGTTCGAAAGAAAATCTCTCCCTCATTATTTGAACTAGCTGAAAGTATGAAACTTATTGCATTTCCTTTTCTTTTTCAACCCAATTTTATATGAAATATGCGTACGAAGTTGGTATCAGCGTATTTAAGTTTCAAGTTAGTCAGGTCTATATCACAAGGCATGCGCGCTCGATCATGACGTCACAAGCAGGAGGCTATGTTGGTTTGTTGTTTAGTAAATTATTATCACCTATAATACAGAATATTTTGTATCCAATTTGTTCTTATTTCAAAATAATTGACTTTATGAAATTAAACAATAATTCGTGTTTTATTTTATAATAAATCAATGTAGGGTAAAGGTAGGTATAACCGGCCACAATAGTTCTGTATTAGGATTAACCAATCTTCTGTGACTGAAGCACACTAGCCATTTGTTATAATTTGATTGAATGTCTGCATAACATTTTGTGACTGTAAACTGCTTGCAATGGTTTGTCACTCGAATAATTGACATTTGATGTATTTATACGAAATTTACAATGAAAGGAATCGATTCTAAGAATTGACAGTAAATATAGCTACTAAGGTTAATTGTGTTGAGATGGTAAACGGAAAGGGATAAAACATTATAAGGATTGTATTACGTGGAATACAACAAATGAACAAAGTGGAATTTCCTAAATCTAGTTGCTCATTAAGTAGATTGTTTGAAGGATTAATGTTTTTGAATATTTCTATAGATTCTAATAGATTGAAGTTTTCTACTCTTCGTAATTGTATGTAAAATATTTAGGTTTTCTAATGGAGGAAAACGGTGTTGGGTTTCTATAGAGTGGTTTGAAAAATTTGAATTACTTTTATTTAATTGAAATGGCTTACAGTTTTCCTTATCTGTAACTTCAAACGATATACCTGTTTGACCAATGTATAGGGCATTACATTCCTCACAAGTTGACTTTAAAACTCTTGATACGTTTGAAAGTATTTGGCTTGGTCTGAAAGCTACATTTAACTTTTGTTACTCAAAGATACTCGAGATTTTACCACATAAAGGCCCAAAATACGTCAAGGTAACAGTTAATTTTAAAGATTTTCTCTTGATTAAATTATTTATTAGCGATACAGAATAGCCGTTGTGTATCCCAATGTTTCTTATAGTGTCTAACTCAGTCAAAAGCATTGGTTTTTCTACTGATATGGAAAAGGCTCTATATATCATAAATTGGAACGCTGCTATTTTATGTGTAAATGGAAGTGTTGAGTCTACACTCTACAGGTATTGTTATATCTGTTCAAGTAAGTTTTTCTATAGGTGTCAAAAGAAATTTGTTATTTTGTTTTGTTAATTTTAGGTCCAAAAAATTGACTGTTGGATTATTTTCAGTTTCCAGTGTGAATTTAATTTCGGTGTGAATCCTTAGAATGTAATTACCGACAATTTAATCCCTTTCCGTTTACTATCACACAATTAACCTTAGTAGCTATTTATACCATTACTTATTAAATTCGATACACTTCATTGTATATTTCGTATACATACTGATGTTTCAGTGTTTTCTTATTGTATGTTTTGATAATGAATTGTAAAGTTCGAACGTGCAAAATAAAGTGATATTTAGTAAAGTGAAATTTCTTTTTTATCTATAGAAATGGAATATCACAAAGTAACGGACAGCTCCGTTCAAATTCCAAATGGATCTGTTTTCATTTTACGTGGCTGGTTAATTGTATTGCAACCTTGAACCATCTTAGGACAAACTCTGCATTTTTCTTTTCTACGTATTTAATTTTACAGACATACACGTACCAGTTTTTATTTGATGTTCTATCATCAGACACCAGATACGTATCCAGGGGGGGGGGGGGTTGTATGAATGAACTATAAATTGATTCCAAAATTATAAAAAATTTCATTCACTAGGTACCAATTTATATGCTTATTCAGAGTTTACCTATTTGTTATATAATAAGTGTTCTTATACTTTACATATTTTATAGATAGTAGCAGTAGGAAAAATAGTATTTCTAATTAATCTATTCTAAAAAATCGTTGGTAGAAGCCGTTAGTTTATGGTACTTTATCACTATATTTAAATTAACCAACAATTACTTTGTTTTTATACCACTTTAAATAATAACTTGAAAACGTTACTATAATTTCAACACCGAACTGCCATTATCAAAAAAATTGATATTCTTTTATTTAATTAAAATATCTTTTGTTGAATTCACTTCAACTTTCCAGTCGTAGATAATTATTCAAATATTTTTTCATTCTATGGTGTTGGTTTTCGCCTATAGTGTTATGTTTGAACATGAAAACTGCTCGAGAACGGAAAAATGACTCAACCTGGTCGCCATTCGGCTTTTGATTAGAGGCATAGATTTGCAGACAATAATGAAATTATTCTTTCTTCTCTAAAATAGACTTATTATCAGATAAATTAGATGAAGGTTTTCGGCTTTAGATTTATTATCATATTTCCGTCAGTTTCCTATAGAAGAAATAATTCACTCAAATAGCTCCGTTAATTGAACTGGTTGAGTGGGTGCCATCTAAATGTTGGCCAATGTGAAAATGAAAAAAATCAGTAATTATTGGAATATTGATTCCAGTCAGAAAAAGGACCCAAAGGACCATTAATTGCGGACAACATTTTCGGTTCGGTTATAACTATAATTCTAATTTTTATTATGACATATCAACCGTCACTCTTAAAATATGACGAATCCCAAAAGCTGAATTTAATTCAGTCTGTGAGAACTTCTATAATGTATCGATTGTAAACACATTCCTTTGCGCTACCTGCCGACCTTGGCTAAGAATAAATTCATCAATAGTTAGCTGATAATAATTATCCTAAGTTAACGTTCAATAACTACCGATTCACTTTAATTCAATAATTTTACATCTCAATTAGATAATTATTATGCATGTCTTCCAAGATAAAACTGTGAGATTCACTGGGTATGGCAAAAGAAATATCGATTTATTTATCATAAAACTATGTGTATGGTGCGCTCATTTGAAATTGCATCCCAAATTTGACAGGTAGAAATTTTAAGATATAAGTTAAATTCACAGCACGACGAATCTGCATTCACATGGCAAATTTTATTAATATAATAAAATTTAACTTGCTTTGACAGTGTTACTGAACAGTGGCGGCTGGTACTCAAGGGCACAAGGGCACGTGCCCACCCAACCACCAAGATAAACACCGAAGGAAATTCTCATGTAATTTAGTGCATTATTTTATTCCGCATGTCAGGCGTATTCAATTCTAACTCTCAAAACTATGTTGCGGGGAACGTTATAAAGTGTACCTATTTCAAGAATGATTCGGGTAACTAGGGTTATCTTCGCCATACGCGTTTAAACCGTCGGTTTGGGGCACAAAGCGCCGTATCTCCAGTAAAAGTTTTGCCTTCATAGTGTACATTGCGGAGCCTTTGAATTGGCCATGATGAGATTACTGACGTCGGAAAATCCAGGTATTTATGTAGGCTTAATCAACTTTGCAGCTGAATTAGACGCTTCGCTTGCAATACACATCAAAGGTTCGGGTTCACAAGAGTTTAAAGGCGCCTCAAAAACTATTCAGAACGAATTGCTGGATGCAATGTTGCAAATTTAAAAGCAGGAAATATTAAAAGAGATTAAATCTGCAAATTGCATTACTTTGGAAAAATTTTCTTTCCAAATTTTCAGTCATTTTCAAGCTTTTTCCTCGATTGGTAATTCTTGATGAAATAGTCAAACGTAGATTATCACGCGCTGTTCCTACACGCTGGATTTTTAGACAAAATTATTGACGAAGTTACTATTAGTGAAGCAAGTAGTTTATTGAAACATTTGAATTGCCCGAAATTCCTCTACTGGTTAAAAATATTTCGTTTCATCATGCCACATGTTGAAATATTATTTACTTAGAATCAAATGTGCGGGATTGACAGTGCTGAGTGCTCAACTGCAAAAGGCAATTGTTCAATTCCAACAGCAAATTATTCGAATTAGAAATTCTACTAACAATGATAATCAAGAACGCAATAATGAAGAACCTGCTAGGAAAAGACAAAAACGACAGCTGGAGATAACAGAGCTGTTATTGCAAAGGAAGTATGACACTATTTTAAGCCTAATTAGCGACCGATTTGATTTAAGGGATCGCTAAGTGCAGCAAAATTTTTTGATTCTCAAAATTTTAAAACATATAGACATGCATTTTCACAAAAAAAAATTTTGATGAAAATGGGAAATCTTATCGTATGTTGGACAATGTAAAATTAAAAAGTGAACTTTCAGCAATTTATGAGCGCGATGACATGTGTGACGTAGGTGGTATTTTGCCACTTCTAGTGTTCATAACAGACAACAACCTGAAAAAGGTTTTGACGGAAACATACAAACTTTGGATATTATTTGTACAACGCCCATGTCGTCAGCAGAATGTGAACGATGTTTTTCCCCTCTCAAACGCATCGACCGAACGCATTGGCGGTCCTATCAATGGAAAAGAAGTCCAGTCTATTCCGGATTTTGACAACAAAGTCATAGACGTTTTTTCCAGCGTGACAAATAGGAGAATGGATTTTATGTACAAAAAATAGCAATTTTTTTTCTTGTGCCAACCCTCTTTCATAACTCACGAGCCGCCACTGTTGCACCTTCTTTTTTAGAAAATTGTATTATCTATATAATCTCCAAGCGGCAATAACATTAACTGAACACATACGAGAACATAACATATTATCCTCGAGCGACAATTCCAGTTTAGTGTGATTATTTAGTTTATTTTTGGATGCAATAACATCAAGTATACATCTTTTGGACATAACCCTTACAAAAGTCTGGCAATTTACATGTCTTGGTGTGGTAGAAACTTCAGTCAACAAGCATCCTTGCTTCAATTTTATATTTACACAATACCAACCAACTACAGGCAACCCTTTTCTGGTTGGCAATGTTGGAATGCAATTTAGTTGTGACCTTTTCAGGTTCAAGCAAAAAAAACTTTTACGGGATGCAATTTCGGATGGGCCGATGACGATGGTGAGCTTGTATGACGCAAACGTCGATGAAGTAATAGAAGTATCCAAGACGACAACAAGTTGTGCAATCTCATCAAAACGATACATCTTACAATAAAATGCCGTTTTACATTAACATAAATGTATCCATGTCTACCATGCCATTAACATTAACACTATTATATTATAAGAACTTCAACCATCATTACCTTCTTGCCAAAACGCGTTTCAGTGTTGATATTGCAATTATTTATTAGGAACCATTTATGTTTTTAATTACATGGACATAAAATTTCAATTTGTATTTAATTAACATAGTCCCAATAAATGCAAGTTACCTAATATTTCATATATTATGTGACTTCAATAAACACATTTCTGAGATTATTATTTAATATGCTTGAATAATTAAGAAATTAAAATATGATACTACTTCAAGTGAATATGAAGATACCAAAGTAAGAGTTGCTTTGTTTGAATATGAGAAAAATATGCAATGGATGAATCAGGAAATTCTTGAATGAATTTTTAATAGCATTGAATAGAAATAGAAATTACACCTGTTCAGCTTTTTTTTGTGCGTTTTCCAATACTCCATTACTGATTTCAGGTGTAATTTCATCTTATCAATATGATTTAATTAGTTTTATTTAATTTCCTAACAAATTCTTAGTCACTCTAAGCATTGATTGAATAATTTCAATTATTCTCAAATTATTTCCCAAGCCATGTGGGAGAAAATCTAAGTTGTCGATTCAATTTGCTGTTTTGTAGTCTAACAAATTGTCTTTAACGAAAATTCATATCATTTCCATTACCTCAAGTTCCTTTAAATCATTTAAATGTTCTCTGTAGTTACATGTGATCTACAGCAATTTTCCAAATAGCCATCTAGAATTTCTCAGATTTACTGATTTATCCGATTTGATAAATTTCCTTGCAAGCACCAAAACTGACGAAACTATATTTTATTACTGTTCATGCGGGTCCAATCAACTTTAGTATACTGTTTTGTTAATTCCAGGTACATCATCAATGTTGGAAATATTAAAAAACTTCAATTTATCCAAAATTTCAAACAATAATAATAAATAAAAACTGTGATCACTTGATCACGTGACTTTCCTTACTTTTGTAAGCAAAATAAGTTTCGAACAGTTCTGTAGGAGGTCAAATGTATTTAGGAACAGAAAATGTATTGGACATGATTTTGAAACCGCTAATGAAATACGCTAAGATATACTCTACGTTACATTGCAACTTTCTTCAAATAATCTACATAATGTATTTCATAACTCTGTTTCATATAAACACCTGCTGTCAGGTTGAGTTTCAATACTTTCATAATATAACCTTGCAGGGCATTTTTTAAGTAATACGAACGTGGCCAAATGACCATGTAGTAGTCCGCCGTGGCCACGTAGTAATCATAATCTGGCCACAACCTATTTTCGAAAATGCGTGAACAAGACCTAACTGAAATAATGTCAGAAATTTTCTGAACATACATGATTTCCCCAAAATGTCAAAGAATATATATATAACTTGCTATTTGATGAGATATTTTTCTTTTGGCCACCTAGTGAAAAATCCTTAAAAAATGCCCTGTAACCTTGTTGTTGTATACTGACATTTACTGTCACATGAACTATCAAAATGCACCACACAATCAAGAAGCTTAGTCTTTTTGAACAGAATAAAGACATAGAATAGATCGTTGCCTAACATAGATCACCTCACTTGAATCTTAAAATAAGAATTTCGAAGACTAGTCTTCTTCGAGCTAGTTAAATATATACGTATAATATATATTTATAAAAAGAAAAAGACGGTTGTCCTTATGGTTCAATAAAATACCGTCCGTTTGAAAAAATTAAGGATGTCAGAAATATCATTCGAAACGGGGCTACCTCGCCCAAAAGCAATACAGTTGTTCCCATTTTAATCACTTTGAAGCGATCTCCAAAATTTCAAATATATACGACCAATTGGAACGACGAAAATGCGAAAACTTTTTTGCGTCGATTACAATACTTCCCTTACAGTAAATACTAGGTGTAGTGAGGGAAGGAAAAATGGGTGGTTATCTGTTGGTACCTAATTGATGAATAAGCATAGCTATATAGAGTAGAACTTTTTTCAATTATCTCCAGTATTCTTACTTTGCTGATTCCTGACGATCAATTGATTCAAAGCATTTGGCACGCCTGTGTTGAAATTTCTACAAGAAGCTGTTATACTTTTGGGTACCACTTCAGATTTTTGGTAAGATCCATGTCTTCGAATTCTTTGAATATTTTCAATATTTTGATTAGCGAATATCTCTACGATAATTTGTTCCAACGCTGCTGGTGACATATTTATATGGCCTAACAGACATCTTGAACCATAGAATAGGACGGCAGCCATCTTTTCGGGGTCACACGAACTAGTCTACAATTAAGAGATAATAAGTATAAAATTTGAAATTATCTGGAACCAAAAATTTGTGATTATGTCAAAAACAATCATAACTCAATCTGTATATCCGAATATGCATATCATAACGTTCAATCTTACAGTCAGTATGTTAAGAAAAATTTGTAGAATTCATTTGAACTAACTATAGTTACCTGTATACTGATTGATGGCTGGATGGCAAATGTGTTAACCAACACTTGTAAACCTAAGACGTGTGAATAATATTGCTGCAAGAATTGCGTCGTTATCTGTGCCAATAAATCTTCGATAATTTTATAGAAACTGTCTTTTAAGTCAACTTGCTCAATGGAAGAAATCCTGGAAGGTTTAGAAAATTTTCGTTTGTTCTTTAGGGCATTTTTATTATACTCACTTATGATGCACTCCTTCTAGTGGCATGTATGGAGAAATGTTAACGGGAAATAGAAAATTTAATAACTTATAAAAATATATGTTGCTATTCTGTAGATTAATTTGTGCTCTATTTGCTACATTTAGCTGAATTCCGAAACTACTGAGATATACATTTTCTATGATACATCTAGTTTTTGCCTGTTCCTGCAACAAGAAGGACATTATTTGAAGATTTACAATTTCATAGTTATAATTCTAGATTGTAAAATTAAATACTACTATGTTGATATCACTTTTATTTGTAACTTCCGTTACTCGAGTTTTAGCATTATTACGCCATTTTCTACAGTATTCAAATACAATTAAAATACATAGCTTTAGCTGTAAATGTACTTATTGGTAAGTAGCAAAGGATCACTGTGGTTGATCATTCTTTAACTTAGAGGATTATTACTATAGGATTACATTGGTTTTACTTTATAAGAATGACAAATTGCTAATAGCAGCAGGGTATTATTCGAATGCAATTGCATTTGAACCGAATTCCAGATTAGGACATATCTTATTCAATAATAAAGACAAAATAAAGGCAATTGATAAATCTGGAGTTCCTTGTCAGGAATGCGATTCCTTTTATATAGGCCAAACAGGACGCTCATTTTCTATCAGGTTTAATGAACATGAAAGAGGCTTTAGACTTTCAAAAATATTATATTGTAATAATTGCTATTAACCGCAGGGTATAGAAGCTATTCAGGACAATAATTCGTGGAATAAATACATTACATAGCTTTAAATAACGGTGAATTAATTAAGTCTATTTGCTCATTAGGAAGTAAGGTATTGTTTTTGTGTTTTTAAACTTCCAAAGATTCCACCAGGTTATGTCTATTTCAGGAAAAAACTGATCTGCAAATGTGGCACCTGGTTTTGAAATCCTAAAGCATCTTTTATGTTCATTAACCTGATAGAAAATGAGTGTCCTAGTTGGTCTATATAAAAAGAATCGCATTCTTGTAGTACAACTGTTATCAAAAGGTCTAAAATTTAGCTTCTGTATGAACAGTTCAAGAATTTTACCAATCATTACAGATAGCCCAGGAAAAATAGACTGTTACATAGAAAAAAATTGTAACAGTCTGATTTTTTGCATGAATCTTAGTTCTCCATCGATTTGATTGCCTAGGGCCGAGTTGCGCTAGGTGAAAGGTCGCGAGAAATAGTTTTTCACAAATATCTCGACAACGACGACCTTTATCGAAGAAAATAAGAGCTAATTTGTAGCTGAGAAGATTTGCTATGAAAACGGGAAGTTCTTTGTTGGGGGAATTGTTTACGAGATATAGCGTTTCAAAAACAACCAAGAACGTAGAGGAATTAATATTCGATACGTACATTTTTGTTTTTTTTTATTTATTAATGAACGCATTTATCATACATTTTTTGCCTTTATTTGTGTTCAATTCAGTGGTCGCAATATTAACTTTCTTCAGTTCATCAGAACGAGGAAAGATGATGGATCGAAGTCGTTATCGATCTCCTCGTTATTGATATCAAAAGGTTCCATGTTCATAGTTTGGCCATGACATTGGCTACAAACTGCAGAACAGTAATCCTGCTTTTCGGCATCCAGAATTGGATCCACGGCCTTTCTTGCAGTTACAAAATACTGTATTGAATTATACATCAGGAGCGGCTTGGATCAGAGTTGTAACTGGCTCTAAGATATCATTTTGTAGTACCCATCCTCAATTTTGAGTATCAATTTCGCCATTTCCTAGCCATACTTGTTTTTGGTAATATGTCTGCTGCTAAACAGCAGCAGAGGTATCTTCTGATCATGGAACGAGCAATGAGCCCAATCAAGCAGCTTAAGTGCATCTAGAGGTTAAACTCCTGCTCCCTATTGATGGTGATGATGATGATGACCGGAAGTCAGAAAAGCATCTTCATACTCGGTTACTCAATCCTGCTAGATACGCCTGGTAAGCTTAATAACGGAACGATTATCTGCACAGCGCGTTACCAAATACTGATAACTGATAGTAATAGAGTGTACGAACAGGTAGTTCAGATCGTGACAATCACACAGGTACCTACTTGTAACTCGGCACTGTCTGTGGTGATAAATGTTTTGTTGGCCCCACTAGGTAGACTATATTGAAAGATTTTTGTTCCGCTACTTACCAGTTACATATGACTGGTAACGCAGTGAATGATTTTAAGAATCGTCGAAGAATAGTCCTGAAGAACTACTCAACATGAGTAAGAACCAAGCCCGAACTATAACAAGTCCCCTCACAGTCACAGACTAATTGGAGGGAACCTGCACAAAATGGGACTGTACGATGGCGATCTTTCCTGCAGAAAATGCGGCAAAGGGACGGAAACTGACAAACTCAATTGGTATATGACAGTAAAGGACAAGCATATGCCTATACTTGAGAGGGAAACCTACAATGTTCGAAGATCGTGTGAGTCAGCAGTGGAATGTAGAGGGAGGAGATAGGCAATAGTATTTTTCTTGAAGGTTTGGAGGTTATAGGTATAGGGGAAGACCTCAGTAAGGTATCCAACAAAGAGTACAACAGCCAACCGGTGAAGAGCCTGTAAACCACAGTAGACCACTAAATAAGAAACAGTACACTATTACTTTGGCCCTCAGTACTTCAACATTATTTTTACTGGATGTTTCTTATTTAGTGTTGTAGTGTATCCACAGTGTGAACTCTTTTATAGTTTAATATTGTACAGACCAGTAGCAGGGACAACAATTACGGAGTGGAATCTGCAAATCATGCAAGTGGAATGCCCAAAAAGCCCTAGTGGCCGAAGTTTGTACATCCTCTAAAGGTACATGTACACTGTAGATTTTTTCTCGTAGAGTTAGGTACTCTAGCTAGAGCTCTCTAGATTTAGTCTAGAAGTGTACAAAACATATAGAGCGCTCTAGCGGTTGCCTCTCTAGGATCTAGGTAGACTAACTAGAGTAGACGAAAATCTACAATGTACACGGAAATAGACACTATAGCTAGATCTGTCTAGATCTATTTGTTCAATCGAATAGACCAAATAGAGCACGTGGAAATATTTGAACAGTTTTTTCGATATGGTTTTGTTAAAGGTACCTAATTATACATTTTTATACATTTTCTTTTGCATTTATTTGTACAATGGCCGATGTTGTGTGGGACAAGCAAAAAACCTATAAACTAATTGAGCTTCTTGAATCGTCTCCTGAACTGTGGAATTGTACACTGAAGGAATACAGAGACAGGCAGCTAAAGGCAAAATGTATGGAAACAATTTTCGTACGAAGTGGTATCTTCTACACTCATTTCTTTCAGTAACTTTGCGTGCACTCCTTCGTCATCTCTTTTTGATATCCAATTTCTCACCCACAGACTCTTTCGTTTTTTTCGATTTTATTTCCTGTTTTTTTTTAAATCAAACTACACACTATAATTGCAGCTGCAACGCGTTTGCGGTCCGACATTTTTTGTACAAAGAAAACGAACTGACAGCCAAAATGCTCTCTCAATAAGAACTATCTAGACTATCAAGTTTGACCAATGTACATGGGCCGTAGACTTATCTAGGTAGATTTGATCTATGCGCTCTCTATGACTGCTCTAATTAGAGCACATTTCACTCTAGTGTAAACACACTTCTAGTGCAGTCTAGCTAGAGCGATCTAAATCTAGCTCTATTTATCTCTACAGTGTACAGGTGCCTTTAGGGATCATAGAATGCATTGCAATAACTGTTATTCAGTTGTTTTTTGGGACAGTCATAATGCACTCTCTATTTTGATTAATGATATATTGAGTAAAATAGGGCTTAGGTAAAACACTTACTACTAGATCATTCAAGTAGACTTACCTTGAGTTTGGTAACTGATGCATGAATGGAGGTCATATCATTAACATAAGCAACCGTAGTTTCTTCGAAAAGTCTCTTATTCTGTCGCAGCATGTTGCCAAGACGGATGAACAAATCGTTTTCTATGTTCAATTGGAAGTTTCCAACTGTCACTTTTAGGTGGCGGAAAACATCGCATTCTTTACACGGAATCTTAGAACAAGTACATTCGATGAAAGAGTCGCAATTACGCAACGTTTCGGTCGGTAACGATTGAAAAACCACAGAGTTAGACTCTTTATTGTCAATTTGTAAGGCGTTTATTCTCAGATTAAAGTATTGTTCCCTCTTCGATTTTCTCACGTGGAAATACACTGCCGGACTGTAAGTCCTCCTCAGTTCGGCGAAAAAAGGTTTCAGCATAAACATCTTTTCGAAGTCGATATGTATATAATCTTTGAGCTGACATTTCTTATAGTGTAAACGGTACTTGTCTTCAATCCACGATGCAAGTTCCAAGGTCAATGTTTTCCACTTGTGACCGACGTTCACTTCCCAAATGGCCGGCATATCTGACAAAGACAAATAGAAGTGTTCCTTTTTGGATTGTTCCGATGTAAAAACTGACAGTCCAAAGCCGGATATGGAAGTCAACACTTCGATTTCGCAATGTTCTTGGAAAATCGTCTTGAGTGTGTGATTGTATATGTTTAATTCTTGCGTGAAAATAAGTGTGCGTTGAATGCCGTCTCTATAACACAACCAGTATATGATGATTTTATCCCTTCGAACTTTGTTCATGGTTGTTTTAACGCTGTCGGAGCTATCGGAATCATCACTGGATGATACCGTTTCGTTGGTGGTGGGTGTGACGCTGTGGAAACGGATTTTCTCTTCACCATACCTGGAAGTGGAACGAAGGTAAATAAAAAACAATCACCCTTATCCACTAAAAATACTGTGAGAGTACTGATGACTTTCAGCTCCCATGTACCTAACTTTTCGGGAAATAGGTCACAATAATACATACGCTTATTATTTTCGTCCTTACGTACGTTTCGGTGTCACGACCATCATCAGAAGACGTATTATGTATAAAACGGGATTTCTTAAGACTAATTGTATTAGAACAGAGCGTCCTTATCGCACCAATTTTAATTGAAAATGCCCACGTCGCCGAAACGAACAGAAACACGAGTACCTAATCGAAATTGTAACACATTATTGTTTTAAGTATATGAATATGTATCAAGAATCCGCTGCTTAGCAATTTTCTTATAATGTACAAAGGCATGTCAAAGAAAGTCTGTAGACGACTGGAACAAAAAAATATAACGCTCAAGTATCCACTTTCGAACCAGATGGAAGATTTATGAGGTAATAGAAAAAGGTTGTCGGACCTTATTAGAAATATTGCTATTTGAGCATTCTACCTGAAATATACTTTGGAAATTATAAAGACGCATGTAGAATTTGCAAGCGTTTTAATTAATTAAACTAGTATAAATGTGACTTAATGAATGAATGTCTGTTCTATCATTTTATGTGAATCATCTCCAGAATAGATCTTTTATAATACTCGGTTTCCTTAGTTAAAATATTAACATTTTTGTAATCGAATTGATGTTTATAATCAAAACAGTGTTTAGCAAGGGCGGTAGAAGGGCCCATCGCAATCTAAGCAATTTAATTTGTATACTGTGCGGGTTTGTTTATCTTTAGGTATTTATGCTTTTAGATTTGAAAAATATTTCCCAACACAGCTAGTAGGTTTATGTGCAACATTTATATCATACTTTTTTAAACATTTCTTAATTTTCTCGGAGGTCTCCGGAATGTATGGTGATGTTATAAAATTATCTGTATTACCGTTTTTGTTATTTATGTATGACGTTCCATGACAGATTTTGTTGATTCTTTCTTTAATGATGGAATTGAAAAATTTTTTTGGGTAGCCATTCATATCCAGTGCATTATGAACAATTTTTAAATTGAAAATAAGTGCAATCTAAACAAAACTTTACTGCATTTATAAATTCAGATTTATCTAGAGGTGTGTGGTTTTTAATCTCTGCCCAACGTTTCTTTATGCAACTCAATGCGAAAACGACTGGTGGATTTGTAAATAAAGAAACAACGTCCAAGGAAATTAATAGATGATCTACGGGTACATAATACGTCTTCTGATGATGGTCGTGAGACCGAAACGTATGTAAAGACGAAAATAATAACCATATATGTTAGTGTGACCTATTTCTCAAGAATTTAGTTATTATTAATACATGGTCAAAATCATTATTAATCAGAGTTAACTAGATTAGAAATCCAAATGTGCTTGTTCAAATACTAATTGGAATTGATAGAGTTAATAACGGATTCTCGAGTTTCAGCGTCATTACACATATGCATATTCTTATCGGTAGGAAGCAAAGGATTACTTTGCTCACTCATTCATGAACTTAGAGGATTATTACTTTAGGATTACATGGTAGACTTTTACATTCTAATAATGACGAATTGCTATTAATTTTCGGTAACTTCCTATAATAATTGATTCGCCTGAAACAGACAGCTTACATATTTTAAATATAGCTGATAAAGTTACTAAACTAAGCTTACTGGAATCTTTGGAAATTTACACAAAAACAATACCCTACTTCTTATTGATCAAATATACCTAATTTATTCCCCATTTTTATAGCTATTTAATGTATTTATTCCACGAATTATGGTCCTGATTAGCATCTATATACTCTGGTGTTAATAGGAATTAGTTATTATTAATAACCCTCTAAGTTCATGAATGACCGACCACAGTAGTCCTTTACTACCTACCAATAAGTATATTTATAGTTGAAGCTATGTGTTTTAATTGTATTTCAATACCGTCTGAAGATGACATAATGACGATGCAAACCCGAGTAACGGAAGTTGCAAATAAAAGTAACATCAACATAGTAGTGTTTACTTTTACAATCTTAACTTATAATCGCGGAAATATCATCGACATATCCAACTGTTGGAAACTGACTTTAAGGAGGAGCAAGTTAGCTTAGAAAAAAATTGGCCAAAAAAGGAAAAAAGTGGATTGCCCATTGCACATCAGTTTGTTTGTTTGAAGTGGTTCTTGTTAACAGTAAAATAATTTTGCTCCATATATAAAGACGTAAGGATCTCGTATTCTGTGTAGTTGTATAGGGGATATCAATATTTGAAACCCATTTCTTCAGAATGTTTATCGACTCAGGGATTGGAATATTCGTAAATAGTGAGACAATATCAAATGAAACGAGAGTATCAACAGGTTCAAGTTTGAAATCTTTTGATTTTGAAATAAGTTAGGGGTTGGAATTTTTGTTGAAAGTTTGGAGAGTATGGCCACCAGGAAAGACTTCTCTAGACAAAGAATTCCACAACTTCGCCTCTTGATGAAAAAATTAAGTCTGGTAGAAAGAAGGGCGGTCAGTCTCGAGTTTGACGATGAAGGGGTGGCCAGTTTGAGCTGGCTTGTCGGAGTACTTGGAATTTTTCGAAGTGGAATGATAGACGAGGTTTCTGATGAGCACCGACCATGGAAATATCGATATAAAAGGGAGACATCACCCACCTTTCTACGATGTTCTAGAGAGGTTAATGAACTCCTAAGTGTGACATAATCAATTAGACGAATAGCTCTATTCTGTATAGAATCCGAGAGCTTCAGGGTATGTTTGGGAACAAAACATGTGAACAGTACTCCAGGACAGGTCGAATCTGTGCTTTGTAAATTATGAGGAGCTGCTTGGGTGTAAATTAGCTCTAAGCACGAAACAGAAAACTAAAGGGTGATGTTGCTGATGACATCATAACATTAGGGTTGTGGGATCCCCCTTTCTGGCGGAATGAAATGTAGGAGCCTGAAAGAGTTGAACATTCTCGAAATACTATTTGAGATGTTTTCAAATTAACCTCCTGACTCTATTTAAATCAAAGCGTCATAGGTAATAAATTTTCACATTGGAACCATATTCCTTCAGGTCATTGTAAAATTTGAAATTAATGAATAGATTTAAAGAGCGGGTGTGAGTTCCACAAAAAAATCGGGGGTCATAAATTATGCATATAATCCAGACTATACTATTGACGTTGCATAGATCATTAAGCTCACCCGTCTTTGAATATATCGATCAAAAATCCAGTTCCTTTGTTATTGTAGACATTCCAAACTAGTTGACGTGGTCTGGTCGGATCATCCCAGGTATACGTAAGGGCATTATACGGACTTAAAAGAGTAACTTGACTCTGATATTGCTGCTGTATCTTGAGGAATAGATCTGGACAATAATTTTTTACCAATACTGGTGCGTCTCCCAATTGGTAGTCTGTAAACGTTATTCTGAACGAATCGGATACCCCTCCAGTCACTTCAACAGACAGAGCGCCCTGGAAAAAGAGCAGTGTTAAGTATAATTAACTGTGTTCAATGTTAATGAGTCTCTTACCCCTTTATTCATACGTAGGACGGTCCTGTGCATTGTGGCTATGAAGAACGCTTGAGAAATAAGTTTGCTATCTCGATATTTAACGTACATTTGCATAGAAGATGTTTCCGGCCAGAAAATCACGGTTTGGGTAGAGGGGATGTCCATCCACAGATCAGTTCTTTCGTTATGTTCCATAACTCTGTTAGAAATTAATGAAATACTAGATTGAGTAATAATTACTTACATATTAAGATTATATCCGTGCATATATAAATTTAAACGTTCCTGTGAATTTAAAATATTATTAATCAACTATAAAAGGGTTCACACTGTGGATGTATTGTAACATTATTCATAAGAAATAATCACCCTTATCCACTAAAATTACTATTAAAGTACTGAGGACCTTTCGGGTACCAAGTAGCCATCATCAGAGTGAACTAATTTATAAATCAAAATGCTGGTTGGAGATAATCATGTGAACAATGGGTTACTCTCAGCTGGAGATGAATTGGAATTTAATAAATTGCTTTTTCGTTTATACATTTCCTGTGTTTTAAAAATGATAAACTTTCTTGAGAAATGGTGTGAACTGTATTCAAAATATGTTCGGCAACTGCTGGTTTTTCACCATTATTTTTCTTTATATGGGCAAAATGTTCTTTGTAACGAGCTAAATGTTCCTTCTACTTTGACCCACATAGAATTTCGAACACGACTCACAATTAATGTTGTAAATCTCGGATTTGACGAAATCGAAAACTTTATCAAAGGTGTTGTTGCCTTAACGGTGTTTTAACTTGTTCTTACATCTATAAACTGGTTGTATTGCAAATTTAGAAAACAAACTATGGAATTTATTGATTATAACAGGTGGAACATAGCTTCCAATAGGATTTTGCAGCAACCGGCCGTCACATGATGTACCTAAGCCTCTACGATACTATTGAAGAATGATAATTGAAACTTTTGAATTTTATTGAAGTATTTGAAGGTAATGGCTTTAATTTGGTTAGTTGGCTACGTTCCAATTTCCTTTTTTGTTTAGAAATTAAATTATTGATCAAAGATTTGTGATAACCATTGTCCAACGCAATTTGCTGAAGTTTCTCAACTTCGTTGTCATAATTTTGATTGTTCAAAGAGACGTTCAATAATCTATGACTATTAAACGGAGCTATTTTATATTTAAATGGTGTAGCTAAATCCGCAGGGGTATACCTATTTGTTTGAGTAAGTTTTCTGTATATTTATTTATTTATTTATTAACGGGACGAACCCTCTTACAGTATAACAAATTTAGTAAAATATAATGGATCGTAAAAAGAATAAAAATAATATAAAATAAACGGTTTACATTGCAAATATACACAGATAGTGGCTTCTATGAGTCGGAAAAATATGAAAATATTTCAGAGCCTAACGAGACTCTATCCCCCTCCCCGTTTTCGAGGATGCTGAACACGATGGCGGTGGTTTAAACTCTTTCTGAGTTGACCGTCACCCTCAAACGGCCAAAAACCACCCCCAAAAAGGGTGAAACGCGGATATACCGACATATTCTGAGAAAAACCGCGTCACTTCCCGTTTTCGAGGATGCTGAACACGGTGCCGGTACTTTGGAATTTCTCCGAGTCAACCCTACCCCTTAAACGGCAAAGAACAACCCCTGAAAGGGGTGAAACTCGGATATACCGACATATTCCGAGAAAAACTGCGTCACCTCCCGTTTTCGAGTGTGCTGAACACGACGGTGATTCTGGATCTTCTCCCCGAAGCAAACTAGCCGCTGAAACAGACAACAACTACCGCTTTGATACCCTGAATTTATGAAGTGGATAAGAAAAATCCGATAAGAGAAAATGTATAACAAATCATTGAATACACACCGGATGATGTTTCCACATTTGTTGACTGACTGTTCACCCTGAAAAATAAGCGTATACATTGTGTCTGGCTAGGTTATTTGGTGGTTTTTAGGTGAGAAAATCTCCTGTATGGAATCAGTGGTACAATTTTACATATTTTATTTTATTAAATCATAAACATTTTCATTTCACGCGTACAATTACTTATTAACTATATATACAAATATAAAACTGTTTCATTGACGCAGTTATATGCACATATCCACTATCCACTCAGGACAGTTAACTAACCCATTAATGAGTTTGAATAAAAATTTTAGATCATTGTGATTTCTACGTAATGTTAATTTTTCAATATTTAGAATTCAACCAAGTCGTAATCGAAATTATAGTCACGAAATCTAATATTCATTTTAATCTTGAGAAATTATTTTGAACCCTTCAATCCTCATGCGATGAACATTATAAGAAGCAGACCATATAGAAGAGCAATACTCAAGGTGCGCACGCACCAATGCTGTGTAAAGATATCTTATAGAAATAATGTTATGAAAATCGCTAGAAACTATTTTTATAAAACCAAAGGACTTAAGGACTTTATTAACTATATAATCACAATTTGCATTGAAAGTAAGCTTTCTGTCCATAATAACATCAAGATCCCTTATTTCTGTTTTAGTAGCTAAGATATTGTTATTGATATCATAATGTCGAAATCTAAGTGATTACCATCTTTGATAATGTTTATATCAATTGAGTTTTTCGTAACAATTGTTGAAATTTATGGTTGATTGATTTATCTTTTCTACTGGTTTCTGCCGAAACTATGTTTAATAATTTAGAACAAAGGGACTGGAATTCGTATGATGTTGTTTTACAAGTTAATTTTAAATGTTAAAAGTTTATCACTTCTTAAATACAGTACAGACAAATTTCTAGGTAATTTAGAAGGGATGGAAATTTATAAACGAAAAAGCAATTTATTAAATTCCGATTCATCTCCAGTTGAGGGTAACCCATTGCTTACATTATTATTCCCAACTAGTATTTAAACAAGCACACTTTGATTTATAATTTAGTTTACTCTGATGATGGCTACTTGGTAGCCGAAAGGTTCTCAGTACTTCATTAGTACTTTTAGTGGATAAGGATGAGTATTTCTTATCAATAGTGATAAAATATCATGGCGTAACATGAACTTCCTTTGAATTTGTAGATCTTCTGCATAACGTTTCTTTGCATCGAATTTAAGTCAAAGATATCTTCAATTATCTTGATATGAGCAGTTCATACATGTTACAAAATTGGAATTCGGAACAAGATATATGTGATGGATTAAACACGAGCAAGCTCCAACTATTGATATAGTCAGGGCCGTCTTTAGAATATTATGACCCTATGCTCATGAAGAGTTGGCGCCCTTTCAGTAATCCTTTCATATCTTACAAATATTTTTACATGAATCGGGGAAATCTATTAAACCAATGAAGGATATACATGTAATCGGAAACGTATATTGCACCCTATTCAGCTTAGATTCATTAACATTTATGTTTGTTAGGAATATCTTCACAGTTTTCTGAATCAAGTAAGAACTTACCTCAAAAACTTACTGCTGCGATTATGAACCAGAAAGCTAGGAAGTATAGTTACTACTTTGGTAAGCCTGGGACACATTTGCGACGGCGCAATAGATAAGAAAAACAGATACTTCTTCTTTCTTTCAATGTCTTTGCATACTATTAAGCCGGTTGTTCCTGTACATTCTAGGCCAAATTCGTTAGACCAATTCGAGTCGTAGACTTGGACATTTAGCGTTTGCTTGCCATGACGTTTATAAGTGAAAAGTAAAATATCTTCAGTAGAACTGTCGTAAACAGAGTTCGTTGCTGAGGCCTGAAAATTCACTCTTATCATCAACATTTCGAGGATTCATAAAAATTCAAAATATGGAGAGGATTTTAAAAAATTTTGAGACATTATGGAATCTTCCCAAAATTTTCTATTTCAAAATTATTGAAAAAATACTTTTCCAATACTAATGTTAATTAATGTAATTTTTTTGTAAATCTGTAGTCAGAGAAATGAATCTGGCTCAGGAAAACATGATGGGTAACGTACCTTCAGTTTCAAAGGTAATCCTGTTTTATTGACTATCCAATATGTAGTATAAAAATAGACACTACAACTGCCTTCTCTTTCTGCCTTAGCGTTAATCGCCAAATGTTTATTATTGTCATATGCGTCGCTCGTTAAATGAATTACTTTCTCATCTAGATGAGTAGACAAATTGAAGTTCCCTGTCCAGATGACCAAGTTCTGCTTCAACCTGACGACTAGTTTTTGATCTTTCGATAAATCTAAACAATATATATTATTCTCTTCGCCTGGTTCAATTTTAATGGTTTGCTTCAAGGTAGTGTTTTCTACTTCCAACGTGTATGGTAAATAATTGTGTATTATCAATGGTGGTAGGAGATATATGATGAAGTTGGGTGTGGAGTGGGCCTTGGAATTTTTCACTTCTATGTTCCTTTTCAACATGACTCTCAAGGAAAATACCTCCAGATTCGAGTCACTCTTTGGTTTACAGATGACATTATGTGCTGTGTCCAGTTCTGTAGCCAAGTCTTGCCACCATATTCCAGGTTCACAGGAATAGCTTCCTCTGAACAAGATATACATTTGAAAAAAAATTGAATTGAAAAGCACTTTGATTTAGTTTTAGTTGAGAATAACTTACTCTGCATAGGCTGGTTGAATGAATAATTTACAATGGTAGGCAATGTACAGTGGTACATTGTATTCCTCGTGGGCTTCTAAAACTGCTATTCTCATGGTGGTTTCGAAGGGATTAGTCATGTCACCTACTGGTTCCAAATTCAGTTGCTGGAGTACAGAAGGTTGATAAAGCACACTCAGAGCGAAACATGTTTTATTTTTTATCTGGAAATAATAAGAACTGTATTGAACCTATTTTTCAGTTAGACGTCCAGAAGTTCTTATATTTTTCTTGAAAACTTTTAAATATAAATTTTAATTCCGTTCGTTTCCAATAATTGGGGAATCAGCGCTTTATTATTTAGAAGTAGTGTTGCCCAAATGCAAGAACAAGACGAGACTTAGCCAGTCTTGGTCTCGGTCTTGCGCCAATACACCTGGTCTTGGTCTTGGTCTTGGTATTGCTCTCCCAGTCTTGGTCTTGGTCTTGGTCTTGCAGCAAGAGTCTCGCAAGTCTCGCAATTACCTATTAGTGTTTCTGTTTTTCATTTTTATTTCAACCTTTTTATGTTGGCATAATTTACACAAAGCAATTTGGGATGCATGAATTATTTCTAAAAACTCATCAAATTTGCTTTTAGGTATTTTAGATCTATAACTCCAACTCTCATTACTCCGACTAGAACTATTTGAATCTTCGTCACTCATGTCAAACTGTAAACGTGATAAGTTTTCCGAGAACAACAAGGATTAAAGTAAAAACAATTATTAGTATTACATTAGGCTCGCAAAGCTCAATTGGGAATGACTGGAGTTGAAATTATTATTTATAGTCTATTCGCTTAGATAGTGTGGCCTTTTACCGTGCCGCCTTGGCACGTGCCGGCTCTCATTAAAGGATGCCGCCGCAAATCAAAGGATGCCGCTTGCGGCGTACAGACGCATGACATTGTAGCGTCCTGATTTTCGCTCTTATACCTACCTTATTATTATAAGTTAGATTTCAAATTAGTTTGTAAGATCTCTTTTTCGGCTTGTAACTTTTGAAATATTAAATTACATATAATTTTAGTACGCTTTATTCTATATAGTTTATTTTTCGTTTTTATTATTTTCATATCTTTATTTATTTTCATACCATATTTAATATACTATTTTTTATTTACTTATTCGGACTGCGTAAGTTCCCCCTTCAACGAAAATGCACTGATAGTCATTTATATCTGTACTTTAAGTCTTCCTATTTTCTGTCTATTTTCTTCATCAAAATTTTATGTACTAGTACTTTCTTTAATTTTGTTCCGTTTGTTTTCTATGTGTCAATTTCTTGTATGATAAATTAAGCTTGTCCGCTCCCTGAACGACACTCAGTCCTAACTGCAAGACGCAAGAGTCTCGCAGGCTTAGTCTTGTTCTTGCTAAAATCTTGCACGGTCAGTCTTGGTCTTGGTCTTGCTAAAATTACGCGGTCTTGGTCTTGGTCTTGCAAACATGCAAGAACAAGACCAAGACTGCAAGACCAAGACCGATTTTGGGCAACACTATTTAGAAGACATTTGATATACATTGTAGTTCATGATTTGTTTGCAATACATTCTTTCCCGCATTGATTTGTGGCGATCGCCACAAAAGTGGGAGAAGTTCGTTAAACCAGAACAAGTGAGCATACAGTAATAAGACTCAAAGCAAATGGTGTATGTCACTATTCCAGAGACGTCATCGAGTAGCGCGACTAGCCTTAGCTCCAGTACACCATCAACATTGAAATAACGACCAGTGATGGGAAAGGTAGTATCGTCGTCCAGGAGAGCAGAATGAATATTTTATTTTACTTATATTATCTCTTTCTGTGGAAGCTCAATTATTGTGATATGGGATGTCATATTTAAAGGGACACCCAGAGAGTGATGCCCCCCAGACCTGAATCCGATTGAACGCGTCTGGGACATGTTGCCAGATGACTTAGATCAAGAAGTCCTGCCCGAAACACCGAAGTAAAAAGTGTTTCAATTGAATTATGTGAGAATAAGGCTCAAGAAATGATCGGCAACATGATTAGAAGAATGAGAAGATGAATGGCTACAATCATGAGAGTTCGCGAGAGAAACATACGTTATTAAAAAAAAATGATTTGGAATTTGACTTCAAAGCTAAATGCTTAAAAAAGTCATAATGTACATCAAGGTCTTAGCAAAAACTATAATAAAACTTATGTCTCTAAACACGAACCAATAAGATTTTTCTCCGTTTCTCTAAATTTGTCATCTTGTGTAGAATGATCTATCTATGTAAAAATTACTGTTATTGAAATGTCAGTTATTGTTTGGAACTTTCCTCTCGATATTGCTTTGGTTAAATACCAACTGAGTTCAACTGTTCTAAAAACTAAACAGACCGAGATATCATGATTAGGAGGGTATTATAGGAATTCCGAAATTTGCATCTACCTTATTTTTACTAAAGTATTAAAAGGTTAACATGTTACCTGCAATGGCGAGCCAATAACAACGGTACGTCCTTTTTTCCCTATGGTATGTTTGGCTGACAAATAGTAAGTTTGACTTGGCCCCACTGAATGTAACCTTAATAGTTTGGCCCAATTTGTGCTCGAACAATTCGTATAGAGAGGAGTAAAATTAGTTGCGTGTATCTTGATATAATATTTATTGATTCGTTCGTACAGTTCTGCCGTAGACTCTAAAGGAAACTGTAAGCTCGATATCGTTTTGGAGTCATACCTAGACTCAAATTCTGTTCTGTATACATCATCATTTGTGCTGCAACAAAAAAAGAAAGACTTGATAAACGCTGTCATAGTAAATTAATGCAACCAATTCATTTAACCTTTGCAATGGATACTAAATAATTGTTCCTTACCTTGTGCATGCCACATGTGAAGCCAATGTGCATCGAAGAAATAGTTGAAATAGTGGTAGAAAATAAGTAGAATTAAATGAATACGCAAAGCAGCTATCTAAATTCTAAAGGTAGGTAGATAGGAATGCAAGAGTTAATTTATAACTACTGAATTAGTAGATTATTGACATATCTCTATTACCCATTAGGCCCATAACTATTAACAATTCTAGAGTCGATGTATAACCGTGCTTCTATCGCGAATAAATGCCCTAAGTAAAGCGAGTCATTCGGCTTACGAGTTTCCCATTTTGTCAGATACAGAAGAGATTAGTCTTAAGAGCCTGTAATATTCGAAGATTTTTGGAACAAGAAAACTCGAAAATAAACTGTCCGTCATTCTAGTTTCGTACAGTATATTTACAAACAGAACAAAATGATTCTAAGAGTTTTCTCGGTACTCTCATCAACAATTATACGAAATCAAACCTCTAAAAGCATTATACCATGAGGAAAGCTATGCATCAAAATTCTGATCCTACTTGAGACATCGAATTCTAGCAGAACAAATATCACCTACCTATCTTTATCGTTATTGAAGTCATCCAAAACATCAGTCATGGCATAGTTGCTCTTGGTGGGACTATTCGGGACCGAATCGAGCATTTCGAAAGGTGTAGAACACACCAAAATATCGTCACCTTTTTGATCGACCGCATGTTTCTCGTATATTTCAACTGTTGTGTGAGGGCCTATATCGTTAATCAAATTGATCGATTTCTTATTTGCTATTATAGATACGCTCTTTTTCGAATATATCGTCAACAGCTCGTTAAGCAACTTCAAAAATTCTGGCGTAATTGTAACGTTCAAAATGTCCTTTGAATCTATCAATACGTAAGTTGACTTTTTGTAATTCAAATCGTATTCCTGATGGACTTCTTGAGTAGTAGTCCGCGATTTTAAATTTTCGTCAGAATCATCTTCAGCTTCACTGGAATGGGCACAATCGCTGTCTTCGTTCTCGTTCCAGTCACCTGAAAGTATTTGCGACATAAATTTTATCTGAAACTGGAAGGTTAAGACGAGAAAAAAGTTTGGGAATGAAAAACTGAGTTCTACTATTTTAGATTTAGATTTTTTAACATCACTAGCTTATGATTATGTTGATAAAATACACGATTCTTTGTTGAAGAATCTTCAGGAAATTCTGTTGTTTCACCGTTTGCTATGTGATATATAATTTTATCCATATTGTAAAATAAACCATACTATGTTGATATCATTTTTATTTGTAACTTCTGTTACTTCAGTTCCAGAGAAATTATTATTCAAATACAATTAAAATACATAACTTCAACTATAAATATACTTATGGGTAGGTACCAAAAGATTACTGTGGTCGGTAATTCATGAACTTAGAGGATTATTACTATAGGATTAGATTGGTTTTACTTTATAAGAATGACAAATTGCTAATAACACCAGGGTATTATTTGAATGCAATTGCATTTGAACCGAATTCCAGATTAGGACATATCTTATTCAATAATAAAGACAAAATAAAGGCAATTGATAAATCTGGAGTTCCTTGTCAGGAATGCGATTCCTTTTATATAGGCCAAACAGGACGCTACTTTTCTATCAGGTTTAATGAACATGAAAGATGCTTTAGACTTTCAAAAATAGGTTTCACATTTTTTCGATAATAATCATTTTTTCCTTGAAATAGACAGTTTAGATATTCTACATATAGCTGGAAACTAAGCTTGTTAGAACTTGGAAATTTACGAATACAAAAATATTATCTTAGTTCTCACTAATGATCAAATAGACCTAATTTATTTAAAGCTTTGGAATTATTGTCCTGATTAACTTCTATACCAGTTGACCCGGTAGCTCAGTGGTAGAAGCATCGATATTCTAATCACTATCTCTTCCGGTCGCGGGTTCGAATCTCAGCGACTGCTGAATTTTTCCGATGGCCCGAGAAAGTGGTGAGGCAAAATACAATGGGCCGTCAGGCTTAAGTGTCATCGAGACTGCTCTGGTTGCAGAATCGAGCCTACCCCACTACCTTATGGGATGTTACAGGCCTATAATGTGCCCATAAAGGGTTTCAACCATTTCCCAACAAACAAATACCCTCCTCTTGATAGCAAATCCTCATTAATAGAATTTAATAGCAGACCATGTAAACCTTATTTAGTTGTATTGCGAACAATATTTTTTTGTAAAAATACTCGATCCGTTACTAGCGAATTATTCGATATCCTAGTTTATATTGGAATACACGTAGTTTTGAAAGAGAAAGTCTAGCGACAAGTGTGTTTTGTTTATTTTTCAATTCGGTCATTCAATTTCAATTTATAGATGTAAGAACAAGGTAAAAAACTGTTTTCAAGTCCAGGACTTACAACATCGATTGTGAGTCATGTTTAAAATGCTATGTTTGCCAAACTAAAACGAACATTCTAACTCAGTATAAAGAACATTTTGCTTATATAAAGAAAAATGATGGTGAAGATCAGCGTTAGCTGAACATATTTTGAGTACAGGTCACACCATTTCTAAAGAAAGTTTATTACTTTTAAAACACAGTACAGACAAATATCTGGGTAATTTAGAAAGGATGGAAATGTATAAACTATAATTTAGTTAACTCTGATTATGCCTAATTGGTAGTCCAAAGATCCTAAGTACTTTATTTAAAATAGTCTGTAAATGTTGTTATGACGACCTTTCTGAACGAGGCCGATAATGAAGTATTTTATGGACGGAAATGAGTCCGTAGAATAGCTATTTATGGGAGGGTATACAAAATGTACATGTATAGTTGAAGTTATGTATTCAATTGTATTTGAATACCATCTGAGTATGGTGTAATATTGCTGTAACTCAACTAACGGAATTTGCAAATAAAAGTGATATCAATATAGTAGTGTGCAATTTTACAATATGGATAATTTTTAGGAAGTGTTTGATGGTTCAAATTTTTTTGATGATAGTACCGAAAGGCCAAAGGAGATGTGAAATACAAAAAATAGAATAATTTTCTTCGTCTTCACTCTTACCAGTAAATAAGTCAGAAATTGCTGCTGCCAATTTCTCCATTGTTCCATCTTCATTTTCAGAATCAGAATCATCCAAGAAAGTTGACAAGCTCGTTTTCACCCGTCTATTTGTACGATTGTGGAACGAGTTGATTGGTTCCAGATACATCATATCTTCTCCAGAATCTTCATCTTCAGTTGTGGTACTGTTACAAGATTTCTTCTGCTTGAAAGGACTTTTCTTGGTTTTATTCTCTTCGTTATTCAACATTGGCATAGATTTATCTTGAAAAACTTTGATGAGGATATCCCACGGCTTATATTCTCTTTCGTCGACCACTACCGGATCTATCAACGGTTCCCACGATCCGAATTTTTCGTTAAAATAATTAGCCTGGATCGTAAACTCGCAAGTACAATTCAGTAAGTAAGACCAATTGTAAATCGTCATCTCCATAGACGATTTGAAGAGCAGAACTTGGATTTCCTCCAATTCGAATATGACGACTATGTCGAACTTTGGTACCAACAGTATTTCGTGGGTGGTTTCACATTTTTCCACTTTGTCTTGTACCAAGTCCGATGTTTTATTGAACTCCGGTAACTTTTTCGATTCCCACAAATCCTCTAATTCCGCTAACTTTTCGCTTGGTTTGCGTACCTTTTGTACAAAATCCATTTCTCCCGGAACTTTGAAATGTTCGGAAATATCGTTAAGAATATCGTTCATGGAATGGACGACAGCACTGCAAATTTGGACGTAGATCGAGGAAACAGAAGCGACTATTTTGGTACCTTTTTCTTCTGAATAACTGTCACATAGCTCGACGTCGCAGTGTCTAAGAACCACGTAAGGTTCTAAATAATTGTTGCCCATATCGTAGAATAGTGTATGCAGTCCAGAAAGAGAAATAACTAGATTCAATCTATTCGCATGCCTGGAATAATCAGCTAAAATTTCCGACTTGGTAATGAAATACCTCTTTTTATTGGAAGTGGTTTCGACCAAAAACACAAATTCCGGTTTGTTCACTCTGAACGATACTGTCAAACTTTTTCGATGCACATGATTTTCAGTTTTTTCGTGAGGACCGTCCGCTTCATAACCGTGATTAATGAAACCCAAGTCAAGGTTGTCTTTCGGGAGGCATTCCAAAACAAATAGAGCCAGTTTTTCGCAAAATGGTATCGATAAATTCAAACTCAATCTGCCGACGATAATGTCTATGGAATTGTCACCGCTTCTGTTCTGGTGGAATGTTATGTCGACTATTGGTGGTTTATTGACGGTAATGTTGCAATTATTATTCTTGCTCTCATCCACTGGAGATTGAAGAATCCTGTAAAGAATCATGATGAAGAAAAACGTTCCACATAAAGGGGTTTTCAAATAAAACTTGTTTTCTAGACAATCTATTACTATTATATTATATTTATTCCTCACTTTATTTTCAAATCTTATAATTTTTCATGTGACATTATCAGGGCATCACAGAATGATATGCGTTCCTTAAAACGGAATGTCAAAAACTAATTTTAAGGGAGGAGTTTCAAAAATTATATTTTCAACTCACTCTGTATACGGGACTAATTCCCAGGGAGGTATCAAATTGAAAAATCGTACGCCCTGTTCAAATAAACGCACATCGTTCTGCAACACTCTGTATATTCACAAAATTTTTAAGATCAGTCATTTAGTCATAAGATCTAAGAAAACTTACCCTCTATCGTGAACCTTAGCATCTGGTCCCATTTCTTCTATGACTACCTGGTCAACTGACAGTTTACCATCTAGACTCTCATCAGTGTAAATTACCATCGAAGTATTAATGTCCAATATTTCCAATCTACATAACCCATGGTTCAAATCTCTTATAGGAGAGCTTAACAATTCACCTGAATCGAAGAACAGCATCAACTTAATCCCATCTACAGAAAATTTAGCCACTATATTCTTTTGTTTCGGTTCGCAGAAAAATGCTTCCAGTGTTTTAACGGTATCATCTTGAACTATAATGTCGGATGGAGACTTCACGGGTGTTGGGAAAATATCGAGGAGTTTTCCTTCTCCAATATTATCTGTATAGATAGAAACTATCGTAGATAGGTCCCTTTGACCTAATGTTATTTCAATCACGTCTAAAATTCCATCAACATCCCAAGACTTTTGCGAGGTTTTTATTGTTGTATATCGCTTGATATCCATATTTAGTTGAATTGGTTCAACTAACGATTCCTGCAAGTTTACTAATTTTAATTGGTTAACCAAGATTATACTGTGGTTGCATAATCAAATTGTTGGCAAAATCAGAAGTTCTAATTTCTGTCAACTTATACATACCTGCATCTCCAATATTGATGTCAAAGTCATAACACCTCTAGAAACGGTTACATTATTCCATTTTAGGAGTATATTTTCCACCACATCGTTCAGCGATTCTTTGAAAAAGTTCTCAACGTGTAAGTCGCCTTAAAATCATGATATTGGAATTAGGATGATTTAAAGGAACACGTATCTTACAGTCACATTCCATTTTGTGCCCCATCGTACAATATTCTAATTTACATTTTTTATATTGTGTTATGTATATACGGGTGTCCAAGGGGTACGCGAAACCTCTATAACTTCGTTGCTATTTGAGATATCGACTAGAGTTTTTTTCAACGGTAGCTATGAACATGCAATTAAAAATTGTTATCATTATTAACATATTTTCCCTATACAGCATGGCGCACCAAACTTATGTTCTTTTAATAAACTATAGAAGAGTTCACACTGTGGATACACCATAACACTGTAGATAAGAAATAAGCACTCATATCCACAAAAAATATTATTAAAGTATAAGGACCTTTCGGCTACGTGATAGCCGAAAGTAGGTCCTCAGTAGGTATTTTTAGTACTATACGTGAGAAATAATCACCCTTATTGTCTAAAAATATTGTTAAAGTACTGACTCTGATGATGGCTACTTGGTAGCCGAAAGGTTCTCAGTAATTTAATAGTATTTTTAATAATCTATAGTGTTATGTTCTTTTAAAATCTCCCTATATTTTAGCATCATTGGACACCTTATGATTCTGTTTAAAATGGGATTGACGACAAGCGAATTTTGAGGCCTTTAGATATTATGGTTGAAAAAGGAGAATGTGTGAGTAAACATCAAATTTCACAAATAATCATGGTTTTACTACAGGAAATAAGATAGGAATTAAAACTTTCAATGTTTTTAAATGTCCCGAAATAACATGGGAGTGCTTATTAATCAACTACTTCCAATTACCGTAGGAAATATGTGAACAAACGTAAAACAGTGAACAACTACTTTTTTTCAAATTGATTGATTGGTTTGGATAAATTTTCCAACGATATACGGTTTGTGTGGTCTATTTTGAAAAATTTTACTAAAAACCTTGCTTTTCAAAAAAATAGTTTAATCAAGTATGGAAAATACTGCCGATTTGAAAAATTCACCATATCTTCGCCTTTTAACTTTTGATGTACCTCCAAATGGTACTTCGATAATAATATTTTACACCAATCTGCATGCTGCTCATTTGTAAATTCTTAGTACGACTTGTAGCTCATCTTCGTCATTTACTCGACTATCGAAAAGTTCTTAAGTAGCTTTACACTACCATTTACTTCGAACCTTTCTGCAAGTTTTCAAAAGTATCAATTCTTGGAATTTTTTAATTTGGGTATTTTGATAGAAATTAGACTTCCCAGCAAAGGATTTCAGCCTCATCAATACAATACACCATGTTTATTAACACTTCGCGGATGAAATCCATTATTAGATAATTTTTAGAAACAAAGTTTTCCATGGAGGAGTTTTTTTGGGGGGCTGAGAGTAAATTTCATTCGACTGACTGCCGTGCCAATTCGTCTCGCCTTGTAGTTTTATAAGAAACATGTCGCTAATCTTTTGGGACGTAAGCCTCCAAGCCTCTGTATCTATCACTAAATGTATCAAATGTTTTAAATTCATCGACAGCAACCTACACAAATTATTAGTCGTTCTTATTTTCCATACCGATTAGTTAGAACTGTGTACGTCAGCTTATGTTTTGAAAAAATAACATGTGAAAAATAACGTTTTCCAATAACATCTCATCAGTTTTTCATAATAGACTACACAAACCGTATATCGTTGGAAAACTTATCAAAATGTTATCTAATGTTGTGAAAAGATAGAGCTACATCCCATCTCAGCAGCTCCTTATATATTCTACAAAGCACAGAATGTTTGGAGTTCAGCTCCCAAACATATATTGGAGCTTTTGGATTCTATCCAGAAGGGAGTTATTCGTCTGATTGATGATGTCACATATAGGAATTCATTTTCCTGTCTAGAACATCGTAGGAAGGTAGGCGATCTCTCCCTTTTCTATAGATATTTCCTTGGTCGGTGTTCATCAACAATCTCGACTCTTATTCTAACATTAGAGATTTCAGATAGGCGGATTAGACGAGCTAGTCACCCCTCCATTGTCAAGCTCGAGAGGTACCGAACTTCTTCCTAACAGACTTCATTTTTCTATCGAACGGCGAAGTTGTATAAGTCTTTGCGTAGTTAGGTCTTTCCTTATGCCTATAACTTCCAAACCATCAACGAACCGCTGGCACACACGGAACGTTATAGGTTTTCTTCTCGTGTAGTCGAAATAAAAAAAATTAAATATTGTAAAACACTGTATACTTAAAAAACACTGTACACTTCAATCCCTGATTTATTTCCAACAGTAAATTCGTGAGGATTTTTCAAATATCAAGCTTTTTCACTCTCTTCTCGGCCATAGAATATACTTGGTTCATAATTCGCCTAACAACATTGAACCCATTTTGAATCAAAAGGACTTTCCAAAATGATAAATATAGGGGGATTTGCATTCAAAAAACATAATTTTGACGTGCTAGTCTGTATAGCGACACTTTATAGATGACGAAATAATATTAAATTAAGCAGAATGTCCGTAGCTACTGCTGAAAAAAAGCGCTAGTGGATATCTCAAATAGAAGCAGAGTTATGGAGTTTCCCAGGTTGTACGTTTTATTTCCCTTCTTTTCAAAATGCAAGGATATAAAAAAAAGAAAAACTATTGACTCGTTTGAATTAACAAACAAACTTTCAACTACGCCATCGATTTATTGTACCGATGCCAGTCCTATGTCTCGAAAAGTTAGAAGGGAAGTTTCATTGTTGATTTCTCACGAGCTAAAATTTTACTAATAATTGTTTAAATACTGTTGCTGTATTTTGTAATGAAGTGCCCATTGCCGATTAACAAAATTTGTACAGAGCTTAGTACAATCTATTCGTATACAAGAATGCTCGATCCAGTTCTGGAACACAGCAAATTATAATACTTGTTGCCGCTGAAATGTCCTGACGCCAAGTGGAGGCGGCGGCGCTGAAATGTACTGGACTTTCTGTTTGTTGTAGCTACCACTAACATTTACAAAATACTGTTAACAGGGAAATGTATTTGCAGAAACGAGAGGGCCAAACAGTAGAAGTTAAAATTATGTCAATCAACAGAGAATTTGGAATATTGTTCCAAACAACATCAGAAAAGTCTATGAACAAGATATTACAGCAACAAAATGTACGAATGAACATACTTATTCGATCAATAATTTCTTCATTATAAACAGAAAAAGTGCAAAATGAGTGCCATCTTACCTGTATCGATTATCATTACATTTGGGGAAGATGACTTTTGCGGAAACAAAAAGATTGGTCCACAAATATTTATCGCTGAATATATTCTAGTACTGGCTTTTAGGGTGTTGGTTGCTTTGTTGATACCTTCATTCAGTACCGATATGATACTGTTGATGTACGGTAGAGCTTCCAAATTCGTGATAAATCTCTGAAAATTATAGGATTAAAATACTATACCAGCTGCAAGGTATCATTCTGTTAACGTATTCAGTTAGCTCACCTGAAGTTGTACTATCAATTTGTACAAAAACGTAACATGTATTTGCCCAAGTTGGAATTTAAAGCTACCATCGGTTAAATTATCATCTCTGCTAGGTGATATATCATGTATGTTCTTCAAATGAGAGGCATGTCTCACATATTTCACCTCAAACACTTTGTCTTCATCCGTAGATAGGACCTAAAACGTAGCTGTTTAAAATGTACATATTTCAAAATATGAATCCGTTAGGTGATCCAAAATCGAGCTGGACATATTGAATAACCAAATTGACTCATATGAAGATAGCGCCACTTTTCTCAAAAATTCAATTTTCTGAGTTCCCGAAGGAACATGAATACTTCTGGAGTTCGGGTCAAAGAATTCCAAGAGTTCCGACGTGATAAGCTCAAAAACTGAGGAAAAAAAATTTGTGGCAAATGTCACGTAGCGTCGCTTATTCCCTATTTCTGAGCGGTTATTCTGTTACAGAAAAAAGAGTTCTGAAATTCTTGATAGTTTCAACACGTTAAACACCAACCCCTTAATAAAAAAACTGTCTCCTCGGCCAAGTTGTAATTGTATGCAACGTCTTACTGCAATTTGACTGTTTTCAAAACGGTCCTTAGGGGCTACCGTGGCGCTGCATCAATATGCTGCCGTATACGCCAGAGCTGGCCCTGGGACTGGGCCGGAATGTTTGTCTCTAATGTATATTCCACTGAAAACTCATAAATACGGTGTCAAAGTGTTCAAAATTTGTTCTAGTACTTGGAATATGGAGCTGTATTGTGATGGTGGTGCATCTGTTCCCACGAATGTTGTGATCCAGCTATCACAAGATCTTTTGACAAATGGGCGCACAATAGTAACCGACAACTATTACACAAGCTTGAAATTGGCAGCTGTTAGAGAACAAAACTCATTTATTGGTAACTCTAAGGGCCTATCGTAGAGGAAAAAATAACTACAAAAAGCCTAAAACGGGGGAAATAGCGACAAAGGAAAATAATCGCAGCATATGTGTTTTAAAATGGAAAGACAAAAGGAACGTCCTTATGCTCTCTACTAAGAATACTCATGCCGTTGTACAAAGACGAACTAGGAATGTCGAGAAACCGCTAGCTGTGCTAGATTACAATAAAGGCAAAAGCTCAATCGACCTCTCGGATCAAATGTCAGTTCTTTGAGGAAGACACTGAAATGGTATAGAAAAATTGCGATAGAGCTAATTTTTGACACTGCTTATTAAATGTAAATGCTCATTACTTTTATAAAACCATTCATGACTCTTCGATTTCCTTAACGAATTTCAAAGAATATGTAGTACAAGATCTAATGTTTCATTAAAACGTTACGTCCAATGTACTTCCTACATCAAAGCACGCACGTAAAGAGGAGACTGTCCATTTTATTGGAAAAAAGGGAAGAAACTCACATAAAGTAAAGGGTTATTGTAAAGGATGTTAATAAAAGGTGTCATAGCAAAAGACGAAGTGCCCGAAAGTAACTACCTACTGCAGTGGTTGCAAAGAAAATCCCATTTCTGATTAAGCTGTTAGGCGTATAATAAGTAGTTTACAGATCAAAAACGTTTTTTTATTATTTGTTTATGTCCCAAAAACATTTTTCAATCCCATCATTAAAGAAAGAATGAACAAAATCTATAATGGAACGTCATATATAAATAACGTAAATGGTAATACAGATAATTTTATGACATTACCATACATTCCGGAGACCTCAGAGAAAATTAAGAATTGTTTGATAAAGTATGATATATATGTTGCACATAAACCTACTAACTGTGTTGGGAAATATTTTTCGAATCTAAAATCTTTAATACCTAAAGATAAACAAACCCACACAGTACACAAATTAAATCGTTTAGATTGCGATGGAACTTAAACAGGAATCTCTAAACAATACTTACAAAAAAGAATGTATGGCCATAAGTGTAGTACATGCAACAAAAACTCCCACCGCCTTTGCTAAACACTGTTTTGATTATAACCATCAATTCGATTACAAAAATGTTGATATTTTAACTAAGGAAACCAATTATTATAAAAGATCTATTCTAGAGATGATTCACATAAAATCATAGAACAGACATTCAGTCGTTAAGTCAGATTTATACTAATTTAATTAATTAAAACCCTTGCAAATTCCTACATGCTTCATAATGTTAAAAGTATATTTTAAGTAGAATGCTCAAATAGCAATATTCATAATAAGGTCTGACAACCTTTTTCTATTACCTCATAAATCTTTAACATCTGGTTCAAAAGTGGATACTTGAGCATTATATTTTTGGTTTCAGTCGTATACAGACTTTGTTTTACATTAGTTCCTATATTATAAGAAAATTGCTAAGCAGTGTATTCTTGATACATATTCATATACTCAAAATATTAATGTGTTACAATTTCGATTATTCGTGTTTCTGTTCGTTTCGGGGACGTGGGCATTTAAAATTGAAATTGGAGCGATAAGGACGCTTTGTGCTGATACAATTAGTTTTAAGAACTCCCGTTTTAGACATAATACGTCTTCTGATGATGGTCGAGAAACCGAAACGTACGTAAAGACATAAATAATATGTATATGTGTTAGTGTGACCTATTTCCCGAGGAAATGCATTTTTAATTAGGTAAGTTAAAAAAATTGGCATATGCCATCTAGCATATAAAAATAAGTCCGCTGGCGTACAGGAATTTTAGAACCAGCTGGACCGACATGGCGTGTTAGATATTTTTTTTATCGCCCCCTAAGGACCGCTATGGCGTTTAACGTGCTTTAAACAGTAGCTCTGGTGCTTTTTGTTTCGCATTTTTGCTCTACGGAATTTGCAACTAAGTAGCACCAGAATATTTCTATCATAATTTTTTTATTTTTTTCAACCTTCTCGCTTCAAACGTCGATATATTTTCTTCGGGGATTCTGATGAGAATTAGTAGTACTGGAATCCGCAATCAGTACTCCTGGAAAAACAATTTTCCAACAAAGCGACGCTAACTTCACAGGAGTAAACTGTTTCACACATGTTAAATATTTACCTTCGGGTACAAAGTGATTTCCGACAGATGCTCAACTTGTATGTTGCTCAAGAAAGATCTGAACACGAATCTTTCATTGGCCCTGAATAAGAAGTCTATTTCGAAACCAGACAAATGTACATTTACAATATCGAAATCGGAATCACATATTCTGATATTCATATCCATCAATCTTGCAGAATGCGAAAACTTAACCGATCCTGGAGGAACTGGCACTTCAGTCTTTTTGTGTATAATAGATTCAACTTTTCTCGAAATCGACTCGACCAAATGCTTCAGGTACGGCGATGTTTGGTTTCTTATTCTGAAAATAAATTGAGTTGCTCTTTCGTTTAAGTTCAAATTCGAATCGTTCCTCACTTATTGTCGATATATTTGGAATATTTGATGAGAGTGTGAATGGCTTCTTGATGTAAAAGTAGATTCAAGTGTCCAAAATCTGCCACCAACGAAGTTTCTACTCCATGAAAATGGCTCCAAAATTCGGGACATCCTGCGCTTACCTAAACAAGAAGGAATTGAGGCAACTAGGAGAATAAGAGACAAATTTAAGCAGTATAGCATTAAGAAAAAATTGTCTGTGCCCTAATACAAGATAAACAACAATGGAGGAGCTATTTGTCCTTGAGCCACTCTGTAAAATATTCATTAATTGTGGGCTTTTGACTGAATTTCTTTTAGATAGAGATAGAGCTCGATGAACTATATTATGTGAGCATAATGCGCCATATTCCTATAAAATCCAAAACCCACTATATTTACTTAAATTTTTATAATTTTCATTTTTATTTTTAAATGAATGAAATATGTTTATTTATTAGCAAATATTTCATTTAATTTTAGAGGTCTGTATGCTTTTGTAATTTATATTATAATTATTTATGAGTAATTTTATTGATAAATTCATTAAATGTGTAACGAACCTTAAATTTTGAAAGATTATTTAATTTAGATCAGGCAATAAATACGGATGTTACATGTAATTTCAGTTTGAACAGTTCATTATTTCAATAGATATGAATGAATTCCGAATGTGTATTCCGTGATTGTCACTTTTCTAAATCTCCGTAATTTCAAATAAGTATAATTATTCAAATAGATGAATCTAATTCATGCCCGTTCAAAGATTGCATTTCATTCCGATAAAACATGTCGCAAAAACAGGGGTCTGGCCAGTTAAGACACCAAACTTTGTGCAACCTTATGTATAAAAAGGGCGAACAACCAAAAAACTCCGATAACACTTGTTTAGTCCGCCGGGAAGAACTGGTGTGATATCATGAGCGCAAATTTTAGATCTAAAAAGTAGCGTCACTTTAAACCATTGTTCGGGGCATAAGTAAAAACCATTGGCACAAAAATAAGGATTTGGTGGAGCAGACCTGTCCAGAACCTCGGAAAACATATAAAAGCCGTGACAGCCGAAAGATCGCTCTCTTGTGTTTTTGAATTTCGATCAGTGCAGTTACTCTCTTGTGTTTTTGAATTTCAAGTATAAATTAGTACCTCTGAAGTGTGATTATAATCGAAGTAAATTGATTATCCGAGTTTGAGTCAGGTTTAAAACTGTGAATTAATAATAGTTTTCCGTGCAAGTGAATTGTTTCAGAAGGTAAATGATAGCAAATAAGTTTATATTTTTGAGCATTACGATATATTGATTTCCGTAATTTATGATTGTTATTGTAATTGGTGAACGTTTGTACGATACCTGAGTTCCGTAGTATTCAGTAATTTGAATTGGTGAATTTGAGTTTATCCTAGTTTATCATAGGTCGAATCGCGCACGATTTGAATTCGCGCCTGAATTGAAATATTCAAGTAATTGTGTGGTGCGTACAGAGTGTGTATGTTTGAACGACAGGGGCGTCTTTGGTATATTTGTGCACACTGTGTCACTCCAGAAGTATAAGTATATCCTAAGACGACCAAACCACCAACGGCTTGTGCACACTGTGTCACTCCAGAAGTATAAGCTGGGGGTGGTTGTGTGATTGAGAATCGTAATAATTCCCTTAATACTATGAGAAGTCCTCGGCCGTGGATATAGGGGTTATTGCAGATGTGATAGTTAGGGTTTGTGCACACTGTGTCACCCCGGAAGTATAAACCCTAATTGTCTAGATTCTGAATCCATAAAGTGTATAAAATCTAACACTGTCACACAATTACCGGGTACTCCGTGAAAGTTAGTACAAGGGTGGGTGAGATGACAGAATAAATTCAATTAGAGTAATTAACCGAAACATAGTAAAATCTGATATCGTACAATCGGAAAACTAGTGCAAACAATATTTTCCGAACAAAACGAATTAATAACCGAATATATCGTAGTGTGATTTGAACATTCCATTTATTAGTGCTGCTATCTAAAATTTACCGCATACCGCTCATTACGCTGAGACCTGTTTGATTCGTACTTTTCCGCAAATTGATCATTCTGAATCATTCATCAACCGATCCCGTACCGCTGAATGGAGTTTAGTGACCGAACTTATCGTAGAGTTGATTTCTTGAAAGAGTTTTCATTTACCGTTTGAGCTTCATTACATTTTCCGTCTGGGTGTAATTTTGTGAGATAATACCGTTCAATTGCATTTAAATTGATTATTCTGAAAGTGTACTTGTTATAATTATTATATATTTTATTATTTGGAATTCCCCGTTTTATTGAATTATTTCTGCTCCATCTTCAAACGAGCTAAGTTATAACCAGGTAACAATTGTAATTAAAGCCTACAATTTCGATACTGTTTTCTGCCCATTGGACTCTGGTTATACTTCACTGTAGCTACCCTAGGGACAAGGCTATCTTTAGATAGCATAGTGACAAGCCTTGTGGGGAGGACGCTAGCAGAAGTCCTCAAAAGGAGTTAACCTTTAGAAAAATCTGGCGCCCGAGGATTCGAAGCTTACCGCAGTAAGCACTTTACCGAAAAGCGACAAGGTCACGTTATAAATGTCAATGGTTTTTGAACATAACATATTTATTTATATTTATAATTGAGAATTAAATTTGAAAATATTTTTTAGGGAATTATTATTAATTTTTATTTCATTAATTAAATAAATAAAAATTACAGCTTAATTATTTGTTATTAAAATAGGAAAATTTATTTTAGAAATTTCCTAGTTTAAATTTAAAATAAATATATTTGTTTTCATTATTTTTAAGAAAAAAATAAGTTAGAAGTGAAATTCCAAGAATTCATATAAACGCTTTTTTTTTCCAAATATGTGTACGCCACTGGAACCATTTGTAACAGTGCCGAGTGAATATATCACTTATCTGAAATACTGTTTGACTGAGTTTATCACCAGTTCCAATGTGAAACCAGCTGCTCTATGCTCTTACTTCCAAACAAGTAACACCGCAAGTATAGACGAAAATAATAAGCATATGTGTTAGTGTAATCTATTTCCCGAGAATTTATATATAATTCATACCTGGGTCAAGAATCATTATTAAAATCACCGTAAGTTATAACCTTACTCTCTAAAATTCTGATGTTTGCAGCTATGAAGCTATAATGTTTCTGTCAACTTCTAATTTTTCAGGCACGTGAATTCATCTCTGATGATGATGATGGTTTGAAAGCCTATCATAAGGAAACCTGAAAACCATTATCAAATAGTCTTACCTTTCTATAAAGCACGGTTACTATATCAATGTTACTTGATATAGGACTGTGAACCAAATCCAGATATTGACCACTAGATGTCGTATGCAGTTTATCAGTCAAAAGTATGCTGTTAACGGAAACTTGGTAGGCTGGTCCAAATGTCATTAGTGCCAAGTCCATGGAAATCTGACCAATCCTTAATATAAGATATTGTCTATCAGCACTGTCACTCGATCTTGAGAATACCACGCAGAACTGCAAGGAATTTTCAGGTTTTAAAGGAGGATGACTCAATAATATTAACTTGAATTTTCAATCGCGCGCCTTTTACGTTTGTCAGAATTTAGTCACCCATAGTTAGTGGCCTTTAGGTAGATACATTGATATTAGCGAGGATGTCGAGTTTTACTTTGCAAAAACGTTTATTAATTATGATTACCAACAAAAAAGGAAAAAAATTTACAGTGATGGCAGCTTGAGTAATCCCATTTTGGTGTACATCATGTTTTGAAATTTAATCGAAAAATTGAGACTGAAAGACAAAAGAAGCCTTCGTCCTCGCCATGGAAGCTCGATCTAAAACATCTTGGTAAGTGTGTCGAACCCAGGCATCAAACGTCAACCGCAGCATTCTTCAACGAATTTTGACTAAGGCATTGCATCTTCATGCTTATAAAATAGTCACAATTTCTGTGACCAATCATTTAAAGCGCAGAAACATAGTTGATTGAATGTTGGAACGAGAGTATGCTGACGCTGCATTTCATATTAAAATCATTTTGAATGATGACTCGCTACGGTATCACAATAGGCCAGACAAATTAGAGTTCTGTCTTCAAAAAACAGGTGAAGATTTATGTTTCTATCATTTGAGTAGGCCTCTAAGATGAATAATCCCTGTCTCGATTCTAGAGTGACTTTCAACCGTAATATTAAACAAATTTTTCCAGTTTTTCTCAAATTCTACAAGAACTAAGCGTTTAATCGACAACTCCACTGTTAACAAAATTATCAACTATTATCATTGTTCATAGAGGCACACTTCCCGGCCGCAACAATTCTAAATCAGCCAGTAGCGGTGAACAGTACGCAAGGCAAGCCAAATGCCTAGCACTCGATGCTAGCTACAAAGATAACTAATAGAATTAGGTGGGCTTTACGTAAGTTTTAATCATATGAATCTTAATGCATCAAAAAGTCAATTATCCAAGCTCTAGGTAGAAAAGGGGTTCCATCCCGAAAAGGGTAATCATCCATATGTGAAATCAGTCATAGCTAGAGCTGGTAAGGTTTGCCAGCAAGGAGTGTTGTCACCTCTTCTGTGGGCTATCTTAGTCGACGAACTATTGGGCAGGTTAACATCTAAAGACATGCATTGCTTAGGGCAAATTCGTAGGAACGATATCGGAACACATACAAACTGCTCTAAACGTAATAAATTAGTGATGCCAAGAGAGAAAATCATCTCAAAGCCACAAAAGTGGTTTTTATTAAAAAGAAAGTACTGATAAAACCGGGGTTACCAGTTCTGAACGGGATGAAAATTCCAATTGCGCAAGAGCCAAAATACTTGAAAGTCATTTTTGACCACCTGTAGAAAATAATCAAAAAAATCACTATAGCCTTCAACCTGTGCAGAATAATGTGCAGGACAAACTGGGGTTACAACCAAGAATGATCATATGGTTATATACCAGTCATCAGATGCATGATAGCATATGGTTCAGTGGTATTGTGACCAAAGATCCGAAAGCTAATAAGGGGCATTCAAAGGCAAGATTGCCTGGCTGCCACGAGAGCTATGAGGGCAACCCCAACAGTCGCCTTAGAAGTCTTGCTGAACCTACTGCCACTTCATGAATACATACAAGGCGAAAGCCAGGTCAGTCACCAGCAGGCTGACCAGAGAGCAAGCGCAAAGAATTGGAAACTGAGCTTCGGTCATTTTTGTCCACAATATTTTAGAGACTTACTATACTATGAAAACAGCAGTGAGTACAAGTACTGTTTCGAAGGCCTTATCCTTACCTCAATACAAGATCGCTTTCTCTCTATATTTGCAGGTGAAGGAAGAAACTATAATAGATAAAGTCCTTATCTTTTGAATAAAGGAACCTTGGAATTGATGCCAATTGTGCAACTTCATATATCTAATGTTGAAAACAACAATAGATCAAAAGCACTTCCGAGGAGGAAGATTAACGTTTTGTAGAAATCCTCTTACTACTCACCTCATTACTCACAAATCTACACAAAGTAATTATATTATTGTGAGGAGAAATATTATCTTCTAAACCAGGCAGATCAACAAATCTGGCCCATGCTTCATTTATATTTTCCTTCTGATGAATATCAGCCGAATTTCTGGAAAAGAACACAAGTTATTCATTAGACAATAATTTCTAGAAAGGGTACTCACTTTTTACCACTTGACGTATTTCTACCAGATCTCTCAGTTTTGTTTCTTTTTAGTTTCACAAAATTATCCACAATCGAAACTGCACTTTCTACTTTGGCTAAATATTTTATACCATATTTTAGGCGAATTCTGTCTTTCTTGAAGTTGATGACTTTTAACTTTACATTCTCAGGCATTTGTTCATCGTATTTAATCAGATTGAAATATTTCAAGAAAAAGCCAAGCTTTCTTTCTGAGATATTCAATTTCATTGCTTGGAAATTGATTGTGAACTTGTACCTGGGATTAAATTAATAATAAGTTATTAGAGATAGTGGCCCTCTCCACAAATTTCAACTTACTTAGGTAAAGTTTTAAGTGGTTTCACACAATAAGCATAAATGGCGGTGTAACTGGTTTTAGGAATAACATGTAAATCAGTATCATTCTCTTTGCGAGCATCCCTCCAATTATCACAACTATCACAGAACAGGATCTGAATGTCGGAACATTCGACGTATAGTTTCGAATAGAGCTGTTCTTCCAGTTCCATTTGCGTGGCATTGTCCTCTATCTCCGTTGACTGGCAGAGATCGGTAGTTACGAAATACCTTCCTCCGTCTACAACTAGTATATGATCAGCCCTTGAACAGAAGTAATTCCGCCATTAGTTTATTCCTTCTATAGTGAATTTAAGGATGGGAAAGATTGAACCCACCGTGGCTGTGTTTCCGAGTTTTCAGAGCCCTGCATATCGTCGTCATCTTCTAGGAATTTGTAAATTTTTCTACATAATATGTAACAAATTCTGGCTGTCAGGGGTTTTCAAAGTCGCCGATCACGATTCTGGTACTCACAATGTTCTACAGCCCGGAAACACGCCCAGGTAATTTGTAGAGGATTGTGAGTGTCCTAATCGTGATCGGCGACATTGAAGACCCCCAATAGCCAGAATTTGTTAAATATTATGAAGGAATATTAACAAAAAAAGATGACGTAGATATCCGATCTCCGGATACCAACAGATATTAGCCACCTTTATATCAGTATATTATTATTCTTACTTCCATGTACGCGTGCACATTTATATGTTTCTGGTATATTATCCCATTTTTTGATAACCACGAATAAAATAAACCTTCTTTTTTCCCCACCTCTAAATAACGTACACCTCCATATACCGGAGAATTTAGGATCCCCACAGGTGTCTCCGCTATAAGGAGTTCAAAAGTAGTGTAATAGAATACTTTGGTTCGTTCAATTTTCTTTTGGAAAAATGCTTAAAAGTAAATTCTTGAGAGGAATAGATGTAATTCTATTTTAAGTCGATTCAGTAAAAGGGCAATACGGGTTCGTTTCTCACTACCGTGATAGGAAGTTATAAATCTATCATTTAACAAAGACCAGAAAGGTTGAAGAAAACGAATGAGTTTCAAGACGTTGTTTCAAATATCCATTGCTTATTTATTGTAACTATAGAATGACCTAGCAAGTAGCGTCACTTGCCTTGGTTCTAAAACTGATTTCCAATGTTGGCTTCTAATATAGGTGCCCAGATTGTTAACCGCATCAGGACCTTATTGTTTCATTCAATTGATAAATAGATGGATTAGACTAACAAGGGATTTTGATCATAACATAAAGTTAGTTCATTCCCACCAGACAGATATAGTTCTTTTAAGCATCTTACATAAGCCTCTCTCTCTAGCGCTTTAGACTCCGGGATTTTCACGTGGCCTATCGAAATTAGAAGGTTCGAATTATCTAAAAACATAATTGCATGAACTCCAGACGTCCTCTGTAATTAGCTACGAACGAAATCATTTTGACATATGCCTCTAGGAGCTCGCTCGCGTCAGTTAGAGTTTATACGTTAGACGCGCGTAGCAGAGACCTGAGAGTACCTGTTTCTATTAAGCTATTGCATATATTGCATATAGCTTTTATCGCGGGCTTTAAGCGCGGCGACCGAATCAAGAAATTCCGTAACGAAAAATAACAGGAACTAGTTTATGTTGCGCTCTCTCGGGTGATTAATATTGAAAAATTGTATATCACGACAAAAAACGATAATTCTACATTCAAGTTTTATAATAATCGAAGGCAAGCTGCATCGACTGCATCTTTGTTGCAAGAATTCAAAAGACTGCCTTTAAATAGTGTTCAGACGACCGCTCAAAGTGTCTTAGATTTCCTTAGTAGTAGAAATGGCATTTCAATAATGACTTTCAATTGCCAAAGTCTAAATAGTCACAAATACGATTTACAAGATTCAGTTACGAGACAAACAAATGTGTTACTTCTTACCGAATCTTGCATGGCGCATGACAATCCGATTGAAATACCTAATTTCAATTGTATTGTTCAATTCAAACGAGATACTGTTCCAAAAGGTGAGGTAGCAATTTACCAAAATAATAATAATGTAACTAATATTATGACTCCGAATATTGAAATAAATATTGCACACGTTAGCGATGTTAATGTTAGGGGCTCATTTTTTGGAGATATTTGTGCGTGCTTATGCAAACTTAGAAATGGCCTACACATAGTCATGGTAGCAATTTACATTTCTCCGAATCCAAAATTGGACGAGGTAGACCATTTTATTCATCGCACTTTACTGGAGTACACTGCAGAAGGGTCGAAAATACTTGGTACAAATGGTAATAAATTTCCACTTATCTTGGCTGGCGATTTCAACATCAACTTCGCTGATAAAAAATCAGAGCGGTTGACAACTTTTCTTTCGGAAAAATTGAATTTGAAAATGAATAATGATCCACAAGAATCCACAACAAAATATGGAGCCACCATTGACGCGGTATTTTCCAGATATTTAGAGGATATCAAGTCTCAAACTTATGTCTCTTATTTCAGTTACCATAAACCTATAGTTTCAATGATAACAAATTCCTGAATAACCTACATGTATTGTAAGATAATAAAAATATTTTAAACGATATTAACTTCTAATTTATTGAATAAAAGAATAAAATTTGTTTTCTTATCGGTCACCACGCTCAAAAAGTGTAACTTGAATTAATATCAAAGAAAAAACTTGAATTAATATCAAAGAAAAAAAAATACTGCATAAATTAAAAATAAATAAATAATTATAATTGCATAGGTTGAGAAAAAATGCTATGCAATAGCTTCACCGCGGCAGTCCCCGAGTGCCACACGTTTTTATTATCATCTGGTGGCAGTAAAATGGTATATAGGCAAATTCATGTTCCATTTCAGGTGAACTTCTTTTAGAGTTAAAATAAATTCAAGCAATTGGAATTCTTTTGATTAACTCATTTCCATATTGGCTTGTAAGTTTAAATATTTTGCATCCTGATTGGGCTTATCAAGTTTATTTACTCTTTCATTTAGTTTTTATCAAATAGTAAATTAACGTAGATTTTAGTGAATATTTGTTGATTAAACTTAAAATATCCTTTTAGTATATTTAAGCGATTATTCGCTATCTCTAGTATAACTCAAAAAATCGATGATAGAAGCCGTTACTTTATGATAATTCATCGTTATGATCAAACGGAATATTAATTACTTTGTATTTATACCAGTTTCAACAATAACATGAAAACGTCACTATAGTTTCAACACGGAAGTGTCATTATCAAACAGATACAAAATTATGAATTGAACAATAAACATTTCAAGTATAAATAGGAACTGAAGTACAATAGGGTTGAAGATATTACAATTGAGAGTAAGGGATCATGGAAAATTGCACTGGAATTCTCTAGAAAATACTGATTCAAACTTAACCTCTGATTTTAATAGTGGTAGTGATAGATGAAGCGAAAATGTTGGAAGCAAATACGAAATGATTCTTACAAGTAATGAATAATCAGATTACTTACTTCAATATATCTCCAGTATCTGGCACCACAAGAATAGGAATTTTCAAATTCACATTTATATCCCATTTTTCTATAATTTTTTTATTCAAATAATCGTACATTGAACTAGGTCTCAAATTTAATAAATCTTCTGTACGCCATAAGTTACTTTCGAAAAACATTTTCAATTCTTCGATTGATTGCTGAAACATAACAATGATTTATATTTGACAAATTCGTTTCTTGAGTTATGTTTTAGAGCGGAAGTGGAATCATATTTGCTACGGAAAATGTCTGAAATGAAATTGTGGGCTGCAGCAAAATCATGGTCCACCATATTTCGTTCAATCCATTTACGGAATTTTGTGTTGTACAATCAATTTCTCTTCCATTAATCGGTTTATCGCAAATTGTTCTATGTAATATGAAAGATTCATCAAATTCTTTCGAGGTATTGGATTTGACAAAATCATCTGGCTGTATTATCCAATTTCTTCCATTAGTCCCGAATCAAACCAAGTTAAATGTTTTAATGTGAATCATATTCATCAAATTGATTTGTACGATTATAGAGTTTCAATTCAAGACGGTGAAAATAATTCAATCATGAGTTTAATACCAATAATCCAGAATACAAGTATCGGAGTATTACGAGATAATAATTGAAAGACATTTTGAACATTCCTAGATGGAAAAAATTAATTCAAAACAATTTCCATGCAAAATTTCTGTGCAATTGGTAAGTATTGAAAAACTTTTTTCAAAATAATCAAAATTTAAGAAAATAACATCTTCCGTCGTTCCAAAAAATATTGAGTGGTTAAATGAGAATAAAATATGAATTCACACTACAATAACAATATATTAATTAGTGATGAGCAAAGTAAAACTAAGATTTGTATGGTCTTGGTCTTATTCTTGCACACATAGTCTTTGTCTTGGTCTTGCATGTTAAGTCTTGGTATTGGCCTTGCATGTCTTACTTTTCACAACGATCGAACAGACCTAGTGTAATCGATCCCAGAGGTATCTTGGTGCGACTGCGACACCTCTTGGCGGTGCCCACTCCTATAAGTTAATAAAGAGTCTCCTCTCTTGTATCGCAATAGGGGCAGGATGGAGTTTCCGCGAGGGAGAATCTACAGTGGCCGGTGAGGACGCCCGTAAGGTCAGCATGTCTTCTTTCCAACAGAAGCTTAGAGATAATTCCTTGACTAATTATTCATAATAAAATAATTAAATATCCATAGACTTAGACCAAATGAAAAGAAAGAATAAAATCTTAAAGCGACAAGCGACGTCAAGAAAAAAATAAGACAAACATTGCTTTTTGTTTCCGAGATACAGGGTGGTAAAATTCTACTATTTTTCGTATTTTTCTTTTAAATTATGGTCTAGAATTTAAAAAGTAAAAATTGAAATTTAGTTCGTCTATTAAACGTCAGAAAGGCATCATTTAGAGCAATTTAGCCTTTGTCAATATTCACGTCTACACTGATTTAATAACGCCAGAAGGTTGCCACACCATTCAATTTTTACTTATGCAAAGGACGATATATGTGGAGAACCCGGCCGAACCAAGAAAAACTTTCCTTAAGCACTCGTCAAAGAGCTCGCAATAACTTGTTGTATATGCCAGATAGTTACCAAATACAGATTTTGATCCATAGACTTGCTCTTGAACTATGATGAATTTACGCATAAAAAACCTATAGTTATTGTCAAAAGATACCACCTAGGAAACTTGTGAAAACTTTGTGAATGTTTCCTCTAATAATATTGAAATATTGCTAAATGTTTTCTATAATTGGGAATTAATGTTGAAGAAATATATTTATTAGATAATCAACTCACTCTGTGATAAATACATTCAACTGCATCCATCGTAAAATTCAGTTTGTATGAAGCTTTCGAATTTGCGGGCATCTTCTCTAAATCTATCTTCAGAAAATATGCTGGACTATTACTTAAATGTTCTGAAGAAATAATCGGCACTAAATGATCGGTACTGCTCGATCCTTCGACGATCAAGCCTTCCACTTTGAAAAAACTCTGATAGGAATCTTCAGTAAAATTTGGCAACCACGTTAAATTAACCTGAGTTAAAGTTAAAACCAGTAATTCTTTGGAATTATTCACAAGTGAAATACTTGTATTTCCAATTCTGAAAACGAATTTGTGATCTGAAAGATAAAACTGTGTTAGAATTCTCAATATTCATCACATTAATATTCAGGAATGTAGATACTACTTTGTCAACAAATTTTTTCTACTTAGCCCTGAAGATGTGAGCTTATTTGACGAAATATGTATTTGCATTTCTAAATATCAGAGTGGTGTTCGGACGAATTTTTTGGTACTGTAGCGAACTTGATTACTCTCCTCTTTCATTTCGGTTGTTTTAAACAAGGTACAGCGTATTTAACCAGGATTGTATGTATTAATATTACTAGGTGAGGACAAATATTGGGGTAAAGTGGAAAAAGAACGATCCATATCATTCAATTGAAAGAGTCCCAACAAACTATTTACTTGAATTATACCGCTCCGTCCATTTCTGATTTTCAAGGATATACACCTTCGTTTGTCTTACCTGATTTTAAAATTTACCTAGCAGCGCAGCATCCATACTAAGCTGGCAAACTAACCTACTAACCGAGAATTGCAGCTTGGAGATAATATGATTATGTTATTATGAGTCTACATAGCTTATATTGAATAAACTTACAAATAGCTTCCTAGCCGAAAATTCCAACTTGGACATAACATATGCACGCTTATGTGTTCAAGTAAGTTATTGCAACTAAAACTGAACTCACAAATAACTTCGCATTGGATGAATAACAAAAACATTTTTGGGTTAGCAGTTCATAAGCAGAGCTTCCGGTTTCTCTAGGTCGAACAGTGACAATACGTCTATCAGTCCCAGACAGGTGTCACAATCTCTCATTAGTATACGATGAAGTCACTATTCGACCATCTGTGCCAGACATACAGAAATCCCATTTGGGAATGTTAGAGCATAATATACTAGAAGATATATGCCCCAATGAAAGAACCATTCACAATGCAAAATGCATTGATTTAAAGATCTCACGCGTTTCAAAGAAAAACAGGGATAGTGTTGGACATACCGGCTAGAGACAACTTAGCTCTGCCTATTGACTGACAACAGGAAAATGTGTTTGTTACTCATCCAATGCATGGTTTTAGTACTCCTATCGTATCCTTGCCTATTACAAAAAATAAGTACTAGAGTTGCCGATTGGAGATAATGAATATGTTATAAAATTAGCGTGTTTTTTGCTCGCTACTCCCGTGGTCCAACACGTCGTGTGTGTAGTGTTTTATACAAGATTTTTGTAATTCAGTTAATGAAATTTTCATTACGTTTCATTTTCATTCGTTTCTAAAGAGATTCTTGTTTGTTTCTATAGAGATAACAATGCAAAAATCGTGATATAAGAATTATTAGTCAAAACATCCACATTTATATGAAGTTGCACAAGCTGTAATAGCAAATTTGCTGCCTAGTAAGTCAAAAGTAATATGTAATTATGTTACTAAGCTCATTTTAGCACTAGTGCTAACATCAACTCATTTTAGCACTAGTGCTAAAATCAACTTATTTTAGAATTTTCATTCATTTTAAGATTCTGTGTTAAGATTAACCTCTTTTTACAATAACAATCAGCGTCAAAAAAATGACTTTTCGTTATTGAATTGCAAAAATGAAAATTGCTCATTATGAATAGTAATTGGTCTATTATATATTCAGGAACTGAGAGATATTTCATCTTAACATACCTATTTCTTGACGATCTTCGGGAGATTTATCGAAAAATCCTATTTTTTCACAAAGAAGAAGCCTTTCCGGAGAAGGTAACATAGACCAAAAATTCTTCTCTCCCACACTCCTCGATTTCAACTGAAAAAGATTGAAGTCTATTAATAGAAGTGGATCCAGTGGAATTGATAATATTTTTCATAATTCGATGATTCAAGTTTAATCTATTTCTAGAACTATGGATTTGCAAACTCCTCCACCTGAAGTGGTGAGATGGCCAATTGTCTTTGTTTATTATTCAAACGATCTGTATTCAGATGTTGATTATACTACTAGAACAAACAATCTCTCAAGATTAGGTTTGTTTCTATGCCAACTATTTGGAATTTTCACTTTTAAGTTGAGAAGTCTTTGGATATCTTCAACTGAAAGGAGCTTCTAAAAGGAAATATCTGAAGAGGTACCTACCAAAAGTCTTGATTGCTGCCTAGCGATCACTACATTAACTATTGAAAGTTGATCTTCATGTTTTTGCAGATCCAACTTGAGTTCAGTATCGTTTGGGTTAAGTATGATTTGCTTGTAGGTTTCTACGTATTTCCTATAATTTTCTCTGGTCTTTCTCATTCTACTCCACGTGTAAGGTTTAAATCTTTGTTCCACAAGAGCTGTATACGCATATTTCCACCATATCTTCTTATTGTCCATAATCTTGTCTTTAGGTCGGAACGACAGAAACTCCCAGCTATTAAGCATCCTGTTCATGTGATCTATAACGTTATCAATAGATTCGCATTGTTCCTTTGATAATTGAACGTTGAAATCTTGTATAACAAAATCGGCTGCCAGTTTGCTGATATTGCCAGTGTTCGATTTGTACATGGTGGATTTAATTTTAGAGTTCATCGGTTTGACAACTGAAAAATAAAGGTATACAGAAATACGTATAGTGTATGGTATTTTGCGGTTGGATAAAATCAAGGAAGAAATGACGTTATAGCAGCATTCAATGCAGTGTTGTTAGGTTGATTAGGTTTTCAATGATCTTGAATACGATTTTACTCAATTATCTGTGTTATACAATGTTTAAAATGGATGTTCATAATATTTTGCAAGAGCATGTATTTTTCTTGTCTCTCCGACTTATCGCTACAAAATACGTGTTTATTTATTCATTTACTTACATGCAGTCTTGTACGCTGTTGGATAAAAAGCTACTTTGGCAGAAGCAACTGGAGAATAGTTGCCAAAAAGCTACAATAATCTTTTGGCAGTGTAAGAGACCAATTGGCATGAAGTGGGGTTTGGGGCCTAAGCAGCTGATGTAGATCTACTCAGCTATTATTATCCCAAGACTTAGTAATGCAGTTCAGTATGGTGGAAAAGAACCAAACTGGCTATAGCCCAGAACCTTCTGGAAAAAATAAAGGTACTCTTCCTCAGAGACATTACATTCACGAGGAAGAATACACCGACTGCAGTATTGAGGGCCTTGCTGAGCGTGTCACCCCTATCAATGACGATGATGAATCTCGCAATGATGACCGTCTACAGACTTAGCTGCAATGGCTGCCTGAAGAGATGAAGTGCAGATCAATTCCGTCTGTTTAAGGGGAAGTCTAGAAAGCGTCGACTAGAACCGCAGGACAGAATCAAAATCCTGTGGTTCGTGGAGCAGCATTTCAGGATCGTCATGCTGTCGAGACAGGAATTGGAAAATGGCCCCATGACAAATTCTAGTCTGTTGTTCCACCACGAGAGATTCCAGATAGGTGGACCAAACGAGCTCAAACTAGTCACCCCTTCGTTGTCAAGCTCGAGAGCTGCCGAACTTTTTCCTACCAGACTTCATTTATCTATCGAACGACGGAGTTGTGAAACTGAGCTATCAAATAGATATTGAGCTACATTCTGACAAATCTGTATTGGAGAGCATTATATAAATACATTCTCTGAATAACAACATACTTCTGAAATTGAAATCCATATTTTAGATTCGCATTATAAGTCACTCTGCGCATGAATGTTAACATTCTATTATGGAAGATGGGGTATGTGACGTGTTTATCTCCATTACTTCAATCTATCAAAAGCTGTAGAAGAAAAGTACACTGCATCAAAACCCATCTACGTTTCCCTACATGAATAGAGTACCTATTGAGTTTTAGCCACACTTTTTCATCTAATGGATGAATTCTAGAGATATAAAACTGATTTCTCAATATCATTAATGCCTTGAAATATTCAAGTAATGTTGGGTGATTGTTTGGCATTTTTGGTAATTTAAAAATTGTCGAAACGGTTTTTCAACAAGACCATAACTTACAAGTAGTCACTAGTCAACGGATTGAGACAAAATGTCTCATCTGATGTTATCGTCACACTTATCATCTACAAATTTATATTCTTCAGGATATTCCAAAAGTGGAGGTTCTTTGGTTGTTTACTGATCTATAAAGGGCGGAATATATGCACGTCAATTCAGTTAAAATATACGCATATATATGCATAGTTTTTCTTTGAAATATGCAACAATATGCATTTATTTGTCAAAATATGCAATCATATGCCATTTTCTTGAAGGCCTCCAATAATAAGATGTGATATATCGACCACATGAGTCTGTGCTTTCATCAACAATAATATAAAAATATTCATCGCCCAGTGAAACTTTAATTTCTTCCAATACGGTTTCGTATACTATTTGCACATACTTCTTTCTAAGTGTGGATTCGTCAAGGATGTTTTGATTACAATATTTTTGCAAAAAATCTCTGAATTGTGTATTTTGCAGTTTCTTCAAAGGTATATTTGCTGCGACTAAAGCTTTGCATAAGTCTTGATGAAACACCTCTTTTTCACTCTTTGGTTTGACATTGTGAAATGCGGTTTGCACACACTGCTGAACAGGCACATATTTATTGTTCTGCAAAGTTAGCTTTATGCATAGCTGTTTTCAAGTATTGATCAATTTGGAACTTCTTTTCACAAACAATGATTTTGGCACAAACTCTGCAAGACACTTTATCCCCACTAAACTCCAACTCAGGAAAATTTTCAATCCACGAAGCGGCTTTCGGCATTTTAGGCGTTTGAAATAAATATTTTCGAAATCACTCTTTTCACACTGGAATCTATCGACAAACGAAACTATACAATATAAATACAAAAGAAGAGACCACATTTGTTTTCCAATTAGGCACCGAAAAGAAACAAGACAAGAAGGTTCACTTGGCGTCGGTACTTTGAAGTCCGAACTATGAAAGCAAGCCGCCAAATTCCAACTAGACCCCGAAAAAAGAAAGTTTTGTTATGAATTCATTCGCGCACCGAACAGAAGTTTCTGTTCGGTGACAATACTTACTACCACCGAACACGACTTGGCACTACCAGCTTCAAGTGGACCTTCTTGTCTTGTTTCTGTTCGGTGAATTAGGCAAGCTGATTACTTGGAAATTCCTAAACATCCAATAAATGCCGGCAATAAACCATATAATCATAAAATGGGTCCATAAACCATATAATAATAAAACCTACCCACCTTTTAAATTATTTCAATTATCTGCAAGGGTCGCACTTAATCTTTTGATAAAACGAAAAACATAAAAATATGCACACAAATTTTATTTTTGCCGAAATATGCAATTTTTATGAAATTTGTAAAAATATGCAAAATATGCAAATATATGCTCTTTGCATATATTCCGCCCTTTACTGATCTATAACATACGAATGTCGTGGAATCATTCCAGAGATGCCGGGAAAGGCCCTTTTGTAGTTTGAGCACTTGGTTTATCAGTTTTCTATATTCAGAAGAACATCGCAAAATCAATTCCTTTTCATTATTTATCGGTCAATTGTTCAAGCAATGCCTGCAGGGGGGGGAGGTGGTTTGAGATATCGAATGGTAAGATCCGCAAAGATAGGATGAATAAGCTTGACAATTTTTTTTGCTCCGAAATAAGGATATGGCTTTTTCTGATGCAACTTCCTGTTATATTAATCAATGAGTATAGTATAATTTGGGTCGACATTTTTAATGTAAGAACATTTCATACAATTTGAAAAAAAGAAATGATAAATAACTATTTGAAAAGTGGATACATACCAAAATCGAAGTTTTCGTTGTTCATTACATAGTTTTGTAGACTAGAAGACATCACATTCCTCCAGGTATAATACTGAGAGGGTAAATCATATTTTGTGCAGTTTGAGTTGTAATTCCAGTATGTGGACAATGCTTCGATTTTGATCAGGTAATAATTTTTACCATTACTACTGTCAGTTTTAGCACTTCTCCATTTACTGAAAATGACATTCGATAACTTACTTCATTGGCAAATCACTTACATTTAATTTTTCTTTTTTCTAATATCATGAAATATGCATAGTGAAATACAAACACATTTCGTATTAGCAGTCAATAGACGGTTCACCAGGTTGAACAGTCACGACACATCCTATAGTCTCAGATAGCTGTTTCGCACTACTCATGGCCTCGTCAGTGAGACGTGAAGTCACTGATCAACCATTTCCGAAAGTCATATAATAAAACACCCTCTTATTTAACAAACTCATCTCATTGAATTTGATATCGGTTTTATTGTGAATAATATTCACAATACTTTAGTGGTTTTTTGTAACAATTGTTGAAATTCATTTTTGATTGATGTAATTTTTCTATTGATTCTTGCACAAAAAGGGCTCGAATTCGCATAAACTTGTTTAAATTTTTTTTATATATTTTCGTGTCCTTACATGTATATATTTCAATGAATTATGGGAAAAAGTCATTTGACAAACAGTCTTTAAGGAAATGTAAATTTATTTTTAAACAGGAAATTTTGGTTCTCAACTTATTCAGTAAACAGTAGCTACCGGGTAGTTTAAAGGTGATAAGGATGATTGTTTCTTATTTGTTTCTTTTTTTATTTTTTTCTTATCTGGATCACACGATGTTCTTCGAACATTATTGGATTCCCTCTTGTATAGTCAAAGTATAAAAAAATAGTGTAGCCACAGTGTTACATCGTTATAGCTTCTCAAAATCATTCGTAATTTTTTCTCTGAAACACTTAATATTTCAATTTCTGTACCTGTTTGTGCTCTCAGCAGTAATGTTTCCAATACATAATCCAGCAGATAGAGGTCTGCTACAACTAACATCATCTTCATACCTAATGTGAATATTATTGATAGTAAGCTGTAAATTATGAAGTGTATTAGTCACTAGATGCTCTGAGAAAAATGCGGGTCCACCAATTATTTGCGTTTCGGAATCTAAATCGGCTAATGCTTTACGTTTGCGTGCCCTACGAAGGCGTTTGTCTTTTTCTTTGTCATATGGGTTACGATTTACAATGGGAACAACAACTATATGTACATCTTCTATATTTATAATGGTGGGAGTATTCCAGATAGTGGTCCATGGAATTTTTATGGTGATCCTTCCAATTGTCCCCGCTGTCACTTCTATCGGTAAGTTCAATTCATACTGCAAATTGGAAAGTTTGAAATTGGGGAATAAAAGAACAATCTAAATGTTACCAAAGCTTCGGGGTTCAGTTTTAGATCAGTCAATTGCACTTGCCCAGAAAAAATGCCCACATTCAAGTTTTCTGTGTCCAGATCCACTACATATTTCCCCAAAATTTGGTTCAAAAGTCTGGCCACTGCTCCTTCCAACATCTGCAATAAAGTTCGCGGAATTATATATAAATGTACCTGCATGTTTTATTGCCTTTTATACCGCAATAATGAGAGTATGGAATAAACGGGTAACGTACCGGTAAACTATTTTTTCCCGTAACTGTGTTCATCTTTGTCGTTAGAGACGAATCCTAATGTTCGATTGGATGCTTCGTTGTTAGCAAAAGTACATTTTATCAAACTCCGCGTGGCCCTTAATACATCCTGAACCCGAAATCAACGACATTAGATGTTCTTGTTTATGTTTATGATAAACCTTGCCGCGATCAAATATTTCATTGACTAATCAATGGATGTTTGAGTGTTATTAGCAAATATTCATATGAAAAGTAATAGTATCATGCATTTTATTTATGAATCCATACGTTGAATACATATCTGAGGTCACTATATTTTTTCTGCTGATATTTATATCGTGATTCTATGATCTAGCAAACAACAATGCCAAATATCAATGTAGCTATAAGCTCAAAGTCACAAGTCAATCGAAAGACGGTCAGGTTAAGCTGTTGATGAGAATATCTATCTCAGTAATAGACTATAATCAATGAGAATGTCAGTGCTTATAGCAAATTTTGTTGGGTTGCAAAATACCTTATCAGTAAAAATGCAAGGAAATCTAAATCTTCAGTTTAATAGAATATTAAATACACATTATTTTTATTGAACAAGGGCAGTTGAAAAATGTTCAAAAACGTATCTCTCACAACAACCTTGTACTTTAACCATTGGCGTAACTAACCCTGCCGGGGCCTCCCTTCAACAATTTAATAAACATGAAAACTTTTTCTGTGATTTCTATGTTATCCATGTTCAATTTAAATCTCGCTATCCATCTTGTAATATTACATTGAATATTACAATCCATAGTCTCTAACCTATAATCTATACTCTTATATATTGGTAACAATCTTTAAAATCTTGCTATGCTAACTTTCGCCTTGACAAACTTTTCGATTCATTCAGGTCCAGGTTTCCTCTTAACCTAAGTTCGTCACCTTACTCTCTATCGACAATACACTCAGGTCCGCCAGTCTCTTTTACCCAACGAATTTCGCAGATAGTTTTTTTACATTTCCAATTTTGAAAAAGAGCGGTTATTGGAATGGTTAAAAACAGTAAAATTACGAAGCAGACGACCGGAAGACTAGCCGAAGAGTAAAATACTCGATCAATATTAAGTTAGCCAATTCCCTGATGGAATGTATCTTAGGAATTTGATCTTTCAGACAAATACTCAGGGACAACATCTGATTGAACAGTTGATCAGTAAGGTCGTCATAATATTTTTCGCGGAATTTTTTGCATTCCTTCGCAAGTTCTTTTTCTGGCAATTGCTATAAAGCTTGTGGCTGGATAATCGCAAATGAATCAACGATTTGATGCAACCCAACGAATCAATGGTTCAGCTGACTGATCGCGATGTCCATACATGCGAGGTAAACATTCATTTTGAAGCGTTTCCCGCCATCAGATAGGGTCCTCGCAGAGTTCATCGAAATGACGTTTGGTTTATATACTAGTTTTTCGTGAAGTCGACTCTTACTCCCCACGATTTGGTCAACTCTACTGCATCAGATGCTATAAGCAAATCGGGGGTTTGCCAGAGATCAAATATATAAAATTTTACAAGACCTTCTAAAGACAAGCCTGATCTTTCATTGCTGGACGGTTACGACACGCGCACTATGAACCTGGACCTTAGAAAACCTGGCTCATAAGAATCATGTCATAAGTATTATAATCCTTTCCATTGCTCTCATCGGATGCAACCTTTAGGCATATCATTTATGCCTCCTTTGAGACTACTTTTCAGAAGATGTGTGAAAACGTTGTCGGTTACACCTTGGGCGACCTGTTTAGATTGATGTTGAGTTAAGTTGAGAAGCTGTATTGTCAGGCATTCCAAAATGGTACTTGCGTTGATGCAGCAATCAATGAATTGCTTTAGAAAACAGAGATTCACCCACACAATACCGACGTCTTTGATGGGAGGATGCTTGAACCAGCTGAAAGATAGAAGGGCTCGTTATTGGTAACCAAGATGATGACCATGACTTGTTCAATCCCAATAATCCGCCACCACAAAACGAACACGAACTTTCCGTAGAATCAATGTACATTCAACAAGCTTTTGTAGTAAATTCAAGAGAAGTAATGAAATTGCAGCAAGTTATGAAAAAGTATGGGCATACAGGTAATGGTCGAAATGGAAATACTGCTATTGTAACAGATAGTTCATATAAAAATTTATCAACTCTACAATCCACCCTTGTCTGGATCAAACTATACCATTTGCAGAAGAGGCTAAATATCTGGGAGTAACATTAAACATAAAACTCACATGGAACTGCCATTTGGAGCAATGGCCCCAAACATCACATGTACTGGAATATGTCATTCCTGGGACTCAAGTTGACGTATGGCGCTATAGTTTGATGGTGGAAAGCATTATAGCGTACGACCAGAGCTGAGCTCACTAGTTTACATTTACAAAGACAAGCATGCTTGACCATTGTCGGAGTCATCTAGTTCACACCAACGACTGCTATAGAAATCCTACTTGACAAACCTGTTCTTTATATCTAGTTCGAGAGAGAGAGAGAGAGAGAGAGAGAGAGAGAGAGAGAGAGAGAGAGAGAGAGAGAGAGAGACGTCAGGTGCGCAACATACATGCTTATGCAAGTAACTGATGCCATATCTCAAGCAGGCATTATGGAGCGGAATAGGCTACTGGAAGACTTGAATCCACCTCCCCTTCAATATTATCTTGCCAGAAAGATACAAATATTTTCGGAATAACAGCGACCTAATGAGAGAGGACATCTGTTGGTTCACAGACTCCCCAAGGAGCGGCAACCGGAATATACATACGGTTTTTGAAATATAATTATCTCTACGAGAGTTTTCCAAATATTGTGATTGCAGTCTGGAAATTATTGTCGCTAATAATTACCAATTGTTGTGGCGAACGATTATTTTTGATAGTCAAGTTATTAAAAAATTGATTGAAATATCTAGCATTGAAGAGCATCGGAAATGATATTCTGCATCAAATCGATTAATATTGTGAATTCAACTTATGATTATTTGATTGATAACAACATTATTTTTGCAAGGGGCTCCTATTGAACTAAAAGCAGAGGCCAAAACAAATTATTAAATACATTGCAACCAAAATGCATCAAGAGGTGGCGTCTCGCTTTTTCAACACTAACCGTGCACGAAAAGCGATTAAAAATCTACGGTTATTGGACCAAGAAAAATATGTCAGTAATTGGTTAAATATCTACCGTAATATTCTATTGAATGAGTGGCCAAATTTTCCCGAATAAGCATCCCACTATAGACCCTGACCAATTATTGGGAAGGAAATTCAGAATTAGGATAGCACTTCAAATATTCTATGGTTATCTAAGAGTCAACCATCGGAAGCCTTCAATGGACCGATGAGAGGGCACAAATTCAGATAATGACATGCCAAGCAGCTCAACAGCTTTACGCAATAGAGAAAAAAAAATGTTTATTATATAAAAACAAATATGAAGAGAATGGGTCTCAGCTACAATAAAATGCAGACACAATTAGGTGCTTATATGGCCTATGTGCCTAAGTAATGTAACTGAAATATTTCCAGAGAATTTATCATAAATACAATAATTCGTGAATAAGTGGAAGAAAAATTACTTTGTTTTATACCACTTTTAATAATAACAAACGTTACTATAGTTTCAACACCGGAGTGCCATTATCAAACAGATACAAAATCTAATAATTCGCATAGTTCTGTAAAGCTTTCAACATTCTGTTTTTATTTAATCTTTGATATTTAAAATCTGTATAGTGATTGTTATATAACTCATCACCGCACCTGGTAAATGCTAATAATTAATTGGATTAGTTTGTATCAAGCTAGGAAGCAAGTCCTGGAACAATTTCGACTAATTTGGTGAATGCGCCGGAATAATTCCTGCAGGATTAAGCATTTCAGGTAGTATTCACACTTTGACCATTGGAGTGAAGCACAATCAAATCATAGGCATCAAACTGCAATGTATAGCGACTATGTGATATGCTATATTGACCGACCTAATTAATTTTGAATATGGCTTCGGAATATAACCTTCTTTTGTAATATACAACTTGGTGTTATCGACCCATCCCTTCATACTTCATTCTACATATTCATTTGAATTGATTTTTTCTACAACTTTAAAGTTTCCATTTATTGTCATACAATAAAGTATTGAATTAGAGTTATAACCCTATTTAATTATGAATTATTTTTTAACATTCGAATATAATTTATATTAGTATGAACATGCCAATTAAATTAAAATGACAATTACTGTTTTATTGATACAAAAAAAGGGGGTTAGTAATACTTTCAATGCGAGTTACTATTAATAAAATCAGAAATGTGTCTGTTGAATCTTTACTGTGTGGTATCTTAGTCAATGTAAAAATAAAACTGAATACATTATGTAGAATATTTGAATAAAATATCAAAGTAACAACGAGTATAATTAATTTAATGGTTTTCATAACCTATTTCTAAATCAATTCCAACATGTTAGAGATCGATTAATCATAGCTCATTATTTATTATCGATTAGTTGGTCATCATGGGGTTTTCTTTTGCAAGAAAACAGAAGCGTATATGTACTGAATTAGAAACAAACCTGAATACAATTACTTTTGTTGAATATTATTTATGAAAAACGTAGTGACATTTTACTAAGTAACTGTATTTTTATGTGCTGAAAATAAAATATAATGAAGTAATGAACAAATCAATTTGATATGAATAATATTGTCAATTTAGAATTTAGAATTCGAGCGCTCAGATAATAACAATTCAAACTTTTCCAGATTATTTCGAACAAGTTATAGAAACTAACTCCTCAAATATGAGATTATGTTGGTATATATGAAATTAGTTCATAAGTTGTCAAGATTCAAAACATAAAAGCAACTTTTCAGGACGAATAATGTAAGAGTGAATAATATTTAACGCTTTTTAGATTTTTTTTGTCACAGAAAATTACCTCCCGGACTTGCATCTTATGTACTTAAGTACGTGACAGTTTCTCAATCCCTTACTATTTTACTCAGACTTCCTCTTTTACTTTTAATCATTCAAAACGTCTTAAAAATAATATAATAGTGATTTGTATCAAAAAGGTGCATTCCGTGTTCAACATTTCTTACAAGAATTTCTTTTCACATTCTAATTATAGTGAAAGCACGCGGGTTTCCTTTATCCTATCAAACTCAATTCATTTATTGATTATCCGCCAGCTCAAGTAATAAAAACATGTCCATCTATTTAATGAGAATGAATCTGTCCGCAACCCCTGGATATTGTAAAGGTCAAAGGTTGAAATATAATCACCTTGTTTAATTTTAAAACATATTTTAAGTAACGAGTACCATTTTCCAAAAATCAGGAATTTAATCATTGTAATTATAAGTAAACGCATTCTCAAAAGCAGGTGTTACATTAAAAAGATATGTATAAAACGTTGTTACACTTCATAAGCTATTGAACTTACTAATGACAAATTTTAATATATCAAAATATGTTAAATATTATGATCACAACAAGATATTATGGAGCTTACCTATGAATCAATCATATTATGCAATTATTTATTGATTCGAATAAATTTTAATACATATTGATTCATGCATTGACAATATAGGGTGCCTAATATAAAACAAGTTTTATACAGAAATGTAAAATAAACTTACCTTGATAGTTGTATAATTAGGAATAGATATAGTTACTCTTTTAAAGTTAACATTTTCAGGTTGGAAGTAACATATGTTCGTATTGATTCCATAAACTCATCGCTGTTTTGGACAGAGGTGGTGAATTTTCATCACTCGATTGGCATCCCTGCGTCACTGACACATGCGACCTCCGTGCAATCGATATCCACCCTCTCTCAATTTACGCTTCGATTTAAATAAATAATTTCAATCTGCAATTATTTATGATCTGGCTAACGTACGTAAGGTTCATAGAAGAATGAAACAGTTCCTTTGTTTTGAGAAAATTTATATAAAATTATAGGTAATTATTATATTGATAATAAGTTAATTAAATGGACTTATGAGAAATTCTGTCATGCCAACGCTGATATGACCTATTTTGGAAAAAATCAAATCAAAAACCTTCTGAAACTTCATGACTGAAATATAGCATTTGAACCCCATTCTGAATTAGGGCATATTTTATACAATAATGAAGAATAAACGGAGACAATCGATAACTATGGAGCTTATGAGCTGTCTCGGTACTGATCTGATTCCTTTTATGTAGGAAAAACAGGACGCTCATTTCCTACTCGTTTCAATGAACATAAAAAATGCTTTAGACTTTCAAAACTAGGTTCCACATTATTTGCAGATTATTTTTTCGATGATGACAATATTCATTTTTCTAAAATAGATAGTTTACATGGCAGATGTCCTGTTGCATCTATCTACTATGGATGAGACAGGTCCCGTAAAAAAATTTTGTAAGCCGTGTTGCTTCCCGTAATCGGGAAAAAACAACCGAAATAGTTACCATTTATTATAAGTAATAGAATAAAGTAAGGTTTTGTCAAATTGTACTAGAATGTTCATTGTATATTTACCAAAGCCATATAGCTTAATAGGAAGTTTCCACTCAATCGAAAAACAATCACTGAACACAAAAGAAGAATTAACTGCGATCAATTGGTCACTGACTGTAGGTCAGGTTTTGAAGAGACCTTTCGTGTCTAATGATCTGAACTAGCTTACAAGGATATTTTACACTCAGGGTTCGTAGTGATACGTGTCCTTAGATCCTTGATTGATCGGACTACCCAAAGCGCAACTGCTGCAACAAAAAAAAAGGATATAATCATGAATTTCCGGCACTACCAGATTATATCAGAAAAATAAAGACAAGTTCCAACTTTACAATTTGTTTTTAATACTCTAGGGAATTATAATTGGAACAAAATTGATTAATAACATGCTTATTTTATAAATTAACAAAGATCAATACATTGAAAGTGAAACAAATTAGAATGCTAAATAATTTGACTAATTAAATTACAATTATTATTTCATAAAGAAAAATTATTTTTAAACCATAGGTTCAAGTTTAAGGAGTTAATTTGTGGATGAAAATAATTTTGGGTAGAGATCATAAGCAACTGATCATGAAAATTTGGTTATTCTAACTAAAAGAAATTTTGCGGTTCTTGAAAATTTGATGAGGTTGGAGGAACTGCTCTGCCAGGAATTCCCCTCTACAACAAGGCACGGGAAAAAGGAAGGAGATGTCTCGATCGTTTAAACCCTAAAATAAATACAATACGAGCAATACCTTGGTCACAAGTTCGAGGGACAAATAGCTAAATCAGCACGAATAATCATTATAATCCCACAACTGATTATGTTATCTTCTCAAATTGTATATTCAAAATTATTTAAAAAATTGAAATCTTGAAGAGAACTAGTGAAATACAATATTAAAATCTGAAAGAAAATATTTGGATAATAGCTTACTTAGTGAAGTTATGACAATTTATACTACAAATTATACAAAAAATGGTAGCCTCGAAGAAAATAAGTGAGTTAATTTAGAAATCTGCAAGAGAACAATTAGATAATAGTTTACTGAATATAGTAGACTGTAATCGTGATCGTAATTTATGAATGAGTAATATGTTCAAGCAATACCAGAAGGTTTATTCCCATAAAGCAGTAAATGAGAATTTCGGCTTTACTTAAGTTCACCCAGATCAATAATTATTCTGTCATCTCACCAAGACTAGCCTAAAGAGACATATTCATTCCAAATTTATTAGGAGTGTCAAAGAAGGGTGATACGGAATACTACGTAACCAGGTTCATTGCTAGGTTGAACAAGCTTTAAAAACGATATAAACCATTCTGACTATTGACAAATTACAAATAGATTAAAGACAAGAGAAAGAATATAAGTAAATGCTTATATATATTATCGATATTCATATAATTATTGAAAAGATCATCGATCAGAGAAATATCCCCGTCTACTACAAGGTTTAGATATAATTAGACATAAAATTATCAGGTTCACTGTCGATAATAATCCTTCAATATATTCAATCAATAAAAGATGAAGAAATGAAAATAATTCGAATCACCGCTGATAAAGTGTCACACAAGATGATTCCTATGGATTTCTCTTTTCTAGTCTCCCTTTTCATCGCGTGTCGCGAGACCACTCTCGAGTTTTCACGCATTAGTAAAATAATCGATTTGCGCCATTAAATCTCAGATGCCGGTAACAATCACTTTCCAAGTTTAATTATCTATAATTCTTAGCGAAAACTGTTATTAACATTATTCAATCAATTTGAAACTCAGTAACGTATAACGTTACAAATTAAAGATGCTAACTTAAATTTTATTCGAATAGTCAACATAATGTATTTTACCACTCTGTTTTATACTGACAGCTATTGTTAGGTTGGATTTCGAAATTATTCACACCATAAAACCTTGGTTTATACCTACACTTGTTGTGCCAAACTATCTAAGTTTGCACGCATACACATATCAAAATTTGGTTAGATCGATTCAGAAATGCACAAAACGGATATATCCGCTAAAATCTGGAAATATTATTTTTCCGACTACAATACTTCCCTTACACAATATACTAAATATACTGAGAAAAGTAAAAGTATTGTCACCAAGCTGCGGATAGTAGATCATTTGTAAGTTTATCTTTGGGAACAATAACATATATTATCTCCCAGCAGCAATAATGAGTAAGTAGGTTATTTGTGAGTTTATTTTAAATGCAATAATAATAAATGCAGAATTAATACTTATTTTTGAACTAGAAAGATGGCAGTGCTCATGCTTCGTGAATAATCGCCATTGTTCTCAATACATGCTTCTTATTGATTAACAAATTTTTGCATAATGTTTTGAAGAACATGATACTTGGGGTATCATTGATTTCATTTCCAACGTTTAATCTCAAATCTCTAAGATTTCTGGGTTTATTCAAAAACACTTTCAGCTTTAAATAGCCGCAAAGAGAATATTCCGTAGGTGCAAGTTCTGGGGATCTTGCTGGCCATGCGTCGTACCATTTCTTGAAATGAGTCTGTTTGGAAAGGATTCTCTTAGAACGTCCATGCTTATTCTCACCGTATGACTTGTTACCCCGTTCTGCTGAAATTAGTAACGTGCTACATTTTCTTCAATTCAAGACAAAAAGAATGTCTGCAGCATTTGAAAGGTTAACATCTGACCATTCTCTTCAAAGGACCAATTATTTCAGATGATGAAATTTCACACCATACAGTTACTTTAAGGCAATGTGAAGTTCACTGCTGAATTTCCCGAGGATTCTCTTGAGCCGAAAAACGGCAATTTCGCTTATTTACATCGCCGTGAAGATAAATATGTGCCTTATAAAAAGGTTATTTTCGATACCTTGGTGATTATCTTGAATCAGACGACAAAATTCAAGTCTGTAATTTTATCACGATCATTTATTTCCTGAGGTGTTACGATCTTATACGGAAGATCTTACATTTTAACATTTCTCTCGTGCTTCAATCACTCAAACCAAAGACGGTAACATGTTTAACAACGATTTTTTTATCGGACTAACAATAACTACATTTCTTACCTTTTTTTCGTTACGTTCAATGAAGGCATTGCCCATTTAAGTCGTATTTTCGATCATTACAGCTCTACATAAATATTCCCACGTATATTTTTCACTATTCCTGGTATTTTCTTTTTCATTTATAATTTGCGTTCCAATTGAATGAAAATGTGTATGACCAAAGGTGTAACATTTTGAAATGTATTTTAAATATAAAGCTGTCAACCGATCTCAAGCAATATTGCTATCCTCGTGATGGAAAACATCACAACAGCAGTTAAATATTGCTATGATTGGAAATTTGTATCAACATGACAGATTGGCTGTTAGAACTGCCAACAAATTTCAGTACTAAGTACAACTATTTCTAAAGAATTCTTCTACTGAACCCTGATATGGAGAAATGAAAACTAATTCCAATTAGTCTATGAAAAAAAGTATAGTTTTAAAGAGTTCCGCAATTTATTCCACAACTCTTGAAACAATGGTTAGAGAACCTCCATTAAAAATACTGGGAAAAGTAAAAATTTTATTATGAAAATTTAAGTTACATTTCTCTTATTTCTAATACTTATAGTATATTTACTTAACCTCTTCAATCATTGTACAAAAATTATATTACCACAGAAACATAAATTACAGATTGTCACTTATATTCAAAAACAATTACAGCTTAAAGTATCGATTATTAAATCTGCAACTTCTTCTCCAATCAGTTAGTTCATTATGTGACCAACCTAGGGTATAATCAACTATTCATACTATTCATGAATGTTAGGAAGACTGATTCAATTGAAAAAATAATGGGAAAAGAAAGATATAATGAATTGAAAGGGCACATCTCATAGTAGGTATAATATTCCATGTCCATGAAAAAAAGAGATTTCTTCACTACAAAGCGTGAAAATGTTTGTTCAAATTCACGCTAGACGTCTCGTTGCATAAACCATATAGTTACAATATCATTAAGCTCTATTGTACGCATCTTTATTCCGTTTGGTCTCAACATACATTGAACTTTTCGTTTGTAACTTGACTTTGTGCAAATATTTCTACACCTTTTGGTTTGATTCAAATAATTTCATTATTTGTTCTCTACTTGTGAAGTTCCCAACGAGATGGCGCTGAGCCACTTAGATAGTAGTATCTTATTTCAGTTTACATTCTATTCATACTCTGAAGTGACGATGGATTCAATCTCGGCGAGATCTGATTAGGCCAAGAAATTTATACAGCTATAAATGGTCACAGAGACGGACCCACTGCATGGGTAATGGCTATCAAATGAATTCATTTGAGATTATTAATATTGATAATTTACAAAAAGTGAGAATCATATTACAAAATTAATAATCAAGAGCGTTTTGGATGAGGAATAAACTAAAATGGACTCAATATTCGAGACTGAACTATAGAAGTAGTTCTATGTAGTTTGAATAAAATCATAAATATGCAATATTTCCAAACAAAACTCAATTAAAAAATCTAGAAATGTTGAATCCCAAATTAAAGGGGGGTCTTTCTCTGATAATTCGGAAATACAACTTCAGAAAGTAATTTTCCAGTCCATTTTTATACAGCCAGATGGTGGTGAGAGACTCTTGCCCAAATTTTTGAGAGAACCCGGAAATAGGAAAAACATATTTTTTATAACCATTTCCCGTGATTCCCATGATGATTTTATGGTTTTTCAAGACAAAACAAACTATATTTTATTGTGATCAACTGGCAATTTTCCTGAACTGATATTTGGCACATATCAATACATAGAACTGTATTAAAGGCAAATGAAATTAGTTCACATGGATAGTTTGATCTTCCCTGGGTTAAATTGAAATGGTTTAAAATTATATTCAATAAAATTCATTTATGATGATCGTTAAAATCCGAAATATCCAATAATTTTGTTACTCATATCACAAATTGAAGAAATACATCTAGATTTAAGTACGTTTCGGCATTAAAACCATCATCCAATCTCACATTCATTCAGTGTTACCTAGTGCTTGCACATAATATGTAGAGATGAATTTGTATTTGTTAATAACAGAATATTATATTATCAAGCTACAAAAGAGTTCACACTCTAGATACACTAAAACACTCTAAAAAGAAACAATCGCCCTTATTCAGTAAAAATACTCATTTTATTTCAAATACAGTCGCACAATTTGTCAAGAATGTTCATCACTCTTGAACACAGTAACGACAAATATCTAGCTACCTCCAGCTGATGGTAATGCCTTATTTACAGTACTAATTCCAAATAGTATTCAAAAAGGCACATTTTGATTTATAATTTAGCTTACTCTGATGATGGCTACTTGGTAGCTGAAAAGTCCTCAGCACTTCAACAGTATTTTTAGTCGATAGTGAGTGATTGTTTCTTTTTATAGAGAACATACAATTGAAAATAAATATACGTGCGAAACTGTGTATTTCGGATGATGGTTATAGAGCCGCACGTTCCTACTTGGTAAGGTAAAGACAGATTTCTTGAGGTCATTTTGAGGGTGGAAGTGTTCCCACTTCATAAAATTCGACATATAGAGAATAAATAGTTATATATCTTAAAGTACTACTATATATAAATTATGATATAATTACTGAATAAAAATAAAACATATCTCTGAAAAAAATCATGTTTATTTATTTATATTTATTAATCGTTCCTAAATTGGAAAAAATGATCATAGAAAATTGGAGTATTTGTTGCTCATTTCAAAATAATATGATTATTATTATCTTTGGCAATCAAGCTCAAATGTTCCATTTTTTAAGTACTAATGCCTAATTAATTTCTATAAAGTGAGAATTGTTGAACAATTGTAAGCTCTCCCCATAATAATTATTCAAAATATTTTTTTGTTAATTTTCATTGATCTCTAATTTTTTTGTCTTTTTCAAACAATTGTTTCTATTTTCTTTGTGCCATATTGTACCATTCTCAAGATTAAGGTTGAATAATATATTGATAATATTAACGTGGAGACACAGTCGAACGAGAAACAAAGTGGATCACTTAATTTAGAATAATAATTTGGGTTTCCCCACACTGGAAAATTTATGCATTTGGTGAATGTGGACAACTGAGTTTCAATTCTTCCAACTCAAGCAACAGTCTGAACTTAAATTTTATTATATATACATTCTTGGGAAATACATCACACTTACCTATACGCTTATTATTTCCGTCTTTACGGTCGTTTCCGTCTCACGACCATCATCAGAAGATGTATCAATGTCTATAACGAAATTTCTTAAAACTAATTGTATCAATCACAAAGCGTCATTATCGCATAAATTTCAATTAAAAATGTCCACGTCGGCGAAACGAACAGAAACACGAGTCACGAAATTGTAAAACATTAATGTTTTAAGTATATGTAGGAGTAAGAAACCACTGCATAAAAACAGTAGCATAGCTAATTACCGTTCCGCTTCCCCGCATATAAACTCTTTGCGCCCCTTCCTTTTTCTGAAAAAATGAAGGAAAAGGAAAATTACAAATTTACTTTTAGTTTTAACTAAACATAATCAACATATTTTGATTATTTGAAACAATTTGTTATTTACACGTAATTAATAGTATATCTTACAATATATTATATACCAATAAGTATTTTTGCAACACTCGAAATTAACATTTTGATTTTCTCGTGCGCACTTACAGACGTGCGCATAGAAATCAACTTCTAATATTCGAAGTCATCTTATACAATGTTTGAGTAAGACTGAAACCAAACTGTAATATCCACTTTCGAACCAGATTTATGAGGTGATAGGAAAAAGTTTTCGGTTCTTATCAGAAATATTGCTATTTCAGCATTCTACCTAAAATATTCTTTCAACATTATAAAGATAATTTTCACTGTACACTCCAATTTACTTGTGAAATAGAAGTGAACAATAACATACATTTCCTAGATATGAACAGTGGGCATGATTCAAATGGAAAAATATAAACAAGTTTGGTCTCAACGATATCTTCAATTCAGTTGAACTTTGAACCAACAAGTTATAAAATAAGTGTTATAAACAACCTTACAGATCGCCCTGTTAAATTGTCCCACCCAGAGGACCGTCTCAAAAATTTTCATGTCAATCACAATCTTCCTGACTACGAATATTATCAAGACAGGTTGATTCATCGACTCTGTTATTTATGAGGTATATCTTCATGTTTGAGATTCTAAACTGTGTAACGACAAATCAGTAATATCAAAAAAGTTGCGATCCATAGATCACTATATTTCCTCATTCGTAGGAACATAAAATACGGGCTGATAACACATCTAACACCAAAATAAGAAGATTAAGCCATATCCGTGTTGGCAAATGTTAGTCGTTAAAAAAATACAAGTCGCGATGACAGCTGCCACTTCTAACCTTCTGACAAAGCTACGTAGATACAAGTTTCTGGAATACTAAGTTGGTATAGTAATTAATAATGAACTCTGATTAATTGATCACGTGACTTCCCTCACTTTTGTTAGCAACATAGCTTTCGGACACTCCTGCGGGTCAAATGTAAATGACTGTAGGGAAATATATTGGAAATGTTTTAGAAACCGCTTATGAAAGACGTTATATTATATACTGTTACATTGAAATTTATTCAAATGGTCTACATAATGTACTTCACAACTATATGTTTTATACTGACACCTGCTGTTACATGAACTATCAAAATTTGCCACAGAGTAACCCCATAAAATATACTGTGACTTATTTTACTTAAATCTTAACATGAGAATTTCGGACACTTGTTCAGCATACAACTAGAAAAACTACTTTTTTTACACTATATAATAGTATACTTATAGTGAAGGAAGTAAATATGCCTAGGCTTAATCACTTTTGTAACCGTGATTTAAGGGATATGCTCTGCATTTATGCACAAGTAACAGTCGTGCTACAGAGTTACAAAGCATGAAGAGCTGTTCCCAACGAGAAGCATATCAGATCTACTTAAAACATTAATGTGTTACAATTTCGATTACTCGTGTTTCTGTTCGTGTTAATTGGAATTGGTACACTTTGTGCTGATACAATTGGTTTTAGGAAATCCCACTTTGGACATTGATACGTATAGACGAAAATAATGAGCATATGTGTTAGTGTGACCTATTTCCCGAGAATTTATATATATTTCATACCTGGGTCAATGATCATTATTCACTGATTAATGATGATTCGTCAGATAGCGTTTATAAAGAATAGTAGGGAGGAGGGACTAATAAACATGAAAATACTTAGAACGTAAAGCTATTATAGACAGACTGCTCTCTATATGAACATTCTGAATATTTTTTGCTTAATATGACTAACATTATCCAGATAGCTTTTTTATTTTGTAATGGTTTGGTCTGTTATAACGTGACATTGTAAATTGATGAATTTAAAATGCACATAGGATTGGATCAGTGAGAACCATAGACCTATTATCCTAAGGAGACGAAACATCTCATTCATAAAACTCCAGTTGACTTGTCGCAATAATAACGTGAAGGATGACAAAGACCTCTCTGTCGTACTCCTTATTGGCAACGCTGTAACTATGATTGAAAACTTGGAACCACTTGTAAGACAACACCGCTTCGAAATTGCTACGAGAAATACGGAAGATGTTAAATTGCGTAGTAGAAAACGACATTTCAACAGTATTGCTTCTAATATAACCAATAAATAATGCTATGAATGTTTTTATAATAATTACAAATCTCAATCCGGCACACAGAACAACTAATCCGGCAACAGCACATTCCATACGGCCATACTTGTAATATACAGCGGTCTGAGTGGCCCGAAATTTTCACAATGTCTGATCATGTTTAAATGTAAATAATTCTGTCTCCTTAGGATAATAGGTCTATGGTGAGAACATACATTTGTGTGGGGGGTCTCGCCCTTCAAGACCAACTGAACAAGAGCGGTCTGAACTGTGGCGAAAATCACCACGCATGAGGCAGGTTAAGCTCTTCATCAAAGTGTGTGCCTAGACTCTCAAAGTAACTCCTTTCTCTGAAGAGAAGGGACATCAGAGAGATGACTGGAACTTTAACCGGTCACTGTCGTCTTAACAAACACCTTTTATGGGCATCGCAGATGATCCTATATATAGGAAAGAATCAAAACTGCTCCCAGAAGAACTTATGGAAGCCCGCGTTGGCAATAACTCTAAGTTTCTGGTGTGCCACAAATCTGCTAGAATAGAATATGCTTCTGACTACGGGGCCTAACTAAGTGGCGTAAGTGCATTTTGGGGGCTAAGCCTCCTCCCCTCAAATGATGATGTGATGAGAACATACTTTAATTTCTTCTCATTTGGAAAATTTAAATTTTGTCTATAAATTATATGTATTATACTGAAGGAAACTGTATCGTTCCCTCACATGGGTTTCACTTAATCAAGCAATCCGCGGGAGGGAAGTGTATACTTTCCTCCCTAGTAATACAAATATCTAGGTATTACATAACAAGGGACCTTTATCCGGCAACATTACATTTTGATATAGAATCAGTAATATCGTAGCTTCCTTGAATACATTAGAAATGTGTTTGGCGATAGTGTAAACTAAATTATATTGAGTTTTGTAATTGAAAATAAAGAGATTCATAATGAGCAACATTCCAATCTTTCAATAATAGCCGTTGACGAATCATCCATATTTATTTCAGTGTTATTCAACTGAAATGATTGAAACAGTGGTTCACATAAACTAAATAAACGGCTTTCCGCATCATTTCATTAATACGGAAGAACCTAAAATAATTCGAAATTAAATAAATAAAACTTTGAAATGTATTCAACAGAATTGTCTAAGCTTATCGTATAACATCAAAGTTATGACCTACGTGAAGTGTTATATTATAAAAATTGACCAGTAGAATAATCATTTTGCCAATCTTGGTCAAATTCATTCCAAAGTTCCTCCATATAAACTGAGGAGGTAATAGTAATTACGATTCATTTCAGGAGAATTTTTCCAATTCCCGACTACATTATTCATCTGGTGATTGCTATACGAATAGGTGCACATTTAATTAAAAGGAACCTAGAAATGTATTAAGTCGTTGTCTGTTTCGCCTTCGCCTCAACTGTTGTAATTGTTCTTTGACACTTTCGAAGCCCGTCGCGATTCGTTCACATCCTTGATCGAATCCTGAAGTGGCATACTACCAGTTTCTGGCAGGAATAGAACGCATAGACCGCCTGTGATGCCACATGTTGAAAGTACTGCCATTGGAACTGCAGCGTGTAGAGAGCTCTGAAAACGAAGGCTAATTCAGAAACAGTTCTATGATACAGGTTGTTTCGTCTCAGAAAACGTACAATATGTTATTCATATTAGAAACATGATACAACCAGATTTTCAGCCCATAGGGCCTACGACATCATGACAATAGTGTCTGACTTACATTACTTGTATTATTAATTTGTCTTAACATAGAAACTGTGAATGAATCTTAACCTACTAAAGTCCAAAAGTTTACAGATATTTTAAACTTGTTGGGTATCGTCAGACTTCTTTATTTCTATCTAACTCCATTATTTCTTAGAATCTTGAAAACATTATTTTGGAAATTTTCTATAGGGTTCATTTGTAATATAATGAATAAGGAGCAGTTCAATCTTAAGAGAGTAAGTATATCCCTGCTTCCTCCTATTTATAATTAATTACTTTCAAATTAATTTTCATGATAATTTTAAATAAATTAATTCACATATAAAATATATTGTAATCCGTCTCTCCTTTATTGTAAAATGCACCTTGATCTGATTTTAATTTTTATAAATTAAATACTTTTCTACGATGGTGTACAAATTAGTAAATAAAGAATAATTAATCGTGGATTAACAATTATAGGACAGATTCCTCTGAAAAGAGTAAAATACCGTCAAAATCAAAAAATATTATATTGCATTATTTGCTTAACCGCAACTGCTGGCACACATTTTTAATATTAAATCTAATATTATTGAATTTTAAATTTAAATACTATTTTGATAGTAAAATCTTTTAATTTTAATTAATTCATACAAAAATGTACATGTAAAATAATTAAAAATGAAATATAAAAGCTAGAATGAGCTTTATTCTAATTGGATGAAAAAATAGACTTACAAATTTTATTAAATTGAAATAATTAATTAAATATAAAATTTTATCTTAAAATAAATTATATTTTATAATAAAATTTATAAACTTAATTTAAATTAATGAATTAATAAAAAATGTAATAAGCAATTCAAAGCGTTTCTGCCTATATTTCCATTTGTTTATTCCAAATTGGAATTTTTTTTGAAAAAAATGTATCTTTCATAAAATTAAAACATTTAATTTAATAAACTTATTCCCTACAAATTAATGAATTCAATTGAATATTTCAATATTAAATAATTAATTTATTAACAATTTCTGTTTAGTTTGTAATTTAATTCTTAGTTAAAAATAATTCCCCACAAATCATTTTGTAATTTAATTCAATTAAAATGAATTCATTATATTCAATAATTATTAATATTTATTTTGTAATTTAATTCTTAGTTATTCTAATAAAAACTGGCCATGGTTTCTAGCTTCATCAGTAAACCAGATTTCACCATTGGTTGATTGGTTATATTGTTAAGCCAATCTTCTATGGAGCGTATACTTACAATCTTATGATCTATATTCAGGCCCGGATTAACCATGGCAGGTCTCTAGGGGAGGCACCACTTGCTTGGCAGAATGTGGAAATTTTATTTTTATGAAATGAATTCAAAAATTCTCTTCACCAAGGTTAACAAATATTTTTTTCCAAAATTAAATATTATACATGAGTGATAAGTATAGTATTCTTGCTCTTTCGATAAATTTACTCACCAATTCGAATAAATAAGGCACCAGCATAAGTGCTAGTCCTGCTGTAACATTACTGGCTCCTACACCAATATTCCTCAACGTAGTTGGATAAAGTTCAGCTGTGAATACAGGCATAATGGCATTGGAAGAACTGATACTGAATTTGCTCGACATACAGAGTGTGGTAACTAGCCATTGAAGATTGTTCTGTATCGCTTTAAATGGAAGAACCAATAGGCATGCGATTCCTGATACTATCATCGTCAAAGCTAGAGGCCACCTTCGACCCCCTTTCAATAGTATAAGAATACTGAGTGCTATTGCTGGAACCTCAACCGCTCCTGACAGAACCTGAAACAAGCAACGAATTAATACTATAAAAGAGTTCATAACTGTTGATACAGTACAACAAATACGAAATAATCACCCTTATCCACTAAAAATACTTATTTAAGTACTGGGGGTCTTTCAGCTACCAAGTAGCCAACCTCAGAGTAAACTAAATTAGAAAACATAATGTACCTTTTTGAATACTATTTAAAGTCAATTCCGTTCCGATCTACAGGGTGTTAAAAATAAAAAAAAATCGAAGTTTTCCTAATATGTCGGAAACCACGTTAAATATTTTCCTTCAATTCTGGTATATGGTAGCTAGGTTGAAGGCTGTCTTTTCCCAGTAGTAATTGTTTTCCTATTTGAACCAGTGGCGTCTGTACGCACACGCCCCTGAATTATTTGTTTAAAATAAATGGTACGTCACAGCTTTTTTGGAAAAAATTAATTTTTTCATCATTCCTTAACAAAATTGGTCTCGAGTTTTTCTTGTATATCGAATGGTTTTTGAGAGAAAAAATTAAATCAACTAGAACTAGCAACAGTGTTTCCTAAGTAGGCAATGTAAAATATTCCAGGTGGTGACTTCTGAATTTTTTTATAAAAAAAGGTTATATATGCAAGGGCCCATTTACCCTATATGTAAATATGCCCCCATTATGGTACACTATCTTGCCAAATGCCAGTAAGAACACAGATTACAAGTAATCGAACGATCAACAAAACTCTATTGAAAATAACTGATAACTACTACAAAAAATCATAAAACTGAATAAATTGTTACAATGGCCGCCATTGGCCCTAGTGCAAGCTCCTACTCGTCACCTCAATGAATGCCAAACTCGTTCAAGAACACCGGGCTCAAGAACACTCGCTCAAGAACACCGAATAGTGTTATAGGAGTGTATTATTCGATTCTGCAGCTTTTCTATGATCTCAATGGGAGTAGTGTGTACTATTTGTTTAAGACGGCTCCAAAAAAAAAAATTTGAAAGATTTATATCTGGGGATCGGGGTGGCCAAAACTGTGGACCTCCCCTCCCAATCCAGTGATTTGGAAATGCATTATTGAGGTACCCCCGAACAATTACAGCAAAATGAGGAGGGGCTCCATCGTGCATCAACCAGAAGAAATGTCTCATTCCTAAAGGTAAATCTTCCAGACTTTCAGGTAGCACATTAATAAGTAAATGCAGATAGGATTCACAGTCCAAACGATTTGGGAGAAAATACGGTCCAATCAAATAGCCCCCAAAAATTCCCAACCACACATTAACGGAAACGTTACCTGAAGTCTTGCTTCCAATATGACATGAGGCTTTTCTTGCGCCCAAACCTGGATATTGTGAAAGTCTTGGTAATATCATCTCTCGAGAAATTTGCCTCATCCGTGAACAATATTATTAGTCGAGAAATTTGGAAAAGTTAAATGTTTTTCCTGTAGCCACCGACACCAATCAAGTCAAATAGGGAAATCACGTGGTAATAGAGTTTGTACACGTGGACGTTGTAACGATCTGACTTTTGAATAAATCGTTACAAATCAGTATCATGATAGAAACCTATAATAATTTGATTTTATATCCTTGAACTTCCTCCCAATTAAAGAACTCTATCTTAAATGATATAATTAACTGTATTCAATTAATACGGTGCGGATTCAACGAACACTATATTGTTACCCCCACATCCGAATTATTAATTAGGAAGGGAGACTCGGAATAAAACCGGTTGCGGTTGATAACTAATCATCTTTGGTGTTTCTGTGTAGACAAGGTAGGTCTTAATCAAAGTTATTAAATTGTTTTTTTTTGAGTAGCATTGAATCTTTAATATTTCATTCATAATCAGGCTTACTCTGATTTCTGCAAAACTTTGATTGTTTCCTGCTCTTATAACAGGCACCTAGATCTCTTGATTATAGATATTGTAATTTCATTCATATTATCATTTATTCAATTTGCCAAATCACTTGAGTCCATTTTCTGAATACACGTGGGATTAATATATCGTATATTTTTTTGCTTTGAACTCTCCGTAATACGAACAACGTAGCGTTATCCAAATCGAAAAGGTACGAGACATATAGAGGATGGGCTAGAACTAACCACTCCATAATTATAATTCCACGAGCCTTGTTTCCAATACCTTCGATTATAGAGTTAACGTGGGACTTGTTAAACAATCCCGTAATCGTAATAAAGAGTCCTAATAATACGAAATCCACCCACATGGTTCTAGGAATCTCTGAACTTTAACTCATATCTAACTTCAAACTCAATTCAGTTTTCTCTAACCTTGTTTAAATTCATTTTGTTAAAATTGTAGTAAATTCTGAATAATTGTCACATATTAATTTAATTCGTAATTGTAATCATAATTTATCTTGGCTTCACTTATCATTTCTCTAGCTTAACTCAGCTATTAACAGCGTCAATACTGAGCCATTGCACATATTAAATTTTACTTCTCTTGTAGACATCCTACTCGTGTATTTTCTTTCTTTTTCGGTAGGAGGATATTTGATCCAATACACTGCTAGAGACCTCGCGGAGCCATCATCAGGACCATAGGAGGAACACAGGGGAGTATTTTTAATATCTCTGTTGCAACTTTCATTACCATGATGAATTATATGCTGGTCGTAATTGCTGAGTCAAAGTAGATTGATTATCTTTATTTACAATTGTTTCAATTTATTATCGGTGCCTCGGAATGGCATGCGAGTTTGTATAACGATTTTTTCTATTGTTCATTAAAAATTGAATATATTTGTTATTGTTTTTATATGCTTTGTTTCTTTTCCTTTTTACTTACTACCAATTCAATGATGCTTATTTCTTTATTTATAACAGCCTGAAATTCTTCTTTTTTACTCGTGGGGGCGCCCAGGGTTTGTTGTTTAAAAAGTAATAGGGCAAGTATCATCATTGTTAACGAAAAGGGTCGAACAACCACGAATTTGAGCTAGTTTGGGAAATATTAGTAACTTGGGTAAATTCATCTTTTTGATTAATTTAGAATCAAGGGAAGGTGGAAATTGTGTAGCTTACATTTGGCACCCAACAATTATTTTATTACAACGTATCGAATATTTAGTTCTACCTATATGTAGAATGTATTGCATATTCTATTATAATTTTTTTATACTTACTGAATTGATGTAGAGATTTCCTCCGATATTACCCAAATTGAGTACTAAACCATAGTACACTAGATAGACGCTGAACCATATATAGAAAAGAAGGAGGGTAGTTCTCCTCATTTCAGGTATTCTGAATAAATCTAGCACTCCTAGATTTTCCACCATGGAATCACCATCAGATGGCAACAACTGTTTTTCGATATTTGGAGGTAGTTCCCGTTTATTGACACTTGCGGCTTTTTGTAGAATTTTCTTCAGTTCCTCAGTCCTGCCCATGGCTAATAACCATCGTGGTGATTCTGGTAACATCCAACTAAAAAATGGTTGCTACAATTAATATATTACATTTTATGTATTCACGAGATAATTTCTGAACATGAATATCTCCAGTAAAAGTAAGTCAGTTCAAGGATCCATTCTCCAGAGCAGATGTAAATAATCTAGGCTTCGGCGGTAAAGATTGTAAGGAAACTACTGAACTTCCGATGGATTTACCAAGTGAAATAATTTTGGAAAACTGAAAAATAAAACATCTCATCACCTGGGATAGTTCAGGAAGATCATGGAATCCTTATTCCAGTGTTTTGTACTCGTTTTGTTGAATATAGGAAATACAGCTCTGAAATACAATATACCAAATTGGTACCCTTATATTCTAGTCATCAAAAGATCCCCGTTTTATTTTATATTGAGATGGAAATCGTTATGTTCATGACGTATTTTACAGTACGAGAGATATCTTGCGTTCTCCGATGCTATGGAGTAAGGTCCACTGATCATACACAGATATTAGAACCAGTCAGGTTCTTTAAATGTCCTCAGTTTGCTATTCTCTACTAAAATTCAATTTTGTGTTCTGATGGTTCTCATAGAAAACGAGCAGTGGTAGTGTATTACAATTTGTTATATCAATACAATATGAAGCCGGTGTTTAGGAACTTTTGGGCTAGTACTCCTTTGGTTTTCCAAGAATACAAATTGAGGATACAACACCACAATGATTGTCATTAGTGTCATAAGAGGTTCTTTCTATTGTGCTTTCTTTTCCTCCTAAGAGACATTTTTGAATATCTGAGACAATCAGCTATCACAACCTGAATTCTGACAGAATCCAAAGTTTGCAGTACAAGACAACCGACTGTTCTCAGAATTAGTTAATATACATTTAACTGGTATTTCTGGTTGGCATACTGCAGTTCAGAGCTGTTTTCCAGTATAAAAATTAGCATAAGGCATGGTCCAATCTTCAAAATAACACTTATTTTGAGGTTTTCCGGTTGGATATGTCTCAGCATAGCATGTTCAGTTTGAGACAACCATTATGGTCACAATTACTACTTGCAGATACTACTGAATATAGTTTACTGCCTGAGCTTCGTAGTAGTTTTCTATCAGGTAGATCACTCCATGTGGTGGTTGACGAAGTCTCCTCCTATACAATGGTTATCAACACTGATGTTTCACAGAGGTCTGTCTTGGCACCAACTTTGTTTCTGCTCCATACCCACTTATCAAAGATCTATTATAAACCACAGGTTTGCAGATGATGGCACACTTCATACCTACATATCCATACTCGGTATAACCACAAACAGTACCCTCTCATAATATGATCATGTGAGATCCATTGCGAAAATCGCTTGAAGAAAACTTGGTGTTCTATTCCGTGCCAAGAGCTACTTTACATCCCAGCAGGTTCTCATAATCTACGAAGCACATATTCGTCCTGTCCTGAAGTACTGTTCTCATGTTTGGAGATCAGCTCCCAAACGTACGCTGAAGCTGTCAGATTCTATTCAGAAGAGATATATTCGTCTTGCGAATTCATTGGCCTCTCTTGAACATCATAGAAAGGTGAGCGACCTCTCTTATTTCATGATAAGAAACCTCGTCTGTTATTCCTCCACTAGAGATTCCAGATAGGCGGACTAGACGAGCTCAAGCTAGTTACTCCTTCATTGTCAAACTCGAGACCTACCGAACTTCATTTATCTATCAAACTGGGAAGTTTTGGAACTCTTTGCCTAGTGAAGTCTTTTCTTCTGCCTATAATCTCAAAACTTAAGAAAAAATTACAATGCCTACGCAGGCTCACAAGATGTTTTCCGAACATTATAGGATTTCCTCTGGTGTAGTCAAGGTATCAAAAAAAAATACTCACTATAGTGCTAGAAAACTGAATCCAGGTACAGAAATTGCGAGCTGCAGTTGTCTCCAATCTCTAAGGAGCCACGCCAACCCCGATATACTGATGTAGCTCAAGGCTACAGGGAAGAGATACGAAATACCAGCAACTGTCCGCCAATGACCTCCTACCAGTTCTATAGACAATACGAATCCACTGAATACCACCGATACAGATATAAAGCCCAAAATGGTTCTTAGAAGACAGTAGAGTTCGAAATAGGGAACGAAAGCAATCAAAGTACCTAAACAGAGAAAATTATAGTTAATTGTAAATATTGTCTCGTTCCTTGATAGTTTGTTTGAATACATAGGAATTCAGAAAATTATATTACACCCAAAATAGTTTAATCGTGTGATTATGTAATGTTGAATATACAGCTTTACGCTTAGTTTTCGAGATACAGGGTGTTGAAATTGAAAAAAAATTTTCTTTTTTCGCGAATATCTCCGGAACCGTTTACCGTACAGAAAACAGCTGTTGCAAGCATTTTTTACTCATAGTAAGCTATGTTCTGTGTGATAAAAATTTTTTTTTTAGTAATAATTGGTGAAGATTTTGAAGGGGTAGTTGGTGTTTTTCTCCCCAACTTCTGCGCCACTGGAAAAAGTACGGTTTTCAGATGCCCATTTGAACCGCCAATGTCTTCTACACAGAAAAGATACTCCTAGTCATAAGCTCTAAAGTTGACCGTTTTTGAGAAAAATCAACTTTTATGTTGAAAAACATGGTCAATTCTTACTCATGAAACAAAATTTATTCAAACGTTAGAACAAGTAACAAAACCAAAAAATTGACCATGTTTTTCAACATAAAAGTTAATTTTTCTCGGAAACGGTCAACTTTAGAGCTTATGACCAAGTACTTTTTTTGTGTAGAAAACATTGGCGGTTCAAATGGTTGTCTCAAAACGGTACTTTTTCCAGTGGCATAGAAGTTGGGGAGAAAAACATCAACTACCCCTTCACCAATTATGACTAAAAAAACAATTTTTATCACACAGGACATAGCTTACTATGAGTAGAAAATGCTTGCAGAAGCTGTTTTCTGTACGATAAACGGTTCCGGAGATATTCGCGAAAAACAAATTTTTTTTTTCAATTTCAACACCCTGTATCTCAAAAATTAAGCGTCTGTGCATATATGTTATCAGGAATTTTCCTCTCAAAATCAAATTTTCTATCGACTGTTGAAGTTCTGCTACTAAAACCTGGGACACCCTGTAGAACCTAGTACTGAAAAATTGAACTGAACAATGCAGAATTTCTGTTAGCAGCATTCAATCATGATAATTCTTTAATAACTGAGTGGTAAACAAAGTGGTAAATGGCGAACAAAGGTCAGTAAAAATGGCACCTGATGATGATCTACTAAAACTGTAAGCAGCAAACTAATAAGTACGAAATAATCACTCTTATTCACTAAAAATACTACTAAAGTACTAAGAACCTTTCATTCAAAAAGTAGCCATCATCAGAGTAGCCTAAATTAGAAAACAAATGTATAGTTTTAATAAAATACACTTGTACACTGAAGAGCCCATAAGATGAGCGAAACAGCTGTCTAAGACTATATGACGTGATGTCACTGTTCAACCTGGTGAACCAAAACTCTGTCCATTATATAAATGTTCTTTATGACTAATTAAAAGGTTTCTTTTAGTTTGATTCACATAGCATTTTTGAATTTTATAGATGATGAGTGAAACTTTTGAAGTTTATTGAATTATTTGAAAGTAATGGCTCTAATTTCGTTATTTGATTGCATTTCATCTTACGTTTTTGGTTAGAAATTAACGGATTTATCAAAGATTTGTAGTAACCTGAAGTTTCTCAACTTGGTTGGTTTTCTGGTTCAAAGGAACGTTTAATATTCTGATGATAAATAATGATAACAAATCAAACAATATATTTCATTTGATTGGACCTAGATATTGTCTACTGAATAATTTGTAAAGCTAAACTCACCTATTACTGCTTGAATAAACACTGATATCATTAAAGTACGTTTACGGCCAAATTTGTCGGAAATAATGCCACAGATCAGACCACCAACCGCTACACCACCGAGGAACAGCATCTCTGACATGTTATTCAAGGTTTTTCTGTCGCATACCAATTCGAATTCGGAAATAACAGTCGCTCCTGAAATAAAGATTTTGCTTAGTGTTATCATTGCTAAGTCAATTAGATAGAATAGATGGTTTTAAAACACATAATTTAACTTCACTTTATCCGATGCTTTGATAATCTACGTCCTAAGATAAGTCGTGTCTAAAGAGAATAGGTAAATTGTGTCTTGTACATCCTGATTCCTAGATTCCTAAAATAGATTTTTGAATTGGGTCTCAGGTTGATAATTAAAATGTATTTCTGTTTTATTGAGCATTAAAAAATTAAGCATATAAACTGAACTTCACCTAACCTATTCGACCTCTTTATTTAAACATACATATTTACAAATATAAAAGTTCATTTTTTAATCTTCAACGCCACAATGAAAAATCATAAACTTGAAGCTGTTGTGAACTTAACTGTGATCCGTAGATCACTGACTTCCCTTACCCATAGGAATTGAAAATTTATTGCAATGATTAGAAATAGATAAAGACGTGGAAAGACATCAAATTATACGCTATGCCATCAAATTGAAAGCTCATTCGAATTGACAACATAATAATAATAATAATAATATTAACAATAAGTTTATTTTCAAAAAAGAATACATGTAAAGCTTATAACATAAATTGATATGAATTGCAAATAAGAACAATACTCATGAAAGTATGCGAGATCATACTTGTGTGTGAGATAAAACATAACAAGTCTTATAACAATAATAATAATAATACTAATGATAACAGATAATAATTATTATAGGCATATTAATTAAATTCCTAATATAAGTTAAATCAATGAATTTTCATGTTTGATCCATTTTTTATAGGTGTATTAGTAACGATTTTTCAGGACTATTTCTGAATTTTGTGTGATAATTATAAATACTTTGAATTTTTCATCAAACAGTTTTTGGTTGGTCTGTTTTTTCAGGTGTACGTGTAGTTCTGACATAATTCTTGGACCAAGGAAGTAGTAACTGCATTGGCCTATTTTTTTTTTGGATTTTTGGAGAGAGATCATTTTCTTTATTCCGCGTGAAGTACTGGCGGTTACTTTGTGT